>CM061050.1:23957369-25199036 GCA_030762985.1 Adelphocoris suturalis | reverse complement strand
ACTGGACATATATTGAAATATATATCACTGGATCTGCCACTGGAACACTGAAGTTACCACTGGACCACGGAAGTTACCACTAGACCATTGGAGTCGTCTTAGATCTGGACCTTTGGGAAACCACCACATGAACTACCAGCTTCACCATACAGATAAGAATTGTATTCATACATATGTATAAAAATGGTCTAGTCTTAATAGCAACTTCTTCTAGTCATCAGTAATTCCTTCTAGTCAACATATTTATTAACTGTAGTGGCCACTTAGGGACAGAACAATAGAAATAATTTAAGTAACTACCTACCACCCACCTGAACCACTTAGGCGCTGATTCCCCTTCTAATCTTTGTTATATTTATAGGATAAAATTATTTATTAGTTGATGTTTCATCAATTCAAATTTGTGTTTTCATCTGAGCACCCACAATCACATACATTATCTATCTTTTCCTCATACTGAGGTGGTCCTTCGAGTTATCATTTATCATATTGATCTCACCTTAACATTTGCTGCAACCAAAACAGTAGGTCTGCTTTACAACATTGTTTCTGCAGTTGGTTTTCACAAACATGAAGATCAACATTCAATATTGCCAAACAATTGAGATAGGTTTATACCAACCCACAATAAAACAAAAATACACAACCGGAACTTATAATTAAAACTTTGCACTGAACTTACAATGAACACTTGCACATTTGGACAGCTAGAGAACCTAATATTTACTTACAGACAAATTTTATATTATTTATAGGGAGTTCTTTGTCGAAATACTGACGAAATCTGAGTTACTGAAAGGGCTATCTTCTTCCTCTCAAGGTATGCGTCCATCAGTGCCCATAAGGACGGTTTTCCATATGAAGCACTGCATTATACCAAATTACCATACTTAATTAAACCTTTCACTTCGATATGATTGAATGAATGAGTGACTAGGTTTTATTGTTCAACACTGTTTCACATTGTTGCATTTCAAATTGTTTCAGCAGTTGGTTGGCATGCAACAAATATGAGGATCAATATTGCCAAACAATAAAGATAGGTTTATACCAGCCCACAATAAGATAAAATACACGACCGGAACTTATAATTAAAACTTTGCACTGAATTTACACTGAACACTCGCACATTTGGACATTGTTGTCGTGATGAAACACGCGAAGCGATAAGGCAACACGCATGTCACATATCATCCCGCGACGTACCTACAGGAGGTACTATCTCCTTCCTCTCGAGGTATGAATCAATCAGGACCCAAGAGGACGGTTTTCCATATGAGAAACTACATAATATAACATTTTAGCATACTTAGTTAAACCTTTCATATCAATATGAATGAATGAATAGGTTTTATTGTTCAACACTGTTTCATATTGTTGCAGTTCACGTTGTCAGGATGGTTTTCCATATGAAGCACTACATAATATAACATTAGCATACTTAATTAAACCTTTCACATCAATGATATGAATGAGTGAATAGGTTTTTTTTTTTTTTTTTTTTTTTCAATAATGCATTTATTTGAAAATTCATACAAATTATACGGTATCATGCGGTGTTTAAGAATATCTTATAAACCAATATAAGTTCTTAGTATAATTATGACTGATGATTTAACTGACAGCTAAGGAAATTAAGGATACAAATGCTACTTTTATTGTTCAACACTGTTTCACCCATTGTTTCATCAGTTGGTTTTCACAAACATGAGGATCAACATTCAATATTGCCAAACAATTAAGATAGGTTTATACCAACCCACAATAAAACAAAAATACACAACCGCAACTTATAATTAAAACTTTGCACTGACGTTATACTGAACACTTGCACATTTGGACAGCTAGAGTACTTTATATCTACACACAGACAAATTATGTACTATTAATAGGTAGTTTTTTGTCGAAACTGACGTAATCTCCGGATTTACAGTAAGGGTTTGGTTCAAATCAAATAGTTCCATCAAATTCTGACACAAGTTAGGGGAGGGGGTGTGTCTTTACCAGTACCCACTATTCCATAACTCAATGGAAGTAGGGTTACGAAAGGGCCCACCGGGCTCAAGTCTTGAAGGTCACCACGCAGACCAGTGACCTCACTCAGATGCAATTGGATTGACGTTGCATGTAGAAGATTTCATCCTCTATCCGTATAGGCAACATCTCAATGAAGTTATCACCGATAACTGTCATTGCAAGGGCATCTGCACAGTCATTGCCATGAATACCCACATAGCTCGGTACCCACGTAAAAGTTATGGTTGAGCTCAATGCCGTGGCTTGGTGTAGATCCACGTAGGCTTTGTATTAGGGGATCATCAGATTATGAGTCCCTAATCACTTCGATGGTACTTAGTGAATTGCTACAAATCACATAATTCCCAACTCCAATAATTGGCTGTGTCGAACATCCAGTATCGTGTTATTGTTTTGAAAATAGTACAAGGGAAGCAAAAAAGAAAACCATTACGCAGTGGAAAAGTTTCTTTACCATCTAATGATCTTTATTTCGTCAATCCATAATATAATCTTTATTATGCAATGTTTTCAATGCTCGCTTACCGATTGGGGCTGGAAGTTTCTTATTGGAAACGCGAACTCGGCGCTATTTGATCCCGCCAGTTTGAATTGTGACTTTTAGACCTCACCGTTTTCGAGTGAGCCGAATACATTACTCGAAAGTAGCTGCGTTATTTACTCAAAGCTAAGTGTAATTCTCTGAGTAGGTAAAAGGCTCGGAAGAAAATACTGCGCAGCGGAGGGACCTGCGGAAAACGTGCTCCGAGCGACCTGAGTTGGGGAATTGCCTCTTTAGAGCCTTCATTCTGAATACAGCTCAGTTGTGCTGCTCCTTTTCGGCGCTATACCCCAGAAAATAGGATGGCGGCCCTTAGCCCAACCGCATAACCCCAAATGTCAGAGCTCTCGCCGATCTTCATGAAAATGGATGCCGCCCTAAAGTGGCATCCAGTTCACTTTCGTCTCAAACCGCCTTCGCGAAGACCTTTACGCGTCCTTTGGTCTCGACGTGTTTCAATTACGACCCAAGATAGAAGTGAAAGTGTCCCCTCTCCTCTTCTCGTTTGATTTAGGAAACAATTACAGAGTCCATCCGATATTCTGCGGTTTTTCACTGTACGATTCCACTCTGCAAGGCTTGGTCTCGAAGATTTATGGAGACAAACCAGTTTTTTCGTTCTGGATTTGGGGCTTTGATTTGGAGGACCGCCAACCCGTTTCTTTCAAATGAGGACAAAAAAGTGTGACTGAGAGTGCTTCAACCGAAAAGATTCAAATAAAATTGTATTGCTGAATTCATCAGGTACCTCATGTCCACATCTTGTTTGACAAATTGTGTTTTGTTCGGTACCTACTGCTCTTCGGAGAAAACAGGTTGCAATTATGAGGGTCATCCCGAAAGTAAGTTTGTAGAAAGCTGAGGAAGGTGTCATGGTTTTTTCTTTCTTTTTTTAAGTGTTGTAACCCTGATGAACACTATAAAATGATTCAGGTATGGATGTGGCTAACTTGGGCGCGAGTCCGACTGTGAAATGCGTTCTATGCTTCAATTCCTGACTTGAGAAGGCGTGACTGCGGGTGAAATTCAGGCATTTATACCCAGACTACAACTCTCGACCGATTTTCTAAATTCTTTCATTGTCCGATGCCATTTGCAGTCTTGTGTTGAAAACCTTGGAAATTCTAGATTCGCAGACGGGAAAGAAAGGAGAGGATAATGGACGAACCATTAATGCGCTGCCCAAGCTAAAATTGACAACCGATTTTAGTAGGGTAAACCTGTACATTTACATTCGAACGCTCATTAAAATTGACATCATTATCCTGGAGCTGTTTTTTCGCATAAAAACGCACAAAAATGAACTGCCCCAGGATGATGACGTCAATTTAATGAGCGTTCGAATGTAAGTGTACAGGTTTACACTACTATTAAATTTTTATACGCCTGTTTGTTGGCGGCAACACCAGTGCGCGCCAAATTAATGCATTTTTCAACTACCGACCATGTTTTTTGTTCCTTTTCACAAACTAAAAAGCAAGCATCATGTGATTTTACTGTGTGAGCGTTTCCAAGCAACAAAGCTTCAGGATAGGCCAGTTTGGAGCTTAAACTCAACCATATCTCATCATTTTCGTGCGTTTTTATGCGCAAAAAAAAAAAACAGCTCTAGGATGATGACGTCCATTTTAATGAGCGTTCGATTGTAAGTGTACAGGTTTACCTACTACGAGATTTTTGTACGCCTGTTTGCTGGCGGCCAAACCACCAGTGTGCGCCAAATTAATGCATTTTTTAGTTCCTGAAAATGGTTTTTTTTTTTTTTCCTTTTTTACTAACTTCAAAACAGGCATCATGTAATAATTTCACTGTTTGTGCGTTTCCAAGTTAAAAAGCTTCAGGATAGGCCAGTTTGGAGCTTACAATCAACCATATCTCAGTTATTTTCGTGCGTTTTTATGCGAAAAAAAAGCTCCAGGATGATGACGTCAATTTTAATGACCGTTCGAATTTAAGTGCACAGGTTTACCCACAGAACTGTACGATTACACGAAGTTTGTGTAGTAGGTGCTGGGAGAATCAGAAACATACAACTACTGATGATCGAAAATATGGTAAGCGTATCCAGGTTACATCCATTAAAACATGGTATATTTGCCATTCTTACCAAAATCAAATTCAACTCATAAATATCCATGAAATGCTTGCATTATTTACTAATATGTTTCATACACTCATGGTAACGTCCTAAGCGCCCTACGGTAAGATTTGTGTGGCCTGCAGTCAGAAATGCTGGGTAAGCAATATACCTATATAAAATGACGTAGTAGGTATTATATAAGCTCGAAAACACTTTTTTTACGACTCGTACGAATACAGACGTTTCTCAATCGTATGGTCGTAAAAATGCGGAATGAAAGATAAATAACGCGTTCCCAATGGATTTCTCCACTGTTAAGCACTGCTGCACGACACGCCTAAATGTAAACCGGTAAGCTGACTACCGTATCTCCAGGCAATTACGTACCCCTCAACATCGAAAAACACTGTAATCCTCAAGATTTCCAATCACGTTCGTCATTTCACGTCGATCATAGCGCGATAACTTAAGTTCATCAACAGGAAATAACTGAGTCCGCAGATTGAGTTGTTTAGGTTAGGATCCGTCCTCTCGCATCCTCCTTTTCACGGAAAAGAAATACCCACGAGGAAGGAATTATGAAGCCGTCTTGGCTAATAGGCGGCCTCCGCTAGTTTTGTGAAAGTGAAAGAGACGTTTAGAGGAAATTAGTTAACAAACTACTAAAAGTAGTTAATTGTCGGACTGTAGAAAGTAACCCCGAAACAGAAATATTGAGTGGTAGAAAACGGGGAGGCCTTCACGTCTGTCCGTGCGTCATTTGAAAGTCTTCTCTGTGCGAAATATTCAAATACTCTTTTCTTCCTGAAAGGTATTTGGAACAATCATTATTGTATTAATTATTGTTTTTCAAAGGTCAATAACTATTTCACTTCTTAAAGAACCAGGCATGATATAGTAATTCCTTTGAAATATATTAAGATTATTGAAGTTATACTTCTTTGCGCCCGTTAGACACTTTGGGATGGGATGTTGGTCGAGAAACCGCGTCACGCTGAATTTTAAGAACTATCGGATGGGATGTCACGCTGAAAAGTAAGAACAAATTTTTAAGAACTATCGATTAATCGAGGAGGAGGAGGGAGGTGTAGGAGGGAGGAGGAGGAGGAGGAGGAGGAGGAGGAGGAGGAGGAGGAGGAGGGAGGAGGAGGAGGAGGGAGGCGGAGGAGGAGGAGTGAGGGAGGAGGAGGAGGAGGAGGAGGAGGAGTTAGACCCTTTGGGATGGGATGTTGGTCGAGAAACCGCGTCACGCTGAATTTTAAGAACTATCGGATGGGATGTCACGCTGAAAAGTAAGAACAAATTTTTAAGAACTATCGATTCATAATATATAAATTATAATTAATAAATTATAATAAATTTATAGATTATTATTATAAATTTATAAATATTATAATTATAAATTTATTATAAATTATTATAAATTTATAAATTTATAATTATTATAAATAATAAATTTATAATTTTTAAGAACAAATTTTTAAGAACAAATTTTTAAGAACAAATTTTTAAGAACTATCGATTCATAATATATAAATTATAATTAATAAATTATAATAAATTTATAGATTATTATTATAAATTTATAAATATTATAATTATAAATTTATTATAAATTATTATAAATTTATAAATTTATAAATTTATAATTATTATAAATTATAAATTTATAATTTATAAATTATTATTCATAATTTATTTATTAATTATAAATTATGGCCACAGAAGTATAACTTCCACCGTGTGGTCCGACGCACACCGATTTTTTTATAAATTTATAAATTTATAATTATTATAAATTATAAATTTATAATTTTTAAGAACAAATTTTTAAGAACAAATTTTTAAGAACAAATTTTTAAGAACTATCGATTCATAATATATAAATTATAATTAATAAATTATAATAAATTTATAGATTATTATTATAAATTTATAAATATTATAATTATAAATTTATTATAAATTATTATAAATTATTATAAATTTATAAATTTATAATTATTATAAATTATAAATTTATAATTTATAAATTATTATTCATAATTTATTTATTAATTATAAATTATGGCCACAGAAGTATAACTTCCACCGTGTGGTCCGACGCACACCGATTTTTTTTTTCTTGATTTTTAGGGCCCAAGAAAAATCCCAATAATTTCATAATTATTTACTCTTTGACTAATAAGCGTTTATACGTGACCAAAAAAATCATTGGCGTCTTTTACTCTGAATGCTGCTTTCTTGTCTGTATTCTTCAGCAAAAGATGATTCCCACATATTAAACACTGAAATATGGTCAACTCACAATGCTGGAAAATCACAAGTTTACGTACAGTAGAATGGGCGTAGGCTAAAAATCGGCCATTTTTTACAACTTTAAAACAGTGACTTGTACGAAACTATGGGGAAACACTTGTCATTTGTCCAAATTCACCTCTACACTTGTTAATATTCAACACTTAACTCATTTTTTATAACTTGAACATAAAATCGGCTTGTAACTTTGCACTTGTTACTTTCTGAAATAGGCCACAAGTAGGTAAATTGTGCTCTCCTCTCTTTTACACTACGCTCAAATATTTGAAATGAAGAATATAATGTTGTTCTTGTTTTACGGTAGAAAAGTTTTCTAACTATATTTTTTTCTTTTTCTACGTCGTGTTGGATGTGTGTCTGATACCGCCTACCTGGGTGTTCCTAACTACGCCTGCATGGAGTGAAAGAGTGAAATATGCTTATGAGTGAAATATGAACAAAAGAGTTGATGCATACATCGATTCGTCTTTTAGATGTCTTTATACAAGAATAGAAAGAAGCTTTGGGACCCAGAGGATCTTAGAAAAGCTGTGGAGGCACTAAAAAATAAAGAGATGGAATCGCACAAAGCGATAATAATTATTGAGAATTTTAAAAAGCTCATGTTCAACAGTTACTTTTTATCTTTCGATTTATGGTTGACTAAATGGTTCCACTAAATATACTGAGAATGTGGCATGGGGAGTTGAAATTCGACTGACCCGGACTATCAGGGTTATTCAGAGATGGCTGAAATTATGGGTTCTTTCCTGATCAGCTGAGTGAGCTAAATTCTCTCCCGTCCACCATACGAAGTTGAAATTTGATAGGGAGACTCCCTGGGACATGAAGAGACGATTGCAATGATTAGTTCTTTCTTGATCAGCTGATTGAGCTTAATTCTCTCATATTCACGCTGTAAAATTCAAATTTCAACCAGGCTGGCTTACTACAAAGGTGAATGTGGTAACCGTAACATAAAAATGTATCCCGGGGTTGCGGACTCGTACGCAATCTATCATGATTTATAGTAGGTACAATCGTGATACATAATTGGAATATAATTCCGGATACATTCAACAAATTAGGTTTAATATGATAAAAACATTGCAAACAAGCAAAGATAAATTCATTCCGTTTATTCTTAGACTTTTGTTTTGATGAATAACACCAGAATCGTCCATTTTGGGTATATTTCAGCAAGATTTGCATCTTTTCACCCAAAGTTTGTGTACTGTTCCCAATTCCGCCTACCAGGCGGTTTTAGGAATGGGGAACCCATTCTGGGAAAACGAAGTTTCCGACTCTTTTACATTTCATTTTATAATTCCTTCTAGGTCTCCTATTATTGAATAAGGGTTGCAGGAATCAAAGGTGGGTAGTTTTCCTCGTGGTAATACCAACTTTTTCGAAGGGATTAACTAAAACTTTGATTCCCAAACAATCATCGAGTGGCGGACCATGGATCATATCATGACTGCTGACTGGTATGTCTTCGTTAGAACTGACCACGGATGCACGTTGATTGGTGGCTCTCAGTTCAGCTGTGTTTCTGCCTTTCCCACATAATGGCAGAGCACTCCTTACAAATCAATTAATACACACACATTGGAGTCTGGCAATCTGCTGATCCTTTGCATGTGTATGAGTTAGTATTAATGGGTCACTTCAAGTTAGTTTTTTAACTGCTGGGTGTTTTTGGTGGTTGTTGTTGTTGTGTTTGCGGTTCGATGATTATTTCGGAATCGTATTTGAAAAGAATGGGACCGAAGGATAATAAGCGGTAGCTTCACCAATCTGGAAAAGCCCACAGCAACGTTTTGAGAGCTTACCATCCACCAGGACTAAATGTTAGAATATGATGCAATAACTCGATTCTAAGCAACTCAAGTTCCTCTGCCAACGTCGTGCAATTAACTCTTAACAAAAACTTATTTTATCTTTTGTAGTTTGAAAAAGGCATCTAAGCCGAAATATTAAAACTTGTCTCTGAGGTGTATTCCTGTTATTCTTTCTACTTGTTATATATATATAATAAAAATTTATTGGCGAATAGAATTTCATTTTATTGTTAACTAACTGGATTGCCCGATGTTGCTCGGGTTTAGGACAAACAGTATGTGAAGAAATATTTCCCTCACCTGACCGGTCCTCAGTCAGGATTTCAGAATGATCATCCCAAATTTACGGAATATCGTTTAATAATACGCAAGTTATCACCAAGTAGGTACTAAGATAAGTACATATTTATATAAAGTGAATTTTTGGCTACTATTCATGAAGGCGTTGAGAAAATACGAATCTCCAAACCCAACAATACGGTACTTCATGTGTGTACCTAAATTTTAAAAAAATCGGCGCTTTGCGCCAAAAATACTATATAAATTGAGAGCTTTCCAACGAATGGTGAACGATTTCTGTGCGATTAAAATTGCGGAAGTTCCATTTCCCTACCAATGGCTCGGTTGTACGTGAAAATCATAAGAAAATTTACAAGCGGTTGCAATCATGTTGACAATATCAATTATTGAGAATGATCATCTGTGTGTAAACAATTGATTCAAATAACCATGCTCATAACTCAGGTTGATGGCCACGCACTTCGCAGTAGTTAACATAATATGGTTGGATAAATCAGGAGCTTTCCAACGAATGGTGAACGATTTCTGTGCGATTAAAATTGCGGAAGTTCCATTTCCCTACCAACGGCTTGGTTGTACGTGAAAATCATTATAAAAGGCGCATAACGGTTTTTTCTGTCGGTTTTTTGTGACGATTTTTTTTCGGTAGGTCATCGCAAAAACACATTCTGTGTTAAAAAAAAAAAAAAAAAAAATGAAGATGTCTTAACAAACAATTTTATAATTCAACTAGGTAACTAATGCGCTCAGACGGAGTTGTTAAACCCATTTTAATAAAGTAACTGGTGGTTAATAATGATAACATCGTTTATTTTATTTTATCTATATAATCATTGAGGAAGATTGGAATAATCCCAACATAATGCTAAACCTGTTTTGAGAAACACTCTTTCACTTAATTTCCATCTAATTAGCTTTTTAAGCTCTTTTAAATTTATTACCAGACTAATTGGTTAAATCTCTCAGCTCTATAGTGTATCGTCCAGTGGGGCCTATTTATGTGTGGGCTTTCATATATACATGAGCTCTTTTATTTGTGATCTTTCTGAAGTATGCTCAGTTATTTTGTATATGGACTAGATTTCTTAACCAAGAAATCCTATCAGGTTAATTGTTATAAATCAATTCTACAACGAAAATCATTTTTCTCATTTTTTAATTTTTTGAAATTACGTAGTATTCTAATGCCATGAAGAAAGTGGAAAACTGCTAAATTTATCCTGTGGAGCTGAAATTTGAAACGAAACCTCTGTAATACGTGGAGGATTGGATTTTAACTTGCCGAACCACCCCAATTAGCTGAGTGAGTTCCAAACGCTAACTTTTCCGTTCAACAACCCCCCCCCCCCCTTATTCGTCATTCCTTGTTAAACACTAATTTATTTAAAGCAAATTCGGTTTACAAATGGTTAACCACGTTAGTACTGATCTTCATCATATATAATTTTTGAGATGTGAGCTTGCGCACCATCCATTTTTGAAACTATGCACATCATCGTGATCTATCTTTCCACATAATTTGGAATGTACAAAAGAATTATATTAGGATATTGTTTTATATATGAGATCCGACCTTGCGAATTTCCGGGCCACCATCGTTCTAAACACATCATTCTGATCTATTGAATGGTTTGTCAACTTTAGCTGCCATCATGTCGCTTTTGGTGAAGTTTCCACCATTATTTTATTCAAACCACCACACCGGCGCTTTTAGCTAGGGTTAACTGGCGCTTTTGAGAAGTATTTTAATACACCAGCGCTTTTTGGTGGCAGCCGTTTCGTTTCGTTTGTTATCCCTCACTTTTGTATG
Source organism: Adelphocoris suturalis (assembly GCA_030762985.1). NCBI lineage: Eukaryota > Metazoa > Arthropoda > Insecta > Hemiptera > Miridae > Adelphocoris > Adelphocoris suturalis. The sequence goes on along the minus strand of CM061050.1, from coordinate 25,188,129 downwards.
GGAAATATGAGTGTAGCTAGTAAACCATCATAGTTTCGTTGAGACTCGACGAGTTTGTGATACCTAAGAACCGCAAAGTTCTCGTTTAATTCCCCACCTCATCACCCGGCACTCGAGGCGGTTTCCAAACACAATACGACTCTATCATCTTAGACTGCAACTCGAGTCCTTTCTTCTTCCAACTCCTTCAAGATTCATGGATACAGCTTCTGAGAGTATAGCAACAGCGCACAATAGTCCAACTATCTCATTCCAGCTGAAGTTCAGAGTTCTTGACAGAAACGGCTTCCCCGAGCTAAAACCTTATGCAAGTATATTTTACGGTCCGAGGCGCAATACGAGTGGGCGTAACCCTCCAAGGGCCGCGTTGAATGCCTTTTCTTGAAGTCTCAACGCACCACATAAGTTCTCGGTTGGGCGTGCGTCCTTTTGTACTTCTAAGGACGGGCATAGAAATTTATCTGCTATCTTTTCAAGAAAAGGAGAGGAGCAAAACGAAGAAAAATTGGCCTTTCATCGTGATGGTGGTTTATAATGAAAAGGGAAGTCTTCACTGCGGGTTTAATTTACAGCTGTATTATGTGGGGAGAGGATTGATCAACGTGGGAGGCCCACAAGTCCCACAAGTGAGCTTAATACTGGGATGCAGAGGTTGTGTGACCCACGCTTGAAATATTTGAGATTGAGGCCAAATTTGCGATAAATATGTACCTAGGTATAACGCTGAAAATTATTACACGAAGGTTTAATATTTCTGTATGGGAAAGCCCATCCAGAAAGATTATAATATAATAATATAGTATAATAATATAATATTATAATATAAATAATTAATAAACCCAGTATGTAGTACATGATCTACCACGCATTGTACCTCGCAAAAGGGCACCCTTCACACCACCAGAACCCCACGATTTTCCGCTTCTTACTAAATGTTAATAAACCCAACAGTTTGTGAAAAAGCCATCTTCTCACCATATAGAAGGGTTGTGTGGACTGTGTATTTATTTCAAACTGAGTGTGTTTTATGCACATAAAACCCAGTATTGCAATAAACTAATGAAGTTCAGTGAGTCCATTTGAAGGGAAATCAGCCTCAGAAGACCCTCAGCTGATAATTCGTCCTCCGAACCTCGTAAGGTTGTCTTCAAGGCACAACGAATCCGCTCTATTCCAAATTTGGCATGAGGTACGTTACACCACAGACAGGAGGTATGTGTTATACGTACCTCGGAAAGTTAGATATGATTGTATGATACCTTTCATACCTACCACAAATAAAATATACATTCCACTCAGCTCTTCACACACTTCAACCCAGATAGTTAACCGCTGTACAGTTTCATGTTTTCTGTGTGTTTCGGATCCTTCAATTAGGTAACTAGGGAATAAATGTGACCTGTGGAAAAAAACTGTACCGACCGCTCCCCGAGTAGCCGTGACTCCCTCATTATTCCGAGCACCGGTTATTTGACTCCAAGATCCGAGAGGTAACTTCACTAACAAGCTTCTTCTTCTATATTTTTTAATTTTTTTCAAACAGAATTAGAATTTGAAACCTTTTTATATTTATTCATCTACATATGATTGATCCCGTGCATTCAAAAAGTTCTGCCGTTCCCGCTCTCCCGGATTTTTCGTTTGGAACTTCCACTGAACTCGAACTAAATCACTCGAGACGAAGTTGTGGAAACCCATTTCAAAACGGAAGTTAGTGAGAAAAGTTGTCTATTTCCAAGAAAAATGAAGAGTTACAATGTTAAATCGATTTCGACGGTTAGGCAATCATCACTAACATACAATAACTGAAGACACATTAGAAAGGACACAGCTTATATAGTGACAGGTGAAGGGAGATTGAATCCCATTTGGTCAAGAGGAAGGAAAGGGACAGGAGGTACAACCAATTAAGTGCAAACAAAGTGAAGGGGGATTATAGCTAATCAGATGATGTGAAGGGGAGTGGGGGTGTGGGGGGAGGGGTAATCTCAACATGGTTTTCACAGTGTGAAGAGATAACTCCAAGCTTTACAGAAATGGACTTATCAGTGGTGAAATATATTGAGGTAGGTACATCAAGCAGAATAGATGAAGTTCATTACTTGGTAGCTTTAGTATCTGTGCCTTAGTAGCATAACGGAATGACATACCTGACAAATGTATTAAGAGTAATATTTTCACAAACTGCTTGGTTTTTTTATATTAGGGATTTCCTGGTTACTGCGGGTACATTTCACACGGTGCACGTGAAGCATGATCAGCTGATCCGGCACCAGCCGACAAATTTCTACAACCGTGCGACGTGAACAGGAGACCGCTTGATTGTCATCGCAAGACCGAGTCTTAGCACTTTCTTGTTAACACGTCCTGAACACGGCGCCCGTAAATTTATAACACGAGGGAGGTTTTAGTGATAAGCGTGTTCAGTTCAAATTAATACTAAATTACATCAACTTATTTATATTCATCTTATTTGCACTCGAAGCAATCCATTCATCTACTGCCCTTGAACAACATAGATCACGAAATGGAGGATTCGTGGCAGCCTAAAAACGGATCAATTCTCTCCACTTCAAGCATCTACTTTCTCCAAGACATAACCAAATAAAAACTTGTATGATTTTTCTGAGTCTCTCTACGAAATGCATAAAATCTGTATATGCCAAGAACTTATTCGTACTTGAACGACTGAGGAGTGTTTTAAGTTGGATGTGTACTCGACATACCTGGAACGCATTGTCGAGTTCGTCTTTCCTCAATAAACCACCTTAATATAAGCCAACCTACCACTTCTCACTGCATTTCATTAGACAACTAAAACGGCGTACGGACGGACGGTCGACTAATTCAATTTTTGAAATCTACGTATCTTGAAACTTAAACCAACAAATTTGAAGAGGTGGGTTAAACATTTCTTTCTCCTTGCCCATTACTAAGGTTCACTATTGATAAACTTGAAATTGAAAACAGAACAACTAAACAACACCATGATATAAAATTGATGAAAAGTAAGAAACCAGGATAAAGAAAAACGATGCCGGGGAAATAATATGTCAAATGTCGGAATCAGGTTACTAATAATTGATAAGAGATGACTTGTGAAGACGCGTGAATCACCGGGCGAACATCGTAGTAACAGCTAGCGTGTTAGCAAAATTTAGGTTTTCCCTAGATTCACGCACATTGAGTTAAGGTATCGTAGTAACCAGGAACTCTCTAGTAATATGATTTCATAAGCTAGGCTACGTTTTTGTACTGCTATTATTGATGACTAGTAACATGGTGTAGAGATTCCATAGTATGTATCAGAAATAGTATTGAAGGACCCAAAGGACGATAAGTAGTTGTGAAACGTTATAAACCATGAGTTGCAAACCACCTGTAACCGGCTATCTGTAGCATTTATACATCAAATTGGAAGTTTTACACATTAAATTTGATGTTTTTCACACCAGTTTTACAATTCAAATTGATGGTTTTTCATTTCAAATGAGAGGTTTTTCGTTTCGAATTGGAGGATAACTGAAATTTATTGAATAGATGATTTAATTCTGGAAAAGCAGTAAAATAATTAAAACGTCGAACAAATAATACATAATAAAGGAATATGAATAAGATTGAATAGGACGAGACGTTTCGAGAATCACAATGAACCTGTAACGAACATCGTGGGTAATTAGCAAACATGAATGAACATAATGGACAAAAAATAATAATGAACTCAACTATTTTTAAACGTAGGTCTCGCCCCGTAACAGAACCTGTCAGATCCACTAACATTTTCATTTCGTAGTTCGTGTATGTATTCCAAAGTAGTGACTTTAGGTATCACAAGAGAGTAAACTCATATGTGAGGTCAAAATGCTTATTTATTCAATTGAATTCCTCCTACAAATTGATATATGAGACCTCTAATTTGAAACGAAAAACTCCCAATTTGAAATTAAAAATCTCCGATTTGATGTGCCTAACCTCCAAATTGATGTGTAAAATCTCCAATTTGGTGTGTAAATGCAATTTATGAAGTTCCTCTTGATCGGAAAAATATTCGATTGTCCCATTACCGGCAGCGTGTTCGATGAATGACCCGGATACAGAAAAATAACACCACCCACCCACAATGCAGGCGTTTCTGCAGGTACTTTGAGCTGCACATCTCTGGTCGGGTTTCACTTAGAAGAACTGGAAGCCCCAGTTAGAAATCGTGACGCTAAATAGACTTCCTCGAGACTTGTTTTCACTTTTCCGATCCTCTTGAGGGCCAATTGCCTTCCCGTCGTATCGCCAGACGCGTCGTGCAGTTGCCTTGACGGCCGTTTCAATTTGGCTCCCATTTTTCAAGAAAGGGAAGAAGCCGGGGCACTTGTTAATATAGAAGTCCCGACGGAGCGAGCCGGGAAGATCGTGACTCTCGGGGTTTCGCCTATTGATCTCACGCACCTTCTGGCATACTTTGTCGTTCTTTTGACTCCACCTTGCGGCACGAGTGTGCCTGAAGAGAATGGGTATCATCTCTGGGGCGGATTAACGGCGCACAGTGGCCAATTTACTTGAACTAAGTGGAAAAAATGTTGGTTGTGTCACATAATCTTCCTCGTATCCGTAACATGAAATGTTTAAATTCCCTGAAAATGTCATCAAAATTGGATAAATGGGTATCATCTCTGTGGCGGATTAACGGCGCACAGCGGCCGATTTACTTCAACTAAGTGGAAAACATTTTGGGTGTGACACATAACATCCTCGTACCTATCCGTAACATGGTATGTTTTGAATTCCCTGAAAATGCCATCAAGGTTTGATAAATGGGTATCATCACTGCGGCGGATTCGGCGGATTAACGGCGCACAGTGGCCAATTTACTTGAACTAAGTGGAAAACATGTTGGTTGTGTCACATATCTTCCTCGATTCCGTAACATGAAATGTTTTAAATTCCCTGAAAATGTCATCAAAATTGGATAAATGGGTATCATCTCTGCGGCGGATTAACGGCGCGCAGTGGCCAATTTACTTGAACTAAGTGGAAAGCATGATGGGTGTGTAACGTAACTTCCTCGTATCATCTTTTAATTACCCAGAGAGTCTCCCTATCAAATTTCAACTTCCTTGAATGAACAGGAGAGAATTTAGCTCACTCAACTGATCGAAATCGTCAAAACAAAGACGTGCTAAGAAAGGCCTCGAACTGCGTTTTGGCAACCATAATAACATATCGGGAGCCAAACAAATTGGTTTTCCGTCCCTTGCTTCTCCCGAAATATCAAATTACCGTCCATTACCTATATCAATACTCCAACCCATGCTTCATTCGGAACACCCGTAGCAACCCGTCTAGGCTTCTCCACTTGTCACAAATTTTCGCCGCTAGCAAACTGCTTGTCGGCAACCATAATAACAAAAATTCGGGAACCAAACAAATTGGTTGCATAGGGTAGCGCCGTTTATGAACTAGAAGGATCTTCTGGAGGTTAAGACCTAGACTATGTTGGGTTCCGGAAAACGCTGATCATTTTACGATCGCTCCCGTCTCAATCGGCCCCGTCGTTTAGCCGTCAATTTGGGACATAGAAACATTGATAGAAACAAACTTTGAGTTTTAAAAATAAGGATAATATAAGACGATATTACGTCCTTTAAAGGTGGTTATTGGTAATACAATTTTATAATTTTCTGCAATAAAAATCTGTGGTGACCCGAGTCCTGCTGTACATAATCCTTGTTATTTAAGTGTTATATAACAAGAATGTTCCATGTTGTTTGTATTTGAGCCGTAGGCTCTAAGCAGAAAAATCTGGGGGGCTCACGGGGTGCTTGCCCCCCTGACGAAGGGCCGAGGTTTTTAGATTATTTTTTATAGCCTCCCTCAAAATGTCTATTCTAAAAACTGGTAGCGGAATCTGCGGATGTGTTCAGATCGAAACCGGTACAATAATAAATTGACGCTCCCTTACAGGGGATGTAAGGAATTAAATGACCATTTCAACACTTCCCACACCCCTGCAGGGAATAATCCGCAGATTCCGCCACCAGTTTTTAGAATATTAATTCTTCAAATCTGCGTAGTTAGGTTTATGTAAAGTCCCTCAAAATTGATTAGCGTACATTTTAATTTGCTTCCTAGAATCCAGAAAAACTCTGAACCAAAAGGGAAGAAAGTCCGCCAAGCATATTTATGCAGAGTCCCCTCGTACGTTACATGAATGCCTCGATTATTGAAATATATTAAATAATTCAGAAGCTATACCAATCTATGTATGACAATTTGGTCAAACTCAAATGAAAGCTGTAGCTGTAGTCACGCATTTACTTCAGTTAATACTGATACGATCGTGATATAACTCATGTGGGGTAGTCCCATCCTCACTTCCCAACTACCATTCAAACTTGAGCGGGTTCAGAGAAATAGACCATACGAAATTACGCATAGTGGATTTTACGGTTGCGCATGAGCAGTGAAACCTTTAGATTTCTGAGCGCGAAATGCACAGAAAACCATCCTTGGTCTAACCCACACATTCACAGACAAATTCACTAAAAAACAGATGAAAACCGAGCTAGATCGAATTTATAGTTGAACAAAAAAGAGTGACGAAAATCGGTCGAGAAACTTTGCTCGGGAAGCGTTTAAATTGATCGGTAACTACCCATTCCACCACCCATCCAAACCAAAACTCCGAATTCCCCAAAATTTGTTGAGCCGCTAAACTAAAATTAGGATTGAAAAAAAACTACGAAAATGGGTTGAGAATTGTAATCTGGGCAGTAATCTGGGCAGCGACAACAAAATCGTTCGAAAAAAAAAAAGTTTCTTCGGCTTTACTTTCCCTTTCTTCTCGAAAGTTAGTATTTCGAGGTTCGTAGCATAACAAGACTACAATGAATTGTGATCGAAAACCGAAAGAAAAAATCTCGTAAATCTTTTTTTTTACGCTTGGAACAATTCCAATAGGTCGTACCACATAATATACGGAGCCTCGCCAATATGACCAAGCTTCAGGGGGACGTACTAAAATGTTCCAGGAACGCGGCATGATCGTGTTAGCGAATTTCGGAATGCTTCAAGACTGTCTTAGAGAATTCTGAAAGACCACTAAATCGAGGTGACACTAGTCTAACACACATGCTCTCTTATTTTCCACTAATACGCTGTATGGTGTCTCCTTCGGTCCGTACTGCAACTTGCAGTGGTGCGCCCGACACGAGTAAAATCTACTCTGTATAACCGGTCCAATTAGCAAGTGATCGTTTAGATTTAAAGGCCGGCCGGAGCCTGGTTTTAATTTAAATTGTACGGAAAAAGCATAAATTTCAATCAGTCCGTGAACTGGTCTCCCTTAATCTTCTATTCGCTCCGGATACCTCATTATTCAGACTCTTGTCACGTCTAAACCCCCACGTTCAAGTCCTAGGTCAGTAAAAGGTCGCTCTTTTTTCTTTTATTTACCTCTTTTTTTTTTAAAGCGTTTTCAACCCTCTTTTTCTCTTGTTTTCATGGAAGGGTGAATGAAAACGGGGGAAAAAAATCGAGCAGCGATCAGATCACGTTCGTAGCCAAGCTTCAATGATTCATTCGATCGCGTCTTTACGTGCTGGGGACGGAGTTAGGGTATTCTTGCTCCGCGTATGGATTTAGGAGAGCTATACATAGACAGAGTACGCTCCTCCCTGATAGGTATGTACCTACGTTGTCGTATATCCTGAGGTAGAAAAAAAACTGTGGAGAATAATAGGGGAACGTGCTATCGCTGCAGTTTCAACTATAACACTCCGTCAAGTATTCGCTCTACTCTGTTCCGTTTAGTTTCTTCCGAACGTACTTCAATACCTACAATTCCCTTTTCTTTTATTTTGAAAGCCAGAATAGCCCAATCAACTAGGTAGAATAGACAGCATCGAGGGGAGGACCCTATGGTTTTCTATACAGGTTAAAAAGTACCACAACTCTCATCGGCAGACAACCGTCTCAAACAAACAGAAAGCCCCAGGTTGCCAGTGTAAGCCGCAAATCCTAACTATTGTGACATATAGGTAACTGAACGTTGATGCCAATGAACCTTGAACTGTAATGAACGAAATTCAAATGATAAACGATCGTGATGGAACTCATATGTAAAGTATCTTCACTCGTATCCAACAACAACCAGTCCATTAGTATCCCATGTCATACTCGAAAGGAGCGGCAGAACGAATTAAAAACTTTAAGCCCTACAAACACGTAAAAATTGCATTTCGAACACATGATAGAAACATTCCACTTTTCTATAAACTAATAAAATTAAACACCTAGAGAACAATGTTCAGACTTGGTCTACCAGATCACTGGTGGTCATTGAGTTTGTGAAAAAGTGACTGTGAGTAAAACATCTCAGTCCGTTCGGCGTCGTTTTTCAAAACACAAATCACATCTACGACCAGAAGGTGTTTCAAGGAACACGTTGGTTGCTCACTGCTGATCTTGTCATGGTTTTCCAAAATTTCAAAGTTGGAAGGGAATCACATTTGAAGAAGAACATATTTTAAAAATGGTCAGAATAAAAAAATTCAAATTCAGTCCAGTTAGAAAAACACACGACATTTAAGCAAAAATTTACTCTTATTTGAAAGAGCGATCAAAAATTTATATTTACTGTTACCAGAGAACTGGGTAGAAATTACGGCTAAACACTGCTACCAACATAAAGTTAAACTAACAAATTTGCATTTCATTCTTATAAAAAGTCATATAGAAACTTGTTCTTCATCAACAACATAAAGAAAATATTGTTTGATATTTTATAATTATTTTAATTTGTCATTTTAAATATAATTTTTAGCTTCTCCCTGAAAAAGCCCCGGCTCCTGTGGAGAAACTTGGCGGCTAGTATATATATATATATATATATATATATATTTCCAAGTGTTTGGCGCCTTTTTAGTTAATTTCAATTGAACTTTACCATCAACTGATTTACCGTATTGTTCATAAAACATGCCATTTATTCAGCTTTGAACGAATTAGGTATAGTACATAATTCATTGGAATGTTGATATCAGATTTTCTGGTACCTCTGCATACATAAGCAGTTATAAATACATAATGATTGTTAGGCCTAATTAATGATCATTGAATTCGATACACGCTCTGAATTGAATAAGAGGATGATGTATAGCTTATGTACACATTATTTGTGAACATTCGTAGGATTACTTCCCTTGAAAAGTACAATTCAATGTACTGTCGCGATGTAAAATGTGGAAAGTAAAATGCATAATTCCCTATCAAAATTTACAATGAAACTAATTTGTTTTTCCTGTTTTCAAGTGTTTGATATTCATTAAGTCAATGTGGCTTATTCATTGTTTTTATTTTTGTTTCAGGTAAGTGTTCAACGATGTGGATTAATACAACATTTTTCAGATACCATACGAGATGAAATGCTTGTATAACGTAAGTATTTATATTTCCTTTACTTCTACTTAAAGCATACTTGGATACCTACATCATAATATTTGTGGAGCTGGTTGGAGGGTTTTTCATTTTAGTTTTTATTTGAATTGTATTATTACATTTCGTTTGTTAATTCATAAAAATCGCGTGACTGAAATGTTCCGATACAAATCGGACCACTAAACTACTTCCAAACATATGTTAACAAAACATTTCTGAAGTGGGAAGCCCTAAAGATCATTACTTTACAATTTGTAATCGAATGACACGTGGGAAATGCAATGATTATCCAAGAATTGGAGCTTTCATATTCTCAGCTAATGATAAATATTAATATATACAATAAATTTCGAGTGTTCACACTAAATGTAAGTTACAATCTGCTGATTGAGGATGCAACTGGGGTTTAAAAAGAAAAATTAAGTTTCTCCTGCAGCTCTTCATGGAAATGGCTCGATATGAGATCCTTTTGAAAAGCGTGGAATATTACACTGATTTTTTTTTTTTTTTTTTTTTTAAAGCAAATTTAAACCTGATGTTACAGAATTACCTAATATCTACCAACTAATGATCTCGAATTATTATGAATCAAACGTTTTGTATTGCTTCAATGTATTATTAATTTAAACATCAAGTGCTACCCGAACTTCAATTCTCGACCGATTTCTCCTCAATCTTATTTGGTTTTATTAAAAATTCGATCAATTTTCGGAACGTACCCAAGTCGGGAGTTTCAAATGTTATTATGGAAGGGGGTGAATAGTAGGGAGTAATACTGATGAATCGTGATGTTGTAATTATTATCGTGAGATTTACGTGATTATTTTTGGTTCAATCATGAATCTTGTCTAGTTTTTGAATACGTGTCAGGAGTTTCGAATTTCATGATGGATGGGGAATGCAGGAGGTAGTTGCGATAAATCGTGATATATATATATATATATATATATATATATATATATATATATATATATGTATTGGGATACTTTTGGTATGTTTGTTCGATCAAGATTTCAGTCCAGTTGTTTCGAACTTCGTGGAAGAACCTGGTCAGTGGACCAACTAGTAGGTATTTAAAATCGCACAGGGTCACGCAGCATTTGAATCATATAAGACATCCTCAATCTCTCGTTAAACTCGAAAATACACACGAAATAAGCGTTTATTCGTGACCGAAAAAATCGTTGGCGTCTTCTTCGCTTAATGTTTCTTTCTTGACTGTATTCTTCAGCAGAAGATGATTCCCACATATTAAACACCGAAAAATGGTCAACTCACAATGCTGGAAATTGACAAGTTTACTGTTAAATAACCTAATTGTGATAAATAACAAGGTGAATGGACTTAGGTTAATAGTCGGCCAGTTTTTACAGCTGTATAACAATGACTTGTACAAAATGATGGGGAAACACTTGTAACTTGTCTAAATTCGCCTGTACACTTATTAATTTTCACAATGCATTACAAGTCTACATTACCTTTTGAAACGCTGGCACACTAATTTTTTACAACTTGTAGGTACATAAAATCGGCTTGTAACTTGTCACATGTTGCTTTATGAAATAGGCCCTGGTGTTTAAAAGTTAGAAAACTCTTCTCACAAAACGACGCTCCAGCGATGAACCTCTACTATTCACTGAGAGGGAGAATATCAACCACGGAAGAGTAGTTCCGAAGAAGAAACACCAGCGAAAGGGCGTTGTCTACCGGGAGAAATAATATTATAATTGTTCCAACTGGAGGCGCAAATGGGAGTGGTTGCGACTAGAGCGTGAAGATGGGGAGATCCAGGGGATAATTAGGACCAAGAAGCAAGTAGGCCCGGAACTGGCACGCGGCATATATCCCGTCCCCTGGTCAACCAGGTTCTTCAACTTTCAGCCAAAAGCGAGGGCGCCCCCCCACTCGCTCGAGGGCACGTCGAGAATCCTCAGTCCAGAATCCTATTGCGAGACGATCTCCTATAAATCGTTTCCGAGTTTCCGTGACAACGACTTTTTTTTGCCACGAAGAAAGAACAAGATATGGGACCGATAGAGAGGATAAGGGCCGTCTTCAATAGGAGCAATTAACCTACAACTGCCTATCAGGAGGCGTTATCTTCGTTCTGGAGATGAAGTGTTTTTCTTAAGTGGGTAATAGGTGTCGCCGTCAAACCGGATCGCGTTTTCTATGTCATCTAGACCGAAAGCGATAGACAATGCGGTGACGAAATTGAGAATCATTCGGCTTTCGACTCCTCCTTTTTTTATATCAATAATGAAGTAGTTTATGTATTTTCCTTTTAGAAATGACGGTAGACAGCAAGTCTATTTGTTTATTCTGCAACTTACTTACTCTCAACAATTTAAGCATGACCTGGGCCTCACCAATGTTGGAGGCAGAAACGTTGCTTCAATAAACAAATCATATAACTGGCTGTCTCCGTCATTCCTAAAAGGAAAACACCTACACTACTTCATTTAGCTATGCAGGCGTAAGGTGAAAACTCACCTTAACCACATCAATTTATTAATAATGTAAACTTCATTGTTATCAATATAACATTACAATTATGTTAGCGTTAGTAGACCTAGTTATGGTAGGCCTGTAGACCTAATTAACATGTTGCGTGATTGTAGGTTCCAACCCATTGGTTGTCCTACATTAAATACAAACTAAATACAGTGAAACTTTGATAATTCGAACCTCAAGGGACCAGTCAAAAAATTCGAATTAACCAAAAATTCGAATTAAAGAAAATTTTAATAAATTATATTTTAACAAACTACAGTTCGAAGTAAAGTACATACAGTAACATTGAATACTTTTTTGACCAACAGAATATTGAACAATAAATATGAAGACACCTGGAATAGAACTGTATTTAACTGCAATCATAAAAAAAACAATCTATTGTTTTTCAAAAAAGGATGGTATTTTGGCCTGTTTCCTTGAAGTAAGTCTCTCGGCCATTATAAAAGATTCCAACGCATTCAAAGAGTTGAATATGAATCACTTACATTCACAGTGCACACTTGTGTCATACACCCAGTGCTAGCTTTGAAATTTTGCATTCCCAATTCTTCGGCGAATCGCTCAGCCATGGGCTGATCCAGTTTTGGGACGGTCGGTTGGCGGGAGGGCAAGGGGAGTTATCAGACTATACGATGACACTGAGTTGCATGCATTTGGTCTAATGCAAACCTTTTGCCGAATATCGTTACTAAAACGTATTTCCCGATAAATTTACTATTATTTTGATTCGCAACTTAAAATTTATACCTTAATTAGAACGCAAAAATTTGAATTATCCAAAATAAAATTTGAATTATCCACGATTTTTTAGCATTATTTACATACAAAATGCTAGGGACCAAGAGAAATATTCGAATTAAAGAAGTTCGAATTATCCGTTCAACTGTAACAGTATAAACATTGGATATGATGAAACATGGCAATAAATTTTGTAACAGGTATAACATTTCAGTCTTCGAAAAGAAAATCTTGGGGCATTTTCCTTTCCAACCGTCTTTGGTTTCGTGTAGGAGGAGTGTTGTTTGACAGCCCCGTTAGCAGTGTATTTTGGAGGTTTCTCATCGAAGAATACAGGTTTTCGTATGACTGTCGTAGAATAACCTGTACTTCTGGGACATCCATGTCGGCATGTAAAGTTGAGTTACGGACGTACCATGGTGTGCCCGTGATCATTCTTAGAACTCTGTTCTGTGAAGTTTGTAGCCGCTTTATGTGAGTGCTTGCTGCGGAACCCCATATACCGCACGGATCCAGATCGGACGTATCAGGGATAAATAAATTAGACGTTTCTTCGATATGTCAAGTGGGGAATTTACGTGCAGTAAGCCCTTTATATGTCTTATTCTGACTCTTGTTTTTCCAAAAAGTGGGGTCACATGTCTCTCCACAGTAATTTCTTATCCAAGATAAGCCCTAAGTAGCGAATCGAATCTCCTTCCGGAATTGGGTGGCCGTTCAATATTATGTTGGGTGTGGTTTGATTCATTCGGAGGGTGAAGTTAACTAGTGCAGTTGACTCCTCCGATTCGAAAAAACGAAATCGCTGAATTTAAAGTAGGGTGGTTAGGAACATTGCCTTGATTTGTCGGTTTATTTCCAATAGTGATCTTCTGGGAATTCGTTGGTTTACGCATCAAGATAGTTGTAGATTCCCTAATATGTATGCTAACTTTTATTCATCTGACTGCTGCGCCGTACGTTTACGCTTTACTGTGGTCCAAAAAAAAAAAAACGGCAAAATCACTTTTTTCACAAGCATTTTTTTTTTCAGTCCAAAAACTCGGAGTTTCATTCTTTTGAAGCAAATATTATGTTCCATGTTGTTTTACGGTTTTTGATAGAATAATTGTGGACAAAAAAGTTTTTTTTACTTCGATTCTTTACAGGCGAATTTTTTCGTGTCCTATTCATTTACAGGCGTGAGACGTGTTTGAGAATTTGATAGCTTTGATTTTAACTAGGGTCGACAACAATCGTATGTTGTTTCCTTTTGATAGAAAGACACTCGCGTCCTCTGGACGAACTGTCACTTTCTGACACACTTGGTTACTGATGCAAACGGGTATATTTATCTTCATGTAAAGTCATTGCTGTATTTCTTGCTATAAAATCACCACGTAGTAACGAAGAACATTCCGTTGCATATCCAATATTCAAAACTGTCATTATCTTTTTTATTGAGGGATAGTCACGCCTAATTCGCAGTCAACTTCTGAGACACTTTCGCGGCATAGCCACACACAGAATATAGTAAAATCACAGTTGTTTTTGCGGCACGCCCTTGTTAAACTTGAGAAGTTTTATAATACAGTCATGCCCATAAAGAGGTAACAAGCACTCTAGAAAAGAGTCATTTATATATTGAATGTTGTTTCGTCCTAGACACGGACTAATAGGCACGCATATTGCTATTTTGAATATTTGCTAAAAAGCATCCTAATACATCCTCAGAGCTAGAAATAGTTCCATTTAGTATAGGCACAAAGTCTATTGTGTTAAACACGGTATATGTTGTACGTTACCAGTAGTCACGGCATCCAGTCTGTTAGTAATGCAGTCACGTTATATGTTTCATAATGATTCTCATCTTAATTTTGAGACATTTTATGAAAATCACGCATTTATAATAATCGTCACGAGACATTCATTCCATTTAAACATTTTTGTTGTGTCTAAAGACAGTCAAAATTATGTTACCATCCAAAAGTAACGCATATTTTTTTCCAGCTACCCTGACTCCCTCTTGTGTTGAAATATATGTGTAAAATGTTCTGGTTTGCGTATTGGCGTATAGGTGTGAGACACGCCAGGTTCAATTAGAGTAATTTTCATCGAGTCACCTTTCGTGACTCTTTGGGGTAACACATTATGCAGTCAGAGTCCTCAACTCACAGCTCATTTGGAGTAACGCATAAAGAATAACAATCTTTCAGCATTACTTCTGGCGAGCATCGTACCACCATGAGAGAGCTGCCAAGCAATTGGCATTTGTTCCTCCTTAATAGCTAGCCTCCCCCAATATACACAAACACTTCTAGTTCGATTTGGGATAACAACACCCATATTGTATACGAAGTGTTCTTCTCTTTCGGCACAGTGGTAACGGTAAGTTGAAGATAGATCGTTACATTTTTGCAATTCACCACATACATCCCCCATAAGCAATGACTTTCAATAGTCTGTCCCTCAAGTTGCCATATCGTGGCCAGATCGTGCCCACCTTCATTTGTCTCGTCTTACCAAGTGACTATTTGGTAACATCCCTCCCAGTAGAGTTACCTCCTTTCCCAAAACGGAAGTTAGTGAAAAACGTGGTCTATTTCCACGAAAAATAAAGAGTTACAATGTTAAATCGATTTCGACGGTTAGGCCATCATCAGTAACAAACAATAACTGAAGACACATTAGAAAGGACACAGCTTTTATAGTCACAGGTGAAGGGAGATTGAATTCCATTGGTCAAGAGAAAGGAAAGGGGCAGGAGGCACAACCAATTAAGTGCAAACAAGGTGACGGGGGGTTATAGCTAATTAGATGAAGTGAATGGGGGAAAAAATAACTAAATATGGTTTCAACATTGTGAAGAGATAATTCCAAGCTTTATAAAAATGTACCGATCAAAGGTGAAATATATTGAGGTATATCCTCATTTAAACATTTACCAGATCTGCCAATTTTGATAATTTCGAATTTTTCAATTACATACAACATACCTCCCTTCGGAAAAAAATGAAGAAATTCTACAAACTGTCTATCTGTCAAATCAAAACTGTAACTATGATTGGATTCCTTAAGATGTTTCGCAAATGTAGACTTACCCTTATTTTCCCTGAAATCCTCCTGATGCTCGTCTATTCTTTCCCTGAATTTCCTACCAGTTTGACCGCAATATTCGTAGCCACAAGAACATTTTAGTTTATAAACCCCACTTTTATCCTGAACATTGATTTTGTCCTTAACGGATCCTAGTAATGCTTTAAGACTATTTTTAGAACCTACTTTATAACCTCTCGATGATAGAATTTTGCGATTTTATCCGAAATTTTCCGATAATAAGGTATACTTATCCATTACTTTTCTCCTGAGTTTACATCTTCCCCAGAAACTTTTTCCCTACTATTTTTCCCAAGAACATTATCCCATATGGTATCAACGAGATCTCCTCCATATCCGTTACTAGCCGCTATGATTTTGATAATGGATTTTTCTTTTGATAAATTTTGTTCACTAATTGGAATGGACAGTGCTCGGTTTATCATAATATGGAAGGCTGCATGTGTATGGACTAAACTGTGATTTGAAGTACTATGGATAGTTATATCGCTGTATGTATCTTTTCTATAAATTGAAAAATCATGCTTTTCGTTTACCAAAGAGATGGATAGATCTAAAAAATTGAGTTTATTTCCACCGAATTCGATGGTAAATTTGATAAAGGGATCTAGTTTATTGATTTTTTCGTGAAAAGAATTTAGTTGTCTTTCTGTGCCCTTCCATAGAATGACAATATCATCGACATATCTATACCAATAGAGAAGATCATTTGTGTTACAAGTTGTAAATATTTTAGAAGAAAAGCAATGGATAAGTATACCTTATTATGGGAAAATTTCGGATAACATCGGCAAAATTCTATCATCGAGAGGTTACAAAGTAGGTTTTAGAACGAAAAATAGTCTTAAAGCATTACCATGATCCGTTAAGGACAAAATCAATGTTCTTTGTAAAAGTGGGGTTTCCTACTTTTGCATCGATGCTGGATGCATTGAACGTTACGCCCTTGAAAATGCCGATAAGCCAACTTTACAGTGACAGTGTATCCCCTACGAATTAGGGGATACGTAATAACGATACGTTTTTCCTTATTTGCCTCTAAGACTCTCTATTACTACCTTAGATCGGTGGCACTGGTCCTCAGTTTTATTGCGATAGATAAGAATGATCCTAAATTCATGCCGAATCAATACCTTCCATCCGTATTTAACCATGACAGTACTTATGTAAAAAATGAACACTGACATCAATTAAATATTTCACTGACAATGTCTCTAACGTTCAATTTGCATTTAGATGTGTTTGTCCAGTGAAAATTTGACAATTAATGACCCCAACATAATAACACACTCTGTAATCCGGACGAATAAATCAATTATTCCCCGTACCGAGGAAATACCGACCGATTCCAATAATTAGAGCGTTCGGGAGAAAGAAACTTTATTGATTCGGAATTAATGACCACGTTCCCGGGGGACCTCCCTCGCGCTCGTTTGGGATTTGCATATGCAACAGGTCTAAATGGTCCCACAGCCGCGTCGTATCACTCAATTCATCAGAACGAGCCCTAGGTACCTACGGAGTTAGTCATGCAGCATGCTATTATGAGCGAGTTTTCTTGTATATGCAAACAACATGGTCCCTACTCATGAATTCCGAATTCCAACTCATCGATTCGAATTAGCGAATTTTGGTGGAAAATGGAACTTTTGCAATAGCTCCAAAAATTTTCAAATAAAAATTTTCATCGATTTTCTACAATGAAATCCGTTTTGAGACATTCCGAAACGAATCCTATAGAGTTTAACGCTTTTTGCTTTTTCATATATATACATATATATATATATATATATATATATATATATATATATATATATATATATATATATATATATATATATATATATAAACCGTTTAAACTTGTATTTTAAACCTCCATTTTCATTACAGGCTCGGTTTTCACGGAAAATTTCATGAATTGTTCTTCTACAAAACTGGCCTAAATTGCCCAAAAATCAGGATCAACATTTCTGCTCAAATCCATGTGACTATGAATTTATTTTAGCTTTTGAAACTGGGTTCACCAGTTACGTTTTCCTTTTTTTCAATTTTAGAGTGAATTTCAACTTAAAACCCTCGAACATTGGAAAAATTTGGCGTTTCGAGCAATCCTAACCTTTCTAAATGCACTTTAAAATTGAAAATGAACGTGAAAGTTTAGTACAGCGTGAGAAAAAGTCTTCAAAGTCTTTCATACTTAGTTTTGGAGAATATACGACTTCGGGCGTAATTATTGGCACAGCGAAAGTTTTTTTTTTCTGCTATTTTCAGGGCAGTTCTGAATGTAAAGTGCCTAATAACTCGAGTGAGGGGGTCTAACATTCATGAAATCTAGCGTAGAATCTGAATCTGTTGTGAGAATGGACGTTTTCGTTTGAAATAACCAAGTTTGAACAACTCGGACTAGTTTTGGCGAAATATGGTCAGCCGGTAATTGTCTAGATTGGCAGAAAACTATCGGTATAGTGAGGATAAGTCTTTTTCTTGTTTTTCCCAAAATACGAAGTAACCTGGATCACTCTTCAAGAGGTAGGAATAAACGTACGAAACGTTGGTAAAATAAACCAGTGTCCTTTATCGAGTGCACCTCAATAATCACCCGAAATCTTCGATTTCAATCAACTATTTATATAATATACATTTATTCATAAGTAAATCACAATACCTTCAAAATCCCGGATCCGTCCCATGGAACGGATTTCAATGTGAGGATATTTTGAAAATTCGCATTCGAACGTTTTTTACACCGCTACTGTACCTTAATTTTCTAAAATGTACGAATTTCTGACGCACCAGAATTCCTTACTTTCGCTCCGGTGTTAATATCGTTGTCGGCTGTGTCCAAAAAAGGCCGACCGTTTTCCCCGGAGAATATTACTATTTTTTCGTCGTTCCTAAATGACTTTCGAATTCACAACCAAACAGTTATTTTTAACTGCACGAAAGGAATGGTAACCCGTTCATCTACGCTTGGGTGGGCTTAACTGCGTTTTATTTGCAGATCCGCTCGTAAAAGCCACCAAACCGACTCCTCAAGTTTTTCTAGCCTCAGCGGATCCACAAAACGCGCTCGGCGGAGGCCTTTCAAAGAAGCGTCTCTTAAATCGATGAAAAGCGTCTCATCTCAACGATGAATTAATGCCAGGCCGAATCAATATTGAAACGGATCTAAAACACACTATAGATGGATCCAACCTGGTAGGTGCGTAGGTTGTAATTTAGAACATAGATGAAGTTTTAATAGCTCTTGTTAGGTGCGGACGGCTTAGTGAAGCGTTGGAAGATGTTTCATTTAAAATGTAGCTCTAGCAAATTAAGTAAATTTGGATTTGAATTGAATACCGAAATGAATGTCAGCTACCTATAAGTAGGTACATCCAACGCCTCTTACGTACATCCTCCGATGTTTTTTATTCTAAAATATAACTGATAATCTCTGATAACGTACGTGTATAAAAAAATATCATGTTTTCACTGATGCTAAAAAAAAAAAAAAAAAAAAAAAAAAAAAAAAAAAAAAAAAAAAAAAAATCTATATGGGATCGGTGTATGTGGCCCGACCCGCAATATCAGCATATCCTTACGATTGTCCAAAACCGTTAGTGTAATGACAGCTGAGTTAACTGTTATATTGGAAGGCATGGAGTATGCGATCAACAGAGGTTTTGAAGGAACAGTAGTGCTAACTGACGCAAAAAGGGCATGTGAGGCCTTATTAGCAATGAACAAATCAAATGTTAGGCATTATCTAGTGGTAGGTTAGACATATTCAACTCAATGAATATATCAGCATCAATAATTTAAATCCAATGGGTACCTGGACACTGCGATGTGGTGGGAAATGAAAAGGCTGAGGAAGCAGCTAAACAAGCTTGCGACCAAGGGGTATATATGTCATAACGAATAGGCTTTCGATACCCGATGCAGTTACAACCATCAAACGAGCAAACAACAAAGCTTGGCAAATGAGTTATGATGAGACTGCTTTAGCAAAAGGATTCTACCATCACAGAGTCCAACCCTTAGTACGACCTTTAGTTCAAGTTCAAGTTCAAAAATACGTGTATTTAGTTGAAAAAACAACATGACACGGAGGTTCAGCTCCGAGACCGATACATTATAATATTAACACATAAACAATCATTATTATTATTACTTATTTTATGTAATTATATATGTGTTTTCATTATGTGACTAACCATAAATTTCCTGTTTTCTACAAAAAAATTTCAGGATCATAACAACTAATCATAATTCTTGTTATTATAAATCATTCTGGAAAGTATTACACCTGATATCTAACTATTTTAATTATTATTTAAATTTATTTATTTATTTTTTTTTTTTTTATTCATTTTAAATTCTTATTCAATTACATACAGGAACGAAACTCTACAAGTAATTAAAAGAAATACATTTTCATTTAGGTATACATTTTTTTCTCATGATTATTTGTCCTTGTTTATTAGGTATTCAAAGAAGCCATTATCTAAATTAATATAACCAATACTATCATCATAAGCCCATCAATTTGGGTTCTTTCTTACTTCTAAGTCAGGCTAATAGTAAATTAATTGCCAATAGTAAATTATTAATCAGTTGTAGATAAGTTCCTTCACTCGCCTGGTTGTATAACATCTTCAGCAGGTGAACTGTTTTGCGGTAGTACGACCTTTAGTAAAAGGAATACCTTCAACCTGGAGCTTCAGTCGACGCCAATATTCCCTTCGACACCCATGTTCCCAATGAGAACATGGCGTGGAAATATTATAAGGACAATGCACCTGTTTGGAAGAGGTGATGTGCAGCCGAGCAGTGAATGTGACGTCACGGTGGTCCTAGAACATGTTCGAGTGGATTGTACCAGTTACAGTGAAGTCCAAGAAGTGTTTTTAACAGATATTATGCTTCTCATATCCTACAGAACTATTGAGAAAAAAAGAAAAAGAGTGATTATAAAGCTATCCTTAGGTTTTAGGAGAAATTAATTTAATTTTTTTGTAGAAGAAGCTTTTTTAATTTTTTTGTAGAAGAAGTTTTTTTAATTTTTGTAGAAGAAGCTTCTATTTAATGGTTATATGTAATATGTGGCACACGGGTCAAGCCCATTTAAAATAGAAGGAAAACTCGGCGCTCCGCGCCTCGCCAGGGGGCAAGCCCCCTGGACCCCCGGTTACCTCTATTTACATACTTCGGACGAAATTATTGAAACACAGAATGTGTTTGCGTTGTCGCGCAACCAAGTGACAACCAAACAAGCGTCATTGTTTTCTATTCATTTATAACATCAATTTATATAGTTATAGTATGAAACTACGAAAAAAAAATACGAAATAAATTCGTGATAAATCAAGAGCGATTTATCAAGTAAATGTCCTAAAGAGGCTACATACGAAATTACAGCTTCCTAGAGTGTAAAGTATAGAAATTAGCTTTAAAAGCCACTCATCTGATCCGGACCCTGGACATCGTCAAGTAAATGTCCTAAAGAGGCTACATACGAAATTACAGCTTCCTAGAGTGTAAAGCATAGAAATTAGCTTCAAGAGCCACACATCTGATCCGGACCCTGAGCATCGTCAAGTAAATGTCCTAAAGAGGCTACATACGAAATTACAGCTTCCTAGAGTGTAAAGCATAGAAATTCGCTTTAAGAGCCACACATCTGATCCGGACCCTGAGCATCGTCAAGTAAATGTCCTAAAGAGGCTACAAAAGAAATTACAGCTTCCTAGAGTGTAAAGTATAGAAATTACCTATTCAAATTATTTAACCTCCGCTTCACAAATCAAACCGTTTTCGTAATACTCAGATCACCTGCTATGAATCAAATCATCGAAACACAAGCTCAATGAAATCATCAGAAATTAACAAGCGGTTGCAATCATGTTCACAATATCAATTATTGAGAATGATCACCTGTGTGTAAACAATTATTTATATAACCATGCTCATAACTCAGTTTGTTGGACACGCACTTCGCAGTAGTTAACATAATATTGTTGGATAAATCGAGAGCTTTCGAACGAATGGTCAACGAATTTTGTGGGATGAAAAACGACGAAGTACCATATCCTTAGCAACGACTCGGTTGTACGTGAAAATCATCCGTCACACATTTCGTTACCATCCCGCGTTCCATTTTCGGCTAGTTAGTCCATGGCTAAAACACATTCTGTGTTAAAAACTCCTGTTTAGGTACCTTTGATTACAGTAAACTGAATTATAGTCAACGAACCGTACCGGGCAACCAACGTTGTTTATCGGTTGTTATGTATTTCGTGACGTTTCAAAAAATGTCTCCGAGTCCCTGCCATTAAGCCATCAAAGGCGTGCGCAGTAATTTAACACTTTTTCTTGTACGAGTTTCAACCCAGTTGTTCAATTTGTTTACCTACAGAAAATATGGCTAATGCATGTTTTCCATTTTTATATGTTTTTGCGTTTTCCATCATCGCAGTGTTTGTATTCGTAGTTTTTCATTCAAACTCGTTCAGTAAATGTAAGACACCCCTCAACAAAATTAAGAACAATCAATTCACTAGCTCTATGGAATGCTGAAAATAGATAGGTGCATAAGCGATGAAAAACAGCGTGTATAGTTTGGAGAAAAACAACAGTTCTAACTTATTATACTTGTTGAATTATTAACAGCAGTTATTCTACTTATTATGTTCTTAACCTTGGAATGGCGTTCTTAATTTCCGAATGCCTTGCTTCTGTACCTATCAAAAATATTGAAGGATCGAAAGAAAAATGAGTCCCTAGATTTTGAGGTGTAAGCCACGACCAGCAGCGCACGTTTTTTTTTTTTTTTTTTTTTTTTGGAAACAGTGTTCGATCCATTATTCATTGATTAATCATATATCTGCTTTTCACTTTCCAAATTTAACGATGTTACATCTTATGTATTAAAATAAAATTTACGAAATCTGGCAGTTAGTACGGCCGTTCTATCCAGCCCATTTCCTCAATTTTTTCTTGAATGAAAGGTGTTTTTGTTTAGATTTGTCATCAACTATTAAAAATCAGATATCTCAATTTTTTCAATCTTTTTCCTTTGATATCTCAGGTTCTAATCAAGATACATTGTTCGTTTTTGTATATGAACTCTCAATCATGCTCTTTCACGTGGTTAAGTTTCAACTTGATTGGTTGAGTTTGAAAGGATTTATGCGTGGAAAATCATATTCGTTTAAATTGCAAAAGTGTGTTTAAAAACGTAGTCAGATCAAAAATCAAAGGGTGGCCTCTTCGTTTGAAGAGAGGGATTTTCGCGACCTTCTCCGCCCGCCTCCTACTTCCAAGGTGCGGGCAGTTCCTGGCTGTGTGAGCTCCCGCCGCCACTTCTGGCCCATCAGCCCGCAATGGTCGGCCGTCAGGCCGAAATGGGTCGCCCGTCAGGCCGCAATGGTCAGGCTGTAGGTCCAAAATGGGCGGCCCTTCAGGCTTCAATGGCTAGGGTTGGCAGGCAAAGCCTGCAGGGGGTGGCCCTCTAGTACCCTAGAGGTCCTAGTTATTTGGAAAAACCGATTCGTTTTTGACTCATGAAGATGTAATATTATATCAATTTCAAATGACTGCGAACACCGAATAATGAAAAAGCTGTATTTTTATGTCATTAGGTAGAAAACACGGAACAAATCTCAAGAATTAAACTATTCAAAACAAAGTATTTGAAAAAACCTCCAAGAGAAATTTTTGATCAGAAAACGGATAGATAGATACAGATAGGTATGTCTTTACATGGTCAAAATCAATTCCCTATAAGACCTCCAACAAACATGTTCAACGTCAAAAATCCAATTAAACTCTGATGTTCTTTAACGAATCGATCTGAAAAGCACAAGTGTTAACCCGACTCGCGGTGGATATATCAACGAAAGTGAAAGCGTTGCGATTAGCATGGGACAAGTCTAGTTCGAATAGAAGACTAGATTAATCGGGCCTAGTTGTGTGTTATGCTAATAGGTTCTTGTACCGTTTAGAGACCTCGTTTATGCCGCCAGACTCTGCTCTATTCAAAAACCTATGGTGATGAATGGAGGATCCCATTAGAAAGTGGTCGTTAGAATTTTATTGCTCCGGAGTTTGAAGACGAGCTGACAATGAATTTCATTAACTTTTACCCGCATATGATCATTGTGGGAAAAATTGAAGAGGATCGATCAAAAGTTTATCTTATAGCATTTTCATTCGTACCTTAAACGAAGATTTGATTCTCGTGAGCCGATATCCCAAAATTTATATAGCAAGTTTCTATAAAGAATGAAGCTACTGCAATAGCTCCGAACATTTAAATGTCTCCATTGAAATCCGTTTTCATACTTTCTGAAACTAATTCTAGAGTTTAATGCTTTTCAATATTTATATATAAATAAAGATCAATATCAAAGCTGGAACAATAACAAAGATTTTCAATCTAACAACCAAACAATTTTATTTATTCTAATGAAATATCACATGTTGCAGTTCATAGTTGGTTACTCTACACTACATTATCCCCCTCTTCTTCTTTTGGTCGGACATCCGCTTTTGCCAATCGGTTTGAGTGAAGTCGTCTCTTCGTTTTTCCGAGTTTGACATCATAGAGCACATCGGGGGAGACGGACAGACTGACGGACAGACAGACACGAATGACAGACACGAATTTGTTCAGGAGGCAATGAGACGCAAAATGCGAGTGGAAAATTTGATTTTGGAACACAAACATTTTTTTAATTTTGAAAGTGTAAACAAAGCTTCCGCTACCTAGCAAACTCGGAAGCAACATGCGGTTGGCGGCATTTTACTCCATTTTTGATGTGATTTTACGCAAAGCATTTTTTTGCATCCATTCCTGGGTAATACCAGTCTACGAGGTCAGTAATTATTACTCAAGAGGTTTGGTTTCTTGACTGCAAATCTTAGTGTTTTGGCACTACGCTATTCCTACTCCTCCACTTTCTGATTTCACTTTCTCAACTCCAGTTTCGTTTTTCTCACTTCATTTCAGCGGTAGGTAATTATTACCTGTTCGGCCAATCACAAAACAAAGAACAACATCCTAATTGTTTAATTTAAACTCCTAAGATCGTACTCGACGGTTGGCTGCCCCAAATACCCGATTCAGCCTATTATGAAAATCTCAAAAAGTAATTATTCCGAATTGTAATAAATGATCCAGACTCAAACTAAAGAACTGTAGTGTTCCTCCATTTATCATCATAAAATATAGTTACAAGAAAATGAAGCCTACATGAAATTATTCAGTATTCACTTTGTCCGTTCATGTAAGTTTGTATTGTATCCTCGTGAAAGCGCTTTTTAACACAAGAACGGATAGACCGATATACGGGATGGGTCGCGAAATGATCAGCTAGTCACTCATAATAAAGTGGTTGCAAAAATCGTGAGTTGCTAATCAGCAGCGTCAGCTGATTTCGTGCTTTCAATAAGTCCAATTTCTATACAATTTATCCTACGAAGTTGACATTTGGAACGAAGCCTCAGTGAACCAAGTAGGATAGGGTCTTAACTTGCCGAACCACCCCCATCAGCCGAGTGAGCTCTGAACGCTAATTTCTAGGCAATTTACCCTACGTCGCTGAAATTCGGATCGGGACGGCTGTGAGACAGCTAGAATATGATTTTAACTTGCCGAACCAACTCTATCAGCTGAGTGAGGTCTTAACACTAATTTCTTTGCTATTTTTGTATCCTTTAGCTGAAGCTCGGATCGGAGCTTCTGTTAGATAGGCTAGGATAGGATATGTCCATGGGCTGGGAGTCATGTAGTTTTTAAATTGAACACAATGTTCAGATCAAAAATTATAACTCGATACCTATCGATTAACAAATTCGGTAACCACACCGCAAGAAAGGAATCATAAATCGTTAGAAATTATTGGTAAGTTGGCCAAAGTCTTTTCTGTTCAACCTAGGAAGTTTAAATTTGATAGGGAGACTCCCTGGGGCACTAAGGGACAATTGAAATTATTGGATCAATCCTTATTAGCTGAGTGAGCTAAAATCTCTCCTCTTCATTCTAGGGAGTTAAGATTCGATAGGGAGACTTTGCGACACTAGGAGACGATTGAAATGATTGGGTCTTTTCTGAACAGCTGACGGAGCTAATTTAATTGAGTTTAATTTGAGACTCAAAACACACATTTCACTGGAGGAAATTAAGACATATCCATAAACCGATGTATCTGTATGAATGTATTTTTGTATTAATGATAGTATGAAATGTAGCATAATGTAGGTGGAATCTATCCAAATGATAGGTAGTTATTACTCAAATGGTTGGGTTTCATGACTGCAAGTTGTAGTGTTTTGCCACTACACTATTTTTGCTCCTCCACTTTCTGATTTCACTTTCTCAACTCCAGTTTCGTTCTTCTCGCTTCAATTCACCGGTAGGTAATTATTACCTGTTCTGCCAATCACAACACAAACAACAACACCCTAATTGCTTAATTCAAACTCCTTAGAACGCCCACGTCGGTTCGGAGCTCCAGCTTGCCCGACTAAAACCCTCACTTTCACTGCAAGAGACCACTTACGGCATCGCTCCATCTTCGGCCCTCCCCCAAAAGCGGGCGCATCATGCAAGTCACGTGAGCAGCTCACGTGGTAGGGCAGCCTTATCATCTCTTGCAGCCTCCGAGGGTCACTTCATCTCCAGGGAGAAAGTCTTTTATTTTTATCCACCCCCTCTCCCTTCCCATCCAACAACCCATTTCATCGTTCACCATCGAAGCACGTCCACCCCATCATATCCCGGTATAATCTCTTGTTCCCCACTTTTTTTTCTCGGTTTCTGGAATAACTCCAACATTAAATTAGCGATTAGTTACGGAGCCGAAAATAATTTTCCTTCCGAAGGTCAATCGAAGACTTAGGGACTATTCCCATTCAGTTTCACCGAGCATCGCTTTTTTCTAACTCCTCTATTTTTTCACAAACTTTCCTTCTATCTCCTCTACACCCATGTAAGATCTATTGCACGATCCATGTGCTATAAAAACAATTAATTTGCTCTAAATCCCCAGCTATTAGTTTCATATGAATAATAGCATCTACATAAGGAATGGATGGGTGGAGTGGACGCCAACTTACAACTGAAAAAATTAAAACTAATAAATTATATATATCAAACTATTCACAATTATTATATTCACTGTCTCGAAAGTCTTCTAAATTGCTAATTTAGCATATCAGCTAAATTGACTCCATTGCTGAAAACAATTTTAAAATAGTAACGTTGCACTTGAATAAAGAAACAATGTTTTCAAATCCAAAATTGGAGTCGATGATTTTGGTATTCGTATTTGATGTACAGGGTGTCAGCGCTCTAGGCTGTGCACCTTCTATGAAACTAATTTCCTACAAAAAGTTCCTTTTAGAGGGTTTTTAAAGCATTTTTGTTTTCCGGATTCGCGTTTTTTTACTTTATGATGTTAAAATGGTCTTAATTCCGTTTAGGTTTACTCTAAACTCTAAAATATGCACACACTTGAAAATTACGTCCGATCACCTTTTAGAATATACCCGTTTTAGGTTCAAGCTAATTTTATGAGAAAAATCACAACTAAATTGACATCAATCCGAATGAAATAATATTTTCAAAATCCCTGCACGTTTTAAACGGAATGATACCTAGTTCGGAATGATAATTTTGTATGTTTTTTGTCAACTGGAAAAACTTCTGCGAAACTTCAGATTTTTTACGGTGAACCTTGTTCATTTTACTTTTACTTTGCTAATTAAGGGAGATATTTATTTTTTAATGTTGAAAAACGTGTTTTTCGTTTTTTCAACGAAATCGAGGGTTCTTTTGAAAAATACCATTAATGAAAATAAAAGTTTCGGGTCAGTTTCTACCTATTTTTCTACGCTGGATCAAATGGTTGGCAGATCTCCTCAACTCTGTTATTACCATTTATACTTTATTAACTAGTGTTACTCCTAAACATAACATTGAGCGTAACAAATAAATAATGAAATATTTGAGTGAAACCATAAAACATGGTTGTAACGCTGTTGGAGACATCTGTATTGGCTGCCATTCTACTCATGATGAAAAAGTGCGTTGAGTAGGGAGTTCCTAGAGATCCGTCGGTCTCAATACGGCGTGAGGTACGAAAAAACCTTCGATTTCTCTGGAAAACTCGTTTTTTCCTACTTCAAAACATGATTATTTTCCCCAATAGTAAAGTTACATTAAAATTGACGTTGAAATTGATTGTTGAAAAGATGAAGTTTTTTGAATTTTTTTTCCAGTTACAGAAATGGTAATAATCATTTTTCCGAATGTGTAGCCATTTGAAAGGTGCAACTACTTTGGGAAATGTGGGAAAATCTTCATTCCAGATCTGGATTTCTCCTCATTGAATGAGCTTCAAACATCATAAAAAGATAAAAATCTGAAAGGAACTTTCTGTATTTAACGGTGCGGTTATTTTTGTTTTCAAGGTTCACCTGTTGGATTTATCGCCATTTTTATGATATAAAGTTTTAATATTTCCTATATGTGAGCGTGTTATGATATAATGTGTGCGATTAAAACAGATCTCTGTGGAACTTTCTGTTGGAAATTAGTGGTAGAATCGATCCCCATAGACGGTCCTCTACCAAAAGTGTTAGCACTATGTGCATATTTTGTATGGTCATTATTTTATTCACATACACTGTTGCCCCAATATCTTCACTTTCACTGCGACTTCTTTTTCTCTATTCTGTAAAGTCAGCTACTGTTTGTTATTTTACCGCTCTTAGCAGAAATGGTTATACGATATTCAATTTGTAAAAAACTGGACTATATTATCGAAAAAAAAAAAAAAAAAAAAATCGAATGAAATAATCAAATAGCATATATTCTTGTGACGTCACGCCTGGAACAGGTCAGCGTTTCAGTGAATCGCAACTCAACCAACCTATTTTTCCACAAGAAGTTTGCCTTCCCACATCAACCTAAATCGTGGTTATAAAGCCATTCGTCAACAGTTTTGTTTTTCAAAAGTAATATTGTAGCAATACAAGGTTTCAATTCAGTCAAATAGTTACAGTAATCGTGCCTACTACCGCGATTTTTGGTTGTAGCCAACGATACCGATCTAACTGAGAACGAGTTTTTATTTGGACTAGGTACTAACTATTGTAGTTAATCAGTGTCCGAAAACTAAAAATTTCATTCGTATAGGTTTTCAGAATAATTAACCTGAAAATAGTAAAGAAAAAATCATTGAAAATCCCTCAAGTGTCTGTGTAGGTACATTAGCAGGGAGCTTCATTAGCGTTTTATTATAAGTTCGTAGTACAATGCATAACTGAGGAAGCTTTGCTTGTTATATTGAATGAATGAAAGGATAGGTTTGATGGTTTGTCAAAGTAAACAAGACAGGTAGTTACTACATCAAGAAATGAAACTACTTACGTAGGTAGATAGGAACATACATCCTATCAGATTCGCTGTTGGTTAAATGTGCCTAAAAAAAGTAGGTAATTTATTGCTTTGTCGACAAATAAAACTGCTGATTGGCATGTTTGTCAAATATCGATCAGGAATTGTGCAACATGAACTAAAAGTCAGCTTTAAGGAAAAAACCTTGAAATGCATTCTTCTGAAGGTTAGATTTCATAAAGAAGGCATTGGCAGTGCAGTTATTACGTGAGTTTTGCAGTTACACAAATTTTAGGGACAAAAAAGATAATTTGGTACCTATTTTCATTTTGTCTATGAAGTACCTTAACAAGTTATTATATAGGTATGTATATAATATGTATATATTATATTATATGTATATATGTGTATATAATATGTATATTATATACATGTATGTATAATACGTATGTATAGAAGGAAGGTATGTAGGTATACCTTCTTTCTTGGTAGGACTTACCTTTCTACTTGCGTCTAATACTCCTGTCTATCAGAGCTCTCATGGCATGTCCTTTCACAGTACCTACCCTAAAGATTTTTAGTTTCCTAATAGGTTCTAGATACTAGAAAAACTAGATTGGTAATCCACTTAACATCTTCGCGGCTGATGTTTGGAACATCTAACACTTGTACGTCAACTCCCCAACACACATTTCATATGGATCTCGACCGCACAGATTAATCTTGCGTTCGTAGCGTTTGAGGTCATCACCTGATAATAACTTGATGTAATTTGCATAAAATGTATTACCTTGCATAATACAAATAATGAAAATATTGACTAGGAACTAGGTAAGACTATGTTATGCAGTATGTCCAGCTGTGTCTACAAATGGCGCATTTTCGCATAGTTTACTCTTCACCATGACAAGGTGAAATAACTTTGACTTTGCCTTGCCTCGATGTAAGGATGCGCTAGTATCGAAGTCTCGAGAATATCACCTATAGGCTGATTGAATGATTCCCCCTTAGCCATGTGCCATTAGCCAGGTACCTTTACTATATAAATACTATCATGAATGTGTTATGGGCACACAATGTTGGTCATTGGTATCAAGATTCGAGTGTCAGTAGGAGATACCTGGAATTGGTTTAGTTAAAACTAATGAATGACGCATCGTTAATGTTCAAGGAAGAGTTTGCTAGGTTCGCAGAAAATAATCTTCTGACTTGTGGAATAATGTTTTATGGTACGGAATCTCGATCGGAAATATTTTCGGTTCATAACATGAGTTAGATAAATAGCCTTTTTTTTTCAGATGTAACTGATTAGAATGTAACTTAGCCTTGTTTCATCCACATATATGAGTTTTATTGGAATGTGAATGGGTCACGTTGTTATGAAAATATGTGCGTCGAATACCATTCCCGAGGCCGACAATTAGCGAAAAATAATGAAGTACATTCCATGCATGCATTCCACGGTTTAATAAATTATCAACCTGCATACCATACCATTGTAGGATGGAAACCACCCCATAGGTTGAGTTTAACGTCGAAACTTTGTTCGGAAGATCTCAAGGGCCAGAAACCTCTCCTATAAATAACACGGTACGCACATTTCTCGCTCAGCGTTCGTATTTCATAATTTACTCGCTCAAGCAGCAGATCAAAACGATCATATTACGAAGTGAACTTGAAGATATGCACCCCTCTCAACGCAAATAATATCCTCTTTCATAGGAACTCGAAAGTGCAGGAAAATGTCGATAAAGTTAAAGTGGGTAGATAACCACAACCCAAAGTGAACGTATTTCAGATAAAAAGCCTAAAACCATCTCGATATATATAACGTGCGAAAATATTGAATTCATCCCTGCGCCAGTATTTTACAATTATTTGCCAATACGTGATTCCACGATCCTCGCAGTAGTGAACAGTAGGTAGGTAGTTCAATGTGCATCAATAATTTGGACATTCTTCAGTGCAGTGTTGATCTAGGCTGCATAATACCCTAGAGAACACTATTCCACCTGCTCGAACGAATCCACCTCCTGATCTACTTACCGGAACCTCTACGCTTCAGAAACTACGCTAATTTCTCATTTGAAGAATACTGCAAATGTGTAAGTTCTTCAGGGTATTTGAAGATGGGTCATTGCAAGAAGGAATAGCTGGATGTGGGGAACTACACACCGGACTTAGTTGGTCATACAAACTGCCAAGATAGTCCTTCTCGTACTACGCCAAGTTTGCTGCAAGATCAATTATATAATACTACAGCAATCAACAGATATCTGCATGTTCATTGGTAGTTCTCTAATAAAGCTTCTGAAGCACCTCTCCTAGACGAAAATACTTTCATTCATTTTTTGAGACGTTTTGAACAAAATTAGAAATATGAGAGAATCTGGGGTAAAAATTAAATAGTCAGTTTGAATGGTCAAAGCACACTGAGAAGTTGTGGGAAATGAGAAGGTGGATTCAACGGTTCGGAGTGCAGACTAGGATGTAATGATAATTATGAATACCCAAGAAAGGTGTAAAGAGAAAGAGCCGACGAGATTGCAAGATACTGTTGAATAGAGCAGTATGAAACACTGGCTTTTGGGTCAAATAATTTATTATTCCGAAGATGATATAAAGAGCATTCAGTGAAAAATATGCATAATGTACTGGAAAGTGTTGAAGACGATCCCTATATCCACCGAAATTGAAGTGGTTGAACCTTCAAACTGTGAGAAGTGAGGACCTGGAACAGCTCAAAACGGAAGTTACCTAGTGAAAAACGTATAACAAAACAGTAAAGTTATTGTTTGTTACTGATGATGGCCTAACCGTCGAAATCGATTTAACATTGTAACTCTTTATTTTTCGTGGAAATAGACAACGTTTTTCACTAACTTCCGTTTTGAAATGGGTTTCCACAACTTTATCGCGAGTGATTTAGATCTGTAACAGCTATTGATTATGCTTAGGAGGCAGCAGCATTTCGACGACGTCATTATGTGAAACACCGTTATATTATGACAAACGACTGATTACAGGAACGATAGGTAAAATGTACGGTTGAATCCGGAATAAATATATCTGATGATCGATCAGAGGGCGGGAGAACGAAATGCAAACTTATATCAGCAATCAAAACGTCTGCCTTGGGTACGGCAGATAGTTCTTTTGTATCCGTAACATGAATTTATGTATAGATCATTGAAATGTTTTTTAGTAATCATATAATATTCCATACCTCGTTCTTATGGTTGGGTGATAATAGTAAATGTTGTTACGAGAAAATGAGGTTTACGCTTCAGCAGCAGCTGATATTGATTTGATCGTGATGAAATTCGTGTGAATTAAATAGTCTATTCCTGACTATCCTTATTTCGTATTTAAGCAAGATAGGATTACGAGATTGGAGAAAATAGTCCTTGATGAGTTTGCGTTTGCGCGTGCCTAGAATTGAAAGTTATTGGGCTTAACTTTTGTTGAAAATGACAGCAAAATGTGATGGAAACTTTTGAAATTAAGCTTGTCAAATGGATCTGAGGATATATAAACTGACAGAAAGGAAACCAAAGTCTAGTGTTTAGTTGTCTAGATTGGGGAAAAAATTGTGGACATTTTGATTTCCGCGAATGTGAAAGCAACGCTTTCTCTTCTTTGGTAGAATTGGATAACACATCTCCATTGTTGTTACCAGTTGGTAAACTATCGAACGATACTTCTTATTCTTTCTTCGGACCAAGTGGTCCTGAAGTACTCATTTCGGCTCTGCAAAATCTTATTCGTATTCTATTATTCCGAAAAAGGCATTGTTCGTTCAGTCTGTCGTCAAATGTGTTTTTCGAGCTTCCTTTAGAGTAGGAAGTGTTGTTCCTTGTTTCTCCATCACTAAGTTGGCCAACTGTGGGTGTCACATGGTTTTCATAACAGCAATTCGAAACGCCAATATATGATACATTTTGGGGAAAGGAGCATAGCTTGATAATCAGTTCGTTCGAATTTTTCTTCTCCGGTTATTCCCTTTGTCTGTGAAAAGTAATATAATCTATCACGTTTGCAAGACCACCATGGATACCATTTCGCCAGAAATTGACACGAACGGCCAATGCGAACGCCCATCTGATTTGAAAGAGGATCTTTGATCAAAGTGTGCAGAGCAAACTTGTTTTATTTCTATATCATGACATACAATTCCCTGGTTTTTCTTCAACAGTATGGTATTTTCTTGTCAATAACGAAAAACCAGTAAAATGATCGATCATTTTGTCCTAGGATTCCCAAAAGTGTGTACAGGAGAAAACATTTTCGAAAACGGCGGAAAGGGGATTTTTTCCGTAAACTACCGGAGGTAAATCGTTCTCTTCCTATAGGCGAAAGTGGTTTCCCAGGCAACGGGCCCCTCTAAACTGCGTTACGTCCGTTTTCGGGGTCTTCACCAGCTCGTAGGAGCACTGGGCGTAATTGACTCATCACGCGTCGGTGGAAGCAATTAGTACGAACTCCGTCTGGGCGTTTCGGAGTCCTATATAAGAACAACGTGGCTGGAATGATACGTAAACCTTACTTGCTATTCGTTTGTGTTGAGACTGTTATTACAACATAACACTCATATTGTAAAGTTTGTGGTAAGGGAAAGTGGGTGAATACGGCCACCCTAAGCTAAAACATCGATTGTGAATTCATCTGCTTATGCGTGCTATAAGTACATTTGTGCATAAACACAGGCTTATATCAGCAGGACTGTGTTTGGACCGTTTAAAGCACTGAGGAGTGGGCTGCCAAGTGGTAATACGGCCCAACATCAAATCTGAGGTTGTAACTATGACTGTAATCAGTGAAAAAAAATAGATTACAATTGTAATCACAGGGAAAACAAAGATTACAGCAGTGATTATGACAAAAAATAAGATTACGGCTGTAATAACAGGAAAATTACGATTAAGAGTGTAATTACAGGGGGAAATCTGCAGTGAAGGGCTGATTTATACGGGAAATCGGTTTTAACGGCAAAAAAAAACATGAAAAAAAAGTCCAGTCATGCAGCATGACCCCATGAGCGAATTTTGAAGAAATCTTCGACATTTAAGTCGCTATTGATCGTGCAGAGAAATTTTAGTTTATGATTTTGATAGACAAACATGGAATCAAATTATTAAAAATAATTAGGAGGTACTCATACTTTTTTATCATTAAACTAATGTTGTAGATTTAAAGACAAATGTAGGTAAATATCCATAGATTTCGATGTCCAATGTGGTCAGTATTGAAGGCAGTTGAAATCTTAACAGTATCCTATCATAACATCATCAAATCTTGACAAAATAAAATAACTGATTTTTCAACTTTGAAATTTTTGAAAACTTGATACATATTCTTATAGGAAATTTTACGCTGATTCCGAATATACCACATGTTAGTATGCGGAAAAAATTATTTCGCACAACAAATCGCAAAAAACAGGCTATTTTGAAATTTTTGACTACATTTTTGAAACTTTCAACCCCAAGATGTAATTCGATCATGCTGGCCAACGAACTTGAACTTTCGTTTTGTGTCCTTAACATTTTAAAATTTGTTTGAAGTTTCTAGCACAATTCTACGGATAGTTATCGTCTGGAATGACACATACATACATACATACATACATACATAAATACATTTAAAAAAGTCCAGTCATGCAGCATGACCCCATGAGCGAATTTTTGAAGAATATTACCGATTTTTACAACCAGCGAACGGCATTATTTCGATTTTTGACTGATTTTTCAACTTTGAAATTTTTGAAAACTTGATACATATTCTTATAGAAAATTTTACGCTGATTCCGAATATACCACATGTTAGTATGCTGAAAAAATTATTTCGCACGACAAATCGCAAAAAACAGGCTATTTTGAAATTTTTGACTACATTTTTGAAAATTTCAACCCGAAGATGTAATCCGATCAAGCTGGCCAACGAACTTGAACTTTAGTTTTGTGCCCTTAACATTTTAAAATTTGTTTGAAGTTTCTAGCACAATTCTACGGACAGTTATCGTCTTTTTTTTTTTTTTTTTTTTTTTTTTTAGAAATCTCCCCTCAAAGACGGAGGGGGCACGCCATTAAGAAAAAGAAACGAAAAAACTAAATTAAAAAGTGGGGAGGACGCCCAGATTTACCCGACGCCGGCCCTAGGGATTAGAGAAGTTGAGGAAGATGGAGGGAGGGAGAGAGGGATGAACGGAAGTGCCCCTATAAAAAGACCACCAATTGAGGTAAGAGCCCCGAAGGACGCGGGTGGTGATACCACGGAGCACTCCTGCCGAGATGCCCAAATCGAGAAGCTCCGTGGCACTTTTCCCGCACCACACCCCACGCCATGACACGGTCGCGGCCATGACATTGATGTTATTAGGCGCCACTCCCTTTAGCTCAGATATCGCTTGTCGCAGGTCGTTCCTATCATATTTACTTATTTTAGCCCTCCAGGTCTGCTCCATGTCCACACTGCCACTGACAACTTGGACATCCAGGATTATGGCAGACCCATCGGGCTTGATGGCAACGATATCTGGCTTCTTGCCCCGGTCACTCGGCATATGGTACAGTCTCTCTCTCTCCACATCCCAGCCGCTGGATGACAGAGCACCTGCTATCTGCTTGGCAACCGCATCATGACGTAGATTGCGGCCACCATGAGTCCGTGGACACTGCTGCACTACATGATACAGGTTCTCATTTTTACCCCGACAGGCACGGCAAAGGGTATCTACAGTCCCACGACTACCTCTAGAACACCTCACCGCAGTGGCTAATGTTGCCACGCGGACGGCATGAAAATGTCGGTAGTCGCAGGCCCCAATGCCCTCTGAAGCCCATTCAACCCACTGGGAGGAAATGGGGGATTCAGAGCACTGTCGGAGTTCTTTACCATCCACTGAATCATGCAGAGCAGCAGCGAACTCAGCAGATGAGCTGGGTTTTGGAGCAGTTGGAGTTGCTCGATCGCACCACAACAACTGCTGTCTGACAAAATCAAGGTCAGCAGCAGTGCGGGCGACCTCCCAGCTAGAGCCCCTTAGGGCAAGCAGGCGCTGGCGGTGTAAAGATGGGATAGCGGCCGAGAGAGAGACAATGCCGAGCCCACCGGCCTTGACCGGTGCATGGATATAGGCACTTGGGACACCAGGTGGAAAGCCTAGCCAAGAGCGCACAGCAGAGCGTACTTCACGGTCTAACTCAAGCAGCCTCCCCACAGTAAGCCTGCCAAAGACTAACCCATAGGTTAGCTTTGGCAGTAAGTACGTGCGAAGGAGGCCCAGCTTCTGCTGTGGCTTCAATGGAGCCTTGGTGACACGAGCTAATGCTCCACCAAGGTCCACACGGCTTGCGGCTATGGTGGCCACACCCATGAAGTCGACTCCAAGGTACCGCCAGACCTCCAACACGGATCGGGCAGGGATGGAAGTTTGTCCTAAGACAAAGCACTCCTGATCCACCACCTTCACCTTATGCTGGCGACCTGACGGGACCAAGGAGACCGACCCACACTTAGCTGGGTTGACCACCAAACCACACCTGGCTAGCTGCTCAGCAAATGCGTTGAGGGAGATCTGCAAGCCCTCACGGGTTTCTGCGAGTAGGATGACATCATCAGCAAAAGCCAATGCACCTACTTGCACCCCAAGGGCGAGATCAAACCCTATTTCAGCTGGCAGCTTACCCAAGGCCGTATCCACGACCAAGTTGAAGAGGAGTGGCGACAGAGGATCCCCCTGGCGTACCCCGCGCCCAATAACAACATCCCCTGACATCTCACCTCGTGGCTCGAGGACCGTCACGCCTTCGTGATACAGACAGGCAACAATCTCAATTAAACGAGCAGGTGCCCCGACACCACGAAGACAAAGTGGCTAACTGTGTCAAAGGCCTTAGCGACGTCCAGAGCGGCAAGATGGAGCTGCCGTTTCTTGATACGAGCCAGCGAAATGACAGTTTGGAGAACTGTTAGGTTCTCCGCTGTGCCATCCGCTGGACGAAATGCTCTCTGGACGTCGCCTATGACACCAGCCACTTGGAGGCGAGATGCCAGAACTTTTTGGAAGTGGCGGAAGACCACCGACGAAATAGAAATTGGACGGTAGCCTCCAGGCCCCCTTCCCCCTTTCTTTGGGATGAAAATTGTCCGGGCACGGGTCAACGCTTTCGGGGCCTTCCAGATAGTAGCAGCAGGTTGAGGATGAGCAGCCTAACATTCTTTGGAACATACATACATATATACATACATACATATATACATACATAAAAAAATGCGTTAAACTTCAGAATATGATTCAGAATAGCCTGAAACGGATTTCTGCATAATTTGTTTTCAAAAATTCACATTCTACAAATTTTGAGGCGAGAGCAATAGCTTAATTTTCTTCAAAAATTCGCTAAAAAATGCGTTAAACTTCGGAATATGATTCAGAATAGCCTGAAACGGATTTCTGCATAAAATTTTTTCAAAAATTCACATTCTACAAATTTTGAGGCGAGAGCAATAGCTTAATTTTCTTTAAAAATTCGCTAACACGTGATTACACTCGTTATCGCAAATACATTTGTGATCACAAATGTAATTACAGAATGATCTGTGATTACGAATGCAATCATTATCGTAATCGTAATCATGAGTGTAATCGTAATCATATCTTCAAGGTCTGTGATTATAATCGTAATCGCAACTCTAAAACCTTATGACTGTAATCGTAATTACGATTACGATAACGCCCAACTCTGGCTCCATAATATAAAATCCAGCTTATCCTCAGCACTCCTCCATCTTTGCCGTATTCCCTCTGCGATAGATGCAGCCCGCAATATCGCAAATAATGATATGCGTGCTCATAGCCATCGTTTAATTAGTCCCTGACCCCTACACCATTTGTCCGCAAGTCGCTCCCCTACAACATACTTTTGACTGTAGAATGTTGAAATCTGAAAGAGAGCCTCTCTGGGACATAAGAGACGAATGAAACGATGGGCTATTTCCTATGAAGTTGGAATTTTGTAGCCATGAAACCCCATTATTCCAATTCTACGCAAAAAAAAAAAAAAAAAAAAAAAAAATCTGACATAAGTATAAAAACTTGGATAATTGGTAACAAGTTTTATGAGTTGTGACGTTCTCATAAAATTTCTGAACATAACTGTGTCTTTGACAGTTAGTTCATATATTTGCTGCTATCTATCTTAGTGGTATATACCTATGTATAGTTTTTTAACTTAAGGTTAAAGCCGAATTTCAACCAGAAGGGTCATTAGCAGTATTGAACACGGTGTCTGAAGGGATACTGGAAGTTGCAGGATTCTAAGGTACACTGGTGATGACCACTGTTTAGCCCCCAAAGTGGATAAAAAAAACCAAAAATAAAATAATACAAAACTAGGACTAGATAGGGAAATAACTAGGGAAATATCAAGTAAGATAGGGAAATAACTAAAAAACTAAACAACTAACAATCATCAAAATAAAATAAAACTACGGTTAGATGCGTATAAATATATGACAGATCAGATATCACAGTTCGTAGTAAAAATCAGCGGCTCTCAGGTACAACAACATGGATCGTACCTTGTCTGGTCCGGATAAAACTTCAACCCGGTATAAAGTCTTAATCGAAGAAATAATGCTTCTTCGTATTACTCTACCTTTTTGATTCTCGTAAGTTTTGCGGTGGTCTTCCATAAAATAGTGTAGACAAATTTGTCTTCATTTATTAGAATTGCAGTCAAAATGAGCC
This sequence comes from Adelphocoris suturalis, assembly GCA_030762985.1. Classification (NCBI taxonomy): domain Eukaryota; kingdom Metazoa; phylum Arthropoda; class Insecta; order Hemiptera; family Miridae; genus Adelphocoris; species Adelphocoris suturalis. The sequence continues at coordinate 25,149,214 of CM061050.1, read as the reverse complement.
CTCCACCGTTCTAAATGGCCGTTCCAGTTTTTGAGTATTCATCTAGGTAAAGAAAAACAGTTAAAGGGCCGGTGATTCGGATCAGAACAATCGATTGCCCCCATGAGACGAAGCCTCCTGAAGGAAAACGGTTTCTTGATTAACCCGAGACCAGTTTCTTGCTCGTATCGCCGTTCCGGGGCACAACCAGGTGTCGACTTCTGGAACAGCAGATCGTCCGGATAAGGGAGTTGATCGGCTCCCGCCACGTCGTTCGGACAGGGAAGATGGCATTAGAACGCAGTACACCGGCAGTATCAAAATATATTATTATTTCAATGATAATGGTCGTAAAATTCATTTACGTGTGTATGTACGTTATAGTATGAGTTTCTAATATAACCACTTGCTATGTCCTTGTACGCTAAATATTATGGAAAAAAGGATTGTAGGTTTTTTCCTTTTAGTAATGACGGTAGACAGCCAGTTTTATGATTTGTTTATTGAAGCAACATTTCTGCCTCCAACATTGGTGCAGCCCTAGTCATGATAGACAAGATAAAAGTAACTTAAACTTATTGTTGGAAAAAGACAACTCCCGATCATCAGCAACTCTGGTAACACAACAGATGAATTTGAATTGTTTAATTAAATTCAAATTAAATTTTTGTTTTCTTCCAATTATTAGCCATGAGAACCCTGTGACTTTTCATTTTAAAAAAGCCCCCACTAAGTTAATTTTAGCTTTGCAAAGATCTCGGTAATTATTAGTACCTATCAATCCTAATATTGTAAAAATCTTCATAATTTCTTCATATTTTGTATACCTTATTTTCCAAAGTTACCTAATGCTACTTTTTCATAGTTCATCCTATCTACGTCCATAATAATTTTTCTCAACTCCTTCCATGTTAGCTCTTCACACCTAGTTCCATGAACATGTATACATAATATCCATTGTAACCCAATATTGTATAGTATCCATGATGACCTCAACAAATGTCATTATTCTGACCTGATTCCATAGACATATAAATAGTATAATATCCATGTAAGCCACAACCAACCAACAATTAAGTTACTTGTACTCTTTGTACAACTCTCTACAATTTAAGGTGAGATAAAAATTATGTCCCCACTATTAATAAGGCCGTTTTTTTATAATTTTCACCATAGTTTATTAAATAGATAATTTCTATTACTCTACTTTTATCTTGTCTAGCATGACTAGCGCCTCACCAATGTTGTAGGCAGAGATGTTGCTTCAATAAACAAATCATAAACTGACTATCTACTGTCATTCCTAATAGGAAAAAACCTACACTACTTCATTTAACTATGCACCCATAAAGAGAAACTCACCTTAACCTCATAAAAAAAGGATATTATAAGAAAATATTGGTGAATTAATCAGCAATCCTAGTGATACTGACATGTCAAGAAACCAAGATGTGATCCAATGGGTACTGATTTATGCCCAGTTTTCCACCATTAGACGCAGCTGCCCCCTGAGCATTTGGAACTCGTTCTGTCATTGGTGTTTTTTCCTAAAGGTAACCACTGGCCAATTATAGTATTGATTAAATTAAGACAGGATGCCGATGATGAAAGATGACAAGAAATAGAGTTCAGGATCGGTCAGGAACGCAAGTTCAACTAAAAAGCAAGTAAGAGTTACTATTTCAAGAAATCTTAATGTGGTTTGAAGTATGAGTGTAACCAGCATTATGAGTACTCTAAATATGGGTTCAAGCCAAGTTTAAAACGCTGAAAATTATTACACAAATGTTTTTAGTTCTGTAATAGATAGCCCTTCTTCGCTGATCACTGGTCTGTAATTATTGAACACCGTTACTACTATATTCAATATTGAATTTTGGGGCCCCACGTCTCCCTAATGTGTTCACTGCATTATAGCACCAGGAGCCCATAATTTTTCACTTCTTAGTCAAGTGAGGAACAAATCCAAATTGATCTATTTGTAAGTCATCTTCCCATCAAGTAGAAGGGTTGCATACACTGCATATTGTTTTGAAATTATGTTTGTTCTTTGTACATTAATTACAGTATTAATATACTTCAGTTGGTTGAATTAGAGAAAAAATCAGTCTCAGAGGGACTTTTGCTGATAGCTAGTCTTCCGTATATGTTAACATAGTTTTCAAGCCGTTATAAAGGCGCTCTATTCCAAATTTCCGTAACAAGACCAGGTCGATCAGGAAAGAATTTAGCCTGGGAGGTCCGTTAGCTGAACAACTCACATCCATAACATGTAAACGTATTCTTCGTGTTCCGAAAGTGCTCCATTCCAAATTTCATTATTGTGAGTTGACTAGGAAAGACATAAAATGTCCCAATGTGTCTCAGACTCGTATGCAAGCGTTTTCTTCTGTGAAATTTTCCCGTTGGTATCAGGTTTCTGAACTTGGACCTGCCACTACTTATACTTTGTCTTGTAGCTTGCGGTAGGTATGCGCTCTGTACAGAAATATTTACATTAATCAAAACTCTACATGGGGTGTTGGGATTTACGGGAGGTATTTATATGATTCTTCCATTTATGTGTGATGTTTCAGTAGAGAAAAACTGTTTGAATGTTTATTTAATTTTTTCAAACGGTATTCCATCCTGAGAATTTCGACCCCAAATACACTTTATTATAATTATAATACATTAGTCCGAATTACTAAGCCAGCCACATAGGTATGTAAAATACGGTATAGTACATGACATGATCCAACATTATGAAACAGATATATGCTGTCATTCTGTAAAATTCCTATTGAAGAGCTTCATTGAATCCAGGCAAATATTTATAAAAATCTTTCGGAGTATTTTCGCCTAAGTGAGTTGAATGAGTGAGCCATTTTCGAAATATTCATAGATTACGAAATACTGAAATTTCATTTTATAAAGTTTTTGGCGACTTCAACTTAACGTTACTCGTCACCATAGTCTTGAGGGAGCAAAAGAAAATACTAACCCCAATGGAACCGGGGGCACGGTTGCCTTAATTTTAATGTCACGCTAACAGTGGTTGGGTAACGCGATATTTGTCCCCCAGCTGTCTTGCTGTACACTGGTTGTCTAATCAAGTTCTTTATTTCGATATGAAATGCCGGTTTTCAATTCTAAAGTCGAATTTCATGTTGATTTCAGCACAAATACTGGCTAATTTCTCGTTTTTAGTTTTCCATTCGTAAACAGGGCATGGATTTAACGCAAGTGGTGAGCACCGCTGTTTAGTTGTAGGTAGTTATAGGTCATTAGTCGTTACAAAATTCATGTTTTTGGGTTTTCCGTTGGGTAAATTATTTCTCATTTAGAATATGTGAAATAATAATAAAAACAAGGCTCTAATTGACCAAATAGAGCCTGTGCGCAAAGAACGGATTTTTTCTATCGAGTTGAAGGCTAGTAAAGCTAGACGGCGGAGGCGGGCTTCAAATAGCAGATTCTGTTTCTACGCGACTTGAAACGTAAAATAGCCAAGTTTGAGAGGTGTTCAAAAACTGAACAGATACATCAACTTAGTTAGTAGATAATGGGGCATTTGAGAAAAAACTATTATTATTCACTTCACCAGTATCCGAGTAATTTTGAGGTGAACAAGTGTTCCATTTACAGGAAGGTTAGGCTGGTATCGTGTGCCTTTAGGTCCCCAAACGGGTGATAAATGAGCCATTCTAACGTACCTACGACGTTGCTAACGGCCCCTCAAGGTCACGTCCTCTTGGGTACGTTAGGGTGACTTTAATGGCACGTTAGTGGTCACCGAAAACTCAAAAGTCGAAAGATGAGAAATATGAAGGTTGTACGAAGGCATACCTCCCAATAAGTTCATCATGAAATGCGTTTAATCTCTCAATTTTTCTCCCGCCATCTGCTTTCTTCCTCTTCATGATTATATCCAAACCATTAAAACTACTGAAATACTCAACAAAAATGCACAACATAATTTTTTTGAATAGTTCAACAAATGTCACATTAGTGTATGTCCCTTATTCGCAATATATCTCCCTTTGAATGAGAGAGATAGGTATGAGGGAGACAGAATTTTCATATTAACCGAATTAAAATCTCTTCATCATTCCCTTGCTCTTACGGGTAACAAATACGAAATGAAAATGCGTAGATACATTAATGGGTAATTTGTTAAATGTGTTTGAAGAGCCGATTCTTATCTCCCTTGGTGAATGTGCGAGACAGGTTTTTGATAGTACCCGCATTTGTTTTGAGCAATGGCATTGTCTGATCCAACTGCAGTTGGTTAATTTGTATTCTCTTTATAATAACATTTACCAACTTTATAGTAAAATTTACCGTTTTTTCTATTAAAGGCCGTGAGGGAAATGACAGATATAGACAAAACGCAAATCTACAAATAGAAAACACTCAGCACACTAGGCACTTGGCAAATCGAGAAAAAAAAAAAACATGCGCTACATGATGTGACTCAGGCGAAACTCAGCTTGTGGTCCTTAAAAACTAAGTGACGACTGGAGGGAATCATTAAAAAGACGTATGAGGGAGGTAGGTGTAATTCTCGGGACAGCTGGTTCTTTCCCAGTATGGCTTATTCTCTAGGTGCCGTAGACGTTCCATGGGCTAGCAATTCATTCTCCCCCGCATAATTAGAGTACGGCCGAAGGCATTAGGTTTGAGAGTCGCAAAGACCTGAATTCCAGTCCACTTACGAATATCACGAAGCCAACAAAGTCTTTTGCGCCCAATCCCACGTTTTACCTCTATATTTTCTTCAAAAATCAGTCGCTGAATCAGTATTCCTCCAAAAATATGCCCGAAGTACACAACTTTACGTTTTTTCAAAGTCGTGAGGAATTGTCGGTCCTGGAAGCCTGTACGCTGCAAACCCTCTGTTTTCCCCATACGCTGTACCCAAAAGATACTCATCTTTCAGCATCCTTCTGAGGCACCACATCTCAAATGCTTCCAGATGGCTAATAGAAGCTGCCTTTAGCGTCCAAGTTTCGGCCCCTTAAAGTAAAACTTAAGTGCACATCACATAAAGGTGCTTTCATGTGAACAAATGTTGATCTTGCTTGCTCAATCCTAGAACGAATTTCGACTCCAGAAATCCACTTCTCATTTACGAAGGCTCCAACGTATTTAATGTTTTTAACTCGCTTCAAGCACATATCTCCAACCGTAACAATAACACCATCTTCATCATTTCGTAAGAAAACCTTAAACTTAGTTTTGGAGATGTTGCTTTTGAGGCCAACACTACTACTTTGAGACTCAGCTATAAGGACGGTGTCATCGGCATATATAATATTGTTTAAAAAAACACCGTTCACCTAGACGCCTACCTCAATCTCAGACTGAGGAGAAAATGCGCTATCCATATATATATATATATATATATATATATATATATATATATATATATATATATATATATATATATATATATATATATATATATATATAAATTGAAAAGAAGAGGGGAAAAAAAACTGCAGCCCTGCCTGACACCTCTTTCAACGTTAGACTGGCGTATGGCTTGGTTGACAATAATTCCCGCAGTCTGTTAACACTAGTCCTAATTCACGGATGATTGTCCTCGAAAATGGATGATGACAATTTTTTAAACAAATTGTTAGTGGCATCGTTCTTGGGTGATTGGAACAGACACCACAATGTTAGGGACGAGTTAAAAAGACCGGATTTCGGCTATTTAAATTGAAATATTCATACTAAAAAACGATGGTTTGAAGTAAATAACTAAATGAGGAGTTGGAGTAGTGGAGATGAGGGTTAATGATCACATTCCTCAATTGAAATGTTTCTAATGTCTCTAATATCAGAGCGGAGCACTCCCGCCATTGGGCCTCTCATTATTATTATCCTTATAAATCAATGTTCTTGACATATCATCTGAGGTGCCATTTTTTGGCATCATTCATCACAACCATCATAAATCATTCATGAACAACCTAAATTATTTTTCACAGCGGACAAAAGAACCTGGTACAAACAAATTAATAACAGTTTATGTTTACTAATATTTTTCTGTGAATCCTATTATTTTCTACAGAATTAATTCAATGTATGGCCCATGGTCCACATCAATTTGTCTCCTATTTTTGGTAGAAAAATAATTTAAATTAAGTATGAAGGATTGGCAACACTGACACGTATATGAAGAATATCAAAAGACCAAAGATGCCCACGAAACTGAAATTGAGAATCGAAGAATGATAAATGAGGAATAGTAAGACTTACTTACTAATAACCTTGGTACCCCAAAACCATAACCTCGGTAACCACCCAACATCACATACCAAGGAGGTTGGTTGAAATCACACTCTGAAATCGTCAAATTTCATTCAAAATCAACATTTAGGTACGTGTCTTTGTGAAATTTACAACAAAAATGTAAGTCAATCAGCAATCTCGACTGCGATTGAGTTCAATTTACCGCACGGCATTGCAGCAGTTGACTCAAAATTGCCATCATCCATGGCCCTCATGTCCACCAGTCGTGATGCAGGCATTACCGGCAGTAAAACATGCTTCGCCACCCTGCGGGCTCCAAACCCGTACATAAAATGATAGTCTGAGAGGCCCTTCAGACCGGGAAATTACCCTGTCCGGGGGTGAAACCAATCACGGGTTTGAAACTGTAAAATAAACTCCGAAACCAGCCTTTTTCCACATCTTTCACGGCGGATTCGCGATGCTGGCGGCGTCTGGGGGCCGGTCGTGCCAACTTTCGTTCCACCCCTGCGATCTTTTGACTGGGCTATCCCAAGCAATTTTTCTCTGGTTTTATAAGACTATAAGACTACGGTTTTCTCATATCCTGCGAAACTGGGACTCGGAGGATAATCACCTGTCTCGCTCTTAACCGGGAAGAAGCGGCGTCCATTTTTACGGCTCAACCCGTGGACGTGCCTTCTGAAGAAATATCGTTCGACTTCATCTTCATTTTGAAAGATTTATATCCACATGTTGAGCAGTAGGTTATTCTCTCTTGCTGGTCATCACTTCCTCCAGTAATGATTAATTGGGTACCTCCTTAAAAATCACTGAAGCTTACCAAAACGTTTTTCTACAAATATTACATTTACTAACCCTGCATAATACACAATGCCTCCATAAACATGCAAACCTGGAAATGTTCGAGTTTTATAGAAAACGAAGTCGAAATTCGGCGCCTCAAACTGCAAAAACACTGATTCAGTTTTGCTGTGTCAGTCGTAGTGCGATGAAACTCAGTTACTCACCTCGCTAAACAAAAAGTGGTAGTTTAGCTGTGAAGCAATCTTCAGTGAGTGTAACTTGTACTGTTGCAAATATTGCTGGTCTGCTTGGGAGATGAGGGGAGGAAAGGCAATTCCTCATAAAACTATCTCGCATCTATAATATACAACAGAAGTACCATGGTAAGTTCAGAATTGCCATAATTTCTATTCCACACGAAGACCCCAAACATACCAGGTAAGTAGCAATGCCCATACATACTTGAGGCAGGGGAGGATACGTATAGTATACCCTTGCGTTCCCGTTACCCATATATATTCTCTCCATTAAAGGTGGCCCCATTACCAATCTGATGCTCTCTTTAATTGCAACTTATATAAACTAAATATTCCTATAATGTTTAAGTAAGTAAACATACTTTGGAACCATTAAACTATGCAACTTAATAACTATAACTACTCATTAATCTAACTAGTAACTTGTATTAATCTAACTAAGCTGAGTATTTGCTTATTTGGCGCTGGTGCCTTGACTGGAATACGTATTTGATCAAATTTTGTCTTGTAGTATAGGTAGTACTCCTGTTGTATATTATAGATCCCTGATGAGGCTGTGAAGCGAAAGCGCACGGACCATCCAATAAAAAGTTTTATGAGGAATAGCCGTTATTATGTCCTCCCCTCACCTCCCCAACCGCTTAATGTAGCTGAATGGCTCTAATGACTGAAATTGAACTACTGGTAGATAGAATGTGCTTATGTAACTTTTTCAGTTGCGTATACCTACTGAATATTTGCAGTATGTCTGAAATAGCACATCACAATACGCGGAAGAGCTCTGACCTCTGCCCCCCTCTAATCAGTCTTAGCACTTTTCTTAATTGCCATCCTCGGATCGGGACACTGGACAGCACCTGAACTCATGCGTTTTGGTCGATTATATCGATTGTTTTCAATATATAAAAATGAAACTATTGCAATGGCTCCAAAAATTTTAAAATACAAATTTTCGAAATATTTGTTCATTTACAAATAATGAACATATAATAAGCAGTTTTCATCTGATTTTGATGGCAGTTTCTGAGAATTTGTGGGTTAGGCTGTACATTGTTCCGTACCAATTCCAGTTTTCTCAAATCATTACTCCATTCTGCCCGTGCGTTATCGTAAATTACGTAAAACATAATTTTCCGGTTAACTAAATGACCGATTTCGAAGTTGTACGTTACTTACATCTTGATTGACTATATTCCGCAATGGAGTTGTTAATGATTATTAAACCAATTTTAATGATTTATACATTATTATGTTATTTTCCATTGTTATTTTCCTACTTACTCAAATATCGTCATACTGAGATCAGGGGGACTAGTAAAATGTAGAAGTTTTAATTAATTGCATTAATTTCCCCTCTACAGGTGCCTAGGTATATCTACGCAGGCATATATGAAATACCATGTACGAATATATTTTATTTGAAATGAACCTAATTTGTAGTACCAAGAGTTCAGCATCAGTCCACACTAATAAGCTATGGGGCCTCTGAGCCTCATTCGTTTGTGAATTGACTTATGATGCTGAAACCTGCAATGTAGCTCCGTATTGGAGATCTGGAATACAATTAGAAAATATGGAAGGACTCACATCAGCTTTGGAACTTCTGAGGCTTACTTCATTATTCGACTCACGGTGTTGTTATTTAGGTGGAGCTCCTATGGGACTCCTCGGAAACAATCGCGAGATTCGGAGGCACACTGATCAGCTGAGTGGCCTCTGATTCTTCATTTTTAAAAAAGATTTTCACTGTGAAGCGTTGAATTGCGGGATCATATATTACATACGGGGTTGAACAATTATAGACTAATGATCTTCGTTAAAGGGCTATCTAACACAGAAATAATGAACCACTGTGTAATAATTTGCAGTGTTTACGTAATTAGATAGCTTACAAAATATTGGTTTGATATCAAAAAGATACGAAATCCAACGCTCATTCTTAAGCTGTCCTTATGATAGATTTTACAGAGATCGTACGGGGAGTTATTGTCTTTTTAACGTCATAAGGCAGAAAATGCAAACAAATCTTAAACATGAAATCCTACTTGAAAATAAAGTGTAAAAAACAAGTTTAAAGGGAATATTTTGTTCAGTTACACTTCCCTAGCAACACATTGGTTGTACGTGAAAATAAATATAAAACATGACGACTCAAAACCCAGCGGTAAAACATGATACATGATTGATGAGGTGGTTCGTAAAAACATCACATTCTCCTTTGTATTTATATATCAATATTATATGGACAGGTATGGGCGGTACCATGTATAGGGACTACCTACCATAAGGTAATAATTATCTCATTGCGAGAGACACAAATTCGGCCTACTACGATATACTATAGTTATCGGTGCATTATTGATAATGTTATTAATATTCTAATTTGTGTCAAATTTGGTTGAACCTCTAGGGCTGAACAATCGTTTCATTGGACTCCAATCGCATTACTGTGATTTGCGTTCCTTAGGGAAATCTTACGGCCTCAGGAATTGGCAATCTACGAAGTTCTGCCTCTCTCTTATAATGGAATGAGAAATAAAGTCGGTCAAAAACGGTGAGGGTTGCTGATTCGAATGATCTCTTGCAGAAGTGGGTTAAGGAGCAAATTGCATTGTCTGGTTGTTCCAGGTAATCCTTCTTGATGGTGTTCGGGTCAAGCAATCAACTTCAACGTGCCTTTCACACGTTGAGACAGTTACATACGATATTCCTAGCTCCCGTAACATCTCATCTCTAGCTCCACTAACAAGGAAGTTCTTGGACTATGACTGTATTCTGAGAAACCCCTAGCTGAGGAGTTGTTTAATCATTTCCTGGTACCTATTAAAACTAAACCGTAAAATTACTTGCGATAAATTGACTTCCTTGAAACACCTAATAAATTTATTTATCACGAAAATTTTGACAAACCTGGAGCCTCCCAGGCTATGAAAAATACTCCCAATCTCAAAAGTGTCAGCCTCATGAATAATTTCATATTGGAAGATGTCATTTCACCTGTTTTCTTTCATTAAATCAGCTGAAAGTTATCAATAAGAATTTTTTGAAAACGTGCAATGTGATAGTAGCTGATGATTGAAAAAGTCCAAAATATGCGTGTAAAGCAATTCAAGCTGTGTCATAGGGATAGTACCTCATTCCCGGAACGCGACGTCTGTGAAGGAAGCTCAGCGTCATTCAACTATGACGTAAATTTATTTATATTTTAAATATTAATTTTTAGAATTGAACCCGTATCTGAACCGGAAGAGTAATTACCGACAGTCAGCAAGGTGTCGAAGGGACACTGCAACAGTCTCGATTCTAAGGGGAGCCAGGCTGAACTCCCGTCACTAAACGGAGTGCCATCACAGATTCCGTTGGATGATCGGGGTGTGGGGGGTATTAAAATAAGCAAAGCAAGGCATCGCCGCACTATACCAGTTGTAACCCCTACATCAGAGAAAGTACCCCACAATAAAAAAATAAATAAAAAAAAAAACAACAAAAAAAACTACAACTAAGACTAGATGATGCTTACAAGAATATAAATACTACTGATCTACGATACTCCTTAGTTGACTAAAGCTATGATTAGATGTACACAAATAAATATGTCACAGACTAAAAGTATCACAGTTCGTTGTAAAGCCTAGCGGCCCACAGCTGTACCCACACAGGGACTGAACATCCTGAGCTATGGGGGTGCAAGGTGCACCTAGAGGTCCATGAGGGCTGGACAGTCTTCCAAAAAGTGGCGGACGGACAAATTGCCTCCACAGCTCTCACACACAACAACACAAGCTACTGAATCTGAGTGAGTGTGACGGGTATGCCCAGTGAGGCGACCCGATTGACTACTGTTCGGTCCCTCCTTGGAAGGTGGGTCATGAAAGGATCAATCGGGCAAAGGTCCCGAAGGACTCCACGCAAACCATTAATCTCACCTTGCCGTTCCGCCAGCCAGATGGAATTGGCTTTATATGATGTACGTAGGAGATCTGATCCTCATTGCCCATTAGCAACATGTCGGTGTGATCAATTTTAATTCAATCACGTTCATTTATTATATTATATTTTATATTCTATAGTTTATTGCCCAAACAGTTCGGACTCAATTTTTGCTGTGGATGTGCTTTCAATGGCGCCGAATCTGATTTTGACACACGAAAATATCCATATTCCTTTATCTTGAGCATAATATGCTCAAGATAAAGGAATATGGATCATATTATGATCGAGATTTTCGGTTTGATCTACAAATGTTTAATACTAACACTACATTTTTCTTTATATTGATTTCTTTTAATCAAAAATCATATATAGAACAATAACTAGTTAACTAGGTACCTTTAGTTGTAGCATAGTAATGCAGATCGGTGACTTGTATTCAGCTTCAAGTGCTTTGGAATTAACAGAGGGATTCATTTTGAATCTATCACGCTGGTTACTTTATGTTGGTATTTTCCTGAGTAATAATTAATAAGAGATGGTAGGCTCGATATAGAGAGCTTTCAGTTATTCATTTTTGTTTACGTCCGAAAGATGGAGGTAGTACCTTGGTAAATGCTCAACTTATGTACTACACTAGCGCAATGGGTATTTATGGTGGATTGTACATCTTAAAGGCTTTGATACCTCTTAGTAGAATGAAATATAAATGAAATGGTACCCATCCTATTACGTGAATCTTACTTTGGATAGTCAGATGCGGTATCTTTTCAGGTACTTATTTGAGAAGGAAACTATGAAGTCAACTCGGTCCGCTCTCTCGGAGCCAAGAACGAACTAACAACAACTATAAACTGTTGAATTCTCTCGGTATTAACGGAGATTACCGCGTCCTGGAAGCAAGTCCCACCTCGAAAACGTAATCCCTTCAGCGGAAACTTCGTCCCCCAAAGTGGAGGCAAGTAACAGCTTCTCAAGTCTCCTGGAAACCGAAAGGCCTTTCCCGGCTTCAGCGTTAATTTATTCCCCTCGATGAACAACTAGCCTTGAGTGGAGAATGAGGCGGCATACATAACCCAGTCCTTCTACCTCTACACTGGTTAACTTTGGGTAGGCCATTAATTCAGGAGATAGGTACCAGCGTTGTAGGTTTCCCAAATAATTATTTTATCGAAACCGCATATTGCAATTTTTACATGCACAGCTGCCCTTTCGCTTAGCTCCCGTACTTTTGCTTCGCCATTATCATAGGTTGTCTTCAAAATCAAAATACACTTGCTTTTTGGGTTCAGAGCTTCCTGATCAATTGTGCTCGTGTGCCTGTTTGTGTGTCTGGGATAATTAGAAAATTTTAATAATGAGGCCTGTCTGTATTTAATTTAGTTTTTTATTTTTCTCTAACGTTTCTCCCCAGGATGTAATCGCTAAAAACTTTCAGGCATGTTGCGAATTAGCTTCTAAACGATCCTCCACACATATTTATGAATATCCTTACCGTCGTTAAATAGTAGCGTGGTTGCGTTTCGCAGATTTCACGGTCTATAATAGGTCAGATTCTGTTCAAATGTCTAGTGTACGTGGGTACACTTCACGAAATGATATCCTACAAATTTGTCAACGTTTGGTTAAAGTAAACATTTCGCATATGGAAACCTGAACCTGATGTTACAGAACCTCTTAAACTAATAAACCAATGAAATGGTCAGGGATTGTGCCAGTTAGCTCTTAGTATGTATCCTATGTACACTTTGGATGGCGAATGCCGCGGATTGATGGTAAGGAGAGCGCATGCGCAAACATATATCGTCTACGACACCGTTTCAATGAATGAGGAAGCTAAATATGGGTATTATCCCAGTCCATCCAATTCGGCAGACTTTGGGGGGAGGGGGGGGGGATGTTAAGAAGTTTTGCGGATCAGTTAATTCATTATCCTACATGTTTTTCTCATTCAAAGACAGCCCTCATTTTGTGAGTCGAATGTGGTGTGTCGAACCTGGCCCAATATGAGGCGAAGTAGGTACTGTGATTGTTCAAAATCTAATAACGACCACCATCGATAATTGGTTAGCAGAAGAGTCTCGTGCTCGATCCCAACACGTCACCAACATTGTCGCTTCGTATTTCAACCTCCGAAACATATTTTTAAGCGAATGTTTGATCTATTTGTCCAACTTATCTGTATTTTACTAAAAGGATTGATGTAGGATTTTTTTTTAAATTTCTTGAGATACGAGCTTGCGAACCAAACTATACACAGAATTCTGATTCATGGGTATGAATGGATAGCAGCGCCACAAGCGGAGGCTAAAGGAGTTGGACCAGGTTCGACAACCAACGTCGAGTCATTTCGTGCCCTCACCTGTACCACCCTAAAACTACAGAAATAGAGTTTTCGTACTTCTTGTATTCATTTTCTTGTATACGAAAATGGCCTTTCCGAAACGAGAAGAGGTTTTTGTCACGTGAAAACACTTCGGAACTGGAAGAGTCAGCTTTACTCGTGCTCAGCTTTTTCGGAATCGTAATTACGAGACAACTTGACCTTTCTCTAGCACAACCTCAACTGCCTAACTTAGCGACTATCATGCAGTTGGCATGGACACACACACACACACCCATGCGCATGTGCCGTCGTTCGTGTTTTTTCCCCGCACCTCAACCAGAAGGGTCATTAGCGGCATTTCGTTCTTGCTTTCGATGTTTTATCGACGATTTCAGTTTTTTCATTCTCAAGATTTCGTTTCAAGATTCATTTTACACGTTTTAAAGATTTGTGTTCTTCACGTCTGAATCTTTTTTGCATGATGTAGAGGTAAGTGGCGTTGTTTCTAACTTCATGTTATATTTTGGAAATTGTCTACTGTGAGTTTCGAGTAGTTATTCACTACAAGAGTCACGTTAACGTCTTTATAAGAGTTCTCTTTCTCTCGGGCTTACGAAAACGCTGCGAGAAATTAATGCGAAAAAGTTAGCATTCATCGTGCTCGCTCTGACAGCTTGTTTTCGTGTTTACGAGAAATACCAATACGAGAAATACAAAAACATCCCCGTGAAATGACAGCACTATTAGGTGATCTTGGGAAATTATTTCTCAACGCGTAAGTTGAAGCGGTAGCGTATTACACGTACGTACAATCATGATCACTCGGTAGTTGTTTAGTCGATGATACCCATCGCCCGCTACGTGATCTACCCACGGGTCGCCCGCTCAGGAGTTTAATTCCCAAGACCCTAATTTGTCACGGGACGACCGTCTGCCTCAGGCCCAGAGTCCATCAACGTCAGAAAGGGATTTACCGGTCAAATGATACGCTCATCTTCCGCTGCGACCGCTGCCGGGGGAGGGACGAAACGCCGGTCACGACAGCCTGTGACGACACGTCATGATGACGTCCGGTGAACGAGGCCCGCGTTTTTACGCCGGTTCAAGCGGGTAATTTAACGGAAAACGCTTTGTTTCATTCGAGCAGTCTCTGAATCGGTTCACCGAATCACCGAATGAATGAATGAATGACACAATGAAATGTTGTGTAGTGTCAAGGAGCCGATGTGGGCAGCTACAACACAATGAGCGTTACCCATGGGTGCGAAAAAGGTATTCTAACTATTTTTAAATTGAGGAATATCCCATCCTAAGCCGCACTCTCTTATGATGAGTAGTTTCCATTCTATGATTTTTAAAAGTTTCGCGCACTGGTGACATCAAAGCACCCTTCCCGCCTGAGTGGGACCACTCTGCTCAGTGTGACCTCACCATTTCAGCGGAATTTGAAGACGCTGCAAATTATTACAGAATGGTTTATTATTTCTGTGTTATATGGGTAACTTTCCCAGAAAGGGCCACTCTTCACCTCCAAGATTCGGACAACTGAAAGTTGGAATTACGATCTGCCAAAAATCAGGGATTAACGTTACACTGTACTGATTGAATTTTAATGGAAAGCCACGCAGTCGGCTTAAGATTAAGACTTATGTCTTAAGAATTATGTCTTAAGATTAAGACAAGACTTATGTCTTAAGAATTATGTCTCAAGACTTAAGACATCCTACAGAATCGATTCTTTGGGATTATATTTATCATTGTCAAAAATCATCACTGTTACTTCGAAAGTTTTCGAGATATCGATTTTAGAATAAATTAGTCCTTAATTACTACCCTTTAGGGTTGATCAAAACGGATGCCGATGTTTCTGGCACATCACCGGCTGATGTATAATTTTGAGTCAAATTTCATAAACATTGGTCAGGTAGTTTTGAAGAAAAGCTCTAGTTGGCGTATGGTGCACAGACCGTACGGCGAACAGTTCGATTTTTTATTTATATATTCGATTTCTGGATTCTACGCATCTTGAAACGTAAAATAACGTAAACCAACTAATTTTGAGGGGGGGATAATTTTTATCTTGGTCTATTACAAAGGTTCATTATTAAAAATAATAAACAAAAATTATATAAACTACGCATCGTAGGAGAGTTCGATCGGTATCAAATAATTTCTTAGATGGAACCAGTTTTCATTTGAAAATTTAAAATGAATACGTGGCCGCAGTCGTCACTGTCGTAAATACCTGTAGTCATATTGAGTTCATGATTTTAGCTGTAGCACAAAATTATACTTTTGAGCTGAGTTAGAATCAGCTAAAATCATTTTTACTAGAACTAATTAGAGTTGACCCAGTGAGGGCTGATATAGCCGCTCCCGAACTGAAAACCGTGATCCCACAGCTGATCGAAAACAAAATGTTGGTTGCTGTTACCAAGGCTTTTATTGAAAATTCTTCTTTTCGTACGTTTCCTGAAGCCCTTCTATCCAGTCGCACCTCTGGGTATCTTCCCTCCGATCCCCCTTTTGTATATGAAACGGCTTCTTTGACTTGTTCGGGTTTCTGGGAACTGCAGAGTTGGAAGGTTATACTTACCTCGCCTTTTATCAAAATTTAATGGAACTGAACCATACCTTTTGCGTAACTCCGGAGATTTCGACAGCATTTTTCATCTGCTCTCAGGTTGTCGTATATTTCAAGGCGAAAGAAATAGGTTTCTAAGGGTGAGCTCGATGTAGATCTTATGAATTTGAATAATGTTCAAATTAATCGTAACGTATTTTGCTTTATACAAACAACCCTCCGCCAACGCTCTTGTATCTTGACCAAAGATCGGTACTTTTAGTTGTTGCTATATATTTCCAAAGAACTACCTATTAATATACAATCTGTCTGGGAGTAAACATTAAGTACCCTAGCCGCCAAAATGTGCAAGAGTTTAGGGCAGAGTTTTAATTATGCATCCCGGTAGTGTATTTTTGTCATATTGATGGTTGGTATAACGTACATACCTATTTTCATTGTTTGGCAATATTGAATGTTGTTCCTATCCTGTAAAAAACAAATATTATTACAGTAAAACCTATTCATTCAGTCATTCACATTGAATTCTTGGCGTGTTAGATCAGGTGATGTGTGTTCAAAATTCGCTGGGGTCCACCTCCCTTCCCATTACTAGTATCCACCCCTTTCACCCGCATCTTATTATCATTAAGTGGTTAGGTAAGCTACCTAGTGATAAATACCTATAATTTACCGAATCATCTCATTCACGATATACATAATATATAAATGCATTTATTGTGCATCGGACGTACTTAAGTCTCAGTTCGCGCACAACCAATCAAATATTTAGACCAATATGCTTTCAAAAAACAAACACAAAATAGTAAAAAAGACAATACTTATCATCAAAATGCGATTAAGAAAAATTACCTAGTATATTAGTAAATTTAAACAAAGAAAAATAGAGAGAAAAAAAATTACGTAGTTAATAGAGACTATTTGTAAGGGAAGATGGGGAAAGTGGTGAAGTAACCAAAATCAGAGATGAAAATGAAGGTTCAGTGAACAAGAAGGTCGTAATTTAGTAACAATGTGGATATGAATTTTCGTGGGAAAAAATGAACTAAATCAGTGAATTTCATTAGAAAATTACCGACCCTGCGAATAGCAAGAATCTACGAGGTCACGCGCAGTTGTTTGTAAGCTGAATGGGGTTGCTTCACATCGGTTATTCAGTTTCTCGTTGTTGTTAACCTTCAAGGTGAGGTGGAATTGAAGCAGAGCCAGTCTGATTAAGGAACATATTGATCATTATTACGTACACAGCAATTTATTGAAAGTTCCAGTCATGCAGCATGATCGTATGAGCGAATTTTCATAAATGGTCGTATAACATTTACGTTAAATTCTGTTGAAATTTGAGCACTTTGGGGACAAATACAATTTTTATTATACATTTTTTAGCAAACTAACCTTTTGTCAGTAATATTCCAATGAACAAACGATTTTGTGGATTTTTACAATTTTTTCAAGTGTTCCTATCAATTTCTAGCTTATTTTAATGAAATTTAAGTAGGTTTTTCAGTACAATTTTGTGCTTAAATTCTTAAATGTCCTAGTTCATGTTCGATAAATTTTTTCGAGTAGCATTCAGCTAAAAAATAGAAATTTGTTAATATTTAGCGGTTTTTTGCCTTTTTTAGTGATTTTTTAAGTACATTTTTTGAAATTTGGCCAATTCAATGTGCTCAAAAACTGTTGTCCAACAAACTCATCCTTTCTTTTGAAATGCTTGATTTTTTGGCGGAAGAACGAAGTTTTTATCTCAATTCTATTGAGGGTTATCGTCTGGAATGACACATACATATATATATATATATACATATATATATATATACATATAAAAAAGCGTTAAAATCCAGGAATCATTTCAGAATGCCTCAAAACAGATTTCGATGAAGAAAATTTTTGAAAATTTTTATTTTAAAATTTTTGAAGCCATTGCAATAGCTACATTTTCTAAGAAAATTCGCTAAAACACCTAATATATAAAGTTAGCGTTTCGTAACGATCGGAACATGCACACATTTATTCTCGATCAAACTTCCTGAATGATCCATTGACAATATTAACCCTCAGTAGATATTGAGTATTTTCTTCCTCGTTCAAATATCGTACGTTTGATTTTCTGTTTGTAGATAAAATCATTTGACATTATTATCCTCAAGAAATATACAAAATTATCGTTAATTTCTGTGTTATTCATCCAAGCAAGATGAAAAATAGTTACATAGCGTAAGTAGGTACCTGTTGAGCAATCAATGATATACAGTTGTAGAGCACAGCAGCAACAGTTGTATACAGGTGTGTTGTTGTACAGTTGTTGTTGAGTTGTGTTTTGTTTTGTTGTAGTTGTTGGTTGTTGTGTTGTTGTTGTAAGTTAAATTGTTCAAAACATGTTTAGAGCGGCACTACACACTGCATTTGAGTCGTACTATGAACTTAATAGATATATGCTCAAACATACAGATATCCGTGGAAATGGAGTTTCTGGGCATTTGAGTCGTACTATGAACTCAATAGATATGCTGCTTAACCATACACTTATCCGTGGAAATGAAGTTTCTGGGCGTTCGAGTCGTACTATGAACTCAATAGATATACTTAACCATACACTCATAGATATCCGTGGGAATAGAGTTTCTGGGCGTTAGAGTCGTACTATGAACTCAATAGATATGCTTAACCACACTAACAGATATCCTTAGAAGTGGTGGTTCTGGGATATCATTCATGTTGGATTGCTTCCTATTTTATGCCGTGCCTTGGGATGAGATTTGCCGGAGAAAGTCTTCGAAATCGAATGCACTCTTAGATCCTGTGGGAACACATTCCAGACGAGTCGGTTCCAACGATTCGAAAGAACCTTCATCTTCTCTAATTACTCGTATCAATCAACAAAAATTAGGTTGAGGGCCGGTTTGAGTGGCGGTTTCCTGGATAATTTCCTCCAGCTCTCTGATCACACCCCGACACACGCGGTGTGTACTATTATTAGTTTGTAGGCTATTAACCTTCGAAACTGGATGATACCGAATTTCATTTTATAGTTCATCTTTCCTCGGGGTTGGTTGTCGGAGTATTTTAGAAGATTCGCTTGTTTCCGAATAGTGTAGGAGCTATGCCCAAAAATAGGTGGGATATTCAGGAGAACATTTGAGATTAGATTTTAGCGAATTTGTCGTAGAAAATGAAACTATTGCTATATCTCTAATAATTTTAAAATCAAATTTTTGAAAATTTTTTCCATTGAATCCGTTTTGAGACATTTTGAAAGAAATCCTAGAGTTTAACGCTTTTTGATATATATGATTATATATATGATATATATGATGATATTGATGATATGATTGTTCCCCCCCCCCACAGTACCCCTGTGGAAGAGGAGTTTATTCCGCCTGCTCCCATGGAGACTACAGACGATTTTCCTGTTATTACACCAGTAATTAACATACCCATTAGTATTCTTTACAGTAATGAATTTAAATTACAAATTTAGGCGATAAAGTAATCTAAAAGTTCACTTTTTAAAATGATAGCACAATAGGCAGGAAATCCAATCACTATCACAAGAAGTCCAAGTTCATGGAGTAAAGAAATATTATAATCTCATCCAAGTGATCAGAAACGAGATCCTTCATTGGGATTTGCCACCCACCTCATTTCAGGAAGCACTTCCTCTCCAGACGTGCACGCTGCTGTTCGACTTTGTGGCATCGAAACAAAAGGTGGTCCCAGCCCTGTACATCCCCTGAGCACATGCAAGTAACATCTTCAGTGGGATTGAACCGATGCAGGAACTCACGTATTCTTCCATGTCCTGACAACATAAGAGTTAATTTCCAAGAAATAGGAAGGTCAAGGGCAAGTCGGTACCCAATTTCGGGGATGAATATCTTTGTCCTATGGCTGTCAGCTGTTTTCATTCACAACTGTTCCCATAGTTCGATGCTGTGAGCACCACAATCTTGCTTGATTTTGGACTGAGGCAGTAGAGAGAAAGCGACCGAGAGGTCCAGGCTCATGGCGGCCTATCTCGCACAGGAATCCGCCTTTTCATTCCCAGCAGTGCCAACATGCGCCCGAGTGTGCTTCAATACCACTCTCCAGGCCTTCCCTCTTCTAAGCTCTGTGATAAGTCCCCTTATCTGTTCCACCGTTTGAAGGTGGTTGGTTCAATCCGCCAATATCGCCAAAAACACTATCTGTGTAAAGCACAGCTCTTCGACGTGATGCCTGTATCACCTCTAGTGCTAACCACTGTAGGGCCTTCCAAATAGCTAGAGCTTCTGCTTGATTTCTCGATTGTCATACTCAGCGAAATCACATCCCATCCTATCGTTGTCCATATGACTCCCATCGGTATAAATAGTAAAAGCAACATCTGGGATCTCTTCCAACTCAGAATCAACATCAGATACACTCGCTGGGTGAGGCCATCTGTCAGGAGGCAAGAGTTTCTCCACACCTCCCTCCAAGAACATATCTAAATTCATCCCTCAAGACAACACAGGTATTGAGGATGTTTGGGTTTGAGACACTCGAGAAGAGAAGAACAACTGCCGATATAACATTCCTCTATAAAGTTTTACATGGAGCTGTCGATGCCCCAGAATTTCTTAGCAGTTTGGATTTCCGTGTTTCCTTCAGATCCACACGCAACACTAACGTATTTTCCGTACCGAAGTTTGAATCTAACTTAGGTTTATTTTCTTTCACCAATCCCTCGGATCAGGAGGACTGCAAATAGGCTCCGTACGGACTTGTTTGCTGATAGTTCTTCCAATTTTATTAGCGAGGTTTGGACTTCGGACGATTGTTATTTTATCTCATATCAATCATATTAATTATGATTTTGAATCATAACATGTATGTTTATTGTCTATATGCATAAGGGATTATTATATCTTTTAATATCTTCACGTAATGTCATATCAGTTAATATCGTGTATCTAATATGTTGGACGCATAAATGCAATGATTTATGTAAATCATTGAGTACTAATCAATTATTGTATGATATCGATTTTGTGATAAATAATTCAGTTTAATTATTGTAATTGGGCTTTGGCCCATTACATGAATAAATAAATAAATTCTTTTTATTTTTCGTGGAATTAGGCAACGTTCTTCTTTAACTTTCGTTTTTCACTCTCGTTCATATTTTAGGTGACACAACTAATTGAATTTCCTTACTGGGTTTCAGAAACCCAGTCTGAATTTAAGTTCTGAATCCCCAAAAATGTAGCGACGTTGATTCGGTGCTTGTCAGTTAAGGATGCCTGATCATGAAAACTGTCATTTTAAAACTTCGGGGGTATAACTCAGTCCTTGGCTAAACCCCTTTCACAAAAGCCTTTGGCGGCATCAGGGATGGGTTTGATGAAAAAGTACATAATGAAAAAGTAAACACTTCCAACTTCGGTTTCGTATTAGGTGCCGAGCACTGTGATGTTTTTTTGGGTCTGCAGTGTTGGGAAAAAACTCTACAAGCAAATTCTCGCAACACCAAACATTTATGCAAACACTTTTTTTTAACTCGACCCTTGTTTCTCCTTCTTTTCACGTTTTAAACAGTCGCTTTTTTGTGCCTTTCCCTCTCATCCTGTTTTTTCTAATTCCATAAAACTTCCCTCCACTTAATTTATCGGTCGTAAACAGCGTAGGTACGAAACGAAACTTTGTTGGTTTCCAGTCTTTTTAACCCGTAACGAAAGATGTGATAGATGTGTCCTACCAACCTATAGTTCTATTGAATGGGTTTCGGTGAATGGGTTTACCAATCGTCCAGAAGATCCGAAAAAATATAAAACATCAAAACGCCAGTTGACCCAAAGTCATTGTGACCACACATTGCAGTCCGTGTTTTTCACGTCGGGACATTTGACTGACTGAATGTAATGAAACTAGAATATTGTAATTTTCACGAAAGAAATTATATTTATATTAGCTTTCTTTCATGTCTATATGTACTACAAACAAGGGTGATAATGTCTTATCAAACACGTTTACAACATGCACCTCAATAATATTGCTTCCAAACAACCGCAGTTAGGGAAGTTTTTGTCCGCGCGAGAAGTAAAGAAAAAAATGTCTGTCTCTCTATATCAACATTTTCGCTTGCTTTTCCGTTTCAAAGCTGGCTGATCAGTTTTGGTTTCGTGTCTGTCTGTCAGTCTGATGTCTGTATGTGGTAAATCCTAATCACGCCAACTTTAATCCAAATAAAGGGGTTATATGGTTTTGCTGAGATAGTTTTTGATAATACTAAATCGGATAGACAGCTTAACCTAATTTATTAAAGTTTATTTTAGCGTTCCTGAACATTTTTGTATTTTGGAGTCGTGCCCTTTTTACCCTGTACCCTTCAATTATTAATTTTGTATTTTGAGAGGAAATATCTCTTTAACCTAAGGTTCGCGTCAACCATAACTGCGGTAGTTGACGGATTCTGTTGGGATTCTGACGTTTTTTATGTTGGTCATTTTTTTGCGAGGAGAATGCACTTTCACTGGATGTCGTAAAAGGCCGGGAAGAATAGACACGAGACGGAGAAATTATTAGGGGAACGACATTCTTTCGAGCCGTCGAGGACCCATGCAGTGTGAAACGCAGGTAAGAAGAAATAATAAGAAATTCTCGGCGACTCCGTTCCGCTGTTTCAACGGTGATGAAACCTTGTGGAGATTTATAGGAACTGACCTACTCAGTTTCATTAAATGCCATTAGAAGTTCGTTTCCGAATTTCACATCCTGAGCTACCATTCCTTTTCCTCTTACATGGAGACGCACAAAATACATATTTTGATTATCAGTCAATGACGCTCCAATTTTGAACAAATTTAAACTACACAGCCAAAAAAAAAAAAAAAAAAGTCTGCCAAGTTGGGTGTGGCACATAGCTTCCTCGTGTAAGTATCATGAATGTGTAGATCATTGAAAATTTTCAAATGATCCTGAAAAATTACATAGCAGAAAAGAATACATCAAGAAGTAGCGTGAAATGTCATAGTTGCTTAATTAAGAAACGAAAAAATTATACTAATTTACGTTTTTACAAGCGCAGAATGAACTGATGAGTTGAAAACTATGAAATAGGTACGGGAGCGTCTTCAACCTAAAGCGCATTCGCTGAAAATTTTATCAAAATCGGATGAAAACTGTGGAAATTAGGGTCATTACAATTATTTCACATTGGAGCATGCGCAATAGCTATCAATGATTCAATTGTGTTGAAATTGATATGAGGTAACCAAGTCATCTTCATTCAACTAACATTCGAATTTAAGCGAAATCGAACGCCTAGAGTGTGAAAAAATTCAGCATAATACGTTTGCGCATGCACGAGATTAACGCTGTCAACAAACAGTCCAAAATTTATCATGCACATCATTCACAGAGCGCTAGAGAGTCATATGAAAAGAGCTCAAAATTCTACTAGACCAAACTACAAAAAGCAAATATTAACATGGCTTGTGAAAAATGGGGCAATGGATTGCGAAACTATGCTAAACAGCATTTATGTATAATATTGTAAGTAATAAGTACAATAATGTTATTGTAAAAAGTGTTTCTACTTATAGAAGATAGGAACATCAAAAACCATTGTAGTTATAATATGTAAGCTATATGTAGATTATGTAGACGCATATATATGCGATGTTATGTCAACGTGCTACGTTTGAAATTATGGGCAAATCGCCTAGACCTTAACCAACAGCCCGGGACAAGCCTACCGTTGGGAAAGTCAGGTAGGCGAGCAGCCTAGTTCCAATCTTGTACTATCATCATATATGTGTACATGTCGCACCCGTCCTAGAATAAGCTTACAACTCAAAAATCGCGATTTTTGAGTTAGTTGTGGTTCTGAGAAGTAGAAACAGTCTAGTTTGTCTGTAGAAGGTGGAGATATGTGTAGGGCACTCTAATTCCGCTAGAGAGTGCGTGTTTCTCTCTTCTATGAAGGGAGTAACCAATTCACGTCCTAGGAAGAAAGACACAACTCAGTTGAGTTCACGCAGTCTGCGTCTCGTTTTGAGTTGTTTCCTTTTTGTGTGGACAATTTTAACTTGTGCCTTTCTTTTCTGAACATTTTGGATCCTGACTGGTGAGATTTCAGTATTTGAGTTGGAACAACTCAAAAATTCTTAAAAAATCAACGAAACCGTTCCCCCCACTCCCTTCTCACTGGCAAAAAAACTAGTTATTCACCATGGGGCGTTAAAGTAATAATGTAGGAAACAAGTTTCGCAAAGATAAATCATGTTCATCGTGTTCCAAAGAACGGGTAGCCAATGGTGTGGAAGGAAAACTTTGAATGCGATTGGCCGAAAATAACAATTTTTGAGTTGTACTCTTATCCTAGGATGGGTGCGATGTGTCTCTATTGGAATAAATAAATCAATCTATCTAATTATCTATTTGATATGTTGAATTGTATTGAAATTGGAGCAATTTCAGTAGAAAGAAATTTTTCAAAACCAATTTTATGGCAAAAAGAGACTCACACTAAATAAAATTCGGCAATTCCAAAGAGAGTTTGGATACTTAAATTTTTTTGCAGTTTTTATGGATTTTTTGGCTTAATTAAGATTAATGGAATTTAAGTACTTTTCCAGCATCATTTCTGTTTATTGCTTCCGAGACTGCAAGGCAGCGGAAGCTTTGTTTTCACTTTCGAAATGAAAAAAAAATTTTTTGCTCCAAAATCAAAATTTCCACTCGCGTTTTGCGTTTCAGAGCCACCTGAACAATTTGGTTCCGTGTCTGTCTGTCTGTCTGTCCGTCCACATTTCCTTGTGCCATAACATCCACAATTTTGATCCGATTTTAACCAAATTTTCAGGGATCGTGCGGGTTGAGCTCAAAATGGTCCCCTATCAACTTCACCATGATCAAATCAACGGTAGCTTTTGCGCTGGCGCTAACGTGAATTCTTTGTGACGGTCATAACTCGGTCAATGTTGAACGGATTTCGGTCAGATTTTCAGGGATGATGTGGGTAAGGTCCCTTGAGGTTCCATAGGACAATCATCATAATTGCATTAGCAGTACGCTCTGCGCATGCCTGAACGAAATATTCTTGTTACGGTCATTGCAACAACCGTGATTTCCACAATTTTGATGCGATTTTCTTCCAATTTTTAGGGATCGTGCGGGTATACCTCTACATAGTCCCCTATCAGTTCCGTCATGATCGAATCAATGGTAGCCTCTGCGCAGCCGCAAACAAAATTTTCTTGTTTCGGTCATAACTCAGGCAATTGTGAACGGATTTCGGTCAGATTTTCAGGGATGATGCGGGCAAGGTTTCTTGAGGTCACGTATCACATTCTTCGCAATCATCAGCAGCCGTACGCTATGCGCCTGCGCGAAAGTGATGTTTTTGTTACGGTCACAGCTTAGTTATGAGGAACATGCGGACCACATCCTGGATGGTCCCATATTAAAATCAAAATTTTCCTTTTTAATTTCATTTATTATATGTACCATTCAGCTCCCGATTTCCCACCTTATTAATTCCCTCATGCCAGAACCGGTCGTTTCTAGTTTTCTGGAATTTAATGGTGACGTACTGTGAAGGTCATGAGGAAGTTCATGTGCCACTTCCTTGGCAGTGTACTTTTTAATGTTCTGGTTCATGTTAATACACTTTTTTAACTAAAATTCTTCTAAATATATGATTTTATCGATTTTTACCCGTTGTTAACAATTTGATTGATTTTTTTAGCATATTTTAAAATCAGGCCAATCCGACGTGCTCAAAAAGTAGTAGCCAACGAACTCATCCTTTCGTTTGGAAAACTCGATTTTTCGGTGTATGAATGGCATTTTTATCTCAATCCTAAGAAGAGTTATCGTCCGGATGTCTCAAAACGGATTTCAATGAAGACATTTTTCGAAAATTTTGGTTTTAAAACTTTTAGAGCCTTTGTGGTAGCTTCATTTCCTACGATAATTCGCTGAAAACCTGTGATCATATATCCAAAGTTCCAGTCATGCAGCATGATCGTTTGAGCGAATTTTCGTAAATTATCTTATTATGTTCTTATTTTCATTATTGGATAATGTGTGTTTGGAAATTTGAGCTTTTTAAGTGAAAGGGAATCGTTAACTGTTAATTTTATGTCGAAAAACGTATTCAAAATAATGATATGCTATTCAAAAAGAGGTTTTGGATTTTCAGCTTTTGGAGTTTTTATCGAGTTTTTATCAAATTTTAATGAAATTGAAGTGAAATTTTCAGCATAATTTTGTACATCAATTTTTGAATGTTCTATCAGCGAAGTTTTCTTGGAAGATAAAGCTATTGCAATGGCTCCGAAAAATTTAAAATGAAAATTTTCGAAAATTTTCTTCATTGAAATCCGTTTTGAGACATTGTGAAACGAATCCTAGAGTTTAACGCTTTTTCTTGTATATATATGTCACAGCTTTCTTGTGAAATTGAGATAAAAATCCCGACCTTGCGCCAAAAAATCAAGCTTTCCGAATGAATGGATGAGTTCGTTGGCCAGCAATTTTTGCGTGCATTAAATTGGTCAAATTCAAAAAAATGTGCTCAAAAGTCACTAAAAATGGCTAAAAACGGACATAAATCGTTCAATTTGTATTTTTAACAACATTTCTGTCAAAACCGCATTATCAACAAACCACATTATTAACAATTAACTGGAACATTCAAATGTTTTGAGCAAAATTATTCTGAAAAAGGAACTCAAATTATATTAATATTCCTTAAAAATCGATATACACAACAGGTATGGCAACAATCCATAGCAATTTCTTTGTACTCAAATTCCTGAAATTTCCTTACAATTTAACATATTTTATTACCATAGGTAATAAAGAAAATTCGCTCATACAATCATGCTGCATGACTGGAACTTTTACTGATTTTTTTAGCACATTTTTCAAAATTGGACCAATTCAATGTGCTAAAGTCGAATTTTTTACATTTGTATCGATTTAGTAGCACATATTAATGAAATTTAATTACAATTTTGAGCATAGGTTTTAGCTTTAATTTTTAAATTGCCAACTTCATAGTTGATAAACTTTATTTGAGTAATATTCTGCTAAAAAAACTAAAACACCGATGTTTAGCCTTTTTTTGTGATTTTTTTAGTACGTTTTTTGATATTTGACCAATTTAATGTGCTCAAAAAGTGTTGTCCAACGAACTCATCCTTTCTTTCGAAATGCTTGATTTTTTGGCGAAAGAACAAAGTTTTTATCTCAATTCTATCGAGAGTTATCGTCTGGAATGACACACACACACACACACACACACACACACACACACACACACATATATATATATATATATATAGGTATATATATATATATATATATAGGTATATATATATATATATATATATATATATATATATATATATATATATATATATATATATATATATATATATATATATATATATATATATATATATATATCTTCTATATCTATAAAAGAGGATGTATGTATGTATGTATGTATGTATGTATGTTGCCTATAGACTCCGAAACCGCTTGACAGATTGTAATGAAACTTTCAGGTATTATTAGGCATGATTCAAGGATTGTTCCTGTAAAGTTTGGTGCAAATCCGTTCAAAGGGCTCTGACCCAGAGGGCATAAAAGGGTGCAGTGTCAGGTTTTAGAAATTTATTTAACTACCCAAGCCAAGACCGAAGGCAGAGTGAGGCCGAGGGTGAGGCCAAAGGATGAGGAGGAGGATGAGGGAGGATGATGAGGAGGAGGATGAGGGAGGAGGAGGAGGAGGAGGAGGGAGGAGGATGAGGGAGGAGGAGGAGGGAGGAGGAGGAGGGAGGAGGAGGAGGGAGGAGGATGAGGGAGGGGAGGAGGGAGGAGGATGAGGGGGAGGGAGGAGGAGGAGGGAGGAGGAGGAG
The DNA here is from genome assembly GCA_030762985.1 of Adelphocoris suturalis. Classification (NCBI taxonomy): domain Eukaryota; kingdom Metazoa; phylum Arthropoda; class Insecta; order Hemiptera; family Miridae; genus Adelphocoris; species Adelphocoris suturalis. The sequence goes on along the minus strand of CM061050.1, from coordinate 25,121,215 downwards.
GGAGGAGGAGGGAGGAGGAGGAGGAGGAGAAGGGAGGAGGAGGATACTATTGAACGTCTGCATAAAATGACAACGAATCCAGGGTCATTGTAGACACCAAAGGCAGAAACCAAAGGCTAAGCTTCCGTCCATCAAATCACCTCTTAATAACAGTTTAAAATTACGATCAATAAACAAATTTAATTTGGGCGCAGCAACGCTCGCGGGGGGAACGCTAGTAAACATATAAAAAAGCGTTAAAATCAAGGAATCATTTCAGAATGCCTCAAAACAAATTTCGATGAAGAAAATCTTTGAAAATTTTTATTTTAAAATTTTTGGAGCCATTGCAATAGTTTTATCTTCTAAAAAAATTCGCTAAAATGAAGACTTGACTCTCAAACAACATGCACACACACACACACACACCCAACATGCAATTTGTTGTGTTGAATTTGTCGGATACCAACCGTTTTAAATTTCTATTGTAATTGTTTTCCAGGTATGTACTCTTCGTCAGTGAACAGCCAAGCGAAATGAAAAAGATATCAGTGAGTTACGTATGCATGTGAGATGTAAAGAAATTGTTCTGTAGTACCATAAATATTCTGCAAGCAATTTTTTAATATTTTATATGGATGTAAAATTAGTATATTAAATGTATTAAGACACAAGCATATATGAATCCGCAAAGAGGATTTACTTCTCATTGGGGTGGTGGAGTCTTATATAACATTTTGATGTAGAGTTTCTCAACACGTAGGTATTCATTTTCCTAAAGGTTTCGCTAAGGGTTAAATATATTGCAAATGATTTGCATTAGTAGAACTCAAACACTTATCTTGAGCACACCTGTAAGTACCTACCAATGACTGGTCCAATCCTAATCAGCTGTGTAAGCTACATTCTCTCCGGTTTATCCTAGGAAGTTGAAATTAGATATGGTGACTCTCCGGGACACTAAGAGACGGTATAATTGATTTGGTCGTTTCTGATCAGCTGACTTGGCTAATTTAATTGAGACGTTTTCAAATTGAGACACAATACACCATGCCTCATGCCTATTCCCCTGTGAAAAAATAAGGCATATCTGCATGTAGTGAAGATTTTTCTTTTGGTAGGTGACATTGTCCAGTTATATTTCGATAATGCACCTAAAACTCAGTCTGGTAGGTTTTTTGACATAGATATGTCTTTGCTCTGGGGGGGTCAACCAAAAATTTCCGTCACGCAAAATTGATGTCACAATTTCAGTGTTTTTCACGTACAACAACCCAGCCATTGCTAGGGGAATGGAACTTCCGCAGTTTTCATCGCACAAAAATCGTTCGCCACTCGTTGGAAAGCGCTTGATTTATGTGATAAATGTTCACATCTCAAGCTACCAATATCCCCCTCCTTACGTACCTGGCTACATTCCTAAACTAAGTTGATTGGACTATAAACAATTTTAATAAGCCGGTTACAATATTCTTAACGTGAAGCAATAGCATAATTTACTCCACTCCATAGGAAACATTTTCATCCCCTGACAACAGTCGACTATTAACAACAACTCATTGCGTTTGTATTGGAGAAATGACTTTAATTTTTAGTATGCTTTTTGTGCCTCCAAGAATGATAAAATAAATTCTTTATCCTACATTTCGTCGCCTACCGTCCAGAGTTAAATGATTTGTTTACAACTCTCGAGGACGACCGTTATGAAATCCCCAATCGAAGACATATCCATGTAACATGGTATCTGCTTGTAAAGCAGAGAGTGGAACTCGTTTACGAGTTTCGGTACTTTATGCTTCAGATGGGATCTATTATTCCTCCATTCTAAAATAAGGGAGGGGGGTTGAGGATGGAGAGATTTTTGTTTATTTTTATTTTTTAAATTTATTATTATTATTATCATTTATTTATTTATTTTTTTTTTTGACATTTTCATGTCTTTGCCCTGGCACATTGCAAAAAAAAACTGTCACGTAACGTTACGGTTGGTTTTCTGATGATTTCCGCTTACAACCGAGTCGTTGCTAGGGAAATGGTACTTCGTCGTTTTTCATCCCACAAAATTCGTTGACCATTCGTTCGAAAGCTCTTGATTTATCCAACCATATTATGTTAACTACTGCGAAGTGCTTGGCCAACAAGCTGAGTTATGAGCATGGTTATATGAATAATTGTTTACACACAGGTGATCATTCTCAATAGTTGATATTGTGAACATGATTGCAACCGCTTGTTAATTTCTGATGATTTCGTTGAGCTGGTGTTTCGATGATTTGATTCATAGCAGGTGATCCAAATATTGCGAGAACGGTTTGATTTGTGAAGCGGTGGTTAAATCATTTTAATAGGTAATTTCTATCTTTACACTCTAGGAAGCTGTAATTTCTTATGTAGCCTCTTTAGGACATTTAATTGACGATGCCCAGGGTCCGGATCAGATGAGTGGCTCTTGAAGCTAATTTCTATGTTTTACACTCTAGGAAGCTGTAATTTCGTATGTAGTTTCTTTAGCACATTTACGTGACGATGCCCAGGGTCCGGATCAGCTGAGTCGCTCTTAGAGCTTGCATACGAGTCTGCAGGGGGGTAGGTGATGTAGCCTGGTTTGAATTCAATAAAGTACCCACGGGTGTCGTGTTGACAATGAGTCAACCTGATCGCGAATTCAATTAACTACCCACGGGTGGGCGGTTTCTCTTATGGCCCATTTAATTGATCTGTACGCCCCGCCGTGCAATGCACGGGTGAGATCTGCCTAGTAATAAATACAATAAGAAAACACACATGAAAATGTCCCAATGTGTTGCAGACTCGTATGCAAGCATTTCTTTAAAACTTAGTAGGCTCATAACAAACACTTTAAATTTTCCAGTGATTTCTTCAAATCTGAAGATTACCTTGAATTCCCATTAGAAATTTTCTTTTAATTTAAATTTTATTGACTAGCATGCCGAGGAATATTTATACCAGTACTCGATCATGCTTAATTTTAGTTTAGTTTAGTTTATTGCTGGATGGGCACCTCCATTGCAGAAGAAAATGTGTCACTGTTGCTTTTGTATGTTTTTATGCCAGTTTTGTTATTATATTGACTGGTTGACAGTTTCTGTTAGTAAAATAATTACCTTTATTTTTTTTGGTCCCATGTTCAGCGGTGAAGGGCTATCTAATACAGGTTTACTATGTACGGAGCTTGATAATAATTCATAGATATAATCCCAAAGTATCGAAAGAAACCACCCATGTAACTTCATAGGCGAAACATAGTAAAAATTACCTAATAAACTATGACGATCGTATCATCTGATATAATTCCAAAGCCATTCAGATTATTATAATTTTTGTCACCTATAACTGGAACTACGAAGCATAGGTGTGTGATTTAATTTATATAATTAATTTTCAGCTGGTGGGTCAGCTTGTGTTAAATTCAAAAGATAAGTAAAATGCAGGTGTTTTTAATTTCTCCTCGGTAGGCGTTTATGCCACTTATGATATATTTAGATAATGATTAATAGACTTCGTTTAATTGAAGGGCTATTTACTAAATAAATAATAAACCTTCGTGGAATAATTTGCCGTTTTTTTTTACCGTGCAGTGTATTTTCTAACGGTGAATGATTTTTCAGGGTGGCCCCGACTGGAAAAATCAGGGAAAACCAGGGAAAGTCAGGGAAATGTCAAGGAATTCAGCAAAAACCAATAAATTTTAGGAATTTTTTTAAATGACAACTTTGTGTAATCATTTACAGTGTATTTAGGTATATTCTAACTCCTAAACAATCAAATTTCAATAGCGTACTCTATCATAATACATATTAATTCATAGGTGAGTTATGCCAATGAAACAAATAATTATCGAGTGGTGCTTAAACTGTTCAAATAGTAAGAGTAAGAGAGGATTTTTTTTTTTTTTTTCTTTTTTTTTTTGGCTCCTCTTTTTACTACATCACCTACTTAGTGGTAAATCACATGTAAGAAAAATCAACAGAGTATTGAACTAGAAGCAAACCCAGCTGAGTAATGGATTCATCCAGTGAGAGTCCAAACAACTAGTTTGTATAGGTACATAAGCGAGGGTTGAGGTGGGGGAAATTGGCCCATTCAAATGTGGAGTCATGTATAATATCTTACAGATTACCAACTAACGATTTTTGTGGGACGGAAAATCAGGAAGTTCTATTCTCTTTTGCAGCAATTTAGTTGTAGGTGAAAATTAGCGTGACATTTTTCGCTGTTGGACAAAAATTTGGAATAACCTCAAAGCTAAAAAATATCCATGTCATATATATATATATATATATATTTTTCTTCATTTAAATTAATAAAATTAGAGCTTCAACATATCGCTTCAGATCACAAATTGAGAGACCGTAGAATATTAAATAAAATGTCATGCAGCATTCAACTTATATAATGGTCTACTATTCAAAAAATTATTTTGGATTTCTAGCTTTTTCCAAAGTTTTTATTAATTTTTTTTTGCACATATAATAAAATTCAACGACATGTTTCAGTACGAATTTGTGGCTACATTTTTGAATGTTCTAATTTAGGTATAAATTGATAAGCTTTATTTGTGTAATATTCCGCTAAAAATGTGAAGTTCATGATTTCAAACCGAATTGGCCATTTGGTGGTTTTTACTAAATTTTTAAGGTTTTTAGTTACCTTAAGTATGTAGGTATACTCGAAACCATTCCTCTCTTGGGAGTCAATGTCTAACTGCGATTTTTTTTTTAAATTTGTAATACATTATTTCACAAATGCAATTACTTGAAAAAATTCATCTTTTTTCCCATACTTCACCTTCATTATTACCACCAGTATCCTGGAGTAGGTTGGTTTATTTTCTCTCTTAAATTATACGATTTTTCAAAATCAAATCATCAATGACGAGAAAATAAATATTATATTATCAAATCAAAATGACGGGAAAATAAATATTTGACTGCTATTTTTTGCCAAGGAAATCTGATGTTTGTTCTGGGAAAAGTCAGGGAAATTGAAAATTTCCATTTGAAGACGACCCTGTTTTCTCAACGTGCCTTCAAAAAAATATACCGTGCGATCATTCTATTTTGTTGTAAAATTATATTATCTCCCTTATAATTGTAACTTAATGATCGTCGCCACTCTTAGAGGGTTTCGTTTTGCACACTAATTCTTGATCAATCGGAAGCAAAACCGTTTCGTTGTATTGGACGTTGAGCAACACAATAACCCTGAGGTCACATTGACATGAAATAACTCTCCACCGAATGTCTTTAATCGAGATAGTTACTCGTCACACGACCGTCACGTTGAAATCCGAGGGTTTTTCGCTGTAAAAGGAGTCCCCTGTCAGAGCCAATTTATTTCCATGATTGGATTATCCAACCACCTTTGATTAGTTATTATCGAGTGGTGTCCCGTTTCCAATATAGGACGGCTCTCCCGGGCAGTGTGTGGACAGTGATGAATTGAATTCGGTTGACGTGAATCTCTCATACGCCTCGTTTTGTGAAAAGTTCGAACCCGTAAATACATAACGAATGAAACCTCAAGAATGTCTTTTATAAAAACTGTTTACTGATTTAGCAAGGGAGAATACCAAACTCTCCACTTAATATACCTATATATATATATATATATATATATATATATATATATATATATATATATATATATATATATATATATATATATATATATTCAATATAAAACATTACACAAAGATTAATTGGCAAACGAAGTGAGTCTCTAACTTTTACCCTGGCTGACCCTACTCCGCCTGCACACTTCCTCTCAACTACAACTTTTTCTAATCAAGCAGCAGATACTGTATCCTACGATTAATGCTATTTCTACCATTGACAGACTCACTCGCCAAACCACAGAACTTTACAGAGAACCCATACGAGGCTCTCCACCCGAAGCTTACAGTAACGAGAGTTTTTCTGAGGAAAACTTATACTATGAGCGGGGTCAGTGCAATGTTTGGAGAGGAAGTAATAAGGAGATGGCCTCTGTCACGTATAATATTCACAGATTGATCAAGAATGGAAGGCAGAACAGGCTTCGCTTGTTATGATATGTCGTGGTGAACATAGATCGATCCGGGGCCCCGATAAAATGTCTATATATGCGGCAGAAATTATGGCGATTAGCGAGGCGATTCAGTGGGCAGAAGAAGACGCTGGTAAAGACTTGAATTTGATTTGTACAGACATTTTCAGATCAGCCATCAAATTGAAAAACTTATCACCAGCTAGCAAAATTTCTGTGACTGAACGCAGTGTGTTGCCAATATTGCACAAAAGAAACGTGAGGAATAGGAAAACTTCGTACGACGAACGGTGTCATGCCAAAATGGCATTGAATGGCCAAATCAATAACGGAATGAAAATCCCCCGAACTGACCTGACCCCAAGGATTCGCAACCGACATCGAGCTCAATGGCGAGAGGAATATCGGCAAGACTCTAGAAGAAACTATTACAATAATTTATTCCCGTCCGTCAGACAACGACTATGGTTCCACCATGGAGGGGTCTACCCACGGAACATGGTTCTGACGATGGCCCGTCTTCGAAGCGGCCATGGGCTTTGCAAGAAGTACCCATATGAAAAAAGTAGGAGCCAAGAATATTCCCTATGCGACGTCTGTGATTCGGACGAAAATCTGGAACACTTAGTGATGCTGTGCAGCAAGTTTGTGACTCAAAGGAACTCTATGCTCAATGATTTAACTAAATTAATAGAAATGTCAACAAACCACATGCATTGTATATTCCAACAGCCCTGAAGTGTATAAAATATTGTATACATTTATGAAAAATTTTAACATTAAAATATGATAAAAGATTAAATAAATGAATAGCTATGAGGGAAGCTAAGGCCAATTGAAAAGGGGAATAAACTTTTTCGAATTTCGTCGATTTTACCCCCTCCATGCGAATTATTCGTTAGGACCAACGCCTCCGAATCGGGTGGCGCGCCCTCCTCCAATCGCCCTCTAACTATCTCCCACCCACCACTCACTTTTCCACTAACAACCCCCCTTCTCTACCTAAGCGATTGTGTAATAACTGTTCTGTCGGGAACGGGGAAAACTCGATTTAAACAACCGGCTTCGGAACTGTAGTTTTATTTACACTAGTACGAACTCAAAATACTGAGGGAACACCATACACTAGTAACACGAGACAGTACACTGGGACATGCATCGCAACAACTGCCAGCCCCTGGGCACCCAAGCTTCCGATGTTGTCAACACAAGAATAACCACAAAAATTTCAAACCCCCTCCACGCCCAGCTTAATGGTCGGACCGCCACCAAATTGAAATTTCGTTGTTAAAGAAGGGGATCTACGGATCGAATCCCGATTTTCAGACCTTTTGTATATTTGCAACACCAACTTGGGAAAATACCGAAAAATTGACCAGAATTGCACTTTTCTAACACATTTCCAACAAAACACAAAGCGTACTAAAATGTAAGTTTTTCGGTGTTTTCGCAAGTTGGTATTGCAAATATCAATAAATGGACATCATTACAAGGTTCAGCACGAAAAAAATACTCCAAAATCATGTATTTCATGTGGCAATTGAGTATCTTCATCAACTCAGTTATTGCGGAAATGCGATCTCTTGTAACGGAATTGCGCCTGTTTGCGCTCACTTGAAAAATCGAGTGTTAGGTCATTTCTTTATGAAATTTCATGTAGAATTTAAATTGCGATAAGAAATTAGGGTTCTCATTTAAAATATCTAAGTTGATGTCAATGCGCAATTTTGTAATTTTTCAGATCTCAATATCAAATCGCAAAAAAGCATTAAGATTGAAAAAAAAATTATTTTATTAACCCATTATTAACGATTTTAGCCCGGGGGGGGGGGGGGGGGGTTTTTGGGGGCACCCTGTATATGCTCAATAGTCTCATGCTTCTGGTAATCACACATAAAACACATACTATTGTGATCATTGGTATAAACAGAGCCTCTATGAAAGATATGAGTTGCTATTCGTTTCTTAACCGCAATTGGGCCACTAGACGTTTGACATGTAGAGGGCTGAAATACCCTTCCAGGGAAAAGTAATCCTGAATATTGTCTACGTAGGCTGTTATAAGAAGAAAAAATAATTCGCTAATAGTCTTCTTACGCAGTTTTTGTCGTGAAACTGCTTACATTTTTTGACTTCTTCTGCATATTACGCCTTCCAAAGTTCACCATAACGAAGTGCCCACAAGATAGTCCTGAGTTGAGTAGCCCAATTAAATTTCTCAACATCAACCCCTCTATCAATAAATTGTAGATATGAGCTGATCGTAACACATACTAGGGTATCTACTTACTGGCATTCTTGAAGGTTTCATCAACCCCTCTATCAATTGTAGATATGAGTTGATCGTAACACATACTAGGGTAGGTACCTACTTACTGGCATTCCTAAAAGTTTCATCAACCTCTCTACCAATTAATTGTAGATATATGAGCTGATCGTAATTCATACTATGGTACCTACTTACTGGAATTCTTGAAATTTTCTTCCCAGGAACTAGGGTTTCTTCAACGAGACGAAAATTAAATGAAAAATATCAAATTAAAAATCATTAAACATCTACTTATCGTTTTCTTTTTTGTGATATAAAATCGAGTTTGAAGGTATCAGTGTATGAAATTAAAATTTAATGAAATAAACGTTGTAGATTACTAGAAAACCAATTTAAGGACAGAAAGGACATTTTCGTGAAGTCTTGTTATAATTCGAATTGTCCAAATAAAGGAACGTTCGAAACACGGGCACGCACAAGCTCGTATCGGGTGGTTGTGTTTTGATTATCGAGGTCAACCTTAATCCAATACGTTTTGCGATTTCAATTCTTTCTTGCTAGGATACATGTTGGTATTTTTACTCTCGCGTGGCGCATGGGACCATCATTACATGACTCACCAAAAAGGTTCGCGGGCGGAAGGCCTTCGCGAAAATAACAGCCGTCGAACCGAGGAAATGCCAAGCTCGGAATCACCCTTGAATATTAATGCCACTGAATGAAGACTTTCACTGATCCTGAAGTGAATCGACGGTGGTCAAAAAGGCCATCATGGGCGTCTGGGAGCTATGCTTTCGTTCTTCTTTTCAAGACGGCAAACCTCTGAATCTCTGCCCCAAAAGAGGGTTGCCGAGACGGCTTGGCGACTTATCATTATTCCCTTCAGGCGATTCCTGGTAGCGGAGAGTTTGAGTTAAGATAAATACCCACTTCGTTCGTGCCGGTTCCACGGCCGGAATTCTCGATTGCGCATCAGCTGAACGGTGTCATTTCTTAGCTTCCTCCTCATGACCGGCAGGAAAATAAAAGTCCACCAACAGTGCATTGAGGTGTATATTATTTATCAAACATTTATATTAACCTTAGCGAGAAGAGATGGACAATTTTAAATCCCATTTACCTGCTTGTGATGTAAAATTATGTCCGCCATCAACCAGCGCAACGGTCCTCTGACATAGGGAGGCCATACATCGCTGAGAAGGGAATATTCAACTTTATCAGCTGGTATTTTTGACATTCATGTCTTTATTTTGGCACATGGAATCGAAAAATGTTACGTTACCGAAAAGTGCTACTTCTGATTTTCTAATGATTATCGCTCACAATCAAATCGTTGGTACAGCACTGTATCTTAGGCATTTATCATCGTACAAAAATCGTTCGCCAGTCGTTGGGAAGGTCCCAATTTACCTAATCGTATAATGTTAACCACTGCGCAGTGCGTGGCCAGCAATCTGAGGTATGAGCGTGGTTGTCTGAATAATTGTTTACATATACACGTGATCCTTCTCAGTTAATATTGTAAACATGATTGCAACCACTATTATACTAGAAAGAAACTTGGAAGTTGAAATTTGCTGGGGTGACTCTCTTTGACATTGAGAGACGGTTAAAACGATGTGCTCCAATTGTCGTTATTGTTAAAACGGAGAACCAATTGATGTATGACCATAGTTTTGTACTATAGACCCTGTCAATTATATAGTTGAATCCTACTTAACCATCTTGGTTCAGTGTACCTTACATGGTTTTCAATCCGATGTCAATAGACTAACACAACAACATGTAACTTTATAAATTAGTTTAATATATAGAGGTTCTAGTAAAACAGAACTATAATTAGGAACTCCTGCTATCATAATTGAGATGGAGGAGTATTATTTGGCTAGTTCTTATTTATATCATGTTGGATTTATTGGGAACGGGATGAATGTGTCATGTTATGATTTGACACCGCGCAGATTGATTGGTCTCGTGACTGTGGATTTAAAATTATTATAAGCTCGAGGCGTCTTAGAAGCAACTGCTAGATATACCTAATACAATATGGTTTGCATATTCTAGTTGGTGACCACTCTATGGTTTTCCATTCTCACTGACTGGTGCACATTGTTTACCATCAACCAAGATTCATTCTTGGCTTTCAACAGTGAAAATCGGTCGCCATACGTTACCTCCGCTGTCAGCTCGACGACCAACAGTGCCAGAATAATCGCAAGGTTTCACTTGGATCCGCTACACTTGTTGTTCACTCGGGTTCGCGCCCTGGACTACAATCGGATTCCAATTGAAAAACCCCCCTCATAGAAAGTCCAGCTCGTCTATCTCCCGTCTGCATCTTAGAAAGTGAATTCTCTTCCCTCTCGATGCAATCTCCGGGGTCCGAGCATCTCCGCTGCCCCGAATGCGATTCCGTTCAGCTACCGCCCTAAGCTGAGAGATCTTTATCGGAATTCAAACAGCAGCCTGACGAAACCAGGGGTTTCCCTGCAATGGTAATTGACGTTCTTCGCAAGTCTCTCGATTCTACCGAGTCTTCTCCCAGATCATTTTCGAGTTCACAAGGAAAGCCAGTAATCAATTGGTTATATCTCGTCCTCCCGAATGACCTGCTTATGTACCTGTTGTGATTTGGTCGATTATAGCCTTTGTTTTCAATCTGATCGAAAAATGGTAAGGGGATGTCTTGTTTGAGAATCAATTTTTGCAAGTTCTAATGCTGGCTGATAGACTTTTCAGTAGGTAATACGCTCAATGATTAAATTTAGAGCTATCCCCAAAAGTTGATCTTAGCAGATCGAACAGTGAGCATGACGAAAGCGAATGATTGGCGTCAAAATTGAGCGCCTCCCTCTTATGAGATTTTTTTTTCCTTCAAATTTTTAAATTTTAAAAATTTTCTAGCTCTATCTTACGGATTTGTTTCAGAATGCCTCAAAACCGATTTCGTTGGAAAAAGTTTAAAAAAAAATTTGATTTTAAAATTTTCCGAGCCATTGCAATAGTTTCATTTTTTACGAAAATTCGCTAAAAACTTAGCTCTGGATCTCACTCAACTGAGACTTCATTCTTGATTCGTTTCTAGACGTCTCAAGGGTGGTCAAGTTTAAAATGTTATCTTCATAGGTTGAATAGCAAAGATATTAGATACTTGCCGCTACTTTAGTCTAGTTTTTTGAAATTTTTACTTGTTAGGTCCTGGGAAAAGCCTGTTGCATTCTAACAATTTTTACGGAATCACCAGCGATCTTCTAGCATTTCTTCAGCGTTTAGTTTCGTCAATGAAAACGCATAGTTATTTAACCAGCAATAACCTATTACCTTGTGATACAATCGCTTCTTCTATGAACTGGATAATGGAACGAAGATCAACGAAATTAAGGGTACGTACCACGAATTACGTTCTTACAAAACTGAATAATACCCCGTGGGAGCAATCACTGAAAATTTCGGAAACTTAAGTAGTCTGTTCTGACGTTATTACTTCACGCCGAAATGTTTTGCCTTTCGAAATCACCGTCCCGGTCTGAGAATTCAAAAAATAACGATCTTCGCTGAGTGGATTACTTGAAAATTAACATGATAAACTATTCCAGAATTCACCAATGCGTGTAATTGATTACCGACGAATTATTATGAAAATTGAGCTACGTGAGCCGGGTTGACGAACTTCATCTTTTACTTAACGGTTACCTACCCTTCGCGATTCGCTGATTAGCACCCCAGCGCCAGTATTGAACCGTTGGAATTCGACGATTGAATTTGCTATTAAATTATTAGCAATACCTTGAACTTAATTTGAAACAGCAAGATCAAGGAAAAACAGTTAAATAATGGAAAATTTAAAATATTCAAAGTACATGTCATTATTTCAAGGTTTAAGGTCTATGTGAGCCGACTCCTGAGCAATGGATGGAAGCAATATATTGTAATCGGTGCTTAGTTCAATTTAGCTTAAACTATTCCCACTCATAAATTCGTAAATAAACTCAAAATATTCCGGAATATGACTCTAACTGTGAAATACCAAGTCACTAAAAAATACTGACATTTATCTATCTAGACCGATTTCCCATTGATATTAGTGTTCGTTTTTCATTTATAAGTTCAAACACAGGAAATAGAGTAGTTAAGTAACGAATTCTAATTATGTAATTTATTTATCAAACTTTTTTGAACAAATTAAAAATCAAATAAAGGAAAATTTTCAAGACAGAATAGTAACTCACATAATTTATCCGATTGTAACTATTCAACCTTCAAAATTTCTTCTGAATTTTACTTTGTAGAAAACACGATATAACAAGTTGAAGGCTTCACAACGATGTACTGATTCTCAAAATAGCTGTTAAGATATATTTCACTGAACTGTAACTTCTATGACAGTCTTCAGTAATTTATAGGTTAAAAAAAAGAGTTTTACCTATTTTACATTTCTCCTTCCATTCTGGATACTTTGGTTTCATTGTAATTGGGCTTGACCCGTAATATTTGAATAATTTAATTTAAAGGGTGGGGAGAAACGATTTGGCCAGCAATGGCTATAGCGAACCTGGGTGGTACTTGATTCCTATTTTTCCTTAAGGATTGTTGCAGACTCCGAATTCGTCCGCTTGTTCGTATCGGGGCGCAGTATCGGACCAGAGTGGGGCATTATTTAACTAATTTTGAAGTTCAACTAACACTTTAACTAATAACAGACTGTTAGTTATTATTTACCACCTGATTAATTTGATAACCTAATTTTTGTGTGTAACTAGCGTTGTTAATGATAACTGTGACATCAATTTATCCGATATGGCTTTTAGTCACCAAGTCACACATCAAAATCAATATCAGTCAAAATTTACCGGGGAATTTTCTCCACGCAACATGGCTTTGTGTGCTCGGTTTTATGTAAAACGACAATTTTATTCAGGATGCGGGTGTATTTCAACCCGAAAATACAAATATTTTAACAATTCTGGCGTATTCATGAGAGAAAACTAAAATTAAAAAATTCGCTCGTATAGTAATGTTGCAGCCATGCCGTCTGTAAAGAGTGAGAATAATGTTTCCGCCACTTGATGGTAAATATAGTCAACTTAGTTATCAGTTACTAAAAAGTATCTAATTTTTTAACAAAATCACTTGTTAGTTATTTGTGAAAACTTATCGAATAACTAGATTAGTTACTCAGAAAATAATAACTATTAGAAAATTAGTTGTAGTTACTATTAGCGATTGTAGATATTAATTTATTTGTATTAACTAGAGAGTTTCTAAACGATAAGTCAATTGAGATAAGATACTTATGGATTTTATCAACTGGGCGAGCCACAGCGTGTGGTAACCTGATAAAGTCAAGAGGGTCGAATTAGTGTTTTATCTTAAAGTGACGCTACTTATCTTCACGTAACCCTGAACCACCTTGGGGATTTTCCCACCTATCCCGTGTGTTCAGTTTCCAGCATTTCTAAGTTTCCTAGTTATTAGCTTATTCACAAAAGGTTTTGCTATGGCAGATCTTGAAAATTTATCAACAAGAAAATGAATGTAACTTTCATGAATCATGAATACCAACAAGAAATGAATGTCACTGTTATCGGTGTGTAAGGTTACTTTGCGATGGGGAGGAAGAGATGAGATTGGTTCGGGATAAAGCGTCTTATGTTTAAGTAAAATATATTTGTTTTATTGGATTTGTTTAATTAGGTTTTGTTGGATTGGATATATTTGTTTTATTGGATGATCTCTCCACACATGCGCAGTAGTGTTTTCTTTTCACGATAGAGCGCCTCATCTCTATCTCCCTATCGCTTTAGGAACTCTCTAATAATTATTAATCGCAACTACGTTTCGCCCAACACTATAAGAGACCCGTAGGTCAATTCGGTTAACTGTTAAATTCGGTTAAGGGTTTTCCATATTGGTACAGAGGGCGGGAGGAGCTCCAGCCTTTGCCTGCCTCCCAGATGAGGGGTTTCACGCCTATTTCTATAGCATTTTTCATAAAAAAACCTCGTACCTACCAAATGAAGCCATGTACCAATAAAATGAAACCTCTTTTCAACCAAATGAATTTTTTTTCAAACAAAACAAACCTCATTTTATTCAAATGAAACTTTTCGGTCCACCACATTGCTGATCATCGCGACCGACTGCCCAACTTAGTGATAACATGATGATGAAACTGCTGCCGCAGCTTCTGGACATCCGGTTAACTGAATTAATTTGTAGTGCCTCTGTATTAACTTGTTTGGCTAAAATCTGAAAATGAAATGTAATTTTCCTCTGAATGATTTGAAGAAGTTCAATTAGATTGAAATAAGGTTTCATTTGTTTGAAAAAAAGTTTCACTTGGTTGAAAAGAGGTTTCATTTTATTGGTACGTGGTTTCATTTGGTAGGTGGAGGTTTCATATTTGATTGGAACAAGATTTCATTTATAGTTACGAAGTTTCATTTGATAGAAAAATGGTTTTATTTGACTGAAAAATGCTATATTAAGAGACGGTGGCTATGAAGTAGAGCCACATGAGGTCCAGGACCTTCATCGCATGTAGTTCCTTCGCTTAACGAGAAGGTGGCCTTATAGGAGCTCCAATGAACTAATTCAGTTAAGGAGCGCAGAAATCTGTTCGTATCTTGGTCCACTCCTTCCAATTATCGATGGTGGACGTAATCCCAACAGAGTTCTCCACTGATTCCTCTACTTTGACTCAAGCACAACTTTTGACACGAACGACCGAACTTTCTTACTGAGCAAACGACATTAGCGATTCACAAAGTGAATACATCTCAATAATAATTCACGAAGCATCGGACTAATTTGGATCAAAACCACTTTCACGTATTTAGACACCAACGACACACTCAAAAGACACAACTTACTGTTACGACAAAACTCAAATGATCTCAGTTCTTCTCTTGTTGACCCAACGAATAAGTACTTGTTGTTGGTTTATGACTCGGTCGATGTTCAATTTTATTTGTTTCGAATGACCACACTAGTCTTGGAAGTTTGGGTTTTTATTTATCATTCGCAATATTTCGGCGCCAAACTTCCTAATTAAATGTGTGTATTTATACGCAAGTGTATGTTATTCTTCTGTATTTCTCCTCTTCTTTTTCTTTCCTCATTCCTTTCTTTTTCTTAACTCCCTTGAATTCCCACCTTTTCACCATTTCATTAAGCAGTCACTAGGTTTTTACACAAAAAATGAAAAAATAAAATAAATAAATAAATGAATAAAAAATAATAATGAACACACTTTTGTTTTTCTTATATCCTACCAAAACACTTTTAATTTTATTTTGTTTGAAAAAAAAAAAAAACTGTTTAAACTTTTTCAAAAACTTTTAGAACTTTTTCATTGTTGTAATCTTGTATACTATGAGAGGCAACTACGTTCTATGTAAAATAAAGAATATTATTTTTATTATTTTTGAAGGGCAAAAGTCTAGGCGTTTCCAAGAGATTATCTGATTAAGAGTCGTCTATTTCTCACAATGTTCCCGCTGTAGTGTTGGGCCCATGGTACGCAAACGTTATGAAAATAGTTTTATGAAACATGAGAATTGTAGCACAAATTCCTTCACTGCAAGAAATTCATGTAATCGATTGGCTGTAGATTATATTAAAATCTAGGGCAAATGTTACAGTTCATCCTGAATTAGAATGTTGATTGCCAGGATGGTAGGTTGGCAGAGGAAGTGTTCATCAGAAGAATTTATTTGAGACGGGTTCTTCGTAAGCGCGACTTTAGACTAAGCTTTCCGGCCCTTATCTGATCCGTTCAGGCTGACAGCAAACAAAAACTACTTTTAATATGAACAGCAGCGTAGCGTCATTGATAAAATTATTCTTTGTGAAGCTCTCACATGCGTTTAGGCTAGAATTAAGCTTACGAACAACATCTGATCGACATCTGGATTTTAAAATCGATTGGGACTAAATAAAATCACGCACAACCAAAGGTTTATTCTTGGATTTATAAATTTGCAGGTTTTCTGTGAAGTATGGCATATTCATCGTGACACTGTGGTCGTCAGAAGGTTCACACCATGTCGTTGCTGCAGTGCTGGGCCCATGTTACGTAAACGGCATGAAAATAGTTTTATGAAACTTGAGAAATTTATCACAAATTCCTTCAAGTCAAGCAAATCGTGGAATTGAATGGCTGTCAATTATTATACAATCTAGGGCCAACTTCACGGTGCTTCCTAAATTATATTGTCCATTGCCTGGTTGAGAAATTTGGTTCAATAAAGCAGTCCCGATTAGAAGAATTTATCGTGACGGGTTCCCTTTCGTATGTTCGACTTAACATTAAGATGATTGGCCCTAATCAGTTTCTTTCATACTGACAGCAAACATCTATAATAATAGGCAGCAGCGTAGCGTCATTGATAAAATTGTTTGTATTTTGATGTTACTGTAGCCCCTAGAAGGGTCACGTATTTCGCACGAAATGGCTGCTGTAGTGATGGGCGACGTTACGCAAACATTATGAGTTGACGTCTTGGTTCCAATATCGACCAGGAATAAATAAAATTATCACGAATTACCCAAGTTTTATTCTCGGATTTATAGGTTTGCTGGTTTTCCGTGAAAATACGGTTTCATCATCGTGTCACTGTGGCCCCTAGAAGGGTCTTGTATTTCGCACAAAGTGATCACTAGTGCTGGGCCCACGTTACGAAAACGTTATGAACATAATGTAGTGGTACTTGAGAATTTGTACCACAAATTACTTCGTTGCAGGCAAATCATGGAATAGATTAGCAGTAAATTATTCCACATCCTAGGGCCAATTTCGCTGTTCTTCCTTAATTCCAATGTTGATTGCCCGGTTGAGTCGTCGCAGAGGAATTTTGTGCAATAAGGGAGTTACGATCAGAAGAGTATATTGTGACGGGTTTCCTCTCGTAAGTTCAACTTCATGTTATGCTGTTAGGAGCTAATCAGTTCCATACCTTCCGTCCGTCGTCACTTGCTAGTCGAGTACAGGGGACTAAATGCAAGCAAATACTACATAAACGTAATATAAACTGCAGCGTAGTGTCATTGATGGAATTATTCTTTGTGAAGCTCTGAGATAACTTCATGGAGAAATTAAGATCAGGAACAACTGAGTCGACATCTTGGTTCCAATATCGACCAGGAATAAATAATATCACGAATTATCCAAGGTTTATTCTCCGATTTATAGGTTTGCTGGTTTTCCGTTAAAATACGGTATCATCATCGCTTCACTGTGGCCCCTAGAAGGGTCGTGTATTTCGCACGAAGTGATCGCTGTAGTGCTGGGCCCACGTTACGCAAACGTTATGAAAAAATTGTTGTGGCACTTGAAAATTTGTATCACAAATTACTTCGTTGCAGGCAAATCATGGAATAGATTTGCAGTAAATTATTTTACAACCTAGGGCCAGTTTCACTGTTCTTTCCTTATTCCAATGTTGATTACATGGTTGAAATCTTCGCAGATAAATGTTCTGCAATAAAGGAGTTAGGATTAGAAGAGTTTATTGTGACGGGTTTCCTCTCGTGAGTTCAACTTTAAATTATGCTGTTGGGAGCTAATCGGTTCCATTCGTTTCGTCCGTCGTCACTTTCAAGTTGAGTACAAGGGCTAAATGCAAACAAATACTACATAATCATAATATAAATAGCTGCGTAGTGTCATTGATGGACTTTTTCTTTGTGAAGCTCTCAGATAACTTCATGCAGAAATTAAGCTCAGGAACAACTGAGTTGACATCTTGGTTCCAATATCGACCAGGAATAAATAATATCACGAATTACCAAAGGTTTATTTATAGGTTGGCTGGTTTTCGGTGAAAATACGGTATCATCATCGTTTCACTGTGGCCCCGAGAAGGGTCGTGTATTTCGCACGAAGTGGTCGCTGTAGTGCTGAGCCCACGTTACGCAAATGTTATGAAAATAATGTTGTGGCACTTCAGAATTTGTATCACAAATTCCTTCATGGCAGGCAAATCATGGAACAGATTTGCAGTAAATTATTCAACAACCTAGGGCCAGTTTCACTGTTCTTTCCTAATTCCAATGTTGATTACCTGGTTGACGTCTTCGCAGATAAATTTTGTGCAATAAGGGAGTTACGATCAGAAGAGTATATTGTGACGGGTTTTCTTTCGTGAGTTCAACTTTAAATTATGCTGTTGGGAGCTAATCGGTTCCATTCGTTTCGTCCGTCGTCACTTTCAAGTTGAGTACAAGGGCTAAATGCAAACAAATACTACATAATCATAATATAAATAGCTGCGTAGTGTCATTGATGGACTTATTCTTTGTGAAGCTCTCAGATAACTTCCTGCAGAAATAAAGTTCAGGAACAACTGAGTTGACATCTTGGTTCCAATATCGACCAGGAATAAATAATATCACGAATTACCCAAGGTTTATTCTCGGATTTATTGGTTTTCTGGTTTTCCGTGAAAATACGGTATCATCATCGTGTCACTGTGGCCCCTAGAAGGGTCGTGTATTTCGCACGAAGTGGTCGCTGTAGTGCTGGGCCCACGTTACGCAAAAGTTATGAAAATAATGTTGTGGCACTTGAGAATTTGTATCACAAATTACTTCACGGCAGGCAAACCATGGGACAGATTTGCAGTAAATTTTTCCACAACCTAGGGACAGTTTCACTTTTCTTCCTTAATTCCAATGTTGATTGCCTGGTTGACGTCTTCGCAAGGGAATTTCGTGCAATAAAGGAGTTAAGATCTGAAGAGTTTATTGTGACGGGATTCCTCTTGTGAGTTCAACTTTATATTATGCTGTTAGGAGCTAATCAGTTCCATACCTTTCGTCCGTCGTCACTTTCAAGTAGAGTACAGGGGGCTAAATGCAAACAAATACTACATAACCATAATATGAACAGCAGAGTATGTCATTGATGGACTTATTCTTTGTGAAGCTCTCAGATAACTTCATGCAGAAATTAAGCTCAGCAACAATACCGACAGAGTGCTGACATTTGTGATTTATATATACGCATTTTCAGTTCTTAATAATCCAATTTGAGTATAACAGCACATATCTTTATTTGACCGTTCTACTATATTACATTAGGGATGGGTGATCAAAAGCTGTATGCATCGTATGAAACACTTATATTCATAATTGACCATGTAGCGTCATGGCTCAAAAGCACTTGTCTGGTGACCAGGAGGTGGCCTGCTCGATTCCCGATTCCGTAATTATTTTTTGATCATACGATAAACGGAAAAATGTACAGCTGTACTATGGTAAACGTATAGACGATAGGGCCTTAACGCGTCCCCCGGTTGAAGCTGGGGAAACACCACCTTGAAGGAGACAATTAACCACAACAAGGCTCTACTTCCTAGCCGCCGCCCCCCTAGATAGGGGAGAACTACAAGGGCGTGAAACCTGCTACCCCCGCGAATAATTTAAACACAATGAGCACAATGTACAGAAAATTTGAATTTATGGGTTGTGCTGGTGAGCCATCATGTGTTATGGGGTTAGTATTATACGTCGTGCGGGTTAATATTCTGCGCGGTGTCTGGCCCCTGTGCCAGGATGCATTTATTTCCTCTACTCATCTTGGTTCCAATATCGACCAGGAATAAATAATATCACGAATTACCCAAGGTTTATTCTCGGATTTATTGGTTTGCTGGTTTTCCGTGAAAATACGGTATCATCATCGTGTCACTGTGGCCCCTAGAAGGGTCGTGTATTTCGCACGAAGTGGTCGCTGTAGTGCTGGGCCCACGTTACGCAAACACCACTCCGCCATAAAAGAGTTCAAGCAGCCCTCTCGAGCTCCTCTCCCGCGCATTGTGGGCCGCCCATGAAAAGGGAAGTGATCAATGAGTAAGTGCCCCGCCGAGTGGAAGGTACCGGCTCTAAGGAGAGTTAAGTGCTGATCCTCCTAGGCTTAGCATAACGTTGTGATCGTAAATTATAACCCGGGGCTATAGTCCGCTTTCTTCAATACCAGCTGCGCCTATAGGCCACTGTTATAATAATGCGATGGGCGTCGTCGACGGTATTGTGGAGAGTTATTAGATAGGCTTTCCAGACCTATTGCAAGGGCCCCTAGAACGGATAACCAGGAACTATATTGAGATATAGCTATCATTCTTTCAGAATTCATTACACTTATGAACTATAGCTATAGAAAAAATTGAATAACCAACTCAGTGGTGTGCTCCAATAGTTCCGGTCATAAAGCCAAATGGCAGCGTTAGACTCTGTGTCGATTTTTCCGAATTTAATAAAAATGTTAAACGTCCAAAAATTATGCTTCCCGATATTGAAGAAACCTTAGGTCAAATAGGTCAATCAACAATTTTTTCAAAATTAGACGCTCTCAGGATTTTGGCAGACATCCATTTCTCCGGAATCAGCAAAAATAACTACCTTTATTACACCCATTGGACGGTATTTTTTTAAGCGCCTACCATTCGGAATCACCTCCGCTCCAGAATTTTTTCAAAACGCTATGTTTAACCTGTTGACAGGAGCTAAAGGGGTTTATGTCATGTGGACGATATATTAATTCATGGGAAAACTGAAGCAGAGCATGATATGAGATTGGGAGAGGTTTTGAACCGTTTGAAAAACGCGAATGTTGTTCTAAATAAAGATAAATGTATATTTTCTGTAAAATCAGTAAAATTCTTGGGAAATATAATAGATTCGCAAGGGGTGAAGGTAGATCCAGAGAGAATTAAAGCTATTGAGAATTTACCACCACCTACCGATGTATCGGGGATTCGAAGGCGCAATTTGCCCGGAGGGGGAGATGTGCGGTAGCGTGCCTAGACAGTTATTAATAACCATCAACCAGGTGATCTGTTGATAGCAACAGGGAGGAACATCTCGTAACTAGGAATAGAATCAGAGTTGGTAGTTTTGCTAATTATTATTGTGTTAGAGTATAATATAATTTTCTGTGCTATTTATTGGTGTACGTTTAAACAATCTATTCTAGACAGTTATACTACAATACCATATTATATAATGCAGTGGGTATGGATCGTTCCTAATGATACGAGTATATTAATTCATTAACTAGCGGATTACCCGGCGGGTTGCCTAATCCTAAATTCCCACAAATCGTTTCACAACTAGGCTAGAATCAAGATCGAAAAAAGATATAACCTCGATTCGGTTGAGAATAGATTATACCAGTGTCGACAAAATAATGTCTCACAGGCAAAGATGTTTGAATTGTTTCTACCCAACTTCTGTTTGAAAACAGTTTCATTTAGTTCTAGTGCGACTTGTTATTCAGAGAAGAATTAAAAAGTTGTAAGCTACGGCTAGTAATGAAAGTGCGAAATGAGTAAGATGAATTACCTCTAAAAAAAACCCCAGGGGCGAAAGCTGTTGTGGTAATAACGAGTTATGTCACTGTCGAGGCTCATAATGTGCCTAAATAACTCTTTACTTTCTTATTTACCTCAAGAAAGACAGTGCGCTGCCATTCGCGACGAAGACTAATCACTGAAGTGGTTTTTTGGACGTTCCCGACTGAGGTTACTTTAACTCACTGGGTTTTGACGGGTGGGCACCAGCTCATTTCAGAGATGATGAAGGTGCTACAATGGGGAACTTTCGTTTGTTAGAATTTCACAATATCGACCTCAGATTCGGATTCAGAGCACTTGAAAACCCCTTAGTCCCAATTAGCAGCTCAAAATACCGTTTACTTTGGCCATTTAACTGTTAGGAAGATTACGTGTGACGTAGCAACGCAAGGTGTCCGAGGGGAAGATTGGGGTGAGTGTAAGGGGTCAAGGAAATAGGCTCCCCCCAATTATTTTCTCTAATTGACGGAGTAAAAAAATCGGACTAACACCATTCGTCAGGATTTTTTCGTAGATTTCAAAAATGACAAAATTGCGCATTGCGCATTTACGCAAAGTCTTGCAATTGACATTAACTTCATCAAGCAGAGAGCCCTTCACAGATGACTGTGTTGCTATTCAAACTATCGACTCAAAATTTGAACCACAGATTCCTTAGGATGGTTTTATACAGAATTCGGAATAAGTACGAGTTTAATGTGCACTTCAAATCAGCTGATTGACCTGAACAGATAACTTTGTTGCTGTTGAACCTATCAACTTATCGTCTGTGTAGTGTGGGTCTCAGTGACCCTTATTTTATATCTGCTGCCTGTGTAATGTGGGTCAGAGTGACACGGTATGTTTTGAGAAATGCTCACCTATAATGACTGTGTGGTTTCTGTCACTCATCTGGTTGCTCCAGCAGGCTTTGAAGGAAAATGCGTGACGCTACTAGAGGGTTGGGCGTGAAGGGATGAGAGACTCCTCATTCTTAATGTCATATAGACCCACAATACACATGGTGAGCTGGAGCGCTGAAAAGTTTCAAATGAACTGGATTCCTATCGTTGGGGAAATGGTAAATTGAGATGGTTCTTAGAATATCTAAAGGTAAGAAAATCTCGAATCGTGTGCTAACAAAGCGTTGCTTTGTGGGCAAAAGATTTTCATTGTTAAATTTTCAACTGTGCTATCTGCGCCCAGAACAGCGAAAATTTCCTTATGGGGAGCGAATAGATGAACGTACATCAACCCGGACGGTCACATTTGTTTTTTTAAATTATAATACGAGTAACTATCAACATCTGCCAAAAAACCGCACTTTAGTAGCAAAAAAATTTGAGATACCCTTTGATTTTTTCACATTTCACCCTTTAATTCCACCCCTTGGCGTAGATTAAAAAAGATGTCGAGATTTGAAACGATAAAAAAAAAAATTAGAAATAATGACTGGTTTTTGAGCAAAATTTTTTAAACTTAGGTCGGATAGTTTCTGAAAAAATGCTTTGGGCTATATATATATATATATATATATATATATATATATATATATATATATATATATATATATATATATATATATATATATATATATATATATTTTTTGAATTTGGAAAATGTTTTATTTCGTAATACATGTTAATACAATTTCAACAAACAAAACATCGTACGGCTTTAGCACCGAGCTATGAGCCGGGGTTCGGATATTAATTGTTCAATACGGCATCACATAGTCAAATTAGAGAGGAGAACACTGTGCACAAGACTCGAAAACACAAATACATGAATAACATACATAATAAATAAAGCATAATATATACATAAAAACATGATAATATAATATTAATCTATAAAGATAACTCCTTCACTATTGATCTATAATACTTATACAGTTTTGATACTTAAATAATACGATTAGGATTCAAAAATTCCATTCTTCAACCAAAAAGTTTCTATACATAAGTGCTCTTACAATATACCACCCGAGGGCCAACCAGTTTTTGCCATTTAAGTAGTCAAGTGCTTCGTCATCTGACAAATATAAAGAGCCGAAATGTGACTTACGGATCCCCCTCAAAATATGGCAACGTGCCAAAAAATGAAAAACAGTTTCATGATCCCCTGAATTACACAAAGGACAAGTAAAAACACCACCTGAGATCCACGGCTTAAAATTTAAATTCAGCATCTCACAGCGTGCTCTACAAATATTTCTAATAAGAAAGTGACTAAGATTATTCTCTTTTCTATAACTTGGTGGGCCCAACTGTTGATACAAAGTATGGAAGCGGGCTGCACCAGCCTTTAACTTACAATTCTCGATAAATCCGATTTTTTCCAATTCCAATACTTTGCTCATCTGCTGCATTATACTTTTTGGTTCATCAGGATTAATATTTAACACCGTCCCGTGTCTGCCTGCCAGTTCATTAAATGCTACCATCCACGATACATTCTTCCTGATTACCTCACGAGCTATCACATTAGTCAGTTTTGATCTCGGGCTCTCCAAGACCTTCACAATATAATTCACACACAAGTTTAGAGTGTACATATGCATTTGCTCTACACCACTCTCTAAGTAGACCATATAATCCGGGGTATTCATGGGTAAAAACAAAAGTTTTTTTATGAAAAATTTCAAAAGTATTTCCCCCTGCGGATGTGCCTCGTACCCCCAGACTTGACACGCGTAACACATCATTGTTCTACTAACAGAATTAAAAACACTAAACTTAGCTTCCATCGGGATATTACTATTCTCCATAAACTTAGACCATACAGTGTTTAGTCCTAGTTTTGCAGTGGCTAGTTTTGAGGACAAGTGCCCCTTCAAATTCAGCTGAGACGTTAGATTTACACCCAGGTACGTATAGTTCTTCACCACTTCTACTTCTTTTCCATTTAAATACCAGCATTCCCTATTCGCTCTCATTCCTCCGTGTTTTTTGAATATCATAATCTTTGATTTTTCTAAATTTATTTCTAAATTCCATTGTACCGTATATTCAAATAATTGATCTATCATCTTTTGTAGAACTTCAGGATCATCAGCTACCAAAACTACATCATCTGCGAAACTTAGTAGATTGAAACGTACATTATTGACAGTAACTCCCCCACCTAGACTAGCAGCTAAATCCCACAAGTACAATATAAACAAACACGGGGATAATTTATCACCCTGTCTCACACCAGCTTGCGTCTGAAACGAGTTCGACAAACCACCCCTTGTCCATACATGAGCATACGTAGATTTATACAAACTTACAATGGCTCAACTCAACAAATTTTGTTGAAACGCCTATCTGGTATAACTTATAGTACATGGCTGGTCTCAATATCGAATCAAATGCAGATTTAAAATCTACGAAAAACCCATAGAGTTTGCCCCCTCTCCCGACCACCTTACATTTTATCAAGTTCCATAAGCAAAGCAGATTGTCAAAAGTTGAGCGTCCTCTTCTGAATCCCGCCTGTTCCTCCCCCAGTATACCCTTCTCCTCGGCCCAGTCCGTACCTAAGTCGATTTGCCAACATACCCGAGTATAACTTTACAGCCACATCCATAAAAGATATCCCTCTGTAGCAATCTGTTGAATTTGGGTCCCCCTTTTTAAACAAAGGGAAAATTATCGACGCACCAAAGTCTTCTGGAACTCTGCTATCCTGAAAATACCTATTATACAACTCCAATAAACTTCCCAGGAAATCCTCAGTGGCATTTTTAAAGAACTCATACGGAATCCCGTCTGGTCCAGGTGCTTTCCGCTCCTTTGCACTGGCGAGAACACTTTTTAGTTCATTAATCGAAAATGGCCGATCAAGCTCCCCCTTCACTAACGGACTTGCGTACTGTATCACATCTAACGTGGGATCCTGAGAGTATAATTTCTGAAAATGTTTAACCCAATGTTCCATTTTAATATTATTTACTGTTAAGCCCGATTTATACCCAAATTTTCTGACCAGTTCCCAAAATTGCTTCGAATCTTGAACGTAACGAAACTCATTACACATAGAAATATAATACTGACGACTTTTTTCGGAACAAGTAAACTGGTATCGCGCCCTACTACATAAGTAATCACTTTTCACCATTTCCGACTTTGTATCACGAAAAAGATTCAATAATCTCAAACTTTGGTCTCTCAACTTTCGACATTTAAAGTCAAACCATGGTTTGTCATCAACGCCATTTCTTTTTTTCTTGCTTATTCCTTTTTTTGGCAAGCTGTCCCTTATAATTGTTTTTAAGTCATCCATTCCATATTCGTTTCTATTTAATTTTTCTAAACCACTATTCATTCTCGTTTTATATTTTTCCACCACCTGACTACCCCAGTGGAGCCTCACAACCCCCGGGCCCAATACATCATCCTCCTCCTGTCCTCCACCATAAAGAGTTAATATCAATGGCATATGATCGGAAAATTTTTCTATCCCAACCTCGAAAGAACAAACTAAGTTACTAATGGAGACGGAGATTGCGCAAAAATCAATCACTGAGCAACCATTCACTCCCATGTAAGTATAATTACCATTTTGATCATCAACCGTTCGTCCATTCAAAACAATCACACCGATGTCATCCATCAGCTCCAAAAATTTACGACCTCTACTATCAACCATTCCATCCATAGAATTCCTAATGACAAACAACCCCGGACTTCCGAGTAAAACCTCCCGATCCAATAATTGTAAACTTCCAAGTCTACAATTCATATCCCCCACAATCACCAAATTTTTTCCATTTAAACGTGTAACCAAACTATGAAAATTTTCATAGTCTTCCTCCCATTTGTTACAATTTAAATACACTGGTATAACATGAAATATACAATCCTTAATTTTAACTCTGAAAAAATAATAGCCTTCTATACAATCAAACTGTACATTTACACAAGAATACGTCTTTTTATAACCCAGTAATACTCCTCCACTTGCTCGTCCCATCACAGATCGCCGAGTAGCCGGAATCCAGTGTGTTTTATATTTACAAAAATATTTACTATAATTTCCAACATTTTTTAACTCAACGAAGGTTTCATATAAACAAAACATATCATATTTCAATATGTAACTAAGAAAATTTGGCGCCGATAGTACTTTGCCCAATCCCGCAACATTATAACTCAAAATCCGCATGTCCGATAGAGACTCCTTTCTGTCTGGACCAGATCCGACGTCCGCGCGGTCCATCTCTGCTTCCGCTAGTCAGTCCAAGTGATCCGACTCGTTCCGATCTCCAGCATGCCTTCGATCCACGCATTTGAATCCAGCCCTTCTCAACTGCTCATTCCATTTCAATACATCGGCAGATCCTGGTAATTTACCGAACAGCTCCCCTTTGGCGGTATCCAAAAAATATTGCGACTTGTCAATCCACAAAGAATTTGAACGAACATCATATATATATATAGTCCTATGCAATATACATGTGTATATTGCATTACTGGAAACACTAAATAGAAAACCGTCAATACAACAATATCCCCGATTACCACATTCGCCTTCATTTCTCTCTTGGTTAATGAAACAAGGAGGCAGAACACAAGTACCTACGTTTACTACAAAATTGAGAATTATTCACACAGATCATTTTAAATTAGAGGTTAGGTCAGCTGCTGTTTCTAAGCCCATTACATGGGCCATGCTGCGTAAGCAAAATAAATAAGTAATTTGGTCCTGGCGAAACCTTGTTTGGTTACACGGCCACACCAATGAAATCATCTCCGATTCCCGGTCTCCAACTTCAAAAACCACAATTATCTCGGTATGCCATCAATATAAACGATATTTCACATTCTGGTTAGCGGACCCACCAGTGTGCTCAAATTCGCGCATATATGTATATAGGTATCATGAATCGGTTATTTAGTGGAAACCGGAGGTCTCTAGGAGACCTGGAAGGAGACAGATAGGTGAAATATTGAACCGTGCGCTTATAGGTCAAAGGTTACGTGTCTCAAAACGTTAGTTAGGGTCAATCTCTTTATGAATGGTGAAGTGATACTTTTTGCAGATATCTCAGTTTTAAATTTCAAGTCTAGTTCCTGGCAAAGTTCAGTTCAACAAGCTATTTCTGGTCTCCAAATGATAAATTCTTGGTTTGTGGCTAACAAATTAGCCCTTAATATAAAAAACTCTTAGGGTACCTTTCTTTTTGTCACTTAATAACAGTTGTAGGTGATTTTTAAATCCGATTGCACAAAGCAATCTTTAATTCAGATACGTGCAAGGATCGTGAAAAAATTGATAGGTGTTCCAAATTCAAATATCTGGGTGAGATTTTTTAATCAAATATGAAATGGAAAGAAGAGCTTGAAATGAGATAGTTGAAAGACTTCGCTAATTCACTTCCTTTTTTTTTGCACTTGAATAAGGTTGTGAGACAAGATCTTATGAAGACAATATATTTTTCCCTTGCGCAATCAGCTATGCTTAACGGCTAACCCGCTTGGGGTGGAACATACCCCTTTGCTTTAAATCCGATTTTTACTGCTCAAAAAGCATTAGTTAGTCTAGTTATATAAACTGTATTAAGCAGATTGTCAGGGAGCAAATACATTCTTCTCCTGCGCATGCGCTGGTTACTAGATTTCAGATGACCGATAACCTGATTATTCCGCTATTCCGCACAACAGCTGCAAAAAAATTCGTATGGCCCAAGAGGCGTTAATGAATCCAATAAGCTCCCATATCAAATTTAAAAAACAAATTAGTGATAAAGTTTTCGTAAACCCGAGAGAAAAAGAACTCTTATAGAGACGTTCACGTGACTCTTGTAGTGAATCACTACTCAATTGTCACATTTGACAATTTCCGAATTGTAACATGAAGTAAGAAACCACGTCCTGCATCATTTAAAAAAGATTCAGCCGTGAAGAACACGAATCTTTAAAACGTGTAAAATGAATCTTGAAACAAAATCTTGAGAATGAAAAAGCTGGAATCATCGATAAAACGTCGAAAGCAAGAACAAAATGCCGCTTATGACCCTTCTGGTTGAGGTGCTGGGAAAAACACGAAAGAAAGACAAATACAAAGGTTGAACCAACGACAAAAGACGGCAAAGGGAAAAGTAAGGTGATTTTGTCGGGTGTGTGAGTTTGTGTGTGTGTGTCGATGCCAACTGCATGATTGTTGTTTAGTTATTCTAGAGTGTTATCCTAGAGAAAGGGCAAGTTTTCGTCTTGTAATTACGATTCAGAAAAAACTGAGCACGAGTAAAGCTGACTCTTCTCGTTCCGAAAAGTGTTTCCACGTTACGAAAACCTCTTCTCGTTTCGGAAAGGCCATCTTCTTATACGAGAAGTACAAAACTCCCTACTGTTACCTCATGTACTCATATTTCGCTGTACGCATTTTTCGTGCCACCTTTCCAGTTCTTGTGCAAAGGGCCGAAGTTTGAATAACGATGTTGGTAGTAGATACGTATAAACACACTTCCGAGCAGGTATATATACCTGTATATTCAAATATATATAGGTATATCTGAAAGGAACCAGTTCCCTGACCGGAAGGAATCGCATGGTCATATCCCCTTTCAACGCGGGCCGTTCGAACGGAATTCAAACGAGATCAGACACCCGGAAGAAAAAGCGGTGGAGGGGATAAAGGCTTTTTTTCTGTGGGAAAGTTGCCCAATGGATAACTGGTTGAAAGGGGTTGATGTACTGGGCCTCCTCTCATGATGCGGGGAGAAAATCCCACAGTGCCGACTTCGGTATTTCACACTCCTTGCGAGATAATACATTAGAGCAGAGTTATTAATGAGTTCCTAAAGCGATGGAGAGATAGAGATGAGGCGCCTTATCGTGAATGGAAAACAACTGCTGCGCATGTGCAGGCAGATGAGGCGCCTCATCTCCAATAAGACAAATTTATTTCACCTAAACATAGGACGTTTTATCCCGAACCAACCTATCTCATCTCTTCCTCCCTATCACAATGTAACCTTACACTTCGATAAGAGTGGTATTAATTTCTTATTGGTATTCATGATTAATGAAAATTATATTCATCTTCTTGTTGATAAATTCTCAAAATCTGACATTGCAAAACCCTTTCGTGAATTAGAAAAGAACTAGGAAACTTTAGAATGCCGGAAACTGAACTCACGGGAAAATCCTCTAGGTAGTTCAGCGTTACTTGAAGATAAGTACCGTCACTCTAAGATGTAATGCTAATTGGACTCTCTTGACTTTATCAAGTTACCATCCGCTGTGGCTCTCCCCAAATGATTAAATCCTCAAACACCTTATCACAATTGACTTATCGTTTAGGAACGCTCTATTAGCGCGGGACACGCTTTTGCTGGGTCCTGAATTTGAAAAAAATGTTACCATAATTATATTGACACATAATATGCTCACAAAATATTGTCACGAAGAAACAACACTAAAATTGCGTAAGAAGCTGAAATTTGGAATGAAGGCCTCTTAGGACGCCTAGAAACGAATCATGAAGTCTAGAGACGACCAGATCAGCTGAGTGAGATGCGGAATCAATATACTAGCTGTTCAACCTATGAAGCTACAATTTGAATGGAGAACCCTTGGGACTTGTGACGTATCCAAACGAATCATGAAGTATAGAGCCCCACATATCTGCTGATTGGGATCCGGAGCTGTTCTTTGCTTTTCAACCCATGAAGCTGAAGATTGAAACAGAACTTTTTCTACGTTCCTCCAGTGCTTAGCCGAGGCTCATGGTGAAAGCAAAAGAGGGTCTGAGGTCTTCCCAGTGGGGTCAAGGGGCGCGGAGCCCCTTGAGAGGCGCGCTGCGTCATGTTAATAGGAGTCTTCACAACAAAGCGCTCACCAGCAAAACATTATTATAGAGGTTGGGCAATCAATGCCTGATCACAAAGCACCTTGAGCTATACGGTGGGCTTCACACATTGTAATTTTTTCTCAACAGTCCAAAAAAAAAAAAAACTCCCATTCTAAATAATAGGAAATGAGTCTCAACTTGTGGCTACTCAGTTTTTCAACCAAAAGTCTCCTGAATGTAACCAACTCACGTTAAAACTGTTTCCGATAAACGCTGCAGTTACGCAATAAGACTTTTTTGATATCAATTTTTGACTATCTATCTTTACGAATAAACATTGTTCGGTTCAGCCCACAAGAATCGTTTTTGTATTGGTGAATTCGTTACCGGGAGTTCTTTACGCGTAAAACCACCCTATCCACATTTGGCATGAAAATTTCGCATGTCCGGTTTTCCTTTAAACATAGTTGTTAATCCGGGCGGTGTTGTTAGGGAAAGCCAATTTTCCAATGAAGCATTAAGCCAATAGGGTTGTATTCAAGGCCTAAAACCATCATGGGAACTTGTCCTTCAATTTTCACCCATCTACTAGGAATTTGGTGCAATCATTTGGTCATTAAGAGCTGAAAAACAAACAAATATATATATATACTAATTTGAAATGTTGGAACCGGTTCCACAGGAACAATATACTTTGGCACAGATGCGCGGAGAAAAAGCGAACATATATTAATATATTATACAGTGGAACCTGGATAATTCTAACTTCTTTAATTCGAAATCTTCTTTAATTCGAATATTTTTCTTGGTCCCTAGCATTTTGTAATTAAACAATGCTAAAAAATCGTGGATAATTTGCATTTTATTTTGGACAATTCGAATTTTCGGCGTGCTAATTAAGGTATAAATTTTAAGCTGCGACTCAAAATAATTGTAAATCGATCGGGAAATACGTTTTAGTAACGACATTCGGCAAAAGGTTTGCGATAGACCAAATGCATGCAAGTCAGTGCCATCGTACAGTCTGATAACTCCCCTTCCCCTCCCGCCAGCCGACCGTCCGAAAACTACAAAACAAAGCCCTATTATTTGTCCAAGCTCCAAGGTCATTGTACTCACCCCCTCCCTCTCCCCCACCCCTACCAGCCAAACTATAATGGCCGAGAGACATAATTCAAGGAAACAGGCCAAAATATCATCCTTTTTTGAAAAACAATAGATTGTTTTTTATGGTTGCAGTTAAATACAGTACCATTCCAGGTGTCTTTATATTTATTTTTCAATATTCTGTTGATCAATACAGTATTCAATGTTACTGTATGTACTTTACTTCGTACTGTAGTTTGTTAAAATGTAATTTATCAAAAACTTCTTTCATTCGAATTTTTGGTTAATTCGAAATTTTTGACTGCCCCCTTGAGGTTCGAACTATCCAAGTTTCACTGTATATGGAGAAATGACAAGGAAAACTCACAGTTATGATATTTCGGCTTTTGCCTTCGTCAAATAACTAGTACAGTAGAAGCTTCTATTCGCTTCTAGTACATGTTGAAATTCCCCCTTGATCCATGGTGTTCTAACTTCCACTGCTGACCCCTGGAAGAAGCTGAAAAACCCGGAGAAATCTTTGGTTTAAAATTGAAATTGGATTACAGTCTTGATATTCACTCCTCAAGAAATACCCTCTTTCATAATATTTCCATTTATATTTGAATGTTTACCGTATATCAACGTAGGTAACTAAATTCTACTTTTTGTTCCTATTTGCAGGGGGAAGGATGAGAGGAGAGCTCTTGGATGTAGTGGTGCTGCTCATACTGTCGTACCTCGCGCATGCGCAAACCAAAGGGCTTCACAGTAAGTTTTCCGTAATAATCCAATCCAACGCATTCTATTCAAAGGTTAAACGTAATTTTCAACATTTTGTTCTTACACAATAGTTTTGAATTGGATAAAATATATTTTGCGATTGTCGCGACTATAATGATCCACTTGATTCACCCACTTACGAATACTAATTTAGGTTGAAGTGGCGAGAAGTTTATCTGCAGTTTATCATTAGTGATCATCTCATGCATCTCATTAGTGATTGCCTTTTCTCCACTGTTTTCAAACTTAGCCATAAAGTATATTGATGATGTATCATAATGGAAAAGTTTTTTCATAAAGTTTTTATAGTTTTTATTATAATCTTATCCTTTAATAGAATCCTGTTGAATTATGGAATTTCAACCATTATCTTCCACGTATTAGAACAGGGAGATTATGGAGAGTAGGATCTAATATAATAGGTAGAGATAATCCCGAGAAACGCATTTTAATGTCCTGGTTTTAGCAGATTACACATATGAGTGCCGCGGTTCAGCAGAGTGCCAGTCAAAAGAGTGTGCTTACCAACTAGTCTGCAAAAAGTGGACAGATGTTCCTGGACGTTGGTAAAGCAACCACACCCCCTTTGTTCATGAACCGCTTATATTGACCTGGGGCCTACTTCATAAAAAAACAAGTGACAAGTTACAAGCCAATTTTATGTACAAGTTGTAAAAAATTAGTGTGCAAGCGGTTCATAAAGGTAAAAATGTAGAGTTGTAATGCTCTGAAAAAATTGAAGTGTACAGGCGAATTAGGACAAGTTACAAAAGTTTTCCCATCACATTGAACAAGTAACTGTTTTACATTTGTTAAAAATGGCCGATTTTTAACCTACGTCAATTCACCTGTAAACTTGTTATTTTGCAGCATTGTGTGTTGACAATTTTTCGGTGTTTAATATGTGGGAATTATCTTCTGCAGAAGAATACTGACAAGAAGCATTCAGCGTAGAGACGCCAAAGATTTTTTCGGCCACGAATAAACGCTCATTTCGAGGGTATTTTTGAGTTTAACTAGAGATTTAGGATGTTTTCCGAGACCCTTGGAAGATTCAAATGGTACGTAACCCTGTGCAATTTTTCCCGATCGGGTATTGAGGATGATCTCCCCATCATTGAAGAACAAAGTGAAGTGTGAAGATCATCTCGAAGTTACAGATGGCATTCCTAACCCAGTAGCATTGAGACTTGATGAACTGATTAATCATTTCCGCTGAATGAAGGAGCAAAATCCGATTATGCCAGCCATCAGAATAATTTGAAATGAATTACACACTTTCTCCACTTTTCAGTTTATAATTTGTAAGTATGTCTTCCAATCATTACAACTTGCCATCTATATCTATAAAAGAGGATGTATGTATATATATATGTATGTATATATGTATGTTCCCTATAGACTCCGAAACCGCTCGACAGATTGTAATGAAACTTTCAGGTATTATTAGGCATGATTCAAGGATTGTTCCTGTAAAGGTTGGTGCAAATCCGTTCAAAGGGCTCTGACCCAGAGGGCATAAAAGGGTGCAGTGTCAGGTTTTAGAAATTTATTGTTTACAAAATTAACTACCCAAGCCAAGACCGAAAGCAGAGTGAGGAGGAGGAGGAGGAGGGAGGAGAGGGGAGGGAGGAGGAGGAGTGAGGTAGGAGGAGGATGAGGATGAGGAGGAGGAGAAGAAGGAGGGAAGAGGAGGAGGAGGAGGGAGGAGGGATTATGTCTATTTATTTACTTATTTTGGTTTATTATTTCCAATAATAAGCCTATGTGATCGTGTAGCAAACAATTTTTATAACCCCCCCTCAAACTTTGTCACTTTACGTTTCAAGGTACGTAGAATCTAAATTTGAAATGTCCGTCCGCCGTTCGCCGTCCGCCGTTCGCCGTTCGCCGTTCGCCGTCCGCCGTCCGGGCCATAAAAGGCCTAAGAATTGACTTAAAAAACCCGTTCTTTCGCACATAGACTCCATTTGGGGTCTAGTTGGTCCTAACGTTTAACCATCCCGATCGCTTTACTCGCATAGATGCTATGGGCCAAAAACGGGCAAAAACGTGTCTTTTTCGACGCGAGCACGCCTGGCACGCTTGGCAGGGGGTCACGGTGGGTGGAGAGGGGGGGGGCGAGCGGGGGGTGGAGTGAGAGGAGGCGCCGGCGCCGCGGCTTGTGGTGGGTACGGCGCCGGCGTTCGTTCGAGGTATGAATATGTTTTTTTCAAGGTCATATTTGTGTGTTAATACCAAAGCTTTTCCTACGCATATTTAATAACATATCCTCTCGACTTTTCGTACGTACTTAGATAATGATATTATTAAGACAATAACTATTTGAATACATAGGAGATCAAATCGAGAAATATAAACATGCGTATATAATTATAGAAGTATAGGTTGTGGCAACTCGAAGTAGGACACGCCGAGGAGTCTGGACGGGCCTTATGACGTACGCTAGCCAACTAAAAATACGATCATAAAAAATAATAAACCTTTGTGAAATAATTTGCAGCGTTTTTTAATATGTTTTTCGGATTCTACGCATCATGAAACATAAAGCAACGCATTCGGTATGTTGAAAAATGATTTTAATTAGTCGATTACTAAAGTTTATTATTGAAAAATGAACCAACATTTATCCAGCAAGAAATTTGGGCGCAGCAACGCGCGCGGGGGGAACGCTAGTATAGGATAAACATCCTATCGGGTACTTGACACCGTTTTTATATTATGATTGTTTGAGAAAACTTCAATTTCGGCATCCCGCTTGACGTTGTTTATTTCGTTTGTCCCCACACGCCATTTTTCTTTTCTGCTACACTTGTAAAACTTAGCTCCTACAAGTGTAACTTTTCTACACTTGTACTCTTTGTTTTGGTGAAAAAGTTGTTCTAGTTTACCGTACATAACAAGTACATGTACTTGTTAGCTTGTACACTTGTAACTTGTTGTTTTATGAAATAGGCCCCTGGTCTTAATGCCACATTTGACCAGTGTTTGGGGTGCAAGTTTTGGGAAAGTTGCCTGATACGGCTAATGATATATTGCTCCAACATATTGGAAAAAACTCATAGATGGGTGCTTGGAGCGAACCGACCATTTGGTCTCAATTTGAATGATTAACTCAATGAAATTGAAAATGCCACCAAATTAATAAAATCATTTAAGGCCGCATCTCATCATTGGGAGACCATTTTTTCAAGCAACCAGGGACGTAAGATTTTGGACGCAACATATATAAATACAGGGTGTCCTAAAACTAACCCCCCCTTTTTTTTTGCACAACTGTTGAGTTATCGAAGTGACTTGGAGACCGTTTTTGAGGTGCCTGATACTAAGTTTTGAACAAATGAGAATAAGATAAAAATTCAATAGTCAAAATATTCTAAAAGGATGGGGGAGGGGGGCTACTTAGTGCTTATGAACCAAAAAGAAGCGCCATTTTCTCTAAAGATAGGTACTTTTAGATAAAATCGCGCGTAATTCTGGTTCCACCATCCTGTTCAGCCCTAAAAAGATCTTTAAAATGAGGTATCATTTGACGAAAAATGGAAATGTTTTTTCGAAGTACCTACCCAACACTTTCCCCTATGGATAGTCCAAAAACTTTTGGATTTTTTTCCAGATTTTATTTGATAAAAACTTGGTATTAGGCACCCTAAAACCACTCACCAAGTTTCACTTCGATATCTCCAAAATTTTGGGGGAAAAGAGGAGGGGGGGGGGGGGTTAGTTTCGGGACTCCCCATATAGATATCTATTATAATTATTTTTTTTTTTTTTCATGGGACTCATTGTAGAGCCAATGGCAATGGTTCGTGATGGACAATAGTTTATAAGCTTACATTCGAACCACTGAAATCGTATTCATCAAATTTTTAGCTATAGGGGTATAAATGCCCAATTTTGTAATTCGAATCGTCAAATATCGAATTCATCAAAAGTGAAATGAAATTAATCAAAATGTTATGTAGCTTCCAAGCGGGAATTAGTGAAAGCCATATCAGTGCAGGTTACCTTCTAAACAGTTTAAATGTATTAAAATTAGTTCATTTGAATAACTTTATTTATGTGTCAGTAGGTTTGAACAACGCGAATGTCAATCACATTTCATTTATAAGAAAGTTTCGCTATTGGCAGCGATCGCAGCTACTTTTGGATGCTATAACAGCTACATTACTTGACCATGAATCGGTACACCTTATATCTCGTATTCAACTAAAATTCACTTTTACTTTCCGGTCTCACGGACTTGGATTCAATTACTTCCTATATTGTCTTACGGTCGTATTGAATCATGGATCACAAAAAGCGGGCCCTTTGCCCATTGTCTGATTTGGATTCCAGGCGACGCCCAGCGGTGTGGCGGCCGGCGCGGCGCACGCAGCTCTCGCACTCTTAAAATGTCGCTCTCTGACCCCTTCGATCTCTTTTGTGCTTCGCCGCCAGAGTTCTTTCCTCTAAATCTCCTTTGCGTAACGAACGCGGGCGCACTACCAAACAGGATCCCGGCTGTGGTGAATGGAGAATTCAACATGAGTCACCTTTCTGGTTATTTGAGAGTTCCTAGTAAATCCGTAAAACACACAATCCGGCGCCGAAACTCTGACGCATTACGGTAACGCGTCCTTCCGCACAGATAATCGTAAAAAACGTAATCGTCTAAAATAACCTCCTTCCATGGACTCAAATAACCTCGTAGTGATAATTTCCTCCCTCCATGGATTTAGCATTACAACTAGATCCGTTAGGGACTTGACGTGACTTTAAGGTGCGGTAATGTTTCTCGTCACCGCACGCCGTAATGAGACCGACGGATCTACTAGGAACTCTTTATTTATTGACTGCCCGCACTGGAGTTGAAAATTTGTGACACCCGTGGTCGCCAAGAATTGAATGTGTTGTATGAATTGACATGAGACTCTTTTCATTGCATAAAAACGGTGCAAATTAGTGCACAAAGGTTTTTTATTTCTGTATGAGGTAGCTCTTCTTCACAAATCAGTGTTCTGTCATTATTAAACCCAGTCATTATCAGAACTTGACGAATTGTGTCTAGCGAAACGGTTTGCAAAAATCACACACACAGCCAACTAATTTTACATATAAACACCTGACTGTCTTTTCCAAGTACCTATTCATTAGAGTGGAGACACTCTGAAACTGGAGGACAAGGTTCAAGGTGGCTGTGTCTGCCAATAGGGTGGGTCCGAATCGTCTCCTCTCTTGCTCCCATGCCAGAAAAGTGACACTGTTACAGGTGAGTTAGGTGCCACACACTGGTGAGGGAGGGTGAAGTACAGACACAGCCAACTAATTCTATTCATAAACTCCTGACTAGCTCTAAATACCCATTCATTACAGTAGAAGTGATCTGAAACATGTGAAGAAGGTTCCCTATCTGCTTACTGAGTAATATTCTGCTTAACCTTCAACGATCCCACCCGTCTCTGAGTCGGGAGCCAACCCTCCATACCCCTCCCTGAACGCCTTGGAGGGACGAAGTGAGCCAACCCCCTCAGTATCCTCCTAGCGCACCAAGATAATGGTTATGTGGTTGGACAATGTTTTTTCCCGCTACTAGGTCGTGAGGAGAAGGGTTTTTGGTTGTTGAACGCCCGACTCTCAGGCGGCGTGTACCCTCCAGTCATTGAGTGTGTGCCGCCGTAGAATCAAAATGTACCTAGAAAACAATATTTATAGGTTTCATCTTGTTTTTAACACTTTGTATAGATATATGTAGCCCTCATTTGCATTCAAGCATGTATGCACATGTATAAAATACTGGTATATTTTGCGATCAATAATTTCGGCTCGTACTCTTCGTTCTTCAACTCATTCTATACGTATTCCAATCTGTGAGGAAGTTGTACTGTCCACCCAACTTGTAAGACGTTTTTTTAGATTCGTCAACGCAACAACCCCCCCCCCCCCCTCTCATCAATGCACTCACACACGCATACCCTCGTTCTGTCATTTTGTTGTTTTGTCTGGTGTACATCAGGGAAATCGAAATATGATTCATCTTTTGTGTTATTAGCGAAAAATGGCTCCGCAGCCCATGAATAAAAAAAATCAAGTCAGACTGGTGGCAACTTCTTGAGACTGAGAATAATGAACATCTTTGTTAGAATTGCAGAGTGCAGTGCAAACTGCTCAATGTCGCTCAAATAAAGCAAACTTCTTCAGAGTTTTTTACGTTTATGAAACAGTCCTATTCTGAAATGTAAATTTCTTTGACATTGATGACAAAATGTGTAAAAATCAGGGAGAAAAATTATGAGAATCAGTGACCTGAATGAGAGGCGATGTGCATCCTCTAAAAATCTATTTGTCATAGTTTGAATTCAATTAATGTTTGCTTGCTTGTGTCATTTCTGACGTGTGACATATGGATCGCTTGTACGGGTTAGCTGTTGCAATGAACCGTTTCTCATGCGATTAGAGAAGCTGAGCAACGTCGAGCGTGGTGAGTGCTTGGATGGGTGACCGCCCAGGTAAGGGTCAGACGTCCAAGTAATTTTCAAGTTTCTGTACGGTGAACCTCTCTCCACTCAAGGAGGCGAGACAATGAGTAGCTTTCAGCGAAATCATCAGAACGAATTCTGATTCTCCATTTGGAGGAGATTTGATGACGTCCGTGACGCCCGAGGCAGTCCGACGAAAAGCCCCAACCTGGAATGGTTGTTTACTTTACTTTATTTGAACATCAGCCATTATTGACCCGTTGGAGGTTAAAAAAATAGATGTAACGATTTTTAGCCGTTTTTTACCATTAAAAGTGATTTTGTTAGCACATTGAAATGTGACCATTTTAATGTGCTCAAAATTTGCTGGCCAGCAAACTCATCCTATCATTTAGAAAGCTTGCTTTTCGGGGCAAAATGGTTATTTTATCGCAATCCTAAGGAGAGTTATCATCTGGAATTTCACACACACACACGCATTAACACATACACACACACACACACGAAATACGAAATACGTTTATTATATCAAAATATAACAATCAAACTTGGGAGCCCCAAGACACAAGGTCGCGTGGGGCTTTACAAATTGTTGGAGTGTGTTGTTACATTTCGTAAGTCTCTTCATCATAGTTCCATCATTTTTCATATTATTATACGTACCTATTAGAAAACATATTTAACTTTATTCTTAACATTTCAATTTCGCATTTATAGTTACTTTAATATTAAATAATTATGTATTTCTTATCTTAATTTATATTAGTCACAATATAACATCAATATAACATCATTTTATTGTATTTATAATTTAATATTTAATTAATATATAATATTTATTTATTTATATTTATAATATATTTGTTTATTGGTATTTATAATCGATAGCGAAATATATACACGTATACATATGTAAATAAATTTTAATCCATTATTGTCTATTGTTTTTCTTATGGTAAATATTTGATTTCCCTACACAAAATGTTACCTCTGCACACATATATCTTCCTTATTAAACATATCCACGTTCATAATACTGTCTAAATATTATATAAATTAATATTGCATAGGACATTCATATTCATAGCAGGTAGTGTTTTAATTTTGTCAAGGTCGAGGTACACATTTTTTACAAATACAGCTAGTTTTCCCCGAGAGCTTGTTTGTACAGGGTGTTTCATTTTTCAGAAGGTAGCTTTTTGTTTTTTTCTTTTTTTGGTTCAATGAATCTTCTTTCTTGTATAGATGTGGCATGAAGAAATTGCAAATTGCAGGCACCATAAAGCCCACCTGCCTGGTACTGTGATCGTATAAGTACTTTGGCCGGTTCACCACAGGAAATAAACCCCTTCTGGTTGTTCGATTTTCTTCATTTGTTGAACCTCTTTGTAATTCCCTCGTTCCATACAAGAATGCAGTTTGGTAGTATAATTCTTGAAAGGGTAGTATATCTTTTTCTTTCCACTTTCCTCTTTCTATTCCTATCAGAGATGCTGCATACTTGTACGCTCGGTTTATGGGCTCTACTTCCTCGAAGTATGCACCTCCAAAGACTACTAGCCCATATCTCACTCGTGCCTGAAAATGTGATTCGAAAATTGATTTGAGGTCCTCCAAAGGCACTATATCCCTAAGGAAGCGCAGCGTAAAGTTAACTCTGTTGAGCGCTTTTTTCAGTGAGGCAATGTGAGTTGTCCACGAGAGGTGCTGATTTACAGTAAGGCCCAGGTATTTGGCATCTGGAACTTCTTCAATCTCTGGACAAGTACATGGCGTAGCTGAAACACAAATCGTCGAATGAAATCTCAGGCGGCGTTTTTCCCCCTCCTCAATTCCATGCTCCGTATAACGAAAGTTGATAAATTTAGTTTTCTCTTTGTTGAGAACCAGTCCCTTCGTGTCCAGATATTTCTGCAGTCTCACCAGATCCTCTTCTATCACTGCCCTCGTACACACACACACACACACACACACACACACACACACACACACACACACACACACACACACACACACACACACACACACACACACACACCACACACACACACACACACACACACACAGACCACACACACACACACACACGTGCGTGTGTGCGTGCGTGAAAAACCGTGAAATTCCAGGATTCAATTCAAAATGCCTCAAAACGTATTTCAGTGCGGAAAAATTTCAAAAATTTTGATTATAACATTTGTTTGAGCCATTGCTTTTCTACGAAACTTTGCCAAAAATTATTAGCAGGTTGCGAATCACCGTACGCTCATTTGTACGACTACTGGACGGACTGGATCCTGAAAATCGATGACTCAGACCTCTATGACTTGTCGAACGCTCTCCTTGGAAGACGGGTGATCCTGACCCAGATCGGCGGCAGACAGGAGTTGCGTGCACTAATCCGTGTCGACCAGCCGCTTATGAAAGGGGCTAAAGTCGATGAGCCGAATCTCTTAGCGAAGAAAGTAGGTAGAAAGTAATTGGATGTAAACAATCGTTGAAATAAAAGAGAAACTATTCTTTCAACAGTATTGCCGGAACTCACAAATTACCTCATTTAGTGTTAAATCTAAGTGGTTATTTCCGCTAGTAGTAATAGTAGAATATTGCCATTCACCATTTACCGGGGGCGAGCGCTTTCGATGGAAAGCCATCATCATCAGGCTCTTGAAACAGTATTGTTTTGCAGGCATGATGATGATGTCTTTGCATTGAATGTCCTTGGCTCCGACAGTGTTGGGCATAATCTTATCGTCGAATACGAATACGATCGTAATCGCGATAATTATTCGTTGATTCTGAGTCAACTGCGATTATATTCGTATTCGTGTAATCGTAGTCGTGTGTCGGCGATATCCTATTAAATAGATTTTAGACCAATAGGCTGGGCTCCAATCGTTGAATTCGCTTTAGGACGTCCCTCTGAAGCTAGGTAATTTATGTAAGGCTTAAACTGAAAACAGACTACGCTGACGTGACGTGGGATGATGCGGGATGGCGTAGTATGACGGGGGACCACGTGTGAAGACAAAATGTAAACAAAGGATTCGTATGATCACCAACAGATTGCTCTGACGTGACGTGGTAATGCGAGGGATGATGCCGTCTAGCGTATTCTACGCCTTAACGCGCCATCTACGCGTCAGGTCAAAGTCAAAAGATTTGGATTTTCGTCAGGCGTGTGAAGACATCAGCCGGCGTCAGGTCGTCTAGATAATTAAGTTATCAGTTTGTACTCACCTCAAGCAAACTGCCAGTCTGATCTCCACTGGTATGCTCTCTCGTAGTTGAGTCGAGCGTTTCTCAATTTTTGGACCAACTAATTTCAACAAATGATAGAACTCATTTTTCGTCATGCGGAAATACATGACGAAACGCTCTTCTTCCTCCACCATTTCGGGCATCAAAGTTGAAAATTCACCGTACAGGCCCCGCATGCTGTTGATGGGATGCACCCATATCCTTGATGCTGCTGCTGCAGCACAGGCAATTGACATCCCAGCAATTTCTTCCTCTTCCTCGTCAAGCAAGTCGAGAAGTTCTTGCATTGTCGAAGATTACACATCAACTGAACACACCTTCCACCCTCCTTTGAGCACGATATCCCAGCATCACGTCCCCCACCCTCACGTCACGTCAGGTGTGAACCTGTGGGCCCATCTCCCCCCTCATCATGACGTGGTCTGTCGCTGCCTGATCATGCGTCATCCCACGTCACGTCAGCGTAATCTGTTCAGCTTTAGCATATTACAGGAGGGACGCCCTATTGAAATTGATGACCGTGATGCATTTTTATAGGTTGTATCGCGATAATTATTCGTTGATTCTGAGTCAACTGCGATTATAGTCGTATTCGTCTGTCGGCGATTACACGAATACAAACCATAAAAATGCGTCACGGTCATCAATTTCAATAGGGCGCCCTTCCTATAATATGCGAAGCCTTGCTAATATTACCTAGCTTCAAAGGGACGTCCTTAAGCAATTTAAACGATTGGATCCCAGCTTATTTGTCTCAAATCTATTCCAATAGGACGTCCCTCTAAAGCTAGGTAATATTAGCCTTCTTCTCATAATATAGGAGGGACACACAATTAAAATTGATGACCGTGACGCATTTTTATGTATTCGTTTAATCGCCGACAGACTAATACAATTACACAAATACGAATATAATCGCAGATGACTCAGAATCAACGAACAGTTATCACAATTACAATCGTTTTCGTATTCGACGATAAGATTATGTTCAACACTGCCGATACTCGACTTGCTAGTGACGACAGATTCCTCCGAAAGGTACGTAAATGATAATTTCTTCCATTTGGGATTTTCTCGTCCCTTTTTATATTTGCGGAAAAACTATGGTGGCTTTTATCGGGTGATTTTTAAAAAATCGCTGCAAATCAATATGGGTTTCTTAAGAATTTATTGCTTTAATGTTGGATTGCCCTCCTGACAAGACCACTGATCCACAGACAGTGGTTGAACGATGCCTACCTATTATGAAAACCAAAAATACATCGGTTTTGATTTCTAGAATTTGTTTAATTACAATTCAATATGCGTGGCAATAAAGAAAAACAATAATAGAGAGTTCCTGGTTACCACGGTGTCTTAATACGGTGTACGTGAATCTAGGGAGAACCAAAATTTTGCTAACAACGCTGGCTGTTACTACGGTGTTTTGTGTGTCTTCACACGTCGTCTCTTATCAATTTTGTAACCTGAAGCTGATTCCGAGATTCCGACATCTTGTATTTCTCCGACTCTGTTTTCCATCATCCAGATCTCACATTCCATAATTTATTATCATGTGGTTTATTGTTCTGTTTTCGATTCGCGGAGTTCTTTGCATAGTGAACCTTTGTGATCGGATAAGAAATTTTTTTTAACCTCCCTCCCAAAATTTTTCGGTTGCGTTTTAAGATACATGGATTTCAAAAATCGAATCAGTCCGTTGTCCGTCCTTCCGCCGTTTTATTTGTGCAATGAAAATCAGCGTGAAGTATTAGACTTCGTAAGCTTATATATCACGCTAGTTGATTGAGCAAAGACGAGCTCGACGTGTTCCAGGTTTACCTTGAAGACACATCCGTCCGACTTGTCTTGGCGATCGTTCGAGTAAGTTCTAGCTCAACTATGTTAGTAGGAATATTGATGTATGTAGATATAAAGGTCGGTATCAATATACTGATTATAAGCATTTTGTGTAGAATCTCACTAAAATAATACATATTCGTATCTTAAAAGTTTAATGTTTGTATCATGAAAAATATGAATAGAATGAAATTATATTATCCGTTTTTCGGCAAACCTTTATCCTCCGATTTGTTGACTAATTGTTTTTTGGCACTCGATAAATGGACTGCTTCGAGTGAAAATATTATGTATATAAATAAATTGAGTATATTTTAATATAATTATATAGTATTTAATTTATATTTTAAATAATATATTTAATATATTAATTCAGCATAAATTTTAATATCAAAAATATGAACTGAATACGCTTATCACAGAAACCTTCTTCGGGTTTATACATTACGGGCGAAGTGTCGAAGACGTGGTAACGAGGACGTACTAAGACTCGATCTTGCGTTGCCAATCAAGTGGTCTCCTACTTACGTCGTCCACTTCTACTAATTCGTCAGCTGTCAGTTGTTTCCAGATCAGCTGATCATGGCTCACGGGCACCGTGTAAACTAAAAACGTGGTAACCAGGAACTCTCTAATAATACGTCGTAGTGTTGTCTTTGTGTGGGAAAATCCCCCATTTTCATCTTGGTTATTTATTTACCATGAGGTTTGAAGAAATAAACTAGTACCTATGTTCCCTGGATTTATAGTAGAAAATAACAATTTGCTCAGCGTTAAAAAATCTTGAAGGAAATCGTCAATTTTCCCAAAATGTATACCAAAGATTAAAAACGAGAATTCTTTCTATCAATTTCAAGTCTATATATATTTTTTTAGATTCTTTATTTCTTTATCATAATACAAATCCATAAAAATTGAAAA
The DNA here is from genome assembly GCA_030762985.1 of Adelphocoris suturalis. NCBI lineage: Eukaryota > Metazoa > Arthropoda > Insecta > Hemiptera > Miridae > Adelphocoris > Adelphocoris suturalis. Next base: position 25,076,459 of record CM061050.1, on the reverse strand, counting down.
TAAAATGCTCTTCAGAAATAGTAATTACAGATTTCTTAAATAAGATACAAAAACATCCCCTATGTGGGCATAGCCCGTGGCACGGAGATGAGTCGTACCTCAGCTAGAAAAATAACTAATATTCATAGGTGGTTGCTTATTTTAAAAATAGAAAAAGAAACACGCTTCTTAAAAAAAACAAAAAAAAAAAACAAAAAAAAACATTAATATTGTTCCAGCAACATTGGATCGGAGTGCAATGAAAACAAAACATGCACCCATCCAAGAGAGAAAATATAATAACGAAGTTAAACAGCAGTAGTATAGCAGATAAGTTATAACATGATGAAATGCTTCTTGAGTTTCTGACCAGTTTTACAGTTTCCATTTGAAAGCGCCGATCTCATGGGTTCAGGAAGAGCATTAAACCCACGTACACCTCGTGCTCGGTATGTGTTGTAACCAAGAGTAGTGCGAAAATAAGGAATAGTCATAAAATATATAGGTATACATATATCATCTCAATCCTAAGGAGAGTTACAGTCTGAACGGACACATATATGAATAAATAACTAAATATGTATATACATATGAAAATGCGTTAAACTCTGGGATTCGTTTCAGAATGCCTCAAAACGGATTTTAATAATGAAAATTTTCAAAAATTTCGATTCAAAATTTTGTTTGAGCCATTGCAATAGTTTGATTTTCTACGGAGATTCGCTAAAAAAAAAGACACCTTGGAAAATAGAACACTATGCGAGCTCCTACTCAATATGTGCTATAATTACTTCTTAGTACGCTAAACTACTAAAACATATTACACTATTATGTACTATTAGATTTTGTTTTGTTCGATAACGTAAAATTACATGCAGCTGGTTGAACGTACTGCGCTCTGTCTGTATCGCTTTTAGCTAATTTTTGAAGAAAATTAAGCTATTGCTCTCGCCTCAAAATTTGTAGAATGTGATTTTTTGAAAAACATTTATGCAGAAATCCGTTTCAGGCTATTCTGAATCATATTCTGAAGTTTAACGGATTTTTTAATGTATGTATGTATAGATGTATACATGTATGTACGTATCATTCCAGACGATAACTGTCCGTAGAATTGTGCTAGAAACTTCAAACAAATTTTAAAATGTTAAGGATACAAAACGAAAGTTCAAGTTCGTTGGCCAGCATGATCAGATTACATCTTCGGGTTGAAATTTTCAAAAATGTAGTCAAAATTTTCAAAATAGCCTGTTTTTTGCGATTTGTTGTGCGAAATATTTTTCTCAGCATACTAACATGTGGGATATTAGGAATCAGCGTAAAATTCCCTACAAGAATATGTATCAAGTTTTCAAAAATTTCGAAGTTGAAAAATCACTCAAAAATCGAAATAATCGAAGATTTCTTCAAAAATTCGCTCATGTGGTCATGCTGCATCACTGGACTTTTTAAAATTTCTAGCTGATTTCGAAACTTACTCAAATTAACTGACTACTGGCGGGTAGAAATTAGCGGTACGAATTACATAATTTATTTTGCGAGACAGCTTACTAATTCTCATTCATAGTAGAACCCAAGTGTGCCTCGCACGTGCTTACGTGAATCACTTCCTAAGGCCAACTACTTATAATGTGAAAAGTGTCGACTAATGAAATCGTCAGCTTTCAAAACATGATCCACTCAAGTTAAGCAATTCATAGAGTAGTGCGATATATTTTCATTTTAGTTTTCTTTGTTCTCTTTAAGCCGATGCTACAATTTTTAACCTTGTGAGTAAATGGAATTTAAATTCATGGTGAGAACCCATCTCCTCTGGACTCATTAACCCTGGAATGCCCCGTGGGGTTTGTCAAAGCCCAATTGCGATTTGAAGTCAGTTCATCATGTTGAATCCCACTTCTCTGAATTGGCTCTTCTCGCCCCCTTCTATTTCACACCCCACTTCTTCCATTAAAGGCGTCAGCCTCTTTTCAGTTTAGTACGTTTAAGATTTCTGTGTAGTGTAGTACTTTCTTGTGCCTGAGGTTTGACAAACCCCACCGGGGAGTTGACCGCAAGTCATTTTCTCTGTAGCAAGTGTTATTTTTGTGGGCGTTTCCACAGTTTTGTTATTGGCTCATCGTTAGAAATGGCTGAAAAACGCAAGTTTTCGGATCCTGAAGACATTAGATCCATGTTGGAACAGTTGGAGGAAGAAGAAGTATATTTTGGTGGAGAAAACTCAAACACGGAAGATAATGTCAAGTTATAAGTAGTTTGCCTCCCATGAAGAAGCGTCAAAAGTGACAGTTTTGGAGAAACTAGTTCGATGTTCCTTATGTGAACATCATAGATCTTCAAAGTGTTGAGAATGTTGATCCTATTGCTTGGTGCCAATTTTATGTTACCTTTTCATTCTAGTTCTTGGGTTTTGTAAGTGGTATCAAACTAATCTCAGAAAATTGTTTTGTAAATTTTATTTATTTCTTTATTTTTGTATTTAAATGAAAATGTGCTAATTAGAAATTGAAATTTTGTTACAATGAGGTACCTTTCTACTATTATTTTTTTCTTCAGAGCGTGAGGTTTTTCTTACTATTACTTTTTTCTTTGTGAGTTTAGGAACCTACTTCTTGTTTCTTCACACTCATGATAACAGAATAAAAAAAAATTTGATTCAAGTGTAAGTTATTTTTGAATTTCCTAACATTTTTCAAAGTTGGGGTTTGACACACCACACCGGGGAGTTAAGTGTTGAAAATTTAGCCGGGACATTCCAGGGTTAATTTCACAGTTAACTTCTCCGGTTATGTTTCCTTCTTGAGATGTAAGATGCGTGTAATTGGCGTGGACCTGAAGCGTTGCGATGTGATGACACAGCGCGACGTGATTTTTCGGTCCCCGTCCGTTCGGAAAAATAATAATTTACGACCCTAACCTAAGCCGGTCCAGTCTAAGTTCCCATCGCGAAGGTTTATTCTCTCGACTCCCTCACGTCCCCTAGTTTGTAGCGGTAACAACTTAACCTGCATTATGTTCTAGTACCCAGTATTTAGTATTCTGGAATTTGGAAGAGGAAACACAAACTGCTTTCAGTTTTTTGCAAGCGCTTTCGGGAGATAAGTTGCCCCCTTCCTCAGGCTTTCTAAGAAGTCCGAAGACCTTCTGGTCCCCACCATCCTCCAATTGGTTTTTATTATTGTCTTATTGTCTAGATTTTCTGTGTGGACCGTCATATTCTGGAATTTAGAAGAAATCGTATCTCCCGAAAGCGTTCGCAAAAAGCTGAAAGCAGCCTGAGTTTCCTCTTCCAAATTCCAGAATATGACGATCCACACAGAAAATCAAGACGGTACTTAGTAGTGGTCATATTTACGTATTTGTTTACATGATAACGTATACCACAGTCAACCCACTTTTTAACAGGTTACACTGATGTCAGAACTTTTATGAACCCACAAATACCTTACCACCTCCTTGAGTATTTCAACTATATACAACAGTTTTGTGAGTTTTCGCGATTCGTTATTCTGTTTTGTGATTACGTACGGAATAGATGTCTGCTCTAGCGGACGTTATACTAGCTGTTCATCAAAAACGATGGACTCATTTAGCTGAGAGGATACGGACATTTGAACCCGCCTCCAGCCCATATGCCCTCGCCCTATATTACCGTAGAACATAGTTGAATTTGGAAGAGAACATAGAAAATAAATTGTGTGTCCTTTCCGAGCGGTATGATGAAAGGAAAGCTACAGCATGGGTGGACGTCGTGCCGTACACAAAACCAAGGAAAGCATCATTGGCCAATTTAGAATAAACTTCTAAACCCTCACCACTGGAATCGTGGAATTTGTTATCAAAAGTTCTTTACGCGTGAACCCACCCCATCCTAATTCGACGTAAGTTCGACGCATGTCAGGTTTTTCCTTAATTACAAAGTTGTATAAGTTCTTACCGGGAAAGCCGAGTTCTCGATGAAGGAGTAAGTCTGGAGGATTGTAATATAGTCTTTGTGTTAAACAGGGACCCTATGAATGTCCATGCACAATTTCTGCTCAATGGGTCCAGTAGTTTTTATGTGATTAAGTAACACAAACACAGACACCATTAGATGTTTAAATAATAGTATGGATTATATCAAAAATGAGAGAAATCGTACGATGAGTTTTTATTTTTCTAACGATGTTTTACGTCTTATGCTTCCCTTAAATTTTAATAACTTCTTTTAAATACAGTTGGAGCAATATAAATTTTGATTACTTCCTTTAATGGGTGCAATAAAATTTTTAATTACTTCATGTTCAAGCCATTAATCATCATTTTTGTGATATAACAATCAGAATCCAGGCTGAAATGCATTCAATAAACTGAAATTTGACCTTCCTGGTTACCAAAATAAGTTATGCAAGGGGACGGACACTTAAGGTGTTTTGGTTGGAATCAGCTATAAATAGGATAATTAATTTTAGTTGTTGATTCATTCACTGAAATAATAATAATAATAAAATGTACAACAAATATGGAAAACTACAAATGACATTTCATCCATTTTTGGTTTATTATTTCCAATAATAAGCCTATGTGATCGTATAGCGAAACATTTTAGACCCCCCCTGAAACTTAGTCACTTTACGTTTCAAGGTGCGTAGAATCCAAATTTGAAAGGTCCGTCCGCCGTCCGCTGCCCGGGCCATAAAAGGCCTAAGAATTGACTTTAAAAACCCGTTCTTTCGCACATAGACTCCATTTGGGGTCTAGTTGGTCCTATCCTTTAACCATCCCGATCGCTTTACTTGCATAGATGCGAAAATTGTCTTTTTCGAGGCTTTGAGTGTTAGACTTACGCACGCCTGGCACGCTTGGCAGGGGATCACGGTGGTTGGTGAGGTGGGTGAGCGGAGGGTGGAGTGAGAGGAGGCACCGCGGCACCTTCTGGCGGCCGGGGTGACCAGGGGCGTATCCTTCGTTCTTCTTCTTCCCAAAATCTTCTCAGATAGTTCGAAGCAAATCTTTTTTAAATTAAAATTGCATTACATGGGCAGGTTGGAGTCTGAACCCTCTGGATGAATGGCTGTTTCCTTATATTTCTGCCATAGGTAATAGGGGTGTCGTCACTCAAGTAATTTCGGACGCAGAATCGACTGGGATATGTCCCCGATGCTTTTGGAATCGAGTGTACCTACGGTTTTAGTTTGATTCCTATAGAAATTAGCTCCGTGAATTGAATGAGGCCACTGAGGTGGCTGTAGGATCACCCATTTGCTCCCCATCGGGAGCGCAGCCTGTAACGCGGGAACAGAGGTGGATACTACAAAATAGACTGGAAAAATCCACAGAGCATGCTGGTTACTATAGCTGGCTATCTTATTCAGAAATAATAAACCATTATGTAATCATTTGCAGCGTTTTCATACGAGTATGAACAGTTTTTTGGGCCTGCTGAACAATTATTGAAATGGCACTTCGGATGTTTTGCAAATGGCGGACTTCATTTATGAAGACTCTCCCCTCCTGACCCCTGATAATTCCTAATAGTAATGTTTAATAATTTTTCTTCCTAATTTTCAGCATTATCAAGAGAATAACACAATTTTTTAATGAATCTAGCTGGAAGGACTTTTAAACCACCAATGATTCCGCTATGTTCCAGTTCAAATGAGAATCAATTAAAACTTTTCGCTACGTTGTGAGAGATGTCATTTTGAAAACCTTATCTAGCCATCACAATAATTGAATTGGGTTCTTTTAAAGGAAGAAATATAAAACACAGTTTTTATAGTCAAGTTCGCCGAACTTTCATAATTGGTTAAAGTTTTGGAGACAGATGACATTATGACATTGATTTGACGAAGGCAATTATCCTGGGTCAAGATATCTTCCATTAAGAGACGAAAATGACAATGTTCTTTCAATACAGATGGGGTAGGGTTTGACTTGAATCTAGAACCTGGGAGTTGAACGAGAAATCGGAATGTTGCACAGTTCGGTTATTTAAATGCCTAGGGTTTTGCAGGATTGTAATTTTAGACAAAAATGGGTTTTTCTATTGAATATTTACCTATTGGATAAATACATTGGGCAGTGAACCACTGTGGGGAGTTCAGCAAATGGTTTGACATTGAACATCTCCAAGTGTCAGACATTGACGTTCTCCCGGCATGAACCTTTACAGTTCATATATCATATCGATGGACACGTTCTTGATCGTGAGCAGTTGCGAGACCTGGGTGTATTATTTGATGTTCAGCTGAGCTTTTCGAATCATATCGATTTCATATGCAATAAGGCAATGAGGATGTTGGGCTTTTTGAAGAGAACGACATCAGATTTTACCAATGCCATGGCCCTGACACTTCTATACTCCGCACTTTCCCGACCCAAGATTGAATATTGCGCTGTAGTTTGGTCTCCTTTTTATAATATAGCTAGAGTTAGATTGGAGAAGATCCAGAATAAATTTCTAGGATTTTTAGCATTTAGAGTGGGAGTGCTGATCAGAGGTGACTCGTTTCATGATACGATGATGGGTATAAGTGGTCTGACTCCGTTAGAGACAAGACGAAGGTGGATGGTTGCAGCATTTGTTGTCAAGCTGTTCAATGGTGGAATGGACTATCCCTCACTCTTATCTTTATTTAATTTAAATTTCCCCAACTAAAACATGCGCCACCATTTTATTTTGACATGGATATGTCTTTGCTCTCGGGGTCAACCAAAAATTTCCGTGACGCAAAATTTGTGTCACAATATCAGTGTTTTTCACGTACAACCCAGCCGTTGCTAGGGGAATGGAACTTCCGCAGTTTTCATCGCACAAAAATCGTTTGCCACTCGTTGGAAAGCTCTTGATTTATGTGATAGATGTTCACATCTCAAGCTACCAATCTCTCCTTCCTTACGTACCAGGCTACATTCCTAAACTAAGTTGATTGGACTATAAACAATTTTAATAAGCCGGTTACAATATTCTTAATAGCATCATTTACTCCACTCCATAGGAAACATTTTCATCCTCTTGACAACAGTCGAGGACAACTCGGGGACGGGGACAACCGTTATGAAATCCCCAATCAAAGACATATCCATGTAACATGGTATCTGCTTGTAAAGCGGATGGTGGAACTCGTTTACGAGTTTTCTATTCCTCACACCCACACTAATTATTTATTAAATAGCCCTATAACTAGAATTCAGAGACATATAAATTATTTAGCTTCATTGTCCGAAGATTCAGATCTGTTCACCTCCGGTCTTAGTTACTTCAGGAAGGAGATTTTGTCCCTAATTTAATAATTTTCGGTTTTGCTTTCTCATGTCAAGTAACCTTCTTTATTGAAATTCGTGTTGATTGTTGATGTATTTTTCCTGTACCTTGTAATTTTGGTTAAGTTCGAGAAATTTTATGAAATCCAGCCTTCATGTCATGAACTTTTCTGTTTTGTTGTATACGTCTAGTTTTTTGTCAGGCATATTGTAATTGGGTTACGCCCGTATCTATTCAAATGAACAAATAAACCACGTTTGGAAAGAACAACTCTGATGAAACAATTTATTGCGGAATCATTGGTATTCTTCAAAACTGAAACCCGCTGCTTCTTTTGGAGCAGCTGGTGTTAAATCGGTCAAATATTTCGAGTTCGAATATTATGAAAAAGTAAGAAATATTATGGCAATAAATCACGAAAGTAAAATCTGGTTTGAGTTTGAGACCCTTGTTTTTATTGTGGAGCTATCGGGAACGTTGAAAAGGAGGTTTTTTGAGGGTTGGAGGTGGAAAAAGGGAAGTTTGGGCGAGAATACAGAAGACCGGAATACACACGCGGGAGCGGTCCGAATTTATGGGGTAAAACCTTCCGAACGGGCAAGAAACGGGGACGCCGGAGGGACCATTTGAAAAATAAAATAAAACGAAAAATATCACAATGAAATTGGTATGGGTTTGACAGGCTGGCGTCAAAATACATTTCTTAACAATCTCTATTATTGGCAGTAAAAGGGGTCAGGGCGGGGCGGGAGGGCAGTTGGATGATTGATAGCCCCTTCAAGTGCAGCGCCAGCTCGAATTGATTGATTGTCGGGGTTTCATCAGGTTCCGGGCCGCCTCCCTGGAACTTTTCTCTATACTTCGTGTTGCTGGCGTCAGTTACCCTGGGATTCAAACGCGGAACAGCGATAGGGATTTGAAGGGAGGAAAAAAAAAGGAAAGAAAAAAAAAAAAAAACAGAAAAATAGGTCGTTGTCGAGCGGCAGGGGTGCCTTTTGTGGGAACTGGTACTACTTTCTATGTGCTTTATATTATTATTATAATTTTTTTTCGTGGTTTAAGCCGCACCTCAACCATAAGGGTCATTAGCGGCATTGACCAACTTGTCCAAAGCAAGTGGCACGATTCCAGGGGGTCCATGCAACCCTCCACACCGGAGTGCCATCCACAAACTCCGCTGGTAAATCGGAGGAGGATGAAATAAGGGGGAGAGTGATGACCAATGTTTAGCCCCTAGAGCGAATAAAAAAACCTCAAAAATAAAATAATACAGCTAAGACTAGATCTAGAATTGTCTACTAACTAAATATATGTTACTATGTATAATCGTCAAGTGAAATAAAACTAAGACTAGATTGTACAAAAATATATCACAGATCAGATATCACAATTCGCAGTAGAGCTCAGCGGCTCTCAGGTGTAACAGAGTTACCGTCATCGAGGTCCCGTCAGGGCTTCAGAGATAGTGCTGTCGTCGTCCCGTTGGTGAAACAACGGGCGTCGCTGCCTTCTCGTGTTCTTGAGAAGCTGGGTTTGGCGTTGGATGGGCTTTCCAGGTCCCTGGAAACCAATCTACTCCGAACATGGATCATTAAAAGCTATTAGTAGGAGTGGTATCTCTCTGATGGGATGCTCTTTACTCTCCTCTACCTTTTTATGAGGATTTAGGCCCCCATTGCACCTCGGGGGGGGGGGGGGGGGGTACCTAGATTCCTTATACAGGTAAGACAACAGGGACTGGACCTTGTCTGGTGCAGATAAAACGTCAACCCACTGAGGGGGCCGACGCTGGACTTGGAGGTCCATGAGGTCTGGGCATCCAGGGATGGACAGATGACCCCCACACCTTCAGCACATAACATCTCGAGCTCCTGCGCTAAGCAGGTGCCTGTGAGTAAGACGGGCATAGCCAGTGGCAACCCGGTTGACGTGCTGTATAAACTGTTGTGTAAACGAAAACCCCGCAACTGGTGTGTTGGACAAGAGAGGTGCTGAAGGATGAGTGTAGGTCAACTGTTCCCAATCTGGGTTACGCGTAAACCTTAGGGGTAAGTTAGGTGCGCATTAATCTAGTTGAGGGTACGCAAAAAAAAAAAAAAAAAAAAAATCCGTAGCGAATATAATTTAAAAAAAGGAGCATAATTAAATTTACGATTGCGCGCCAGCTCGAATTGATTGATTGTCGGGGTTTCATCAGGTTCTGGGCCGCCTCCCTGAAACTTTTCTCTATACTCCGTGTTGCTGGCGTCAGTTAGCCTGGGATTCAAACGCGGAACAGCAATGGAGTTTTGAAGGGAGAAAAAAAATAAAATTAAAAAAATACAGAGAGATAGGTCGTTGTCGAGCTGCAGGGGTGCCTTTTGTAGAAATTGGTACTCCTTTCTACGTTCTGTGTAAACTGGTGTGTGAACGAAAAAAAATCAATCAACTATCCATATCATAACTAATTCCAATTTCCTAAAACGTCCTCTGCCCTTATTCAGACGATTGAAGAGCGTTCCTTTCCCAAAGTTGATGGAAATAGCTTGTTTGACGGGAGGCGTGGGGGTAATACCAATATAACGTAAAAAAAGGGGTACTTCAAGAACTTGCCCTGCCCTAATTTTTGGTTCAATTCAGCTGATTTTTTTTAAATTCATTCTTCATGTTGTCATCTTTCGATTGATTGGAGAATTTTCTTGTATACGATACTACATGATGGTTTGCATGAGTTGGCAAAATTGGAGGTTTTATCATGTCGTTCCCTTCATCCACCAGAAATTTGGGGGGTGCGTGCCCCCAGGAAATTTCCAGTATTTTTTTCAGTCATTCAATTCCCACATTTCTAACAGTAATTTAGAAAAAAAATTCGATCCGATACGACAAACAGGCCGGTCAAAAAATTTTCCCGAAGAGCGGAAAACGTCGTTTCGAGGAAAACGCGATTGAAAAAAAGTCGGCTCTCGCGAACGCGCCGCGACTCCGGCCGAAGCACTTGCTCGTTTCCTTTGGTGGAAACTTCAACTTCTCTCTCAAGAAACTATTGAAACACTGTCTGACACTGACGCAGGCTAGGACAAATAAAAATGATCAACACAAGTAGCAGAAGAATAAGATAACCTCATCTTACATTAGCTTTATTTTGATAAAGCTGACTGTAAGCTGTACGCGAGACTGTACTTCAATGGGTTATTACGATACGCTTTCATGTTTGTAAAATTTTGATAAAATATTCATTTTGTTCAGAAAATGATGTAGTTTTAGAAAATGTATTCACCCCATAATCGAATTTCTTGGCCTCCCCCCCCCCACCCCCACGCCTTCCGTTAAAACAAATATCAATGGAGAACGCAATATATCAATCTGTCCATTCGCTGAACACGAGGTCATACGAAACCTATATGGTCAATTTACCATCACATCGAACAACTCTTGCGCAGCTGCACTATAGATATAAGGCAATCAGTGTATTTAACCAGTTATCATTAGATAATAAAAAGAAACTTCTGCTAGGAAACACTAAAAACATATTTAAATGTTTAACAATTACATAATTACATTAACTGTAAAATATGGATGTATTTTAGTTAAGAGGAAATATTATTTAAGTTACATTTATTTGAAGAGGAATGCTGTCATTCGCGTGGGAGATAATGAGATGAATTGTGGCTCGGGGAGTGACCAGGGCCTGATATCCCTCATATCCCAACACGAACTGTTGCAGTCGCCATCCCCCAGCTATCTTCCAAATTTGAGCGAGATGTGGAAATCGGTACTCCCTTCTACGTGCTGTATAAACTAATGTGTAAACGAAAAGTCGTGTGACTGGTTGAGCATCATGCCCGAAACCTTTTTGACCTACCTAACCTCAAATCTGCTGTTTGGACAAGACAGGAGCTAAGGGTTGGATGAGTGTAGGTCAGCGGTTTCCTATCTGGGGTCCGTTACTCTGGGATTCAAACTTGGAACAGCAATGGGGTTTTGAAGGGAGGGGAAAAAAAAAAAATATATATATATATATATATATATATATATATATATATATATATATATACTCGGCGCTTCGCGCCTCGCCGGGGGGCTTCGCCCCCCTGGACCCCCCGGATCTTTTCTCTTTTGTACTGCGTAGAAAACGAGGATAATTTGCTATGCGATTCTTAGCCTGAAAACGCTCAAAAAATAAAGTCGTTTTTTTCTCTTTTGTACATTTTTATTCGTTCATTTTACATTAAAAAAATGGATATAAAAAAATTTGGATATAAAAAAATGTTCAAGCCTGGCTGGGATTCGAACCCACAAACTCGCGCTTCGCGTCACGGACGTTACAAAAAAAATTGTTGGGGGTCGGCCTAAGAATTGCATAGCAATTAATATGTACAAAGAGATAGATCGTTGTCGAGTGGCAGAGGTATACCCTTCGTGGAAGTTGGTACTGATTTCTACGTGCTATATAAACTGTTGTGTACACGAAAAGTTGTGTGATTGGTTGAGCATCATGCTCGAAACCTTTTTGACCTACCTAACCTCAAATCTCCAGAAAGCTGACACTAACAAGTTAGCAGGGTAGCTTTTATATTTTCAAATTTATTAATTTATTATTAGTACGGGCAAGCCAGGGATCTAGGTAACCCCCCCCCCCTCCAGAGGTGCAATGGGGGCCTAAACCCTCGAAAAAAAGATAGAGGAGGTTGACAGTATCCGGTCAGAGAGATACCACTCCTACTAATAGCTTTTAATGAGCCATGTTCAGAGTAGATTGGTTTTCCAGGGATCTGGATCGCCCATCCAACGCCATATTTAGCTTGTCAAGAACACAAGAAAAGGCGGCGACGCCCGTTGTTCACCAACGTGGCGACGATAGCGCATTCTTTGAGACCCCGACGGGACCTCTATGACGGGAACTCTGTCACACTTAAAGACATACTTGATTGAAGATCCAGTATGTTAACTAGGTGGAATAGTTACAAGCTGAGAACTGATGCTCATTCATAATAGCTGCATTGGCGATTGAGGATGAGAAAAGAGAAATTAAAACAGGATGGATTGTCAATGAATCTTCATAGGAAGACTTCATTAGGTAATTAACCCCCAATCAAAGATTGGAACAATTTTGACAAAATGGTGGCTCAACTATGGAGACTTATACCTTACGGAAAGTAAAATATATATAAATTATTATGCCCAACAATGGGGACTTAAATTATGCACTAACCTGGTAATTGACCAAGGAGGCAACACTCAGGTGGCTAATTCACAAAATTGAAAATATAAATGGGGAATAAAAGAGAAATTATAAGTCAAAGACCAATGAAATTATTTATATACCAAAGGGTTATTATGGGAATTCCTTCTGAAACCCCGGGCCATGTTTCTTCTGAAACATTAATGCCCCAAAAAATACTGGATTGGACTACTACGCGTCAGCCGTGCATAATCCAAACCACGCTCTGCTACCATACCATTGATTTAGGTACCCCCCCCCAGAGGTGCAATGGGGGCCTAAATCCTCGATAAAAAGGTAGAGGAGGTTGACAGTATCCCGTCAGAGAGATACCACTCCTACTAATAGCTTTTAATGAGCTATGTTCGGAGTAGATTGGTTTTCCAGGGATCTGGATCGCCCATCCAACGACAAACTTAGCTTCTCAAGAACACGGGAAAGGCGGCGACGCCCGTTGTTCACCAACGGGGCGACGACAGCGCATTCTTTGTGACCCCAATGGGACCTCTATGACGGGAACTCTGTCACAAGCCCAATACAAATCTATACTGCAATAGTTAAAACAAAATGTAGTGGATTTGAATATGTTTTACTTGGCGTAGGTAGGCCAAGTCGGACATTTATATTCCGGTTATGCGGGTTAGTCCCCGGGTCATTCCCGTGAGGAATGTGGGCGGATCCGCCAAGGTCAACTGGCTTGGCGGACTGAAATGGGAGGTAGTTCGTGTCGCAGCCGCGTGGAGCGTTGGGCTCGCGTAGCAAGTGCTGGGTTCGATCAGTTTGGTACTGAGCCGTTTTGTAATATTCCGGCCTAAGATTTATATCTGTAGGGGGAATATGTTGAGCTTGGTTGAGGTACTGAAAAGTATCCTTCGCTTTTTGTACATTTGGAGTGTATTTGACACTCGGATCGGCCGGGTAGGCCTGCGTCGAATATCGTGGGTACTCGGACAGCTTGGTCGAATCGTAATGATCGGCTTCAGAGCGAGTCTGAAAGGTATCCTCGATCTTTTGGATAGGCGAGGCTTGATCGAACGTTTCTTGAACGAATACGTCGGGCGAGAAGGCGGTCCGGGCGTGAGGATCGCGCCTTGCGCTGTCGCTGGGTTCAGCGGATTCGCCGTGTAGCCGGTAGGGAGCACTACGGGGGCTACTCGGGCCGGCTTCGCCGTCGTCTGCCTCCCCTTGCAAGGGGAAATAGGACGGCCGACGTTCCATCGAAATAACCGAGTTTTTAGCTCGTTTCGATGCCTCTATGTGTGAAAAATAGAGGGTTTGGGAGGTGGACTCGCTTGACAGAGCGTCTTTCCAATGCTCGTATGTCAGGGTCCTACCTCGTAGCCTTGAAAAAGGCTTCCTTGGACGGTAAATTAGAGCGGATGAGCAGAGTAATTTACCGGCGTGCCCACAGCGGTCGGTTACGAGCTTAATGCTACGAAACCCGGGCGACACGGCTCGGAACGTCCCTCGGGCGTACGATCTAAAGAGAATATCGATAGATGTACCGGGTGGCGTCCTGACAGATGAACTACGTTGGGCAATGAGCAGGATGAATAATCACTGGACTCGTAGATGCCAATGCGAGATCTGTGTGGAGAGAAGGTACATGCCTTGTAGAAAGCAGTAGGAAGCCGTTCTTGAGATGAACTCGTAATGCAGAAGGTTCGTCAGCGTAGAGCGTGTAGAATTCTTCGTACTTCAGAGGTGTCGTCGTCGAGAGCGGAGAGTGGAATGAAATTCGGAGGGCTCCCAGCGGGGTATTTATAGGGAGGTGGCCGCCTCCTGCCGCCTCCTGGTTGGTCCGCTTAATTTCATAAATTCGACTGTGCAATCTCATTGGTTCGCACATTGTTTTCTCAGTATCTGTGCGTATGATAGCTGAGTTGGTCTTTCGATGTGGTTTCCCCACGTCCGTCGCTGTGACGGGGTCCCCGGGGGTGGCTGGACGACCTTGAGTTTTCCTGTTTGAGGTTTCTCATTCAAGGCGACTTGTTTCGAGATGTTTGTCGCATCTCTCTCGCCCAGTAAATGTTTAGGGAGGTCGCCTTGTGTGTTATTCTTTAATATTTCACTTTTGAGAGAGAATTTATTATTTTCTCTCTGGTGAAATATTTTGTTTGACGGAGTTATAACTCGACGTCTTATAAATATTTTTGTGTTGTGTCTACCTCTTTTTGGTAGCCCTGAAAAGGGCTGTTGAAAAGAGGGGGTGGTTTTCACCACAGGGGCCCCCCCAAGACGTCGTGTTATCAACGATGGGGGAGAACTGGGAGGTCTACACGGAATTCTCCGTAGGAGAACCTCGCCAGTTGGGGCGGAGGCGGAGGTGCAGGCCTCGCGTCCCGCGCCTGTGGTGCGCCCCGGCCTCGTCGGTTTCGACGAGCGCCGCGGGGCGGCCGTGGCCGGCCCGAGCTTTGCCGACGGGAGCCAAACCCGCGAGGGTTTGGCCCGCGGCCGCGGCTGGGCTGTTGCGGAGGTGCTCGTTCTGGCTCCGACCACCCCGCAGTGCTCATCTCCTCCCACCGAGGCACGGGCACGTCGCCCGAGCTGATCCACTTGCGTGGTATCGCTGGGAGCTGGTGAGCGGGTGGAGCCGTAGGTAGTGGTTGGGCGGGTGGAGCCGGTGGCTGGAAAGGCTGGGGCCTTCTCCACACTACCTCTCTGGGAGCGCTGTCCGCTTGCTGTGCCTCCCTCTTCGGTGAAGGCGGGAGCGGGCCGAGCGGAGCCGGTAGGTTCTCCTCTGCGAGGAGGAACTCCTCTACTTCCTCTGTCAGCATGCTGGTAGGTTCGGAGGCTGCCATGGTTGAGATTGGTATGATCTCTGGCCGTGGGGTGTTCCATATTTATACCTCCCACTGTTCCTACCCGAGAAAAATGGGCGTGGCTTGTTTTGAGCGCAGTCACCCACTTCTCGTCGAATTTGGTAGAGGGGACGCGCCCTCTGGCGGATTTTCGGGGAGTTTTCTCCTCACTTTCTGCCTGATTTTGTGGTACAGATTGTCCTTGTGATACAGCTTCGTCCGAGTGTAGAGTATAAGCTGGTTTTATTTGCTGTTTGGGAACTTTTTTAGTATGTTCGCCAATTTGCACTGTAACCGAAAACTTATCTCTTTTAACCACTTTGAATGGTCCCGTGTAAGGACATTGCAGAGAGGTGAGCTGTGTGGGCACTCTGATATAGACATGAGTACATGTATCCAAATTTTTGGGCATGTTTACGGCATATTTCGTATTATTATGTTTAATATGCGTAGGCCGGAAGAAAAGAGGTTCCGAAAGGTTCGTAGAAGTTACGAAAATGTCTCCTGGGAGTGGTACGTCAATTCCGTAAACTTTTTGGAAAGGCGTAGTTTCGGTCGCTGGGTCTACTGCCGTACGCATGGCGAGTAGAACTTTTGGAAGTGCGTCGAGCCAATTTTCGTTTTGTGCTTTGAGAGCCTCTTTCAAAGATCTATTTCTGCGTTCTACCATTCCGTTTGTTGATGGTTTGTATGGTAACGTGTGAGTATGTTTTACTCCGAGACGTTCCATAATGGAATTGAACAGATCTGATTCAAATTGAGTGCCCTGATCACTTGTGATGTATTTAGGTACGCCCTTTGAAGCTACCCAAATATTGATAAAGGCGTTTGTGATTGTGGTTGTTTCGATGTTGTTAAGAGGGACTGCCTCTAGCCAACCCGTTGCTCTATCAACCATCATTAAAATGTAACGTTTCCCTCCTTTAGCTAAAGGTAAGGGTCCGGTAATATCAACGTGTACGTGTGAAAATTTGTTTGCCGTTTCAAATTCGGAGTAAGGGAGCTTCACGGAGCGCGTGATTTTTGCTCGTTGGCAAGTTTCGCACGCTCGGACCCAGTTGGAGACATCTGCACGGAGTCCGTGCCAAAAATATCTTTGTTTAACTTTATACACTGTAGAGTGTATACCTGGGTGCCCCAAATTGTGAATTTGGCTTATTATTTCTTCCCTTATTTCGTTTGGAATATAAGGTCTAGGGTGTCCTAGGTCTAGGTTACACCAAATTTCTCCTTGAGAGAATTCAACTCGTGTGAGTTTTAATTTGTCCTCCGCGTTAGGGGGAGAACGAATTTGTGAATTTGCAATGTGCAGTAGAAGATTGCATTCTATTGCAGCCGTAATTTTCGAAATTTCGGCTATGGGTGGACCCTCGTCCGTCTGGGTTGAAATCGATTTTGTTTGAATTTCAACCGGATCGAAGGGTCTGGAGAGTGCGTCGGCGACGACGTTGCTCTCTCCGGAAATATGACGAATGTCACTCGTCATTTGAGAGATGTATGTTAGCCATCTTAATCTCATTTTAGAAAAATGTGCATTTTTCTTAAGCATCGTGCCTAGCAGAGGCTTGTGATCCGAACAAATATGGAAAGATCTGCCGTCCAAGTCGTTGTGCCAGTGAATGCAAGCTTGGTAAACGGCGAACATTTCTTTGTCGAACGATGCTTTGTTCTTCCATTGTTCTGGAATTTCTTTACTGAAAAATCCCAATGGTTGGTAAGATTTCGAACCATGTTTGTCTGTAATTTCCTGTTCTAATGCCGCTCCGATGTGTGTGTCGGATGCGTCACAGACTAATCTCCACTCTGCTGTAGGGTGTGGGTGAGCAATGTTATGCAATGTTGCTTTGATCATTGCTTGTTTTAAGCTGTTGAAAGCTTTTTCTCTCTCTGATGTCCATTCGATTGGTGTTCTGTCATTTTTTTTGTTTGACTGAATGGAGTCATACAGATTGTGCCGTGTGAGCGAATTTGCTTGAGCATGCTCGGTAGAAACCACACATACCTAGGAATCTGCGTAGACTTCGTACGTCTATTGGCCTAGGAAATTGTTCTATGGCTTCTATTTTATCTCGTTTAGGAATTATCCCTTCTTTCGAGATAGTGAAACCTAGGAAATCGACGGTAGGTTTTGAAAAAATGCATTTATCAAAACCTACTCGAAGTCCGTGTTCCCCTAGTTTGTCAAAAATTTGTCTGAGGTGGTTCATGTGTTCTTTATAATTTTTAGAAGCCACCAGGATGTCATCTAGGTATACAAATGCGAAATCAAATTTTCGCATGATGCTGTCCATGTATCTTTGCCATGTTTGAGCCGCTCCGGCCAAACCCATGCTCATTTTCTTAAACTCATAAAGACCGAAAGGTGTAATAATTGCAGTTTTATGAGCGTCATCTGGGTGCATCGGAATATGATAATACGCCGATTTTAAATCTATTGTCGAATAGATTTGCGTATCATGTAAATTCGCTTGGAAAGAGCGAATGTGAGGAGGAGGATAGGCGTCTTTCTTCGTTTTCGCGTTGAGGAAACGGTAGTCGCCGGTGATTCTCCATGACCCGTCTTTTTTTGGCACACAGTGTAACGGGGATGCCCATTCGGAATCTGATGGTGCAATTATGCCTTCTGAAAGCATTTTGTCAAGAGTACTTTTGACTTGAGCCCGTTTTTCGCCCGCCATGGGTCTTGCTCGGAAGTGTACTGGTGTTCCTTCCGTAGTTATACGGTGGTAAACCCCGTTGTTTTTCCATTTACCTTGAAGTTTGCTCATTTTATCATTGTATTTGTCAATGATAGAGCGTATGTTTTCGTCCTCCGTGATTTGCACGTCCTCTGGTTGAGGGGTATTGTCACGATGAGGGATAGTAGCTGCTATTTGTTCGTCAGTGAACTTTTTGTTCATGACTGCAGCTATTTTTTGATCGGCATAGCTCTTTATTTTATCTTTATAAATGTACTTGTGTTTGACCCGTATTCCGATATCCCAAGACTCGAGGAATGGAATACCTAGGATCGCTAGATCAACTTTCGTGATCATAAAATCGGTGGTCATGTCTCCGAGGCCGATGTTAATTGTTGTGTCAGCTCGCCCTAGCGTGTCTATAGGGGCTCCGTTAGCTGCTGTGAGCTTAACGTTGGACTTAAGAATTTTCAAGCCCAATTTTTTTGTGACATTGTGGGGCAGAATGTTCACTTCTGCTCCCGTGTCAATGAGAAATTCAGTGCCATTTAGTTTGCACTTGAAAAAGAGCCTTTTATACTCAGTAGACTGCCGGCGTATAGGCTCAGATACACTGGCAGTTATTCGTTTTCCGAACTCTCTGCGTCGGAGGTTGGAACGGTACTTTCTTGTACCGACCTCTGAGTATTTTCGGTAGAAACCCGGGTTTTAGGCTGGCTTATAGTTGCTGCCTTTCTGTTAGTTTTGGAAGCAGTGTTTGTCTTCCAAGTGCAGTGTTCTGGGTCTGCACATTTGCGAGTTTCGTTACCGAAACGTGCGTGGTTTCGACAGACATAGGCCGTCGGTTTGTGAGGCTTACTCTCCACTGGTTGGGGTTTGAACTCAGCTTGTTTCGAGAGGGCCTTTTTGAAACCAGTATTTATGGGTTTCGGAGTAGATTCTACTCCTCGTATGTTCAGAGAAGTATTCTCTGTTTTGTACGCGTGTAGCGTATCAGCTAGGTCGAGCCGGGCGGTCGTGGTAGGCTGAGCTGCGACCATACCTCGTGCTTCGATGGGTAGAGTCTCGATCCACTTTTGAGTGATCAGAGCTTCTGAAAAATACCCAACAGCTTTAGAGTACATTTCGTGGTACTTGGTGCTGGGTTTTTTGGCGAGAGATGCGGGGTCCTCGAGTGCGAGGAGCCTGTCCTGTAAGGACAACCCATATTCTCGCTGGAGGCGCTGTTTGGCCTCTTCGTAGGGTGCGTGGGGTGCCGTGAGGTAAGCTGAGTCTATAGCTTCCCTCATTTCTTCTGGTACCCACTTGTATATAGCTGAGAAGCATTCGTTCTGCGTTCTCAGGTGTTTTCGCACGCAGTATTGATCGAACTCGGCGAGTGCACGATCGATATTCTTCTTTTGGAAGATTGGTTTTTGATAATCACCCATCTCCTCTAAAAGTGCTTGAAAGCCACTTTGTGTAGAGGGATGTTGCGTGAGATGTGGGGCGTAGAGGCCCGGCGGGGGTCGCACGCCCGCAGTGGTTCCCTGAAATCCACTAGCTTCATAAGAGGGAACGAAATGCTCCGTGTTGAGCCTGTTCAAAGGCGGGGTCACCATTTGTAGTGGATTTGAATATGTTTTACTTGGCGTAGGTAGGCCAAGTCGGACATTTATATTCCGGTTATGCGGGTTAGTCCCCGGGTCATTCCCGTGAGGAATGTGGGCGGATCCGCCAAGGTCAACTGGCTTGGCGGACTGAAATGGGAGGTAGTTCGTGTTGCAGCCGCGTGGAGCGCTGGGCTCGCGTAGCAAGTGCTGGGTTCGATCAGTTTGGTACTGAGCCGTTTTGTAATATTCCGGCCTAAGATTTATATCTGTAGGGGGAATATGTTGAGCTTGGTTGAGGTACTGAAAAGTATCCTTCGCTTTTTGTACATTTGGAGTGTATTTGACACTCGGATCGGCCGGGTAGGCCTGCGTCGAATATCGTGGGTACTCGGACAGCTTGGTCGAATCGTAATGATCGGCTTCAGAGCGAGTCTGAAAGGTATCCTCGATCTTTTGGATAGGCGAGGCTTGATCGAACGTTTCTTGAACGAATACGTCGGGCGAGAAGGCGGTCCGGGCGTGAGGATCGCGCCTTGCGCTGTCGCTGGGTTCAGCGGATTCGCCGTGTAGCCGGTAGGGAGCACTACGGGGGCTACTCGGGCCGGCTTCGCCGTCGTCTGCCTCCCCTTGCAAAGGGAAATAGGACGGCCGACGTTCCATCGAAATAACTGAGTTTTTAGCTCGTTTCGATGCCTCTATGTGTGAAAAATAGAGGGTTTGGGAGGTGGACTCGCTTGACAGAGCGTCTTTCCAATGCTCGTATGTCAGGGTCCTACCTCGTAGCCTTGAAAAAGGCTTCCTTGGACGGTAAATTAGAGCGGATGAGCAGAGTAATTTACCGGCGTGCCCACAGCGGTCGGTTACGAGCTTAATGCTACGAAACCCGGGCGACACGGCTCGGAACGTCCCTCGGGCGTACGATCTAAAGAGAATATCGATAGATGTACCGTGTGGCGTCCTGACAGATGAACTACGTTGGGCAATGAGCAGGATGAATAATCACTGGACTCGTAGATGCCAATGCGAGATCTGTGTGGAGAGAAGGTAGGCCTTGTAGAAAGCAGTAGGAAGCCGTTCTTGAGATGAACTCGTAATGCAGAAGGTTCGTCAGCGTAGAGCGTGTAGAATTCTTCGTACTTCAGAGGTGTCGTCGTCGAGAGCGGAGAGTGGAATGAAATTCGGAGGGCTCCCAGCGGGGTATTTATAGGGAGGTGGCCGCCTCCTGCCGCCTCCTGGTTGGTCCGCTTAATTTCATAAATTCGACTGTGCAATCTCATTGGTTCGCACATTGTTTTCTCAGTATCTGTGCGTATGATAGCTGAGTTGGTCTTTCGAGGTGGTTTCCCCACGTCCGTCGCTGTGACGGGGTCCCCGGGGGTGGCTGGACGACCTTGAGTTTTCCTGTTTGAGGTTTCTCATTCAAGGCGACTTGTTTCGAGATGTTTGTCGCATCTCTCTCGCCCAGTAAATGTTTAGGGAGGTCGCCTTGTGTGTTATTCTTTAATATTTCACTTTTGAGAGAGAATTTAGTATTTTCTCTCTGGTGAAATATTTTGTTTGACGGAGTTATAACTCGACGTCTTATAAATATTTTTGTGTTGTGCCTACCTGTTTTTGGTAGCCCTGAAAAGGGCTGTTGAAAAGAGGGGGTGGTTTTCACCACACAAAACAATACTAATCTATACTGCAATGATACAAAACAATACTAATAAGAAAAAGAAACATATCTACTATCTATGTCGAATAGCAACCTCATTTGTTAATTAAGCCTATCAAGCTGCTAGCGATTTTACCTTAACCAGTGACACTGATTAGGAAAAAGTTTCTATTTCCTAGCACTCCTGCATGGCATAGTCCTAGACTCGTGGCAAGTTGGACAACGGGCGATTATATGAGTAGTTGGTGGGAGAAAATAGTATTCACGACAGATTTCCGAAGCGTGAGCCAGCCCTTACATGAAGGAAGTTCGAGAGACCCTGCATTCGAGTTTATCATATAGATTTGCAGTAGCTATTTTTGTTTCACTCGAGATCATAATCAAATACAGTAATTTGGAGTCACGTTTTAAAATTTACTTGTTTGCGCATGTCCGAAATAAATAACCTCACTGAATATCACCTTTACGCAGCTCAAAGATGGAAGAAGGAACCAGTGCAATATTATATGGAAAATTACCCCCAATCAGATAAATTATGCTTTTTTAGTTTGAATGGAGATTTCGATGTTTGTAACAGCCATTTGGGTGTTGCAACGTGGTTACTAGGACCATTTGAAGTGCATTACTAGAGAGTTCCTGGTTACCACGTTTTTAGTTTACACGGTACCCGTTAGCCATGATCAGCTGATCTGGAAACAACTGACAGCTGACCAATTAGTAGAAGTGGACGACGTGAGTAGGAGACCGCTTGATTGGCAACGCAAGATCGAGTCTTAGTTCGTCCTCGTTACCACGTCTTCGACACTTCGCCCGTAAATGTATAAACCCGAAGAAGGTTTCAGTGATAAGCGTATTCCGTTCATATTTTTCATATAAAAATTTATACTGAATTAATATATTAAATATATTATTTAAAATATATAGGTAATTATATCAAAATATACTAAATTTATTTATATCCATCCTATTTTCACACGAAGCCGTCCATTTTTCGAGTTCCAAAAAACAACTAGTCAACAAATCGGAGGATAAAAGTTTGCTGAAAAACGGATAAAATAATTTCATTCTAATCATATCTACCTTTTTCATGATGCAAACATTAAACTTTTAAGATACGATCATGTATTATTTTAGTGAGTTTCTACACGAAATGCATATAATCTGTATATTTATACCGATCTACATACACCAATATTATTACTAACTTAGTTGAGCTAGAACTTACTCGAACGATCGACAAGACAAGTCGGACGGATGTGTCTTCAAGGTAAACCTGGAACACGTCGAGCTTGTCTTTGCTCAATAAACTAGCGTGATATACTTATAAGCTTACGAAGTCCAATACTTCACGCTGATTTTCATTGCACAAATAAAACGGCGGAAGGATGGACAACGGGCTGATTCGATTTTTGAAATCCATGTATCTTAAAACGCAACCGAAAAATTTTGGGATGGAGGTTAAAAAAAATTTCTTATCCGATCACAAAGGTTCACTATGCAAAGAACTCCGCGAATCGAAAACAGAACAATAAACCACATGATAATAAATTATGGAATGTGAGATCTGGATGAAGAAAAACAGAGTCGGAGAAATACAAGATGTCGGGATCTCGGAATCAGCTTCAGGTTACAAAATTGATAAGAGACGACGTGTGAGGCCACGTGAAACACCGAGTTTGCACCGTAGTAACAGCCAGCGTTGTTAGCAAAATTTTGGTTCTCCCTAGATTCACGTACACCGTATTAAGACACCGTGGTAACCAGGAACTCTCTACTACTTTATTATCAAACATTGAACTCCACATACATTCCTAATATATATTTTAATTTTACTGTAATCTGTATTACATTCTTTATACCGAAAATCTGATGTAGGTTTATGATTACATGCATTGATTAACATGTTCCTCATAATTATTAATTATTTTTCCAGGCAAGTTGTGGAATAAGGAGGAGTCATACATGGGCATTATGAGCCAACAAAGTCAAGATATAGGTAAATCCCATGAATATACGCGCTGTGGGGCGAGGAGTAGAGCAAGACCCTGACTAACCGAACATGTGAAATTCCCCTCTGCCAATTATTGTGATGGTTCCAGTCGATGAACATATCAATTCATTATATTTTGTGCACGTAGTTATTGGCTTGAACTGTGAAATCTTGCAGAGTTTGAACTTTGATAATTGGACGCTTTCAGATTGCTTCGCTGTAGAATTAGATTTTAATTATTAACTCTCATAAATGTTTTCATCATTTTGAAACAATGGTGAACGAAAGCCCTTAATTCATAATCCTAACTGCATTATACACTTTTAATCATATTTAAAACCATCAATCTACGAACTTTCAACGTCAAAAAATGTATCTGAGCTTCGTTCTTAGTGTGCGTTCGGCCAGTTCGGAACGGTTATGGGCAAGCACAGTCGAGTTTTGTCGTTCGCAGTTCCATAACGCCCAGTTCCGGAACGCCGAGTGTTTTGCGAACCCAGTTCCGAACGGTTCTGACAGTTCCCGATTTTTTTCGGAACTGTCAGAACTCGAATGCAAGGACGTAGTTAACGCATGCACAAATCACAATTTTTCGGAGCTCGAGGAGTAAACAATACGCTCTCTTCGGCTTTGGTTGCCACCGAAGAAGAAGGATATTTTTGGTCATCGTGGAAGAGTGTTTTTATTGCCGTGGGGTAGTAAATCAGTAATGTTATTGCTTCACGGCTACTAAAAATATTCAGAAAAGGAGCACCAACAGCACGCACATGAAACATGTTGCAGAAGGTACCACGAG
Source organism: Adelphocoris suturalis (assembly GCA_030762985.1). Taxonomy (NCBI): domain Eukaryota; kingdom Metazoa; phylum Arthropoda; class Insecta; order Hemiptera; family Miridae; genus Adelphocoris; species Adelphocoris suturalis. The sequence continues at coordinate 25,052,520 of CM061050.1, read as the reverse complement.
TTAAGTGAGGTTACAAAAAACAACACAGATTATTCCACTTCCAAGTTCTGAAATCGTTTAAGTGCAGAACGCGGTTCCACAATTCCGGAACGCCCCGGGATTTTCCGAACCAGTTCTGATGAGTTACAGAACTGTAAGAACTCTCACTGAGAACGAAGCTTTAAAGTCCAAAATAATTTGTAGTATTGTTCCTTATTTCGCGAGAAGGAACTCTATCTCTTCTGTTAGCCATTACTTTCTTGTACTTTCTCTCTTTCAGTTAATTATTCTTTCAGGATAATCTTTAGTTAGTAGTTCAAGTCGTACGTAATATCAAGATTTTCGTTGCGGAATTCCCAGTTACCAGATATTTTCTGATTCTAACATTTCCTGCCTACCTAATATGTTAATTACATATATGGTACTTTATAAAAGTTCTTATAATACCCCAAATGAAGGTATTTCGTGCTGTTGATTATTTAATTAGGCACCAACGCATATTATAAATCAATTATATATACGAAATTGCGAACATTACGAAATTAGGAGAACACGAGCACAAATTTTAACCTCAAGTTTGTCAAGTTCTATTTAGCTGACCATTAAAGTTGTGGTCTTCACTGATTTCCAGATTATGGATAGCAATCATTATCGTGTAATCAGTAATAAATTATTCAATCTTCTGGCTATAAATGATGCGTTCTATAATATAGGAACGAATAATGGTACCTACTGGTTAAAATCATCGGTGCAAAAAAATGTATTTCAAAGCGTCACATGATAGGTATTATAAAAAATTTCATAAATTGAATAAAATATTATTCTTTGGAATATACTTACCTATACAGAATGCATATCGAAACGTTATGCATAGCTAAACCTTATTTTGATGTTTAAATCACTGTGAAAATTTTCAAACTATACTTAGCCAGTTCAAAAATAAAAAGCTTCGCACACCCAGGGTTGTTAAAAAAGGAATCCACATTCCCATTACGAATTCCCATTCCTTTCGAATAAATGTAATTGCAATTCCCATTCCAATCTTGTAATGGTAATCGAAATTGCAATTACTTTTTCTGATTACATGTAATGGGAATGGGTTTTTTTGAATTCCCATTACATGTAATCGGAAAAAGTAATTGCAATTTCGACTACCATTACAGGAATGGGAATGGAGTAATGGGAATGGAGTAATCTCATTACACGCCTGTAATTGGATTACCAGGGAATGGGAGATTTTATGGAGCGTTGGGCAAAATCAGTCTTTTATTTTTATTGGTCCATGTATTGGCTCATGGAATCCTATGTATATATATACATAGGAATACATATATATAATATATATATATATATATATATAAATATATATGTACATATATGTATATGTATATATATGTACATATATGTATATATATGTAGCAAGATGTAAGCTGTGCAATTTGGTTATTGAAGGGTCAGACTTCTCCTCTGCCAATACCAATTACACATACAAGTGTCGAGGTGTGGCAGAGTGCCAGTCCAAAATGTGTGTATACCAGCTTGTTTGTAAAAAGTGCACAGAGTCAACTGCGTTCTATGTTGGTAAAGCAACGACCCTAAATTTAAGAATGAACAATCATAGGGCGTCTGTAAACCAAACTCGGCCACTCCCAGTGAAGGTTCACGCATCATCCCATGACGCAACATTTGACCAGTGTTTTGGGGTGAAAGTCTTGAAGAAGCTACCTGATACTGCCAATGACAGAATGCTGCAGCAATCAGAGAGAGCGCATAGATGGGTACTCGGAGCTAATCGACCACCTGGCCTCAACTTAAATGATTAAGTGAAAATATATCAAAATTATTATTATTATCTCGGCCATGGATACGACTGTCCCGAAGAACGCAAGTTAAATCTTTTCTTTCTCTAACTACTTTTCTGTGATCAAGAATACAATTCGAAATATCAGATTTACTTACTTTTCATCTTTTATTTGTGAAATTTCTATTCTAAATTTATTAATCTATCATATAGTTCAGTAGAACCGAACAACCAATAAGTGAATTTATATATATATATATGTATATATATATATATATATATATATATATATATATATATATATATAATTATTTGTGAGAAAGAAATTTAGACAGATAAATAGAATGAAAGAATTTTCTAATATTTCGAACAAGTCTTGATCACAGAAAAAAGAAGAATAGAAATAATTTCACGAGTCCTGGTTGCGTCTTCAATTTTTGTATCCATGGCCGCGAAACAGAATAATTTGTGGTGCCATTTTCCGAAATTAATTAATCATTTATATTGAGGCCAGGGGGTCTGTTAGCTCCTAAAACCCAACGATGAGCCCTTTCGGACTGCTGCAATTGACGATCATTAGCCGTATCCGGCATTTTGCGTAACACTTTTACTCCAAAGCACTCATCAAAAGATGCGTCATGAGATCGTGCATGGACTTTAACAGGGAGTGGTCTGGGTTGATGAACTGAGGCCCTGTGATTGTTCATCCGCAGATTCAGGGTTGTGGCTTTTCCTACGTAAAAAGCTGGTCCTTCTTCACGTTTCTTGCATATCAGCTGGTAAACACAGTTCTTCGACTGGCATTCTGCGTATCCTTGACATCTGTAGGTATGTGACGTATTGGCCGAAGTGAAAGTAGGCTCATCAATAACCAAATCGCACAACTTGCACCTCGGACGCCTACATGGAAATAATCCATGTTGAAGTGGCTGCAAAGGTTGTGATTGTGGATGGCGATGGGACAAAATGTTCCCTATATTTTTGCCTTGGCGGTAGGCCACCCGCGGTGTTTCACGAAAGATGTCTCTTGTCTGTGGGCTCGACGCCAGAACTGATTGAAGTTCCCGAAGAATTCCGTTGATTTTTTGAGCCCCGAAGAAGAAGGTTGTCACCAACGAAGGCCTGTCCGTTGACTCTCGTGGGCTATGTTGGTAGTTGAGTTGTGCTGGGACGATTCTATCACGCTGTTAAAGTCCATGCACGATCTCATGACGCATCTTTTGATGAGTGCTTTGGAGTAAAAGTGTTACGCAAAATGCCGGATACGGCTAATGATCGTCAATTGCAGCAGTCCGAAAGGGCTCATCGTTGGGTTTTAGGAGCTAACAGACCCCCTGGCCTCAATATAAATGATTAATTAATTTCGGAAAATGGCACCACAAATTATTCTGTTTCGCGGCCATGGATACAAAAATTGAAGACGCAACCAGGACTCGTGAAATTATTTCTATTCTTCTTTTTTCTGTGATCAAGACTTGTTCGAAATATTAGAAAATTCTTTCATTCTATTTATCTGTCTAAATTTCTTTCTCACAAATAATTATGTATAGTTCAGTAGAACCATTATTAATGAATGTGTATATATATATATATATATATATATATATATATATATATATATATATATATATATATATATATATATATATATATATAAACGTTCGAAAATCCTGAGGATTCCATGAGCCAAAACATGAACCAATAAAAATAAAAGACTGATTTTTCCCAACACTGCATACAATCTCCCATTCCCTAGTAATTCAATTACAGGCGTGTAATGGGATTACTCCATTCCCATTACTCCATTCCAATTCCTGTAATGGTAATCAAAATCGCAATTACTTTTACCCATTACATGTAATGGGAATTCAAAAAACCCATTCCCATTACATGTAATCAGAAGAAGTAATTGCAATTTCGATTACCATTACAAGACTTGTAATGGGAATTGCAATTACTCTCGATGAAATTTTCTTGTTCAAAGGCCTGCATTCTGATTTTTGACTGTAGCTGGTGTCGCCCGAGGTGAATTTCCATCAAAACAGGAAAGTAATTGAAAAAGTAATCATTACTCAAAGTAATCATTACCTTCCAACTCTGCGCACACCTATATTTTTGGAGAGTGCATTTGTGTTCCTTCAAGTAGTTCCTTAAACCGGATGCCAGCTGCGAAATTAGCACTCACGCCTCATCAATCTTCTCGGTTAAACAATTTGCAAGTTTTCGATTATGGGAAATGATATAGACTCGCCGGGCTGACTTTATGTAATGTAACCAATAAATATAAAATGTGGCTTTAGAATCACCTGATAGTTTTTGAGCCGATGTATACTATCATCATTACTTGTATTAACATTGTACATTTTGTCAAGACTATTGTAAATACTGTAAATAATACATAACAATGTGACATTTTGTGATTATTATTATTTTTATTATTAATCCTCCCAAAAAGGCACTCCGCGTACAAATATGCTAAGCCACAAAATGCATGAGGTAAGTGTGTGGTGGATTCACACATCTCAACGAGACTGGAAATATATTCCGGATGTTGAATAATATTGTATTTCATTAATAAATTAAATGGGGATGTGAACCCTTTAATGTCATACTGTTAATCAGAGCGCTCTTTGCATCGCGTTTGGAAGAATTCTACGTTACGCAAATATCATTGTATGATCTAATTCCAAGAGAACGACGTTCACGATTGAATGAAAGCAGTTTTAAAGAATGGGGTTAGAAAGGCATGAAACTAGAGTACGAGCATGTATGAGCATCCTTTGTACTGGTCTCGTGTTAAAAGGTCTTCTTCTTAATTTATTTGCCGTCTCCATTCAAAAGTTGGCGATCCGAATAGCTAGCCCATCTTTGCTAGAAGCAGCTCGGAAAGCGTCCACTGATGAACAACCGAACCATCTCTCGGGGTCTTTTAACAAGGAGTTCTTCCTCCTGCCAACAGAACTTCAATGTTCCTTTTAATTATAAATCAAAGCAATTCTTATTGATCTTCACGCATCACATGTCCTACATACCGAATTTTCCGATCCATAACAGTTTGCAGGAGTTCCGTGGACCTCTCCATCCTTTCTAAAATTTCAATGTTGATTGCTTTTTGTGTCCACGGATTTCGTAACATGCGGCGATAGACGAACATGTCGAAAACTTCGCTCTGTTCCAAGAAATAATGTCCAGCTTCAATACCCATTAAAATCTGTCAATCTTTGCTCTCAATATTCCATCGATCTCAGGAAGGCCGTGAACATTGAATATGTACAACACGGGTCCCAAGACGTTGACCTGTGGTACACCTGCAAGGATGTATCCTTAAAACCGCAATCAACGTGTTGTGCTGTATACTGTCACATGCTTTGTGGTAATCAATGAAGTTAACATAAATGATGAAATTAAAAAGGTTAGGAACTGTGCATTGTAGGCAACGCAGAGGTCGTGGGTTCTGGGTCATATAAATAAAAATAAAAAAAATCAGAGAAGTCTGTTTATATATTAGATATATGTTTATATATCATATATATATATATATATATATATATATATATATATATATATATATATATATATATATCTGATATATAAACAGACTTCCTAGGGGGAAAAGGTTGGAATTGGAATCCACGGGCTACTCATAAGTCTGTCATTTCATTCAACTTTTGTTGTTCGAGAGAAGCTTCATGTCAAATTTAAATTTTCTGGGTAAAAAGGAGAGAATTCAGCTCACCTTCGAAATGAGGACAGAACCCGTAACTTTGTTCATCCCTTTTGCCCCATTCATTTGTTGAGCCCATTTTATCTGTAGCAGAAGCAGAATAGCTAAAAGGTAAATCATCTATTAGTTTAAAAAAATTAGCTAGTTTATGAATTAATGAGCTAATGCCGATCTAAAGTGCGTTGCATCCGTCAATATGTCCGCACGCAACGGCCACACCCGCCGCCCTATTTACTTCCCCGGTCTTTTTTTTTTTTTTTTTTGCGAAGTTACCCATCTAATTTTTGAAATTTTCATGCAGGTATTTACTTTTGCAAACAACCGAATAAAAGCGTTACTTTTACACAATTTTGCTACAGAACTGTATCTTTGTCATCCCAACATCCTGTGAACTTTATCATGGTTTGAGAGTTATTCCGTATGCACAAATCTGCAATCGGTTGTTAAAGATGAAACTCCTAGACTATGATTGGTCCCCTATATACTATGTGGTACAAGAGGACACCTATTGAGATGCCAACTTCATGTGATGGTTGTGGGTGTACTAACTTTTTACAAGAACATGCGCTAAGTTGCAAGACTGGTGGCCTGATTTCTAGAAGGCACAATGAAGTGAGGGACACCTTAGTAGTGCTGATGTCAACAGCTTGGGGCAACTTTGTTAGAGCCCATCATTGAAGAGGCATCGGCTACCAATCCAGGATTGCGAGGGGACCTGGCATGCAGAGGAGTGTGGTAACCACAGAGGATGGCGTTATTTGACGACCGACGTCCCCTCACATGTTTCTCGCTCAGTCCTCTCATTCCTGACAGCAGCAGAACAGGAAAAAAAGAGAAAATACCAGGATGCATTTGAAACGCGTCATGCTCCATTCACGCCTTTGCTATATTCTGTAGACGCTACGTTCGCCCCTCAGATGGCCGGATTTGTGAGTGTTGGCTGAGCACTTCCAAGAGGTCTGGCTGCGTCCTCAGAGTGCCATTAAAGGATATTTAAGGGCCCGCATCGCCTTTGTGGTAATTCGAACCTCTAGTATGTGCCTGAGAGGAACACGCAAAAAATGGTGAGCGGCTGAAGATTTGCTGGGGTTCTGAGATGCCTAGGATTTGGCATAATAGAAAGTGGAACATCGTCTTTCCAGAAGCTGTACCTTTTTTTTTAAACCATGAAATACAAAACGCCGCTAACCAGAAGACCATTTTTTGCTGTTACCAAATCCTTAATTTGTTGAATATATGGTTTTATATACTACCATTGTTGGTGAACGCCGTTGGACTGATAGTGGGATGTGCACATTAATATTATGGGGACCTTTCCTGTTAACTTCCACCCATGCCAATACACCTTGGGTCCAAACGTAATGTTAACTGTTATCGTTCCCCGACGCCGATAACTCGAACTCTAATCTTCTCCCCTTTAAACTCTAATAACAGTTGTCAGTTCGGTCCAGTACGGTCAAGTGCATCAAGTGCAACATTGATCGATTTGAAGACATTCTTCCTAAAGTTATGCATTATTGGCCTCCGGAGACCCACTTCTAAGATGTAACATTTGACATAAATTTGTTGTGGTCTAATATAATACTGTGGTTAAATATATATGTGATTTACTATAGTATTGAATAACTACTCAATAACAGGTACGCTAACGAAAGATTACGTTTTGGGCCCAAGGTGTATCGGCGAGGGGGACCGATAACATGAAAGGCCCAAATATGGTTATAATTTGAATATTAACATGTATGTTACACATGTATTACTTTTCTATTTCGCATTCAACCTTTTCGACTCGTATTTTGTTCCTCCGCTGAGGAAACTGTACTGCCCATCTAACTTGGAGATATTTTTTTATATCGGTTTTTGAGATGTGGGTTCTACTTCTTTTTCCCATTCTACCATAGGGTTATGTTGAATATGTATGTAAATAAATAATTATAATGATGCATGAAATAATTATCAACATTCCCTTATGCCTTCATCATACATCTGTATTTAGATTTCAGAGCTATTTATTCGATGAACACTTCCGCTAATGTACTCGAGGTCAAGGCACCTATTCATTCAACTAGAAACTCTCTGATTATTCCGAAAGGGAGTTTTACCGATTGAACATCGAGAAAACGCAGTTTCTCGATTTATTTGAAATGCCGGAGCTTGGAGTGATGTGAAACCTATAACGGTTGAATGGAACGTTGAGTGCAGCCTCCCTACGATACTGAACATCCAATCAGGGAATTGAAACATCAGTCGGTATGAGAAAATTTACACTGTACGGAAGAAAACCCTTTGCCGGCTAGGTGAGTGGCGAAGCCTCCACACTCAACGTACTGGTGTGTACAGCGTTTCATCTGGAGTACAAAACGGCTCACAGAATGGTAGAAGAAACGAACTAAATCACTCGCGACGAAGTTGTTGAAAACCATTTCAAAACACAAGTTAGTGAAAAAGGTTGTCTATTCCCAAGAAAAATGAAGAGTTACAATGTTGAATCGATTTCGATGGTTCGGTCATCATCATTGATAAAGAATAAAGCCGTCCACACACGTGTCGACGCGAAGCGCTCGTCGCTTGACTCTGTACTTCACCGTAAGCCGTTTTTAGCCAATATTAATTAAGTTCAAGTACACTTTAGCGAGTTTGTAGTAAATTTGTAGTAAATGATGCTATTACTTATCGTCACCCGTTACCGTAGTCTTATGGAGCAAATGAAGATGCTAACCCAAATGGAATGGGGAGAACGGTTGCCTTAATTTTTATATCACGTTAACGGGGATTGAGCAACATGATATTTTCCCCCCAGCTGTCTTGTTTTCCAATGGTTGACAAATCAATTTCTTCATTCCGATATGAAAAGCCGATTTTCAATCCTGAATTCGAATTTCATGTTAGTTCAAAATTCTAAAATTTTAGTTTAGTTTTCAATTCGTAAACAGGGCATGGATTTATAACGCAAGGATTTATTAACGCAAAGATAGTATGCCTCACGTGTGGAACACAACGGTTTAGTTGCACTTATCGGTCATTAATCGTTACAAACTTCATGTTTTTGAGTTTTCCGTTGGGTAATTAGTATTTATCTCTATGATGATGAACCAGGATTTTACCTGACACAATTATCAGTGGAGGCAGCACTTCAGGCAATGTTCACGAGAAAATAGCTGAGAGATCTGGCAAGCTAAGAACAATACTACGAAGAAGTAGTGTCTTGAAACTCAGTTTTCTCATTTAAAATATGTTGAATAATAATAAAAACAATGCTCTAATCGACCAAATAGAGCCTGTGCGCAAAAGAACGGATTTTTTTGATCGATTTGAAGGCTAGTAAAGCTAGACAGCGGAGGCGGAATTCGGATGGCACATTCGGTTTCTACGCGACTAGAAACGTGAAATAACCAAGTTTGAGGGGTGTTCAAAAACCTACCCGCTACATCAACATAGTTGGTTGGTAATGAGGCATTTGAAAAGAACAACTATTATTATTTACTTTACCAGTATTCGAGTGATTCTGAGATGCGCAGTAGTGTTACATTTACAGGAAGGTTAGGCTGGTGTCATGTGCCTTTAGGTCCCCAAACGGATGACGTTAAATGAGTCATTCTAACGTATGACGTTGCTAACGTCCCCTCAACGTCACGTACTCTTGGATACGTTAGGGTGACGTTAAGGTTACGTTAGTGGTCACCAAAAACTCTTTAATGTCATATTTAAATTCAATTCAATCCAAAAAAATTTTTATTCACAAATAAAGTAGTCTGCATATACAATTACAAAATTTTATGTACAAAACAAATATTGCCCGTCTAAAGACTAAAAAGCCTGAGACGACGGGTCAAGAGCAGCTTCTTTGGCACCGGTTGGCATTATACAGATAAAAAAGCAGACAAAAATACATAGCCTCAACGACTACAAACCAAACAAGTCAAACAAGCCAAACTTCGATAGTTCAAAAACAAAATAAAAATAAGAAAATAAATGTCCATTACGAGAATAAAATTAAATTAGCTTGCATAAACACTTCTCAACACTGATTCGGAATTCACTGGGTTCAGGGTAATCAGGAAAGAAATTACAGCTGCCCTGTACCGAGCTTTGTTCCCCACTGATGGTGTTTTCAGTTCCTCACTTAATTTTTTATACAAAACGAAACACTTGCATACGAGTCTGCAACACATTGGGACATTTTATGTCTTTAGTTGAAGACAAGTAGTGTTTGCAGACTCGTATGCAAGCTATAAGAGCCACTCAGCTGATCCGGACCCTGGGCATCGTCACGTAAATGTGCTAAATAGACTACATACGAAATTACAGCTTCCTAGAGTGTAAAACATAGAAATTAGCTTTGAGAGCCACTCATCTGATCCGGACCCTAGGCATCGTCAAGTAAATGTCCTAAAGAGGCTAAAACGAAATTACAGCTTCCTAGAGTGTAAAGAATAGAAATTACCTATTAAAATGATTTAACCACCGCTTCACAAATCAAACTGTTCTCGCAATATTTTGATCACCGGCTATGAATCAAATCATCGAAACACCAGCTCAATGAAATCAAATCATCGAAACACCAGCTCAATGAAATCATCAGAAATTAACAATCATGTTCACAATATCAATTATTGAGAATGATGAGTGTACACAATTATTCAAATAACCTTGCTCATAACTCAGCTTGTTGGCCATGCACTTCGCAGAAGTTAACATAATATGGTTGGATAAATCGAGAGCTTTCGAACGAATGGTCAACGAATTTTGTGGGATGAAAAACGACGAAGTACCATTTCCCTAGCAACGACTCGGTTGTAAGTGGAAATTATCAAAATATTTTCGTGAGCAATTCCCCGCTGCTTGAAAACGGATATTGTGATCATGTATTGGGGCGTCATTGATCAAAGTATATAACCGAGTCGATTCGTTCATGCCTAACAGAATCGGTCTGACTTAACAATTACTTTCCCTTCTTCCAAATGACGTCGATTTTGGTAATCAACAGTGTCTCATTTTCCCATTTCTTGGATTTGAAGTTGAAGTGTCAACATTTGGATAAGTGTCAATAATCGGTGATTTTACCCTAACTCTAATGAGGTGTACAACCAATCGTACGAGCCTCCCAAAAATGGCTAGTGGATTTCCATTCGTTTTTTTTTTTTTTTTTTTTTAACGCATTTAAATAGGCACTTATTTAGATAGGTACTGTAATACAAAAAAAGTTACACAAATCAATAAATTAATGCTACTCCCCACTATAAGTCGTGGACTTGTGGTGTGGGGAGGAGTAATACATAATCAGCACACTCATTCAATACCTTATTCAATAATCATCTTGTAAGTAAATATAGGTAAATTAGAATCAATAGGCACATATACATCGGGTAAATCAGAGTACATAGGAATTATTCAGTTACCATCTTAAAGTTTTAATATTATCTAATGGGTCTCAGATTGCCTCATTATTATATGTTTTTTCAGTTCTTTTTTGAATTTTTCAATTTTAGAAATAGAGCGGAGCTCATGGTGTAGGGCATTGAACAGTTTTACTCCCCGGTAATCATACGCCCGTTGGCCATGGTGAGTCCTACGGAAAGGCAGTTTCGAAAGAAATTGCCCACAAGTTCTTGTTTTCCTCATCTAAAAATTTCAGGTGGTTGCTATGTAAATCCTTATATATTTTAATTATAGTTATCTTGTCAATTAGCTCTCCCAATTTGAGTACCGCAAACTCTTTAAAGAGAGCTTCTGTCGAATGAATATCTTATCCTCTTTTAAAGTAAGACTTTGATTAAGAGCTTCTGAGTCATGAATAACGAATCAAGAAGGGACGCGCTACATCCTCCCCAACCAGATGCACCATAGATCATGAGCGACTGAATGAGCGCGTAGTATACCATTCTACGTCTATCAGTATCTAAAAAGTTCCTCAGCTCCCTACACACATGGATCATCTTTCTCATCGAGGATGACACTTTTTTCAGGTGTTTGTCCCTTCTTAGGTTCTGATCAACTTCCACGTCTAGGTATCGAACAGAAGCAACTTGTTGTATTACTTCACAGCAGCACTGAAGGTTATCTGTACATTCCGGTACGTGGCATTTTAGGTTCATTATCTGCGGGATATCACTTTCTCTAAACGCGAAAGTTAAGAAATTAGTTTTAGAAAAATTGATCTTCATTTCCATACTTTTAAGACAATAAAAGATTTTGGTCAGAAATGATTCAGCTTTCATGATGACTTGTTCCCAGGAGTTACCCGTTATTATAAAGGTTGTGTCATCAGCAAAAGAAACTGACTCTCCCTCAGACTCCATGTTAAGAAGTCTGTTCATGAATACTATAAAGTAAATAAACATAACATTTGGATTAGTGTCAACAATCGGTGCTTTTACCCTAATTCTAATGAGGTGTACAATCAATCGTACGAGCCTCCCGAAAATGGCTAGTGGATTTCCATTCATGTGTCCCTACTTAGTGTTATTGCACACACACCGATTTTGGACGGCCGATTTTATTGTGGCCGTCCGAATTCCGATAGTGAACCATTGGATGGAACGGGACTTGGCACACACGCCGACCGTAAAATAATATCGGGGAGCAGCCGGTCACTGCCACTGCAGATCGCCGGTACCGGGAAGACCCGACCCCACAGTGGCGTACATAACTAAATACACGCTTGCATACTATTATTTATCGACCGATTTCAGCAGATATACTAGTAACTACGCATCTTTTATTCCATCTGAGTGCTCTCGTGATATGGGACTAGTTTTGTGATTTCGGACTACCAATTTATTTATTTATTTATTTTTTCTTCTTCTCATGGAGTTCGTCGAAAAATTCAATTGACATTCTAAAGAAGTTGAAAAACTTGGAACCATCACGCCTCAGTTCTTCAAAAAGAGTGTAGAATGTTCCACTGTGTTCCCTTCTTTTATTGATAGGATGAATCCACCACTTGCGCATAATCATACGGCGCTTAATGTGCCGATATTATAACCACATAGCAATTAAACTTTCAGGATTCATTGTTGTTCAAGAATCTCGCGTCACGAACATCAAGCAACTGATTGTTTTGCCGATAAAAATCCGATGTGTTTGCAATCACCTGCTAATATCGGCTGATTTTTTACCGACCGTCCAAAATCGGTGTGTGTGCAACTGACCTTAGGCGAGACAGTTGCGTCGCTGCCCGCATACTCGTCCTGGTAATCGGGAGATCGTAAAGATGGCGACTGCACCTCCGCATCTCCAGTTTAGCACCTCCGGGCGGAGGCCTTGGCGTTCGCGAGATTTACATACGGACCGGTCAATCATTGTCAGTAGGCGACTCCCGGGGTTCGCGAGCCGATAGCGATCTCCCGACCCCGCCGCCCGTTGTAATCTGCGGGAGCCGCTGCCCCGATCGTAAAGAAGGCGGCTGGAGGGCAATCAGACGATGACAGGGCGGCCTTCGCGGCACGGGCGCAGTGAAAGTGGCGACGAGGAGCGTCCCGGCCGATATTACCGACTTCCCCGTTAGACTTATCGGCTAACAGCTTCGCAAATTGCGTCTATCAGTCATCTCGCCTCCGCTCCCAGCTTACATTGATGCAGATTGATTGGTTCACTCATGCCAATTTGCGACAACCAAAACAGCTATTAGAGTCAAGACCAACCTAAACTAAACACCAACGGTACGAAAATACTAAAGTCTTTTGTAAATCACGAGCTCATCATAATGACAAAGTGTACACGAGCAGACTTATAGTCGAAAAATTTTGTAAACCACGAACTAGCAATTTGAAATTTCTTGCACAAAATTAAGCTGAAAATAAATTAAAGTCTTGCAGAAATATCAGTGAAAACTACAAAAACTAGCTAAAAAATCAAAAATCTTTTTCGCAGTATATTATATTTAGAACTTTTTTTTTAGCTTTAAATCATTTTAATGTTCATTTGGTGTGATACCAAATTTTTAAGTGTTTTAGAAGTTAAACTAGTTAGCATAAGTCTAAAACTCGGTTATAACGGGGTTCGAGAGGTCTGCGAGACAGACCATCAAACTTATCGGCTAACAGCTTCGCAAATTGCGTCTTTCAGTCATCTCGCTGCGTCTATCAGTCATCTCCGCTTCCAGCTTACATTGATGTAGATTGATTGGTTCACTCATGCGAATTTGCGACAACCAAAACAGCTATTAGAGTCAAGACCAACCTAAACTAAACACCAACGGTACGAAAATACTAAAGTCTTTTGTAAATCACGAGCTCATCATAATGACAAAGTGTACACGAGCAGACTTATAGTCGAAAAATTTTGTAAACCACGAACTAGCAATTTGAAATTTCTTGCACAAAATTAAGCTGAAAATAAATTAAAGTCTTGCAGAAATATCAGTGAAAACTACAAAAACTAGCTAAAAAATCAAAAATCTTTTTTTTTTTTTTTTTTTTTGCAGTAAGTACCTATATTATATTTAGAACTTTTTTTTTAGCTTTAAATCATTTTAATGTTCATTTGGTGTGATACCAAATTTTTAAGTGTTTTAGAAGTTAAACTAGTTAGCATAAGTCTAAAACTCGGTTATAACGGGGTTCGAGAGGTCTGCGAGACAGACCATCAAACTTATCGGCTAACAGCTTCGCAAATTGCGTCTATCAGTCATCTCGCTGCGTCTATCAGTCATCTCCGCTTCCAGCTTACATTGATGCAGATTGATTGGTTCACTCATGCCAATTTGCGACAACCAAAACAGCTATTAGAGTCAAGACCAACCTAAACTAAACACCAACGGTACGAAAATACTAAAGTCTTTTGTAAATCACGAGCTCATCATAATGACAAAGTGTACACGAGCAGACTTATAGTCGAAAAATTTTGTAAACCACGAACTAGCAATTTGAAATTTCTTGCACAAAATTAAGCTGAAAATAAATTAAAGTCTTGCAGAAATATCAGTGAAAACTACAAAAACTAGCTAAAAAATCAAAAATCTTTTTCGCAGTATATTATATTTAGAACTTTTTTTTTAGCTTTAAATCATTTTAATGTTCATTTGGTGTGATACCAAATTTTTAAGTGTTTTAGAAGTTAAACTAGTTAGCATAAGTCTAAAACTCGGTTATAACGGGGTTCGAGAGGTCTGCGAGACAGACCATCAAACTTATCGGCTAACAGCTTCGCAAATTGCGTCTTTCAGTCATCTCGCTGCGTCTATCAGTCATCTCCGCTTCCAGCTTACATTGATGCAGATTGATTGGTTCACTCATGCCAATTTGCGACAACCAAAACAGCTATTAGAGTCAAGACCAACCTAAACTAAACACCAACGGTACGAAAATACTAAAGTCTTTTGTAAATCACGAGCTCATCATAATGACAAAGTGTACACGAGCAGACTTATAGTCAAAAAAATTTGTAAACCACGAACTAGCAATTTGAATTTTCTTGCACAAAATTTAGCTGAAGATAAATTAAATTCTTGCAGAAATATCAGTGAAAACTACAAAAACTAACTAAAAAATCAAAAATCTTTTCTTTTTTTTTGCAGTAAGTAGATTATATTTAGAACTTTTTTTTTTTTAGTTTTAAATCATTTCATGTTCATTTGGTGTGATACCTAATTTTTAAGAGTTTTAGGAGTGAAACTAGTCAGCATAAGTCTAGTTAGCATAAGTCTAAAACTCGGTTATAACGGGGTTCGAGAGGTCTGCGAGACAGACCATCAAACTTATCGGCTAACAGCTTCGCAAATTGCGTCTTTCAGTCATCTCGCATCCACTCCCAGCTTACATTGATGCAGATTGATTGGTTCACTTATGCCAATTTGCGACAACCAAAACAGCTATTAGAGTCAAGACCAACCTAAACCACTAACACCTACGGTACGAAAATACTTGAAACTTTTGTAAATCACGAGCTCATCATATTTGAGAGTTTTGGGTTTTGGTTCGTATATAATTCGTATATATAATTGAAATGTTTCAAATGACCTTGGAAGATTCAATATTGAAAAGGCCTTTGGTTAGGGAGAATAGTGAATTTATTTATGTATTTGATTAATGGTAAATCATTTAAGCCATTTACCTACAGCAACAAAAAATCGAATTTTTTGACTCATAATTGAATAAATTAGGCTAAAAATAATGAAAAGATAAAAGGAAAAGTTTGTAAAAAACGCTTGCGTATTTATTTTTATTTTTTGTCTTTAGTTGAAGACGAGTATGTGTTGCGGACTCGTATGCAAGCTCTAAGAGCCACTCAGCTGATCCGGACCCTGGGCATCGTCACGTAAATGTGCTAAAGAGACTACATACGGAATTACAGCTTCCTAGAGTGTAAAATCACCCATCCATGGATAATATGGTTATCCAACCATATTATGTTAACTACTGCAAAGTGTGTGGCCAACAAGCTGAGCTATGAGCATGGTTTTATGAATAATTGTTTACACATGGGTGATCATTCTCAATAATTGATATTGTGAACATGATTGCAACCACTTCTTAATTTCTGATGATTTCATTGAGCTGGTGGTGAGATGTTGCGCTGGTGATAGATAAATAAAATCACTTGATGAGAGAACCGCAAAATCTGAGTTATTCTCATATGCGGGTTTCACGGGTTTATGTGAAACGCATGAGCTAAAACACATTCTGTGTTTCAATAACTTCATTTGAAGTTGTAAATGAAGGTATCCGGGGGTCCAGGGGGCTTGCTTTTTTCCCCCGAAGAAAATCTTCTAAAATGCGTGACGCAAATTTTGGTTGACCTTCTCGTAAATCACATGTCTTCTTTCATAACTATAAGAGGATAACTTATTATGTATGCGTACCACATCTTTAAGTATTATTTACAGTATTTAGAATGGTCTGGACAAAATGTTCAATGTTACTGCAAGTAATAATAATAGTAATATATAGCAATTCGAAAACAATTTGGTGATTCTAAGGCCAAATTTTTCGTTTATCAGGTACGAGTGTAGTTTTCTCGCTCGCTCAGGGTGGGATGTAGAGGAACACCGTGCAAAAAGCGACCTCGCCTTCAAGACCGCTCGGTCTTGCTGGTCATTGCATAACCTCAACGCACTTAACACACCCAACGTCAGCCTATGGTTTGGTTGGGGGTAGACAATTTTAAAAATACACTCTTTTGGACAAACCATTGCAAACCAAACATGCAAACCTAGTGATCAACGTGGTAGGAATATGGTTCTATGAAAACTATCTAACTTGGAACACAAAAAATTCAAGATTGATTATATATGGAGGACACAAAACATATGTGAATGAGAAAGGTTTATGCATCACTTTGCATACATGCAAACCAAATATCATCTGTTCATGTGGCGCAATAGAGCGCGTTGCCATGCATAAATATCTTGGTATAGTCTTGGACGAAGAGCTAAATTGGAAATCCCATATTGACTAAACTCACAATAATGTTAAGAAATGTATTTAAATTTTTTACAATATTAGACACTCACTTCCGAGAGATACGATAAAACTTATTTATTACAGTATGCTACAGTCTGTGCTTCAATATGGAATAATACCATGGAGGTGAACATACTCGTTAAATATAAATATGAATAACGCGTTCGCCAGAAAATCATTAAGAAAATAAGTAATGATGTCGTAACCGCTTAGGACGCCATGTATAAATGTATACCATATTGCAAAGCTGTTTACCATATGTTGAAAATTTACTATTCTAATTCCATAAGTATCCACGAATAATAAATTCACAGCGTAGTCCAGCATACACCACATGGTATGTAGTCGCAAGGAATGTAATTACACCAAGACTAAGATTAACGCTGTCAACCCACAGTCCAAAATTTATTATGTACGTCATTCCCAAAGCGCTAGATAGTCAAAAGAAACGAGCTCGAAAATTATACTAGACCAAACTACAAAAAGCAAATTTTAACGTGGCTTGTTAAAAATGGAAAAGTGGATTGCGAAACTAAGCTAAATTGCATTTATGTATAATATTATAAAACAATGATTTTACTATAGAAAGTTTTTTTAATTAAAGAAGATAGGGACATCAAAACCATTGTAGTTATAATATTTAAGCTATGTATAGAATATGTAGACGCATATGCTATGTTATGTCAACGTACTATGTTTGGAATTATGGGCAAATCGCCTAGGCTTAAACCAACAGCACGGACCAAGCCTACCGTTGGAAAAAGTACTATCATCATATGTATGTGTCTCTATTGAAATAAATAAAGTCTATCTATCTATATTTCATGAAAACTGAATATTAACTATTCAATACATAACCGCGAGTTCTAAGTTGTAGGTTTGAAACATATACAAGCTTATTTTGGGTACAATATATAAAACTCTTTGGAGGTATTATTGCACAAAATGGCCATTTCTGTCGTCTATTCCCGAAAATTACTACGAGTAATTAGTTATCAAATTATCATTAATTACTAATTATTCGTTGCAATTGCTAAATGTCAAGTTACCTACCATTACCATAACATTACCTACAAGTAAGCTAGGCGAGTAGCCTAGTTCTACTTTTATACTATCATGATTTGTATGTGTCTTTATTGAAATAAATAAAATCTATATATTAATTGCTATGCGATTCTTAGGCCGACCCAGAACAATTTTTTTTGTAACGTCACAAACGAAATTAAAGATGATTTTCACGTACGACCGAGTAGTTGAGTAGTTGCTATAGATTGTGTCACAATTTCAGTGTTTTTCACGTACAACCCAGCCGTTGTTAGGGGAATGAAACTTCCGCAGTTTTCATCGCACAGAAATCGTTCGCCACTCGTTGGAAAGTGCTTGATTTATGTGATAAATGTTCACATTTCAAGCTACCAAACTACCCTCTCCTTACGTACCTGGCTACATTCCAAAACTAAGTTGATTCAGGCTAAGAATTGCATAGCAAATTATCCTCGTTTTCTTAAGTTAAAGTAATTCTGATAGATTCGCCCATTCAGATCCCCAGTTGGTTCGGTGAACGTTCAAAACGCTTTAATATCCTCCCTCACCCTCCCCTCGTCACTGGGTCAGATTTCAAACATTTGAAAAAAGTAGTCTTTGACCTGAATTAGAGTAATCCAAACATATTCGACAATCATCCCCAGTTCGTTCAGTGTTGACAAAGATACACCATTCCCCCCTCCACCCCTAAAACACCCCCTATGGGGCAGATTTGAAATGTTAAACCTTTTAAATGTCCGTGACGCGAAGCGTGAGTTTGTGGGTTCGAATCCCAGCAAGGCTTGAAAATTTATTTATATCCAAATTTTTTTATATCCAAATTTTTCTATACCTTAGTTTTTGAGCGTTTTCAGGCTAAGAATTGCATAGCAAATTATCCTCGTTTTCTACACTGTAGAAAAGAGAAAAGATCCGGGGGGTCCAGGTGGGCGAAGCCCCCCGGCGAGGCGCGAAGCGCCGAGTTATATATATATATATATATATATATATATATATATAAACCCAATAAGATCCCCTCCCAACAAGAAGTAGACGGAATCGGTTCAACCGTTTGGCGGTGTAAAGTTTAGACAGAGTTTCATTCTTATTAGATTGTAAAATATTGCGTTATTTTTTTTTTAAATAATTAAATGCGATAAAAATTTTGAAAAAAGTGATATGGGTGGGTATTTGCAGGTAAAAAAACGACGTTGTCCCTTATAGGATACTTCGGTTCTGAAGTGGCTATGACCGAATGGCAGTGCGAACATTATATTGTTGTGTTTTGCAGAAAGCAGCACAAATAGTATGGAAGGAGGTCGGTCCAAGTTAACTCTGTTGATTACCCCCAAGTTGAAATGGGGCGGCGTGTTTAGGGTTAGTTCGTAGAGGCCCTCAGGAAATGAGGAGCAGACGTGAGGCACCTGCGTGGATGCGGTCGCCAACAATTATCCGAAAGTGTGGATGGTAGGTGGAAGAAAAGGGCGGTGGTTTGTGATTAGGTCCGGAGTTTGGGGTCTTGAGAGAGCTGCAGGGTGGTTTCGTGATTAGACCTGGGGGTCCGAAGGTGGAAGGAAACATTCGACTCATCAGAGGATCCATCCCGTCTTCTCCTATACAGACCCCCATCCCACCGAACGAACCCTCCTTATCAATTACCGTCGGTGATGAAGTGGAAGGGCCAAATCCCGCTTGTTCCCATTTTCGCTCTCGGCATTAGCGGTCGCGTGAAGCCTATAGTCCTATACACACAAACTTCGCAGGATGCCAATCCCAGTGATTGATCCTTAGGCGGGATCACATCATCATCCCTGGCCCGTGCCCTTTTGACCGCCAGTATCCATTTCGGAGGATGAATATTCCGTCGGATCAGCGTGGAGGATGTAACACCGGATCCATTACTCTGCACGGTGATTTATGATGGTTAACGGTTCTTTTACGAACACAGCCAGTTGAGATTGTCATAATATGCACCTATTCAATTTTGATCGATTTGAGGTTGACAGAAGTTCGCTGGTGCACAACTAACTACAAAAAGCTAAGATTTACCTACTTCAAGCTCCAATTCACTCGAGACTTACCACCGAATTTTTGTGAAAAATTTCCAGTCATCATCATCGTATGAGCAAATTTTCAAAAATTACCACCTTTTGTAATATTTACATAATATTTTAGGTAAATTGTATCAAAATTTGAGCAACTTGAGTACAAAAAATTGTTAAAAACCAATTTCATGGCAAAAAAAACTCACTATATAAAATTTGGCGTTTGTAAACAGATGAAGGATTATAAGTTTTTATATTTCGGCATTTGCCTTTGTCAAAATGAAGAGTCATTCATTCAGATCAGAAGATTCATTCAGTCAGCTCTTCATTTTGACAAAGGCAAACGCCGAAATATAAGTAATTGTGTATGCTTTCCTAAAACCATTCTTTATTTGTGTTATAATTTTTACTGCACATCTGTGCCAACAAAAAAAAAAAATATATATATATATATATATATATATAATTGAATGGTTGGGAACGGTTCCAGAGAGGAACTACATACTTTGGCACAGATGTGCGGAGAAACTAACAGCACATGTATGGCCACTTTTCAACACGGCGGACAAATTGACTCAAGAAAATTTTGTCAAACCGATGTTATTAAAATCCGCTGGAAAAACTTTTTTTCGTTCAAGAAAACGTTTGGGAACCCATCCCTAAAACGGCCGAGCTGAATTTTGAGTTTTTCAATTTTTTTCTCCAAGTAGAAGCTCTAAAAGTTGTTGCGAAGTGTCAGTCCTGTCACGCCTGCATTTGATGATAAAGTCACTCTGAAGTTCTCGTTGTTGGTTTTTCGCTTAAGTCTGGTATTACTTGCGGCAATGTCTGCTGAGCATAATTTTTCAATTAAAGAATTTTTCAGTTTTTTACAGTTTTGATGGTCAATTTCATTCTCACATATCTTATATTACATATAGAGTACAATTAAAGAAGATGACATTTCATTCAAAGACGGTAGCTACAAAAGAAGATCTTTTGGAAGAAGATGTGATAGGGTATCATTTGAAATTTCATTTTATAGAATACTTACGAGTGTTTTATGCAGTGTGACAGAACTGACTAACATGTGACAGAAATGACCGGATCTGAACTAAAGAGGGTGTCCAGCATAATTTAATGTATGCATTCACATACAATAAGACCTGAAAGGAGATCAAAGTACACGGGAGGTTCGTAGAAAATATTTTATTTATTACAAAATTCTTTAGAACACTTGAAATATTTCAACTATTGACGACGAAGAGAAGTTCAGTCATATAGGAAGGACAGTAGATGCGACCAACTGTAGAGATCAGTCTGAATCTATTCTCTTGCAGAAATATAAATAACTTACCTAGGAACAAGATTTATAAAGAGATTTACTGAGAAATATTTAGGAAACTGAACTATAAAAAGGAACAAAACTCAAAAATATCAAAAATAGACAAGAAAAATTACAGGATAGCAAATTTATTTAACATTTAAAAATTCTCACCTAATAGGTACGTAGATCAAAAATAGAACATTTTACTGAGTATAAAGAACCAACAAAAATGTGTCATTGTCCAGTAAAACAAAGGGGAAACATCTTTTTTCGCTTCTTCTTCTTATTTTTTCTGTTGTATCTTTCTTCTTCTGAGGGGCCATTCTGAAGACTGAAAATTGTAAAAACGAGAATTAAGATGCGCAGAAAAAGGAAAACCTGGAAAATATGTGATGCCCAATTATATATCCATACCTAATATCAAAGAACTGAAGTAGAACATGGGTTACTAACAGAAAAAAAAGTTCCAGTCTTCCAGCATGATCACATGAGCGAATTTCCCATAATTATCGTATTACACTTCAGTTAAATTAAGTTGTAATTTGAGAAGTTTGTGCGCAAAGAAATTGTTACCAATTAATTTTATTGTGAAAAAACTTGTTGTAAAAAATAATCTTCTATACAAAGATTTTGAGTTTTTAGATTTTTAAAAAATTTTTATCGACTTTTTAGCACACTTTATGATGAAATTTGAGTTCAATTTTCAGCATAAGTTTGAGCTTCAATTTTTAAATGACCTTGGTCATGGTTGATAAAATTTTTTTGAGTAATATTCTGCTAAAAAAATATAAATTTAACCATTTTTAGCCGGTTCTGTAATTTTTGTGATTTTTTAGTACATTTTTTGAAATTTGACCAATTTACTGTTTTCAAAAAGTGTTGTCCAACAAATTCATCCTTTCTTTTGGAATGCTTAATTTTTGGCGGAAGAACGAGGTTTTTATCTCAATCCTATCGAGACTTATTGTCTGGAATGACACATATGTACATTTATATACAAATAAAAAAGTGTTAAAATTCAGGAATCATTTCAAATGCCTCAAAACAGATTTTGATGAAGAACATTTTTATTTTAAAATTTTCGGAGTCATTCCAATAGCATCATTTTCTAAGAAAATTCGCTAAAAGCACGTTTCCAAATACAAATTTCAATAACCCGTAAAAAAAAGGCTAAAAAACGGAAACCCCACTTTGAAATTAATTTTGTATTGGGAATATGAATTCTGCAGAGGATTTAAAAGTTGCGAAGCTCATAATGTTGGTTGAAAGGAGCAAAAAGAATGAACGAAAGAACTGAATAAAAATCGTCATTCCTGTCACACACTGTCAGGTCCTGTCACGTGACAGAACTGACCGTGACAGGAATGACGTTTTCGCACATTACTGTTCAGTTGGCAGCCATATTGGTTTTTACAACTGTTCTGAGTCACTGGTTGAATTCGTGCTCCATGGAAATACTACCTCCCCTGCTTAAAACGTTTTTTGTAATGCTTAAATATGGAAAAAACAAGTGACAGGAATGATGAACAATAAAGGTACGCAACGGTTTTGCGTTTATTATACCCTGATTACGAGAAAAATCTGCTGTTGGACTTACCTACGGCATTTTTCGATGGAACTTCAAACTCAACTGAAGATGTTGATAGCAGCAGGGCGCTCTTCCGGATATTTCCCGAACCGCCACACGCGCTGCCAAAAAGGGGCTGCCCCTGAATTAAACGTTTGGGTGACAACACTTCCGAGCCTAATATAAATTGGGGAAAAAATATTCCTCGCCCACTTTCTGTTGTATTTAAGAGAGGGCATATGTAATATATTATCGGTATATCAGAAACATTCAGAAGTTCAGTGCTCAAAGTAAATATTTTAAAGTACAGTTCACCTTTGTGTCCTGGGGACAGTGACAGAACTGACGATCCGGCCCTTCATCACTGAATTACTCGAAAATTTTGAGAGCTTTGAAAAAGATCATATCGGAGCGAAATAAAGAATTTTCGGGGTGTTACATAAAAATAAAAATTTTGTGAATTCGAGCATTAGTACCAGCGTTATCGCGCAGTGACTCGATTTGTCCGCCGTGTTGAAAAGTGGCCGTATATAGAATTCAGAAGGGAAAAACACGCGGGTAATATAATCCAACAGTCCTATTCACACAAACTTCGCAGGATGCCAATCCCATTGATTGATCCTCAGATGGGATCACATCATCATCCCTGGCCCGTGCCCTTTTGACCGCCAGTATCCATTTCGAAGGATGAATATTCCGGCGGATTCCAGCGATGATGGTTAGCGTATCTGGTACGAAAGCTGACAGTTAATATTGATAATAGCAATCGCTTTATTTACAAGATTACATTATTTTAGGGACGATTAGCAAATTTTCGTAGAAAAGCTACCGTAGCTACAGTATCAGCTGATATTTCAAGCGAGAGCTACGGTAGTTTTTCAAAAAGTAGTTTCAGTGAGAGAAGGTATAACTGCTGCCTGCAGCTACTCTGAATTAGTTTCTAGTTGCCATCACTATTTCGACAAAAACACTAGGTACCAGTAGAGTTGTTGTATGCTGCAGCTAAGTTATTTTTTATTGAGTAGCTGTCATCGTAGCTAGCTACTCATGTAGCTCTAACTCTGTATGGTAGAAAAGACCCAATTCTTGGATGTTAAGAAAATAACTTCAAACAGGACTGTCTCCTGAAATATGTCACAGAAGGCAACTCTATCCCATTAGCTACCTCAGGTAATTTGACGTCAGAAGGGATTACCAAGGAAGTAATTCAAATCATGATTGAGGAAGGTCACGGGATATTGTAGCCCGAGCATCAAAGGCCGGCGAGGAAGGTCGGAAAATGGCCGGTAACCCCAGCAACGGGCAAAGGACGCTGATAGGAACATCCGTTCTCCCTTAAGAGAGGAGAGAAAGAGCGAGATAGAAGGGCCCATCGCATCTACGGAGTTTTACGATGTAACTCCTCAACACCCCGTTTATGGCGTTCATCATCTTTTGATCAAGGGGCACTTTACGAGCGATGGGATGGTGTCTCTAAGGTCCCGTGACGTCACAATGGCTCGACCCCTCCTTTTCCTCATAATTAGTTGCGAAGTCCCTAAAGTTCTCTAATGGACCGTAAAAGTTATGAATCAATATGGCTTTCCGCCCCTTCCTCACAACCACTCCGTGCTGCACCCCTTACTTCCACGGTGATGAGAGGAGGTACAACAATTACCGTCTTTAGTATTCTGCAGTAAGCAATTTCTACAAGAGCACTTGACAGCTAATTAGAGTCCCGCTCCGGTCTCCTGTCATTCTCATCGTCTCCCTGAACGTGGGTTGATGCGATATTCTGATGCTTTTTATTTTATTTTATCAATAACCATTCTTTCCTGCTAGAAAGAATTTCTAAATACCCCTAAAATACATTGATTCATAATTGACAATACGTTTTGAAAATCGAAGGGAAAATTCAATTTTCAAATCTCAACTTGGGTTGATGCGATGTTCTGGCGCTTTTTATTCCATTTTACCATTAACCAATCTTTCGAGCGAGAAAGAATTTATAAACACTTACCTATAAAATAAAATGGTTCACAATTCACAATGCGTTCTGAAAATCGGAGGAAAACTCTAATTTTCTAATCATCTCGCCGATAAACTGCAACACAAGGATACGTTTCGATTATCTAGTTTGTGTACGCTTGTGTATGTTATCACGCGTCCTTTCGTTACCTATCAAATGTTGACTTCCTAGGACGACAGGAGAAAATTTAGCTCACTCAGCTGATTAGGAGTGACCTTATCATTTCAATCGTCTCGATGTCCCAGGGAGTCTCACTGTCAAATTTCTACTTCCTAAAATGGACAAGAGATAATTTAGCGCACAGAGCTGATTAGGAGTGACCCGATAATTGCAATCGGCTCTTGATGCCCCAGGGAGTATCCCTATCAAATTTTAATTCCCTAAGATGAACAAGAGAGAATTTAGTGCACAGAGCTGATTAGGAAGGCCCGAACTAAATCACTCGCGACGAAGTTGTGGAAACCCATTTAAAAGCGGAAGTTAGTGAAAAACGTTGTCTATTTCCACGAAAAATAAAGAGTTACACTGTTAAATCGATTTCGACGGTGAGGCCATCATCAGTAACAAATAATAACTTATTGTTTGTTACTGATGATGGCCTAACCGTCGAAATCGATTTAACAGTGTAACTCTTTATTTTTCGTGGAAATAGACAACGTTTTTCACTAACTTCCGTTTTTTTTAGGAGTGACCCAATAATTTCAATCGGCTCTTGATGTCCCAGGGAGTATCCCTATCAAATTTCATGTTCCTAGGATGTACAAGAGAATTTAGCTCACTGAGCTGATTAGGTGTGACCCAATCATGTCAATCGTTTCGTAATGTCCCAGAGAGTCTCCCTATCAATCATAAACATCCTAGGATGAACGAGAGAATCTAGCTCACTGAGCTGAATAGGATTGAGCTTTCGTTTCATTCAGCTCTTATTATCCCAGAGAGTCTCCCTATAAAATCTCGAAGTTGTTTTCTTCTAACTTTTGTGTAACTTCCAATGATTTTTTTAATGAGTCAGTATATTTTTAATTAGCATTGTGCAAGGAAAGTAGTGTTGTTTTTCACAGCAATCGAAGAGTGCTGCTTCGTTGCTGCTATAGTTACCGAATTGTTTTTATTGGTATCGCGTTTATTTTCTCTTTTTTCGTGCTACAAAATTGTACATGGCCCCTAGCGGTAAGATGTATTCCTGTCAAAAAATAAAATAAAGAAAACCGAAGCAAAACCATGACTATTTTTGTTATTATTGAAATTAGTTCGTCATAAGGTAACATGTTATATGATGTATTTTTTCATATATCACCTAAGGTCTAAAGTAAACATAATTTTCAGCTTTTCCGTTTCGCATTGCGTGACGCACATCGTAATAATATCCCACCGAGGGGGGCCATAGTAAAGACATGGAAATGACAAAAAGTTGGACTGCGGCACTACCTAGGTACCTACTTAAAATTTCCTCCTTATCAAGAATGAACATAGAATAAACAATGAATATGTTTTATGGCACAGTTGAAAGAAAAGTAATGAGGAATTGCTATAAGTTGGTAGATGTTGTAATAAAAAATTCTCTTCCGTATTCATAATTTCTCTCTTTGGTTTCACCTTCATTCTTTTCATTTCTTTCTTAGAGGCTTCTTTGGCCATTTTAGGCTGGTCGGTCATCTATAAAGCACACGAAGAACGTACGAAAAATCACACTCAACACATAACTGGATGTGCATGAAACATTCAGTAAAGTGTGTAAAGTGTACCCATGATTTTAATTGGAGAGTTCACATTAATTATGCCGCCGATAAAAATACCATTACTTGAATTGTTGAATGAAGAGTTTGCATTGACAGTGTCCAATGATCGACATCTCACCACTACTACCAATTAAACCACTAGGGATGCCTCTTATACGAGATACTTAGGCAGTTTAGTGGACCAAAAAGAGATCTCGAAAAATTTCAAGGTAACAGTTTAATGTTTTTTAGGGTTTCATTTATCCGCCCAAAGACTCGAATGAAACCACCCTGGTCGTTGTTCGTTTATACGTTTGCTTTCCCTAAGGGCTGGAATATTTCTTTCCTAACCTACTTACAATGATTAAATTCGAAATGGGGTGCTTCTGGAACACGTAGAATACATTTACAAGTTATGGTGGTGGAGTGTTCAGCTGAGGGACCTCACGGGCTAAATTCTGTACTGGTAGACCTACGGTACTGAAATTTGGACTAGAACGGCTTTGGAACGGTTAGAACACAATGTTATTAAATACGGAAGACATTTCATCACATAAGGGTCCTCTGAGACTGATTTTATCTCTAAAGTTCTTACTGAAATACATTGGTTGTAATCAATGTATAAAGTAGAATGCAATCATTTGTAATTAATCTAATGTGTATAATGTATTGCAATTAATTATTTCAAAACAATACGCAATGTAGGTATGCAACCGTTTTACTTGATGGGAAGATTACTAAATCATAGATCGTTTTGTTCCTCAACTTGACTAAAAAGCGTAAAATCATGGGGTCCTGGTGCTGTGCATTTGTGATGCGCTAAGCCACGAGTTTCGATAATAAATATGCTATAAACGAGGTAGAAGGGCTATCTAATACAGAAGTAATAAACCTTTGTGTAATTATTTGCAGCGTTTTTCAATCAGAATCAGAAAGTTTTTGCCTATAACTCGTCAAATTGGAGCTGTATCAAAATTAAAAAACTGATTTATAGCCTGCATATAGGTAAACGCAATTAGCGCCTATGTAAATTGCTTTTTTACTCGGCTCATGAGAGTTATTGGAGGTAACTACCAACGTTTTTCCTTTGGTATGATTTCCAATAATGAATCTTTATATTCGACCAAGAAAAAGCGTTGAACTCAAGAATTCGTTTCAGAATGCCTCAAAACGGATTTCAATTGAGAATTTTTTCAAAAATTTTGATTTAAAATTTTTTCGAGCCATTGTTACATCTTCATTTTCTACGAAAATTCGCTAAAACCCGGATTTCATAAAATGCATTCCGTGATATTGAAGATAGAGTAGAGCGTACCGAAAGATACTAAGAAAGAATAAGATACTAAGAAATCAAGACTCGTGAGTTGTGCGGGTTTGGCCTATCAAGTGCCGTGAACTACCCATCTGTCACAGCAACTGGTAGAGTAGGTAGCACCTATGGAGATGGACTGTTGAATTAGGAATTACCTCACTCACTACAATTCTCAAGTTATGATACGCCTAAATGGTCATTTAAGAAGTCTATAATTGAACTTTAATTACTATATTTTACCCTGACCTACGACTGGGTCTGAGAGAGCAGCCCCCAGGTGTGGAGAGGTGCCTTCCCTTGGTCTGACAGTTTTGCTTGCTTCGGTAGCCTCCTAACAAGCGGGGACGTGGAGAATTTTGAGTGATGAATTTCTTCTTCGTCCAAGATCCCCTTCCGTATCACCTATTTTCTCTTTCCCTCATGAGTCCGTCAGACCCAGTCCTCTTTCCCAGTAGTAGTAAGTTTGGGTCTGTCAGACCATGACCTCCTTCTACCCAATAACTTTTTCAACTTTCTTGTATCTCATCCAGTTTTCTTTGTCCAGTGACCACTTTTCTTATCTCTCAAATAATTTTTGTTGATAAGTCATCATCGTAAATGATTTGCTTAGCAGTTTCTGAATTTTCTAACCCGTAGCCGTAGGTACCGTGGCCGTAGGTACCAACCAAATAAATAAAGTTACATTCATTGTACATTTATGTTAAATTGTATGTTGTTGATGTAACTAATTGATCGTCTGGAAATGCCCTGCATATCTCAAGCTACATCAATCCACTCCCTCTCCTTGCTATACTAATACATGATTATAATTTGTGATAATTTTGTTGCAGGTTACCAAATCAACCCGAAACCTTGTCGGGTGAATGAGTTGGAAGGGAAATGCATGTTCGTCTGGGAGTGCATCAACAGCGGTGGAACTCACATCGGGATGTGCGTCGACGCTTTCATGTTCGGCACCTGCTGCGGTCACAACATGACTCAGGGTAGTTGGCACCTCTCCTCATAAATTCACTATACATGCTTAGTTGAGAAAATGATGGGTTAGAGGCTTAAGGTAGGGTTACCAAAAAGAAAAACACGAATGGAAGACTTGAGGGAGGACAAAATATCCAAATGGAGAACAAACTTTCCAAGATTGAAAAAATCATAAATAACTTCAAATTTATTCAAACATGTATTAACAACCAATATTGAAGAACTTTTATAGCAAACTTATCATAAATATAAGTACCTAACTATCTTTGGAAAACGACCTAGAAATTGGCACATGCTAGTCTGAAATTAACTAATATACAGGTACTAATCCAATACATAGGTCGGTATGTTCTAGAATCATCAATCTTCAAATCACCTCTTATTAAAATCATCAAATCACATTCTTCAGGATTCGCCATCCATTATTTTTAATAATAAAATAACCAGAAATCACAATTGTATCATCTCTTCGAAAATACTCGAATATTTTTTAGACCCCCCAATTTTCTAATTCATCTGCTCCTTTGTCAGCAAACTTGTTAAATCATACGCATTTCATCTTCCTAAATTTAATGTATCATTAAATTTACACTTTCCCTTCACCGAGCACATCACGAAAAAGAAAACATTAGAAAGCGAAAAAACGGCGAATCCTAATCGAAAACAATAGTAGACGTTGAATAACAGTAAGATAAGAGTAGATTATAGTGGAGTTGTTGTTGTTCTACTTGTATTGGTACGGCTGGTGGCGGGTAGCCAAAAGAAGAGGCGGCGAAATTGGGTGGTTCGTAGTAAGTAGAGTGGGTAGCTCCGGTTTTTTCTGTTTGTTGGAAAACTTCGAAAATGGAGGACATTTCAGTACAATGGAGGACAGTGCGGACACAATCGTAAATGGAGGACATGTCCTCCCAAAGGATTCCATATAGTAACCCTAGTTGAAAAAGCATTAGTACCAAAAAACTGAGAAAATGGTTTTTCTTTTATCGTTGTATCTTATAATATACTCGTAGAATAGAATAGAATCATTTATTGGCATATGAAAAAATATATATAAGAAAAGAAATACTAATACTTGTAGTGCCTGCCAGTTAAAAAGTTCAAAGGAACTTATGTAAACTGGCAGAGCCTAAAATCATCCAGCCGATAGAGCATAGTGCAATGCCATCAATTGAAAAAAGAAGAATTTTGAAATTTACAGAATAACTCTTATGGAAATTAAATACATTTTGATAGTAAAAACTTCTTAAAATGTTTCAGACTAGTGAAATCCATAGGGTTAATATTATGATAGTAAAACGATTTAATGGCCTGCACAGAAGAGCTCCGATTATAAAATTCAGTTCTAATCAAGGGGAACCTTATGTTGCTGTTGCTAGCAGTTCTAGAATGTGCTAAGTTAGAAATAAGTGAGCTACATAAACCAGATTCAAATATTCTCAAACAAGAGGATAGTAGAAAACACTGATTAATCTTCAATACAGGGAAGTTTTTATAATCAAGCACAGTAGGATACCGTATAGGTTTACATAGGACCACTTTAATCAAAGTATTTTGGACAGTTTGCAGAGGTTTCAAGTGAGTTGTACAAGTCCCACCCCACCCCAAAACACGATACCATAATTAATAATGGGACCGGCCAAAGCCATTTAAACCGAACGCAGCAAATTCTTAGGTAAAAAATCACGAACAGCTTTGAATATGTAAAGCAGCTTTCTTAAACGAGTAATCAGGAAACTAATATGATTTTTAAACTTTAAATTATTATCAAACCACACTCCCAGATACTTACAGGTGTCATAAAATGGTAAAATGTCAGAGTTACACTTTGACATCAAGACCTTATAATCAAGATTCTGAAGATTTTGGTATTGCGCTTAATCACTGCCTCAACGGAAACAGTTGTAAACGACTAGGGAAGTGCGCAACCTCCTGTGTCTTAGTCCCGAAGATCGCTCACGGCTGCATGTCCTTACTTAGTCGCCCGCTATCTAGTGTGAAAGTTAGTTATACATTTTCTATGTCTAGGTAGCGGAAGGGTTGTTTTCGTTTTCAGAGAAAAAAAGTGTTGTCTCTAAAATCAAAATTTCCACTCGCATTTTACGTTTTAGACCTTTCTGAACAACTTTGGTTCCGTGTCTGTCTGTCTGTGTGTGTGTTCCTGTCGAGTGTCCGCAAAACCTCGTATCAAGCATATTTCCCAGTTTTCATCCGAATTAAATGAAATTCTTAGGGAATGTGCGTCCTAGGGTGTAGACGGCCCCATATCAGTTTCATCGTTCCTGACTCAATACTTCACTCTGCGCATGCGCAAACGTAAATTCTACTAAGTTCATTTTCCTACGCCCTAGTCTTTCGATCTTGCTCATTCGATAGTTGGGAGATGACGATTTAATTGTCCCAAATCGATACCAACATGATTGTAGCATTAATAGATACTGGGCATGAGCCAATTTGAAATCCTCGTAACGACCTTAGTTTCCACGTTTTCATCCGATTTTGATGAAATTTTCAGGGAATGAATGCGTGGGTTAGGTTCTAGATGGCCCCTGTTAGTTTCATTTGTTGCCAATTCAGTACTTCACTCTGCGCATGTGCAGAAGTAAATTCTATTATGGTTCATTCTATCACACCCTAGTCGTTCGATTTCGCTTAAATTTGGATGATAGTCGGGAGAGGACGATAACCACATATCAATTTTTACATGATTCCATTATTAGTATCTACTGCGCATGCGCCAATATGAAATCCTTGTAATGACCGAAATTTAACAGTTTTCATCCGATTTGGATGAAATTATCATTGAATTCACAGGTTAGGTAGTAGATGGTCCCGTACCTATTTAATTTCTCTCAACTCATGTTCATTCTGTGCATGCGCGAAAGTAAGATACATTAGTATTTTTTTTCGTTTCTTAATATACCAATTAGTACGTTTCACGCTACTTCTTGATTGACTCTTTTCTGCTATGGATTTTTTAAGACATATAAATCTTTTCAATGATCATTTAAAACTTTTCAATGATCTATAAATTCAAGATACGTAAATGAGGGAGCTGAGGGCCACACCAAACTTGGCAGAATTTTTTTTCTCTCTAGATACACTGCGTACAAGACCTATCATTACAATAACCTATTCATCATGTGAGTTTTGAAACGAATTAGGGAATCCAAGTAATTCAATAAGTTTAAAGCCGATCACTCGATAAAACTTATACTCCCGAAATTACAATATTTGAAGTATATATAATAGAGAGTTTTTGTTCTTCCCGTAATTTTCTACCCGTGTACGCAAAAAAGACTGGAATACCAACTGCGCATGCGCGAATCTTCACGTCAACGTGTAGAACTACGCGTGTACTGGAAAAAGGCCTATCTACACGTGCACGGGAAAATGCATTCGTTGGAATTTCGGCCTACGGGTAGTCATCATAGCCTGACGCAAAGGTAACCACAGCTTCCGGTAACCAGACTGTGACCAAAGTAACCGCAGTTACGCAGTTACCAGCAAAGGTAACCACAGTGTGGTTGCCAACAACACGTTGGTTGGTCAACAAGTCGAGAGGTTATAGTGAAATGCTCCGCTACAAAATTCAGCTATTTAAGGTACCTAAGCAATAAATGTTTTTATAATTTATGTATTTATAAATAATTATAAAGCAATTAAATATTTAAATAAGAATAGGTTGTACGAAAAGAATACGAAACAGCATCTGAAACACTTATAGAGACGTTAACGTGACGTTAGCGTTTGGTTTTTCACGTATACGTGTAGAAATACGCGTAAAAATCACGTGAAGAGCTAGCATCTCCAGCTGCTTGCTCTAGACGCTGCTCTACCCGTCAACGGGAGAAAATCTTACGGGAAGAACAGAAACTCTCTAATATCAAAACGAAACTACATCTCGTGGTTACGGGAGAGACTGGATGATCATCTGATTTTAATCAGGTGTATCAGCAAGACAATGTAAGAGACTTAGTCAGATTAAGGGAAAATCCCCTATGCGATGAATTTTAAAAGGCAATATCCCCCATTATTAATAATCCCCATAATTAGTATTTTAAATATTTGGGAGTAGGGGAAAATGGGGTAATACCGTTACCTTAACCATATTTGTCTATCTCTGCCCAGGTTTGCACTTAAGAGCTCCAGATTTTGAACAAATAATGAAAAAAATTCTCCAGTAGTGAATTACAACGTGTTTGGTGGTTGTGTAACAACTTTATATTATTAAACAGCAATTCACAAGACCCTGGTAAATGGCGGTATTACCCTTATTAGCTAGCTGGGAAAATACCGCCATGAGTTTAGGGTAATACCGCCATATTAAAACAAGGAGGAAATGTACAGTCTCATCAGAACATCGGAATAATGATTTATTGAATTCCAAAAACTATTCCTGGGTAGCTTCTCACAATATTGGAAACTTGACAAGAAAAGGATTTAATAAAGGTTGACAAACAATTTCCACTTCAGAATAATGAAATTGGAACAAAAATAAATACTGGTAAAATAATGTTGGTTCTTCACAGGAACTAAATTATTGACAACGTTGAACGCGGAACTCGTTAATAAAGAAAGATTATTTAGTACTCCATCTTACCAGCTTTTAAAGTTTTAAATTTGTGCTCTTCTTCAGGTCGCAGCAAAATTCACAAGACTAACTTTGAATGTCAAAATCAATATGGGAGCTAGAAGAGTGGAATCTTACAACGATTATGTTAATTTAGGAAGGCAGTTTGGTACATACCTACTGAACAATTATTCAGTAGATAGGTAGGTAAACATCTAATAAATTACGATTGGGTAAATATAGAGGTGCTTATGGAGATAAGCTATCACAATGTAATTCGTATTTTAAATATTAGTTTATATTTTAATTACTCAGAATCAATAGAAACAGGTGATTATCACCACAAAAAACTTCCCACAAGACTGATGATTGGAACATTGGGGCACAACCGCCATGGTGGAATTACCCTGAACTCGGTGTGGCGGTATTGCCCCAGTAAATTAGAGATGAAAAATCATTAAAAGCTACAGTTTTTGTGAAAAATCATGAAGTAATCAGTGGAAATTAAAGCTAATTGATTTTTCTACGTTTTCATGCTCAACAATTTACATAAACGTATGAAAAACTATTACTTACTACGAAAACTCGACAACAGCATATCTAGAACGCCAAGCTTCAAAAACTGTAAACTCGCTTATCTTTGATAAAAACAAAATAAACACCCCAAATCATCTTTCCAACATTACTTACTGCTTATCCTAAGACGATATTTGGCTACACGATTTTTCACTCAGGTGGTTAAATAATTATAGGGGGTCCGCCACCCCCCTACCCCCCCCCCCCCCCCAGGGGAGAGTGGGGCAATACCGCCAAGTCGGGGAATACCGCCTCTTCCCCGACTTGGCGGTATTGCCCCACTCTCCCCTCATTACTTCTTGATGGTTGAGAGAGTGGTGGTGGGAAGGGTGGAGTTGCTTAGAGTACATTCACAGAATTAGGAGAGTTCATCAAGAAAAACGATGATATGTTCGCTATTCTCTCCCAAATCATAACCTTTAAAACTGACACATTCTGAATAACGCTGAATTCATAATAATTTTTAGGAGTTCAGTGGAATCACGGTTGTGTTAATATTTTATTATCAACTACCTAAATATCTTATAAAGAAGTGGACGGTCAAGGATAATGCCATTTTCGTGCTCTTGGAATTCGGATCCTCGTTAAGCGGATGGACTAGCTTGAATTAAATATCGTTTTTCCTAAAGATTGAAGTCTTGTGACATTTGCTAACTAATTATACTCGGTATCTTGAAGACTTAGAGATAGGGCGTCCTAATCTGACGTTCCTTGGAAATGCGTTTTCAATTATGCTGTCCAGCAACTTTGTCAACTCTGTAGCTAGATTGGCCCAGACACCAAAGGTCAAAATCCAGTTTACTCTTTTGAGGACATGAAGTAATTCAGCATTATTTATAACAATCGTGATTAATACAGTTTTTTTGTTTTTTTCTTTTAAATTTATTTCGAGAGTTCATATTTTTTTTTTTTTCGGAGCGTTAACGTTACTGTATGGCGACACTGGCTCAATCTAATGCCAGACAATAATATTCAATTATTTGTAGTTGTATGATGCATACAATTTTTTAAATACTTTTTTTTTTTTTATACATACATATATATATATATATATATATATATATATATATGTATATATAGTTTTCAATTTGTTTTTCTTTTAATGAATATACTTCTCTCTCTCACTCTCTCACTCTTTCTCTCCCCGTATGTGTATGTCAGTAGGTACAAACTCTTAGTAGATCAGATACTGAAGTATTTCGGACTCAACACTCTTATAACCACCTGTCCCTATGAAATCTCCTCCGATGATTCTCAGGAGAGAACCTCTCTCTCCCGAGAGGATAGAATTTAGCTCACTCAGCTAATTATAAAAGAGCCCATAATTTCAATCGTCTCTTAATTTCCCAAATAGTCACCCTATAAAATTTCAACTTCTTATGGTGAAAAGGAGAGAATTTAGCTCATTCAGATCGAACTCGTCAAAACCAAAGGCATCGAACTGCGTGTTGGCAACCGTAATACTATTTCGGGAGCCACAATCGGTTTTCCGCGCATAAATCCTCTCAAAATCAACCAAATTATTAATTATGACGCCGCCTCTCACTATTTCCAAGACCGGCCGAGAGTGGCAAAGGCAGCAGCCAGGGAGAAGCATCGGAAGTATGACCAGGCTGCTGAAGACTTAAGAGGGTCATTCTCGCCTCTCATATGCTCCTGTGATGGGGTCTTGCATAAAGAATGCGGAGTATTTGTAAAGAAAATTGCCCACACCCTAGCCCATAAATGGAAAAAGCCATACTCCCAAGTTCTAGGCTGACTGGGAGTGAAGCTCCAATTCTCCATCTTATGAATAGTTTCGCAGGCTACGAGGAGCTCGTCGAAAAGTGAGGTCAATAATCGGTTTGGAAGATGGAGCTACCCTCACGCTACTGGATGACAAGGTGACCAAAGAAAGCGTCACCTACCACTAGAAACACAAATTTTCGACCCACTCTCTCCCCCCTCCCAAAATCTTTGAGAATCGCTCCAAAAAAAATCCTCATGAATTTGTTATGAATAAAAGATTGGATATTGGCACACAAAAAAATTCATAAGATATCTCGGTTTTCCGCGCATAAATCCTTTCAAACTCAAACAATTAACTCATATGATATCTATAATGAAAGGGCGTGATTCACTGAGTGTTCTTAGACAAAAATGAACAATGTACCTCATTAGAACCTGAGATATAAAAGGACAAAGCTATAAAATATGGACAAAGCTGATTTTAAATGCTTGATGACAAATCTACGCATAAATACTTTTTTATTAAATAAAAAAAAAAAAAATGAAGGAAATCGGCCGGATTGAACGGCTGTACCTACTAACTGCCGTTAAATTTCGTACATTTTTTTAATACCTATATAAGATGACATTATCGTAAGATCTGATGCTGAAGATAAGTTTTGTTGTGATTATTATCACAAATCGACTTCAATTATTCTGTGACAGTTGAATAGGGA
This sequence comes from Adelphocoris suturalis, assembly GCA_030762985.1. Taxonomy (NCBI): domain Eukaryota; kingdom Metazoa; phylum Arthropoda; class Insecta; order Hemiptera; family Miridae; genus Adelphocoris; species Adelphocoris suturalis. Next base: position 25,016,070 of record CM061050.1, on the reverse strand, counting down.
CGAATTGTGAAATGATTCATTGTCATTCGTGACTCTACCCGCTAGACTGAAGACATAATTTGCTTTTATGAAATTCATAACAATAGTTTGAAACTCAAGGTTAATTAAAAGCTTAGCTAAATAGGGCAGTGAAAACCCTCAGTGATCCTCATAATGGAAGACGTACGTAACAGGGGTCAGCTGTCCTTCCCTTTTTCATTCCTCAAAATATAATGGCCCCTCACAAACAAATGAACAGAACTCAACGACGCAGCCCCGATTACAATGGAAACGAGAGATGGGACAATGCGGAGTTTCGTTGTTTAATTTTGACCTTTATCCTCTTCTTCCATTTTCCCGTCGCCCTATTGAGAGTCAGGTCTTTGTTGGGGGGGTTCCCTGAGAAACCCTAAGGGCTCTCTCAGACCCTTTGCGAATGGCTTGGCCATTGTTCGGGCTCATCAGTACATGATAATTGCCGGACCTTGGTCGGAGCGATCCGTTGGATGTTTGTCCCGTCCGAAGGGACGTTTGAAACGCTCCTTGTCAGGGACTCGAGCCCGGTTGGAATGAGCGGGAATGTATATTATGCAGATGAGAGCTATCTTTTGACACGAAGGGCAAAACTGGGGTAATAGAGTTACTGTTCTTCTCATCTTGACGTTGTATTATGAGAATAAAATTCGCAAAAGTGCGCCGATATTCGTGTTGTTTTGGTCAAAGTCGTACCTACCTCACTTGGAATACCCCTGAGGTAATATCAAAGGTAACCATTTCCAGTTGGTTAGTGTTGTTGGGGCGATTTGAAAAGTCAAAGTTAAACCTTCGGGATAATATAGTAACAGTATCATTTTACCTCTGTTCTTACGGGTGGAAATTATTCGAACTCCATACAAAGGGATTTCGTCTGGTTCTGACAATATCAATCTCATTATAAAATGAATAAACAATAACCTATATGAAATAATATGTATAGAGATGATAGGTAACATAGCACGAGTAGAAATTATTGTATATAAATAGAACAGCTACGTATGTGTATTCATGCTAATTTACAAAATTTACGTAAAATCAGTCCAACGGGATTTGTCATCTAAAGTATAGGCTACGGAATCGGTAGGGGATTGTCAGAAGGTTAACTTGCACAATCCTTGAAAATATCATAAAAATTGGTCCATTAGACTAGAAGTGAGAACCAATATAAGTTTTGCGCATGAAAAATTGTTATTACTCTCCCAAACACGATAATACACGCCTACTAGTAAGTATGCGCTACTTGCATGTGGTAAGCTCTAAAGTCACGTTTATACATCCCTCGTTAGAGGGCACTTGCGTCAGGTGCCTTTATTGTTGATCCAGACAGTGTGATTCACTTAAATTGAATCAGCTGTTTTTCACTCGAATTTCTGCTCTGAGGGATTGCGCCTGATCCACCCGCTGCTCTCCTCTCTTTTACACTACGTTAAAATACTCGTATATGAAATGGAAAATATAAGGTTGTTCTTGTTTTAGGATAGAACGGTTTTCTAACTATATTTTTTCTTGTTCTACGTCATGTAGGAAGTGTACCTAACACGGCCTACTTGGAAGTTCCTAACTCCGCCTACTAGGCGGAATTATAACATATGCTATTAATCAACATCCAATTATTATGAGTTGATGCATACATCGATTCGTCTTTTAGATGTCTTCAAACAAAAATAAAAACAAGCTCTGGGACCCAGAGGATCTTAAAAAAGCTGTGGAGGCAGTAAAAAATAAATTGATGGGGTCGCTAAAAACGATAATAATGAGTGAGAATTTTTAGAAGCTCATGTTTAACAGTCACTTTTATCTTGCGATTTCTGAAATAAACGGATTTTATGACATTTTCGTGTCTTCACTTTGGTCACACCAACTCAAAAAGCGTTACCAAAAAGTGATAGATGTATGCAGATTTTTGCTTACAACCGATTCGTTCATTCTTTGACATTTTTAATCGTACAAAAATCATACACTACTCTCTCCTGTTCACCCTACGAAGATCAAATTTGATAGGAAGACTCTCTGGGACATTAAGAGGCGAATGAAATGATGAGTTTTTTTTTTCCTGATCACTGAGTGAGCTTAATTCTCTCACGTTCACCCAGTGAAATTAAATTTCAACCAGGCTGATTGTTCTACGAAGTCGAATGTGGTAACCGTTACATGAAAATGTGTACTAGAGTTGCGGTCTCGTACGCAAGCTGTCATGATTTATCAGGCAATTGTAATACGAAATTTCAATGTAATTCAAGATACATTCAACAAATTAGATTTAATATATTCAAAACATTGCAAACAAGCTATGAGAAATTCACACCGTCGTTATCTTAGACTTTTGTTCTGGTGAATAACACAAGGATCTTCCATTTTGGGTATATTTCAGCCAAATTTGCATCTTTTTACCCAATCTTCGTGTACTGTTCCCAATTCCGCCAACCAGGCGGTTTTAGGAACAACTGGTAGGCAGAATTGGGAACACATTATGGGAAAATGAAGTTTCTGACTTTTTTACTTTTCATTTTATAATTCCTTCTAGGTCTACTATAGTTGAATAAGGGCTCCAGGAATCAAAGGTGGGTTGTTTCTCGTAATAATAACAACTTTTCCGAAGAGATTAACCATAAAACATTGTTGATATTTGAGGAGAAAGGGTTTGCGGGATTTGGAACACATTCCCTACTGCCCACAAAACTTTTTTTTTTTTTTTTTTCAGTTTCGGTTCCAATCCTGCTAGTTTTACATCGTGAATAAAATACTTATAAATGTGAATATTATAATAGATTTATGTGTACTTATATAGTTGTTTTGGTTTGTTCCTTGTGTAGCCGAAGTGTCCAGAGTTCCATCTGGTGGTGAGGGGGGGCCGGCAGTCCTGTTCACGCCCCCCCTCCACAGCTCCAAGAGACCGCCTCAGCTGTCCCGCCCGTCGGATCACCACCAGCCCTCAACTCGACCGCCTTTCGTCACAAGGCCTCACTCCTCTTCTAGTCATAACTACGATAAGTAAGTATTTATTAGGAACTAGGCTCCAGTGGCCAAGCGAAGACCCTTGCTTAATATGGGTGATTTTCTCGAGACTTGGACACTAACGCATCCTTACATTGAGGCAAGGCGAAGTCGAAGTTATTTCACCTTATTGTCATGGTGACGAGTAAACGATGCGAAAATGCGCCATTTGTAGCCACATCTGGACAACTGCATAACATAGTCTTATCTAGTCATTAGTCAATATTTTCATTATTTGTAATATGCAAGGTGATAAATTGTACACAAATTACATCAAGTTATTATATCAGGTGATGACCTCAAACGCTACGAACGCAAGATTTAATCTGTGTGGTAGAGATACATTTGTAATGTGTGTTGGGGAGTTGACATAGGAGTGTTCTAAATGTTCCAGACATCAGCCGCGAAGATGTTGTGGATTACCTATCTAGTTTTAAAAATGTTCTTTGAATCATTTGAAACAAAAAATCATTAGAGTAGGTACTGTGAAAGTGGTCTTGTGAAAGGATGTGTTATGAGGACTCTGTTAGGTGGGAATAGTAAGTATCACATACTTTCCGTTTAATATTACTTGTAATTACTTGTTATGTACTTCATTGATAAAAACGAAAGTAGGTAGTACCTAATTATCTTTTTTGGCCCTAAAATTTGGGTAACTGCAAAACTCGCGCAATAACTGCACTTAATGAAATCATACCTACAGAATAATGCATTTCAAGGTTTTTCCTTGCAGCAGGTTTTTAATTCATGTTGCATATTCCCTGATTCGATATTTGACAAACTTGCTAATCAATGGTTGTATTCGTCGGCAAAGAAACGACCCACCTACTTTGTTTAGGTGTAAACAAAGTAGGTGGTAGGTTAGGTGTAAACCAACAGCAAATAATATGATAGGACGTACTTACGTACCTACCTAAGTAGCTTCGTTTCTTGGTGTAGCAACAACCTGCCTTGTTTACTTTGACAAACTATCAAATCTCTCCTTTTATTCATTCAATATAACAATTAAAGCTTCCTCGGTTAAGCATAGTACTACGAATTTATAATAAAACACTGATGAAGTTACCTGAGCTTTGGCTAGGTACCTACACAGCAGTACAGACACCTGAGGAATTTTCAATCATCTTTTCTTTACTATTTTTCAGGTTAATAGTTATTCTCAAAGCCTAAACGAATGAAGTTCTTTAGTATTCTCACACTGATTAACTACAATAGTTACTAGGCTCCTAGTCCAAATAAAAACTCGTTCACGTTAGATTGGTATCATTGACAGAAATCTACAATCAATCTTCTTGTGAGGCAAACTACTTGTGAGAAATAGGTTGGTTGAGTAGCGATTCATTGACGTAGGGTAGTCATGGCCGACTTTGGATGAAACGCGAACCTACTCCAGGCGTGACGTCCCGAGAATATGGGCCATAGGTGTCAGCATACGCATCAAGGACTTTCTTTCTGATCCATAAACTGCAGACCCATTATCAATTCTTGATTGCACCATAGCATGGAAAATCCATTAGAGGACTTCCTGCTGGGCGCTCCATCTATAGTTAGATAGGGCCTTGAGCAACTTACTGTATACCCTGCTAAGAAGCCTGGTGCAAGTACTCTATATGCTCGGTCCACCACAGCTGGCAGTTAACACTATGAGTCCTAGGAAACGTGTGCATGTGGATTAAGGTACTGTGACTCCACCAATTGTGAGTGGATACTCATCCTGAGCTTTGCGCTTTCTGCAAAAATAGATGGAGGTAGTTCTTGCAGGTGAAAAATTTAAACCTCGCATCCTCGCTGTTTAATAGATTGTATCAATAGCACGTTGCAATGTGTCACTCACATTTCTCAGATAATGGCCTCGCAGGAGGATAGTTAAGGGATCCACATACAGTAAGGAATGAATATCCTCTGGGATGTTATCAGCGAGGCCATTTATAGCGACCATAAACACTCCTCTTCTAGTCATAACTACGATATGTAAGTATTAATTAGGAAATGTGTTTTAGCCATGGACTAACTAGCCAAAAAAGCTAACGATATTTAGTAACAAAATCTGGGACGACAACATGGATACCGATGATACGGAACTAAGGATCGTGTAACCTGGTGTAATCTATGCGATATTTTGTTGCATATCGCTTTTGATTAGTAAATCATCACCGGTACCACCAGTACCACCGGTTTTACATCCATTTATAGAAGTCGCGACAGACCCGTTTGCAAGTCATTTTATATACGAAAATCATTGGAGTTCCAGTTGTTCGCGGACCGTCCTTCGGTGATGTTCTCTTGTCCTGGTCCTGATGGTCCTCGTTCGAGCTCATCATGTATAAAACCCAAGATTGAAGACGAGTTTATGTGAAACACGAGAGCTAAAACACATTCTGTGTTTCAATAATTTCGTCCGAAGGATGTGAATAGAGGTAACCGGGGGTCCACGGAGCGCCGAGTTTCTGCAGAACCACCTAATTGGTACGAGCACTGTTTTTAATAAAGTTTTCAATACTCATGTAGTTAGCTACTGCCCAACTCTGCATAGCCCTACTGGTTCAACCTACCCAAATTCTGTGAATATCGAAACGATTGACAGTATTTTACGATTTTTTCTTCTCTAGACGGTAGCATGGACCATCTCAAAATTCACAAAAACCTGAATTATTGATTTTTTCTTTTATTTCATATCAATTACCATTACCATCATTATTATTAACTTATTAGGATTGTAATTTACAATAAGTTGATACATTCTAAAATACTTCACTTTCACGGTTAGAATGCATTTTTGAACTATTTGTTTGGTCTTGAGTAACAGATGGACCAAACCCTACTCGACGACGTCCGCTCCGATGGAGAGCGTCGAGGTGAACCAAATCGACAGCACGTGGACGCACTCGAGCGACGGCGGCAACTTCATCACTAAACCCGGCGCCGGGCGGCCGACAGCGACGAAGCGGCCAACGAAACTCCGCCCCGCTCCTTCGATGGTTGTCATCGGCTCCTCGACGACCACGACGACAACGACGTCGACGACGACGACAACCACGACGACAACGGCTCCGCCGCCGTCCTCGTCGACCTCCCCTCCGCCGCCGTCCACCTTCCACACCACCGCTTACCCTACCAGCCCCGTCAACGCCTTGCCTAACGCTCAGGCATCATCCTCGGGTAATACCTAACGTAACCAATATGTCTCTGTATGTACAATTATGTAGAAATCTTGTTGCAATCAAAGACAATAGGGGAAATGATATTTTTTTAACCCTGAAATGGAACGTCAATCCATAGCCCCTGTTTGGAAACGATGGAGTCATTTTGACTCCCACAATGTATTTTCATTTTTTCCATCGATTTCTACATCTGCATAATTATTTTCATTTTTTCTAAAGCTATATTTGGTTTTACGTAATAACCATCTGATAAAAATTTTCTATTTAAGGCAAAACCCAACCACTCTTTCTTCTCACAGTGAGTATCTTGTAGTGATTTGATCAATAACCACTAGGAACAGAACCAAAAACACCAAAATAAGATAATTGTATAATATTCTATTGTAATACCTAAAATATAAAACTGTAATTTAAAACTAGTTGGTAGGTAACATTTTGTTTAACGAGATCATTCTCTACACCATAAAAGTTTGCAATAATAAAACTTCAAACATAACATCGTAATACAGAACTAATTAGGTTGGTAGGTACCTTACACTTTTTCTGAAAACATCATTTTCCTTGCATCATGAAAGGTTACATTCATAAAACTTGAAATGTAACATTGTAATAAAACTTGGTTGGTATCACATTTTTTGGCGATGTCATTATATCATTAAAGTTTAACCCTAAAAGTAACAAAAGGACCTAATGTATTATATCAGTCACGAATATTTACATACTCATAAGTAAATAGCATGTAAATAGTATTTATGCAGTCTTATATAAACTTAAAAGGTACATCAAACCTCAGGAACTGAGGAAACACATAAGTGTAGGTAATGAGGTAATGACACTGACAACAGAAGAAAGTGAGGAATCTCTACAGCCTTACAAATACCATATAACGGAAATATGTTGATTACGTTAGGAATAACAGGACAAGGACCTAATTATACCTTCTAGATGACAACTTGCAATCAAAATTCAATGACTTGGCAAGGACATAATTGAAATTAATATCATACATTGAATTGTTGTTTTCACGAAATATTACTCAAGAAACACTGTGAATGATATTCATTGGGGGTCCTTCATTGTAAATGAAGAGTCAATAGAGAGTTCCTAAAGCGATAGGGAGATAGAGTAGAGGCGCCTTATCGTGAACTTCCGAACACTACTGCGCATGTGCGGGCAGATGAGGCGCCTCATCTCCAATAAGACAAATTTATTTCACCTAAACATAAGACGCTTTATCCCGAACCAACCTATCTCATCTCTTCCTCCCTATCGCAAAGTAACCTTACACATCAATAACAGTGATATTCATTTCTTGTTGGTATTCATGATTCATGAAAATTATATTCATTTTCTTGTTCATAAATTTTCAAAATCTGCCAGTGCGAAACCTTTTTGTGAATAAGAAAAGAACTAGGAAGCGTAGAAATGCTGGAAACTGAACACACGGGATAGGCGGGAAAATCCCCTTGGTGGTTCAGCGTTACTTGAAGATAAGTAGCGTCACTCTAAGATGAAATGCTAATTCGAAACTCTTGACTTTATCAGGTTACCATCCGCTGTGGCTCGCCCCAGATGATAAAATCCCCAAGCACCTTATCCCAATTGACTTATCGTTTAGGAACTCTCTAATATGGCTGGGTTCGTTAAGTATCCAATGGAAACAAGGAGACAGTGGCGAAATATAACATCCATTCAGTGGAAACAAGGAGTAACATTGGCGAACTCTAATAGGCATGCAATGGAAATAAGGAGTCACAATGGCAGTGTCATACCTACCGCATTGGAAACGGGAGTCATTTTGACGTATAACAGTTGAAAAAGTTAGCTGCTAGAGAAAACCAGGAGATGCGAGGCGGTGGCTGACTGGCGCAGTTCTGAGGTGACCTTCTGGTTGATGCATATAAAGGAGGAGAAAGACCTCCTCCTTCGACCAAGGGCGTTCTTCCCTTTTCAATGGCGCATGGAGTCAAATTGACTCCATGTTTCCATTTCAGGGTTAAATGTGCCAACTAAAATTACATTTTTCTAAAACCTTACATTATTTCCGTAAGTTGAAAATTTACATTGAACTCCCTTATGAAAGGATTCAAGTGTTTGTAAATTTGAGGGATTCTAGTGAATCCGAGATAAGTATCACGCATGGAACAATTCAAGGGGCTCAGTGATACTCAAATAGCTTCAGCAAATTTTTGAACGTTTCAGAATGCGGTAACGCCCCCCTCCACACCAGGCCGGAGATGCGAATCGTTGGAGGGCGGAACGCGCAGTTTGGAGTGTGGCCCTGGCAGGTAAATCACATTTACAATTATTTTTTTAAATCATTTGAGCAAACCCATACGGTCCATATAAATAAATACCTACTTCAAATCAAATTATTTAGAACGAGTTTTGATGCCATAAAATTGGTAGATAACCATTTCATTTCACTTGAAGTTCTGAAATTTAAAAACAATTTAACTTAATATAGTACGATAATTTACGGAAATTCGTTCATACGATCATGCTGCATGATTGGAACTCTTTTATTGTTGTTTGAGCTATAAGTAGCAATAATATCAGTTGGCTAAAATAATAATGAAATACAGAACATCATTTGTACTCATGTAAAGTGTGAAGGGAAACAAATTTATGAAAGGATTGAATTTTATGGAAATGCCTATCCCTTCGGAGAAACACTCCATCCAAAACAACTACCTCTGTCGTTACTTTAATGGCAAATCAAGATCGTCAACGTCAGTTCTATCACTGATGGTGACACTGTTGTTGCCTAGGGACGTTGCGGTACTTCCGATATATCGTGGTAGGTATCGATACTTTTCTTCCGACACCTCCGATATGTGTATCGATACTTTGCAGCCGATATTATCGTGGTATCGATACTTTCTACCGATATTATCGGAAGTATCGATACTTGGTGACCAATACCACCGATATGTTCCTTAATTTTTTTTAATTTTTTTTTCAATCTAATTTTCCCACCACAAATCTAGGAGACGACCAGCCTGCCCCAGGCTTTTAGAGTATTGTAATTATTTCACTTTGTTGAGATCTTTGAAAATATTGGCTTGCAATTAAATTATTTTAGAATCAAAACCATTCATATTGGATTGCAATAGTTAATATAGGCTCAATCTGAACTTGTCAAACTAAAATCATAATAGTTACTAATAGTGTTTATTTAATTTCCACCAAAATACCTACGTCTTCTCAAATCAAAAAATATGATTTATTTATCCTTTCCTGGTTCGTCATAGTAAACTATAATCTCTTATTAATTTCGAATGTTCTATGGATAAATCACGTTTAGTAAAACATTCTAATAATTTTCTCCAGATTCTATTATCTGCCTATCAAATTTAGTTAAATTTAATCCTAAAAGGGGGCATAGCCACTCCACCAAAATTGGTAGTTAACAATTTCATTTCACTTGAAGTTCTGAAATTTAAAAACAATTTAACTTAATATAGTACGATAATTTACGGAAATTCGCTCATACGATCAAGCTGCATGATTGGAACTCTTTTATTGTTGTTTTCAGATATAAGTAGCAATAATATCAGTCGGCTAAAATAATAATAATAATAAAATATAGAACATCATTTGTAGGTACTCATGTAAAGTGTGAGGGGAAACAAATTTATGAAAATATTGAATTTTATGGAAATGCCTATCCCTTCGGAGAAACACTCCATCCAAAACAACTACCACTCTCGTTACTTTACTGGCAAATCAAAATCGTCAACGTCAGTTCTATCAGGGATGGTGACATTTAAAAGCGTACACATTCACCAGGAGTCGCGTAACTGAGTAGTTGCCCCTTCAAAAAGGTGGGGCGATTGTACTGCAACGCTGGAATGTTTGGTTAGTTGCCTATCGCCGCCACCAGGACTTGGCGGTTCAAGGCAACGCTGCAAGCACTGGGTCCAAAGCCGAAAATAGGTAGGTAGTGCTTTTAGGAGAAGGTTTGAGACTAGATTTCGAAAATTTATTCCATTCTGAGTGAAAAAATCTTTGAGTAACCATCTCAAAATTGAAGGAAAACAAAATGGCGGCCTCATAGAGATGGCTTAATTTGCCAATTTTAAAGTTTTTCTCTAATAATTCCTAAACCGTGCATCCTACAGAAATTTTTATTTGTAGCAAAGTTGTAAAACATAAGAAAAAAAATAATAAAATTGATCCCAAAACTCTGAATTATCTCTCAAAATAAGCGAATTACAAACAATTGAAAATTGGGTTAATTTTGAGTCAGTCCTCTCCGCCCCCGTCAAGACTTTTGCATTTCAAAATTACCTAGTGGCGTTAATATTGGTCTGATTTCAGTCTGCCAAAGCTCATTCCACTCCAATACTTTCCTAAGTTCGTATCGAGCATACTTTAGCTGAGACCTTTTACCATTGACCTACAGCCGAACTCGTGCATTTTGTGTCATTTTACACATAAAGTTCGCAAAAACTGCCTTTTACTTTGTACTTTAATGGGAAACGGGTTGAGAAAAAGCTTGTACGAAATGAGCGTTGGAAAGTATTTACCCCAAATCGAATGAGTTTTGGCCGACCTGAATTAGACCAATAAATTAGGCCGCTAGGAGACTTTGAAGGACAAACTAGACGGTGGGGAAGAGGACCCTCCTAAAATTTGTCCGATTTTCGATTGTCTTCAATTCCCTTGTTTTGGGAGATAATTCATAGTTTTTGTGTTGAATCGTTTTAGTTTGTTGTGCCCTACATCTTTGCTACGAATAAAAATTTCTGTATGATGTACGGTTTGGGAATTATTAGAGAAAAACTTTTAAACTGGGCCAATCAAGCCATTTTTTCGAGTCAGCCATTTTGTATTCCAAAAATTTTGAGATGGCAGACAAAGATTTTCTTATTCAGAACGGACTATATTTTCAAAATCTAATCTCAAACCTTCTTCTAAAATTTCTACCTATTTTCTGCCTTTGCTCCTCAGAGCGAGAGGATTTGAGGATTTGAGAGGATTTGAGGATATGCAGCGAATGGCAGAAGTGGAGGCTGAATCTGTGCGTAATCGGGTACACAAAATGTTATCTGCAAGCACGTTTTCTCATGCGTACGCTTCTTGTCATTCGATCTCTTCGCCTGAGGCCCCACTAAAAGCAGTTCGTTCAGGACACAATCGTGGCAAATAACTGTGGGGCCATTTACTCACGCATCTCCTACAGACGTGGAGCAGCATCTATTCATCTAATACTTACTATATTAGGTACTGTTCATACATCCACTACCCGTGGTGTCCATTGAAATTTGTCTAATTGATACATCGAACTTCACTGTTAACTTGTTTTTACTGTTGTCGATGCCCAACGTAACCCCCAATGCCCAACGTTACTCCTCAGAGTTCAATACTGAGAATGGCAGGCACTATGTTATGATACAATTGCAAGCACTTGTGGATAAAGAGGTCTGCTCTGCCATCTTCCTTAACATTACCCAAGAGTTTGACAAAGTTTCGGGAATTGCAGAATTTTAACCTTGATATCGTGAGTGTCCATTACCAGTTCCTTGAATAATTTTTTATGAAATTAGGTAATAGAAAGCGTAGGAATCGTAAGAAAACAATGTCTCCACAATACTAGTCAAACACACCAAACATTCAACTTCGGAAACTTTGTAGATTACCTGATGATTGTATAGCATTTTTTAGTCAAATGAACCCTTTTTTATATCAAATGAAACTTCGTACCGACCAAATGAAACCTGGTTCCAATCAAATGGAACTTCTTTTTAAGCAAGTGAAACTCTTTGATCCACCATATTGTTGACTACCGTGACAGACTGCTCCAACTTCGTCATATATAAAGATGAAACGGCTGCAACACCGCTTCATTACATTAATTTGTAGTGACTCTGTGTTAACTTGTTTAGCGAAAATCTAAAATAATAATGTTATTTTTTTTCCTAGATGATTCGAAAAAGTTACATTTGATTGAAGAAAAAATTGTCATTTGGTTGATAAGAGTTTTCATTTGGTAGATACGAGGTTTCATTTGATTGGAACAAGGTTTCATTTAGCCGGTTCGAAGTTTCATTTGACTGAAAATTGCTTTATAACGCCATTTTACGAGGCTTTGAAGTGTTGTTGCGAAATGACGACAAAATTTTGTAGTTCAGAGTCACAAAACAATATTGAATAACTAGTAGGTAATGATGAATATTTATTTTGTAGTAGTTTCAAAATCTGGGATTGATAGAACTTGAGTGAACAAAGATTTAAAATATACGCATAAGATATATGCATTTTATTCAGAAAAAAGATTTACAAACAATGTATTACAGACTTGTACAAAAAATGCTACAATTCCCAATAAGAAGGACCTTGTGCAGAGAATTGGGTATGCTCATTGTTTAGCTCTCCTGTTAGCTATTATTTAAATAATTAATTACAATACAGGATTTTCACCATCAAGGTCTAAAGATAAAGTATGTATGTATATAGCTCCATAGGTTTACATAAATAATATAGAGTTCAAAATTTGAGGAGCAAATAATAATGTGTGTCAATAATAATTGAAATAACTTAAATGATTAGGCAAATGAGACAGTTAAGCCATATTGTGCTTCTTCAGATCTACTTTGAATTTACTAAACGATACTCTGGTTGAAATAATTTTGTAAGGTAGGTTGTTGAAAAGGATGATCCCTCTATAAAGATGAGAACGCTGTTCAGCGGAAGTATTAAATCTTAGTATAATTAGAGTAATCTTGTTCGACCTTCTTGTGCCAATAGTACTTACTATTTCAAATAAACCTTTTAGAAATCGCTTTAAGTATAAATTATAGTAGATTTATCTATTAGTCTAAAGAAGTCATGAGCTTAAATAAATCCCTTGTCCCTAACCTAATGGGGGTTTTTTAATAGGACCTTGATCAGGGCTTTTTGAATCGTAAACATAAGGCTGAAGTTTAGTTTTGAAAGCTGAACCCCGGGCTGGCATGGCATAGATCAGTAGTTCTTTATTTTCAGGGTTATAAAGTTACGAACTACTCGACACATTGGTAGCAACCTTCTTATTTTTTGTAGATAATATTTTATGTGTTCATCCCACCTAAGGCACTGATCTATTTCTACCGCTAAGTATTTTGTTATGTGTACATGTTTTATGGTCGGTCAGCTGCAGTTTATTTCGCACATCTCAGATTGATGACATGCAATTGGGCCTAAATCAAGAATCATTGAGAATTTCCATGCGAACGTTATATAGTTTGTTTTATTAAAGTTGATATGGTGAAGCCATCCTTAGCGTTTAGTGTTGATAGCTGTCACTCCCAAGAACGAAGCTCATTAGTGAAGACGGTAGCAATCCTACTGCCCAAATTGGCAGTCGATCTTTTCTCAACACCTCCATCCACTTTCTTCCCACACTATTTTCCCTTTCCATTAATCCACTTCCGACCACCTTTCAAAGGTCTCATTTTCAAAAGACTGGGTACCGCCTTACGAGCACAAGGCGATTATGTAGTTTGCGCGGGCAAAAGCGGCGAAAAAAAAAGCTACCGGAAAGCGAAAGTTTGAAAGCCTCGAGAAGTTAAAAACGACTTAAATTTCCTCATTAAAAACATAACTTACAAAGCTGACCGAGTGAGTTCCCATTAAAGTTGGTGAAACTCGGAGCCTCCTCAACGACGATTAAAAACCACTAACAGTTTGAAATAGCGCCTTTACTTTGAAATTCATTAAGAGCAGTGGGCTCATCATTTCATACACTCAAACGTAGACAGATCGCTGTGTTCTCTACTACGATAATAGATTTACTTCACAATCAGTATAAACTTTAATGAAATCATCAGTAAAGTACCGATGTGATATTAACAATTATCAAACATCTTATTTGTTCTTATTCTCAGCTCAGGCCTTACCTTTCCCTTCCAAATTTATCCGAAGGGCAAAATTTTGTAATGGGCTTTCCAGTCTCACCCCCCCCCCCCCCCCCCTTCCATTGCACGAGCTCTTTTCGGTTGGACACCTTCCTTTGTTTACATAAATTTGTTTAACGATCGTACGAGCGCCTTACCGTTGCTGAACGCACGCTGTTACGATCACGGTTCAATTAGGACATGGTGTTACAGCTAGTTTTTTTAGGTTCTATTTTGCTCTTTAGTCCGCAGTCATCTGGAATTCGCTTCGGAAATACGGAGTCCTACATATACCACTCACATCCGTTCCATTGTGCGAGTGCAAAATAAGTTTTTGAGGATTGCTTATCTGAAGACAAGTTTGATGCCGAGGGAATGAGACGTATTTTAAATTTGAACACCCTTGAGCAAAGGCGACGTCAAACTGATTTGATTACGTTGTCAAAAATTGTCCAAAATGAGTTCGATGCACCCCCTTATTGGCTCTTGTCAACTTTAGAGTGCTGTTACGTCAACACGGAATCGTATCCCGTTTCAGCCGGATTACCATCGGACAAACTATGGAGGCAACTGTTTTGTTGGGATGCTCAAATCAGCCAATGATGTATCCCACATGGTCAACGTCCGCTTCACCTTCACAAATTAATCAATTTATTCTTTAGGATATCTTCATTTTGATCCACGTTGTTTATACTAGTAGAAAACCCTCCCAACCTCCCAAGTGAACACTTAATTGAAAATTTAGCTTTCCCTATATAAATCTATTATACATATACACTGAATTATGGTTATTATCTCCTTATTTTCTTTATTATAGTTGCTATGTTACCTATTTCTATTTCGTGTGAACATGTGATATCTGATCTGTGATAATGTATGTACAATCTAGTCATAGTTTTATTGCACTATGCTGATTATACAATAACATGTATTTAGGTGTTAGCCTATTCTTAATCTAGTATTTTATATTATTTTATTATTGAGGTTTTTTCATCCTCTTTAAGGGCTATACAACGGTCATCTTTGTACCCCCTCCGATTCGCCTGTGGAGTCTATTATAGCTCTCCGTCTGGTGACGGAGTGTCCCTTTGGACACCTTGTGCAATACCGCTGAATGATCCTTCTGGTTGAGTTGCGGCTTAAACCATTAATAAAAACAAAATAAAATAGAAAAATAAAAAAACTCAACCCTTCGGACCCCAGGTTGTTTTCCGCCTTGAGCCTTCGGCTAAAATGCTAACAAATGAAACATGCTTTCTTCCCGCTGATTCGTAAATGTAAATACACTTAAAACTTCAACATAAATATTTTACTAATCGAAGTTAGAAGGAAGTACCTAGGTAGGTAATTTTCTGTTACGGTGCTCGTCTACAACTACTATAACCAAAATTAACTTCTCAATCAAGTGATAACAAAACAAGCGGCATTGTTTACTATATCCATATATAACATAAATAAATATAAAACTACGACATGAATAGAAGAACAAGTACGAAAGAAATGCGTGATAAATCGAGAGCTTTCCAACGAATGGAGAACGATTTTTGTCCGGTGAAAACTACAGAAGTTACATTTCCCCAGCAACGGCTAGGTTGTACGTGAAAATCATAAGAAAATAATGTGACATTTCCACGTAACGTTTTCGGGCAGTTAACTCAAGGCTAAAGCATGTTCCATGCTAAAACTAACGAACAAGTAAATTTGTATGCCTTATTTTCGCAATAAATTTGTTTATAAATAAATTTAAAGAATTACATTTCTTGTTTCTTTGACTTAGAGTTAACCGATTGTAGGGTACCTATGTTTCTCAATTCGTACCTATTAAACCATAAAGTAAATCTCGCATGCAATAGCGTATAGACTATGACCTTTTAAATTTCGCTACCGTCCCCGGATCCTCTGCTTAGGAGCGGATTAAGAACGTCTTCACATCGCTTCTCAGACCACTCAGCCACGAGAGGACGCCATTTTTTTAATCGTTAATCGTATCCTGTTTTTTTCCCCCATCGGTTGTTGCTTGCCCATTGATTCTGCAATACTGCTCGCAGAACGAGTAACAATTAATAATCACCGCTTCTCCCACTCTTCTCAGTAAAATCCAGAAGGTAGGAGGGCAGTAATTTCCTTGGCGTCTTGAGGAAGAAACCGAACAATGGGTATCCAGAACTAATAACCGTTTGCCATCGTTTATTAAATATTTCGGTGAAAAGGGGAGAAGAAAGCAAGACCGACTAAGGGGATGTTGGAAAGGCCCGCGCGGAATCTGATATGGGGGTGGAATAGCCCCGAATGGTCTTCGGGTTATGGGATGTTTTCAGCGGGACCCCTGACCCCCTGCAGAAGCGGGAGTCTTTTATGATGAATATTTTCAGGGAATGTAATGAACGATTTTGACGCACCAACGAATTCCCTGATAATTGAAGTTATCGCATACTAAATAAATTACGATCGCGTTTTCCGGAGTTCACTTTGGCATGGAAACGTGGGGGAAACAGAAGAAATACATTATTAATCGCTCCATTAAATGTTTTCACTGTCTTAATATTTTTTCAGGTTGATTTTTTCCCTTATTCCTCGTTTGTTGCGAATTTTCGAAATAAAATTGAGCTTCTGCAATGGCTCCAAAAATTTAGAGATGAAAATGTTTGGAAAATTTCTTCTTTGAAATCCGTTTTGATGCATTCTGAAACGATTCCTAGAGTTTAATACTTTTCGCTATATATATATATATATATATATATGTATATATATATATATATATATATATATATATATATATATATATATATATATATGTCTTTCCAGACGATAACTCTCCTTAGGATTGAGATAAAAATTCCGTTCCTTGCGCCAAAAAATCAAGCTTTTCAAACGAGAGGATGAGTTTGTTGGCCAGCACTTTTTGAGTACATTAAATTGGTAAAATTTCAAAAAATGTGCTCTAAAAAAATCACTTAAAACGGGTAAAGCTTTTAAATTTATATTTTTTGGCAAAATATTGATCAAAAGTTTATTAACTATAAAATAAAACATTCAAAATTTTGAACAAAATTATTCAAAAAAATGTACTTAATATTCATTAGAATTCGCTAAACAATCAATGAAAACTACAAAAATAGCTGACGATTCAAAACTTCTTTTCAAGTAGCAGATTATTATTTAAAATAGCAACTTCTTTGCCATGAAATTAATAGTTATCAATATCCTCGCACTCAAGAATCTCAAATATCAAAACAACTTACGGTACAATAATTTACGAAAATTCGCTGATACGCCCATGCTGCATGACTGAATCTTTTTATGAAAATGTTGCAGGTTTCAGTCCGGAGATCGTCCTTCTTCGGGTTCTCGAGTACGCATCGATGCGGAGGAGCTCTGATAAACGAAAGGTGGATAGCGACAGCGGGTCACTGCGTTGATGAGTGAGTTACAAAATGAAGTTGACCATAACATTAAAGCGTCTTCAAAGATACTTAATTTATAAATTGATTTTATTCACTAATTTTAATGTGAACATGGATCAGTTTTCAACCCTTCATAGACCGCCCCCATTTTCGTAACAACTCAAGACACTCGGTCTCTCTGTTTTTGGTTATATACGTAATTACTTAGGAGTCGAGACATTATATTCTTGTAACCATCCTAATTTCTATGGATGATAATTTGTATTTTTACGTTTTTCAGTTAGAATTTTGATTTGTTGACGGCAAATTCGAGTTCAGCGACTCAAGAAACATAAGAATACAAATTTTCATAATTTTACAATGCATTTTGTAAAATTGTCATTCTTTGACATGATTTTGAGATTCCAAACTGTCAAAAGTTGTTGCTGTCGACTTGTTTTGACTGCATATTCGAGTTCTGCGACCCCAAAAACGTAAGTACGAGTAAATGAAGTTTCACAAAGAAGTTCGTAAAAGTTGTATTCAAAAGTCTGATACTGCAAAAAAAAAAAAGTATTTCAAAAACCAAAATCTAGCCACCGGCGTTGGTTTTTGTTATGCAAAAAATCTGAAAAAATTCAGGGGTAATTTTTTTTTACATTTTAAACCAAATTTCGGGTGGAGGTCATCAAAATTCCATCTTTCTCAAAATAGCGGGCACCCTAATGTGCAGGTTGACTGGTACATGGTCTCTAATCAGTTTCATTGTTCTCATATTAAAATACCTCACTCTGCACAAACTCCCTTTCCATAAATTATCATCTTTTAGGAGCTTTTCGTCCTATTTTACTCAGAAATGTTAATCAACAATGGATTAAGGCATACCAAATTTTGTAAAAAATGTCTGCATAAAAAATTATGCAGAAATTAACTTAAATTTTATTGATTTTTGCTGAAAAACTTGTAAAAACAACAAATCCAATCCAACTCCAATCCAACAATTTTTTTTTTCTTTGTGTGTGCAGTTTTTAACAATGAACTAGCAAGGAATATGGAGTTACCAACGACTGTACACGATATACAAATATAATTTCCCCTCTTAAACAGCCTCATCACTGCAGAATGCATCTCAGAATCATAACATCAAGACGTTATTGGAGATATCGTAATCCGATGCGTGGGCAGAGTGAGCTTCAGTCAATCAATCAGACTCAAGCCAACGAACTTGTAAATGGCTGGCGAGCAAGGCCAGTCATCAACTGGACGATTCCAGACGTAAATATGTATCAGGTCAAGTGTAAGAGTGCTGTGAAGTCACCGGAACCTTGGGTTACCAATGGCCCGATCCCACACGACTGGATGGTACACATACTCATAGTTACTTGCATAAGCGTTCAATTTTCGTCCTCAGCATTGAGTCGCATGAATACTCGTAATACGCGTACATTAACGATTACAGATCAAGCAAGAATCATTGTTCCATTAAACGCCAGATGGGAGACTTTCCCTACAGCTGCCCAGTAAAACATTGTTTATGGTTTCGTTCTTTCATATGATCCGCCAATTGTAAAAACGCTGCAAATTGTTACGCAAAGGTTTATTATTTCTGTATTAGGGAATTGGCCCTTCGACACAGATTGTTATTAATTATTAAATCCTGTCTAAGTGTATCATCGAAACGTCGCAACTCTCAAAAGGAATCTAACCTTTACAGCCCCAAAGACAACATAGTATACATCGAAAAATATCAATAAAATGGAAAGGAAAAAACAATAGGTCAAAAAGAAACGAAATTATCCCCAGAGGCCCCTCAGCTGATCAGTAACCCTCCTTACCTTGCAATATAAGAGTCGCGGGAAATCACGATCAGAGTCACTTCTTCACAAATCTGCAAAATTCAAAGTTTTCTTCCAATTTCGATGAAACTTTCAGGGATTGAGTGGTTTAGGCTGTCCCTGAAGGTCATCACTCCCGACTAATTGTTAGCTTTTGATGGTGCGCATACGTAGCATCTATCAATCATCATTGCCTAATTGTCCAACATTGACATCTTACTACGTTACATCTTACTAAATGACAATTTTTCTAAATTCATTGTAAAATTATGAAAATTCGTATTCTTATGTTTTTTGAGTTGCTGAACTCAAATTCGCTGTCAAAGATCAAAATTCTAATAGAAATAAGTAAAAATAAGAATTTTCTTAATTTTACAATGAATTTTGAAAAATTGTCATATTTTGACATAATTTTGACAATTTTGAGATTCCTAACTATCAAAAGTTGTTGCTGTTTTGACTGCATTTTTGAGTTCAGCGACCCCAAAAACGTAAGTATACGAAGTTTCACAATATCACAAAGAAGTTTGTAAAAGTTATATTCAAAAGTCTGATATTGGCGGAAAAATACCGTACCTACTTCAAAAACCAAAATCAAGCTCCCGGCGTAGGTTTTTGTTATGCAAAAAATCTGGAAAAATTCATGGGTAACTATTTGGCATTTTATACCGAATTTCGGGTGGAGGTCATCAAAATTCCACCTTTTTCAAAATAGCGAGCGCCCTATTATACATTAATGTTACGGATGAAGCTAAGTGTTAAGTGAACGAATTAGGAGAAGTGACCTGAATTTTTTTCCATTGACAATCGTAATTGTACATCGTAACAGGCAATATTCTATTCAGTCTCGGTGGTTTTTGACTCATTGATACTGAATTTGGAGATCCGTCTAAACAGCAACCACCAGCTAAAAGGCAAAGACCCGCAAATGAAGTTTCAAATTAACCCTGGGGAGGTGAGGTTTGAAATGAACCTTCGCTAAATCACAAAGGAGCCGCTTGACGAAGGAACCCCGGAGATCCAATCGACGCAAAGGGCCTCCATAACAGCGGTTATTCTCTGCAACCCCCCCGTCCACCTCTCATCACTCAAAGGTTACCTGCCGTCAAAATTGATTCTACCCCCGCAGAAATTGCTTGTCCGGGCCGCGAAGATTGAACAGTGGTTAATCAATAGGGTTGGATTCCTCACAAAAACGTCAAACAGCGGCTTAATGCAAAGGTGCGAATTAGGTTGTCATTTGTCAATGGCTGGATATATCCGAATTTGTAGTTATCCTTATTCATTGAAAGATGGCCGTTCTTCGAGTGAATATTTGGTAATTCGAGAAAGCTCAATATGGCTCAAAAATGCTCGAGGATCCCCCCCTTTGGGTTCCGTCAGAACTCAATTTACGGGGATACAAGTATTACGTTCTGTACAGCTTTAGTTTTCTGCATTGTATTTGTTTGTTACGTGCATGTATCAACAACCCTTAAAAAAATTTAACCCATGGGTGTGAACTGTGTTTACTTGTAACTTTAAACTGTGTTTCTAGTAAAATAGGTACCTAAAATAATTTAATAATCCCCCACCCCCCACCCCATCAACCTTTCATCACTCAAAGGTTACCTGCCGTCAAAATTGATTCTACCCCCCCAGAAATTGCTTGTCCGGGCCGCGATGATTGAACAGTGGTTAATCAATAATGTTGGATTTCTCACAAAAACGTCAAACAGCGGCTTAATGCAAAGGTGCGAATTAGGTTGTCATTTGTCAATGGCTGGATATATCCGAATTTGTAGTTATCCTTATTCATTGAAAGATGGCCGTTCTTCGAGTGAATATTTGGTAATTCGAGAAAGCTCAATATGGCTCAAAAATGCTCGAGGATCCCCCCCTTTGGGTTCCGTCAGAACTCAATTTACGGGGAGGTGCGTTCTATACAGCTTTAGTTTTCTGCATTCTATTTGTTTGTTACGTGCATGTATCAACAACCCTTTTAAAAAATTTAACCCATGGGTGTGAACTGTGTTCAGTTGTAACTTTGAACTGTGTTCCTAGTAAAATAGGTACCTAAAATGATTGGATAATCCGCCGTCCACCTCTCATCACTCAGGGATTACCTGCCGTCAAAATTGATTCTACCCCCGCAGATATTGCTTGTCCGGGCCGCGAAGATTGAACAGTGGTTAATCAATAATGTTGGATTTCTCACAAAAGCGTCAAACAGCGGCGTAATGCAAAGGTGCGAATTTGGTTGTCATTTGTCAATGGCTGAATATATCCGAATTTGCAGTTATCCTTCCACAGAGCTTCCTCATTTACCTATCATGAATGTATAGATCATTGAAAAGTTTTTAATAATCTTGAAAAATTCCATAGCGGAAAAGAGTAAATCAAAAAGTAGCGTGTTCTGACATAATTGATCAATAAAGAAATTAAATTTTAAATTATACAATCGTGTTGAAATCGATATGAGGCAATCAAGTCATCTTCTTCCAACTATCGTCAAAATTTAAGCGAAATCTAACGACTAGAGTGTGAAAAAATGGAGCATAATGGAATTTACGTTTGTGTATGCGCATAATGAAGTAATGACTTAGCAACAATGAAACTGACAGAGGACCATCTGACATGAGCCATCTGCAACATCCTATAGGTATAGGTATCTGGGCGTGATTCTTGACTGCCGTCTGACATTTGAAGAGCACGTTACACAACTCCTAATCAGATTAAAAACGCGAACGTACCTGTTGAAATCCTTACTGAACAGCAGAAACGTCTCCTCACAGAATAAAATGGTAATTTATAAGATCTTGATACGGCCCATATGGACATATGCTGTCTCAATCTGGGGAACCTGCTCTCGCTCACAGTTCAAACGAATCGAGCAAAACCTAAACCGTACTGTTCAGAAGAACGTTCTACATGCGCCTCCATTCGTTTTCATCTACAACGACTTTGCTCTGGAATCACCTCTTGAATGCTTTATCGGGCATACCACATCTTTCGTTGAAAGAAACAGGGACCACTCCAACAACCTGGTCAACGACGGGTTCAACACCACACTAAACCGGAAACTTAGACGTCCTAGACACGTTCTAGATTTGATCCCACGAACCTGAAAACAGTGCTACAGCAGTGCAACATGACTAATGAACTAATATTAATCTAATCACCGGAAACAGAAAAGTAACTTTAAACCAAACTTTCTTGCATTACTACAGCTGCGTCCTGTAGAATAACGCTTATAATACTTATACTATTGAGGTATGTTTATTATTGTGAGTAATGGTCTCTAACACAAAATACACAAAAAAAGAGGGCCATCTACCTAACCCGCGCATTCTCTGTTAATTTCTTCGAAATGATGTCGTTACAATGATTCCACATTGGCGCACGCGCAGTAGCCATTAATGATACAATCATGTAGAAATTGATATGGGATGATCAAATCGTCATCTCCAACTATCATCCAAATTTGAGCAAGAGCAAACGACTAGGGCGTGAAAAATGGAGCATAATAGAATTTACGTTTGCGCATGAACAGAGTGAAGTATTGATTTGGCAACAATGAAACTGATTGGGGACAGTCTACCCCTTAGCCCGCACATCCCTTGAAAATGTCATCCAAATAGGATGAAAACTGTGGAAAATAATCTTGTTCCAAGGATTTGCGGACACACGACAGGCACACTCAAACACAGATACGAAACCATAGTTGTTCAGAATGTTCTAAAACGTAAAATGCGAGTGGAAATTTCGATTTTGGGGACCAAAATTTTTTTCTCTCCTGAAAGTGAAAACAATGCTTCCGCTACCTTTGGGTAGACTCGGAAGCAAATAGTTGTTTTACCAATTACATAAATAGGAACTAATCAAATTATTAGATCCATACTGGTTGGTTTTATTTCACGATAGCGGTAGCTAAAAGCATTGACAGTAAATTGCTTCCTTAAAAACATTGTTGCAAAGCTAGTTTGTTGATTACAATCGCCACGTGCCTTTCTGAGGTAATTACTGGATTATCCTCCGACCTAATTAAATATAAATCACGTTATGGTCCCTAGTTATGAAGTTATTACTCAGAATCTCTCCATCCAAACCCGACTAATATCAGAATGTTATGAAAGTAATAATTAACGCATGAATCTTCCGCTCCGTCAATTTTCGCCAGGGAGAAAGCCGCCCTCCAAAGACTAAGGGCAAAGGCACTGAAGACGACGCAATTAGATGCCTTGCAAACTTGTCTAATATCCCTTAACCGCTAACCCTCATCGTTCCTTCCCCTATGAGGGTGAGTCTAGTGACGTAATTAGTACCTCATTCCCTCGCCAGGGAACTTAAACCTTTGGACAGCTCGTGAGAAATCTCATTTGATTTACCACTGTTTAATCTTGGGATCGGACAGGTAATTTAACGGAGCTGAATCAATTAATATGCCTGTTGGTGACTTCTCTCAAACATGTTTTAAACATTCAACGTTTCGGAGAATTGGGATGCATTAGCGTTAACATGAGAATCAGGAATTAGCTAAAGCGATTTTGAGCTGTCGTGTGTATAAACGCTAATGAAAACCAATAGGGTAGTAGTTTGAGGATGTGTTGTCGAAATCAGGCTATTGATGATATCCATCTATGTAGTGAACTTCTCAACCGCTGCACAATGAGACCGAATGCGATTCTAGGGGAACCGATCATCTTGACTATTCGTTAAGGAAATTTTCCGCTAATTCCGACTATACCCCATGATCCTATATCGAAATTTGTTTCTTAAGAGCCCGTTGCACCAAGGCAGTTGCGTTATGGTAGATTAAGGGCAGAGTTCATAGACGGAAATTGAGTCTGAAAGGCCCCTAAGTGCATCGATAAGGGAATTCATGCACTCTGTGCGCTTCGCAGACGTGATTTGAGGGCGACCCCGAGTGTGCAACCCGAATGCACACTCAACGGGACTTATAAACAAAACATGGCATTGAGGTATCGTCATCCGGAAATTCCATATATTCTGTTACGATGGTAAATTCGTTAAATTCATTCTATAGTAAAATATTAAAGATATCGGATGGCTGGAATCGGTAAAAACACTCGTTTACAGAAAATTAAATGACGTCATAGGAAACCTCTTGCGAAGTGTAAACAAAGAGAATTGAAATTGGAAAAATCGAATTGTTTCTTCGAGAGGTTTAAAATGGAATGATAATGCCGAGAGAGTGCTGACATTTATGGTATAGATATAATATATTGAGTGTACACAATACATACCTTTATTTCCCCGTTCCACTATATTACATAGTTGCATTAGGGATGGGTGATCAAAAGCTGCGTGCATCGTACAACTGTATGAAAAACTTATATTCATTTTGAACATCTGGCGTCATGGCACAATTGGTTAAGGCATGTGTCTGGTGACCAGGAGGTCGCCTGCTCGATTCCTGGTCAACGCAATGTTATTTGTTGATCATACGACAAACGGACGCACAATGTACAGAAAATTTCAATTTATGCGTTGTGCAGGTCAGTATCATGTACTGTGCGGGTTAGTATGGTATCCCCTTCCCCACGTTGGCCCCTGCGCCAGAATTCTCTTTTTATACCTACTAACATACTTCGGGAAACGAAAAATCCATTATTGAAAATGCGATTCCCCATTTATCCTTATCACGAAGAAATTATTGTATATTTATGCGTAGCGTTTGATTTTCAGCTTGCTGACGTCACAAATCCGGATACGCGTTGGAGAGTACGATTTCTCCAGTGTCCAGGAGCCATATCCCTTTGCGGAAAAGGGAGTAGCGAAAAAGGTAATATTTCATTCAGTTTTTTCTAAATATGAGGTATTGGTGTTTGAGGGTTGAGAATTTTCAGAGGTGTCTCAAATAATGTAGTTTATTGTGTTCGCTAAGCGCTTTCGTTTTCTAATGGCCTCGTCAGAGCTTGTTGTTTATTGTTATATGTTTAATGGTAGCTTTTTGTGTCCTCTTCAACATCTTAGTAGATACCTTTAAAATTTGGATATTGCGTCAATTTGTTAAAATGGATTATATTTGAAAATCTGTGTGGCTGGATCACGCAATATCAGGTTGATAGATCTCTCAAATGTGCCCTTATACGTATAGGTTGGTTTTTTGGGTTCAATTTGCATTTTAAATTGAGAAATAATCAGAAATATTTAGAGGGATGTACATCTAAATTGATAAAAAAATATATAATTTGATATATTTATCAATTTACATGTACATCCCTCTAAACATTTCTTATTATCTCTCAATTTAAAATGCAAATTGAACCCAAAAAACCACCCTATACGTATAAGGGCACATTTGAGAGATCCATCAACCAGATAATGAATGCGTGATCCAGCCACACAGATTTTCAAATATAATCCATTTTTACAAATAAACGCAATATCCAAATTTTAAAGGTATCTACTAAGATGTTGAAGAGGACCCGATAAGCTAACATTAAACATCTAACAATAAACAACAAGCTCTGACGAGGCCATTAGAAGGCGAAAAGAGTTGAATCAATCAACGAATGAGGTAATTAATCAATTGAAATATTAATCACACCTATGCTGATTCGGGAACGTGCCTTAACTCTTCCAATACATCCATCAGGAAGATAATGGTAAAGAGACAGCAAAGTTCCAATGGTCGAAGAGGGGAAAACCCCCCAAGCGCGATCTGTCAGATCGTCCATTACTATTGTAAGGTTGGGTAACATTTAGTAAATGATTACATGATTAGTTAGATTACAACATGAGTACATGATTCAGTAAGTAATGGTGAATAGTAATGATACTGTACTGGTAATTTCTTTGGTAGGTAGTTCATCCGAAGTACAATTTCTTCACGTACGAGTACGATTTGGCGCTGGTGAAGTTGGACTCGCTGCTGGACTTCGCGCCTCACATCCGCCCCATCTGCCTCCCCGGCAGCGACGACCTTCTCATAGGAGAGAACGCCACAGTCACTGGTTGGGGGCGGCTGTCTGACGGGGGCACTTTACCTTCGGTTTTACAAGAAGTGAGTCAACTTTTATAAATGTATACTATATAAATATAAGTCAAGTGGGGTCACTTGGTACGTCTGGTGAAATTAGTACAAACCACGATTTCCAAAAGAAACGTCCCAATTTACTGTATTACTTTGCAAAGTCAAGATGCTGATTAACAAGATTCAGACCACAATGAGCCACATTACGTTTTTCATGTCATTGTAAGCTAAAAACGATGGTGGCTCCAAGTTGCACCTTTCTGTGGTAATGAATGTGCCACGAATAAATATTTCCCCTTCTATTCGCTGAACAGATGGAATTTTTTCCTTAGCGACATTTGATCACTGAGGTGTATAAGTATCTTGGGTAAACTTTCAACGAGATTCGACGACAAACAAAGATCTGACACTCACCAAATCAAAAAAGTAGCATAGAGTTGTATGAGTTTACTGTATCGAAAGTTTTGAAAAATGAGGGCATTACCATCGCCAATTGACAACAGTGGTTCATTTCTATATGTTGAAAGTAACCTAAATAAGAGCAAGTTATTGGAACAACTTTGTTCTTCAAGTTTTTAAAAGGAGACATCTGTTGATGGTGTGCCATTCCAGTGTTTTTTAGAGCAGCGAGCAAGTATCCCTGTTATTAACAAAGTATCTAAGATCAAAATTCGATGCAACTCATTATGTTATGTGTATCCGCTATTTTCTTATTTCATTAAATGTAGAATATGAGGATCCACATTTTACCTAATTATACCTATTTTGAGTGATTTGGCCTTTCAAGTTGGGTTTGCATTACCTACAGTTGTAATTAAATCTCGTTTAAGTCTTGAGTTCCTGTTAAGCTCAAGTTTTGAGTTCTGATTTACCATTCAGGTTTACGTTAAACTTTTTCTGTTTTCAGCCAACAGCAATTTTTCATAATTTTTATGAAAAATTGTACCTATACCTAAGCAAAATTTATTTGGGGAGAAATTAGTCCCATGATATCATGTGACAAGGGTTTTTAGTGCCATTAAGCCAATTTTACAAAGTATTGTTCCTTTATTCAAGTTAGGTTCAGTTGTCTCAGGACCTGAAGATGTGATTGTCAATGAGGTAGGTACCTACTGAAAAAAAAATTTTATATTAGAAATAAAAACGTTTTGTTATTTTAATATAATTCTAATTTTCTAGAGTTTTTCACAGTAAATCTGGCGAAAAATTTTTTTTTCACTCTTTCTTCTTATGAGAAAAATTGAACAAACTGCCACTAGGGAAGCTTAAGAAATACTATCAAAGGGGTTACTTTGACACAACAGTCGTTTTCTACATGTTTCGTGCGAAAAAAGTGCTTGTACTAAACTTACTCCACTTCCAGGGGTGAGATTAGTACGTTTTTAGAAAATTCCTACGGCCGTTGTAATAAGAGTACAACTTACTGCTCATTAAGACTCGAACAATCAGCCAAAAAATTTATCTCGGCCAAAATGTGTTCATACAGTGCTCCAGCTACTGGATTATGTCAATATCGCACTTAACTAACCCCACTTGACGTAGCTGTACAGAATTGGGGAGAACTTGGAGTCTATATAACATTATTTTAGTTCATTGCTACCATACCCCAGATCTCTAGCCCGTACCGAATGGCACATTAGGTAGTAAAATCGAACCCACGAATGTTGCGTACAGCGAAATGATGTACACTAGGAATCTTGCGAAGGTTGCTCACGGGATTAACTATTACGGATGGTGTAACTACGCATTCGATGATTTGAAGAATGAAAATGAAATTTCATTGACTATGAATAGATGGTCATTAACCGACTTTATTTTAGCAACCGCGAGTAGCTATATATTTATTGGATCGTTTCCAACAACATTCACTCAGCTTGGAATGCCCATTCTATGAACCTGGCGAGTTCAAAGGTGTTTTTCCAGTTCTATCATTTTTTCTTCTCGATTGATAGGTGTAGGTAGATAGGTTTAGGTGCTATCAGACTGAACGAATAGTCTCATCGTTTCTCTTGATCCGATTTGATTGACACGCCGCACACCGTTGAAATGGTGGGGCCCCCTGGAAAATGATTCCTATCAATTTCCAGCTGGGACGGGCTCGCCATAGCGGAATAATACTCCCGCTCTCCAACATCGCATAAATCCGTCTGTATTTCCCCTGCCCACAATCGTTCAGATTCATCCGTCTCCGGCTCGGTACTTCTGTGTTCGAACCGCTTCCTGCCAGGCAGAAGCGATCATCCCCCCTCCACAATGGAATTAATGTAATGTGGTTGCATTAGTTCCTCACTGCATCTGTGTTGTGGGCGCGAGCGATCCCAGTACGTGAGCACAGGCTTTCGAAAGCTCTATACAGTCTACATGAACAATAAAGACCTCACAACTCCATAGCGAGTTACTATTGGCTTCTCACAAAGTGAGTTTCACTCTATTACGTCTATCTGTCTGTAAACAATGAGGAATTCTGATGATAGGGATCTTGACCTCAGATTCAGAATAACCTTCTTCCAAAAAAGCCAACAACTGACACTCGAGACTTGATACTTTAATTCGTGAGAGTTGGTTTACTATTATCAATAATGACCCTTTGTAATTGACCAAGAAAAAACAATTGTTAACACCCCCTGGAATTTTTTGGTTTTTCGTTTCAAGATGCGTAGAGTCCAAAAATCGAATTTTAAAAATCCGTCCGTGGCTTTTCTCCGAAAACACTAGACCAAACTATATGAAACTTTTGTCAAAAATCTCATTTGGAGACTAGATGGTCCTAGAAGCTCGGCATCAATTTTTATCAACCCTAAAGGGTTGTACTAAAGGGCTAAACATTCAAAAAATCGAGATCTCGAAAACTTTCCAAGTAACAGTTATAAGTTTTTGCTTGTCAATGATAAATTTAATCCCAAAGAATAGATTAAAACAACCCGCAACGCTGTACGTTGAATAGTTCGCTTTCCCTAAGGGCTTGAACATAGAAAAAAAAACCTTCGAATTTCCAAGCACGAGAAGATAGAGAAATCATGCGCTGCTAGCGGATCTATTGGTTAGACGATCAAGCTTTAAATTCCATCAAAGATCGCTAGATAGTGATACTGGAATACATAGAAATTGCGTTGTAGGATATCAACTGATGTAATGCCGATATTGGAATTATCAGGTGATATAGTTCCAATGGAATTTATTATAACGTAGCGAAATCGAGTTTATTAACGATTGTCTATGCGATGAACCTACTGGTTGATTTTTATAATTTCTTTGCAAAGTAGTTATGTTGTAACCTGGTTCTAGGAAGTTAGTGTAAATAAGGTTAATTGAGAAGGAGCGAACCTTTTTGCCCAAGTCACCATTGAGTTACATATTGATCGAACCCGAGAATGGGTATAGCATACTGCAAGATCCAAAACTGTAGAGTAGGTACACCTCGAATTATCGCAAGTAGTTATTTCGTAAAACTGAAGTCGATCAATCTAGGACCAAACTACACTTTGCGTCGAGAGTAACAACGGTATAAATTGATGGATAAGTCCCAACGGATATCACCCACATTCCTACAGTGAAGAAGCGATTTTTTTTTTTTTTCAAGTTAAAAGCAATTAGTGAAAGGGTCGCAGATGTGAAAAGTTGGACTTCCAGGAATAACCGAGGTTTAAGAGGAGAGTTTGTCTTCTTTTTAATAGACCAACCCTCTGACAAATCAACGTTGGCTCGCAAGGACCCAACGTTTTTCCAGGCTGGAGACCTAACGCATTTCCATTCCCTCTCAATTAAAAAATAATACCGAACACTCGAAAAAATACTCCGTAGGAAAAGGCCGACTAGAAAGAATTTTTCCCGTGCATCGTTTCTTAGTATTCCTCAATAAATGCTGAGTTTTACGAACGTCACGAATCGATGGTGGGATCTTCTATTTCTATATAAATCTTCTATATCAACCAGCAAAATTTGTATACATTTTTTTTTCTTTCCTTTTATTTTGCATTGTAAACACATACAGCCATGAAGTGTACATCACATAAAATTAAAACAAAACAAAAAATCAAGTTCAAACTAAAACTTCAAATTGCACGAAATAATGAAATTACACAATTCTTCATAAATTACAGGATTTTGTAAGATACAAGGATAATGGAATGGTGTTTCAATTTTCAAATAAATTGAATCAAATAATTTTTTTATTTTTCCTGCAAAGAAATCACACTCCATAATTAAGTGTTGGCAGCAGACTATGAAGCGGGCAACTTCTAAGTTAATTTGTGAGACAATTGAATTTTGTAAATATTATATGCAATATATTATCCTGTTCAGGAATGAATCTAGTTTTATTTAAGACAAAAAAAGAAAAATTTTTGTTGGGGTAGGGTAAAGTACCCGAATTCCGACACCGCTCCTAATTCCGACACCTCAACAACACATAAAATTAAAACAGAACAAAAGATCAAGCTCAAACGAAAACTTCAAATTGCACGAAATAATGAAATTACACAATTCTTCATGAATTACAGGATTTTGTAAGATACAAGGGTAATAGTGTTTATATTTTCAAATAAATTGAATCAAATAATTTTTTTCTTTGTCCTGCAAAGTAATCACACTCCATAAATAAGTGTTCAACATCGCCAGACGGATTAATATCACAGTACCAGAACTCCGGAGATTCATACGTTCGTGGATCAATCCGATGCAACTATGCAGGACATAAGGCCACTCCTGTTCTTAAATCGGGAAATTACTCTACGGAACTTTCGATTCCTTTCGGTTTCCATAATCAATGTCCTTATTCGCAGCTCGGGTTGGTGCATTTTGTAGAAAGAAATGATGTCACTCTCGTGATACATCTGGCTCCATCGGGTATCATGGTATTTCCTCACTAACCAGTAGAGATCCTCTTTAGGTGTGGAGATGTTCACGTGCAGTCCTATCCGTGCCCCTTGTTTCGCCAAGCGATCTGCCTTCATGTTCCCATTTATCCCATGATGTGGTTTCACCACATTTGTATAAATATTTAAAAAAAAAAAAAAAAAAAAACTTTCCAATTTAATCGGTGCTTGAAAAATTCAAGGAAAACAAAAGTATCCTTAAAACACCCTAGTATTACCCTACTATGTTTATCTTACTATTATTTACTTTGTCATACTACGAGTAATTTAGATTTAATCGTCTTGTTTATAACGTTTCTTTATTTGGACAGTTCAGATTATTACAAGCTTTATAAGAACTGCCTTCTGTCCTTAATTTTTTTTTTTTTTTTTTTTTCTTTTAAATTAAACTCCAACGTTTCTCTCCAGGAAAGGAGGCTTCTTCAGCGAGGTTACTATTCAAAAGTGTGAAATATCTAACTTACTTATAGTTTTTTTTTTTTTTTTTTTTTTTTAATCAAATTTAAAGTTAAGAGTTTTTGAAAATCAATTTTAAAATTGTTTACTTTTATGTAGGTAACGATGTTTTTTCGTATGTTTTACCTAGTTTGCTGGTGACAGTAATTATAAATTTAGAGTCCATCAATCAAATACGAGTAAATTTTGAGTGTCTTTTCGGAAGTTAATTGAATTTGAATTGTTTATCTTAATAATTTCTAGAAATGTCCTTTTTTGAAAATTTTATTCTTTTCCTACAATTTTGAAATTTTTTGAGTCTATAGTATGTTCTAAAGATCTGCAATGGGCAACCAACGCGTTTTTTGTATCGTTTTGTCGAATATCCGATTCATGTTTTGAAAAACGACGCCGAACGAACTGTCACGTTTCTCCCACTTACACTTTCCCACACCCACCACTACCTCAAGGGTCATTCTCATTTCATTTGCCGCTTTCATGTCCCCGACGACGAAATCTCACAATTCTTGACCAAAACTAGCGATTTTGGGGAAAAAAAGGGTAGTGTAAGTTGGGAGATCAACGAAGAAATAATTTGACTGCCCAAAATCCCCTTTAACCAATACACAATGATGAAATCCTGGAAACTCATGAGTGTTACCGTCCCCTCCCACGTAACACGTAAGTAGAAGTTAAGCTACCCAACAAAATAATGACAATCTAGAACTGGCCAGGGTTACTAGCTGCAGTAGTTTGGTTACTCTTTATTTAGACTAAGGATTTACATTTTTAAGATTTTCCCAACCCGTGAAAAACTAGTTTTTCAGTCGGTCCCCCATATCTTGCCTCAATGGGACCTCAGGAGTGTTATCATTTCCGCGATCAAGAAGGCCGATGGAAAATGGCGGGAAACAGTCAAATGTGAAGGTTATATTGTCCAATTGAAGATGTGAGACTGCAGTGGAGTGCTTGGAGCTGCAGTAGTTTTTAGAGCGAAAGAACCGTGAAACCATGGGGAGTATTTTAATTTTCAATCATGAGTGTTACACTAATTACGAGTGTTGTTAGTGCTTAAACAAAATAATCCGATATCAAGAACCATACTGCTTGGTGACAGGTTTCAAACAGTAGCCATACCCGAGTTTTGCCACTTCATCATCCTGTGTGACGCCATTTTTACTAAAAATTCTCATGATTGTTACCTCTCAGGAGTGTGACCAAGGACGGGTAACACTCCTGATAATACGGTAACAAAAAAATATATAAAATACAACATCAATGAAAATATCACTTTTCATCTGTGGAACACAAATCTGCTATGTACAATGAGTAGTATTTGCCGATCTAACCTCATTTTCGAGCACTTTCATATTTCACGTCACTGAGGTTCTCAAACGATGAAACGACTCAAAGCGGCAAATGAAATGAGAATGACCCTCAAGGGATCTTGTAGACCAAGTCTGAATGTTGTTCTTTTGGTGCGAAATCTTTGTCTGTTTGTGTCAAGTGTAATAAGTAGTTGAGTAGACTCGGTAGGTGTTTCAATGAATTCGGGTTGAAAGACCAGTTCAGTCGTTGGGCGTAGATGTATATTGGGAACTACATTGTAGTCCTTACAGCTACAGTTGGTTCAAAAGTGAAAATATACATCCCAATATACATCTGCGCCCAACGACTGGACTGGTCTTTCAACCCGAATTCATTGTATCAAGTGTTCGAAATGCAATTTTTACGTGTTTATAGGGCTCGAAAATCTTTGTCATTTGTTCTGCCACCCCTTTCACGTAAGGAATTGAATAATATGTACCAGGAAAATTCCCTATGAATTATATAGCAAAAATGCACAAACAACCTTTATTGTTTTGGTATAAATGGTCCAAATGCGCCTTCCATAGCTACAAACTAGAAATGTAGTGTATCAAGAAACAAGTGTAGAAAAAGTAAAGCAGGAATATGTATTAACTAACCGCCAGTAAATTATTGGTTGGTAAATTGATCAGGGGTGCATACAAGATATAAATATAGCCAAATTGCATCCTCCTGAAATACGTTTGGTTCTCCAAAATCTAATTATCGAGCTCAATATTCCTCGAAGGAATCATGTCTATGTGTGTGGGTGTTCTCTAATGCTCGACAAATGCCTAATTGCCTCAGCCAACATCAGAGCTAAGTAAATTTACCTATCATGAATGTTGAATAGATACCTCAGGTTACGGCATGAATATACAAGCTTTGAGTTATGACTAATAGGTAATGCGCCAAGGTTCTTCAGAAACCAATTCGAATCAACACAGCGGGGCCAACTCAACTGATTTGATTCAATACAATAGTTAACAATGTTTCTTTATTTGAACAGTTCATTGCTTTTTTTCTAAATTATTCTTCAGCGTTCCTGGGAAGAAAGGTAGGAAATATAATAAAAAACACCAATTTAAGGGCAGAAAGGCCTTTTCTGTAAAGTCTTGCTATAGTGAACAATGACAAAGCGAAACCGCACGACTTTAATATGGAAATGAAATTGAACCTGTACAAACTTATTTGGTTTGAAGGGAGGGTCGTTCAAAAATTACAGAGAAAAAATTTGTTACTAAGTACCTACGTATGGAAATAACTTAATTCCCTCATGTCTTCGTGGCATTAGTATCAAAATTATTTTATTCATGTAGCAACAATGAACTCACGATAACCAATGGTCTTGATGTGTGCAGTATGTTTAAGTGAAATAGATAATATGTTCATTCTCTCGTGAAGGTTTTTTTCCCCCAATAACTAGCTAGTTGAAGATTATTTCGCTGACAGTCCGAGGAAAAAGAGAACTACTTTCGGGAGGCCTTTGAACACACATTTCCCGAGTTGTTTACCCACCTGTAACCTAATGCGAAGCGGGTCGGGACACTTCAACCTGCCCTGAAACCTTCTCGCCGACACTTCGGCAAACATAGCCGTCTCCCCCTCACGCCGTACAAACACTGTGCCTCCATCCCTTCGCCGTGGAGTATCAGTCAGGAGGGAGGTTTCCTATCGGGTTGGGAGAGGACGGAACCAGGTTATGTTCTCCGGAAAGGGCGGATAAGTGCTTTGACATGTAGGTTTCTGCCTCGATCCCTCACTATGTACAGATTGGTTGCTGTCCACTCCGGAGTTCGGCCAATATTGAAGATGCTGTTCGATACGAGATGGCAGGTTTGAGGAGTGATCACAAACACAAATTCTATCATCGATGACTCAACCATCTTAAACATTACGGATTTTCACAATATCAACACCCATCTATTCGTGAATAACTCTGATCTCTGGAGGCACGTACCTCTTGTTAGTTTCACACCTGAATAGGTGCCAGCTGGATGATCATTCTTCTATGTCCATAGGTAGGTAGGTACTTAGTAACGAATTTGTTCTCCTTAATTCCCCCCCCCCATTTGGGCCTTTTCTGTTATAGGTATCCCCGCATATTTCCGTTAATTATCAACTATTCATTCATTCTGACCTGTATGTCCAACTAATCTGTATTTTTACTAAGGGATTGACTACTTGATGTTATGTATTTTTGAGATCCGAGGTTCCAACCACCCAGACCACCAAACTATACACATCATTCTGACCTACATCTCCAACTAATTTGAATTTTTACTAAGGGATTGATTACTTGATGCAATGTACTTTATAGATACAAGCTTGCTAGCATCCGGACCACCAAACTATGCACAGCATTCTGATCTTTTTTACCACAGAGGACGTAAGAATGATTGGGGATCGTCAATCCGATCAATCCCCATTTAAAAATAGTTCGTAGATGCAGGGCCTGATGATGAGAAAATACATTCTCGAAACGTTGGCAAATTAAGTTTTCTTTGACCGACCCTCAACATTCTCCAATAATAAATTATAGAAGAACGGTCAACGACAATCCCTTATATACATATAATGCAATGAATTGTTAAGTAATTGGGATTTTTTTCTTCAAAAAAAAAAAAAAAAAAAAAAAAAAAAAACTACCGTATTTTTGGTAATTGGGTCGACCCAATCACTGAATAAACCATTTGGTCGTATAAATGTTTACCCAAATATAGACGAATGGAGGAATTTACTTCGTGTTTACGTGTTGTGCACTCAACTAGTGTTGAGCACTTTTGTTCAATACTTTTGTTCAATAGACGCAATTTTTGGTTCGTTGGCCAGCATTTTTTGAGCACATTAAATCGGTCCAATTTCAAATAAATGTGATAAAAGAATAAAAATGGCTAACAACGCTTACGAATGGTCAAATTCACATTGTTTATAGAACTCTAGTCCAAATGAATTCATCAACGATTTATGTACAAATTTATGATTAAAAAAACTACTTACATTTCATAATTATTTGCCAAAAAATAGATAAAAACAACCGAAAATGAGCCCAAAATCCATAACCTTTTTTGATTCGCAGAATATTAATTAGAATGGGCCTTTCGCCATCAAATAGGTTGTTCAGGATTTCTTAGCACTCCTGAATTTTCAAAATAACGTAAAATAAAAGTTTCAGTCATACAGCATGATCGTATGAGCTAATTTCCGTGAATTATCGTACTATATTATGTTACATTGTTTTGAAAATTAAGGACTTTGAGAGAAAATAAAATGTTAACTACTTATTTTATGGAAAAATACTCGTTCAAATAATGTTCTGCGATTCATAAAGAGATTTTTGAATTTTATGCAGTTTTTATCGATTTTTTAGCATTTTTTAATGAAACGTATGTACATTTTTCAGCGTAATTTTGTTCATAAATTTTATAATGTTCTATGTTATAGTTATTAATCTTTATTGAGGCAGTATTATGCTTTTAAAAAATGTATAAATTTAATGATTTTTAGCCGTTGTTTGCTATTTTAAGTGCTTTTTTCATCACTTTTTTAAATTTGACCAATTTAACGTGCTCAAAAAATGCTGGCCAACGAATTCGGCCTTTCATTTGGAAAGCTTAATTTTTTGGTGCAAGAACGGAATTTCCATTTCAATCCTAAGGAGATTTATCGTCTAGAAGGACACACACACACGCACACACATAAATATATACATATATACGTATGCTGCTTCATTCAGAACGAGCGCATTGCAATGTGTTGGGAGCATAAATATGATTATCCTGGCCTGAATATTAGACTTTAACCTGGTAACTGCTTGTCCTTGGCAAGTATATCTCCGTACTAACGTCAAAATTCCCAAAAGTCATTCTTCTTTGTAGTTTTGAAGAAAAAAAAGCATCAATAAGCCGAAATAAAAAAATTAGTTTTGTGTCCTACGTTCTTGTTTTTTTTTTTTTTTAAATTATGGGAACACATATATATATATGAAAAAGTGGTAAACTCTAGGATTCATTCCAGAATGACTCAAAACGGATTTCAATGAAGAAAGTTTCCGAAAATTTTGATTTTAAAAATTTTGGAGCCATTGCAATAGCTTCATTTTCTACAATTCGCGCTAATATAATAAGATGATTTACGAAAATTTTCTCATACGATCATGCTGTAAATACTTGTTATGTTTGTTTTTCTTTTACAGGTCACGGTACCGATTCT
The DNA here is from genome assembly GCA_030762985.1 of Adelphocoris suturalis. Classification (NCBI taxonomy): domain Eukaryota; kingdom Metazoa; phylum Arthropoda; class Insecta; order Hemiptera; family Miridae; genus Adelphocoris; species Adelphocoris suturalis. The sequence continues at coordinate 24,978,955 of CM061050.1, read as the reverse complement.
GAGCAACGACCGTTGTAGAAACATGTTCCTGCGAGCGGGGAGGCACGAATTCTTCCCCGAGATATTCATGTGCGCTGGATTTGATGACGGTGGAAGGGACGCTTGTCAGGTAAATAAATAACGTGATTACTCAATCAACGAATTTCCCAACTTACACATCTCCCTCTGACCTGATTACGTCCATGTTGACTAGGGTAGTTGTGAAAAACAGTTCAGGAAGGGGGAACAAAAGTTCCACTCATGCAGTAGAATAGAATTTAAGGTTAATAGAGATATATATTCATGAAATTCCTAAAATATGTTTCGGGTGACTCTCAAAACCGTTGCCTCCTGCGCCTTACGTACACGCTCATGTCAAGAACGTTTTTGTACAGTGTGTGAATTGAACGGCGCGAGGATACTCAACACTGAATACTGATCTGTCTTGCAAAAATTGCATAGCTAACACTGCGTCCGGGGCAACAATATTAAAAAGTTCCAGTCATGCAGCGTGATCGTATGAGCGTATTTTCGTAAATTATCATATTGTATTACGTTACGTTGTTTTAAAATTTGAGCTTTTTGAATGCAAGAAAGTGTTCAACTATTAATTTTATGGGGAAAAACATATTCTAAATAATTATCTCCTATTCGAATAGAGGTTTTAAATTTTTAGATTTTTTTGCAGTTTTTATCGTTCATTAGCATATTTTAATGACTTTTAAGTACATTTTTCAGCATAATTTTTTACATAAATTTTCAATGTTCTATTTTATAGTTTATAAACTTAACTTGAGCGATATTCTACCAAAAAATATAAATTGAACGATTTTTAGCCGTTTTTAGTGATTTTTTTAGTAAATTTTTTGAAATTTGACGAAATTAATGTGCTCAAAAAGTGCTGGCCAATGAACTCATTCTTCCGTTTGGAAAGCTTGATTGTTTGGCGCAAGAACGGAATTTTCATCTCAATCCTAAGGAGAGTTAGGCGAGATTCACACTGCTGGCGAAGCGATGCGATGCGATGATGTGTTCATATTGCTGGCGAATACAGGCGAGTTGGCCAGTCGAGTGTTTGGTTTCCCGCCGTAATGTCCTTCCAAATCAACCCCGTTAATTCATTTTTATTGGAGAACAGTGCATTAGAAATTAAAAGAAACCGCAAGTGGGTGCATGAAGTCAATCAGCCAAGAAATACGTTAGGAGAATATCACCATTTGTACCGCCACTTTGTTCTTCTGATCCCAAAAAGCTGGACGTTGACAAACGCCATGTATTAATTATTCAATGTCCATAGTTTATCCAAAAACAAAAGAATTTAAAACAAAATAACCAAGAGAGCAGCGCGAAATCGCTTCCAATCACAATTAACCTTTTATTGTATCAGACAACTCGCGCGCAATCTCTCACGATCGCTCCCCTCCGCGTGGGAACACCATTCGCCCCTCTCGTTAAAAAACCTACTCGCTCGGCGTTCTGTCCTTTTCGCGCGTAATCGCTAGTGATCCACCCGTATGGTCTGGAATGACACATAAATATTTAAATAAATAAAAATATAAATAAATACATACATTTACATGTATCGCGAAAATTCGGTTACATGATCTCGCTGTTTTTCATTTTTCTCAACTACTCATTATTTTCCCATTTTTTGAGGTTCTAGAAAATAATGTTGAATTTGGTTGGTAAAATGTTGAATTTGATTGGTAAAATGTTGAATTTGATTGGTAAAATGTTTAATTTGATTGGTAAAATGTTGAATTTGATTGGTAAAAGGTTGAATTTGATTGGTAAAATGTCGAATTTGACTGGAAAAATATTGAATTTGATTGGTAAAATGTTGAATTTGATTGGTAAAATGTCGAAATTGATTGGAAAAATGTTGAATTTGATTGGTAAAATGTTGAATTTGATTGTAAAATGTTGAATTTGGTTGGTAAAATGTTGAATTTGATTGGTAAAATGTCGAATTTAGTTGGTAAAATGTTGAATTTGATTGGAAAAATGTTGAATTAGATTGGGAAAAGCTGTATTTATTTTAAATCTAATTTTTAGCATCTCCCTGAAGAAGCCACAATTCCTGGGGAGAAACGTTGAAGTAATATTTAAAAATACCAAATTATGGACTTCTTTATTAAAACTTTCTGATTTATTACTATCCTCCATTTAGTTTGTTAGGATTTTCTACGTACTTATTCCAATTTATTTTTTACTGAACCGAATTACCTAGCAAGTTTATGAAATAGAAAATCAACATGAGAAGTCGACCAAAGCTGAAGTTGTCATAGCATGTATGGGAATAGCCAAAAGTAAAGAATGAAACTCAAACGTAACTGTGTCCGACATCAAAGTTGTCCACCACTTCAGTGAAAAACTACAATCGCAGTAGGTACCTACGTCGAAAATGTGCAGCACGGGTAGTAGGTATGTACAATAATATTACCCCTGCCTTCAAAGTTACGAGGAACAGAAAGAAAAGCAAGGATTTTTCAGAACGTGGGAAGACCTTTACCTCTGAGCTTCTGGGTGCCGTTCGCTACTCCAGGTTGAAGCTTTATGAATTCCTTTTCCTCTCCCCTTTTATTTACACAAGAGTATTTGTATTCTTGTTCAGGTGCCGAGGCGGTGGGGCACCCGTACCGTAGAAGGTCTTTGGAATATTCATTGGGCTCTTTCCACCGGCGATGCCAGAGCCCCCAAGGTTTACCTCTCAAACTACAAACCTCCCCTACCACCCACTTCAAACCCTATTTTATTCACACATAATGCTTCCACCTTTTACCGACTTATTGCCTTCCTCTGTCTCGTTCGGGCTAAAAGTCTCGTTAACAAGGTCTCAGGGGCGTCTTGGTTTTCAAGTAGTTGTTGCGGGATCGGCGAGCAATTAGTCCTGCACCAGTGGGATTTATCCTTGCTCGGTTCAAGTAATTATAATGTGAAGCTATGAAGTGTTTTGCTGCAAAGTTTCTTTTCTGTACCCTGTAATATGCTCTTGGCAAGTAAACAAACTGGCAGCGACTTTTAACAGGAAAACCACTCGAGTCCCCAATGAACAAGTGACGTCAAGAAAATCCACTTTTAAACATTTTAGAGTATCTATCCAGAAAGTTACAGTGTCAGCATCCCACCATCAGCAGCAACAACAACAAGTAGATTTCCATAACTATATTCAGCTGTTCGATGTAGATGTCTGTAAAGCCGCGTCCACACTATACGGAACGAGGGCGGGCACAGATAAGGGTAGGATCGGAAGGACTGCAAGAGTAAAGTGGGTCACCCTCGGTTGCCTTTTGTCATCCATAAAAGGAGATTATTCAGTCTGTGCGTTAGTCTTATATATATTCATTAATTATTTTATCAAATTTTCGCAATATGAAGCTATTGAAATGGCTTCAAACATATAGTTAGAAATTTCATAACTTTAAATTTGTTATTTTAAATATAAATTTTAACAAATGCTTGAAAAAGCCCGAGTTCCTAGGAAGAAACGATGGAGAAAAATAAAATAGTCGACCATGCTGTGTGAGCAGTAAGCCTCCGTCACATATTGTAATATGGACGTATAGAATTAGTTGAAGAACAAAGTACGAATCGAAATAATTGATAAGTCGAAGGTATTAAAAAATAATGTTTGCTCATGCGCACAGACTATTATTAATTCAGCGGTTTTGAAATTTGTAGTGGAACGTCTAGGAGCAAAACCCCACTATTCTGGAAAATTTCATAGAAAATCGGTTCATTAGTAACGGAGTTTTGTCTGTATGGATTAATTTTAGTTTTGCGCATGCGCTATAATCATTACTCCACCAACCACGATATGAATTGTAATATGTTTCAGGAGAATTTCTTATGAATTTTAAATTTTCCTGAAACATATTCCCATCTACTTCCCGAGTTTGGACGAAATCGTAGAAATAGATAATAAGGAATCAACGTTATAATAAATTAACGTTTGCGCATGCTCACGTACTACTATTTATGTGACGGCAATGGAAGTTATACGGGATTGTCCAGGTACTATCCCGCACATACCGTAAAAATTTCATCGAAATGGTTCGATTAGACTCGAAGTTTTACCTGTGTCAATCGATATTACTTTCACGCATTTGCAATGATTATTAATATACCAATTGCAATATAATTTTTTCTCGGGGGGTTAAACAATTTTTTTTCATAGCCGATTGCAATGGTTCTTTATTGAAAATGATAAACAAAAAATGCAACCAACTAAAAACTAATATAGTTCGAATGTTAGTTTCAAAAATTCAACTGAAAACTGATTAACTTTTACCTAAATGGGGAAACTATAAACTAACTAGTTCTTAGTTTGCGATTTATATTAACTTAATTTTTAGTTAACTACTCCAAACTCAGCTAGAAACTGTTAGCATGGTCACATTTTCCTTGCCATGTATATATGCAATACGAAATGTGTAGGAGGAGTGTTGGAAGTCAAGTAAAGGACTCGACTTTATTAATGTTGAATACATACTAAGTGCAATCTATTCTTAACTATTACAGTGTGCTTTGATTAGCCTTAAGTGACTACTAAATGTAGACTCAATTCATCTGGGTCAAAAACCATATTGAAAAACTACAATGAAATGGTTGATAGCTTTGCAAAGGCTGGTGCAGTTCGAGGGGATATAACTCCTGAACAGTTCATTTGGGAAGAGTTCTGCCGATCAATAAACGTCAGCGTTGAAAACTTTGGAACCAGAAGTTACTGCGGTCTGAAAATGGAAGTTTTTACAGAACTATACAGATTGCACTATTTGACAAACCCTGGTTCATGAATGGAGAATTCAATCGGCGCGATATTGGCACAATGTGTAGGATACAGCAATCACGGACTTTGTGATGTCTATAAAATTCGTTTCATACAACCTGACCGTTCGGCCACATGTCACGATTGTAATATGGAAAATGGAAGCCTAGCACATAGTCATTATGACTTGCGTAAACTTTTCTGATGAGCGCCAGCAATTCTTCATCGATTTTGCACCTGCATCGGAATTACCTTTCCACCACAAAAAAATGATTGGGGATACAAAAATTTTTCACATACTACTTATGTGCGTTATTAGCTGACATTGTGATTTAAAAAAAAAACGATGAATTTTATGTTTTGATCGAAATCAACATACGTTCAATTTAAACTAAGTGATTGATTTATGTTTTACATGGCTGTACACATAATGTGTAATGCCAAATAAAATTTAAAAAAAGTACAGTATAATACGAGTTGACCATTGATGAGGTACCGATTGGGTAAATCAAGTCCCTGAAAATCTGACCTCAAATTCAGGTTCAGTCCTGTAATTTAGATAGTGTATTGCTCTTGAAGGTTTATATTTGTGAAAGTGATCATTTCAATTGTTTTCTACGACAATTTTGTACTACATTCTATTGATTTCGACGTTTTCAGGGTGATTCCGGTGGTCCGCTCCAAGTGAAGGGGAAGGACGGAAGGTATTTCCTCGCCGGCATCATCTCCTGGGGAATCGGCTGCGCCGAAGCGAACCTCCCCGGTGTCTGCACTCGGATATCCAAATTCGTTCCGTGGATATTGCAAATCGTCACATGAGAAGAAAAAAGAAAAAAAGGAGATGAAAAAAAAAAATGGCAAATACGGGTCTCGACGTTTTGAAGAGAATCATAAAAATTCACAGAGAAAAGAAAAAAATATATACCTATATTCCTTCTAGGTCGGAAAAAACGAATTCCGTCGTTCTTGGATAGAATCCAAGTTGGTGCGTAGACGAGCTGATCAAATTCCCCCGATAGAACGGCGCAAAACGTTCGATTCGATTGAAACAACCGGTCTCACTCCTGATAACAAAGTGCAGAACTCTTTGATGCCGGTTCCATACTACTTTTCTTTTGGAATCATTATGGAAAAACCGTTGGAGAGTAGCAGAAATGAAATTTTGATCTGCTGGTGTTGTTTTGAAGGTGAAGGAGTCCATAATCGATATGAAGGAGAGCGGGAAATGGCCACGAATTCAATTCAGTATAAGGTTGCCATATTGTCTTGCAGTATGGGTTGTGGTGGCCCATGATAAATAATACGAGTATTTTATATTATTCAAAAACACTTTATTCACATATCGCATACACCTATTTCACGCATACTTATTGATTAGCTGGTCTGTCGTTGATGAAAGTTGTGTTTTTGATCGGTTTCCGATAAATCCCGCTTTCACGATCTAGCTAAGTAAAGAACCAGCGTTCTGCATTGGCCAACTATTTTCAAAAAGTAGTTAACGATAATTTCAACTATAACGAATTTTCACGTGCAAAGCAATAATCTGACTTTCTTAACCACATTTGGGTCAGCCTGTCCTGATACGAATTATTGTGGTAAGTAGTTAGCGAATCGGAACCCCAACCACAAACAAGACTCTTTTCCTACCAATATATCGATAAAAATGTAGGTTTGTCACTTCAACAATTCTTAAATACGAATAGATTTGTCTATTGAATTATATCAGTATAATTTCGTAACCCATGAAATTCCATTGGCCTTATCATGCTCCAGTTGCTTTTCGCAGAAGCTTTTTCATCAAGACTTTCCGTCAGTCTAAATGTGATTGATTTGAGAAATTCTGACATGAAACAGATTAGAAAAGCATGTTTCGATCGTTTGACAACTATTATTAGCGCGTAAATTATGTATGTATTATATAATATAGAGCGCCAAAAATACAATGGCAAACTTATCGTGGAAGTAATATCCACAAATATTGTTTATCTACCATTATGGCACTTATAAACGGGTTGTCGAAGTGCATTTTTTTCCTATATTTTCGTAACGAACTGTAATAACTAGATGGGTTGCTGCTTTTAATTGTTTTTATTTGAATTTTAGTGGTAAGGAAAGTATTATTTGTCTTACATCTCTCACCTTCGTTATTATATTCACTTCAAAAACGCCCACTCGGCCGATCGATGTTCCTAATCTGTAAGACTCACGTTTGTATATTATATTTGCGGGCGATTCAAAAGTGAAAAAAAAAAAAAAAAAAATTGAAAAAAAAAAAATTAAATAAATGAATAAATAAAAATAAAATAAAATAAACTAATGAAAAATGTATATACCTATCCGAGAACGTTTCTAATTAGTGTAATTATCAAGCCCGCATTTGGTTGGTTCGCTATAAATAACTTCGCTCATTTGCCAAAATCTCGGACTCAGTTATAACCTGGAATGTATCTGGGATGGAGTATTACGAGGTTTATTGAAGTAGACTATTATATACCGATATGAAGAACATCATTATAACATACAACTCCGTAATGCAATTGTAAATTTGTAATAAGTACCTATCTTAGTTGTGAATTATTTGTATATTATTGTAAGTATACTTACATCAAAATATCAATTGAGAAATGTTATGTTTATATAATATGTTTTTAAATGAAAAAATGGATGTTATGTATAGTTCTTTTATATCAATTTGTAAATTCCTATGTAATATACAGATGTAATTGAAACAGTGTATTTTATCGTGGCTGGCATTATAACCTGATATAGAGCTACTCCAGCAAATGAAAATTAAAAAAAGAACGAAAGAAAATTAACTGGGATGTGGCTCATTTTTAAAATTGTCAAATTTTCTAAGACATCACCCTTTTCTCTGCGTTTTAATTAGAAACCAATATCCTCAACAATATCATTTTAAAAAGTCTGCAACTTATTACGCAAATTTTATCATTTGTTTAGATAGCCCTTCAAAGCAGATCAGTGATCTGTAGAAAATTTCTTATCAAACTGAGTCTATGGTATGTTTAAGAATGATAACTGGAAGATGTTATCTAACAATAGAAAATAAATTAATGAACTGAAACAAAAGAATTCTACACAAATAATACCAAAAATATCTTTGAAGGTGTCTGTGAATGATTTAGGTCCGATTTAACAATCGCATTTATCCAATGGATAAAGGGGATTTATTCATTTATAAATCCATTCATCCAATGGGGGCTATCTGGCGTTTTAATTTATCTGTTCCCTATAACAATTATAACTGGAAGTTCATGAAATACCTAGAGCTTTCTAACCTCAAACAAGTTTATTACTTACAAAAATCTTATTTGAATCTCAAGTTTGATTGTCTTTATTTTGGTACAGTCCAATGGATATATTTGAGGATTTGTCTTCAAATAGCAGCAACGACGAAGATTCTATCGTAGCATAATTCATTGAATGGAAAAGAAGACTGTATACAGTAAGGCCCCGTGTAGATCACCTGCTAAAATGGGACAAGAGCGTATTTTTATTGAGTTGGACATAGATACCGTTCTTTACATTCTAACACAGATCGAAGATGAAATTAAATCCACAACTTACTGATCACAGTAATTCATTCATTCATAAGGTTGCAATATCGCAATTCGTATAAATATCTATTTCTCTCTCTAGAAAAGAAGCAAATAGCAAACGGCAAAAGTGTGGTGGTTTCTTATTTGCCGAACTTGATAATATGATGGAAATATCGTTAAAACCGTTTTTTTTTAAATAATCGATCCATGAAGAAAATGTAGCTCCCACTCCACTCTGTGGTAGCTTAATATGTAAATCGCCCTTATTTTGTCGCCTACACTGACACCAATGAGGATGCAAACGGCGCTATCTGCGAGACAGACTGCCATGTTTGCAGACGATGTGGTCTTGCTCTCAAGAGGTGCCTACCAACCTTCATTGGAGAATCTGCCGATGAGGTCACAACCTGGTGTCAAACATGGAGAATATAGATGAATCCCACTAAATCCAGTGTCGTGCAGTTTACCCTTAAACAAAACGCCCCAACTCCACTATTACAATGAATGCTACACCTATCCCTTTCCAACACACAGTCAGATACCTTGGGCTACATCTCGACAGCAGGTTGACCTGGTATGATCATATAACCAATGTCTTAACCCGTGCAAGGCAACGCCGGAGACAGCTGTATTTCTTACTTAATAAATAGTCGAATCTTCCACTCCACCTGAAGCGACAGATTTACCTTGTTATCATCCGTCCAATCTGGCTCTATGGAAGTCAAATCTGGGGCGCGGCATGCAACAGCACGATAAAACGGGTGAAATCTTTCCAAAACTGAGCTCTCAGAACCATAACAGGAGCACCCTGGTACATGAGGAACACTGTAACACATCGGGACCTCAAAATCCCACAGGTCGCTGATGTACTATCCATAGCATACCAACAACTCGATAGCTAAATGATCAACCGTCATAACGAATTACTCACCCACATCACCAGCAATCCACCACCACCCAGGGACCAACGAAGACTCAAACGCAAGAGGCTTCCTGACTTACTTTGACTACTCACCACACAGCCAGCTATCACGTAATTGTTCACACACTCACTCGTTAAACCTTGTTAATACATCGCACCCGTCCTAGAATAAGGGTACTACTCAAAAATCGCGATTTTTGAGTTAGTTGTGGTTTTGAGAAGTAGAAACGGTCTAGTTTGTCTGGAGAAGGTGGAGATATGTGTAGGACATTCTAATTCCACTAGAGAGTGCGTGTGTCTTTCTTCTATGGAGGGTGTAACCAATTCACGTCCTAGAAAGAAAGACACAACTCTGTTGAGTTCACGCAGTCTGTGTCTCGTTTTGAGTTGTTTCCTTTTTGTGTGGACAGTGTCGGCATAATTTTAACTTGTGTCTTCCTTTTCTGAACATTGTGGATCCTGACTGGTGAGATTTCAGTGTTTAAGTTTAAACAACTCAAAAATTCTTAAAAAAATCATCAAAACCGTTCTCTCCACTCCCTTCCCAATGGCAAAAAAATATTTACTCACCATGGGGTGTTAGAGCACAATAATGTAGGGAACAAGTTTCGCAAAGATAAATTATGTTAATCGTGTTCCAAAGAACGGGTAGCCAATGGTGTGGAAGGAAAACTTCGAATGTGATTTGCCGAAAATGACAATTTTTGAGTTGTACCCTTATTCTAGGATGGGTGCTACATATTGTTTCATTTTTAGTTTATTATAATATAAAACTCAATATTGTTGTTAGATAATGTATAAATTCACCCAAGGGCTGTCACTGGGCAGTAACTTGCATCATGTTTACGAGGGCAACCTCTCTTTATTTACTATTGCGCAAAACGATACTGTAATATATAATTACAATAAAGTTATTATTGAAGAAAAAAAAATCTATCTGAATGATAATTTTATCCGCTAGGTAATTTGCAATTGATGAAAGACTCATATTCTTTATCTGGAGTATAGCGCTATACTCAGTATGGCTATCCTGCAGTTAATGTAGATGATTGATAAACCGGCCCTTAAAGAAAATTTTGTCGCCGACGGATTCGAACTCCAGCCGCCCGCACAGCAGGCACGTTCTCTTGCACTGGACTACCATCAATTGATCGAGATGTAAGCATTATCTGGCGTTCATAGGTCCGGATTCGATGTATTCCCCTTTTCCCTCAATTATGGGAAACGAACGTAAACAACGCAAGTGGTGTCATTCGATTTATTGAATTTTTAATGTCTTAATCATTAAATACTACATACCTATTAGGGTTGATCAACTGTGATGCAGATGTTACTGTCAAATCCCCATCTGAAGTTCAATATTTTAGCTACATTTCATAATGTTTGATCCAGTAGTTTCGAAAAAATGCTTCGGATGACGGAGTTTTTTTTCGATTTTTTTAATGCAAAAAAAGAAAGGTAAACCAATAAATTTTAAATGGTGGGTAGGAGGGGGGTAAACAAATTTTTCTCGTGGTCGTTTACAAGACGCCAAAACGCTCAAACTTTATTTTCACAAAGGTGTTTTTATTTTTTTTTTTTTTTTTTTAAGAAATCCCTTCCATGTAGAGCACTTATATATAATAATTATTGAACGTATTCTATGGTAGATATTGTTATATATCCCAATATATGATAAAGAAGAAAAAATCACTAAAATAATCGATAAAACACCCACAGTCTACCAGCTTCTCTGAATTCAGCAAGAGCTGATGTTGAAGTGTAATAGTAGGTAGGTACATGACAATTTAATTCATAGGTATTTGAAACCAGCCCTAACCCCCCAACTGAGCTATTTGTAATCTATTGATTACAAGAAGTGCCTGCGCTCCTCACGAATGGATTCAATAGATGACATGAGCCCTCTCAGGCGCTCTACATTTCAAGTTACAGTGCTGGGAGTTTCCACAGGTCTCCGTGAGGGATTTAAAGTTTCAGATCCAGTTGGGCAGACGTATATAGTGGACTCTTTGCTGCTCACGACATTAAAAACGGAATGCTCGTAGAAGTAAGGAACGAGGAGATACCATTGCTTACTAGGAGGGAGTTAGAAAAGGCAGTGCTGTCAATGCGTAATAAAAGAAGATGGCTGTGGAAAACTATCCAGAACTTCTAGAGGATATGTACAACACTTGCCTAATAAATGGGATATTCCCTGAGAGGTGGAAAACAGCAAGACTCGTCATTATAGGTAAGGGGGAGGGAGAGCCTAGTACTGCATCCGCACACAGAACTCTATGTATGTTGTACACAGCAGGCAAGCTGCACGAAAAAATGCTGAAGGTAAGAACATTTAATGCAGTCACGAGGCTGGTGGGCTGCCCCAGAGACAGTATAGTCTCACCGTAGGAAGGCAACTGTAGATGCAGTGAATTTGTGCAGTGTGTTAGTAGTGTGTGTCTGTTGTAAGTCAGTGAGAATAGGGAATCATCAATCTAAGGAATTGTGCATGATGGTGACACTACATGTTAAGAATACCTTCAACTCGGCTGGGTGGTGAGATATACTTATATATCCCGAGTTTTTGCCATAATATCGGTGGTAGCTGACCATTTCTTTGCATTCAAGTGCTGAAATTTCAAAGCAATGAGACGATCAAGCAGCATGACTGGAACTTTTACTTTGTAAAATAAATTAAAATTCAGTAAATTAAACAGAAAATGAACATTTATCAAATATCCTGCCCCCCCCCCCCCTCTCCACCCCCCATCCCCTGCAAATGTATATTACAACAATTTTTTTTTTTTTTTTACGCAATCATAACATTCTTTGATTTTTTATTGTACCTATCTATTACAATAATTGAAAAGTTCACGCTACTACATTTACTTATATGGTGTTTCCAAAAAAAATTATCAACGGATCTGCTTCCAATACCCAGAGCTGGCACTTGAGAAAAGCGAATGAAAATAATAAAGAAATACATTAGATCCTGCTGGTTAATAACTGTCAGTGACAGTACGAAACAGTGACCGAAAATAGTAGTGAGGAGCTGAAATTTTACTCGACTTTTGTCACGAGCACTTTTTTTAAATTAATTCATTAATTTACAATTAACATGTATGTTTTTTAATGAGTCTGTTTACAAATAACATATCTCACTGACAGTACTGTAATTTTCTGCGTTGTTCCACACTTATAAGTACTTAGAAGTTCTTCTCCTATAAAATCTCACGTCACTAGTATTATTCTTCACTTTTCACTGTTTGTTACGTTGAGTAGTTACGTCAATAGGTTGTTTTAGCATTTTTCCCATCTGAGTCGTTCAGATGAGTCGTTGGACGAATAGAGGTTTTTCTAGCGCAAGCAAACCAGAAGCTAACCACTGAGTCGTACTGTACGAATAGGGAATTGTTATACGATTGGATGAAACGATTTAAAAGTCACACTATTCCAAATCTCCATATTTAAGCCCGAGTCATAGAATTCTCTCATAATAGGAGAAGTATCAAATTAGCAACAGCTTTATCTGTAGTTTAACTTTTTCACTAGAAATACATGTAGGTAGTAGAAGAAGGAAGGGAACTTGGAAGGGTAGGTAGTTGTTAAGGCAACATTGAAATCCGCCTTGGGTTAGGAGAATCTCATTCGGGAATATAAACATGATCAACGATCAAGATGTACATACCTCTATTATAAACATGTTCTACCTACCTGTACCCATTTCCTACATATGTACGATATTTTACACTTTTTTCCCTTGGCCAATTACGTTTCATTATTAAAGATGTGGATACCCGCTAATACACGTCAAAGGGCAAAGGGAGGCGTTTCTGTCTGTCTATTTTCTCTGTAATGTGGCACAATCCCCACTCATTTCATAAAAATCGATCTATCAGGATCGGAGCTTCGTCTGTAACAACCAATTTCAGGTTGGGCAGGTGCAATGGTTACCTATTTCAACAAAATTAGTAGGATGACATCCTGAGACTTGTACCTGGATACCCTCGAACGAAACCGGACTGATGGTAGGGATCGGACATCGAAGCCAAAACATCGATGTTGCCATCGATGGCAACATCGACCAGTGACCATCGATGTGGGTAAATATCGGTATTCTTGCCATCGATGTTTTTCAACATCGATGTTGTAAAAAATTGTAGTAAATTAGAACATTGATTATCTAAAGATATTTATCAAAAACAAATATCTCTCAAAAATCAAATTAGGCTATGCCCTTATGCTGGTATATTAAACATTTTCAAACATTTTTTAAATTATTGGTCAACCCAGCAGAAATTTATTTTTAAACTAGAACAAGTTGATGCAAATGTCGTGACAGTTCCCGTCAGAATCCCAGAGAATGCACTGCCGTTGCTCCGTCTCGAAGGGCATCGGGCGTCTCTTCCCATATTTGCGAACTGCTACGTTTGGCGGTGGATGGGTGATCCGAGAATCGGAAAACCAATCTACTCCGAACATAGCACAGTGATGCTGTTAGTAGGAGTGGGTATCTTTCTCACGGGATACTGTCACTCTCCTCTCACTTTCGAGGATTTAGGCCCCATTGCACCTCTGAGGGTTACCTATATCCTTGATAAAGCACATCTTTGTTTTCCTTTCAAAAGGAAGTTGGAGAATACTAATGGAAGAAGTTGGATTTGGGATTTTTCTTTATCAAACCACCTAATTTTATCCACCCCAAACCTATCTAGATTTACCCTAGATTTTCAAGTGTTCACCCTAAAATTCAAACTTTGATTGCACAAGTTGGAAAAAATCGGTGGGGCCAACATCGATGGTCCATATTTATCAAAGCCTTACCATCGATGTTCGATAATATCGTTGATATCAACATCGATGCTCGATAATATCGTTGATATGAACATCGATGGAACAACACTGAACATCGGACATGAAACATCGATGTTTCAAAACATCGATGTCGTTTTCCGATCCCTAACTCATGGTAGATCGTGAAGTTTTAGAATCCATTTCAGGTATCAGCATAATTTAAGTTCGGATGAATCCTAAAACTAACCACCTTTTTGAAAATCACGAATATTACAATGCGCTTTTATATTATAGCATTATAGGTTATCGTCATGGAAGGTTACATGCGTATCCGGAGCTGTAGTCGGTTTCCCTTGTGCTCCGAATAGGATTTTTCTATTCGTACAACGAATAGACCGCTAACCGTTAGCATTTTTTGCGCATGCGGAATGCTCCATTTCTATTCATAGTTCCTCCCACTCGACTACGACTCAGCGTTGCAAAACCTCCCTAAGAACTCTCTAATCTAACTAACAATCAGTAAGTTTAATTGTGAGTTATTGAGGATAATGAAAAAACGTTGATGGAAATTCGGTTTGAATTCCACCCTAATTTCCTATAAATACGCCGTAGTAGTGTAGCAATGTAATGGTATCTACGTTTATTAACTTTTTTATGTTGAGAAAACGAAGATATGTCGTCGGTACGGAAGAAACTAATATGGCTGAAGATCTACGATACTCGGAAGGAAGTGAAAAAAAGGAAGAAAAAAAAAAAAACTCAAAGGAACAGGAGCAAAGCAAAATGAACCGAACCCTCTCTGAGTCACAATGGGAAAAAAGGCATAATCCCGAAGGAGGATCACGTACGCTATTCATTAGCTCTTTCTCAGCCTTTCTTAAATCGACGAAAAGGGACCGGGACGAGAAAAGAGCGAATGGAAGCTCTCTCAATGATGGGATAGAAGACCCAACAAGAGAACGGAGTGTGTGGGTTGAAAGAGGTACCAGAATACACTGCATGCTCCTTCAAGCTGGAGGGTGCGACTTAAAATTTATAATTAGTTGAGTGTTTCCCGTTATTTCAAACTCCATTACGTGGATAAAGACTAATCTGGGAGATAAATGAAATAAAATGAAATGAAGTTTTCAGTAAATAACTACCTACTCAGGGGATAATTACTTCGAAATGGTATATTCTCAGAAGGTTGAAAAATAGAAATTATGTGTACCTTGTTTTTACTGGGGTAAGGCTCATCATTTACGGACTTTTCGGAGAAGACCATCGTCACTGGCTAGTCGAGTATCGGTGGCGACCACTTTCGACACAAAGACATCATCATCAATCAGTCGAAACAGTAATCTAGTAAGACTAACCTAAGTCCGAAAGCCGAAAATATGTAGTGATTTCAGGAGAAGATTTGAGATTAGGTTATGACAATTTAGTCCGTTTTGAGTGAGAAATTTTTGTCTGCCATCATAAAATTGGTGGAATACGAAATGCCGGCTCAAAAGTTGGCTTAATTTACCCCTATTAAAGTTTTTACATACAATTACATTCATGCAGCTCAACCGATGCTTTAATAGGTGAGGAAGGACTCATTACCTACCTACTTTATACTCGTATATTACAATAACAAGTGTCTTGCCTTGTTTTGATAGCAAAACAGTCATCATGCAGATTGAGGTTTTAAAAAGCATGAATTACGTATTTGAGGTCTAAATTTTGAAATTCCAATCATATGGAGCAATAATATTGTATGTGGAAAGGAAACAATACTTCTAATGGGATTTATCTTGAGAGAAAGAGAGAAGGATAGAGTGCGAGAGAGAGAGAGATCTGTGATGTGTCCTTCCAGACAAGCTCAAAAAGAAAACTCAAGCTTTCCAATTGAATGGATGAGTTTATTTGCCAGAGTTTTTTGAGTAACTCGAATTGGCCAAGTTGAAAAATCACTAAGCCACCCCCCCCCCCCCTCCCAAAAAAAAAGGCTGAAAAGTTATTAAATGTATGTTTTAGTAGAATTTTAGTCATGCAAAGTTTATCAATGATAAAATATAAAAATAAACAATTTCTTCACAAAATTATGCTGAAAAGATTTGAATCGTAAAATTATATTAAAAAAAGTTTATTCGCCATAAAATTTGTGGTTAACTTATTTCTATGCACTCACGATGCTCGAATTCCTAAACAATTTAACATAATACGAGTATAAAGGTATATATTCTTGTGATAATTCGATCTACAAAATTCGTTCATACGATCATTCTGCATAATTGGAGCTTTTTAGTGATTTTTTAATTGATTTTTTTAAATTTGACAACTTTTATGTGCTCAAAAAGTGTTGCCCAACAAGGCCAAGCTTGACTTTTTGGTGTAAGAACAGAATTTTTATCTCAATCCTAAGGAGAGTTATCATCAGAAATAACAAACACACACACAGACATAGACATATATATCGCCGAGGAGGGGCTTCGCCCCCCTGGACCCCCCTAATCTATATTCGGCGCTTAGCGCCTCACCGGATCTTTTCTCTTCTCTACTGCGTAGAAACCGAGGATACTTTGCTATGCAATTCTTAGCCTGAATCAACTTAGTTTTGGAATGTAGCCAGGTACCTAAGGAGAGGGAAATTGGTAACTTGAAATGTGAACATTTATCACATAAATCAAGCGCTTTCCAACGAGTGGCGAACGATTTTTGTGAGTTGAAAACTGCAGAAGTTTCATTCCCCTAACAGCGGCTGGGTTGTACGTGAAAAACACTGAAATTGTAACACAATCTATAGCAACTACCTACTCAACTACTCGGTTGTACGTGAAAATCATCTTTAATTTCGTTTGGGACGTTACAAAAAAATTATTGGGGGTCGGCCTAAGAATTGCATAGCAATTAATATACATATATATATGAAAAAGCTTTGAACTCCGGGATTCGTTTCAGAATATTTCAAAATGGATTTCAATGGAGAAATTCTTCAAAAAATTAGGTTTTAAGATTTTTGGAGCTATTGCAATAGCTTCATTTTCTAGAAAAATTCGCAATGATGTGTTGATAAAACTCGATCCTAAGGGGTACCTAACCTCTTGAAGAACGGAGGGAGGTTTTGGAAAGGCTTCCCTGCGAGATCTTCCCGTTGATGGTAATAATAGAAACTCTTTGGCTCCCTCCACAGCTGGGTTGACAATCAACTTGGGCTGAGGGAGAGGGGTGCGGGAGATTTGTTGGCAAAGCGACCCGCCGCGATCGTCAGTGGCAGTGCAGTGTCGTTCTAAGCCGCGTCGGAGTTGAGTGTCAAACGCCGCGCCAGAGTCAACGAACGTGCAGGATGGCTTTCCTCAAGTCGCTTTGGAAAAATGGATCAAAACACAAAAGTGAGTTGAAAAGTTTGCATTTATTTAATTAATTATTGCTTCCGAAACTACCTAAAGGTAGCGGAAGCATTGTTTTCACTTTCGGGAGAAAATAATTGTTGGTCACCACAATCAAAATTTCCACTCGCATTTTACGTTTTAGACCATTTTGAACAACTTTAGTTTCGTGTCTGTCTGTGTGTGTGTCTGTCGAGTGTCCGCAAATCCTTGCAACAAGCGTAATTTCCTCAGTTTTCATCTGATTTGAATGAAATTTTCAGGGGATGTGCGGGTTAGGGAGTAGACGGTCCCCTATCAGTTTCATCGTTCTTGACTCAATACCTCACTCTGCGCATGCGCTATCGTAACTTCTACCATGCATCTTTTTCTCACGCCCTAGTCGTCCGATCTCGCTTCAATTTGGATGATATTTGGGAGATGACAATTTAATCATCTTATATCAATTTTAATATGATTGTATCATTTCTAGCTACTGGGCATGCGCCAATATGAATTACTTGTAATGACCTAAATGTCCACAGTTTCTAAGGATTTTGATGAAATTACAGTAAAACTTGGATGATTCGAACCTCAAGGACAAGTCAAAAACTTCGAATTAACCAAAAATTCCAATTAAAAAAGTTTTTAATAAATTATATTTTAACAAACTACAGTACGAAGTAAAGTACATACAGTAACATTGAATACTGTATTGACCAACAGAATATTGAACAATAAATATAAAGACACTTAGAATGGTACTGTATTTAACTGCAACCATAAAAAACAATCTATTGTTTTTCAAAAAAGGATGATATTTTGGCCTGTTTCCTTGAATGAAGTCTCTCGGCCATTATAAAAGATTCTAACGCATTCAAAGAGTTGAAGTATGAATCACTTACATTAATTAATTCGACTTTCAAAAAACATCTGAGTTCTTGTACGTGATTCATGGCGTCAGCTGCACTCGGCCCCAGTACTTCTGTTGATAATCCAGCGATCTCGTCTCCCGAACCGTCTCCATCAGATTGTACGATGGTACCTACTGACTTGCATGCATTTGGTCTATCGCAAACTACTATCGTTACTAAAACGTATTTTCCGATAAATTTACAATTATTTTGAGTCGCAGCTTAAAATTTATACCTCAATTAGCACGCCGAAAATTCGAATTATCCAAAATAAAATTCGGATTATCCACGATTTTTTAGCATTGTTTAAATACAAAATGCTAGGGACCAAGATAAATATTCGTATTAAAGAAGATTTCGAATTAAAGAAGTTCGAATTATCCAGGTTCCACTGTATCAGCTAATGCGCGGTTTAGGTTGTAGATGGTCCCGTTCCTATTTCATTGTTTTCAACTCATCAGTTCATTCTGTTCTTGCACAAACGTAAATTACATGAGTATCATTTTTTTCGTTTCTTAATTGATCAATTATGATATTTCTCGCTCCTTCTTGATTTACTCTTTTCCGCTATAGAATTTTTCAAGATTATTCAAAACTTTTCAATGATCTATAACATTCATAATAGGTAAACGTGGAAGCTGTGTGCCACACCAAACTTGGCAGACGTTTTTTCATTTATTCATTATTAGGTAATACGGGCAAGCCCAAAATCTATACTGTAGTAATTAAAAGAAAACAATACTAGACGAAAAAGAAAGAGATGTATAATGTATGTCAAGCTATTATTGTATCTAAAATTATTAAGCTATCAAGCTGCGATCAATCTTTTTTTTTCCACAGACACTGATTGGCAATAAATGTCTATACCAGAGTAGTTCTGCATGGCATAGATCGACACTCATCAATGACATTTGATCAATTCAACCCATTTTAGGCTGTAATCAAGAAAGATTGTATTAATAATGTATATTTGAAAATAAAAACGTTTATAAGTCATATAAAACGAGATAATCTAGGAGAGTGCCTGGTCGTACTTCTTGGGGTGAAATCTACTTTGATTTAGAAATATTAAATAAAAAAAAACACGTTGACATACCTACCACTAAATCGGTGATTTCAGGAAGATCTAGGATATCTATGGTAAACCAAATTGCCTGGGCACAAAAATTCAACTGGTAAGAATTAAGTTGGGAGTTCATCTGTACTGGAATAAAATACGCTGCAAATTAATATTCGAGGGTTTATTTATTCTTCATTGGAAAGCTCTTCTACTCAGAAGACCTGTCTATAATTATTAAACGAAGTCTAATTATTGATTAGGTACATACCTAAAAAGATCTGCATACGTGCAGATCCCTACCGAAGACAAATAAATTAAGTAATACACCTACACTTTCCCAGAATTGAACACGAGTTGATCCACCGACTGATACCTGGATGATACATATGCTTCAGAAACCCACCTACAGATGAGAAAAGTGATAATAAACCAGGTTACGTGAAGTGAAAATTCCACTGGAATAATATCAGCTGATATGAGCTTCGTAGTTACAAGGCGATTTTTGCTATATTCCACCAGTTATGATTTACCCTCATGATGTTGATATTTCTTGTTTTTCCTGCCAACGTTCTAGCCCTTACGGAGAGCAAACGAATGAACGTACGCAACTTGGGTGGCTTCATTCGAATCTTTGGGATGATATCCATAAGTGAGACCCCCCAAAACCTTTTTGCTTTAACCTTAGTTCGATTAAACATTGAAGGAAAGTTGAACATGCTCCATTTCGAATTTTAGCTTCATAGTTTGAATAGCTCTAGATCTCACTCAGCTGAGCTGTTCTGGTACTTTAGTTTCGCTTTGATACATCTCATGGGTTCTCCATTTAAAATTTTAGCTTCATTGGTTGAAGAGCAAATGAATTAACTCCTAATCTAGCGGGCTTCCGACATTACAGTTCATTTCTAAATGTTCCAAAAAGCCTCCACTTCAAATTTCAGCTTCATAGGTTGGATAGCAGAGAACATAGCTCCGAATCCCATTTCGCTGATCTGGGTGATTCTAGACTTCATGATTTGTTTCTACAACTCCCAAGTGGCCTCCATTCCAAATTTCCATTTAAATTTTTAGTTCATAGTTTGAATAGCAACGAACTTAGCTCCGGATTCTAAACAGCTGATCTGGGGGGCTGTAAACGTCACGATTCATTTCTAGACGACGAGATGTTCCAGACCCGGCGCGAGCACCACCACCTCACTGTCTTTTCCCCTCCGTTTGTTAGGAGTGTCTCAAATAGAGGTTTTGAATTTTTAGCTTTGTTGCCGTTTTGATCGATTTTTAAAGCGAATTTTAATGAATTTTACGTACATTTTCAGCATAATTTGAGACTTTTGCACTTTATTTGAGCAATATTCTACTAAAAATTATGAGTTTAACAATTTTTGCTGTTTAGGTATAGCAATGTTTAGTGATTTTTTCAGCAAATGTTTTGAAATGTGACCAATTTAATGTGTTCAGAAAGTTCTGGCCATCGAATTCATCTTTTCGTTTGGAAAGCTTGATTTTTGGCGCATGAACGGAATTTGTATCCCAACCCTATGGAGAGTTTTCGACTGGAATGAGACATAAATATATAAATACACACACGCATACAATTATGTATATAAGAAAAAGGGTTAAACTCTAGGATTCGTTTTATAATGCATCAAAACGGATTTCAAAGAAGAAATGTTTCAAAAATTTTGATTTTAATATTTTCCAAGCCATTGTAATGCTTCATTTTCTACAAAAATTTGCTGAAAAAATGAAAATTTGGCCATATGGTTATACTGCTTGATTTATATAATTATTTTTCCCCTGTTCAGAAGAGACCATTTGAGGTTGAAATTGAAGTAGTACCCATAAAAGTAAAATAGAAGAACCAGCAATATCAAAAGCAATTATTTACGTCCGTAAGAGCTCGTTAGGAATTAACATAGAAACTCTATTTTGTAATAGGACTGCATCATTGGGTTATCCTGCGATATAGGAATTTCCATTGTAGTGCCTATCTCGGAATTGCGCTTCTCCGTGGGTATTTTTATAATCTATTCGCGGTAACTATGCACTAACGTTCATTTTACTTGATGGATAAAGACTTGTAAATTTATAAGAACAATGAATAATTCACACCCTCACAGAAAGCCGATTCACAAACTCAGTATAGTTGACGGAATTCATTGTTGGAAATAAAGACCTGGAAAGGTCGATGGAGATTGATACAATTCGGAATAGCTACTCCCATTTACCTATTCAGTGATGCAATGCGAGCGTCCGTTGCTGGGATAAATGTTTCTCTCGTGTGAAACATGATTGGTAAATTTGTTTACACCTTCGAAGTAAAAACTGCATTATCACCGTGATAAGGCCATTTTCGTCACGCATCTCATGAATTTCAATTTATATTTGTGCGGTCAAACGGATGTAAATATGTCAACTGCAGGAGTGGGCGTGATCTGCACTATCGAGAAGATCTCTCTTTCCTCATGCATCATCCTTTTGGGATCTCCTATGCTTTCACCGTTTTAGCGAACTCACAGAAAAAAAGGTCCAGCCAAGCAACATGGTCGTTTGAGCAAATTTACGTAAATAATCGTATTATAATACAGAGTGATTCCCTCGCAGATGCAAAAAAAAAAAAAAAAAAAAAAAAAAAAAAAAAAAAAACATTTGGGTGAAACTGCATCGAAAATGGAGTAAAATTCCGCCAACTGCATATTTTTATCTCAATCCGTTTTCAAGATATGATTTTTTAAAGGTTTTTTTTAGGAAAACCGTGTTTCTTCCCTTTTAAACTCAAATTTCTCCACTTTACTTCATTCAATTTCAAATTTTGATCACATTTTCGGAATTAGTATTAAATTTACAATAAGAATAGTGTACTTCGGTTCTTAAAAACTACCATCCGAAGACCCTCTAATCAGCTCAAACATTGACGATTTTGAAAAAATAATATTTCTGAAAATATTTAAATCTTTACTACTCATTCAAAAAGAAACCTGGAAACTAGAAAATCTCATGAAAACTGATTCATCTAATATTCTTTCCAACGGTATAATCAATTTTACTTTTATTTTGTTATTTAGGGGAGAAAATTATGTTTTAAAGTTAAGAAATGTGGGTTTTTCAATGAAATTGTTGGTTTCCTCGAAATATGACCTCCATGAACCCACGAGTATGGGGTCGGTTTCTATGTATTGTTTCACGCTGTATCGATTGGTAACATTTGTAGATCTCTCCGACTCCGTTAAAACCGGGTTTTACACTTAAAATGGCAAATGTTTAGTTTGTTTGTTACGATTAAATGTATGTGTGTTAAGGGGTAAAACTAGTTAATTAAAGAGTAAAACTCGATTATAACGGAGTTGGAGAGATCTACAAGTGTTACCATTCGATACAGCGTGAAACAATACATAGAAACCGACCCCGTACTCGTGGGTTCATGGAGGCCATATTTCGAGGAAACCAACAATTTCATTGAAAAACCCACATTTTTTTAACATTAAAACATAATTTTCTCCCCTAAATAACAAAATAAAAGTAAACTTGATTATGCCGTTGGAAAAAGAATTAGACGAAGCAGTTTTCATGATATTTGCCAGTTCCCAGGATTCGTTTTGGAAGAGTAGTAAAGTTTTAAAGATTTTCAGAAATATTCTTTTTTCAAAATCGTCAATGTTTGAGCTGATGTGAGGGCCTTTGGATGGTACTTTTTAAGAACCAAAGTACACTATTCGTATAGAAAATTTGATGCTAATTCCGAAAATGTGGTCGAAAGTTAATATTGAATGAAGTAAAGTGGAGAAATTCGAGTTTAAAAGGAAAGAAACACGGTTTTCCTGAAAAAACCTTTAAAAAATCATATTTCGAGAACGGATTCAGATAAATATATGCAATTGGAGGCATTTTACTCCATTTTCAATGCACTTTCACCCGAATTTTTTTTTGCATCTGCGAGGGAATCACCCTGTATATGATAAAACATATTGTTCTATCGTTTTGAAATTCGAGCATTTTGGGTGCATGAAAATAGTTAACTACTACCTAATTTTAAGGCAGCAAAACTCATTCAAAACAATATTCTGCGATTCAAAGAATATTCGGAAATTTTAGCTCATTTTGGGAGTTTTATAAATTTTTTAGCAAATAATGAAATTTGAGTTCATATGTCTAAATTTTATAATGTTCTGGTTCGATGTTGACTAACATTCTTTGGCTTGATTTGTGCTAAAAATATAAATTCGAATATTTTCAGCCATTTTTTAGTGGTTTTAAAAAAATATTATTTAGCAGCAGTGAGTAGCTTAATCCAATATCAAGCGCCGGAAATAAGTAGAAGTTTCCAGTTACTTTTATCTCTATGAGCACCGGCCAGGGTGCCCCAGCCGGACCCGGCCCAACCCACTGTGGTAATGATTGCTCTCAACGAGAGACCAGGTTTATCTTTATATTTATATTCACACAATTATCGCTGAAACCCACTGGTGTGTTCTACAGTTGATAAGATAGAGCAAATCAACCAATTGCCTGTTATGTTACATGATGCAGCAATAATAGTTGAGCCGATACGTTATCGGCGCGTTGAACGTTATAATAATCCTGATACAGTCACCAATCCATCATCATCTCATGAAACTAATCAGCCCCTCTCTATCTCCTATCCGACAGAAGCCCGTTCCTGCTTCAGATCCGCTGAGATGTTTCCCAGTAAATCCCATCACCGAGCACGAGGAGCCCCAGAGACGGCCTTCCGGTCCGTTTAAGCGGAGCAAACGCTTACCCGTCACTATTAATTTCCCCTAAACCTTCCTCCACATCAAAAACACTTACCCCAAGCTCGTGCCGCTCTAGGGTTATCGAGCTGATGACAATATGCTCTGGCTTAGAGATACTGCGGTCTGAGGCAACTTTAAAGTCTTATCAAACTAGCGTTCCACCAAGGTCCTTATACGGGACTTAACCTTACTCCAGTCGCGAGGTCGTTAAGGTTTATTGCGAATTTATACATCCATTGAAACTAGTATAATCCGAGATCACGAAATTATTAATCAGTTTGATAGTTAACAGTTGGATAATGATGTTATTATCGGTAAACAACAGTAATATCATATATATATATATATATATATATATATATATATATATATATATATATATATGAACAAGCGTTAAACTCTAGGATTCGTTCCAGAATGCCTTCAAACGGATTTCGATGAAAACTTTTTTCGAAAATTTCAATTTTAAATCTTTTGACCCATTGCAATAGCTTTTTTTTTTTTTTAGGAAAATTCGTAAAAAGTAACAATACACATTCACGTTAGTTTGATTACATTATTATTGGGTTTCTGTGTAATTTTGAAGCGTCATACATATGAATTTTGAAGCTACGTGTACAATACTTTTCAGGCATGAACAATTGTGGACAATATTTGTCAGATGTAGAGTATTTGGAAAATTTTGAAGTGATTACTGTAATCTAAGAGCATTTTTTGCGTCTTGAAGAAAATACCTAAGTATGGTTATTAAAAATTATGATATTTGGTATGTAATTAGTGCAATCTTGAGGACGTACAAACTATGAAATTCGTACACAATGATCAATTTCCACTTATGGTCATCATCACGTTTTATTAATTCTATGAGATAAATCAATAATAAGCAAATATTATCCATTCTCTTTACATATAATTTAGATTTGAAGTCAACAAGTTTTCATCCGGAACTACTTAGAATTGAAGCGATACAAAGTTTTTTAAGTATGCTGATTATGCAAGTCTGATCTGAAATCTGTATACAAAAGAAAAAAGTAACTCGTCATTTATACTTACATTTACAATGTTTCAACTGTTCTAAAAAAAAGAAGTACAAAAAATAAAAGTTTCTCAGGAAAGATAGTCAGTTAGTAGGAAAATAAGTGACAGGTATGATGAGGAACGTTGCTCTGAAGATGATCGGTGCAGTTTTCTTGGTTGAAGACTCATTGAGTAATTGAGTAATTGCTATGCGATTCTTAGGCCGACCCCCAACAATTTTTTTTGTAACGTCCGTGAAGCGAAGTGCGAGTTCGTGGGTTCGAATCCCAGCCAGGCTTGAACATTTTTTTATATCCAAATTTTTTTGTATCCATTTTTTTCGCATCGTGGGTTCGAATCCCAGCCAGGCTTGAACATTTTTTTATATCCAAAGTTTTTTATATCAATTTTTTTATATAAAATGAACCAATAAAAATGTACAAAAGAGAAAAAAACGACTTTATTTTTTGAGCGTTTGCAGGTTAAGAATGGCATAGCAAATTATCCTCGTTTTCTACTCAGTACAAAAGAGAAAAGATGCGGGGGGTCAAGCGGGGCGAAGCCCCCCGGCGGGGCACGAAGCGCCGAGTATATATATATATATATATATACCCTTAAACTCTTAGAGATTTGTTTTAATCTATTAAAAATGATTTCAGTAATGACAATTTTCAAAAATTTTTATTTTAAAATTTTTGAAATAGCTTCCTTTTCAACGAAAATTCTCAAAAACGTGTGAGACCTCTCATTAGTGTACCGTCAAAGTCGTGTGTACGATGCAAAGCCGGATAGTTCATTATGACCTTCCCATTGCGTACCGCTAATGAATTCATTATTCAACTGTTAATTACCTAACTGATTAATAATATTGTGATCTCGGATTATACTTGTTTCAAGGGATGTATAAATTCGCAATAAACCCTAACGACCTCGCTACTGGAGTAAGGTTAAGTCCCGTATAAGGACTTTGATGGAACGCTAGTTTCATAAGACTTTGAAGTTGCCTCAGACCGCAGTATCTCTAAGCCAGCGCATATTGTCATCAGCTCGATAACCCTAGAGCGGCACGAGCTTGGGGTAAGTGTTTTTGATGTGGAGGAAGGTTTAGGGGAAATTAATAGTGACGGGTAAGCGTTTGCTCCGCTTAAACGGATCGGAAGGCCGTCTCTGGGGCTCCTCACGCTCGGTGATGGGATTTACTGGGAAACATCTCAGCGGATCTGAAGCAGGAACGGGCTTCTGTCGGATAGGAGATATAGAGGGGCTGATTAGTTTCATGAGATGATGATGGATTGGTGACTGTATCAGGATTATTATAACGTTCAACGCGCCGATAACGTATCGGCTCAACTATTATTGCTGCATCATGTAACATAACAGGCAATTGGTCGATTTGCTCTATCTTATCAACTGTAGAACACACCAGTGGGTTTCAGGATAAATGTGTGAATATGAATATAAAGATAAACCTGGTCTCTCGTTGAGAGCAATCACCACCACAGTGGGTTGGGCCGGGTCCGGCTGGGGCACCCTGGTCAGCGCTCATAGAGATTAAAGACTGAAAACTCCTACTTATTTACCAGCGCTTGGTATAGGATTATGCTATTCACGGCCGCTGTGCCCGGTGGCGTTCTACATCAATAATGTAATTACATTGATATTATTACAACGTAGAATACGTTGTTGCGGACACCGAGAAGTTAATCAACGATTATCTATTTAACGATGAACTTATATATAGTTTCTATCTATGTATGGTCCCCCCCCCCCCCCCAAAAAAAACGGATAAACGGCTGGACCGATTCCGATGGGAGCGGTCGTAAAGTTATTAGTAAGTTTTGGCGCACAACATCAACTAGGTCTAAACCTCCAAATCGCCTTCTACTTCATGAACGGTGCTTCCCTCGCAACCGATATGTTTAGTTCCCGAACTTTTGTTATTGCGGTTGCTAATGGGCAGTTTGTTAACGGCGGAAATTCGTGATAAGTGGAGAAGCCTTGACTGGTTGCTGTATGGGTGTTCCTAGTGAAGCATGGGTTATAGTATTGACAGGCGATGCACGAGACATTTACTAAAAAAATCCCTGAAAATGGCTAAAAACGTCTAAAATCGTTAAATTCATATTTTTTGGTAGAATATTACTCAAATAAAGTTCACTAACTATAAAATAGAATATTCAAAAATTTTGCTACAAAATTATGCTGAATAATGTACTAAAAATTCTGATTATTTTCTAAAATATCGATAAAAAATGCAAAAAAATCTAAAAACTTAAAACCTCTATTCGGTTTTGAGATTATTATTTAGAATTCTTTTTTCGCCATAAAATCAATAGTTAACGATTCCCTTGCAATAAAAAAAGCTCAAATTTCAAAACAATTTAACTACCTATGCAATAAGATAATTTACGAAAATTTGCTCATACAATCATGCTGCAAAACTGGCACTTTGTTGTGTGTTCTCTTTGTGAACTTTTGGGGCCAGAAAGCGTGAGCCGTCGATGTTATTATTGGAGGTTAATAAAAAAACTAATTTACGGACAGAAAAGCCTTCTTTGTGAAATCTTGTTTTCGGATAAGATGCTCCAAAACATGTAATGTCATCGCCAACCTCATCATCACAAAGAAGGTAGCTCTTTCCGACTTGCAGGGTGCGCTATGTTTAGAAGGCGATTTTGGCACACGATCGCGGCTATAAAACTAGCGATCACGCCCAGAGGTCGTGAGAGAGCATCGAGCCATTCGCGTCCGGGAATCATTTCAAATTATTCAGAGGGACGACCGGCGAATTGCGACGGTAGACCGGATGAAACACGGAATAGATAATTTTATTATTAAGGTCGACAAACCGGGTCAAACTCGTCGGGTCTACTGGAGGCGTTGCGCAAATTGAATAACCCGAGATAATGACATTCAGGCCTCAGTGTGAGTGATTACCATCATGAGATGTACGGCCTCCTAAGTGAAAAATACAAACATGTTTACTAATGATCGAAAAATATCTCGAATGAACTCATGACGTAAGGTATAGCTATCACTCAGGTTCCTTGCATACACAATTGTGTTTAAGCAATTGTTGATGAACAATGAAGAAGCAAAACCGTATGAACAAATAAGAATGAATTATCAGTGCAAGACAAATCGCTCACAGGTGTTTAGTCCATATTCTCGTGACGTCACGCCTGGAGTAGGTTTGAGTTTCTTCTAGGGTCTGCCATGACGTGGTAGATGTTACTAGATCGCAACTCAACCAACCTATTTTTCACTAGAAGTTTGCCATCGTATGTCAACCTAATAAGTTGTTATAATGACATTCTTCAATAGTTTTGTTTTACGAAGGTGATATTGTAGTTATATAAAGTTTCAATTCAATTAAATGGTCGCAGTAATTATGCCTACCAGCGCAATTTTGGTTCTAGACAACGATACCGATCTAGTGGAGAAAGAGTTTTTTTTTTCTAAGGGACTAACTATTATAGTTAATCAGTGTATAGAAACTAAAGAACTTCATTCGTTTAACCTGAGAATAAATAACTTGAAAATAATTGAAAATTCCTCAGATCTTTGTACTGAGGTGTAGGTACTACATAGCCATTGCCCTGGCAGTTTCATCAGCGTTTCAGACATGTTCTTATTACTATAACTGAGGCAGCTTTACTTGTTTTATCGAATAAATGAAAGGATAGATTTGGTAGTTTGTTGAAGTAAACAGGGCAGGTTGGTGCTCTACCAACAAACGAAACTACGTAGGTACGTACAGCCTAGGTACAAATTCGCTGTAGGTTAAAAGTAAACTAGTATGTAGGTTGTTGCTCTGCCAACGAATACAACTGCTTACCAACAAGTTTATCGAATACCGAATCAGGAAATGTGCAGCATGAATTATAAACTAGCTGTAAAGAAAAAACCTTGAAATTTATTCTTCTGAAGGTTAGAATTCCACACTGTTAGTGAAGTTATTAGGCGAGTTATGCGGTTACGCAAATTCGTGGGGTAAAAAAAGTTGAGTAAGTAGGTAGGTACCTACTTCAGTTTTTGTCTATGGAAGTACTGATGAATAACAAGTTATGTGCGGAAAGTAGGTAGTGTATACCTACCTCTCTAGGTACTTAACTTTCCAAAGGCGATACCTACCTAACATTCCCTTCTGGCAGAGCTCTCATGGCACATCCTTTCTCATGACCACTTTCAAAGGACTCTAAAGATTTCTAGTTTCTTAATTGATTCAAAGAACGGTTCTGAAAACTGGATAATCCATAACATTTTGGCGGCTGATGTCTGGAACTTCTAACACTTGTTTGTCAACTTCCCTACACAAATTTCTATGGGATCTCAAATGCACAAACTAATGTTGAGTTCACAACGTTTCAGGTCATTGCCGGATTATAGCTTGATATAGTGTGCATACAATTTATTACCTGGCATAATAAATTATACTGAACTAGGTAAATACTGAACCGTAAGATAAGTAAGTTATGTTGGTGACTCCTGATGGCGCTTTTTCGTATAGCTTACTCGTAACCATGATAACAAGGTGAAATAACTTCGAAAGGTTTTTATTATTATTCTTCGACTATAGGTATAAAGAATTATATCTAAGGGTTTATTTTAGCTAGTAGTAATAGTAAAATTATTATTTATATACCTCCGCCTCGCTTCTCACCATCACCTCTCTTCCTTTCACCGTCGATCACCCCTCTATACAGAGTGAACTCATAACATGTCCACCGAACTGTAGGAGTCCATTGAAAAGCTAATTTCTAATTGAAAATTTCTCTTAAAGATTTTTTTAAACACTTAGTTTTCGAGTAGGTAATTTAATTTTTAAGTTTGTTTCTCGTGTTTTCGACCTTTTGTCACTATAACGATCATAACCCCTCCAATCCGCAGAGAAAATTCAAATTTGAGGAAACCGTTGAAAATAAAATTGAATTTCATATCAGATAAATGCCTAACCTTTTTCAAGAATCAAGGTTTGAGACAAGAAAAATCCATCGGAAAATAAAATGTTGCTCTATTCGGGAAACCTGGAGTTGTTTCAATCGGAAATTGAACTATGAGAACAGATATTTTTTCAGGATGCAAGAACGGTAAAAACTGCGCAAAGATCTCACTTTTTCAACGGTGCAGTCGATTTTACTTTTTACTTCGCGAATTATGGGAGAAAACTATGTTTGAATGTTGAAAAACATTGCTTTTTCAAAGGAATCGAAATCGAGGGTTTTAATGAAAAATGATCTTGTATAAAAATACGAGTTTGGGGTCGATTTTTACGTATTTTTTACGATGAATCGAATGGTAACACTTGCATGTCTCGCAAATCCCGTTATAACCGAATTTTACACTTTATTATACTATTTCACCCGTAAAACACATAAAATTTATCATACCAAATGAACTCAAATTTGTGAGTCAAAGAAACTCGGTTATTAAACTGGTTGATTATTGTTAAAATGGTTGTTATACACTGTGCGACCTGATTTTTCGGTTCCCGTTCTTTCGGAAAGGTATTAATTTACGAGCAATACCTGATCAGTCGAGTCCAAGTTCCGACCGCATACGTACACTTCCCCTGCTCCCCCAAGTTTGTGGTGGTAAATCTGCAGATTACTCGTAAGTACTCAAATAAATAATGTTGGTAGTTTGGTCGGCCGTAAGCATTGTTTTGTTAGAATTGGTCGGGATGCGGCCCAGGGAAAATAAATTATTAATTTTCCCTAGTCCGCATCCCGACCAATCCTAACAAAATCAAATAAATAACAATAAATAGTGGTTATATACGTGTGTGTTAACATCATAACAACATACCTTACCCGCAATTTATCATAGATCATGAAACATTTGATGTTGCAAACTCGCTCAACCTATTCATTTCATAATCGTCAATTCGTTTCGTCCCATCAACAGCTAAAAACGATAAAAATGTATCTGTTCCATGACAGAACAACAGACCATACTGCAGAAACATATTGATAAGTATTGCATGCATTACATCTCTATGATTGTATACAATTTTGGCAAGAGTTAGAATAAGATAAAAAAAACAAAAATATTATGACTTCTCGGAATTACCCTTCCTTCCAGCAGCCCCCTCCACCGACAGTAAATTTCTATCATAAAACTGTCAGTATGAAATTTGAAACTCTTGAAATTTTTTCCATAACTAGACCAAATTCATGATTTAAAAAAAAAAGAAAATGGATCACGAAAATACTTAAAACAAAATTATTTATTACTATTACCCCCTCCATTCACCCTCTTCCGTAATGAAATTTGACATTCTCCTGACATGCGTTATAAAACTATATTTATATTTGAAGTAGAACAAAATTAGAATTACGAAAATCGGTCGAAATTTTTTTCAGTAGCTTGCGCATGGAAGAATTGTTCATTATCCCCTCCACCCCAACCTCGACAGTGAATCCAAAAATTCCGATGGTTTCTTCCACGACTAGACTATAATTATATTTAATAATTTAATGTATATTTAATTTAATATATATAATAATAATTAACTAGACTATAAATTGGAATCGAACCAAATAAGAATCACAAAAATTTGTTGAGAATTGTAACCTCGGTCGCATCAATAATATTTGTCGAAAAAAAAAAAAAAACACGTTTTCACGGCTTTGTCTCTTCCATTCTCCCTATTTCATCTCGGAATTCAACATTTCCGGGATTTGTTGCACAAATAGACTATGATAAGGATCGAATAAAGAAATAATCTCGGAAATCGGTCGAGAATTGTGGCCTGGGCAGCAATGACAAAATTTGTTCACACACACACACACACTCACAGACATATACACCTATGATTTTTTCACGGATTTGGTCTTAGAGTGGTCTAAAACGGATTCGTACCCGGTTATTTATTTATTTTTTCTCATGCTTGGGTTGTCCCCAACCTCCCTAGATCAATTCTACTAGGCGTCCCTCTTGTAACGAAGCCTTGCCCATAAGACATAGCTTCAGAGGGACGTCCCAAAAACTCAGCATTACATTGAAGTTGGATATCACTCGCTTCCGCTTCAGATCTTTTTAGAGTCACTCAGAAGTCAAGTTAGGATGGTGCATCATTGAAACGAAATAAAATTAGGTCCAAGTAGTCCGTCAGGCGTGAATTGAAAAAAATGACACCGGCTCGCCTGAGCAGGCCCCACTTACCGACGGCGGGGTAACTGTAAAAGGAAACGCTCGATTCGTCTTTGATTGTGCTCATCCGCTCTGTTTCGGTTTAAATACGAGAAGTAATAATAACCCTGTTCGGTGGAAAAAAAGGAACGATGGGGGAGGGGGCGGTTTCCTGGGTCGTCAGGGTTCAGCGACCGGCCATTTTGTGGTGGTGACAAACCAGTTCAGCCGTTAGCTTCAAGATGTTCGTACAGCCATCAGCATCTATAGTGACTTTACAAATCGAATACTAATTTTTTACTTTCCGATGGTAACATCTGGGCCTGCTTGATGGGTGCCATTTTAAGCAAAATTTCGTGGAAAATGAAGCTATTGCAATGTCACAAAAAAAAAAAAAAAAAAAATTTCGAATATTTTCTTCATTTTTAATGCAATTCTTTCATTTTTTTGCGAAAGTTAGCTAAAACAATGATTAAATATATAAAACTAACAAACATAATGAATATTGGTCTGGTCTCCCACACTAAGGTGGGAGGGTGAGGTAAGAAAATCCAACTAATACTTCCCACAACAAACTGACTGACTTCTCCAAATACCCATTATTTAGAGAATAGAAGAACAAAAAGAATCGACCGAATACAAACCACGTAATAAGAACCTGGAGCATGACGTATACAACAATACTTCTATCTGACGTATATAACTACCAGAGAAGAGTCCAGTTTTATCAATTCCGATGTTACCTTGGTTTCGTGACTCAGTGACATGTCGCGCTTATTATTTTCCTGATACTACGTTTTATTGTTGCCATATATAGTACTTTCTTACATTATATCGCCTTCCAGGTTGAGAACCAATGATCTACATCATTCTGCATGGCTGATCATAGACGATTCTGCAAAAACACTCAACGCCTTTGAAACAAGGCGGGAACATTTTCTGTGTGAACAAACAAGAAGGTAAGGACGCGCATCGGATAAAAGCTGACCCGTGTAATTGCAAGCTCAGGCGCTTTCACTCCATGGGTGTACAGGATATAGGCGGCTAGAAAGTTTACCTATGTACCCACCTATTTTTTTTGTCACAAGGATATCTCTCGTGTGTTCACCAGATAACATCATGTTACAAACTGTGAACTAATCAAACGCATTAGTGTAGTTACGGGAGTTTTTAAAACCGCTTGTAAGGACTGACGATTTTGTTCGTCCTTTGGTAATTTATTATTTTTTTAAATTAACAACTAAATTAGCAACTTTAACAATATTTTAGCACTGGCTTATATATATATATAAGTTTGTATATATACAAAACGGAGGTAGGTACATTTCTATATTAATTGTTGAGTGTAGGTTGTTAAATTTTCAAGTATATCTGGCGCAATTAGTTATAAAGTAGATCGTAGGCGTTGATATCGTTTGCTGGAAGAATTGCTTCTTGGAGGTTTCACGGGCGGAGGGTGTTGTCTGATAGTCCTTCAATCATTTCATCTCGTTATATTGGAAATTTCTGGAACTATGTGAGACAAAGTTTGTGATTCTTGTAGACATCACACAAGTCGGTGGTACTTCTTCCGATTCTATGGAGATAGGCTTTGATGACGCATTGGTCAGTTCGCATATTGATGATGTTCTTGTAGAAGGCTTTGCTCTTTTCAGAACAGGTCAACTATCCAATTGACTGTTGGCAACTAGATTTGTATGTCTTGCCGGCTGGTTGCCACTTAAAAATAAGTTGCCAATCTTGATATAATAATTCGATAAATTTTCTGTGGAGTTCTATTGTAGAATACACCGCGGCTTGAATGACTCTTGTTTAGCGTTTGTGGTCTTGGTTAGCATTTAGCTACTATTCATTCCCACGCAATCCAAAGTGGCTCCTCACCCACATTAACCTGAATCGCCATTCCGAAGTCCATAGAATTTCGTACGCACTATAAATTTCTCCTTCCAAAAAGTCGATTTTTGATTTGGTGTTGACATTTCGGAGCTTTGGTAGAGTACTCAGAGTGTCTGTCAGAAACATAAGAATGATTCTCGTGCTCTGGGCAAAACTCCACAGTGTATTTCATTGAAACGAAGTCCACCGATCTGGACATTGACATCGTGATTAATAAACTTGATGCAGACGCAGGGGTGTGAATTATTGTACGAGGGATTGTAATTGGAGGCGCTCTTAGATTCTCATGTTTTAGTTCATACCTAACAGGCTTGGAAGTTTGTGAAACGAATGGGAGGCTCGGAGATTGCCTAAAAGGCTGAATAGAATTTTACAATAGATTCTTGTATTTAATTGAACCTGTCATCGAGCCTGTCGACTTACTACGACATTTGCTCGGATCACAAAATCTTTTAATTTTATATTATTCATTAACTAAATTTAAACTCAATCTATGAGTTCACTGAACATTATTATTGCAGTAAAGATATATATAAAGATATATACAAATCGTATGCGGTTTGCGACCATGAAAGACGGCCCCTACTATTGTAGTTATTAGTTATTTTAACAAACATTGTTTTGCCTGCGTTTCGTCTGTTCTAACAACCGGTTGGTTAATGCAATGTGGTCCATTTCTCGGAAGAAAACACCCCAGATTCCATGTAATGGTCTACATAAACAAAGAGTGTGCTTGTGAAACCGGCGCATTCAATCGACGAGGTAAGTTGACCCTGTCCTCGACTTGGCTTGCCTCTCGTAAGATTTCTCAGCAGGGAGGAGAACGGAGGCGCTGCCAATAGTTCGACAAAAGGGCTCAGTAGGAGTTCCCTTTCAAGTATAAAGCGGGGATCGAGTGAAGACCATCGCTAAAGGGAAACTCGCGGATACAAGGGAGATAAAGAAGAAAAGACGGTTGACGGTCGCACAAGCCAAGATGCCTTCATGTCATTGTTTATTGGTTCCAGTGAGATCTCGTGGAAGAGTCAGTACTCTGCTGGGATTACCGTCATTTTTCGCTTCAGGCAGCAAGCTAAGTTGTGCAGCAAGGGACGACTGAATCTACTTTAACCCAGTTTTCTGCAAAAAAGTTGAAGTTACCATGTTGGAATGGTAGTTGGGTTGGCCGTTGACAAGCCGTTATTGACTTATTGGTTCCACTTCCTCTTGCTGTCCGTAAAACCCCTAAGGGCAAGAGAAAGTTTTAGAGATTTTATGTTCATTTCAAAATAATAATGAGTAGACAATTGGTCTTTTGAAATGAAAAAAAAAGTTCCAGTCATGCAGCATGATTGTTTGAGCGGATTTTTGTAGATTAAAGCATTATATTATGTTACTTTGTTTTGAAATTTGAGCAATTTCAGCTCAAAAAACTGTTATGGCAAATAAACTTGTACTAAATGATATTCTACGATTCAAAATATACGTTTCATTTTTTAGAATTTTTCATATTTTTAATCGGTTTATCAGCAAATATTAATGAAATTCAAATACGTTTTTCTGCATATATTTTTTCATTAATTTAAACATGTTCTAATTCGTTGTCGATTAACTATTATTGACTAGAATGTTGCTAAAAAATAGAAATTTAATAGTTTTAAGCCGTTCTAAACAATTTTAGTGATTTTTTTAGTAAATTTTTTTGAAATTTGACCAATTTAATGAGGTCAAAAAGTGTTGGCCAACAAACTCATATTATCTCAACCCTAAGGAGAGTTATCTTCTGGAATGACACACACACAAACATACACACACACACAATCAAACACTCACAAATATATATATATATATATATATATATATATATATATATATATATATTTTACTTCTACTCTACTATTTGATAAAGGCAAAAGCCAAAATATTATAACGTGAGTTTTTCCTTTTAATTTATCTTTATATATGTGCTATTTTCCACCGCACATCTGTGCCAAAGTATATATATATATATATATATATATATATATATATATATATATATATATATATGTGTGTGTGTGTGTGTGAACAAGCGCTAAACTCTAGGATTCGTTTCAGAATAAGTACCTCAAAACGGATTTCGATGAAAAAATTGTTCGAAAATTTTAAATTTAAATTTTTTGAGCTATTGCAATAAGTAAAGCCCTTCAGCTCACATCGAACTATCTGATTTTCAGGCCGATTACTATCCAGTCATTATTGAAAAATAATAAACAAAATGTGCCAGTCATGCAGCACGATCGTATAAGCTAATTTTGGTAAAATAGTTATCGTCTTACATAGTGTTATATTTTTCTGAAATTTGAGCATTTTGGGTGCAAAGAAATTTTTAACCATAAATTGTATGGCAAATAAACTCGTTCTTAATCATATTCTACGATTCTGAACAGATTTTGGATGTTGAGCGATTTTTCAGTTTTTCAATCATTTTTCAGCAAATATTATTGAAATTTAGGTTCATTTTCCACCATAATTTCGTGAATCAATTCTTGAATGTTCTAGTTAAGGATAGTAGGTATACAGTTTATATCTTCATTTCAAAGAACTTTATGTCTTAATATTACTCATTTTATCGAGTAGGTGCCTTTGTATATTACATATTATACCAGGGAGCCTTCATTTTGACTTCAATTTCAAACTGTGAAATTCATTTGAACGAGAAATATGCGTTATACATGCTATTTTTTTTCAATCCTTCAATCAGCGTGCGGCTACTTTCCTACCTCCATTGATAATTGATCACTCACCTGATCCCCAACTTCCCAACTAGCTGGGTGAAGTATTAATTATTGGAACAAGATTTTATCTTTGTTTGTTTTGAATTCAAGTTTCACATTAAAGACCATTTTCTCAGTTCAACATTATCTAATTTGTTTCTACTAGTATTCAGAAAGCATCATATTTTATCGTCCGGTTTATAGATAATAAACTAATAAATATATATTTCAGAATACTTTGTTGTGGGTCGATGAAATAACGTGTCAGGCCAACGTTTCGAGAAATTGTTTCTCATATTCTGGGCTGAATATGCAACCGACACTAAAAAGAATATGTCTTACTGACTAGGCAAGGACAACTTATACCTAATAACTATAATAATATAAATAAATATGTTATGTTATTGTTATAGTTGTTATTCTTGTAGTAATTGGGTATTTGTTGCCAATACCTAGTCAGTAAGACATATTCTTTCTATTGTCTGTTGCATATGCAACCCTGAACTCGAAACGTTGACATAAACGTGTTATTTCATTGACCGATTCTCACGATCTAGAAAAAGGTATTTACTGTCACGGTCGAGAACTTTCCCACAAGTGTTTATGTTAGAATCCGCAGCTTTTTCAGAGTAATAAAATGCAGCATTGCTAACGAATGCTGTCTGAACGGTAGAGAGGTAAGGTAATTCTTCATTTAGACGTATGTGACATTACATCGTCTTACGTGTGATATCATCCCACACATGAGTACATGGAAGCCTCTTTGGAAATCTGAACTGGTGATAACGGGTATTATTCATCGATTCTCGTAGGAACGTGATCTACGTCCAATACAGCTAATATCCTCTAGGGGGATTGAGCGATGCGTTAGCCCCAAGCACGAATTCCAAATAAAGAGGTCCCGGGGCGCAAAGCTCACACAAAAAAGAAAGAAAAACAATCGACGCGAGTAAATATTCATGCATTTTTTGACGAGGCCCATCAGTAGAGAAAATATGCCAGCCCTTCGAAAAGGCCTTGAGTTGCAGTACCAGCATATTTTCTCTACTCCCATCAAAATGCCGCGGGTGATTCTCAGTCAACTCTTCCTTTCACCAACTATCATACAATACCAGTAACATTTATCTTTCCTGACATGGGAACAGAAGAGGTGTCAACTCCTACCCACTCTAGTGGCTGATTGAGGAACCTTGTCCACCTGTTTCTGAACTGCTCTTGAAGAGGATATTTCAAGAAGCCAGTCAGTGTTTGTAGGAAGAATGTGTTGGCTGTGTGTGTAATATATGGTATACAACTTGAAACGAGGCTCAAGAGCACTATGGTAGTCTGATCAAGATCTCTTTGGTAATTTTTCCTTGATCAACAGCCGCTAGATGGCATAGAGATCAACAGGTGGCTATAACCGGCGGGATGAGGTTATAATTGATAAGTCATCTCACCATTAGGGTTCTACCATGAGTAGAATTATGGTAGGAGTGAGTAGAATGCCGTACCATAATCTTCCTCAAAACACCAAAAAACATAAGTCGGCTAAAAGTGCGGCTGGTGCTGTTTCCGTCTCTCTCTTACATCGTTATTTTTGTGAATATTTTCTTGACGAAAAATGGTGTGCTGTGTAGACTAGAAAATATAGACAGGACTAAACTGTGTAGACAGGAAATATTAACAGAACAAATCGATAAAGGAGACAGGTTTTCAGAAAACGTTCATTTTATACTGATACTTATTATACTTAAATACTATATATGTTTACCCCATGATTTACAATCCTTATTATTGGCATGATTTTCTCTTGGTAACTGGTCCATTATTTGAGCAATAAGTTTTCTTGTGGTAGGTAATGATAATTTTAAAGATGAAGGAAGTACGAAGGCTATAGCGGAATGCTTGTTATAGGCCTTCGATCACCGCTTGTTACGACTTTGCCAAGTCGAATGCCGCGTCATGTATTAAAGTTGACCCTGACATAATCCATCGGCCGAACATACCAATGGTGTGAAAGAGGCATCTCTTCACATGAATTGATATACTTCCGCAATTTCTCTTGCTCTGCAGAGGGTAGGACAAAAGGGAAGGGACGCAAACCAAAAGAATCCCACAGTTTTCATCTGAATTCGAAAAAATTTCCAAGGAATGTGCGGGCCAAGTTGAAAATAACCCTCCCACCCTAGTGTGTGACACCTGGCCAACCTGTAACAAGTCACTTCTCTGGCATGAGAGCAAGAGAGGACATAACTTTAACCCACTCTAGTGGCTGATTGGGGAACTTTGATACCTGTTTCCGAGTGCCTCAACTCTAAAGATTGATTATTTGGGGAAGCCAGCCAGCTGGTTATGGATAGAATCAGTTGGCTATGTGTGTACCTCACCCCCCAAACTAGTATGTGACACCTGACCAACCTGTAACAGGTCAATTTTCTGTCATGAGAACAAGAGAGTAGACAACTCCAACCCACTCTAGTGGCTGATCACGGAGCCTTGATCACCTGTTTTTGGGTGCCTCCACTCTATGGAATGGGTATTTGGTAGAAACCAGTCAGTTGTTTGTGGGTAGTATTAATTGGCAGATTGTGTCTTCGACACGGAAGCCAAACAACTCCTCCCTCTGCGGCTCCCAGATTCCACGACACGCCAAATCCCCTCAGCATCGGTTCGGATCCTAATGCTGCTCTTACAGTGGGCATCTTCACGCAGTTCCCAAATGCAGTTGACATTAATTCCCCTAATACGTCTTTTATCTCATTGTGACACCTGGTGGTTTTTATGTTTAATGATTGTATCACGAAAGTAGCAACACAATTTTCTAATGTCTTACTAATTAAAATGCCCTCCGATCCCACTTTATAGTCTGAAATGTCCTTCAAGTTAAACTTGAACTTAAGAGGAATGCGAAGGGTCGTGGGTTTTTTATGCAATGCCACATCCCCTTCATTAACTTCTACAAATACTCAAATACGTCATCACATCATAAATCAGTGAAACCCCCTGCTATCATGAACGGATGGCCTTGGATGCCTAGGGTGATGACTCATTTCAAACCCACAATCCAAGAACTTTTTATACCGAGGTTTATAATACGCCTAGGCCTTTACCAGTTATTTAGGGCCACTGCTAAGAGTGGAAAATTAAGACTTATTTTTTGGGGGAGTGAGATGACTTTTCTGGTGACAACTGTAACTCGATAGATGTGCTGCACTTGAATCTTGATTCCCTTGGAAATAAGGTCAACGAACTTGAATGCTTTGTCAGTTCAATGCAATCAATTCAATTCAATTGCATCGAGTGAACCCTGGCTTAAAGTACAGTAGGTGAAGTACAGCTGGGTGAAGTACAGTACTATATAGGTAGTCCTGACAACCACCAACTTGTTGCCGAATTCTTCAGGGAGAGGAATCAACAGGACCCTGTGGACTCGTCAGGGTGTAAATGCAGTCTCTTTAAAGGAAATCAATATTATGTCACTTAAGACACACTGTGAAATTCCTTCATTACCCTTAACAGACTGAGGGTGGTCGAGGTGGTGGTATACTGAACGATTTGTATGGGGGAAAAAAAGGAAATCTGAAATCTGCAAATATGAACTTTACAGCTGTAATTACCTATATAATGTACTTATTTGGTACACACTGATTCAACGACATCAAAAGCATGAGAAATTATTTCGTTTTTCATCCAACTCACTTATAGGGATAACTTGCAAATCCCCAAAGGAAGCTTGCGATGAAAATATATTTTATTTTCTCCCGGAATGATTTTTCTTACCGCAGTTCGTTTCCCTGGGTCCTTTCTCTTGTATCGGGAGAAAGTAAATTTCGGAGAGAAATGACGACCGTTTCAAACAAGGACAGAGAGACGGAATTCAGTTATGCCCTTGTACCAAACCCCTTTGTCATTACCGTAGCACAGAAGAAAATTGGTTGATGTTGAGAAATGGATGGGGGAGATTTTTTCCATCGTTTTACGTAAAGACATAAAAATTGTTTTTGCTACAGAAATCTCATCTTTAAAAAGGACAAAGAGCCTTCATAATGAAGTTAGAGGGTGGTTGAGCGGTGACGTAATTGTTTTAAAAGGGGGAACGCTTGCCCCCGCCTAGTTGATATAATTTGGCGAATCTCTTTGCGAAGTGATCCCTCTGAACTTGGGTCCTTTTTGAAGAGTATTTTAAGAGGAAGTTCTTGGAAGAGGTAACTGCTTAGCTGGGAAATCTTTGTTCTGATTTTTTCATTTGTTTGATATTTTTTACTGTCGTTAAGATATTCCCTGTATGTCGAAACACTAAGCTTATGGTTTATTATTTTCAATAATGAACCTTTGCAGTCGACCTAGGAAACATTTTTTTAACCCCTCTGAAAATATGTTGGTTTACGTTTCAAGATACTTGTAATCCGAAACGCTGCAATTTATTACACAAAGGTTTACTACTTCTGTATTAGATAGCCCTTCTACCCAGATCATTGGTCTATAATTATTATTAAGCCATATATATCTAGTAAATGATCAAAACTTGGCGCATCGTGCCTTCCAAAAGGGGATACACCTTTACAGTTCAGGACCCCACAATTTCGCGGTTTATAGTCGGTGAATGTTGAAAGATTTACTAAAAATGTC
Organism: Adelphocoris suturalis; assembly: GCA_030762985.1. Classification (NCBI taxonomy): domain Eukaryota; kingdom Metazoa; phylum Arthropoda; class Insecta; order Hemiptera; family Miridae; genus Adelphocoris; species Adelphocoris suturalis. Next base: position 24,937,509 of record CM061050.1, on the reverse strand, counting down.
AAAACAAAAAACTTTGTAAAACGGCGGGTCGAAAAGGAATGAAATTAGCCTCAGGGGCCCCAGCAGCAATTCAGTGTTCCTCCGAACCTCGTAATTGTTTTGGAGGTGTCTCGAACGAGCTCCATTAAATTTCAGCAAGCAATGGAACAAAGTAAGTTGTAGCTTTGTTTAATGATTTAAACAAGAAGAAATGAAAATATTTTATGAAGCTATCAAATCTTTGACTTGTTTCTAATTTTTAAATTTAAATTTGGGAGTATAACATAAGAGTCAATAGGCATATATATATATATATATATATATATATATATATATATATATATATATAGGTTTATAAGTCAATCATATGGGCCCCCTACCGGAGGGTTTCCCCGCGCCTTTCGGACCCCAGCCAGACCCTGTCAGCAATAGGTTGATCAGTGTTGAGGGACTATTAGAGATTTTTTGAACTTCTCGTATTGATTTTCTAGTATAAGAAAATCGCCTTTCCGAAACGAGAAGAGCTTTTCGTTAGGTGGAAACTCTTTTCGGAAAGGGAAGAGTCAGCTTTACTCTTGCTCACCTTTTTTGGAATCGTAATCACGAGATGACAACTTTACGTTTCTCTAGGATAACCCTAACTGCCTAACTTAGCAACTATCATGCAATTGGCATGGATACACATACACACACATCCGACAAAACCACCTTACTTTTCCCTGTACCGTCTTTTGTTGTTGGTTTAACCTTTGTATCTGCATTGACATGGATATGTCTTTTGGCTGGGGGTCAAACACCGACATAAAATGTGTTTTTCTCCACACAAAATGCAACGCTCCGGCACTTTTGACATTTTCATGTCTTTCATATGGCACATAACAAAAAAATCGTCACAAAAATTGCTCACGAAAATTGTCCCAAGTGGCCACAACGATGATTATGACCATCAGAAATGACGTTGACCATTCGTCCAGTTTTTTCCCTAATGATCCCACGATTCTGAGATTTGGTATGTGGGCCCTTGAGGGACTTCTGAACACAACTGACCGATCCCAGATCAGCTGAGTGGATCTAGAATCCAGTTTTTCTAGAATTCAATAAAGTACCCACGGGTGTCGGAACAATGAGTCAACACGATCGCAAATTCAATTAAGTACCCACGGGTGGGCGGTTTATCTTATGGCCCATTTAATTGATCTGTATTTCTTTAAAATAGAATCCAACATAGTGATGTTCATGTTTGCCTGAGATTCCATTTGGGTAAGCCTTTTCAGCCGGTTGACACCAAGACCGGTTGGTTCGCCATGTCGAAGTTTTACCTGTTTTCCACACTCCTCGCCGTGTTGGTCCACTGAATGGGATGAGCTGGAACGTGCCTGTTCTGTATTTTCCGATCGTTTGGATTTCTTCGTAGGTGCCATTGTGTAATTTACGCACAAGAAAATTAACACTACACGTTAATCAAATTAGACTAGACGCCTTATAAAATTAACTTTGCGACTTTTGATTTCTTAATTTACTATTATCCCGTCAACACAAGTGTAACAACAACGCTACTGGGGTAGGTGATGTAGCCTGGCTAGAATTCAATGAAGTACTGGCCCATTCAATAAATTAATGGCCCATTTAATTGATCTGTACGCCCCGCCGTGCAATGCACGGTTGAGATCTGCTTAGTAATATAAACTTTGAATTCGATTTTTATCACAAAAAGAAAACAATAAGTAGATATTTTACAAATTTTGAATTTGATATTTTGAATTTGGAGAAACGTTGGAGACCAATTTAGCGGGAAGAAACCAATTTAAGGACAGAAATGCCTTTTTTGTAGTATTATTTTATTATCTTTATTTGGTTGCGCTCCTTTATAGGTCTGCAAAGTCTTGTTATAATTTGAACTGTCCAAATACAGAAACGGACATTTTCATGTGTGTAGAGCCACTCAGCTGATCTGGGATCGGTCAGTTGTGTTCAGAAGTCCCTCAAGGGCCCACATATCAAATCTCAAAATCGTGGAATCATTAGGGAAAAAACTGGACGAATGGTTAACGTCATTTCTGATGGTCATAATCATCGTTGTGGCCACTTGGGACAATTAATTTTCGTGACGATTTTGACATTTTCATGTCTTTCATATGGCACATAACAAAAAAATCCACTTTTTGGGATGCTCTAATTTTATCATAACATCTCATGATCCCTAAGCCATTGTTGGGTCAAGGAAAGCTGATTTATTACGCTAAGTTATATATTTTCTCAACACAAAATCCAACGCTCCGGCACTTTAGGTTATTATTAACTCGAAAAGTTAAGGTTAGGTAGAATTTCTATTGATTTTTACTCGTACAACCAATGAGTTACTAGGGAAGAGTAACTCCCATAGTTTTTATAGTAGGAAAATCGTTCGCCACTTTTTGGAATGCTCTAATTTTATGACAACATCTCATGACCTCTAAGCCATGGTAGTGTCAAGGAATGGTGATTTATTACTCTAAGTTATAAACTAATATTGTTTTGTAACCATAATGGAATAATCTTGTGAAAATAAGGCACTATATGGTTGGTATACAATTGAGTAGTAGGTACCTACTGGTAAGCAGTAGGTACTAGACATATCCATGATCTTTTGTTTTTCCCATCAAGGGAGAGATTAAAATTTTGACCAGATATTTACAACTTGTAACACAAATAATCTACTATCGGTATAGATTTTTTCGTGTTTTTTCCCCGCACTTCAACCAGAACGGTCATAAGCGGCATTTTGTTCTTGCTTTCGATGTTTTATCGACGATTTCAGCTTTTTCATTCTCAAGATTTCGTTTCAAGATTCATTTTACACGTTTTAAAAATTTGTGTTCTTCACGTCAGAAGAGTCCCGTTAACGTCTCTATAAGAGTTCTCTTTCTCTCGGGCTTACGAAAACGCAACGAGAAATCAATGTGAAAAGGTTAGCATTCATCGTGCTCGCTCTAACAGCTTGTTTTCGTGTTTACGAGAAATACCAATACGAGAAATACGGAAAACTCTCCATTAACTGAAATCACGAGGCTGCCCAACATGTGAGTCACCAGAAAACTGTAACAATCGCGTTTTTTAATTAATTTTTTTAAATTTTTTAATCACAAACGTACCCACAATCGGACGCCCCGTGTGTGGCGTCCCATTTGCTAACACGAAGAATGACTGAAACTACTTGGTAACTCGCCTCACTGATTAGTTCCTTGTCAATACCTCCGTGGGCATATGACCTAACATTAGCCTTCATGTGTATGTCGTTGTTACAGGACCTGTCTCGATGGCCGTTCATCCTGGTCGTCAATCGTCAACATGATTGTGTGTGACAACTCTCGAAACATATACAGTGAAATTTCCCTAAAAACGTACAACGATCAATAGGCTGTTTTAATTTCAATAGTAAGGCATTTTCAAGATATCAAGTTTATTTTAATTGGTGCTATTTAAGCCTACACCAGAACTTGTGAAATCTTGGTATGTAAGTAGGAGTTTTATTTTATTGCAATATATATCAATTTTTTTCCATGGGTGCCTAAACTAGGTAGTTATATTTTAATATTGTGCTATAACCGACGCATAATAAAAATTATCTACCGAACATTGATGTGCATAGAAGAGCTGATGAATACACAAAATATCAAACCTATTAGTAAAAATTTCCACAGTTTTACATTTACCAAGACAATACGTGGATTGCTATGGCGGAACACTATGAACAGGGTATTAATTCAAATCCTGAGTGGAAGATACGTAATGGTTATTTATTTAGGTATCTTTGATTTAAGTGGGAGAACAAATTTACTAAGAGTAGGACGTCGTTATTTATCCTTTAGTACGTTTTGCCTCAATAATGAACCTAACACTGGAATTTGTGTAACCCAGCAGTATTACCCTGCTGCCATCACAATGTTCCTGTCTTGGCGGTGAAATCCTCATGAATATTACCATCGTAGATCCCGCTGAGCTTTCCCCCCACTTTTGCATCAATAACGAGGATGAATAAACCAAAGCAGGTCTTTCGGTAATCGCCCCGTTGTTATTTCGATCGACCGCGAGGAACTTTAGTGTTTGAAGGTAAAGGTTTGTACAGTCTTTTGGAAAATACTTTCTTTTTTTTTACTGCAGTAACGACCAAGTTAAATGTTCATCTTTGTGTAATCCCGTCCTTGTATTCAAATCCAAAACAAGAGGTTTGTGACGACAAAAAATACCATGCTATAGATTATGACATTTCATGAGGAAGTTTTAATATGTATCATGTTTTAACGGAATACACTGCCAAGGACATGGAACGGAAGCTTCCTCGTAGCTTCAACGTGACTTCAAAAAGAAAATTACGTTCACGCATACGCTGAGCGTACCGCAGATTCAATCACAATGAAACTAATAGGAAACCATCTAAGGCTAAGCCCACACTATTCCTGAAAATTCAATTGGAAACCATTCGAAAATGGGGGAAGTTATGGCTGTGGCAAGAAAATGTAGACAGACAAACGCTCGCGCATGCGTACAGCGTACCGCTAATTCATTCATGATAAATGCCGTAAGGGACCTTGAAGGTCCTTTCCCGCATCACCTCTGAGAATCTGACCAAAATCTCTTCAAAATTGACGGACTTATGAGTGTAACAAGAAAATCACGTTCACGCATGCCCAGAGCGTACCACCGATTCAACCATGATGAAACTAATAGAGTACCATCTAGGGCTAAACCCACACTATTCCTGAAAATGTCATTAAAATCCATAAGAAAATGTTGCAGTTATGGCTGTGGCAAGGAAATGTGGACGGACGGACGGACAGACAGACACGAAACCATATTTGTTCAAGAGGCTATGAAATGCGAAATTTCAGTGGAAATTTCGATTTTAGAGCAAACAAATTATTTTCTTCATTTCGAAAGTGAAAACAAAGCTTCCGTTGCCTAGCAGACTCGGAAGCAATTCAGTGAGAGCCGTCATGTTTTTCATTGACTTTCACGTACAACCAATGCGTTGCTAGGGAAGTGTATCGGACTTAGTTTTCATAGTAGGAAAATCGTTCGCCACGTTTTGGAATTCATTGCTATAGTTATGCGCAAGGCCCTCGGAACCGTCCACGAAACACAAGACATCACCATGTTTCAACATATCGAGATCACATTCGCAATCGTGCAGGAAGTCAGCAGATTTTTTTCTGCGGCCGATAATCCCTTGAACTTGGAACCCTGAGTGTACAACGCAGATCATCTTTCGTTTTTAAGCCAGGGGGTTTCCGCTTTATGCAACGGTTATCAGTTTTAATTGAACTTTTCAAAGTTTCTAGCGAGGGTAAAATTTGTGCTTTATAGTGCTAACTAGTCAATATACGAAAATCCGTCACTTTCCTTCTTCTTGTGGGAATAACAGTGTAGCTAACAATGTCAGCCCGTCGCTTTCGTCGAACGAGCTAATTGATTAAAAATGAAGATACTATTTTTGGTAGAACAGTTCTCGGTAAAAAAGTGGAGGACAAACAATAGAAGTTATCCGCGTGGTTTTCAGACCCTCCTTGCCTTGCAACGCAAACTAACGAGTTTTGAAGATTTCCGAGAGATTTAAAATAACCGATTATCGAATAATAAACAAGGAACAACAAACAACTATAAATATCAGTTCAAGGGCAAGAGAACAACTCGGTGACTTAATGTACGCGCATTAATCCGTCAAACATGGATATCAAGGAGGTGAAAGATCAATGATATAGCGAACAACAATAATTTCAGATAGTAACGCAAACTAATAGTCTTGGACAGAAACAGTTTTTTATATCGTTCTTTATCTGGCATGATGAAATCTGGGAATTTTCTACAATCATACCGTATTTAGAGATGAGTACGTGCAGGTTACTTAGTTTCGAGAAATTAAATATTTCAAGTAAATTTTGATTTTGTGCGACAATAGGGGGAAAATTTGTTAACGAAAAAATGACGACAGTTGAGCCAAACATACCATTTCGTGCGAGATAGGTGTTACATGTTGTTGAGCTCTTGAGCAAAAAGTTCCAGTCATGCAACATAACTGCTGAGCGAATCTTCTTAGACTATATATCGTATTACAATACAATAATGTGATACAATACGAAATTTGTAATGAAATTTGAGAAATTTCAGTAGAAAAAAATTGTTAAAAATCAACTTTATGGCAAAAAAGTTCCAGCCATGCAGAATGATCGTATGAACGAATGTTCCTAAGTTATCGTACTATAAATATTCTGTTACGTTGTTTTGAAAACTGAGGAGTTTGAGTGAAAAGAAATGGTTAACTACCAATGTTATTGCAAAAAACTCGTTCTAAATAATTTATTTATTAAATGTATTTGAACATGTACCTATGTTCCTCACATTCGTATGCTTTACAAAAGATACACATTTGAAACAGTTGTAGTGTAAACATCATTAACGCAGTGCTTTCAATACCCAGTTGAATGAACTATAAGAGTACAAAATTTAGAAATTGATCGTGGTGTCCAGTTACATGATTTACTCGCAATTAATCATAATCTATTCAGTATTACAGCGTTTGTAGAAATTTCAAATATTTATATATAGTTACAAATTAATACAACATTCATTATTAATTCAGCGAATTCACTTTTCCTTATAAATATTGGAAACAACAATAAAACAAAACACACAATGAAGTTCATAAATAATTTCAAAAACGTTCAAGCAGTTAACATAGGCAGTACCAGTATATATAAGCGAGTTAATCCTCCAGTCAAGCAAACATAAATTTCTCAGTTTGCAAACTTCACTTAAGAAGAAATATAGCCTTTTATGTCGAATTCACTTGGTACTGATACAAAATTTATCATGTTTCCGGTACCCCCCACCAAGTCCGAGATATTTCTTTTTCTGATCTAGGTAGTTATACATAGGACACTCAATTAGAACATGAAATAAGTTTTCAAGAAGACCCGTGTTACAGGCAGTATATACAGTATTTGGAGAAATCTTGTAATTATAATTCCTAATTTTAATTGTAAAATGGTGTTTACTTGCCAATCTTATTTGTGCAAATAACTTTTTAAATTAAAAAAGGACATTATGGTAATTCAAATAATCGTTAAATCCATCGATATCACAAGCCAATAGTAATCCTTATAGGAACCAGAAAATACCGCATCAACATCTTTATTTTTAAGAAAGATTTCTGCATCATTTACACATTTATGAGTGAGCATTTAGAGGTTTTCACAATCCAAAGTTAGTACTTGTTGCACTCCATATTTTTTAAGAAGTTCCTAAAGTTGAGTCAGCCAATTAAATCTTTTAGAATTATTGTTGGACTTTTCCACTCTTTCAAGAGGGTGCAAACATCGCTTAGGGTATCTATGATTTTTCATTTGTGTAATTTTTAGTAACCGCTTGAGACTGTTTTTTAAAATGGGTACCATCAAATTTGGGACATCCGCTTCTAATCGGACGTACGCACAGGGTGTACTAAGGGGAAGACCTAAAAGCCATTTGAAAATTTTTACCTGGACTCTTCCCAAGTCAGGACAAATATCTCAGCACCCAGATCTCCGCTCCGTAGAGAATAGTAGAATGGACAATGGAGCTTGAACAGCATGATTCCAGTGTCCCACGATGCCGGTATGGGTTTAACAAATGATGAGATAACTGCGCCTAACACCGTTCTTGCTTTTCGTTCTAAATAATAATATGCTACTCAAAATAAGATTTTGGATTTTTAACTTTTTTGCAGTTTTTATCGATTTTTTTAGCATATTTTAATGAAATTCAAATACATTTTTCAGCATAATTTTGTACATAACATTTTTCATGTTCTATTTAATAGTTAACAAACTATATATGAGCAATATTTTGCTAAGAAAATATAAATTTATCGATTGTTATCCGTTTTAGCGAATGGAACTGTCCCCGATTCGTTAAAATTTAAATTTTCCATGAAAAACTCAAAATTAGGGTCTACTTATAAACTGATCGAATTTCCATAGTGGTAAGATAAAATGACGCAGCTGAACAAGTTCCTCTTGATTCCTTTGTGCTGAGGGATCAGTGATTATGACTGAATATAATAAGAAAAGTTAATTTATATTCCATAGATATTAGAAACTGAGATACGAGTTCGGAACATATTCGACAGGAAGAACACTAAAATGAATGATATACTTATATTTCAATATCTTTAGGTGGATGGCTATTTTTATTCACTATTTTTATTCACGGGGTCTTAACGATGTAAAAGTAGAAAAGATACACTTGTAGAAGCTAAGTTTACAAGTAGAGCAGAAAAGAAAAATGGCGTGTGGGGACAAACGAAATGAACAACATCAAGTGAGATACCGAAATTGAGGTTTTTTCAGCGAATCATAATATAAAAACTGTGTTAGGTACACGATAGGATGTTTATAATGGAGGAAGTGTGTATTAGATTTCAGCTTATTCTGATGGCGGGCATAATCGAATTTTTCTTCTTTATTCAGCGGAAATAATTAATCAGTTCATCAAGTCTTAATGCCGCTGGGTTAAGAATGTCATCTGTAACTTCGAGATGATCTTCACACTTCACTTTGTTCTTCAATTATAGGGAGATCCTCATCAATACACGATCAGGAAAAATTGCACCGGATCATGCAACATTTGAATCTTTCAAGGGTCTCGGAAGACATCCTAAATCCTTAGATGTTAGACTCAATAATACCCACGAAATAAGCGTTTATTCGTGGCCCCAAAAAAATCTGGCGTCTTCTACGCTGAATGTTTCTTTCTTGTCTGTATTCTTCAGCAGAAGATGATTCCCAAATATTAAACACCGAAAAATTGTGAACTCACAATGCTGCAAATAATAAGTTTACAGGTGAATGGACGTAGGTTAAAAATCAGCCATGTTTTACAGCTGTAAAACAATGACTTGTTCAAAATGATGGGGAAACACTTGCAACTTGCCCAAATTCGCCTGTACACCTGTTAATTTTCACAGTGCATTACAAGTCTACACTTGTACCTTTATGAAACGCTTGCACACTCATTTTTCACAACCTGAACATAAAATCTGCTTGTAACTTATCACTTGTTGCTTTATGAAATAGGCCCCAGTACATCCAACAATCTTTATATCCACTCAACATCCACACGCACACACACACATAAGCTTGTTCCTGTGGTATTCCAGTTGTCTTATTCACTAAAATAACATATAAAATACATAATAATATATTATGACATGGAGCGCTAGACTTACATATGAGATAAGCAATCAAGTGCTTGTTTACGAGTTTCTTAAGTTTATCAGCAACAATGTTTGTGTTATTCATAGCAAACAAGAAATGTAGGCAGATACCCTATTACGTACGTAAAAGCGTAAACATACTGATGAGATTCGGGAGATGCTTGAGGTACACAGGATTACCCGACGTTTGTTGTTCAACAAACTCCATCTAGATCCAACTAGCGTCCACTTTAGGCTCGTCGCCAAATATTTGTCACGTGCGCTCAGAGGCGGCTCGAGGTTTATTCAAACCTCTTGACCAAGGCGGGCGCCACCACACTGAGATGCTGACTCTAGGTCGTTGAATGTCCACAAATAGGTTTTGCCGAAATCGCCTAACGAAAATTCACCTTTACTACCGAACCTAAAAACAATTGAAGCGTGGAAGTGCAAAAGGATAATAAGTGCCTTCTGCCAAGTTTTTCAGCTGGCAAATTAAAGTGTTTAGACGTGAATAGTATTAAAGGAACATGACTAGCTTAAAGAAAAACACTTTCCTCTGATAACCTAAGATTATATGAACACTTAGACCAAGTTTATAGTGTAAGGTAGTTTGCACGAAAGTAATCATAGACATTCACAATTTTGGAAAGCAAAAACTAATGTAAGTCACCCACACGTATTACTTCAAAAGGGGTTCCGTTAAAGACAAAATTAACGTTCAGGATATAAGCGGGGATTATAAAATGCAATGTTCTTGTGGCTGCGAATATTGCGGTCAAACTGGTAGGAAATTTAGGGAAAGAATAGAAGAGCATCAGGAGGATTTGAGGGAAAATAAAGGTAGGTCTACATTTGTAAAACATCTTAAGGAATCCAATCATACGTATAATTTTGATTTGACAGATAGACAGTTTGTAGAATTTCTTCATTTCTGTCCGAAGGGAGGTATGTTGAATGTTCTTGAGATAATCGAAATATCAAAAGTGACAGATCTGATAAATGTTTAAATGAGGATATCTCTCAATATTTTTCATCACTGATAAGTCCATTTGTATAAAGCTTGGAATTATCCCTTCAAACTGATGAAACCAGTAATTCTTCCCCTTATTTCACTTCATTAGCTATAATTCCCCTTCACTTTGCTTGCACTTATTGGTTGTACCTCCAGCTCCCTTTCCTTTCTCTCGACCAATGAGATTCAATCTCCCTTCTCCTGTGACTATGTACAAGCTGTGTCCTTTGGAAAGTGTGTTCAGTTATTGTTTGTTACTGATGATCGCCTAACCGTCGAAATCCATTTAACATCGTAACTCATAATTTTTCCGTAGAAATAGACAACGATTTTCCACTATCTTCCGTTTTCAAAAGGGTGTATGTGCCATTAGGGTGGTTCAAAAAAAAAAAAAAAAAAAAAAAGAAAGTCTGGGATTTCTTGTCCCCATAGTTTTTTTGCTTCCTCGGTTTGACAGGATGACCCTCCTAAATTTTTAGCAAAAAATATTAATCCTAACCACTTCGGGGACCGGCGATTCCTTCCCGACCTCCAAAAAGCATGGCGATTCCTTCTCCTTATACGAGTAGTGTTGGCGATTCCTTCCGGTTACTCAATTCCTTCCGCCGTGCAATCGGCGGTTCCTTCCCGTTACTCAATTGCTTCCCGCCCAGGTGTTGGTTAGTTTTGAAGCAAAAATTATCTCTTTATAGAACTAAACCCTGAATTGCACAATTAAGTACTTAAAACCCAAATCAAAGTATTATAATCACCAAGTATTAAAATCTCAATAATCACAAAATAAAAAATCCGTCGTAAAGTTCACGTCTCAATTTCATTGCTCGAAAATCCCCCCCAAATTTAACACTGACCATTTTAGCGAATTGGTAAGGGTCATCGTCGGACAATATTTTGTTCATTTCCTATATGAGTATTTTTTATCTGTCAATAAAATCTTCTTACATCTACATCTATTACCCATATCTAAATACCAAAATCTTCGACATTATTGTATAATGCTGGGAAAAAATTCTATTTCATCAATTTACTTTAAACAAATTTGTATCTCCAATCTATTTTCTCTGATGTTCCAACAATTTTAATGGCTACAGAATTTTCTTAAATAAGCCCGCTTTCGTACGCAGATTCTTGAAAATGTTATATAAACAATGTTCGAACCTCGGTAACAGAACCCATTAGATCTGCCGCTTTAATATCAGCAACCTAAATCCCGGGTTCACCAAATAATGTCATGTTCATTACATTGTATAAGAAAATTCTTCACGCTTCTTGGAGCACATATAACGTATTCGTCGTTACAGTCATAAGAAATCGATAGCTCCAGAATTATTTCAGGTTCAAATTTACAATTTAGGCAAGTGAAGAGTCATAGTCGAAGTATTTTTCAGCGCTGAGTCAATTGCAACCACTTGCAGGATTCATAGGTGAATGAGAAAAATCGATTTTCAGGTGAAAAATGACCGTAATTGACTAACATTTTGTATTTTTCGAGTTGTGCAACGTCCTGATTTTTTCCAATACATTTTCATCACACGGCTGCCCCCTAAGTTTTATTCAGAACATGGGTGGGCTCAATGATCAGAATTTAAGTGGCTAATTTAATTTAATTTAATCCACGACTTTTCTTTGAAAATTTGCTCTATTGGCCATGCTGCATGATTGAGTACCTTTTTCTGTTTTGTTTTCAGAGCTCAGTGATGAATGGGACTTGACACCCAGAAAAGAGATGGAAATTGAACTGGATCAACCGGGTTCTACCTTGGAAGGTATCACATTCAACGTCAAATACTTGGGCTCCACTCGCGTCACTAGCGCAAGCAGTTCCAAAGCTACAGCCGAAGCAATCAAAACCATCGTGAACCACGTAGGTGATATTACTATTTGGTATACATACTAATACTTGGTATAGGTACTACTACTTGGTATACATACTACTTCTTGGTGTTGCGCGTCTGGCGTGGTTTCTTGCGCGTCATGGTATGTACGGTTCACCTACAATTGATCCGGATTTCCCTCGATCTTATCCCATGCTGCTAATGACCTGGATGAGTCGCAGCTTAAATCTTAGGATAAAAAAAACCCCAATTTTATCCAGAAACTCCTGAAAATCGGAACCCGACAATGTCCGTAAAAAGCTAAATTTATCGTGTTGTCACAAAAATAGTTTCAAGAAAGGGCCTTCCTAAGTCATAGGGTAAAATTGTATCTCCTTTGAGACCCGTTTTCTCAGCAACTATATGACCTAGAATCCTAATTTTTTTTTCCTAAATCTAGATCTGCTGTGTTTACTGAGTTTTTTCATATATAAACAATAATAAGTTATATTTTTTATCCTCATTTGCCCAAACCCTTATTTTGTGTTTCAGTTTTCCAGCCATTTATGCCACTAACACAATTTTTAGGACGATGAAAAAAACTCAGTGTAGAATTTAGCTATTTCCCAACAAAACAAAACCAAAAGCAGCTCGATTGGTTCGGTAGTTTCGGAGAATTAGGGGCGAACGTGTATAAAAACGTAGTTTCGAGAAAACGGGAGAAAACTTCGGGGGCGTGGAACTGCGTTGTCCGCGTGCTTCTTGCTCTACTCCCACTGACGGCTTCACTTTCACAATGAAGAATAAATATCCATCCACATCTTTAGTCCATTATTGTCAATTCATGGAACTGTCATGGATGCTATGTACTCCTACTATCCTAAAAACAACAACAACAATAATTGATGAATTCACATGTATGGTTATCTTTTCCGTCTGAACTTTGTTTTGCTGTTTTCTGAGCCTTTCATTTCATCTCGTTGCTTTCTTTTAATCGAATTGAGTTTTATAAAATAATGCCTAAAAGTGGTCGTGTTTTCAAAAACTGAAAAGGGAAAGGTGGGCGGAGAAAAGTGAATGTGGAAGGCATATGAAGAATAACTAGAAGCGTTGTTACTTTTTTTCCAATTTCGTTTATATACTTATACGTAAATTTTTTATGTAAATATATTTATTTACCTATCTATGGTTCATGTTCATTACAGTCCACTCATTATTTACACATCGAAAGTTGGAATCCCGAGCAAAATTCGGAGGAATAGAGTAGAGCAGGGCGTTTGAAAAGGTACTTCTAGAAGAGCGCTCGAGTGAACAACTTTGGTTCCGTGTCTGTCTGTCTGTGTGTGTGTCTGTCTTGTGTCCGCAAACCCTTGTAACAAGCTTATTTCCCACAGTTTTCATCCGATTTGGATGAAATTTTTTGAGTATGTGCAGGCTAGGAGGTAGACGGTCCTCTCAGTTTCCCCTATCTGGACTCGATGCCTTGCTCTGTACATGCGCGAACGTAAATTGTACCAAGCATCATTTTCTCACGCCCTAGTCGTCCGATCTGACTCAAATTTGGATGATGTTTGGGTGATGACAATATGATCATCTTATATTAATTTCAAAATGATTGTATCATTAATTTCTACTGCGCATGCGCCAATATGTAATCTTTGAAACAAGCATATTTTCCGTAGTTTTCATCCGATCTGGAAGAAATTTTCTGGAAATGTGCGGGCTAGGAAATAAACGGTCCCTTGTCAGTTTCATTGTTGCCAAATCAATGATTCATTCTGCGCATGCGCGAACTAAATTTCATTATATTCCATTTTTCATGCCCTAGTTGTCCGATCTCGCTCAAATTTAGATGATAGTTGGGGTATGACGATTTGATCATCGCATATTAATTTCAACATGATTGTATCATTAATAGCTACTGCTCATGCGCCTATGTGAAATTCTTGTAATGACCTTAATTTCTACTACTTCCATCAAATTTCGATCAAAATATCAGAAAATTTGCGGGTTAGGTTATAAATGGTCACCTATCAGTTTTATTGTTGCCAAATTAATACTTCATTCTGCGCAAACGTAAATTCCATTGTGCTCCATTTTTTCAAGCCCTAGTCTTTCGATTTCGCTTTAATTTGGATGATAGTTGGATGAAGATGACTGATTACCTCAAATCAATTTTAACTAGATTGTGTCATTAATAGCTACTGCTCATGCGCCAATGTGAAATACTTGTAATGACCTTAATTTTCACAGTTTTGTCACCCAACTCAACAGAAGTTTTCTATTTTGGGTCAATTTTTGTCTCTGCTTTGATAAAAAAAAAGCTAGTAGGATTTTATGTCTAGAAGTGGCACTCCACCTGATAGCACAATTTCTATAGAACCAATTTTCCGGTAAGCATCTGTTGTATTTATATATAAATAATTTCAGTGCGGAACACACTTTTCCAAGGACCTAACACGTGAAAAATATCACGATAGAACGAGACTAAAGTAGCAGCATGGATCTAATTCCTTTTCTATTCAACCTACGAAGCTGAAATTCGGGACGAAGGCCTCGTGGGGCATTTAGAAACGAATCGTAAAATCTAAAGCTTTATAAATCAGCTAGGTGTGGCTTCAGAGTTAATTTCTTTGATCTTCAACCTATGAAGCTGAATTCTGAAATAAAAAACCCTTGGGACGTGTAGAAACGAATCATGAAGTCTAGAGTTCAGCAGATCAGCTGAGTGAGATCCGGAGCTGAGTTCTCTGCTATTCAATCTATGAAGCTGGAATTTGAAACGGAGGGTGTCGCCCTTTCTAAACGCTCAGCGTGGAACACGATTTTAGCATGGAACATGCTTTATCCTCGAGCTATCTGCCCAAAAACGTTTCGCGGAAGTGTCACGAAACTTGGACTAACTAGTGAAAAACGTTACGCGGATGTGTCACAAAATTTTAGCATGGAATTTTAGCTGTTGCTTGAGAAATGAAACTTCTGTAGTTTTTACCGGACAAAAATCGTTCTCCATTCGTTGGAAAGCTCTCGATTTATCACGCATTTCTTTCGTACTTGTTCTTCTATTCATGTCGTCGTTTTATATTTATTAATGTTATAAATTGATATAGTAAACGATGCCGTTTGTTCTGTTGTCACTTGGTTGGGAAGTTAATCTTGGTTATAGAAATTGTAGACGCGCACCATAACAGAAAATTACCTACCTGGGCACTCTGTCCTAATTTCGATTAGTAAAACATTTATGTCGTGGTTTCAAATTTATTTACAGTTACGAATTATCGGGAAAAACATGTTCCATGTTTTAGCATTTTAGACGAAGGCTCAAAGCGGAAAACAACCGGGGGGGAGGAGGGGTCCAGGGGGCGAAGCCCCCTGGCGTGGTCAAGGGGCGGACCCCCTTGCGAGGCCCTAGAGGCCGAGTTATATTTATTTTCTCTCTTTTTGTTAAAATAATATTTTCTTTAATATCATTTGTACCATTTATGTGAAGCCAATAAAATTAAATGGTACCTACTGAAAATTACTGATGAATTACTTAATCGTCAAAATCGATCTAACATTGTCACTCTTTATTTTTGCGAGGGAATAAATAACGTTCTTCATGATTAACTTCCGTTTTTTCATTGAAATGGGTTTCCACAACATCGTCAAGAGTGATTTTGTTCGATTGGAAATACATCTTATTCTATATAGTGTGCGAGGTTCATTGCTATGGATCTGCTTACACAAATGAACTTGAGTCGTAAAGAGATAATAAACTCACTGACCGATGGCCATCATCCATTATGAGATTGAACCTGCTTGTTTACGATCAACAAAGAAAACGCAGGGGCAGGGAATGAATTTTTTTTTCGTAGACGTGAAAGATTGCATCGATCTCGGGCTCGGGGAGTTTTTAATACGCTTTCTACGTGGAAACGCCGTTACCTCAATGTAATTTCATGATGGCCATGCGTATCTCGTCAGATAGCAACAAATTCTCTTCCGCCTCATTTCTAATCCATCACATTGATGACCTTCCCTTTATTTAGATGAGAATACTCTGATCAAAGCCTGTGGTTCGAGGCTTCACACTCATTTCCTAACAATTTATTGCACTTAGCTATATTGCATGAGTGTTATATAAAAAACCATGGAAATTGTTATTTACAATCACTCCAGTGAGTTTTATGTAGACATGGCAATGAAACACTATACATAATTCTCACCACCTGTGAGGTATTGGGGTATTTTTGCAATGAAATCTTGTTTTTCAAAACATGTTCATTGATTAAGCGGCATATAAATTAGTTTACGAGCTCAATCAGCAGATTATGGTGGTTTCGCACGTTGAAATTCTATCTACCTATCTCATGCAGGCCCAAATCAGATTCAAATTTCAGCTTCAGAGATTAAATACCATAGAAATCGGCTTTAAGAGCCAATCAGCTGGTCAGAGGTATATGTATTGTCTAGTACCTACCTACTTCTTACAATACCTACTACTCAACGGTACCTACCATATAGAGCTCTTTTCGAATTATAAGTTCATTATAGTTACTTAGAAATATTGGTTTATAACGTAGCGTAATAAATCAGCTTTTCTTCACACTACCACGGCTTTGGGATCATGAGATGTTGTGATGAAGTCAAAGCATTCTAAAAAGTGGCGAACGATATTCCTGCTATGAAACCTAAGGGAGTTACACTTCCCCAGAAACGCATTGGTTTTACGTAAAAATCAATGAAAAACATGTCGGCTCGCGCTGAATTTCGTTTAACTTTCAAGCAGAAAATCAGCGGTAAAACATAATAGGTACATGTTAAGATTCGCGCATTCGATCATGATGCTTGGCAAACATTTTTAATGTCATCAAGTCGTGACTGAGACTACCCGTGCCTACTTAATGTATCTTGAGACATGTGCCTTCTTTTCTCTTCCACTATCCACCGAAACAAATCTTTTTCGGATACTCAGCCTTTTCATACTTCTACAACCGGAGGGAGTGTTGCGTTGAAGGAGATGGAGTAGAACTACGTGCCACCGGTGCCCCCACATTGTTAGCGGAAAACCCACAAAAACGGAGAAGACTGACCTTCCCACCCAATCACCCTCAAGTAAAAAGTTACGGAAGGAAGCGCGGTGGTGAAGGAAGTAGAAGGAAAAGGGGGTTGTGATGTTGAGTGGAGGGGGAGGCATTCGGTTCATTACGGAAAATCCTCACACGTCTTTCCCCGGAGTCTTCTTTCTCCAAAAGGCTCTTGTTCGGTTTCTTATTAGCTGGGCCACAGATTGTTTGGAGTGGATCCACCCTATTGGACCGGTGTTTTGTTGGTAGATAAATTCCAGGTCTTTAACTTTCTCGCAATATGATGGGTGAAAAATGGCTAAACCCTAGAATCCTTAGAACCCTAGAACTCAGATATTTAATTGTTCTAACTTGATATCAGCCACTTGAATGTATTGATTACTCAGATAAAGAAATGCTACCTCATAAGACTAAACAGTCAAAGAGAAGAAAAGTAAAACCCCAAAGATTTGGATCGATTGAACATTCATTTACATTACGGTGAAATAGTAACAATTACAGCTAGTATAATAAGCGCAAAGCAGTAATCAATACTTCAAAGTGACAATGCAGGGCTGATTGGCAGAACGAATTAAGTGAAATTCAGTAAGTGCGAATAGAAATAAAATATTATACAAATTTAGAAAAAATGGGAACTAGATAGGAACAGAAAAAGCGTCTGACAGGTTGGATGGACACTGTAGCTTCCTCACATATACTGTAACATGAATATTGAATTATTAGAAGAACGAAGTTTTTAAGAGTCGAAATGGTTGAATGAAAATGGAACAGTAAGTACCTTATGTACGTGTAAAAATGCTAATATAGGAAATAGGGGTGAAGTGTAAGCTTGTGCATGCGCACACCGTACTATCAATCCAACAGCATTCACCATCTTAAGTAAATATGGGGCAATGGGATTGGTAGCAGACAGTCTAGGGGTTAACCCGCATAATTCCTAAAACTGGCATCAAAATCAGTTCATCAGTCAAGGATTATCTACTAATATTAGCTTTGGGCATTTGCAATAGTTACCTAATATTCAACCGATTGCTATAAAATACAGAGGGCATCATTCTTGACATATACTTTCTCATCAACCCGCCGATCTTGACCAAAATCAGACAATGCATCATTCGAAATCGAAGTTATAAGAAATTCACGTTTGTGTTACGGTCCAAAAATATTTGATACATGGACAGATTTCGATGTCACATCTTTGATTACTTAGGAAAAATTTCTCTTTAGTTACAACGCTCACAATGCCAATTTAATCAATCCACTCCGACTGTGAGAGTTTTCCTTTAACGTAACATTTGCGCAAGAGAACATATAATAATCAAACGCTGAAGAAATGTATATGCTATCGTCGAGGAGCTAACCCTCACAATCCCTGGAAATTTCATAAAAATCGGTCCATTAGTCTCATATATTGGCCTGTGTCAATCAATTTTAGTTTTGCGCATGCGCAATAGTCATTACTCAATCAATTGCGATATAATTCATAGGGCGTCTTTCTAGAACATATACCCAACTACCTCTCAGGGTTGAACACCATCTAGCAAGTAGATAATTGACAACGGAAGTTGTGAGAAATTCACATTCACGCAGACTGCTATGAATATAACGGCGATGAAATCCATAGGACATCATTAGTGAGTTAATCCTCACTATCCGTAAATTTCATTCATACTACATTTCATTTTTTCTACTAGCTTAAATAAACCTTTATATTTAATACACAGATTGACACACATACATCAGACAGACACACTGACAAAGTAGTTATGCGGTAAAGAAATCAATGTTGTGTCAACTTGATATGAAACCCTTTGGGATAGCTTATATTGGCATACATCGATATAGATAATGCCATCATTAGCTTCATTGTTTACTTGCGATCTTCCAGATGTATTATCATTCAAAATTGGTTAAAAGGTGATACAGATTATTAACGTGTAGTGGTTCGGACACTCACTTTCATTTTGATAAATGGAGGTTTGGTAACCATGAATACGATCGAAGGTTTCCCACTTATCGTTAGGAATTCGAACACACGTAGAAATGAATTATTAAAGGGTATCGACTTGGGCGTACAGCCCCGCAGGCAATTGCCCCTTCAAAGCGTCGTTATCCAAAAGTCATTATTTCCATAGGCCTCTCCCCCTTCTACCGCCATATTCGCATAAGAACGGATTGAACTTTAACCGAGCGAACCCACTCCGGAAAACTGTACTGTGAGCCATTTGAGAGGGGTTTCGTCCCAGGTCTCCTAAGCCATTCGGAGGCAATTAACACAATGGCTTTCCAGAACTACCGATGGCGAAATGATTCGGCGAAGCTCCCCGGAGGAAGTCGTACTTAATATCAGTTGTACCAACTGGCTAAAACGAGATCATCCGAAATTAGGGGGATGGGTGTTAAAAGCGGGAGTGGTTTCATTAAGTGCACCAGAGCGTTAAATGGCTCAAGGTTCAAATACACATTTGGCAAAGATGGTGACGGAGTTAAACTGAGGTTGTAATGAGTCTGGAAGGGAGCAAGCATGACCTTCAAGGACCTCTGAACCTCTCGGGAAACTTGTAAGTCGATTAAAGAGAAACCATATTCAAGTAACCATTTATTACGCAGGTGGGACATGAGTTGCTCAAGAGTTAATGACCCAATGTTTGGAAAATACGATACTTAACTGAAGGTTGAACCCACAGAATGCAAACAGCTACGTTTTCCCCACTAGTTACTGTCACAAATGTTAATTTGAAGAGGAAGTAAAAATGCTGTGAACTTTTAACCTTTTTTTAAACTTTTACCGATGTGTTTTTCTAAATGGTAACAGGCCACAGCCCGAGTATGACCAAACTACTCGTACCTTGTGGAAATTTCTCATAACTCATTAAAAGAAACGGCTGCCAAGCTGGATGTGGCACTAAGCTTCCTTGTATACGTGCCATGAATGTATAAATCATTGAAAAGTTTTAAACGATCTTGACAGAGGAAAAGGTTAAACCAAGTAGTTGTAAAGGATAGCAGTAGTTCCTCCTTCTCGATTCTTGAATACGCTGCATCTGGGTATATTCCTGACGGTTTATACAACCAACAGGATATCCTCTGGGCGTAGCAGGTCAATCGCCTTTCATCTTTGAAGGAGTAAAATCTTCCATCACTCTTGTTGTCACATGTTAGCAGAGCTCGGTTTCGAGCCACTCCCTCGCCACCACTCAGCCCCTCCATTCATGCAGCATTATCGAATGAATTTTCGTATTATCGTACCATATTTTGTTAAATTGTTTTAAAAATTCAGGACTTCAAGTAGAAAGAAATTGATAACTACCAATTTGATGACAAAAAAACTCCTTCTAAATAATATTAGCTGCGATTCAAAACAGAGTTTGGATTTTTAGCTTTTTTAGCAGTTTTTAGCGATTTTTTGGCAAATACTTATGCAATTTAAGTACATTTTTCAGCCTAAATTTCTGCAGAAATTTAATTGTTTTCTATTCACTTTATAGAAGGTAACGAGTTTTCACTTTATAATCGAAAGGTGTTTTGATGATTTCATCAATTGCTTTCTTTGATGATTTTAACAATAATGACGTACTTTGGAATTTCATGTAATATAGTAATATTAACAACAGATTAAGAAGCGTAGTCAGTCATCATATTATTTCCGACGTCATTGAAGATGGGATGTTCACAAGCAGCATCGCAGAGGGACCCTTAAATCCGAACTTCCGTAGATTCTATCAGCTGCCTCACAATTCCGACTCTTTTCCCGCGGAAATCCGCACCCAATGGGAAACTGCCTTCTCCCGCCGAATGCGGATTTTCAAAGTGGGAACGCTCATAATCCCGTTCCGCAGTTCTCCGGAGAATTCCCTTTGGGACAGCCCGGGGGACGCGTTCCTTTTTGCCGAGTAAAAAGGCCATTACGATTCGTATTGCAGTCGTGGGGGCGTGTGCGGCGCCGTATATTCGGACAAGAGTTTTTTTCTGCGTTTCTCAGAAAGGGAAAAGAAGAGGGAAAAAAAGGGAGTTCCGTTCCCTCGAGAGGATTTTCCCTCGCTAAAGTGAATAATAATTAAGGGGGACACAAAAGCGACGGCGTAATTAATATGTATAAACTCCGATGCGGAAAGTGGAAGAACATATTCCTCTGAACACAGTCAGCATCCCAGAGTGGATGGATGAACAAATAGTTCAAATGGGTTCGGTTATTACTTTCGTATCACCGTTGGGACCAATCTACATATTACATTTGTTACCGGCAAAGTTTAAAATAAGGTATTGTGTACAATGCCTATTCGTCGTATAGAATACCTGAATAGTAGTAAATAAATATGTAAACTGGCAAAAGTAAAGTAAATCTCATTTCATCTCATTTTATACTTTGCCTAGGCAAGGTTTGATGCACAACTAGACTGAAATGGAAATCGAATCAAATTAGAATCACGATCATTATTGGTTGAGAATTGTAGCCTGGGTGGCGTGGAAAAAATTTGTCGAAATAACGACGTCTTTTCGGCTTTGCTTCCTCCATTCCCCTCTTCCATTATGGATTCAAAATTTCCGGGTTTCTTCGCACAACTAGACTAACATTGGGATCGAACAAAGAAAGAATCTCGAAAATCGATTGCGAATTGTCACCTGTGGGCAGCGTCAACAAAATTTGTTACACACACACAATCTCCCCACAGACATACACCTATGATTATGTTTATTCAAATTTTTTATTTATAGAAAGGTGGTAAGAAGATTCTTGTAGAAAGAGTGAAACTTGAGCCTTCGCAGACGTTCTACGTGGTGTTTCGTATTTTTTATTGTAGTCGCGTTGCTGCACCATCGTTGAATCCTATTAGTTCTTCACAGCTTCGCCAGCGTTTTCGAGCTCCATGCAAGCACATTCTTGATGCACGCAAAATTGCAAAAGCCAATCTCGCGCGAATCCATCCACGCACTTCACTTTGTGGTTGTCCCCACCGATCACTCAGTCGCTCAGCCAACACTTTCAGAAAACTCATTATCTGTTTTGCAAAATGGGCAACAACCAAACAGACCAGGGGGGGAATGAAGATCGTCTATCTTCACAAGCTGCCATGTATTTTCTTTTCTTCTCTTCTTCTGCAGCAGTAAAAATGGATGCTACAGGACGGAAAACGTAAGAGGGAGCGTCTGTGTCTGTGACACGTACGTCAAATAACACCTCCCTCTGTGGTTCCCACACCCCTCTGCATACCAAATCCCCTTTGAGGCCTGGTGATTGCTCAGTGGCCTCTCTGATAATCGGCTCTATTATAATCCGACGGATTTGGTCTTAGAATGGTCTGAAACGGATTTGTATGCGTTCATTTTTTTCTCATGCTTGGGTGTCCCCGATCCCCCTGGATCAATTCCAATAGGCGTCCCCCTTGTTAACGAAGCCTTGCTATAAGACATAGCTTCAGAGAGACCTCCTAAAAAATGGATGTCAAGTTTGTTATCACGTAAAAGTTGTTTGAGATGCGGCTTAGATCATTAATTAATAAAAATATTGGAATCTTCGTATCTTGAAAGAAAAATCAACAAATTTTGAGGATAGTTAAAAAATTGTTCTTCTAGGTTGATTATTTGAAATTATGATCCAAAACATCAAAACAAGGGTACTCTACTTTAACAAAGGGAATTAGCTATGAACTTAGATTGATATTAACAGTCAGAACCTATGGAATTCCCCAGCAACAGTTAGAATCCCGCCCTTCATCATCTTTTGAAATGTAAAACTGTGATGTCAATATTTTTTATTTATTCATTTATTCAAACACGGGCAAGCCCCATTTACAAGAGAAATATTCATAATTGAGAGATAAAAAATTAATAGATTTTACAATACAGACAAGTTTGATTCATAATATAACTACAATAAAGAAGATAATCAAACAGGTAGGTAACAAACATTCCAATAAGAAAATTCAGATTTAACCAATAACCTCCAACTTCACAATTCGCTTAAGAGGATTGTTTGAAAGGTACTTGGTTGCAACAGTTTGGAGAAAAAAGGTCTGTGTGAGTCGGGTAGTACATCGTGGTTCATGGAAATTCAACTCATTGAGAAGCACGGGGCAGTCTATTTTGTTGGAAATTAACCTGTGAATAAACATTGAATTAGCCAATCTACTATTACTCAACGAGGTATTTATTCCCGACAGGCGCATCATGTCCGAATAGTTGAAGGCATCCCAAGTAACGCTCATTCTATAGGATGCACATCTCAAGAACCGGTGCTAAATCCTTTCTAGCTTCTCTTTGGCACTCAAGGTAGGTTCACATCCATCCGGAATTGCTGCGATTCGTAAATGCGTTCGGCATTCTGATTGACTAGTGCCAGTCGGAAGAGGGGGGTGAATCTTGCTGGACAAGCACTTTTGAGATGGACTGTCCACATCTGAAAAATTAGATATTTTACCGGATAGCCGCAATTGTCATCCGTCAGGAGCTGTTGTTGGTTGTTATCGTGTTTTATGGCT
The DNA here is from genome assembly GCA_030762985.1 of Adelphocoris suturalis. Taxonomy (NCBI): domain Eukaryota; kingdom Metazoa; phylum Arthropoda; class Insecta; order Hemiptera; family Miridae; genus Adelphocoris; species Adelphocoris suturalis. The sequence continues at coordinate 24,913,945 of CM061050.1, read as the reverse complement.
GTGGTCGAGAGCGAGCCCTTATTTTTACGATCCTCGAATTTCAATTTCATTAATAGAAAATATATTTCTGTAGCGCTTGTATATAAGAATAACAATGATAAATAAATAAAACACTCAAATCGAACACTATTCTATGCAGATTAGGCCGAGTTGGGTTAAAAATACCTGGGTGTACAATTTATTTTGCGATCTCGCAAACAACTTACCTTCCTAAATATCCTATTCCATTAGTGTTTTGAGACGTTCTTTGATTATAGTTTGGAAATTTCCTGCTTTTCGAATGAGTAGGTATTTGAGAAGAGGAAGTATAGAAATACCTACTAGGTATTTGTCCTTACGAAATGGATAGATTACCTAAGTAAGTACTTCTTAAGGTGCATCAATGCATAAATGATTTGTAATTCGCCAACCCACACAGATTTTCGGGTAGAAATATAATGTTATCTTGGGATAGGCAGTTGATGAAAGGACCGAATAATTACCTAACAGTCTCATTTCAAAACGACGTCGCCTTTGCAGTTTCAATGTACATACATAACAATTTCTTCTGTATTCCCTCGTGATTTTTTCATGAGTTTATTATTCAACATTGTTTATGGAACTATGATGTCCGTGAAATGTGTGATAGGTTGGAGAAAATTCGGGAGGAAATAGGTCTGCTTGGGAAATGCAATGCTAATAGAAGACACAAACAGTGATAACGAAATGATAATACAACCGGATGGTTATGAACGGCCTGCCGCAATTCCGCACTCCCCTCCACTAGTTCCAACGGCAAACGCATTGCCGCATTTCCGAAATTCCGGATGGATGTGAACCCACCTTCATATAATAAGGTGACCAAATTACGCAGTGTCCAGATGAGAGCGAACCAGCGATGAGAACAATGCCGTCAGTGCAAGAGGCTCCTTCAATTTCATCGTATTTCGTTTCCGAAATCCAGGCATCTCCATGGCCTTTGAAGGTATGTCATCAAATGATGATTATGGTCATCAAACAGGACCTTAAGATCGAAAATTTCGGATCTCCAGCTTAGAAGCTGACCACCGATACTTTAGTCATAGGCTATATGAGATACAGAACGCGAGAAGGAAATCACTGAGCATTTCTCCACGTTCAACGAAAGCCAATTTACCATACACCACTGATCCAAGGTCTCCAACGTGGATTGGAGCCGTTCACAATCGTTAACAGATTTTACTATTGAAAACATCTTCAAATCATCCGTATACAATAATAATGACTCACAGCCACCAAGATTGCTCCAATATCATCAATAAAAACGAAAAACAATCATGATCTCATTTATTCTACAGTAATAGCACTTTTCGCTCAACAATATTGACCCTTGCAGAATTACTGACTCCTTGCGAATGAACCCAGCACAAATAAAACTTCAGCGAACTATAGAATATGATTATTGGAATTTCGCACGACTACGATCGAAGATTTTTTTTCTCCTTCAATGGGTATTGGCTTTATTGTGCTCTCTGATACAAATGTCACGATGGTCGGAATACTTTCCATCTCAGTTTTCCCCATTCAACCAACAAGAATTATTTTCTCTCTCGGCCATTATCAAATAAACGGAAGACGGCGAGGACGGGAAATTGAATGAGAATCCATTATCGGACGTCTCCTTTGTTATTACCTATAGAATACTTTTTTTTTTTTTAAAGTTGGATTTCAATTTCTATTCTTTTCATCTCGTTCAACTCAGACTTTGCAGAGGCAGCTTTTGACGAGATCGCCATGAATAGAAATTCCCGCAATTTCATACCTACCCTTCTATTCAGCAATATAGCCAAATCAACTATACGGGTAAATATGCAAAAAATAACAAAACAAAAATAGCACGAAATTAAATTGTTGGTGATTAAAAAACGCTGCAAATTATTACATAATGGTTTATTATTTCTGAATCAGATAGCCAGCTATAGTAACCAGCATGCTCTGGGGCTTTCGTCAGTCTCTTTTCTAGTACCCATCTCTGTTCTCGCGTTACAGGTTGCGCTCCCGATGGGAAGCAAATGGATGATCGTACAGCCTTCCGAGTGATCTCATTCATTCCACGGAGCTAATTTCTATAGGAATCAAACTAAAACCGTAGGTACACTGGATTTCAAAAGCATCTGGGACCTATCCCAGTCGATTCTGCTCTCACTCCACCCCCCGCTCACCCCCCTCACCACCCACCGTGACCCCATGCCAAGAGTGCCAGGCGTGCGCGCGTGCGTATGTCTAACACTCAAACCTCGAAAAAGACACTTTTTCGCCCGTTTTTGGCCCATAGCATCTATGCGAGTAAAGCGATCGGGATGTTTAAACGTTAGGACCCCCAAAATGGAGTCTATGTGCGAAAGAACGGGGTTTTTAAGTCAATTAATAGGCCTTTTATGGCCCGGACGGTGGACGGCGGACGGCGAACGGCGAACGACGGACGGCGGACGGACATTTCAAATTTGGATTCTACGCACCAGATGTCTTCGCGTATTTCTTCACGTTTTTTTACACGTATGTACACGACCAACCGAACGCTATCGTCACGCTAAAGTCTCTTTAATATTTCGAAGTCAACGATTCTCTTGAATTTGAGATCGAGTAGATGAATTTTGAAATCATTTTACACTGCCTTATCAGCTATCTTCACAGGCATCGAATAACTAGGTTCAACCTAAGAAAAAATAATATTCGCCAACGCATATTTCATTGAAAACATCGGTTCTCGTCTGATCGAACTAAAGCAGTATCGGGCTTGGTTAGTACTTGGATGGGTGACCGTCCGGGAGCGCCGCGATTACGGCATCCTTTTAGCGAGTTTTGGAAGAAAATTAAGCTATTGCTCTCGCCTCAAAATTTGTAGAATGTGAATTTTTGAAAAAATTTTATGCAGAAATCCGTTTCAGGCTATTCTGAATCATATTCTGAAGTTTAACGCATTTTGGTTTATTATTTCCAATAATAAGCCTATGTGATCGTGTAGCAAAAAATTTTTATAACCCCCCCTCAAACTTTGTCACTTTACGTTTCAAGGTGCGTAGAATCCAAATTTGAAATGTCCGTCCGCCGTCCGCCGTTCGCCGTCCGCCGTCCGCCGTCCGCCGTCCGCCGTCCGCCGTCCGCCGTTCGCCGTCCGCCGTCCGGGCCATAAAAGGCCTAAGAATTGACTTAAAAACCCGTTCTTTCGCACATAGACTCCATTTGGGGTCTAGTTGGTCCTAACGTTTAACCATCCCGATCGCTTTACTCGCATAGATGCTATGGGCCAAAAACGGGCGAAAAATTGTGTTTTTCTACGCGCGCACGCCTGGCACGCTTGGCAGGGGGTCACGGTGGGTGGTGAGGGGGGGGGGGGGGGTGAGCGGGCGGTGGAGTGAGAGGAGGCGCCGGCGCCGCGGCACCTTGTGGTGGGTACGGCGCCCGCCGGCGTTCCTTCGAGGCATGAATATATGTTTTTTTTCAAGGTCATATTTGTGTGTTAATACCAAAGCTTTTCCTACGCATATTTAATAACATATCCTCTCGACTTTTCGTACGTGCTTAGATAATGATATTATTAAGGCAATAACTATTTGAATAGATTGGAGCTCAAATCGAGAAATATAAACATGCGTATATAATTATAGAAGTATAGGTTGTGGCAACTCGAAATAGGATACGCCGAGGAGTCTGGACGGGCCTTATGACGTACGCTAGCCAACTAAAACTATGATCATACTCAATTGAAAAAATAATAAACCTTTGTGAAATAATTTGCAGCGTTTTTATGTATGTATGTATGTATGTGTCATTCCAGATGATAACTGTCCGTAGACTTGTGCTAAAAACTTCAAACAAATTTTAAAATGTTAAGGACACAAAACGAAAGTTCAAGTTCGTTGGCCAGCATGATCGGATTACATCTTCGGGTTGAAATTTTCAAAAATGTAGTCAAAAATTTCAAAATAGCCTGTTTTTTGCGATTTGTTGTGCGAAATAATTTTTTCAGCATACTAACATGTGGTATATTCGGAATCAGCGTAAAATTTCCTAGAAGAATATGTATCAAGTTTTCAAAAATTTCAAAGTTGAAAAATCAGTCAAAAATCGAAATAATGCCGTTCGCTAGTTGTAAAAATCGGTAATATTTGCATGAAACATAGTCCAAATTCAAATTGAACTACTCTTATGGAATAAGAGCGACTGAATGTCGATTTCTTCAAAAATTCGCTCATGGGGTCATGCTGGATGACTGGACTTTTTATTTTTTGTCTGATTATTCAATTTTTCATCTAGCTACATCAAGTTTACTTAATCAGGCCGCGTGTAATAGTTCGTTTCGAACTATCAAATGGTAATCTCCCTGCTTTATCAAATGGTAATTTCGAGGATCTGAGAAGGTACCTAGCACTGGTTCTACGACCAACCAACTAACTTTGTTATTGAACTGACAACAGCTTTTGTATACAAACTTATATTTAAACACAAACCTGCTCGTTGTCTGAATCGTTATGTGAGTAGATACAACTTTGAAGTACGAAATGTACTTGTCAATGCTTACGAAGAATAGGTATCTACTTGAAACTCGGAAAAGTATCAACGACTGCATTTACTCCCAAGTAGGTGAACAGGATATCTGGCTATCGGACGAAGTAGGTACTTTGTTCACATAATCAACGGAATTTGATTTCATGATACAATTATATTTATCACAGGTTTTTACTTTTTTCGACTAGGTAGGAAATTGTGGAAGGGAAACGTTATTAGACGACAGTGAGAAGGAGACCGAATACCAAACCTATTCTAAAGTTCCATTCATGCAGCATGATCGTATGAGCGAATTTTCGTAAATTATCGTATTGTATAATGTTGAATTGTTTTGAAATTTGAGCTTTTTGAGTGCAAGGAAATCGTTAACCATTAATTTTATGGCAAAAAAACGTATTCTAAATAATAACCTGCTATTCAAATAGAGGTTCTGAATTTTTAGCTTTTTTAGCAGGTTTTATCGATTTTTTAGCAAATTTTGATGAATTTTAAGTACATTTTTCAGCATAATTGTGTACATACATTTTTGGATGTTCTATTTTATAGTTAATAAACTTTATTTGAGCAATATTCTACCAAAAAATATAAATTGAACAATTTTTAGCCGTTTTTAGCCATTTTTAGAGATTTTTTGAGTACATTTTTTGAAATTTGACCAATTTAATGTGCTCAAAAAGTGTTGTCCAACGAACTCATCCTTTCTTTTGAAATGCTTGATTTTTTGGCGAAAGAACGAAGTTTTTATCTCAATTCTATCGAGAGTTATCGTCTGGAATGACACATACATATATATATATATACATATATATATATATACATATATATATATACATATATATATATATATACATATAAAAAAGCGTTAAAATCCAGGAATCATTTCAGAATGCCTCAAAACAGATTTCGATGAAGAAAATTTTTGAAAATTTTTATTTTAAAATTTTTGGAGCCATTGCAATAGCTTCATTTTCTAAGAAAATTCGCTAAAACTGTGGTCACCTTGCGTCAGGTTATGACGTCTACGCGTAGGACAGGATTCCAACGAAAGCATTTTTCCCGCCTACGTGTGATAGGCCTTTTTCCCATACACGCATAGTTCTTCGAGTTGACACGTAAAATCACGTATGCGCAGTTGGTATTTCAGTCTTTTTGCGTATTCGGGTATTACGGGAAGAACAAAACCTCTCATGTCATCAATACGTGATTCAGCGTGAAATAATACCCTAAAATCATGTATCACACGTGGCAATTTATCATATTCAAAAACTCGATATTTGACAATTCGTGCTCTATTCGGGCGTGATTATGCTCCTTTGTGCGCACTTAAAATTTCAAATGATGGGTCATTTTCTTATTAAATGTTGTATGGAATCCGAATCTGCAAAAAAAGGGGCGTTGTCATAAAAAAAAATATCAATGGCCCGTGGTTGCGCAGTTGCTCGGTGCGAGAAAATGTCATGGTTGAACTCCTCGCAAAGAATTGTGGAATTATAGGAGATACCTTTTTATTATTATTAATATTTTTTGTTTATTACTCGAGTATTGACGGGGATAAACCGCTGGTGCATAATTCTTGAGCCACAATAATGCATACATGCACTCCAAATTTTTGGAACCATTGCAATAGCTTTATTTCCTACGAAAAGTGGCTGAAAAGAGATGTACTACTGATAGATGATGGAAAAAACTCATTATCCACTATGGACGAAGTACGTTGGAGGATTCTACATCTACTGGGTTAGAAGTAGAGATTAATCTTATCACTCCTCCTCTATCCCCTCCCAACTTTGCCAGAAAACAGGTCAAGAAGAAGATGAAAATCTACAAGAGATAGAACGAACATCAACACCGCTTTGGAAATTTTGGCAGTGACTCGGGATTATTACTGAAATTTGGCAGTGGAGTGTAGGCATTATTGATTGTGATCTATGTTAACTATGCAGTGATAATTTATTATACTTGAATCATATAAACCTATATAAGTAATTATGTGATACATCATATGTAAAATTGTAACATTGTTGGTTGAGGCAGAAATGAAGTCAAGATATCATGTGCTATTTTTTAATATGTACTTAAGGGACTCCTTGTAATACCCTACGGATTATACAATAAAATTGAATTGAATTCCTCGCAAAGAATTATGTAATTATAGGAGATATTTTTTTGTTATTGTTATTTTAATCTTATTTTTCTGTTTTTTTACTCGTGTATTGACGGGGATAAACCGCTGGTGCATGACTCTTGAGCCACACCTTGCATAATAATGCATACATTCACTCCAATTTTTTTGGAGCCATTGCAATAGCTTTATTTCCTACGGAATGTGGCTGAATAGCTCATAGTTAATAAGAAACTGAATCCATGTTAGATGCGCGGATTCGCATGGCTTCATATGTGTTCAGGTTTATTAAACGAACAAATCCACGAGACCTCTTAAGAAGATTATTTGCTCAACCGAAGGGCGAGTTTGCGGTTAATTAGGACGTGACACACTTGTTGATGGCGGCTCAATTGTGCTCAATCTGTTCAGGGCTCGGGTTGTTTCAAGTGATAACCGCCGTTCTCCAAATTAATCTTGTTATTGTCACTGATCCACTGAACGAACATTCGCGATAGAGACCTACCGCACGTGATTCGGCAGGGTGGAGGTTATCGGGTGCAGCCAGACAACGAAAATAACAAACAACGCTCCTTAACATGTTTACACGTTTACATACGAGTGACGAATCAGTGACGAGCGAGAATCACTACTTTTCCTTTAGCTCGTTGGTACCATGACCTCTTTAGCAACATCTAATACCGAATTGGGTAACCGACTCGCTCCATACTCATGAATGTAAAAAAATAATGCTGCAAATTACTACACAGAGGTTTATCATTTCACACCTACCCGTCTATTCAACAATATAGCCAAATCAACTATACGGGTAAATATGCAAAAAATATCAAAAAATAGCACGAACTTACATTGTTAGTGATTGAAAAAATACATATAGATTAGTACGCATTAGTACGCACGTTGTAAGCCACATGTTATACGCATTATTTTCTGGTAGATTAGTGTTTTACAAGGAATACGAAATAAGTATTTAAGAAGGACGAGTTAAGAGCTCAATCAGCTGATTGGGGTGGATCGGCAAGTTAAATTGGCTGTGCCTACTTGGCTCAAGAGGCTTCGTTCTAAATTTTAGTTTTGTAGGATGAATAACATAGAAATAGGATTTTTAGATTCACAAAGTCATCTCACGCTGCTGATTACACCTCTTTACAAAATTTCACTGATCCACTGAACGAACATTCGCGATAGAGACCTACCGCACGTGATTCGGCAGGGTGGAGGTTATCGGGTGCAGCCAGACAACGAAAATAACAAACAACGCTCCTTAACATGTTTACACGTTTACATACGAGTGACGAATCAGTGACGAGCGAGAATCAGTCATTCATGTACTACTTTTCCTTTAGCTCGTTGGTACCATGACCTCTTTAGTTACATCTAATACCGAATTGGGTAACTGACTCGCTCCATACCCATGCAAGTAAAAATACACTGCCAAGGAAATGGCACATGAGCTTCCTCGTGACCTTCACAGTACGTCAGCAAAAAATTAATTCCCGGCCGGGAATATTCTCTGCAAATAAATTCCCGGTATGATGGGCACAATCACTGGTAGTACCGTACGATTCGTATGGCACCTCAAGGGCATTTCTCTGAAACCAATGGACCAAAGTTTATGGAATTCGCCTCAAAACCATACATTGACCGGAGATGTGCCAGTTACATCGGCATCAATTTTGATCAACCCTGAAGGGTAGTAATTAAGGGCTAATATATTCATAAATCGAGATCCCGAAAACATTTAAGATAACAGTAATAATTCTTGGCTCGTCAATGGTAAATATAATCCCAAGGAATCGATTGAAACCATCTTCAACTCTATACGTTGAAGAGTTCGCTTTCCCTAAGGGAAAAAAAAACTTCGAAAAAACACCTTCGTATTTCCAGGGGCGAGAACATAGAGAAATGATTCGCTGCTAACATACTGGCGATCGTAGAGGATAGAGTACTCGATTTGGGGGCGGCACGCCGTCCGTGAATCCGACCGGCGGCGGTTCGTATCCCAGTGGAGACAATACATATTAGCATGGAACATGCTTTACCCTTCACCTAACTGGCCAAAAGTATCACATTTTTATGTCACAAAAAACTGTCACACAAATTTTCTCATGAGTTTCACGTACAACCAGCCGTACAACCAGTTGGTAGGGAAATGGAACTTCCGCAATGTTCACCGCACAGAAATCGTTCATCATTCGTTGGAAAGCTTTCATTCATTTTAGTCAATTCATTTATTTTCTTCTGGTAAGTGAAAAAATCGTCCAGTTATATTTCGATTACGCACCATAGAGACTCAGACTGATTAAGTAATTTTTTATGGACCAGTGTTCTGCGTAGGGGGGCCATCTAATATAGAAAAAATGAACATTTGTGAAATAATTTGCAGAGTTTTTACCCTGTCACCTACTGTAATTCGCCCTCTGTTGGTTGAGATTGGTGCGGGTTCACTTCTCATCTAGGTAGTTCTCCATATTAACGCTTACCAATTTTACCACGGTTTATCGCGTTGTATAGTAGTTACTTACCCGTTGCGCAGTGCGGCCAGATCGACGATAAAGAGTTCCACAATTTCGTCGCGAGTGATTTAGTAAGTACCCCGCTCCAAAGTTCGTCATCTTAAATTGAATATTAACCAAATTAGCTACAGAGCTTACAATGCTGATTAGACGGGCTCCTCAACCTGCAATTATTACGAATATAACAAAGCCTATAACCACCCCATAAAACATTCTCGTCAATTCGTTCCCACCCGTTGTATTATAACTAATATCAGGTATATATTCTAAATAATATTCTGTGATTCGAAAAGAATTAGGATTCTTAGCATATGGCATTTTTTATAGGATTTTCAGCAAATTTTGATGAAATTTAAGTGCATTTTTCAGCACAATTTTGTGTATACATTTTCTAATGTTATAAAGTTCATTATTGATTAACTTCTATTGACTAATGTTCTGCTAAACTGCAAGCATAAGCTAAATAACTTTTTTGAATCGCAGAATATTATTTAAAACGAATTTTTTGGGTCATAAAATTGATAGTGATAAATGTCTTTCCACTCAAAGCGCTCAAATGTCAAAACAACGTAATATAATAACATACGATCATTTTCGAAAATTCGCTCCTACGATAACTCAGCATGAATTTTTTCTTTTCGCTTAAGGACAATCTGTATATTGATGATATGAAACGGAAGTTAGTGAAAAACGTTGTCTATTTCCACAAAAAATAAAGAGTTCAATGTTAAATCGATTTTGACGTTTAGGCCATCATCAGTAACAAACAATAACTGAAGACACATTAGAAAGGACACAGCTTATATAGTGACAGGTGAAGGAAGATTGAATCCCATTGGTCGAGAGAAAGGAAAGGGGCAGGAGGTACAACCAATTAAGTGCATAGAAAGTGAAAGGGGATTATAGCTAATCAGATGAAGTGCAAGGGGGAAATAACTAAATATGGTTTCAACAGTGTGAAGGGATATTCCAAGCTTTACAGAAATGGACTTATCAATGGTGAAATATATTGAGATATATCCTCATTTAAACATTTATCAGGCCGCTCCCGGTTGATTATTTTGAAATTTTCAAGTACATTCAACATACCTCCCTTTGGACAAAGGTGAAGAAATTCTATAAACTGTCTAGATCTGTCAAATAAAAATCGTAACTATGATTCGATTCCTTAAGATGTTTCGCAAATAATGTAGGCTTACCCTTATCTTCCCTGGAATCCTCCTGATGCTCGTCTATTCCTTCCCTAAATTTCCTACCTACTTTATAACCTCTCGATGATAGAGTTTTGCCAATTTTATCAGAAATTTTCCCATAATAAGTTAAACTTATCCATTGCTTTTCTTCTAAAGTTACATCTTCCCGAGCCAGATTGGAAACTTTTTCCCTACTCTTTTTCCTAAGAACCTTATCCCATATGGTATCAACGAGATCTCCTCCATATCAGTTACTAGCCGCTATGCTTTTGATGATGGATTTTTCTTTTGATAAATTTTGTTCACTCATTGGAATAGATAGTGCTCGGTTGATCATACTATGGAAGGATGCATGCTTATATACTAAAGGGTGATTTGAAGTACTATGGATCGTTATATCGCTATATGTATCTTTTCTACAAATTGAAAAATCATGCTTCTCATTTACCAAAGAGATGGACAGATCAAGAAAATTTAGTTTATTCCCGCCGAATTCGAGGGTGAATTTGATATAGGGATCTAATTTATTGATTTTTTCGTGAAAAGAATTTAGTTATCTTTCTGTGCCCTTCCATAGAATGATGATATCATTGACATATCTATTCCAATAGAGAAGATTATTTGTGTTAGAAGTTGTAAATATTTGTTGCTCGAGATAATCCATGTAAATATCTGCAAGCAGACGAGATAACGGAGAACCCGTAGCAACCCCTGGCTGTGTATAGCATTGCCCCTCTAATAATAAGTAATTTTGATCCATACAGACAGACATCAAATTAAACAATTCATCTTTTTCATTCTGATGATATGGAATTGTAATGTCGTCCTCTATATCGATGGTACTGTTTTCTCGTTTAAAATTACATGAATGAAACACGAAGAACATCCACAGTTCACTTCCAACTGACTCAAACTACATAGTCTGGTGGCAGTTGTCTCGCGTTACCTTAGCCTGGCAGGGGGGTCTTACCTGTGTTAATTAAGGATCGCGAAGCGGTGCGGTCAAGTTTTCAGCCTAATTGAAGCACGGCAGAGGCAATTACAAGGATTACTACGCTTTTTGGTCTCTCAAGCTTAGTGTTGGTGCAGGGGAGGGTCGCTCGATAAAGCCGTGGTATGCTCCGTGGGCAATACAAACGCCGAACGATTTCAGGGTCCTCATTACCAATGACCCTCCCCACCATCACTTTGTCACCCCGCGATTCCCCGATAGGAATTCAATTGCGCCAAAAGACCGATCGAAACGTCCCAAGACCTCCCTAAACCGGGGGGTCAAACTAGTATTCAAGTCATTAAGGTTAATTAGTGTTTGAGGGAAGGAGGGATCGAAGGACGGCAGAAAAATTGTTATGAACGATTCTTAAGCGGTCTTCCGATCTTTTCATAATAGTTTATTTGAATGATCTTCACATTATTGTAAGAAGGTGATAATTGAGGAAATTTCTGTCTTAATCACTAAAAATGGCTAAAAACGGCTAAAAATCGTCTAATTCTTATTTTTTTGGTAGGATATTGCTCAAATAAAGTTTACTAACTATGAAATAAAACATTCGAACATTTATATAAAAAATTATACTGTAAAATGTACTTGAAATTCATTAAAATAAAAACTGCAAAAAAGCTTAAAATCCAAAACCTCTATTTGAACTGGAGATTATCATTAAGAATACGTTTTTTGCATACAATTAATAGTTAACAATTTACTTGTACTTTCAAAACAGTTTAACATATATACAATACGATAATTTACGAAAATTCGCTCATACGATCACGCTGCATAGCAGGAATATTATGATATTCCTGCCCCAGACGCAGTGTTGGCTATGCAATTTTAGCAAGACGGATCAGCATTGAGTGTTGAGTATCCTCGCGCCGTTCAATTCACACAGTACGAAAACATTCTTGTCATGAGCGTGTTCGTAAAGCGCAGGTGGCAATGGTTCTGAGAGTCACCCGAAACATATTTTAGGTATTTCATGAATATATATCCCTGTTAACCTTAAATTTTATTCGTCGAATAGATCGGAATACAATAGGCAACGTTCGTGTGTCAGAAATTTTCATTCAACGAATTTTTAGAAAAATGAAGCTATTGCAATGGCTCTACAAATGTAAAAATCAAAATTTTCTTAATTGAAATCAGTTTTGAGACATTCTGAAACGAATCCTGGAGTTCAACGCTTATATATAGAAGCAGTTTTGAAAAAAACTACGAAATCGCTTCAGATTTTTAGTACAATTTATACAGTTTATTTTTTTAATTTGAATTAATTCTATTTTCATTTTCTAGTCTAATATGCATTAAGGATTAATAAAAATTAAATTCAAGTACTTCAAATCTCCCCACTCTATATTAAAGCTCATTATAATTTATTATAGTTACTACAATGCCATGGTTTTGGCATTATAGTAACTCAGAAATTCCTCACATTCATGGTTTTGGCCTATCAGTATTCAGCTGGATACTGTATTCTCACATTTAAGAAAAACATTGTTTAACGAATTTGTGGGCACCTACCTATATTTTAATCTTAATCTACTAGGTACTCTTTGGTTTTTATAGTGAGCTCACAGGGAATACAATTTAGAGCCTTTTGGTATAGGCAGGCTTTATTAAATTTGATAGGTACGCTAGTTTATTGTTTAGTTTTCGGTGGTAAGAAATTTGATTTTTCACAAATATTTTGATATGTACCACAGCAAAAATAGTATATCGGTATAAGCAACAGACTTGAGTAAAACCATGGTTAAATTTATTTTAAAAAAGGTAGATTTGAAAGTATTTTTGAAAAAATATTTTTACATTATTATAAAATGAATATTCAATGATACCTGATAGAACTTCATACGAGTTCCGTTCTATCGATATGATGTTACGCTGATTGTTATACCCAGTTATTTTTCTTGTCACTGTGAAAAGCTGTGAATGTGTTACTAAGCTTTATCAACTTATTGGTTTTGTATTGATAAACACGGAATGGTGTGAATTGGAGAAAAATATTATGTAGCACTGGAGAAACTGAAAATTGTTTCCCTACTATATGAGTGGGAAACCGTAAAAATTGTCGCTTTTGGAATGGCGATATTATGAGCACATACCTACTGATCCACTCAAAAAACCTACATAGGAACATAGGAACTCAGAAGATTGAGATTTTGAGCACTGCAGGCTCTACGGTACTGAGAGGCTATCAAAACTAATTGGTGTACCTTTGATGGACTTGAATTCCATTCGGATAGTCCAACTTTCGACGAATTCAATTCTTCTATAGGAATTGAATTGAGCAGAGGACTTTCTGAAACCTCCCAATAACTCCCTAACCCGGGGCAAACTAACATTCGATTCATTAGGTTTAATTAGCGGATCCGATTTATAAGATGGGGGGGGGGGGGGGGGGGGGTTCGAAGAAGGGCGGCGTCGAATTGATTAAGAGCGAATTCGAAAGTAGCCTTCTAATGTCGGAGGTTGGAGTGGTCTTGTTATCAACTTTGAGGACTCTTGACCGGGGGAGCTCTCGCCCGTTGATTGTTGATCAAGAGCCCTGATGAAGGAAGCTTCGCTAATTTGAATCAGTTTGAACGGAAGTTGTCGAAATTCCTCGAACGGATTGAAATTGATTATCGAAGCCTCGTCAAAAGTTTTGAATGGGCTTTGTATTAATAAAACCACGGAAACACGATGATTATTCAAATTCAGATGAAATCGGAATACTTTTTCCTGCTTTGGGTTTCTTCTGTGCCCCAATTACTCGACTCAATGTAAATGACTGTACAATGGAGTGCAGTTTGGCCCAAACACATTACCAGATCATTTTGTTATTATTCGCTAGTAACTGATAAGACTTATTCAGTAATATTGTCCTGTAATATTCATTAATACCATTTTATGTAGAGCTGAATCACGGTACTCGGTTTAAGACACTAGTTACTTAAATTAGGTATTCTGCCATTTTCGAGCCGTCAGAAAAGGAACCCTTCATTCACTATAATTGCTCTTTGCCTGATGGCTGTATATAGAAAAGAATACAGCTTCTTCCAGTCGTGCTCCAGTTTCACGTCGAACCAGTATTAAAATCCATCGTTAAGGGATTTTTCATTAAACCACCGTTCTCTTTCTGCTTCAAAAACTGCGCATTGCTGAAAGAAATGGCGAAAGCTATCTGTTGCTCCTGGTATGTTGCAAATCTCGAATGGACGCTCGCTGTCAAAAGCAACACGCACCTTTAAAATAGGTACCTAAACAATATTATTTCGATACAATAATTGGTGTTGAACGGTTGTACATAATGTGGTCCCAAATGCACTAACCCTAGAAACAGTACAAATTTAGCATAACAAACTAAAAACTAGTTAGTTAAAGTGTAAAACTCGGTTATTACGGAGTAGGGGGGGGGGGGATCTGCGAGTGATACCGTTCTATTCATCGTGAAAGAATCGTAGAAACCGGCCCCACACTCGTATTTTCTTAAGGGGTCGTTTTTCACCATAACCCACATCCTTGCAGAATTCTAAATTCAAGTTGAGTTTTGTTGGTTTCCATTTGAAAATGGTTGGTTTTAACTTCAGATTGATCTTATAAATATTCTATCGGTTGCACTACAAGACATAGGCTGTACCTTCTGTTCAACGAACTTTTGAACTAGCTTCCATAAAAATGAATAGGTATGGAGTTATTTTGTTGTACTTATTTGTTTTTTATTTTATCTATAATCTAGGAATTAAAAAATGAATAAATAAAATGAGAAGTTAATATTTTACTATGAGGATTAGTGTATTAATGCAAAAATATTTCTACTCAAAACAGTGTTGTTTCCAATTCAATTCTGCTTTTGGAGTGGTGACAAAAAATACAAGTACCTACAGAAAAAAACGGGTGAAAGGGTCAGAGGGGCGGGTGTCGAAAAAACTCTGCAGGGAAGTAAACCAAACACCGGGAGACCGGTGGCAAATACAAATCCCATTAGGGAAGAACTTTCAATTCCCGATTTACATTAATTCCAGGGGAACGGACGAGGGTGGATGGAGGGTCGGAGTTGAGATGGGATTGGATCAAATTTAGATGTAAATGTGGCGAGTCCTTCAGAAAAGCTTCAAGCGGACTTTGTTTCCTTCTTGTTCCCGCCAAGCTGATGAGTCCGCCGGAGCGGAAAAGGGGGGCGGGAAAAAAATCGGATGAACGACGCTCTGAATTCGAAACGATGAATACATTTCCGCGAAAATGAAATCCTGCTCGTTTATTTTCATACAGCAAAAAAAGGGAGGGTGGAACAGTGGCAGATGGTCCTTTCCCTGAAATAGGAATCGCCCGAGTTGCTCGTGGAGATGGAGGAAACTTCCTGGAATGACTTCTGTTGAGCTAAAATATGCTATGATGACTTCCTATGTGGGTACATCATGTGATTCTAAAGCTGAAAACAGACTACGCTGACGTGACGTGGGATGACGCATGATCAGGCAGCGACAGACCACGTCAGAGATGGGCCCACAGGTTCACACTTTGCTGACGTGACGTGAGGGTGGGGGACGTGATGCTGGGATATCGTGCTCAAAGGAGGGTGGAAGGTGTGTTCACTTGATGTGTAATCTTCGACAATGCAAGAACTTCTCGACTTGCTTGACGAGGAAGAGGAAGAAATTGCTGGGAAAAAGCTGTGTTTTTACCCCTTGGCTGAATCCTGACTAAATAACCAATACACAATGAATATGCAGCCAACTAATTTCACAACATGTATGATTTTTCAGTTTCGCACACTGGTGACGTTAAAAGCACCCATCCCGCCTGGGTGGGATCCCCCTGTCTACCAGTGTGACGTCAAAATTGCAAACTTTAAAAAATCATAGAAAGAAAACTGCTCAACGTAGGAGAGTGCGGATGTTATAAAATTTCTTGAAATCTAATCTATTTTCATTTAAAAATATAAAATGAATACGTGGGATACGCTCGTTGACGTTCGGAGGAAACCCCAATCTAGCTAGACAACATTAAATCTCCTCGTCGCAAAAGAAAAAACACTAGTTCTGGAAATTTTCAAGAGTGCTGAAATCAATTCTGAAACTCGTTTTCCAGTTTCAGCTGTAGGTTTTGAGATATACATGATTGAATTTTGAAAAAAATTGAGAAAAAATTGTGAAAATACTTAATCATTCAGAAAAGCTTCAAGCGAACTTAGGTTCCTTCCTGTTACCGCCTAGCTGATGAGTCCACCGGTGCGGTAAAGGGGCGGGGAAAAAACTGATAAACGACGCTCTGAATTCGAAACGATGAATATATTTCCGCAAAAATTGAATCCTGCTCGTTTATTTCCATGGAGCAAAAGAAAGGGAGGGTGGAAAAGTGGCAGATGGTACTTTCCCTGAAATAGGAACCGCCCGAGTTTGGGGATGATGAAGGAAACTTCATGGAATGACTTCCGTTGCGCTGAAATATGTTATTATGATTTCCTAAGTAGGTACAGCCTGTGATTATAAGCCGTGTGCGAACTTATAAAGAACCTCCGAATCGTTCGGAACCGTGAATACCTAAAGAATACCTTTCTAAGCAAGAACATTTCGGGCCAAAATCCTTGAATTAAATGCAAGCGGAGGTATGTGAAGAAACCCGTACGTCTGCGCTATACACGAATCTGAACCATGACAACTCAGGAGGAATTTACCAAACAACTTGAAAATAAGACTTCGCTTACAGAAATATTCAACCAATTCCGCGAAGCTATAGAAATATTAAAAATTAAATCTTCCAAAAGAACTGGATCTGGAACTGGAGTAAAACATGTCGTTATACTTTCTTCACACCCTAGCTATACGGATAAGTAGTATAACTACACCTTCAATTTTTCAATTCAACAAGGCCGAAGCCAAATTAATGGACCTGAATGTACAACTACCAGCACTTCTTCCGAAGCTTTTCACAAGTTTACGTTATGCATGGCTCGTAGATTTACTGCGATCAAAACTTATGATGTCAATTCGTTCGCTGAAGAATCTCTTGAAACAATGCAGAGTAACTTATCATTGCATACCTACTAACACCATGGCATCGCCTTCATCTCCGTCTACAAAAGATACAATCAAAAACACTCTGAATGCCCAAACAACATTTGCCTCTCTTTCCTCCACTGTGCGGACCTTTTACGGTGATATACTAGACTTCCTGACATTCAAAGCAATATTCATCCAATGCGTCCATGATTCAGAGGTTCCAGGTATCAACAAAATTGAAACTTTAAAAACCAAACATGGTCCGAAGATGATACCCCGCACATTGTAAATCGTGCAAAATTTGTAAACGTATGGAATGCTTATGTTAGTGAATACACTAATCAATACCATTTCACCTCCAAATCGTTCCGAACCGAATAAACCCGAAGCTTAGGGTGGAGAAACTTCGAAGGAATGAGCGTTAAGGTATTTAAAGTATTTTTAAATAGAAGAAGATTCCATCTTCAGAGGTTTGGCATCAACCGCACTCTCCTGTGATGAGTAGTTTTCATGATATGATTTTTCGTGTATTGGTTATTTAGTCAGGATTCGGCCAAGGGGTAGAAACTCAACTTCAACACATCTTTACACACACATTATTGTTTCAGGCCAAAACTTGGCCCATCTTCAGGAAATGTAAATCATTGTTGTAGTTCCGTGTTATGTGCAATGGTTCAGTAGGTTTGCAACAGCAGCAACACTCGAGTTCCAGTTATATCACTGTTGTTCCAATTGTTTTCATTGTTTTTTAATGTCGTGTTGGATTTATGTACAAAAATTCATCTTTTTTCTTATTAGTTACATAAGCTACTCCGGGTTTTTGATTTATGGATTTTATGATAGGGTTCCTACTGTTATAGGTTTTGCCTGAAGATGGGCCTAGTTTTGGCCTGAAACGTTGCAAAAAATAAAGTGGGTGAAGAGATGTGTTAATTCTGTGTTTTTACCCCTTGGCTGAATCCTGACTAAATAACCAATACACAATGAATATGCAGCCAACTAATTTCACAACATGTATGATTTTTCAGTTTCGCACACTGGTGACGTTAAAGCACCCATCCAAAACACTAGTTCTGGAAATTTTCAAGGGTGCTGAAATCAATTCTGAAACTCGTTTTCCAGTTTCAGCTGTAGGTTTTGAGATATACATGATTGAATTTTGAAAAAAATTGAGAAAAAATTGTGAAAATACTTAATCATTCAGAAAAGCTTCAAGCGAACTTAGGTTCCTTCCTGTTACCGCCTAGCTGATGAGTCCACCGGTGCGGTAAAGGGGCGGGGAAAAAACTGATAAACGACGCTCTGAATTCGAAACGATGAATATATTTCCGCAAAAATTGAATCCTGCTCGTTTATTTCCATGGAGCAAAAGAAAAAAAGGTATTGTGGGACAGTTGCAGATGGTCCTTTCCCTGAATCGGGAATTGCCTGAGTTGCTCGTGGAGATGATGAAGGAAACTTCATGGAATGACTTCTGTTGCGCAGAAAGTGTTATTTTTACTTCCTACGTAGGTACATTATGTGATTATCAGCCGTGTACGAACTTGTAACGAACCTCCGAATCGTTCCTCTGACCCGAAAAAATCCGAGGAACCGTGGTACGAGTCGAACCTCTGCACAATGGATAAAAAACCCAATCTAGCTAGACAAAACTAAATTACCTCGCCTCAAACGAATGAACAATAGTTCTGGCGGTTTTCAAGGGTTCTGAATTCATTTCTTAAACTCGTTTTCCTATACCTGCTGTTGTTTTGGAGATATGCACATTTGAATTGTGAAAAAACTCGCTCCATTCCCAATTTTTCTATTGAAATGAATAACAAAAAAAGTTAATCATGGATGATAATTAAACCTATGCCACATTATGGGTCACAAAGGAAGCCATCATACTTCGCGATAAAACCTTCATGAAGTCATTGGTAGCAAAGGATGATCCCTATGAAGTAAACAACGTAGCTTTTAAATAAGGACCTTAAAACCCAGAAAACGGAACCACTTATTATTCAGAGTCGGAGTAGTTTGAAAGGAGTTAATTCGGATTCGGGTCAATACCCAAATCCCAATTATACTTAATAATTTATTTATAATCCGTTAAGGGATCTTCTATACAAATGCAGGGAGGAATTATTCCGCGCCACAACGCGCGGAAGACCACCAAGAGGGGTCGCCTTGGGAAGGTAAGGGGGCATATTCTTGAGCCCATTACTATAATAATAAGATTAACCCTCAGAATCCCCTTGGCCGCGAACAAACAGAATGAAGGGCCTCTGCCTCAGATTGCGATGGTTTGGGCGTCGTTAGTGAGATGTTGGCGCAGTGCAGGGCTGTGCTTAATTGAGTGGGGTTCCTCAAGATAGCAAGGTCCTACAGAACGTAAAGGTAGGTAGTTTGGGTTCTTTTTGCGAATTTTTGTAGAAAATGAACATATTGAAATGGCTTCAGAATTGTTAAGATCGACTTTTTTCGAAAGTTTTCTCCATTGATATCCGTTTCGAGGAATTCGGAACTGTGTAATTCCAGAGAATAACTCTCCTTGGGATTGAGATATAAATCTCGTTCTTGCGTCAAAAAGCAAGCTTTCCCAATGAAAGGATAAGTTCTTTGGCCAGCACTTTATTAGCACATTAAATTGGTCATATTCCAAATATTGTAATAAAGCACGGACAATAGTTAATTATATCGATTTCGCAAAGTTAGAATAAATTCCATTGCAACAATATCATCTGATAATTCCATCATAGTTCCAATCAAACCAGCTGATATTTACAAGGCGATTTCCATGTGTTCCGGTCTCACTCTATAGCAATCATTTCAGAAAATGTACTAAAAAAAATTTGTTTTCTCTTATTTCACTTCTCACCAAAGTCATATAAAATCCATAAATAGGGTCGTCCCTGTAATGCATGCAAAACTTACCAATACGTTTCCAATTTCTAGAAACATTGATTCATATGTGGCTTTCTAATTGTTATTAGAGTGATGATTACTGATTGCGATTATGTGGCTACCTGAGTCTCCAGTATATTGTATTCTATAATAAATTTATGATGTTAAAAATGACAGATATTGCTCTGGTTGAGTCGGTACTTACTTACTGCCTTCCTGCGTGGAGTGGTGCATACCCAACTCCACTAGAGCAAATAAAAGTAGCACACAAAGTACTTATAAGAAAAATATCAAAGACTCAATTCAATGCTCACACAGCGCTGTTCAAAATATTACAAATACTCCCCTTTGAAATGATAGCAGATATCCAGAGAATTAAGCAGGTCATTAGAGATGGTTCACTCTTGCTACGCCAACACACAGCTGATTCTAGATCGAAACATCAAATAAACTTAAAGCAACCGAAATTAAGAACTACCCTTGCACAAAATAATTATATATATTAAGGCATTTCCACTTTTAACAAACTTCTAACCAAACTTAAAGAAAAATTACTTGCAACCAATAAAAAAACTGTTAATAAAGAATTAAAATTCGTATAAAATATTCTTATAAAATAATTCTAATAACATTTTTTAAGCTTTCTGTTGTAATATAAAATATAGCTGAGTAAATATGAAATAGAAATAAATTAATATAGAAATAAGAGTACAGTAAATTAGGTTTAAATTTATAAGCTTCGCTATGTGATCAACACCCAATGTATGTTTAATTTAATTATCGCTATCCTTATCGGCTAGTACCATGACCATCCCCTACCACGGACTTTTCGTCCATATTGGGGATTAATTTCCAGTTACTAATTACTAGTCTATTTTTTTTCTTCCTAAAATGTCTTTTTATTTTTTGGAGAAGTATTGTTCTTGTATTTAATTAAATATAAAAATAAAGCGATTGAAAAAAAAAAAATTGTGATTGATATTAATAAGTGTTTAATGCCAAATGTTTGTACTAGGAGTGTGCTTTTCATAGTTCATTAACTCAGTCATCTGTAGGTAACGGATTCTGTTGGCTCTCAAGCCATTCACGACACTGCTACCTCTGCGGGTTGAAACCCCGAGTAACATAACATTTCCATTACCGGTCTGGATGGCATCGGTAACTGTGAAAGTTCACCTTCGCTCTATGACATGAATATTCATATTATGTGCAAATGTGGGTCGTATCTTGAAGGGGAATGACGGAAACGGCTGACGGAGAGGGTTTCTGTGTTGGTTAAGCTGGATCAAGGGCCTAGATCAGTCTTCTTACCACGACATGATACCGTGAAGGGATAATGTGTCTCATGACATTTCGACCCCCTTTTAAGGGCGGAAAGGGAAATCAAGAGGGATTTCCACGTTTACCAGAAAGGTCGTTACCGACGAGTTGGGTCTGTTGTAGAGAAAACGGTAGACCAAACTCAAAAACATCATAACGGCCCGTATAATCAACGTAAATGTTGAAATTCAAGAAATAAGTGGCTGCCATGTACTAACAATAGATTTTCGTATCTACGAGTATACGTGAGAATGTGTTTCTCATTTCGCTTATTTACAATTGGTTCATTTTCAGTAATGATAATATCTACATAATAGAGGAGCGAATGCAAATATAGACCCCCTATATGGTTTTTCAGTATTCTAGTAACGAATTGTATCAAAATATTAACTTAATAGTCGGAACCTGTTTTGAAAGTTATTAACTAAACACCCCTCTGAGATAATTACTGCAAGACAAAATTCATTTCTCAATATAACCATATTTTTTTAAGGTGGTAACTATCATATATGATCTTTTGGTGAGGGTAATGTGGACTCTTGGGTGTGGTAATATGGACTCCAGTAAAAACACATGTAAACCAGTGAAAAACCATTAATTAAGCCACAAAAATAAGTGTTGAGTATTATATTCAAGTACATATACGAAACTAACGACAAAAATCACAAACGTAGTTGTCACCATCGAAGCCTGCGCACTCCATTCCGAGCAGACATCATGAGGCCCGAGTCGGTTATTGCTGTGGAGCATGAGCTGGCGGACACAGAACGAACTGGTCTACCTTCATCAGATATACACTAGAGTGTACTGGCGTCCTTTCAACACTCATTCCCACGACAGAAATCCGACCTGTATTAGGTATCTTGGTTGTCACCTCTAAGGGTGTGAGGGTGGGGCACACACAGTACCGACCGATCTACCTTCATCCTTCATCAAACATCCAGCTGAAGAATGTACCAACAATTAAAATTTGCAAAAAATCGACAAAAACTGCAAAAAAGCTAAAACTTTCAAACCTTGATTTGAATAGCATATTATTATTTAGAATACTTTTTTTATGACAAAATGAATAGTTAACAATTTCCTTGCACTCAAAAAGCTCAAATTTAAAAACAATTAAACATTATACAATACGATAATTCAAGAAAATTCGCTCATACGATCATGCTGCAAGAATGGAACTTTTAAAATATTGGAATTGAACACTCGCCTCCACAAATTAAGTTGTTGACAACAAGTTGTCATATTGTAGTAATGTTTTGGTTACTACGATGAATTGTCAGTTTGCGTTGAAACTTTGTAAAATTCGTCACATTGAAAAATATTAATTATATTTCTTGTGTTCAGCCATAAACGAAGAATCAGATACAAACATTACTGACCCAGAAGATCGAGAAGATAGTGAACCTCAACGCATGCAGCTCAGAACAGAAAATGAACGACACTCACCAGGCTGGTTGAAGGATTATGAAGTTGGTAATGCTTGCGATGAATGGTGTTTCAACTCAGTGCAAAACAAAGAATTGTGGGAAGACGCAATCATTTCGGAAATTAAAGCACACATTAAAAATGGTACCTGGGAAATAACTATAAGGCCCCCTAATCGAAACGTGGTAGGAAACAGAATGGTTCTTACTGAAAAACTCAACGCTGATGGAACCCTTGAACGCCGAAAAGCTCGTCTAGTAGCGCAAGGATTTTCTCAACGACCGGGAGTTGATTTTACAGAGACGTATTCCCCCGTGATAAAAATGAAATCACTTAGGTTGCTGATGGGTATAGCAGCTGAAGAGAACCTTGATTTGAGCCAGCTGGACGTGACCACAGCATACCTGAATGGTTCCCTTGACGAAGAAATTTTCATGAAGATACCTGAAGGTCTAGAAGACTATCTGAACAAAATTATAATAGAAGAGAGTGAAAATGAAGACCAAACAATGTTCACAAAAACAAGAAAAATGATTGAAGATTTAGCGAAAGATGGTTTTAGTAACAAAGTTTGCTCGTTGAAGAAAGCTTTGTATGGCCTAAAACAAGCCGGCCGTCAATGGTTTAAGAAACTTGATACAAGCCTAAAACAATTGAAGTTTCAACCATCATTTGCGGATCCATGTCTTTATATACGCGGGGAAGGGGGAGACAAAATTATCCTCGCTGTATATGTTGACGATCTAGTCATTGCATCTTCGAACAAAGCAGCAGTAAATCAGCTAAAAAGAGATCTAAAGAAGACTTTTGAGATGCGTGACATTGGAGAATTGAAGTACTGTCTTGGTATCGAATTCTCAAGAAACAAAA
Organism: Adelphocoris suturalis; assembly: GCA_030762985.1. NCBI lineage: Eukaryota > Metazoa > Arthropoda > Insecta > Hemiptera > Miridae > Adelphocoris > Adelphocoris suturalis. Next base: position 24,890,105 of record CM061050.1, on the reverse strand, counting down.
ACGGATACGTGCGAATGAGCCAAGAGAAGTACATCAACAAATTAATCGAAAAATTCAAAATGCAAAATTCAAAGACGGTAAAAACCCCAATGGAAATAAACCTCAAGTTAGAAAAGCCAAAACAGGGGGAGCTACCAGAAGTACCATTCCAAAGTCTGATTGGTTCGCTAATGTATTTAGCTACAGCAACAAGACCAGACATTATGTACTCGGTAAGCTATCTATCGCAATTTAATTCCTGCTACGATAAAGAACACTGGATAGCAGCGAAACGTGTTTTAAGATATTTGAAGGGCACTCAGTCACTGGCACTTCACTACCAAAAATCAAGTGAAAGAGAATTGACTGCACTGACTGACGCGAATTGGGGAAGTTGTATAGACGGGAGATCCTACACTGGTTTTTGTTTTCTGTATAGTGGAACAGCAATAAGCTGGGAATCTCGCAAGCAACGTACCGTAGCTCAATCAACTGCTGAGAGCGAATATATGGCTCTTTCAGCTGCTGCCAAGGAAGCAATCCACTTGAAACAGATTGAGAATCATGTTAACATCAAACAGAAAACGATCAAGATTAGAACCGACAATCAAGCTGCCATTAGTTGGGCAACAGATCCTATTGTAAACTCAAAGTCCAAACACATTGCCCTCAAGGAACACTTCATACGAGAGGCCATCGAACGAAACGACGTCAAACTGGAGTACTGCCCAACGGACGAAATGACTGCGGACATATTTACAAAGGCACTTGCAGGCCCGAAATTCTTCGTATTCAGGAGGAGACTAGGGCTGGATGCAACCGCTCGTGAGGGGGAGTATTGGAATTGAACACTCGCCTCCACAAATTAAGTTGTTGACAACAAGTTGTCATATTGTAGTAATGTTTTGGTTACTACGATGAATTGTCAGTTCGCGTTGAAACTTTGTAAAATTCGTCACATTGGATAATATTAATTATATTTCTTGTGTTCAACCACTGCGTATTCATACACTCTTCAATATAAAAAATTCAAATGATCCTCCTTGTAGGCGTCTTCGTCCAGTGTTACATAGCGTGATCTATATTGTGATAATTTATCTACCATTGATTAGGTACTTTTAATAATTATTATAGCCTTGTGTTCTCGCAGAAGGGCACAATGTACAAATAACAAACCGATTCGCAGCGTTTTTTAAAAGTGTCCTGGAAGGTCGTAAATGACGGTGTATTCTTTAGTACTCTAGTTTCAACTATCGTTGTGAATTTATATTTCATTAACATATTTTATTTCCATTAAATAATTTAGACAAGCGGCTGGCTAGATGATGTGTAATTATTTTCGTCCACTTGTCTAATTTAATTAGTTTAAATGAGATCAAACAATATGTTGCCGATCCGCGAGTGAGTGAGTGGGTATATAAAGAGTAACACGCAAGAAACACAAGAACAATTTGTGAACACGAACTTTACGAAGTAAGCACTGTTGGTAAATATTTACAGCGCTGCGTGCTATTTCCCATATTCTCATGACGTCACGCCTGGAGAAGGCTCGTGTTTCAGCCGAAGTCGTCCATGACAGCCCTACGTCAATGAATCGCTACTCAACCAACCTATTTCTCACAAGAAGTTTGCCGTCTCACGTCAACATAATTCGTGGTTATAAGGCCATTTTTCAACAGTTTTGTTTTGAAAAAGTATAATATTGTAGCAATACAAAGTTTCAATTCGACTAAATGTTATAATAATCGTGCCTGCCAGCGCAATAATTGATTGTAGATTGCTGTCAACGATACCAATCTAACGTGAACGAGTTTTTATTTGGACTACGAGCCTACTAACTATTGTAGTTAATCAGTGTCAGAAAACTAAAGAACCTTCGTTTAGGCTTTGAGAATAACTATTAACCTGAAAAATAGTAAAGAAAAGATGTTTGAAAATTCCTCAGGTGTCTGTACTGCTGTGTAGGTACCTAGCCATTGCTCAGGTAGCTTCATCAGCGTTTTATTATAAGTTCGTAGTACTATGCTTAACTGAGGAAGCTTTACTTGTTATATTGAATGAATAAAAGGAGAGATTTGATAGTTTGTCAAAGTAAACTAGGCAGGTTGTTGCTACACCAAGAAAGAAACTACTTAGGTAGTTTCTAAACTACTTTGGTGGTTTCTAAACTACTTTGGTACGCCGTACCAGATTCGCTGTTGGTTTAAAGTGCCTAAACAAAGTAGGTGGGTCGTTGCTTTGCCGATGAATACAACCGCTGATTAGCAAGTTTGTCAAATATCGAATCAGGGAATATGCAACATGATTTAAAACCAGCTGCAAGGAAAAAACCTTGAAATACATTCTTCTGAAGGTAAGATTTCATTGACAGTGCAGTTATTGCGCGAGTCTTGCAGTTACGGAAATTTTAGGGACAAACAAGGTAATTATGTAGGTACCTACTTTTGTTTTCATCAATGAAGTACATGAACAAGTAATTATATACAGAAAGGATGTAGGTATACCTTCCCTCTAGGTACTTACCTTTCCACATGTGATACTTACTATTCCCGCCTAACAGAGCTCTCATAACACATCCTTTCACAAGACCACTTTCACAGACTCTAACAGTTTTTAGTTTCACTTAATTCAAAGAACAGTTCTAAAACTAGATAGGTAATCCACAACATCTTCGCGGCTGATGTCTGGATCATCTAAAACACTTGTATGTCAACTCCCCAACACACATTTCATATGGATCTCCATCCACAGATTAAATCTTGTGTTCGTAGCGTTTGAGGTCATCACCTGATAATAACTTGATGTAGGTAATTTGCATACAATTTATCACCTTGCAAATTACAAATAATGTAAATATTGTCAAGGAACTAGGTAAGACTATATGTTATGCAATTGTCCAGCTGTGGCTACACATGGCGTATTTTTGCATAGTTTACTCGTCACCATGACAACAAGGTGAAATAACTTCGACTTCGCCTTGCCTCGATGTAAGGATGCGCTAGTGTCCAAGTCTCGAGAATATCACCCATACATAATTAATAGGTACTGTATAGTATACCTAAGATTAGGATGAAACCCCCCCCCCCCCCCAACCTCATTAATTCATGGGTTAGAAGATAAATTCAAAGGGTAACCCCCTTATTTTTTTCTTCAGATCTCAAGTATGACATTTTTGTGCTCGTGCGCATACGTAAAATGTGTGCATTGAGTACTACCTTCATTATTTTACATGAGAACCTCCATTTTTTATTGATGACACACATTTTATGTAACATTTCATGAAGAGATGACCCATCGCTCAGTTATTTTTTAGTGCGTGGAAATGGCACGATTCCGCTCTGAAAACGTGGATTGTGAATTCCATTGTTCTCTAGTTGTGAATAGGATTATACAATAAGATAATTCGCTTATACGATCATGCTGCATGACTCAAACTTTCTGGTGCCATTTTAATGGCTTCATTTACGTTGAAAATGTGCTAAAAATTGAACTTTGGTGCAGATGAAACTATGTGCGGGAAATGTAGATCCAATAAATTATTCATCATTTGCATGATAATGTTATTCTACGTGATTCGACAAATTGAATCAATAACCTCTCTGGCTCCTAAAATCTCCTTTTGAATGCTCAAGAAGCCATTAAATCATTATGTTATTGGATGCTGGCAGGGAAATTCCAAATGCGCTTATGATGTTGAGAGCTCCAATCGCACGGGTTGTTAGGAAATTGATGATAAGCCTCTCAGAGTGGGCTTGTTTAGATTGCCAACACTCGATGGTTGAAGTAAAAAATAATGCTTCTTTCAGTTTTTTAGGACGTCCCTCTGAAGCTACGTCTTATAGGCAAGGCTTCGTTAATAAGAGGGACGCTAACTGGAATCGATCCAGGGGGTGGGGGACAACACAAGCATGAGAAAAAAAATAACCGCATACAAACCCGTTTCAGACCATTCTAGGACCAAACAATGAATAAATCATAGGTGTATTTCTGTGTGTATGTGTGTGTGTGTGTGTCTGGATGTCCCGGTTGTCAGCGGCAGCGTGGACATGGAGCAGACCTGGCGGGCTAAGAAAAGTAAATATGATAGAAATGATCTGCGACAAGCGATATCTGTGCTAAAAGGAGTGGCAACCAATAACATGAAGGTCACGTCACGACCGTGTCGTGGCACGTAGTGTGGTGCGGGAAAAGTGCCACGGGTTACTCGAGTTGGGCATCTGATAGGGAGTGCTTCGTGGTACCACCACCCTTGTCCTGAGGGGTTCTTACTTGAACTGGCGGACATTTTATAGGGGCAATTCTTTTCATCCCACTCTTCCTTCAGCCTCCTTGATCCCAAGGGCCGGCGTCAGGTAAACCTGGGGGTCCTCCCTTTTTTTTTTACTTTTTCATTTCAAACTTTAATGGTGTGTCCCCTCCGCCATTGAGGGGAGATTTGTAAAAAAAAAAAAAAAGTGTGTGACAAATATTGTCGACGCTGCCCAGCACACAAATCTTAACCGACTCTCATGATTCTTTCCATGTTCGATCTCAATTCCGATCTAGTTGTGCAAAAAACCTCGGAAAATTTGAATTCCATAATGGAAGAGGGAGAATGGAGGGGGTACTGCCGAACAAACGTGTTTTTTTTTTTTTTCAAGAAGTTTTGTCGACGCCACCCAGACTATAATTATTATCAACCGATTTTCGTGATTCTGGTTTGATGCTAATTTTTGTCTAGCTGTGCAACGAACCTTGGAAATTTCGAATTCGCTGTCGTGGTGGGGAGTGAAGGGGATAATTAAAGATTATTTCCAGCGCTGCCTAAGCTACAAATCTCGACCAATTTCTATCATTCTTGTTTTGTTCCATTCGTATATTGTTTCGAATTCGATAGTTTCGGAACGTTTGTCAGGAATTCCAAATTTCATCATGGGAGGGGGTGAATCATGGTTTTTTTTTACCATTAATTTGAATTAGTTTTGGATCGTATATTAGGAATTTAAAATTTCATTATAGTAGGGGAGTGAATGGATGGAGTAATATTGATAAAGCATGATGTTTAAACTAATTTCTTAAGAATTTCGTGTTAACTTGTTTCTTCCATTATGACTTTGGTCTATTTTGGAAAATATGTCAGAAGTTTCTAATTTCATGCAGGAATACTTATGATGGAGATTTACTGTTGGAGGGGGGTTAATAGGGGGAAGGGTAATTCCGAGAAGTCATGATATTTCAGTTTTACCAAATTATATAAAGTCCATTCATAGGGACGGCCCTGTAATGCATGCATACTTACCAATATGTTTTCAAACAGAAACTGTTATACATTTTCCGGAAACCCACCCGCCTCACTACTTCATAATTTTGATATCTTCCCTTATTCCCTTCCGCCCGGAAAGCGTTCAGATCTGACCTAAAGGCAAATGAAAGGGCACAAATCTTAGTTGTGGGAGTTGACATGGCCTCTTTGATGTCGACCTTTTAAAGGGAGAAATGTTGGTTTTCAAAGCAGGAGGAAAATGAGATGCCTCATGTGCAAGCTTTATAAGGGGACTCGGGTTATAATTTGTTCTTTTGACTTCTTTGATAGAGGGCATGGTAGAGAAGCACGATTCTAGTGCTTTTTACACAGTGAACATAATAATAAGTTTTGAAATATAAATTAAATAACATGGGGGTTTTGGAATATTGTTACAATTGATTTTGTACTAATATGTTTATATTTTACAAGGAAAACTCCAAATGCGACAACACTCTTTTCCATTAATCAATGTAAGTTGTAACTATATCCATTTTACGTAACTGATGTGTCGTGATCGTTACAGGCTAAGACGTCGAATAGAAAACCTCAGCCCGTCCAGCTTGCTGTGAATTTACGAGGAGTCTCAGTGGTTGACTTGGAAACCAAAGACCGGCTTCACGATGTGTCTTTATACAGGTAAGTAATCGACGAATTCACTCACCGTATTCCCAATTTTTCTTACAGTTCACTTTAGAGTTTATTTTAGAGGTAATACATTCATTATTATATTAACATATAAACTCAAATGTCTGACGGTCTGTTTATCTATAAATCAGAGCCGAACGGCTGCATCGATTTTTATGTGTGGACCAATTTGTCTATGACACAATCCTCTAGACTTACTCATATATCGAGAACTCGGCTTTTCCTAACGACGTAATCGGGTAAACTAATTCGTAAATAAGGAAAAACTGGAAACTGATCGAACTTTTCATGTAAAATGTGGATGGGGAGGGCTCACGCGTAAAGAACTTTCGATAACGAATTCAGCGATAGCGTAATTAAGAATAGTATAGGGGACTTGTGGACCTCCTAGCAGTGTTGGGGATAACCTTATCGTCGAATACGAAAACGATTGTAATCGCGAGAATTATTCGTTGATTCTGAGTCAACTGCGATTATATTTGTATTCGTCTGTCGGCGATTACACGAACACAACCCATAAAAATGTGTCACGGTCATCAATTTCAATAAGGCGTCCCTTCCTATCATATGCCAAGCCTTGCTAATATTACCTAGCTTCAGAGGAACGTCCTTAAAGCGAATTAAACATTTTGGAGCTCACCCTATTGAATCGTGACGCATTTTTATGGGGTGTATTCGTGTAATCCCCGACGGGTCTCTATGTGTAGAGTAGAGCTTAATTACAACTTGAGATAACACTCTAACCATTACAGCTGTAGCCAATTTAGCTAAAAATGCTAAACTTTGGATTGGAGCCTCTCAGGGTGTGGTAGATAGTATTTTCTATAGATAATATAGATAGTATTTCCACTGACACAATTAATCAGAATTTTAAGTTATGGTACTCTGCCATCTTCAGTCAAGTCTTAGATAAGCGAGCGGACCCAGTTATGTTATTTATGATTATTGGATTTACGTTGGCGGGTCAAGTCGTGTTAAATACTAGGATAGCGTAGGTGTGTTACTTAATTTCTATTCAGAAGGCGATTACACCTAACATGCATATAAATTTAGATACCTTCTTAATGTATAATATATGGATTCGTTATTTAATTATACATAGGTCTTCTGCGTATAAGGATTATCCACTACAGAAATAATAAACCTTTGTGCTATAATTTGGAGCGCATTGGATTCAAAGCATCTCGAAACGTAAACCATCGAATTTTAGGAGGGTTTAAAACAACTTCTCTTGGTCGATAAAAAGTTTTATTATTCAAAATAATAATTCAAAATGGTTTAACGTGCGTCAAAGTTTCCTGCTAATTGTTAATTTATTTTTGGTTCTCAGGATATCATACTGTTCTGCGGACGCCACGCATGGTCATGTTTTTGCGTATATTGTCTCCAGCGATGACGAAGCACTACAGTGCCATGCTTTTCTTTGTCCGAAGAGAAAAACTGTGAGTTTACCATACGGTTTATTATTGAAATTTTGGAGGAACTCCTTAATTCCGATTTCCGAATATAAGATTTGCTTTAAATTTCGAATTCAACATTTGCTGAAATCCTACGGCTAGATCTTATGTGGAATGCACTATCCGCATTAAAAATGTAAATTTATCCATTTGCTTTTAACCCTGCGTCGACCACGTGGGAGCTAGAATAATAGTCGCCCACGTGGGGTCCACCAGGACCCCACTCACATTTCTGGCTGTGCCGCCCTATTGTTGCATGGGACAAGCGTCAAAACATCATGCAATCCATTTTGAAGTGTCTACGAGGATACCCTCCTAATATCGTGTCTAAGGTAGCAAAGTTGCAGCTTGTAGTTCTGAAATTAAATGGGCCAAAGAATTTTTCCTCATCTAAGAAAACCAAAAACGCAGGAGAAAGGAATAACAAGCAAAACGTTCTTTTATTTATATCAGAACGAAATATAAACTTTAGTTAACTTTTTAGGCATATAAACTCTAAGTAGGCCCATTGTTTTTCAATAAAATACGGAACTTCAGCCAACAAAGAACTTCTTCGAAAATTGCCTTTTCATATTGCCTTTTCGCATGGTGCCTACGAAAGTGAGTTCACATTTAGTGAGCTCCTCCGCTAATTCGTATGACGTGAACCAATTGTTTGCAGTCACATTGCGATGGGTATTTTTTATGTTTTCACAACAAAGAACTCGTCGGACACTGAGTCATCGTTAGGCAAGATTTCGTCCTCCACTTCACTGTCTACTAGTATGGACAAAAAACGACTGATTCACATTCCCAGTTCCATGGTGCAAACAGGAGAACTAAGTAACCACTACGCATGTATGCTCAAACGATTGAAAATTAAGACAAAACATTTGTGTGAATGTGCCGAAAATTTGTTTTCACGGAAGTCCACGTGGGGTCTACTCAGACCCCAACAACGATTTTCATCAAACAGAAATGAATTCAAAAGGTACACTCTCCTGGAGGACCATTGCTTCCTCGCCAACCTCTGGAGCAGTACTGAGTAGGAAGCTACTTAAGGAGCAGGCAGTGAGGGGCAAAGTGGCTATAACGGAGGGGGGGAAAGGTGCACATGGGGCCCACCTGGACCCCACGTGGTCGACGTTGGGTTAATAGGCATGCTCATGTTTGATGTGCAGAATCCACCATTATCGGATCTCTCTCACCCTCCCTCCCTCATTTCATCCCTTTCCCCCCTCCCCCGATATCTTTCTCACTCTTCCCTCCCCCGATATCTTTCTCACTCCTCCCTCCCCCGATATCTTTCTCACTCCTCCCTCCCCCGATATCTTTCTCACTCCTCCCTCCCCCCAAATTCACTCTGTCCCTAACTCATGATATTGCATTATTTACCACCCTTACATTGATAAATGGTTGAATTAAGTTAAATGAAATAAAGGTTTAAATAATAAATTAAAGTTGGAAAAAATACATACTTACAAGGAAGTCCCAAAAGTAACCCCCTCCCCCACCCATAACTCTCCCCCTCAATTTTTGAGATATAGAAATGAAACTTGGAAAGCGTTTTTGGGGTGCCTGATACTAAGTTTTAAAACAAATAAATATCAAGAAAAATATCCATAAGTTTTTGGACCATACAAAGAGTGACACCTCATTTCAATGATTTTTTTGTGCTGAACACGATGGTGAAACCAGAACTGCGTTATCTTACTCTGTTCTCGGATTAGAGCTGATGAACCAAGAAGAAGCGCGATTGTTTCTAAAAGTAACTATTTTTAGAGGAAATTACTCTTCTTCATGGTTCATCAGCATTTCAAAATTTAATCCGAGAAATCGCAATCTTGGTTACAGCATCGTGATCAGGATTAAAAAGTCTGTGAAATGACACTCTTGATTATTTTTTGCCATTCGGCAAAATAGATTTAAAACATTTTTTTTTTTTTAAGTCTCTCCCAGATCCACTTTGATATCTCAAAAATTGTGAAAAGAAGTTGGAGGGGTGGGGGGGGGGGGGGTACTTTTGGGACGCCCTGTATATTTTTAACCGTGGAAAACGTTTGTCACGCCAGTGACGTTTCCACAGACGCCAGTAACCAGTCAAGCGTGTTAAACGTTGGCTCATGTTCTGTATCTAGAGTATAGTGCTATACTCAAAATAGCCATCCTTCAGTTAATGTATGTAATTGATAAACCCACCCTAAGTGTAGTATTTAAGGGCTGAATATTAAAATTCGGAATTTTATAAACTTTCGAAATCAAAGGGTATTTTTCGTTTGATATATGGTCAACGAGGTTCAATTAATCGAGTGATACCATCCGGGTTCGTTTCCCATAATATTATATAGTTTTTTTTTTTTTTTTTCAATCTTAATGATCTTTGGCTATAAAACATTGTGTATACTTGTAACGACATCCCAAGATCATTCACATTTGCCTATTCATTCTATTGTTATCAGAAAAACACCAAAACGGTTCATAAGCGAAATGGCAAAAATCAGCATCCCCAGGATCAGCGAGCTGATAAACCAGAATACCGACACCAGACATGAAAGCGTGTTCCGCGTTATTCGATATTTAGCCGATAATCTTTAAACTTTTAAACAATTGGTAGTCCAGGGTCAGTAGTGTTTCTTCGACCTAATGATGATGTCCATACAACGAAAGCGCTTGCCCTCTATACTCGACTTGCCCTGATAGATAGGGTACATAATCCGAATGCAGGGAATATGACAACTAATGAAAGTGTACAATCCTGAAATTTAATTTACATTATGATTAGTCTGAGTATGATACAACAGAAACAATTCTCGTATCTGATTATTTCCAGAAAGCTTTCAGGAAAGTTTCAAACATGAAGCAGAATAAGCTTCAAGTTTCAATCCACAATAACTTATCGTCGCTAGTGGTTCATTGAGTGGTAATATTCATTCACAGAATATCCATTCAAGAATATAACAAAATAGAGCTTCAAATAAAGTACCTTATTTCCTCTTCAATATAACAAAGAATATCCTTGATAAAAAAAGAAAGAAAAAAAAAGAACAGCGAATGGCAGCAAAAATGAAAAGTAAAAGGAACACCGATAATTGGACGCCCTTCTTTCCCTTTTATTCTTTCTCTTTCTGCTGGCTGTTTCTTTTCGTTGGGTGTTCCATTTTTCGTTCAGCTGTCCTCAGCAAGCTCCAACCGATACCCCCCACTTCTCACTCCTGTTATAAACCGCCACGCCGGGGCGAATTCCAATTATCAAAAAGACCCCTTTTCCAACAGTTGCCTCTTTCCATCGTTCCTCAGTTGCGGGCTTCCCCTCTTCTCCTTATTTTTTTCTCGGTCTGTTTTTCGTTTTGTTTCTATTTCAGTTTCGTCAAGAGTCCGACAGGGAACTGCCTAAGGCAGGGGAGAACCGTTCGTATCGGAGGATTGAAATGATGTTACGAGGGAAAAAAATTATTCGAATGTTTTTATGCCAAGGGTTATTTATTAGAATAAGTAACGACTCTTGCAGTTCAAAAAGATCCTTTGTTGAGTTATTATGGTCATCTAGCGCTCATTCGGTTTTGATTGTCAAATAAACAAGTCAAGGAAATCAGATCGCGATTTCTTGTTTTTCCCCCTCCATTCATCCACTTCCGTAATGAAATTTGAAGTTCCTGAAATGTATACCAAAACTAGACCAGATTCACGAATGGGAAAAAAAAATCTGGTAAATCTGACGAGAGCATTTGAAACATCACGATTTATTACTATCCCTCCCCCACCATTCGCCCCCCTTCATATTGAAATTCGACATTCATGAGATACGTTCCGAAACTAGGCCGAATTCATAGTTGAACAAGAAGGGAATCACAAAAATAGTTGAAACATCACAATTTATCAGTATAATTCGCAATGAAATTTGAAACTCATGACGAATTTTCAAAAACTAGACAGAATCCGAATTTTGAAAAAAAATCACAAAATTCCGGCGAGAATAATTTAAACATCACGGTTCATCAGTGTAATCCCCTCCATTCACCCTCTTCTATAATGAAATTTTAAACTTCAAAGATTCGTTCCAAAACTAAATCGAATTTTTAATAGAATTAAATAAGAATCACGAAAATCGGCTGTGATTTGTAGTTTAGGAAGCGTTTGAAAGAATTGGTACCTACCCCCTTCACTTCTCACCATGACCGAGAATCCGAAATTCCCAAGGTTGTTGCACAACTAGACTAAAATTGGAATCGAACTGAATTAGAATTAGGAAAATCGGTCGAGGATTGTAGCCTGGATGGCGTCAAAAAAATTTCTCGAAAAAACACGATTTTTCGGTACTGTCCGCTCTAATTCCTATTTTCCATAATGAAATTTCAGAATTTCCGGGGTTTGCTGCACAACTAGACAGAACGTGAGAAAAAAAGAATCTTGAAATTTAGTTGAGAATTGTGGCCTGGGCAGCGTCGACACAATTTGTCACACCGCATTCATGCCGCATCCATGACCTTGCTGTTATTGGTCACCACTCCATTAGCTCAGGTATCGCTTGCAGCGGATCATTTCCGTCATTTTTACTTTTCTTAGCCCCCCAGGTCTGCTCCATGGCCACGCTGCCACCGACAACCTTGACCTCATACCCATCGGGAATGACGGCCACAATATCTGGCTTCCTACCCCTGTCACTCGGCTTGTGATTCAGTTTCTCCCTTTCGGCATCCCAGCCGATAGAGGATAAAGTGCCTATCTGCTTGGCAACCGCATCGTGCCGTCGAATGTGCCCTCCCTCAGTTCGAGGACTGCAGCACTTCATGATCATAGTTTTGCTCCTACAAGCAGGGCAAATGAAGGCACACACACAGAAATAGAGAAAGATTGAAAGAAAGAGAGAGAGAGAGAGAGAGAGAGAGAGAGAGAGAGAGAGAGAGAGCTATGGTTTTTCCATGGATTCGGTTTTAATAGTCTGAAACGGGTATTTTTGTGCACTGGTATTTTTCTCTCATCCCCCTGCCCAATTCCATAGTTCCATTCCCCATGCACAATCTTACATTGTGGATCATAGCTCGGGAAAGTTGGAAGTGGTAGGGACTAAAGTTACTCATGGTCACCCCCTGGATCAATTCGAAAAGATCCGGCTTGAAATGAACGTCCTGAAAATCTAAATTGTAAGCAGTTTCCTCTCCCAGGAGTGTTTGTAGACTTGTCGTAATTGCTGGAGCAAGATATGAATCGTCAACTCTATTCAATTATTTTTTGGTGGTTCACAAAATTAACCGAGTTTGCATTGATGTCAACTTCGCATGTGTTTTGTGTATTCGTGAATAACGAGCTGTTCTATGATTATTCTCAGCGTTCATCATCCGATTATACCGTACTGAAATATAATATTAGCCCCGGCCAGAAGCAACAGATAAACCCAGGCGGAAAGCGGGCTTCGAAAATGCAGCTTGAAAACTAATTGCAATGAAAAGCGGCGGCATGCTTGCATATTTTCCACGGGCGATAACCCAAATTGTACGGAAAACCCGACAATCCTGTTAATAAATTTAGAAGAGAGAAAAACGGGGCAAGAGAAGAACGTCGGGGTTAGTAAATACTGTGCAGCAGTGAAAAAGGGTCGAGTGGGAATTCCGCGGTTCAAAACCACCGTCGGAATAAATTGTTCGGAAGAAGATAGTTGCTTGCAATGAGAGAATAGAAGAGGGCTGCATTAGGGTTTGTAATGTCGAATCAGGGAGCAGGTAGGTACGAGTATAATATGGAGTGAGAGGTTCTTTAAATTTACCATCAAGAATAACATTATTATTTGGTCAACGGTCCGGACAAATTGCGGGGGCATTAAATGAAAACTTAGAAATATGACAGATAGGTAAATATTTTTATGGCATTTATGTGAGGTATTGAAGTCGGGAAATGTACTAATATACCACGAACATTCAACTTTACTTTATCGATGCTTTATAATAATTGAGATTAGAAATTAGTTCATTGCGTTAATGTGGCCATAGGTTACTGCGACCTTGGTTTTGACATGGATAGATCTTTTGGCTGGGGTAAAGGAATTTTTCGCGACACTTTTTGACATGGATATGTCTTTTGGCTGGGGGTCAAGGAATTTTTCGCGACACTTTTTTTCCCGACCGACACTTTTTTTCCCGACCGGCACATTTTCTATTGATGTTCACGTACAACCAAGGCGTTACTAAGGAAGAGTAACTTCCATAGTTTTCATAGTAGGAAAATCGTTCGCCACTTTTTGGAATGCTCTCATTTTACCACGACATTTCATGACCTCTAAGCCATTGCAGTGTCAAGGAATGCTGATTTATTACTCCAAGTTAAAAACTAATATTGTTTTGTAACCATAATGGAATAATCTTGTGAGAAGAAGGCACTACATGGTTGGTATACAATTGAGTAGTAGGTACCAACTGGTAGGCAGTAGGTACTAGACATATCCATGATCTTTTGTTTTTCCCATCAAGGGAGAAATTTTATGCAATAAATATCTTTGAATCTTTTTGTCACGTCATTGGATCCATTGATTTTCAACACTGCGGTCACTAGGAGATTTCGCGAATACGAATCATGTGGTAATAATGGGCATAGATTGGCTATAATACAGAAATAATAAACCTCTGTGTGATAATTTGCAGCATTTTTCTCGAGAATAAGCTGATTATTTGACATGGATATGTCTTTTGGCTGGGGGTCAAGGAATTTTTCGCGACACTTTTTTTTTACGACCGACACTTTTTTTTCTCCACACAAAATGCAACGCTCCGGAACTTTTGACATGGATATGTCTTTGCTCTGGGGGGTCAACCAAAAATTTCCGTGACGCAAAATTTGTGTCACAATTTCAGCGTTTTTCACGTACAACCCAGCCGTTGCTAGGGGAATGGAACTTCCGCAGTTTTCATCGCACAGAAATCGTTCGCCACTCGTTGGAAAGCGCTTGATTTATGTGATAAATGTTCACATCTCAAGCTACCAATTTCCCCCTCCTTACGTACCTGGCTACATTCCTAAACTAAGTTGATTGGACTATAAACAATTTTAATAATCCGGTTACAATATTCTTAACGTAAAGCAATAGCATCATTTACTCCACTCCATAGGAAACATTTTTATCCTCTTGACAACAGTCGACTGTTAACAACTCATTGTAGTGGCTTCTCTCCACAGTTATTTTCAACATTTCTATAAGTAAACCGTTGTTTTGTTGGAATTAGTCGGGATGCGGCCCAGGGATTTGTTTAAACTTAAAGGATTTGTTTACAACTCTCGAGGACAACCGTTATGAAATCCCCAATCAAAGACATATCCATGTAACATGGTATCTGCTTGTAAAGCAGATAGTGGAACTCGTTTACGAATTTCAATATCTTAGTTGAAATACCGTCAATACCCGGGGCATTTACTGGATGTTCCTCCGACTTTCATAAACAGTCCCTATAACGTATAACATTCATCATACACGATAATAAATTATTAATTCACTTTTTGTAATGACCTAATAAATAGGATAGTGACCAGAAAATGCATATAAAAATAGGTATTTCAAAACTTGAATAACAATATCATATATGAAGACCGCCATATGCAAAACATCCTAAGTGCCATTTATAAAATTGTCCAGCAGACCCAAAAAACTGTTCATAGCCGAGCAAAAAAAAAAAAAAAAAAAAAAAAAAAAAAATGAAATGACTTTTGTAGTTTCTATTGATTTTTACGTACAACTAACGTACAACTTTGCGTTACTAGCGAAATGTAACTCCCTTAGTTTTCATACCAGGAAAATCGTTCGCCACTTTTTGGAATGCTCCAATTTTATCATAACATCTCATGATCCCTAAGCCATTGTTGGGTCAAGGAAAGCTGATTTATTACGCTAAGTGAAATGTGATTTCCATTTTCTCCACACAAAATGCAACGCTCCGGCACTTTAGATTATTATCAACTCGAAAAGTGGAGGCTAGGTAGAATTTCTATTGGTTTTTCACGTACAACCAAGGCGTTACTAGGGAAGAGTAACTCCCATAGTTTTCATAGTAGGAAAATCGTTCACCACTTTTTGGAATGCTCTCATTTTACCACAATATTACATGACCTCTAAGCCATTGTAGTGTCAAGGAATGCTTATTTATTACTCTAAGTTAAAAACTAATATTGTTTTGTAACCATAATGGAATAATCTTGTGAAAAGAAGGCACTACATGGTTGATATACAATTGAGTAGTAGGTACCTACTGGTAATCAGTAGGTACTAGACATATCCATGATCTTTTGTTTTTCCCATCAAGGGAGAAATTAATTTGTCGAGAAATAATGATATAAACTCACATAATAGGTTATTTTATTTATTTATTTATTTTTTAATTTTTTTTAGAACCATATTTACATATTTGAAAATGGTAGCTTCTACCATATAGGTACATGAATATAACATGTTGCCAAGTCGTCGTTCTATGTTAAGAAATGAAATTAGAGATGAGTAACTAAAGAATAATAAATTTATGTTCTATAAAATTTACCTACTTGTACACATAGATTGCATGTCGACGCGTTACTTATAATTAAACGATAGTCTTCATATATAGCATAGCAGAACCTTTGGAATATTTTTCCTTGATGAAAACTAATTTTTACTGTGGTATTATTACCATATTTTAGAGTCTCCGGGCGAAACTTAATAAATTGTTGTTGGTTCGATAGCGGGATGGTTGTGACCTCAAAACTCAGACCTAAAGGGCTTACTCAGTGTCCGGGAATAAACATAAATATTGAAATTTTTGCACTTTCAATATTGAGGCCCTATAGGGAGCAAGAATATTTTTAACAAGAAGAGGATTTATGACTTTGGGTTGGGGGTTCGTGAGATATTGCGAGTTTACTGAGTGAAGACCTCCACGAGTTTGCCGTAAACTGAAACGTGCCGAGGAATAATTCTCCAAACCGCCGTTCACGCTCTTGCGGGGTCTTAAGGTATCAATAATTTCACGACGTAAATTGCTTAAGTTCCATCGGCCTATCAGAACAAGCATGAGGTCTTTGATCAGTTTTTCTCTGAACTAAAATTTTATGTAGCTTAGCTTCCATATTACACAATGGGTTGTTTTGAATTTGAAGGTGAGCAATGCGCGATATAATTTCTATTATTAATCATTTCTTTGTAGACGGATTTGGGTGAGTCCTGAAATTTTGGATTTCTCTATTATACTTAAATAATAATTGAATAGACATCACACATTTTATAATACAAATCATTGTAGTTGGTGCATTAACTCAAGGCAGTGTTGAACAAAATTTTATCTTCGAATACGAATACGATTGTAATCCCGATAATAATTCGTTGATTCTGAGTCAACTGCGATTATATTATAATTGTAATCGTATTCGTCTGTCGGCGATTACGCGAATACAACCCATAAAAATGAGTCACGGTCATCAATTTCAATAGGGCGTCCCTCCTATAATATGCGAAGCCTTACTAATATTACCTAGCTTCAGAGGGACGTCCTATTGAGATAGATTTGAGACAAACAAACTGGGCTCCAATCGTTGAATTCGCTTTAAGGACATCCCTCTGAAGCTAGGTAATATTAGCAAGACTTCGCATAATAAAGGAGGGACGCCCTATTGAAATTGATGACCGTGACGCATTTTAATGGGTTGCATTTGTGTAATCGCCGGCAGACGAATACGATTACACGAATACGAATATAATCGCAGTTGACTCAGAATCAACGAATAATTATCACGATTAGAATCGTACTCACCAAGAAGGCACTTGGCATGATTTGAGTTTGGCTCAAATTGCAACCATAATTGAGGAGCTGACATGAAAATTCATTTAACTCTCGAAATCCAAAAAAAAACAAAAAAAAATTGTCTCATATTTGGCCGGGTTATGATGGCAAAACATGTTCCATGTAAAAAAATAAAAAAATAAATAAATAAATAAATAATAATAATAATAAATCAAGCAAATTCCTTCCCGTCTCAAGCGTTCTATGACTAAACTGTAGTCTTGATTTTTAGAACATCAGATTTTCCAGACAGATTGAAGTGAAATGTACAAGTTTCGATTGGCTGGAATACCCAACTCTCGTTCGGAGAGCATAGGACGAGAATCCTGAATTAAAAACTACGACTCATGTAAATCTACGGTTAAATCAACGAATAAATCATTACAATTCGTGTGAAATCAAAATTTCATAGCTAGGCTTGATGATGACGACTAATCAGCTGCAGACTTCGACTAAACAATGTGACAACTAAATCATGATTACCAAGTGGTTTGAGGCACATCCCCTTTTCCACCCGCCTCTCTTCCCAAATTCTAATTTCATTCCTCTGATTCTCGCTGACCTGATTGCAGCAATCATGTATATTGATCCTATCCCCATTGTTTGCAGGCGCAGCTCATTTCCATAACTGTCGCTCAAACTTTCAACACGGCCTTCCATCTGTGGCAAATGACGAACAGCACCCCCGCCCCGTCAACGCCGGCGAATGAAAGTATCATTTCAGGTTCGTCGACTTATTGATTTTTTTTTTTTTTTTTCACTGTTCCGCAGCACGATGATAGATAGGAAGTGCTAAATTTGTTTATCAAACCAGAAACCACCTGGAATAACATAAGTGAATAAATTTAAATACTGAATTTAAAAAAGTCAACCCAGGGTATGTAATAAATGAAATAAATTCAAATGTATTCCTCCGGAAATTTTACTTATATATATATATATATATATATATATATATATATATATATATATATATATATATATATATATATATATATATAAATTCTGCGATCCGTATACTTAAAATAATAATCTTATTGACTACCATTAGAAATACTAAACTTACTAAGCTACATCACATCAAGAAAGCAGTTTGGTGTTGGGTGTGGGAGTTAATTACTCAGTTGTAGATTGTATACATCACGACTCTAGTCATTCATTTCATATACATATGATACTTTGCATCCGATATCTTGAGTTAATGTACCTATCTTGATTTAGGTTGTATGAAAGGGCTTATTAAAGACCCAGAAGAGAAGAAACCGGCCACTGGAGCTCTGCAGACTCTCCTTGCACCCACCATACCAATGTTGATAGACCTCACGACTCCAATTGAGAAAACGAAAGCTCATCCTACCTGGGTGAGTCGCTGATACCATTTATGTCATTAATATGCAGGGTGCCTCAATGACATTTGTGACTATCTACCGATTGTCGTGATCAAAATTCTTGGACTTCAATAGTATAATTCCATCTTTCGATGTAATTTTGGGACTCAGGTGAAATAAATAGAACAAGATTTCAATCACTGGAATGATTTATTGTGCTTTTCTTTATGTCGCTCCAAAAGAAAGGTAATCAGGAAGGTTTTTCTATCTTGCCTGTCGGTCAATTAGTTTCTTATATTCTCTTCTTTAAAGATGAAAGAAATACCGCAGGGAAGAGAGAGGTATGCGGGATAGCAATGGATTAGGCATTACTATAAACAATGGGAGTTTGTATAATATTAATTGCTATTAACGAAAATGGAAGAGAGAGGTAGACTCACCGTACTGAAGGTTGAACAACGATTAAGAGCAAGCAGACCCGTGCACGTTGGGGGTACCAACGGGCACGCCGCACAGTGGGGCCGAATGGCCAAAAATGGGAAAAAAATCATTATCTTTGAAATGAATGAGTGTTTTGACTTGGAAATGGTTTCATTCGATTCAGAATACAAAAATACATTAGAAAAGTATGTTTTCTGAAGTTTAAAATTATTATTTTAGCACTAAATCTTGTGACTTTTGAAAAAAAATAAAGTTAATGAAAGTGGGAAAGGGTGTGAAAAATTTACTGTGATCATTTACCAACTTTTCGTAGAAAAAGTTGTATTTTTAGTTTCAGAGGTCGTGGAATACGGTGATAATGATTGTTTGAATTAAGGTTTCTTTATAAATATGTATGTAGCTATATTATATAGGTAGGTTTTAGCTTCGGCAAAGTGCGTTACTGATTATCGAGATTCGGTCAGGTGATTGAGTAAATTTTGTTCCCTAGCTTTCGACGGTTTATTCCATCATCTTCAGGGGGTCTACAGACAGACTTTACAGTTTTAAATACAGTATAAAAATAATTAAATTAATGTTAAGCGATTAAACTTCTACAAAATTAATAATTCCTTAGCTTCCTCACTTAATGGAAGAATCTTTGGAAGTAAAAGTCAAAATGGCTAGACCTTGAAAAGGTGAACTTTCGGCGCATTTTTTACCGTTCTTGCATCTTGAAAAGATATTGATTCTCATAGTTGAATTTCCGATTTGAGTTGATTGTCGTAATTTCGTGACCGATTTTCGTAACACGAATTCGTGATGTTCAGGCGAAATGATTGCATCCTCGTCAATTCCAAAGAAGGAGCGAAAAAGTGCCAATCATGCATCATGATCATACGAGCTAATTTTTGTAAATTATTGTATTGTATAATATTAAATTCTTTTAAAATTTGAGTTTTTTGAGTGTAAAGAAATTGTTGGCTATTAGTCTTATTAGTCTTTATGGCAAAAAACTAATTCAAAATTATAATCTGTTATTCAAAAAAAACTTTGGATTTTTTTTTTCAGTTTTTTATAGATTTTTTTTAAAGCAAATTTATATGAAATTTAATTAAATCTTTCAGCATAATTTTGAACGTAAAAATTTCAATGTTATAGTTAATAAACTTTATTTGAGCAACATTCCACAAATAAATATAAATTCAATATTTTCAGCCGTATTTAGCCATTTTTAGTGATTTTTTCAACACATTTTAAGAAAATTGACCAATCTAATGTGTGACGGCAAAGACGGTCTCGCTATGTCGTTGATCACATTTTAATCCACTACACCTGAATACGGTGGAATACGGCGATGAAATTTGTACCGCTTCTTGATAATGGTCAGAACTTCAAGAAAAAAAATGAGCCGAACCAAAGAAAGGCGAAGCTCGTTTTTTCCATGCCTCTCAAGCTTTATTTCGCTCTAAAAACCCAAATCTGGAGCCAATGTTCAAGCCATAATATTTTGAAAAAATAATTCGTATTTCTTAGCGATACTACATGAATATATTGCCAACATTATACCATTTAGAATTTTTTTCAATCACACAGAATGCGGTAGGCAATTTTCAAATTATACTCTCAAAAAGCTTAAAATCTCAAAATATCATATTTCAGCCTCAATTTGGTAGTGAAAACAATTTTTAGCCACCGAAGGTCTTTCACTCCCTTATTCTACAGGTAATAAACTTTGAGAAAACTACATTAAATCCATTTTTGAGTCACTTTGCAAAAATGGATTTTTTCCACCTTGGCCCCACTGTGCGCCGTTCCATTGAAAGGATCACCGTAACAGTTTTCGATAGCTTTTACACATTGCGCACCCTAATTTTTCCAAGAAGTAACTCATAATTTATCGGAAAACGGAAAATATGGGTTGAATCATGACTGATCTTCTTTTTAAAAAAACACAGCATGAACATTCTACCTACACCAACTTAGTTCAAACAAAGAAGGGTCCAATCATTATTTTGTTTTATTTTATTTTTTTCAATCGCAGATTCGGATTTTACGTAAAATATCACAGGAAAATATTCCAACAGCCGATTTTAATTATATATATGTATACCTATATATTAGACCCAATATATAGGGGGGGGTGTTGTTGCGGACACCCTGCATATATATTATTAAATTTTATTCTAGACAACATTCATACTCTTGGGTTCGATTTATTAAATCATTGTTTCAAAGACAGTATATCAAGAATCACACTGAGGAAAAATGTGTTTCAAAGCAGAACTTCAGTTGCGCGTTGGGTAACGGCTCCAGTAACTGGACACTTAAGATGGTTTTCCCTCTAAAATTCGAGCTGTAAAATTAGCACTTGATCAAATTCGTTTATTAGTTTTTCTTATCATATCAGGGCCTGTGACATTATGATGAAATAAATGTTTTATAGGTTGAATAAGTGGGGAATTCTGAAATAATTATCAAACTCCATCTCAGCTCGTCCTATGTAATTTTGGGCAGTTGATAAAAGAGCCCAAACGTTGACAGGCTACTACGACCCTTTAACCAACTATGGATCCTTTCCTCGGCCAAATAAATTATCACTACTTCTTGTAGAAAACCGTAATGTGTGACGGTGTTCCCGTCCGAATCCCAGAGAAAGCGCTGCCGTCTTTCCGTTGGAAAACAACGGGCGTCGCACGCCTCTGCTCGTGTTCTTGAGAGGCAGAGTTTGGCGTTGGATGGGTGATCCAGGTCCTGGAAAAACCAATCTACTCCCGGAACATTGCACATTACGTTCTGGGATTGCAATCTTCCTGAACATAGCACATTACAAGGGGATCCTTTTTGGGTCTGTCACACTCTCGTTCGGTAGAGATTTCATACCTATGGTATACCTGGCCTTTGCCATTTTTATTATTATTCTTTATACCCGGGCATGGTTCCCAATTATTAATTCAAGGGCATTGTTCCCAATTATTCAAGGGCATTGTTCCCAATTTCCAGGGCTTAGTTCCCAATTTAAGTCCCCAATGTGGGCATATTAATTTATATCTATTTTATTTTCCTTAAGGTATAAGTCTCCATAGTTGAGCCACCGTTTATTCCCGATTGTTCCAATCTTTGATTGGGGGTTAATTACCTAATGAATACTTAATATGAAGATTCATTGACAATCCATCCTGTTTTAATATCTCTTTTCCTATCCTCAATCGCCAATGCAGCTATTTATTAATGAGCATCAGTTCTCAGCCAGTAAACTATTCCACTTGGTTAACATACTTGCTCTTCAATCAAGTATGTCTTCAAGTGGGGGAGTGTGACAGAGTTCCCGTCGGAATCCCAGAGAAAGCGCTGCCGTCGCTCCGTTGGAAAACAACGGGCGTCGTACGCCTGTACTCGTGTTCTTGAGAAGCTGAGTTTGGCGTTGGATGGGTGACCCAGGTCCTGGAAAACCAATCTACTCCGAACATAGCTCATTAATGCTATTAGTAGGAGTGGGTATCTCTGATGGGATACTGTCATCCTCCTGTACCTCTTTGTCGAGGATTTAGGACCCCATTGCACCTCTGGGAGGCTAACTTGATCCTTGATAAATGTAACCTCTGACCTGGAACTTTTTCGTTGACTTCGTTTCCAAATTGATTTCGTTCGGATGACTATTTCTTCTGATTTCGGTAATAAAACACGGTCATATTCATAAAAGGGTTTTCTTATTGTAGTTTATGGTGGTTTTCGTGTATTCCAATGATTGCAGAACAACTTTGCAAATCAGTTGAGTGATTTTTCAACGTACCCATTTAGGAAATATGCCGTTAGGTGGATATTGGTTTTACAATAAGACTGTCCAACTTCTGGGCCTTTATAAGCTGTTTTGAGGTTATAAAAGTTGGTTGATCTTATAATAAATGATTATCCAAAATCACTGAAATTTGCAGAATAGGTTACCATTTAAATACGAAACATAAATAAATAAAAGTAAAAAATAAATCAAAGTTAAATAAAGAAAATAAAACCCCTAAACACCATGTTTACCCACCAAAATCAGAACAAACAGCAAACCTCAATACATCATTTTCAAATCCAACTGAACAAAATAGTTCCAACTCAGAGGTTACACTAAGGTTTCCCTCATGGAGAAGTAATAGTGTATTTGCCTATGGAAAGGATATGCAGTCAGTAGTAGGACCGTATCTCTAGAGAAAGTAACCAACTGTACAACTACTGGGTCTTCCCCAACTATTGAACTTGTTACCCTAAATGTTGGAAAAAATATGAATGATCATTTTCATGTTGAGACTAAATCTTAATTTTGTGAAATGAACCCTTATTGTTCCATTTATATTTTTAATACCTAATGTTATCCTTATGATTTATTTTTCAGACAAGCTTCGAAGAATAACGAGGCCCCACGGTCTGATATGAATTTATTGAGCCTAGATTATGTCTGTGATTTAGCGTTAATTATTTTTATTACCTACATTTTAATATACTTACGTGTTATTTTCCAAACTGAAATCTCATTAAAAGAGACTTAACTGATAAGAAACCATGGTGTGTTTTCCTAGGACGTAGCGTATATTATATAATATTTTGATAATGCTGAATAACTATAATTTCCCAGTAAATTCGGTAATTTTTAGTTAAACCAGTGATTATTTTTATCTAAATGATGTAACAATTACCATTATGTACCTATGTCAAATGTTTAAATAATCTCATTGAAGTCATTATCCAATAATAATATTAACATTATTATTTATCATTAAGAGTGTTGAAGAATTTTGTTTATTATGAGTTTAATCTTGAACTATTTACCTACCTAGTGGATGTACATCTTTAATGTGACAAACATATGTTTTCTCACAAAATTATTTTTATAAATAAACAAACATTTTAAAATTACTCAATTCATTTCATTAGTTTCAACCCAGTTACACGTTGTTCGGATAGAGGGCTTTAGATTCATCTTTTTCGAGCAACAAAGAATATTGCTCATTTTTTTATCTATATGATTTAGAGATGTTTAGGAAGCCCGAAAACTAACCGAAATGAACTAAACTAAACAATTTCACAATCCATATATGTTACTCAATGTTTCCATTAAAATTGGTAAATTAATGCAACTTAAAATTAATTTATTTATCAAATTAAAAATACATTGTAGAGTAAGAAAATAATAAAAGTTGTAGAAAACGAGCGCTGCGAATGATTGATCTACTTCGAAATTACAAAGAGTTATATGCAAAAATGTAAAACAGAAAACGTCTGGCACATAGCTTCCTCGTATCCGTAATATGAACCTTCAGACCATTGTACTTTGCGTTGAAAGATCAACTGTTCCATCCCGGAAAATTTGCGCATGCGCAGTGAAAACTATTGATTTTTAGTGCTGAAATTTATTGGGGACTATCTTATGCTCAATCCGCATGTTCGCAGAATGTTTAATCGAAAACGAATGGAACCATTAGAAATAAGTTATTCAATGCTTGTGACAAAAATTTCACATTCGCGCATGGGAATAAAAAAATGGACAGTCCAGACTTCGAGCTTCGCGCAAACCTCATCTTGAGTCTACCGATTCGTTGACTGGTTCAATCTCAAATGACATACTAGTAAATCATGTAAGGTTAAAAATAACCTATGTAGATATTTCGTAATTTCATTCTTAAAAGCAATATTATACCGAAAAGAAGGCTTAGATGATATTGATCTATGTACATGGTTCTATGTACGAAAGGATATGTAGCTATGTACATAAGAAGAGGGAAGATATGGAACGGATATCTTGTCCTTTACCACATGATCATCCGAAGCTTGTTTTCAGCGGACTCAAGTCTTCGCTAGACCCTCTATTTCTATATTCATTAATACATAAATAAGAAGGATAAGGTGAGAAAAGACATGATAACTGCAATAGTTATTTGAAATAGAGGTTAGAAGAAGCTGAAAAAAATCTCAGTGGATTTAAAAAAAAAAAAAAAAAAATCATAGCTCTTGAAATAATGAAGGTATTATCATTTTCTTTTCACCTACTGAGGCAAAATGTAGTCGATTTTTTTCTTTAAACTGAAAATGAGTGATGAAAAAAATGTATTTATATTTAGTGAACCTAGGGTGACTCACTCTCTAATTTCCAACTCCAGTGCGAATGTGAAACACCCAAGGTTCAAATAAATCATCCACCCCTTATAGCCCTCCATTTTATTTGGTAATTTCTAAGGTAGTATACGGTTATGTAAGGTTATAGGAATGTTAAAAATATGTATTGCCTTGGATTTCCAAGCATCGCTGTCAAAACTCTATGCAAGCTCTATGTGAGGTCATGTTGAATAAAAACTCAGTTCTCGAGCCGAATTAAGATGAAAGATTCACGAAGAAGGTAGCAAGGCACGACACGGTGGAGCTCTGCATTTTTCATTCCATTCCAACCGAGAAAAATTCAGAAGTCGAGATTGGTTGGGCAATAAGAAAGAGGAGAGAAGAGAGATTAGGAGGGTGTGGAGGGGGGTAAAGGTAGGGAGATTAGAGCAATCTAGCAGTTTTTCTTATATTTTGTGATTTACCGCGGGTTCATTGCTTCAAAGAGTGAAGTTAAAATTGGTGTGAGTTAGACATCAAAATGTTCGAAATATTTCTAATTAAAATGTTGGGTTCCAAAATAATGGGTTAAAATAGAGCATAGATTTTAATTTTTGGATATTAAATTGCAACCAAAATACCTAGTACGAACTAAATCACTCGCGATGAAGTTGTGGAAACCCATTTAAAAAACGGAAGTTAGTGAAAAACGTTGTCTATTTCCATGAAAAATATATAATATAAAATATATTTTTCGTGGAAATAGACAACGTTTTTCACTAACTTCCGTTTTAACATGTATCATGTTTTAGCCCTGGGGTCCTAGCGAATTTTGCGAGTCAATTTTTTTCCGCGCACGAAATTAATTACAGTGATTTCCGCCTACAACCGAGTCGTTGCTAGGGAAATGGTACTTCGTCGTTTTTCATCCCACAAAATTTGTTGACCATTCGTTCGAAAGCTCTCGATTTATCCAACAATATTATGTTAACTACGGCGAAGTGCGTGTCCAACAAACTGAGTTATGAGCATGGTTATATAAATAATTGTTTACACACAGGTGATCATTCTCAATAATTGATATTGTGAACATGATTGCAACCGCTAGTTAATTTCTGATGTTTTCATAGAATTTCGAATCAATATCGAGGAGAAAACATGATACATGGTTGAAATTTTTGGTTCTAGAACAGAAATAAGTTTTTTTTTTTTTTTTTTTTTTTTTTTTTTTTTTTTTTTTTTTTTTTTTTTTTTTTTCACAATACCTAGACCGACGCTGGCAAAAACCGTCTCCAAAATGTGGCTACATTTTTGGAAACAGATTACCTTTAATTTATTTTGATTGAAGAAATATGCACAATGAACTCGAAACGAATGATAACAGCTATATTATAGTTGAGGTGTGGCTTAAACCATTAAATATATATATATATATATATATATATATATATATATATATATATATATATATATATATATATATATATATATATATATATATATATATACTTGGCGCTTCGCGCCTCGCCGGATCTTTTCTCTTTTCTACTGCGTAGAAAACGAGGATAATTTGCTATGCAATTCTTAGCCTGAATCAACTTAGTTTTGGAATGTAGCCAGGTACGTAAGGAGAGGGAAATTGGTAGCTTGAAATGTGAACATTTATCACATAAATCAAGCGCTTCCCAACCAACTACTCAGTTGTACGTGAAAATCATCGTTAATTTCGTTACGGACATTACAAAAAAAATTATTGGGGGTCGGCCTAAGAATTGCATAGCAATTAATATATATATAAATTTTTTTAATATATTTGTAGGTACCTATCTAGTGAGCCACGTGTTAAGTGCATTTTCTTTTAAGTAGATAAGTGTTTCTTAAATAAAATAACAAACGTTTATAAGCTGTTGCAGGTGGTTAGGCAAGTGAAAAACACATTCTACGCGTCTTACAGAAGCGTAATGTGAGAGAGACAATTTTTAAATTATCGTATTATAATATGATACATTGTTATGAAATTTGAGCACAGTAAGAGTACAAGAGCCCTTACATCGAAAGCGCTCGCCTCCTGTACTCGTTTTGCCATTGAAGACGGACTCCTCCAAAAGGTACGTAAATGATAATTTTATGACACCTTAATATTGCAGTGGTAGTGAGGTAATTAACTAAAGTGGTTGTACCGCAGTAGTGACGTCAGTTCCAGGGCTTACAGAACACCTCGACAAATTAACCACACCGAAAAGGGCGGCATTTATCCACAATCCTAATGTTGAAACTAATTATAAATTTACAGCTTCATCCCTCTCTCACTAAAGAGAATTGTTGATAAATCTCTTCTTTTTTAATGTTTTCTTATGGTGGAAAGGCGTTATTTTGCAATTTTATCCCGAAATGAAAGGAATATATATATATATATATATATATATATATATATATATATATATATATATATATATATATATATATATATATATATATATATGTGAAATATATATTGTAGTGGTGTTTTGAGGGTTGAGAAATTATATAGTAGGCTTCTCAAGTTTTAATTTCTTTACTGCTAAGCGCTTTCGCCGTTTCTGGCCTCGTCAGAGCTGTAATTGTTGTAACAATGTTCTTGTTTACAAACTAAGTACATGGGTCTTAGGGTACATAATTATATTGGTGTAATTTAACATATTTACCTTATATTGGTTGTGTGGTACATCATATTTTTGTTTGCTTTGGGGCCTCTTCAACATCTCGGAAAGTACCTGTTATTTGAGTATTATTATGTTTAGTAGTTGGATTTTATGTTTTATATTTATTATTAGGGAATGATAATGGTATCTTACCTTATTTCGTCGTATTTGTTAATGAATAGTTGAAAATATCTGGTGGTTTCATCACTTTTGTCTTTATTATTGTGTCCTGTTAAGTAATGGAAATATTTAGTGATATTATTTGAAAATAAGTATAGTTTGTCTAGTTTTGTGAATGTAGGTATTCTTACCTTATGCATATAAGGGTGTCAATATTGTAGAATTTTTTGAAATTAAGCTGAGAAATGGGGTGAGGAGACGCAAGAAAGACTTTTATTATTAAGATTGATAAAATTATAATTTGAGGTTGTGGGATTGTTGAGTTGTTGTTAGTTGGTCGCGATTCCTAATGGTGGGCGTTATTTTATATTCTCATGGTTGAATGTTGTGGGGTCATTAGTTGTGTGGTTTTCCTTCTTTGATGTTGAAGTAGGTGTTCCCTTAATACAGTATATTTTAATAATTAATCTATATAGTAATTTATTGTAAGTTACATTTGTGGTATTATTGATAATTCTCAATTAAATTAATTCTAATTTGTTTACATAGTGGTTGTATAATTAAGATCACATATTACTTTGCATGTTATGATTATATTGAATCTAATATAGTATATTGTCTAGTTGTAGTTGTTTATTACGGTCTATTTTGGAAAAGTGGTTGGAATTGTTTACCTAGGTTAGTTATATCGCATTTCTTATTCATAGGGTGTTGCTCTTTAAGTATTTAAATATTCTCTATAATTCTACGTTTTACAGTATTCATTTCTATGCCTTTAGATGTAATGTTATTGTAGTTAGCTCTATGTTGTTCGTCTGCTAAATGGTGGTCGAGTGCTGTTTCTTTTACATTGTAACACCACTACCGTCTACGGCAAAGGCACACCCCCAGAAAAAAAAGAAATATATATATATATATATATATATATATATATATATATATATTCCTTTCATTTATACTATACTACTACTACTACTATATACTACTACTTTACGACTATATTTATATAGTCGTTTTCTTGACCACTCAGTATAGAAATTCTTGTTATGATTTTTGAGGGTTGGTCAAATGAATAAGCAGTTTATCTAGGCCGACGTTTCGTCCAATTTATTGATCATCTTCAGGGCTACACCTTAAATAACTAAGTTTAAGCAGTATAATATATAGTTGAAACAACAAGTTCCAAAATAAATATGTATACATAGGTAGTAAGGATCACTACCTATCCTAGCATACATGTATATACATTCCACAATAGAAACCACCACCACCATCAGCTTGTCTTCAAATCCTGGCATCATAATCGGACTGTTGTCCGTTCCCTACTCACATAAGTGTTTCTTTATAAGAAAAAAAGTGGTTGTTTTATGGTCTACCAGAGTGGTGATGTTGGACGCTGAAGATAATAATCTAAGGTAACACTCAACTTTCATTACGCACCTAGTTATGTACCTCTCTACTTATAAGTCACCAAACTAATGTTCAATTTAGTTTCTTTGTACCTCTTCACCTTATAGCCCTGAAGATGTTCAATAAATTGGACGAAACGTCGGCCTAGATAAACTGCTTATTCATTTGACCAACCCTCAAAAATCATAACAAGAATTTATATATATATTGCCAAAATCGATGCATCTTAGTGTGTCTGTCGTATAAATAACACGGTTTAGTATTATTTGAATACTGATATCCTTGGATCCTATTTCAATTACCTCCCCTTACTCAGTGCACCGCACTGCAGGAGAAGGGACAGACCGAAATCTGCATCCTCTAATAAGTATTGATTGGATACTCACTGCATCAGGTGAGAGGAGCTTTGTTATGCAAAGCAACCAATTACCTTCAGTCGGCCAACGGTTAGATATGCAAACCTCGGGCGAAATTAGCCCATCCCTTTTCATATTACACGATAGGGCGGTTTCGGGTCAAGGGTCGGTGTTGATATATTTACGCAACATTGATTGCTACGATTGGTATCACTAAATTGTATTTATATCAATCTTTCAATAAGGATTCACATTGAAAAACGGATTTGAGAAATATAACAATTCTCCACGGTCAAAATCCCAATTTTGAAAAAGCTTTGGTGCAATAGAGCGTGGCTTTTTTTTTTTTTTTTTTTTTTTTTTTTTTTTTTTTTTTTTTTTTTTTTAATGGATTTCAGCCATTACAGCTATAAGTAATATTCATCATAGATATGCTACTTCAACAGGTCTAGTTTAAGGACTGTAAATGTTCTTTCCTCCTATAATGGCTAAGAGAAAATACATATAGAGTTCAATTATCCACCAAATCCTTAGTATTCTGGAAAAGATACTTCAATGGATGTCAAAATAAAAAATACAAATATATTATGTTCAGAAAATTACTTTCTTTGTCAAGTTATCAGTTCTCGCGGTATTCACGAGATGACAATCAGCCTGCGATCAGCGAGATTCGAAAAAAGCCCTTCATTCTGTATAGTGCGAATCATTTGGTGTTTCATCGAATTTTCGCTGAAAATTCAAAAAATATTTTATTGAAACCACTTTTAAAATGAAAAGTTTTCAATATTTTCTTAAAGGAAGCCCGTCTTGAGAAATGCTGAAAAGGTTTCAGGATTTCAACGCTTTTTCACAAATAAAATATATATATATTCATAAATTTGTGTGATTTTGCGTTTGTGTGTGTGTGTGTGTGTGTGTGTGTGTGTGTGTGTGTGTGTGTGTGTGTGTGTGTGTGTGTGTGTGTGTGTGTGTGTGTCTGTCGTGACACACGACAACTCTTCTTAAGATTGAGTTTACGAAAACTCCATTCATGGCCACAAAATCAAACATTCCAGAAGAAAGGAGAGTTCGTTGAACAGTAGGTACATTTTCTTGGTTTTTTTATTGGCAACGGGCATATCCTATATACAGCCGGAATGATACATATTACAAATCCATTAATAAAATACATATTACATCAAACAAATAATATAATACATAATACTTTGCAAATTAATAATGTACATATTACATCACATGATTATAAGTAGGTACATTGCAGTGATTATATCATAATTACATGTATGATATTTTCAACATTCAGAAACGCTACAATTTGGTTTCGTTCCTTCAAAAACTTCATCACTGTATCATACACCTCAAAGTGGCAATTTTCACCCATTCCTTTTCCAGGGTGTACCTACCTATTATGGTGATTGTTATGCCTTTTGTCCCGAATGGGTGTGGCACTGAAAACGAGATCAATTAGGTCTTCTCTGTTCAATGCGAGCGACGAGCTTGAACAAACAAATGAACTGGGAATACGAAGAAAAGCTGCGATGTACAGAACAGCGGAAAAGTGGAGGGGCGGCCTCTCAGCAAATCACGATCGAGCCCACATCACGACTTCCCTCCAGAAAATCAAATTGATTTCATTTTCCAAGAACATCGACGGTCGATCGCGATGGTGCGATCGCAGTGATGATGTGTTACTATGAACGCTCCGGCAACATTACACGTATTTTTTTTACATCGCTGTTACTGCGGGGTTCCTAACATCGATGGTGAACATTGATGGTGCGGCGTACTGAAATTACTCTTAACACAGTGACCACTCCTGAGTCCAGAGGTTGTTTTGTAAAACACTTTTTGACGGAAAAGCATATTTTTGAATCAACACTCAGCGCTCGGGTAGGGGAGCTTTCAGGTATTTCTTTCCTTAGTGGGTTGAGTAAAAATGATAGCAAGAGACCAGATGGCAAGACTCTCATTCCCTGGAAGAACGGATTGCCACTAATATAGGATGGAACTTGTTCTGACACAGTTTCCTCATCTGCATTAGCCGCTTCCACTAGAAATACAGGCAGCACCGCTGAGGTTGCCGCCAATAAGAAAAGACACAAATACTCCGCCTTAATAGACGAAAGTTAGCATTTCATCCCATTGGCAGTATAGACGCTGGGACCTTGGAAAAAAAGGCATGCGATTTCATTAATGAGCTGGGGTATAAAGAAACTGCATGGTATTCGGTCAACTTGTGAATTTCTCACTGGGCAAGGAACAAAGATAAAGAATTCCTTGTGCCACAGTGCTCATTGACATTATGTAGGTACTTGAATTTCCCCATCCTATTACACATTCGAAGACACTACTGATCAAGGTAGCCAAAGTGACCTACGAGAAAAAACTTGCATACGAGTCTACAAGACCTTTAAGACATTTTATGTCTTCACCCCCATCCCCCCCTTGCACCCTTTTCTTTTTCTTTCTATTCAGCTCATCCCAATCTATAATGTCGTACAGAGTCTCCATATCAAATTTGAACTTCCAAGTTTCTTTCCACTCTAGTAGTCATCAATCATGTTTACAAAATTAACTGATACCTGTATGTAAACAATTATTCAGACAACCATGCTTTATCTTAAATTGTTGACCACGCACTGCGCAGTGGCTAACATACTACGGTTTGGAAAATCGAGGGCTTTCCAACGACTGGCCCACGATTTTAGTTCGATGATAAATGGCAAAGTTAAGTTCCGTAGCAACGATTTGGTTGTAAGCGATAATCATCAGAACAAAACAAGCGGCATTGTTTACTACATCTATTAATAACAATAATAAATATAAAATGGCGACATAAATCGAGAGCTTTCCAACGAATGGTGAACGTTTTCTGTCGATCGAAAACTTGAGAAGTTTCATTTCCCCAGAAATGGCTTGGTTGTACGTGAAAATCAACTGAAACGCTTTTGTTATAACGCAACGCTTTTCGAAACCATGTGCCAAAGTAAAGACATAAAATGTCAAAAATTGTACATGCCACAGGAGAGTTAAGGTCAACCTCATACCTGGAGCAAAGGGCCAGTGTGGCCATTCAAAGAGGAAATGCAGCCAATGTGATGGGAGCACTGTCACCCTCCATTCAAGGGTGACCGAATGCTGCTCCCTCGACATCATCTGGTACACAGATGGGTCAAAAATGGAAGCAGGTACTGGTGCTAGAGTACATGGGGCAAAACCCAGATGGAACGTCTCATTCCCACTTGGGGAACACACCTCAGTATTCCAGGGAGAAATAGTGGCAATAGAGGCGTTAGGAGGGGGCACCATGGTGCCCACATCCGTATCCTCTCTGACAGCCAAGCCTCGACAAAAGCATTAATGGCCCCAACCATCTCTTCGCGGGTGCTCTGGTGTTGTATACAAGCCGTCAACACTCTAGCAAAACACAACCGGGTTTGCCGGGAGTGGGTGACAGGGCATATAGGTATTACTGGTAATGAAAAGGCGGATGAGCTTGCAAGAATGGGCTCCCAAACCCCTGTTGTAGGGCCTGAGCAAGCAGTTGGCCTACCAAAAACTACCTTCAGAAGGTTCATCAATTTGTGGGTTGGCAACAGACCACAAGAAGATGATCCGAAATTGAGTGACATGTCCACAGCAAGCTCATGGTGGCCGAACCCAACACCAAACTTACTGAGGAACTTCTCAGGAAAAACCGTAAGGAACTTAAAACAATAGTCGGCCTTATAATCGGCTTTGCACCCCTACGTTTCCACCTACACCACATAGGGGTCACACAAAACTCAACCCTGTGCTGACTATGCGAGGAGACAGACAAAACAGTATCCCACATAATCTTCGAGTGGCCTGCACTCACCTATCGCAGATTTGAACTCTTTGGGGCACAAGCTCCAATGATGTCTATTCGAAGCGAACACTTAAAGGACTCACATCCCTCACCAGAGGGCTGAATCTTTTTGTATAAATGCCAAACTCTCAGAAAAGTACAATAAGCCACCAGGCTTCCGTGCTTGGGGCCCAAAATATCCCCACCCTGAGAGTTCTACTATACATCTACATATGCATCTACCCTCCATTCAAATGCAAGAAATATTTTACCTTCTTGGATCATTCAACTACTTCGTGTCACACCATCCACATCTCGCAGCTGTTACATTATGTTGTCCTATAAATTTTAGATATTGGATGAAGTCCCTTTCATTGATATCTAAGTTGCCCTTATTAATTAACACTTGTTTTGGATTCGGATTCATATTAAAAATTGTGAAATTGCGCCATTTATCAAAGCAATCATTGATGACTCTTCTTATTATTTCTCTCCAAGCTTCCATTCCAACCAAGAAGTTGCGAAAACTCACTGATAAGAACAAACTCAATTCCAACTCTCATCATTAGTCACGCGGAATCGACCGTTCAACGAGCCGTTTTAAATATCTCCGGAACCCACTAAATATTATCATCGGCGGGAATATCGTTTTGTCAGCGTCTTCCGAGACGACAAACTTGCGGGGGACGTCACGTGACTGAACCCTGAAATGGGGGGGGGGGATGGAGAAATGGGGAAACGGGGGAATGATATCGCTCTTTTTCGCGAAAATGGGTGAGAAGGGATTTTCCGGTCTGGGCCAACTTCGAGGCGCTGAGTCGGCTAAGGGAAAGTTTCTTGTAGACGCTCCATCAGCATTTTTATTCGTTTCAGGTCCTTCGGGCCTTTTTTCGCCCGTTAATGGCGAGAGGAACTTCATTAGAACGGCGATTGCAACTTTATCGACAAAGAGCTGTCAAGCCCTATTAGGCCCTCGTTAAGTTATAGCTCGTTGTAGAATCCTATAGAAATCGTTTTCTCCAAAGCAGCGAATATTGGTCAAAAACTCATATCTAGCAGCTCAAAACATCTGAAGTTCTTATTTTATTATACTTTTCGACAAAACTCTTGTTTTAGCGAATTTGCGTAAAAAATTAAGCTATTGCAATGGCTCGGAAAATTTTTAATTCAAAATTTTTGAAAAAATTCTTCATTGAAATCCGAGGCATTCTGACCCGATTCCTGAAGTTTAAACGTATTTATTTGTCATTCCAGACGATAACTCCCCTTAGGATTGAGATAAAAATACCGTTCTTAGGCCAAAAAATCAAGCATTCCAAATGATAGGATGAGTTTGTTAGCCAACAATTTTTGAGTGAATTAAATTGGTCAAATTTCGGAAAATGTTCACAAAAAAATCACTAAAAATGGCTAAAAACGGTCAAAAATCGTTAAATTTATACTTTTAGTGGAATTTTAGTTAAAACTAAATTGACATCGATTAAATAGGGGTAAGAGAAGTGTCGTGAGGGAAAACCTTACTAGGTGTCATAAAAGTAACCCTCATCCTAACATTTTCCTAACAACTTTTAAGATATCAAAGTGGAACTGGAGATCGTTTTTTGGATGCCTGATATTATGTTTTGAGAAAAGAAAAATCAGAAAGAAAATTAGAAGTTTTTGAAGTGTAAACTTTTATAGGCGCACTGCGTCGAAAAATTTAGCGGGGTGTGAATACGATTTTACCGTCACGTTTTTGACATTTTATGTCTTTACTATGGCACATAAATGAAAAAGCGTCACGCGGGGAGCGTCACGTGGGGAGCGTCATTCGGGGAGCGTCACGCGGAGAGCGTCACGCGGAGAGCGTTACGCGGAGATTCCCTAATGATCCCACGATTCTGAGATTTGGTATGTAGCCCCTTGAGGGACTTCTGAACACAACTGACCGATCCCAGATCAGCTGAGTGGGTTTAGAATCCAGTTTTTTCCCTAATGATCCCACGATTCTGAGATTTGGTATGTGGGCCCTTGAGGGACTTCTGAACACAACTGACCGATCCCAGATCAGCTGAGTGGGTTTAGAATCCAGTTTTTTCCCTAATGATCCCACGATTCTGAGATTTGGTATGTGGGCCCTTGTGGGACTTCTGAACACAACTGACCGATCCCAGATCAGCTGAGTGGCTCTAGAATCCAGTTTTTTCTTTAATGATCCCACGATTCTGAGATTTGGTATGTGGGCCCTTGAGGGACTTCTGAACACAACTGACCGATCCCAGATCAGCTGAGTGGGTTTAGAATCCAGTTTTTTCCCTAATGATCCCACGATTCTGAGATTTGGTATGTGGGCTCTTGAGGGACTTCTGAACACAACTGACCGATCCCAGATCAGCTGAGTGGATCTAGAATCCAGTTTTTTCCCTAATGATCCCACGATTCTGAGATTTGGTATGTGGGCCCTTGAGGGACTTCTGAACACAACTGACCGATCCCAGATCAGCTCTCTAGAATCCAGTTTTTTCCATAATAAACTCTTGCCTACACATCGTACTTTTCTCATCATTGGCCATTACTCTTCGTTACAAAATCTGATGATAATAATGATGTAATTATGGAATGAGTAAAACAAAATTGTATTTTGAAATTTATTTGAATGAAAAAAAAAAAATTTTTTTTTTTTAAAAGTGTTTTTGCAATAAATTTCCACAAACAAAAGTACAATCCGGGGTTTTATAGGAAGGGGAAAGGGGGCGCAAAGACATAAAATGTCTCTCGTGGTTGCGTACTTGTACGAAAGCTGTATCCACCGTATGAGTTTCAAGAGGTTCTAATACCAAGTTCAGTTTTGATATAATTTTGCCAAAAAATTACTTACCTAGGTACCTATAATAATTTTGACATCTTTCTCATTACAGTTCCTAATCCTACAAGACCGAATTATCCATGGATATATTATACGAGACGATCTTGAACGATCAAGTCGAGTCACGAAACTCTAGATCCTGACTTGCTATTTTCCGTCACGCTGTTTTGACAACCAAGTCGTTGCTGGGGAAATGAAACTTCTTTCTTTTTCACCGGACAAAAATCGTTCTCCACCCACTCGTTGGAAAGCTCTCGATTTATCACGCATTTCTTTAGAACTTGTTCTTCTATTCATGTTGTAGTTTTATACTTATTTATGTTATAAATGGATGTAGCGGGAAGAAAGCATGTTCCATGTTTTAGGATTTTAGCCGAAGGCTCAAGGCGGAAAGTTACCGAGGGTCCAGGGGCGGAGCCTGTCCACTTTTACTATCCCAACATCCCAACAGAGTGGAAAGTAATGTCCGAATCGTCATAGAAGTTTACACTTCTCCCGTGTGGTCTTTAGCACACCTGGTTTTTTTGGCTACCCCGCGGTAGGAGGGGGGGGGGGGGGAAGAGGTAAGTGTCGTGAGGGGAAAAATCTCGTCATTTCTCCCTAACACTCAAATGCACCCAAAACCATATCCTGGAAAATAAAAAAAACGAAAGAACTCCTGGTCCCATCGAAATAAAGGAGATGAGGTACGAACGACTGTGACACCATTAATCAGCCAGATGGATAGTCGTTCTGGATTCATAGATCAAGGCTTTTATATGGTGGCCGTCTGCCCGTTTTCCGACCCCGGTTTTTTTTTCGACGTCCCTATAACTAGCCCATAGCGTTCTTCCCTCGCATATTTACCGTTTTTTGACGTCTTTCTTCTCACGACCGTTGTATAGAACTCACTTCCACGCCTAAAATTAGTCATTGCACTCAAAAATTTGTCGCTCGAAGGAATTGTTATCTGCGCTATATCGCGGGACCTTTCAAAAACACAACCCTTCCGAATTCCATTCACGTATTTTTTTTTTTCGCTTGACATGTTTGACGTGGTGAGATATATTCTACTTCTATTGTTTTGTACCGGCGACCCCATATTTCATCGTACCGTGAGACCTTCGACTTTCGTAACGCAGAAAGGGTCAATGAAATGTAATTCGATTGGAATTTATTTACATGGATATGTTTTTGGGCTGAGTGACCGACTTTTTGACTTTTTATGTCTTTACTTTGGCACATGGACTCGAAAAGCGTTGCGTTATAAAAAAAGCGTTACTGTTGATTTCGTAGTCAGACTTTTGGCGTGAGAATGAGAGATGAAACGACGCCAGAACGCCCTAGTGGAGGTTCGGAAAAGGTGGTTCAGTTGTTTTGTGTGTGTGCCCTCCCTCCCACCCTTATATGAGACAGTCAACATACCAAATACAAGTCTGACTTTTGGCGTGAGAATGAGAGATGAAACGACGCCAGAACGCCCTAGTGGAGGTTCGGAAAAAGGTGGATCACTTGTTTTGTGTGTCTTTTGGCGTGAGAATGAGAGATGAAACGACGCCGGAACGCCCTAGTGGAGGTTCGGAAAAGGTGGATCAATTGTTTTGTGTGTCTTTTGGCGTGAGAATAAGAGAAGAAACGACGCCAGAACGCCCTAGTGGAGGTTCGGAAAAGGTGGATCAGTTGTTTTGTGTGTGTGCCCTCCCTCCCACCCTTATATGAGACAGTCAACATACCAAATACAAGTCCGACTTTTGGCGTGAGAATGAGAGATGAAACGACGCCAGAACGCCCTAGTGGAGGTTCAGAAAAGGTGGATCAGCTGTTTTGTGTGTGTGCCGAGGTTCGGAAAAGGTGGATCAGTTGTTTTGTGAATTGTGACTACGGCTACTGCGCATGCGCCTATGAGAATTCCTTGTAACAATCTCAATTTCCACAGTTTTTATCCGATTTTGATGGAATTGTTTGTGAATGCGCGGGTTAGGTTGTAGTTGGTTCCATACCTATTTCATGGTTTTCAACTCATCAGTTCATTCTACTTATGCGTAAACGTAAATTCCATTGACTATCATTATTTCGTTTCTTAACTGACCAATTATGACGTTCTACGCTACTCTTGATTTACTCTTTTCCGCTACGGAATTTTTAACGAACATTCAATACTTTTCAGTGATCTATACATTCGTGATGTAAACGAGGAAGCTATGTGCCACACCCAACTTGGCAGACGTTTTTTAATTATTCATGAAGCAACTTGCTTATTATTAATTTGTGAATTGGCATTCCGTTCATTATAACAATAAATGATGTCAAAAAGATTTCTCCA
Source organism: Adelphocoris suturalis (assembly GCA_030762985.1). NCBI lineage: Eukaryota > Metazoa > Arthropoda > Insecta > Hemiptera > Miridae > Adelphocoris > Adelphocoris suturalis. The sequence continues at coordinate 24,851,604 of CM061050.1, read as the reverse complement.
AATATGTGTGAAAGTATATAGGTTTCTCGGTCATGGAAGGTCCAAGATCATATTACGATAGTTCATACGGAATAAAAGAAAAGTATGAAGTAAATGTTACGGGAATATGGGGGAGCGAAAATGGGGGATGACACCGGGAATAAAAACTGGGATAGAGTAAGGAAGAAAATGCTCTTAATGTTCTCTCCCGTCTCTTTGGTGGTGTTCTCAAGGGACACCGCATTTTCCGAGATGTGCGAGTGCGTAAAGAAGGCCTTACAAGAAGATAGTCCCTTCTCGACTGTAACTGAGCATCTAGATGTGGATGAAAGTGGCGACAAATTTTATTGTACGTAATCTGAAATTCGGCACGATAGCAAGTCCGTCCAAAGTTAGTACGTGCGACAAATGGGTTGGAACGAAATGAGGGGTTAAAAATAAATAACCTCACCTTTAGATTTTTATTGCAGCAGGACACGAAAAAGCTCAGCGAGATTGAAAAGTTCCAGTCATGCAACATAGTTTCATTAATTCACTAATACTAGTACTACTTGCATAATTAGTCGTTATCTATAAATATATTTGACAAAGTATGTAACTAATGACAAAGTGACAAAGTATATATTACTATTTTACAAAGGCAAAAGCCGAAATATCATACTTAACTTGAGTTTTTACTAGTAATTTCTCTCTCTCTCTCTAATCTCTCTCTCTCATTTGATGACCGCCCAGGCATTATATTGGTGAGTTTCGTTCGCAAATTGGACAAAATCCGCTTCTACAAGGCAATTTGGGATAAGAAGAATTTGTCCACGCATTCGATTGGGTTCCAAGACATCCCCGATACGCGTATTTACTGCAATAACAGTTTGTCTTTCGAATATCGTAAACTGCACAAGGCCTGCCGGGAATTCAAGAACGAATTCAAATTTAAATTTTTGTGGATCAACAACGGTCGGCTAATGCTGCGGAGAAGTGATGAGGACGATGCCATTCCGATTCGATCGGCCAAGGAGCTACTCAATTTGAAGATGGACTTGGTAGCGGCCAGAAATCGCCCCCGGTCCAATTGAGCATCCGACGATTCATGCTACAGGGGCGAGTTTTTCCTTTTCCGAAGAACAATTTATTTTCGTTTTCTAATAACAGCGGTTTTTTTATTTTTTGAAAAAAAATTTTGCCAATAATTTAACATGAATCAGCCAGTAAATAACGACTTTATTGTAGAAGTATCTGGTTATAAACATAATGTAATATTTGCCCATATTAACGCCGAATCCATTATTGCTCATTGGCCCCATGTGAAGGATCTATTTGACAATGGAATCTGCGATGTTGTTGGCGTCACCGAAACATTTCTCAAACCTAAGATAAATTCTCTTGTGGTAAATTTAAAAAATTATGATTTAATTCGTAACGATCGAACCGGCCGACAAGGCGGTGGCGTATGCTTGTATATTAAACAAAACTATAAACATAATATAATTGCCTTATCAAACAATGAGAAAACTACGAAACCCGAATTTATTATCGCTGAGATTTTCATCAGAAATATAAAAATATTAGTGGCGGTGGTTTACCGGCCCCCTAAAACAGGTCATTTAAATGAATTTTTCGATCTTGTTGCTCCCCTTATACAGGATTTTGACAAAACGATTATAATCGGCGATTTCAACGTAGATATGATGGAAAATAGTCCGAATATTCATAGTAAACTATTTCTGTTGAGAACGATTCAAGAAATCCTACTTTCCATTCAAATACAAATGATACCTTACTCGCCCTGATAATAGTTAATAAAAGCGAAGAATTAGTAAAGTTCGGCCAGCTTGTCGTGCCAGGCATTTCTAAGCACGAATTAGTTTACTGTATATTGAACATTAAATCCGAGAAACCCCCAATTAAGCAAATTATTATTAGGGACTATAGAAATTTTGATGAAAAGAAATTAATAGAAGAAGTTAATAATTTCGATTGGAAAATAATCTACGATATCCACGATGTTAATGAAAAGGTTGAAAAGTTGAATGATATATTAACCACGCTGTATAACAAATTTCTTCCATTGAAAACCATAAACGTCAAAAAGCTTCCTAAACCGTGGATAGATAATTCAATCCGTGTGCTTATGAAAGAACGTGATAAATTGTACAAAATTTGGTGTCACAGTAAACTCGATACGGATTTTAAACGTTTTAAGGTGTGCAGGAATAAGGTCAAACAAATGATGCGTAATGCTGAACATAAATTTTTAAAAAATGTACTTGACGATCCTGAGAAAACCAAAGACTTATTTATGATATTTAAGAAATTTGGACTAGGTAAGATGAAGAATGATAGAGAAATTCCTCCAATCCCGTTAGACGAACTGAATAAGCATTATTGCGTGGAAGCTGATGGGTTTGACCCGTCTGAATTTATTTCCAAATATAATTTATTGAATGTGAATAATGAATGTAACAACGTATTTAGATTTGATGAAATTAACACTGGGATGATAGAAAAAGCTGTGAATGGAATTAAATCAAAATCTGAAGGTGCCGATGATATTCCGATTTCCTTCATTAAGAAGATGGAAATCAAGTTTTATGATGTTCTAAAAGATATCTATAATTGTTCGATTCGTACAAGAGTATACCCTAATTTTTGGAAAAAATCACTTATTTTACCTATTAAAAAAAAGAAAGATGCAATAGTGGCTAGCGATTTGCGCCCAATAAACCTCCTTTGTGTTTTGGGAAAAATTTTTGACAAAATGATTGGTGAAATGTTGCAGCACTATTTAACCGAAAATAAAACCATCGATAAGTATCAGTCTGCCTACCAAAAATTTAATAGTACTGAGACTACGCTCGTTTACCTCCTTGATAAGGTGAGAAAAAATATGGACAATAAGAAGTTAACTATTTTAGTTTTGATTGATTTTTCTCGAGCCTTCGAGATGGTCGATCATCGATTACTTTTAACAATATTAAAACTAATTAATTTTTCTCCTGAAGTATTGGAGTGGTTCTCCTGCTACTTATCAAATCGTTCTCAAGCCGTTAGAACGCATACCGGCGAGATGTCAGGGTGGCTAGACAATAATAGGGGTGTTCCCCAAGGATCCATTAACAGTGGTATTTTATTCATATTATATTGTAATTTTATTGGTCTTTGTTTATTGTATAGTCAATTTGTTATCTACGCCGATGATTTGCAATTGTTTTTGGAGACGGAAGTTGACCAAATTGTTTTTGCTATCCAGAAAATTAATTATGATCTGTCAGAGCTGGAGAAGTGGAGTTGTGGCCACGGAATGAAAATAAATGTAAAAAAATGTCATGCCATTATACTGGGCACACCCAAAATGTTGGCAAAGATTGATCGGGAAAATTTACATGCAATACAAATTTGTAATCAAGAGATAAGTTACGTGAACACTGTTGTTAGTTTAGGTGTGAAAATCGACAGCACCCTGTCATGGTCCGATCAAGTAACAAGTACAAATAGTAAGGTGTACAAACTCTTATATCAATTGCGCCATTTGACGTTTCAACCAACAAAAGATGTCCGAAAAATGTTAGTTAATGCACTGATCTTCCCTAATTTCGACTATTGTAATCTTTCCTATTGCGATATTAACTCAGAGCAGATGACCCGTTTACAAAAAGCACAGAACTCTTGTATAAGGTACATTTTTAGAATCAGCCGAGATACTCTAGTCACGCAGTATTATAGAGAAATCGGTTGGCTCAAAATCAAGGAGCGAAAAAAGTATAAACTCCTGTGTCAACTCAAAAAAATTCTAACTACCAGAACCCCCCTATATTTGTACGAGCAATTACAGTTTATGTCCGACATTCATACTATCAACACCAGAAATGCTAACACACTATTATGTGTACCTACCCATCGAACTACCATCTTCAATAGATCATGGATTGTTCAGGCTATTAATTTGTATAATGACCTCCTACCCGAAATCAGAGACCTTAAGTCGCTCGATGCTTTTAAGCGCGCAGTTAAAGCTAATTTATTAAGTAATTATAACTCAGATGACATGATGTAATCCTTAAATTAAGAACCCAAGGAACCAATTTATTTTATTTTATTTTGTTAACCTACCTGACGATTTTTACAATGTAATGTAAAATTTATTCTGTATAAATGTAAGAGAGGGCCACGAGCCCTAATTTGTGCAGAAAAATAAAAATAAATAATCTAATCTAATCTAATCTCTCTCTCTCTCTCTCTCTCTCTCTCTCTCTCTCTCTCTCTCTCTCTCTCTCTCTCTCTCTCTCTCTCTCTCTCTCTCTCTCTCTCTCTCTCTCTCTCTCTCTCTCTCTCTCCCTCCCTCCCTTTATATACATATATTTTTTTTTTACGACTAATTTTCGACAAAAAGTGCCTCATATACTTTGTTCAAGGCTTCGTTTCCGAGTTATTTTACTTTTAAGAATTTTTTCGTGTTTTCGACCTTCCGTTCAACTCCACGAGGTCCGAAAAATTGTGAAATGCGCATGCGTTAACTACGTCCTTGCGTTCGTGTTCTGGCAGTTCCGAAAAAAAGGGGACTGACAGAACCGTTCGGAACTGGGTTTGCAAAACACTGCGAACGCCGATCTCGGCGTTCCTGGCGTTCCGGAACTAGACTTTCTGGCACTGCGAACGACAAAACTCGACTGCGCCTGCCCAGAACCGTTCCGAACTCGAAAAACGCACACTGAGAACGAAGCTCTGGAATACGCTGGAGGATTGTTGGTGCCGATCCGGCACGATGTGACGCCAACACCTTCTACGACGTCGAACAACTTTGTTACAAATGAATTATTCTAAGTAATTTGTCAGTTTTTTTTTTTTTTTTTTTGAAAATCAAACTTAAAATTGATTTAAGGACAGAAGGTCTTTTTTATAAAGCTTGTTATAATCTGAACTGTCCGAATAAGGAAACGTAGTCCGAAGGTCCACATCAAGTTTTCGTATCCCAGATTTTTGGGCAGAAAAAAAATAATGAAGTAGAGAGATGATAAATAAAGTATTCAGCGATTTCTAGTACCTATTTTTCCCTTTGAGGTTTTTTCAGGGTGATGAGGAAATTAACTAAGTATGGGACCTGAGAGGCTGTAAAAGAAGTGGTTTATTCAACGTCTGGATGGATGGAGTAGTTAGCCTACTTACTTATAGTTTTCTTTCTTTTTTAAAATCAAATTTAAAGTATGAGTTTTTTTTTTTTTTTTTTTGAAAATCAAATTTAAAATTGATTTAAGGACAGAAGGCCTTTTGGTTTATTATTTTCAATAATAAGCCTATGTGATCGTATAGCAAAATGTTTTTATAACCCCCCCCCCCCCTCCCCCCAAACTTTGTCATTTTACGTTTCATAGTGCGTAGAATCCAAATTCGCAATGTCCGTCTGCCGTCCGCCGTTTGCCGTCCGGGCCATAAAAGGCCTTAGAATTGACTTAAAAAATCCGTTCTTTCGCACATAGACTCCACTTGGGGTCTAGTTGGTCCTAACTTCTCGCCAGCTCGATCGCTCCACACCCATGGGTGCTATGAGCCAAAAATAGGTGAAAACGTGTCTTACTCGAGATTTTGAGTGTTAGACTGACGCACAGTACTTTGAGTAGGTATGTATCAAAAATTGAAAAAACGATCGGTCAAAATTCTTGAACTCGAGTGCAATAATCCATCCTTGGATAGTCCGTGGGCACGATTAAAAAGGTTTCCCGTCTCCACAAGCCTCGCAAAGAACACTAGAGGGCAAGTTCCGCGGTCCAACTGTCAACAACTCATTTCACCCAAAACACTAACGATGAACTACCTGTTCATTACGAGTGCAGAAATCGTCCGAGCTACTTTTGAGATCGCTCTGCTCTTCATGACGAGTTACGACACAAGTATGGGCTATATTTATGTGGTTCAATAATTTTTCAAGTATGAATTTCCCTCAATTACGCCGTAAAATCTTTACCATAATAATCCCAAAAATTTTCGACTAAACCTCTACCTTAGGAACTGAATTTTTCAAAAAGAGGAAAAAAGAGGAGTTAGATCATTTGATATATGTTTGTTGACACTATTCCTTCATTCAATCCCGTTGGAATTTCCTGCGACGAGCCGCGACTTTTTTTTCTATGATTTTTTTCAATCTTTTCAGCCAGAGTTCCTACAAATCGGACACTGTTCGGAAAATGGAAGTCCGGGAAGAGCATGGAAAGCAAAAAATGCAACATCCTCTCGATCTTTCTGTCTGATTTGGGTTTTCAATCGGATATTGACGAAGTAAAAACAAAAATTTTTTTCTTCCACGCCTACGTTGGAAAATTGCGGAAACAGTGCGGTAGGAAAAATGCGGTTCTTGAAAAACGTCACATCAAGTGGCTGAATCTGCCGAGTTCGTTTTTTGAACCATTTTTCCCTTCGGGTGCGACAAAAACCCGTTCAGGATCGAGTTGTGGAAGACCCATGAAGCCCTTTCACGAATGCAGTTCATTGACGAAAAAGAGGCGTGTACAAAATTTGGTCACTCTTCATATTTCTCTTTATAAACCTAGCCCTTGCTAATTTTCTGTTCGTGTACTACCTAGTCATTAAGTTCCAATACCCTTCTGTGTACATGTAAATTTATATTTATATAAATTATACATTGGTTAAAATAATTTATTCAATAAATTTTCTATGAAGGTTTCCTAATCCTGCATTTTTTTTCCTCTCTCGTAGGTATATTACGAATTAGTACGTCAAAGCAGAATGCTTGGTAAAAGAAAAGTCTTCTTCTCTTAGTGGTTCTTGGTAATCTTTTAGTAGGCAGGTAGTTGATATGGTGATTAAAAAAATTTATGATTTTGATAAGATGAAATTTGTAGAATTATTTCGAGAAAAAGGTGAATAGCGCGTTTGGTTGACTTTTTTTCAGTTTTACCTATTAAGGGCTTATTTACGACCCCCACATCCATATATATTCGTGATCAGCATAACATTACCTACCAGAATCCACCAAAAACAGATTTTTGAACAGCTGACCCTTACAATCAAAGTACTGTGTGACGTGGTGAACCTCCGGTTGTGGGGTAACGAGACCTAGGGAGTACCTCCAGGGTGGAGTGGAAAACGTCCTACACTTGTATTGCTTTCGAATTTCATGTTCCTTCGAGGCATGAATATATGTTTTTTTCTAGGTCATATTTGTGTGTTAATACCAATGCTTTGCCTACGCATATTTAATAACTTATCCTCTCGACTTTTCGTACGTACTTAGATAATGATATTATTAAGGCAATAATAATTTGAATAGATAGGAGCTCAAATCGAGAAATATAAACATGCGTATATAATTATAGAAGTATAGGTTGTGGCAACTCGAAATAGGACACGCCGAGGAGTCTGGACGGGCCTTATGACGTACGCAAGCCAACTAAAACTACGATCATACTCAATTGAAAAAATAATAAACCTTTGTGAAATAATTTGCAGCGTTTTTTATAAAGCTTGTTATAAGTCCGAATAAGGAAACGTAGTCCGAAGGTCCTCATCGAGTTTTCGTATCCCAGATTTTAGGGCAGAAAAAAGTAATGAAGCAGAGAAATGACAAATAAAGTATTCAACAAATTCTAGTATTTTTTCCTTTGAGGTTTTTTCAGGGGTGAAGAGGAAATTAACTAAGTATGGGACCTGAGAGGCTGTAAAAGAAGTGGTTTATTCAACGTCTGGATGGATGGAGTAGTTAGCCTACTTACTTATAGTTTTCTTTCTTTGTTAAAATCGAATTTAAAGTATGAGTTTTTTTTTTTTTTTTTTTTTGTTTGAAAATCAAATTTAAAATTGATTTAAGGACAGAAGGCCTTTTGGTATAATATTTTCAATAATAAGCCTATGTGATCGTATAGCAAAAAGTTTTTATAACCCCCTCACCATCAAACTTTGTCATTTTACGTTTCATAGTGCGTAGAACCCAAATTTACAATGTCCGTCCGCCGTCCGCCGTTCGCCATCTGGGCCATAAAAGGCCTTAGAATTGACTTATAATCTGAACTGTCCGAGTAAGGAAACGTAGTCCGAAGGTCCACATCCAGTTTTCGTATCCCAGATTTTTGGGCAGAAAAAAATAATGAAGTAGAGAGATGATAAATAAAGTATTCAGCAAATTCTAGTATTTTTTCCTTTGAGGTTTTTTCAGGGGTGAAGAGGAAATTAACTAAGTATGGGACCTGAGAGGCTGTAAAAGAAGTGGTTTATTCAACGTCTGGATGGATGGAGTAGTTAGCCCCAAGATAAAGAGGAGCAATGAATGATTGAAGGGGTGCCAGGGGGGGTGGGCAGTGGAGGGTTGCGCGGCGGAGCCCTCGGAGGGCGGTCCCGCGGGCGGCTCAGCTGTAGAGACCCCTCAGTCGCTCTCCGGCCGTCATGGGACCCCTGGTGCTCACCGCCGCGTCCCTCTTTGTCGTCGCGAGTGTCGCCGCCGCGTCGTGCCCCTACCCGCCGCGCGAGGCCTTGTCCAACTCCTGGGTCGGCCTCAGCGTCGAGCGCCGCTCCAAGTTGTCGCCGGTCGTCTTCCACGGGCTCGCTGTCGAGACGTATCCGGCGGTGGCGCCCGACGCCCCGTCCAAAGGTTTTCACTACACGGCGCAATTTTGGCTCATTTCCGTCTACAAATCCGCTCGGGAGTTGGCGTCGTTTTTCGGGACCGGACCCCCAATAAATGGAGTCTACGACATAAGAGACAGGTAAAACAATTCCGTTATTTACCATTTATCAATCAATCAATCAAACAAATTTTATTGTAAAAAATCATACATGATTGTTATAAGGAGTTCGTATATAAATACAATATATGGTAAACCAAATTAGTTCTTAAGTTGAATAAATTGAGTTACATTACGTAAAAGGAACTATAATGACAACTGTTAGAAAAAAAAAAAGATCCCACTGCGATTGAACTTGCAACTAAGCAACCAAATATAGAATACAATATATTATTATATCATATATAATATAATTCCCTATACTATAATAGATGACAATATGCCACTAATTTTAGATTCAAAAATTTATTAAACACAGCTTTCCAAAATTTATTGGTGCCATTTACATATATATGGAATAATTTTAGATGAAATGTACGGATGTGGATGAATGATTGTAGTGGATAGTAGATGATGGTATTTTAATTGGATTGAAATAGGAGAGAGAATTCTCGATTTTACTATTTATTTATTCATTTAATATGCATATAATTAAAATTAATATACAAAATTATTTTATGACTTCCAAAACTAATAATGAAACGTAAATTTTAGTTCCACCAATTAAAATATAGCTTTTCCAAGTCAAATTCAGAATTTTCCATACTTAATTCTGAATTTTCCAAACCAATTTTAGAGTTATCCAAACGAATTTCAGAATTATTCGTTTCTATTTAAGAGTTTTTCAATTCAATTTCTGAATTACTTTAATGTTTATGTTAAATATTTGAACTGGAGTAATTATTCTAATGGAAAAAGTCTGTGTACTGTGTACACCTTCTTTTATAGGGAGCCACGCATCTACAGTTGTATTGATCACTCAATAATCATCACACAGATCATACATTGACATACATCACACACATACATCATACAGTGCATCACAGTACATCACATACAGTACAGTACACCACATACATAGGTACATCATACAGTAATCATCACACACAGTAATCATCACACATGAGTATTGATATCATTCTGAAAATGAAACAGAAAATTCGGAAATTGGTTTGGGAAATTCTTAATTTGAAATAGAAAATTTAAAACTTGGTGTGGAATATTCTGAATTTAACTTGGGAAAGCTATACATCGCTAGGTGATGGCTTATTGTCCGTCAATATCTATCAAGGATCGTTATCTGCTGACATGATTATTTCGGCCTGCAAGAAAATACGTATTATAGAAATTAGAGAAAAGTAGCACGTGAGAAACTAACACCAACAAGCTATAAAATATTGCTAACATTAATTTATAATACAATCACTCTAAAATTAATATAATTATATTATTTACTCGTTTCAAATTATATGTTACACAAAAGGTACAATAGGGTGCCCGCTATTTTGAGAAATATGGAATTTTGATGACCTCCAACCGAAATTCGGTTTAAAATGTCAAAAAAAAAAATGACGCCTGAATTTTTTCAGATTTTTTGCATAACAAAAACCTACGCCAGTAGCTCGATTTTGGGTTCTGAAATCCGTTTTTTTGTGTGCCAATATCAGACTTTTGAATACAACTTTTACAAACTTCTTTGTAAAATCGTGAAACTTCGTATACTTACGTTTTTGGGGTCGCTGAACTCGAATATGCAGTCAAAACAAGTCGACAGCAACAACTTTTGACAGTTTGGAATCTCAAAATCGTCAAAATCATGTCAAAAAATGACAATTTTTCGAAATTTATTATAAAATCATGAAAATTCGTAAGCCCATTACTTTTCAAAAAAATTGATTTTTTGACAGCAAATTCGAATTCAGCGACTCAAAAAACATAAGAATACAAATTTTCATAATTTTACAATGAATTTTGAAAAATTTTCATTTTTTGACATGATTTTGAGATTCCAAACTGTCAAAAGTTGTTGCTGTCGACTACATGTGTTGTGTTATGACTACCTACATATTCGAGTTCAGCGACCCCAAAAACATAAAAAGTATACGATGTTTCACAGTTTTACAAAAGTTCGTGAAAGTTATATTCAAAAGTCTGATATTGGCAAAAAAAGCATATTTCAAAAACCAAAAACGAGCTAGGTTTTTGTTATGCAAAAAATCTGGAAAAATTCAAGGGTCATTTTTTTGACATTTTAGCATATTTTTTGACTTTCTCAATATAGCGGGCACCCTACTATACAGTAGGGTGCCGCTATATTGAGATTGTATACACACCTTCTTCTACAGTTGTATGAAATCAGTTTTCTGAACTTCACCAATCATCACACATGAGTATTGATATCATTCTGAAAATGAAACAGAAAATTCGGAAATTGGTTTGGGAAATTCTGAATTTGAAATAGAAAATTTAAAACTTGGTGTGGAATATCCTGAATTTAACTTGGGAAAGCTATATATCGCTAGGTGATGGCTTACTGCCCGTAAATATTCATCAAGAATCGCTATCTGCTGACATGATTATATCGGCCAACAACAAAATACATATTATAGAAATTAGAGAAAAGTTGCATGCGAGAAACTCACACCATCATTCTATAAACTATTGTTAACAATAATTTATAATACAATCACTCTAAAATTAATATAATTATATTATTTACTCGTTTCAAATTATATGTTACACAAAAGGTAAACATTGAAGTGAATAATTCCAAACGTGTAGCGTGACTATAAGCGCTAATTTTCCCAATTTCACGCATTATAAATGTGCAATTTTTTTCTCGAAATTAACATTAATCACATTTATATCACGCACAAATTATAACTCAAACACACGAAATGAAATGTCTTTATTATTGCTTAAGGTACCTTTACACTAAGGAGTTCACAAAATTATACAAATGAAAATATACAATAAGACCAAACTCTGCATGGTTATGAGTTATGATGTAATTATAACAAATTGAAAAATATTGTGTCACCCTAATAAAAGAAAAAAAAAAAAACATGCATAAAAGGAACAATTACACAATACTTCTACGTATAGTAATACAAGTACATATGAAGATCGAAATGGAGAAAGAAGATTTCACATGGAAATAATAAATTTCTATCAACCGAAAAATTACACAAATATTTAACAATCTTCCCCTACAAGGCCTACGTCTTCAATTAAATTACCTAAAAAGGATCTAATTTTCATGTATGACTTTATAAAAGCACCCAACATCGTGAATTCCCCTTTCTCTTTACATTTTAATAAATATACTGTTGTTCGGTGGTTTAGATAACGAGCTCCTAGGTACTTCAATCTCTTGCTACATAATTGCGGACACTGGCTGATAATATGGAATACAGTTTCTGGGATTCTAGAGTTACAAAGAAGACAGGCTTTTGATTGGTCAACTAAATAAAACTTATCTTTCATGCTGTATTGGATTTGCCACTGGCAAGCCTGAATTGGGTTATGGCTCTTTTAATATGTATTGATACGTCTGTTACCAAATAGCTATCCGAACCAGGATCTGGGTAGTATCTCAAATACTAAGTACTATATGAAGAGTAAATTATCCCTTCCAGATCCTGGTACCTTGTCCGAATATCTAAACCGTGCATAACCATAACCTTCGAATTAGCAATTTCTTGAGGGTTTTGATTGTCCCACAGTCTCTGGAAACCTAAATCCATTAAAATAGATTTAAGCTGCGCTTCCCAGTTGTACTTATGTACACTCACCCCTAACTTAATAGTTTCAACTAACTGGTCGTAGCAAATCCTGGGGTATCTTCTTTTATCCATTTTTAGTATTTTCCCCCACCAACTCAGTATCCTTCCCAAAATCGCAACTCAAATACATTTACATTATAGTGTTTTTTTTTCTTTGCCTTTTGTATAGAAAGAAACTGTTAACTATCGAATTTTCGGCAATGAAAGTAGTACCAAATAATTATTTACGATATAATTTTTTTTCTTATATTTCGACAGTTTTGTTCATATTTTAATACATTTTTATGAAATTCAAATACTTTCACTTGTCCGAAACATTTTAACATGAATTTCTTGACGTTCTAGTTCATGGTTGATGAACTTTTTCTCACCAATATTGTGCTAAAAGTATGGATTAAGCTATTTCCGGTAATTTCTTTCCAAATTTAGTTTTTTATTTTGCGAATTCGTAGCAATATTTGATCAAATATATGCAACATGTAATCCAAAAAAGTTTAGTCATGCAGCATGACCCCATGAGCGAATTTTAGAAGAAATCTTGACATTTCAGTCGCTATTGATCGTGTAGAGAAATTTTAGTTTATGATTTTGATAGACAAACATGGAATCAAATTCATCTACAGCATGGTTCTGCCTTAAACAGCGTGGTTCTAGGATTGGTTATACACGGATACTTCCATAAGAGTAGTTCAATCTGAATTTGGACAATGTTTTATGCAAATATTACCGATTTTTACAACTAGCGAACGGCATTATTTCGATTTTTTACTGATTTTTCAACTTTGAAATTTTTGAAAACTTGATACATATTCTTATAGGAAATTTTACGTTGATTCCGAATATACCACATGTTAGTATGCTGAAAAAATTATTTCGCTCCAGGCTGTAATCGGTCAGTTGTGTTCAGAAGTCCCTCAAGGGGCTACATACCAAATCTCAGATTCGTGGGATCATTAGGGAAAAAACTGGATTCTAGAGCCACTCAGCTGATCTGTAATCGGTCAGTTGTGTTCAGAAGTCCCTCAAGGGGCTACATACCAAATCTCAGACTCGTGGGATTTTTGACTACATTTTTGAAAATTTCAACCAGAAGATCTAATCCGATCATGCTGGCAAACGAACTTGAACTTTTGTTTTGTGTCCTTAACATTTTAAAATTTGTTTGAAGTTTCTAGCACAATTATACGGACAGTTATCGTCTGGAATGATACATATATACACACATACATTAAAAAAAAAAAAAAATGCGTTAAACATAAAAATGCGAACATGAAATAGCCTGAAACGGATTTCTGCATAAATTTTTTTCAAAAATTCACATTCGTACAAATTTTGAGGCGAGAGAAATAGCTTAATTTGCTTCAATAATTCGCTAAAACTACTAAGCAAAATCAGATATTGTAACATGACGTAAAATAAGATAGCAAACTCAGTTGGAAACATAATTGGGTAACAGTTGTATATGCGATTTCAGCACCATTTCAACCTCCAATATGCGATCTCAAAGATCTGGATGTTCTTAGGATACTACAAAACGCTAAAGTTCGGCCTTTCACCTTCCTTATCTCTCTGTTCCTCCTCTATTCATGAGGCCAGTAAGTGTCTAGTCAGTATCCAGTTTCGGGCCATTCAGTGAAATGATCCTCCATGAATTATATAAGAAGAAGCATGCCACATCCGATTCAGACACTCCCCATGACAATGATGTGTATGATATTCAACGGAATTACGGCACAAGAGTGCGAAGGCGATGGGTCTTCGTTATGCGTTGCAAGCAGGTGGACATTTTAGAGCGTCAGTTTTTCATTGTAGATAAAAGGGACAGAAGGACTATGTTGCTAATCATTTAAAACGAAATCATTTTTCATTTCATTTATTTGGCAAATACAAAAATATTCACATTACAAAAATTATTATACATCTTTCTATAAATAAATAATGATTTCTATAAATAAATAATGATTTAAAAACAAATAAATATAAACTTTGCCCACAAGAAAAATAAGTTCAAAAGAACTTGTGCTCTTCAGTAAAGTTGCTGAGCCCTACAATAAGCGAATATAAAGTAAAATGTGAAGTTGAAAAACAGATGAAGAGAAAGAATAAACGAAGAAATGAACAGAAAAAAAAACTACAAGAAGTTACAAAAATAATACATAGGTATTTTATGAACCTAAGAATTTATTGAATTATTGAATATATTATTATTATTATTGTTGTTTATTTATTATTATTTATAGAATTTATAGTGTGAAAGAAAAAAACAAAACACAATTTCAAATTTACTAAAAATTGTTGGCGGACTTTTTTAAAAGACTGGATACAATTATTGAATCTGAAAGGATTAATGTTATGGAAAACGAAGAATCCCAAAGCCGACACATACGCATTTCTTCTAAAAAATTCTGTGCGGATTTTCGGTAACAAAATACCACTCATTATAAAATTACTAGAAGTTAACAATATTGAGATATGTTCAGGTTTGATGCCTCTCCTAAATACTTGAAAAAAAGATTGAAAAATAAAATGTTGATGAATAGTTGGTACATTAATTACCCTGTGAAGTTGCAAAGTGGGAAACCTATTTTTTTAATTTAAAATATCTTTGAGCAAACGATTTTGAACAATCTGAACATTTTTAACATAACTACTACACGCCCCGCCCCATAAAATAATACCATCTCTATTATTAATAAGAATGAAACTCCGTCTGTCTGTCTGTCTGTCTGTCTGTCTGTCTGTCGTGTCTATGCACGGCCAAACGGCTGAGTGGCCGGATCTACGAGTGGGGGGATCTTCTTGGGATTTTCCGATAGGGTGTATAAGCGAATTTAAAATTTTCTAATCCCACCCGAACCATGGGCCGTAGGGCGGGAGGGGGGTCGAAGTAATAATTAATGTGCGCTTTTTGGACTTCCCCGCTTCCCCTACCCCTCTAAACGGCCGTTGACAATTCCGGAAAAATATGGGTTTCGTAGGTTTTCCTACGAGGAAGACGACGGCGCGATCGGATCGCGAAAAAAGTATCGGGAAATGCGTCAAAAAAAATGCGAGAGTACGGACCCGTTTTCTCGAAAAGTCCAAGCCAAAAAACATTTTTCCTCATTAGGTACGTTTTTCGGAACGGTTTTCAAAGTTGGTTCTGTGATTTATTCGGACAAGTGGAAGGCTCACAGTACGCTTAGCACCGAGGGATATACCCACAAGACAGTGAACCACTTAGAACATTTCGTGGGGTTGGTGGTAAAAGTGATCAAGCCCATTTGGCAAAAGTGTTCAAGAGAGCCTGCTAAATTTCTCCAACACACGGAATGATGGAAAAATGCGGATTGTGAGCTTAAAATCAGGTCAAACCAAATAATTCCATGTTATGTGAGCTCAGTGATACCTTTCTTATGTGAAAGTAGTACCGAACCTTACACAAAAAAAAACTTACTTTTAATTGTCCCCGATTTTTAGTGAAAATTGTAAGTTGAATACTTTTACCTGAATAAAAACTGTTATGACTTGGACATGATCACTATAATAAAACTTCAAATTCACAGTAAATTTTACCAGTATTATCATTTTCAGGTGTTCAACCCTTCAATATCAATCCCTCGGGATACTAACAATCAAGAAATAACAAATTTTCATTAGATTATCCCTTACAACTGTCATTTGACTGACTTTACTTGTAAGCTAAAGTATTTCTACAACCACATTATGTAGGAGTAAAGACGATCAAATGACAGTTGACATTTTTTACTTGTAATGTGTTGGTTCTTACAATCAGTTGCTGTACATGTAAATCTAGTTAAATGCCATTTGATCATATGTGATCCACTGGTTCATTCAGGTAAAAATAAATTTTTTGGGTTTTTGACATTTGTCGTCATAAGTTCTTTTGTTTTTCAATTCTCAGCTGTAGATATTGTTTTATAGTATCCGGAGAGACCAAAACCTAATTTTCTAAAAAAAATGCACTTGATCACTTTTACCACCAACCCCACGATTTTATCGACCCACTTACTGGAGCTGACAGTCACCATAGAATCCTTGTGGAGGCACGTAAAAGCGCGTTATGATATAATATTAAAAGGAGGCGGGGGCATGTTGGACAGACAGTTGATCGAAGAGGAAGGTAACATTGCTCCTTTTCCCCCATTTCGTTAAGCAAGTTATCGATTTTCCAAGTGAGATCGCATTCTGAGTCCAGACAACGTGTCGCGTCGATCGCATATACAACTGGTATCCATAATTATAATTAAAACGAATTTCCCGTGTCGAACCAGCTTTGCTGTGGTGTTACCGTCGATGCTGTTATATTTCAATTTTAGCCTTAGATTTTGTCATAAATAATAACATAAAACATTATATACCTACATAAATAATACTACAGAGCGGGGGTCTGTTTAGAACGGTGGTTTTCAACCTATTGTGGTCCGTTTTCCCTTTCTGGGAATTTACTAGCACCGAAGGTCCCTTTTTCAGTCTCATTGAACGCCTAATTTTAATTCGAAGTGGTGTGTAAATAATATAGCAGTTAATTAATTTTCATGAAAAGTTACTATGCAATGAAATTAAAATGTAATACAAATGTATTTTATTTCTCAAAATTTAACTAAACAACAATTCACTTACAATCAATGAAGGAAAAAAAGTTTCACTAATGAGTGATACCCGTGACAGGGAAAGCGATTTGTACCCAATGAGCCTGTAGGCTCTTAAGCACTACCTACATTTTTAAATTCTTAATACAAAAATAATTATAGCGTGTTGAAGAAATAAATAAAGTAATTACATAAGTACAAATATTACAATCTATATGATATTTCATTATTTACACATACATGAGTATTCTATTATCTTGTATTTAGAGAAACCAATATTGTCGAAATATAGGAGCAAATCTGCAAATGGCATATGGAATTAACCTATTACCGTTAATAAATAAATAAATAATAATAATAATAATAATAATAATAATAATAATAATAATAATAATAATAATACCGATTCTTAGGCATTTAAATATTCAGAATATATAGGAAGCTGCAAATGGCATATGGAATTAACCTATTACGGCCCCTTAATTTAAATATTGAAATGCAAACTAGGAAACTTACCGCCTGGTGATGGGCGTGGTTTGTGCAACCGTTGTGTGAAGTTAGGAGTTGCGAAACATGAATTGTCCAAAACACAACTTACAATTTTAACTTTGTTTAAATCGACCAGGTTGTCATAATTACCTTACAGTGAATAGGTCACTTGATAAAAGTTCTATTAATTGATAACAAAAAAATGTCAAATTTTGTATTTGCACAAATCTAACACAAGGTTTTAACATGTTTTATTTTTATTTAAAAAATACCTCATGCAAAAAATATATTTTATTGATTTGAATATATTGCTATCAAGAGGAATTACAATTAAGTTATATTTCGATAGTTCTCGGGAATCGATTTTTTAATCGGTATACTGGTACATATCTCTTCCCGCCCCTTAATTTTAAACAAATATATAGCCACGTAAAGATAATGGCGCTATCTGTTGGACTAATTATGCACTAATCCACTCATGATTCACGCATTACTCGTGTCGTGAAGACCTGTATTTCCGACACCAATTTTTCAAAGTTTCATGAACTCGATTGAGTTGATCAACTTATTATTACGATGGGAGGCAAATTGTTAAAAAGTCTGATTCCAGCAGGAAAATACACTGCCAACGATATGGCACAGAATCTTCCTCGAGGGTTCAACAAAAAAATACGTTCACGCATGCGCTGAGCGCACCGCTGATTCAATCATGATGAAACTGATAGGGGACCATCTAGGGCTAAATCCGCACTATTCCTGAAACCCCATTGAAATCCGATCAAAATTGTGGAAGTTATGGCAGTGGTAAGGAAATATAGACAGACAAACGCTCGCTCATGCGCACAGCGTACCACTGATTCAATAGTGATGAAACTGAAAGGAGACCATCTAGGACTAAACTCACTCTATTCGTGAAAATTTCATTAAAATCCAATCGAAGTTGTGGATGTTATCGACGGACAGACAGTCACGTAACCAAATTTGTTCAGGAGGCCATAAAACGTAAAATACTAGTGAAAATTTTGACTTTAGAGCACACACATTTTTTTCATTTTGAAAGTGAAAACCTTCTGTGAAAGCCTTGCAGACTTGGAAGCAATATGAATTATGGAAATAAAATTTGCCTTGCGATTGAAACCATGTTTTTATTTCATGAATGGAATACGCAAACCGCTGCTCTTTCAGAACTCGTTTTAAATTATTATGATCTTCATGAAACAGTGGGCCAGTACGTTCTAGGAATTTACTTTTCGTTATAACTCGAAATAGAATCTTCTGGAAAATATACACTGGATTTAAGGTTGAGGCGTAAGCTCTACCCCACACTGACAAACTATAAACTATCGCGTGTCCAAGACTTGCTTCGATTGCCAATTAAACAATATAGGTAGTTCCTCAGGAATTCACGGCTACTTTCGTTGGATAGTAATCTACGATAGGACCTATGAACAGCGGCGTCACTCAGTGGTCATAAACCCACAAAAAACGTGATCAAAACTCAATTTTTCCATATTTTTCTACAGATTTGAAAATTGTATCCTTTATTCTAAAGTTCTTGAAACTGTTCTTCCAATAGATTTCTAAACGAAAGGATGAGTTCGTTGACCAGCACTTTTTTGAGCACATAAGTTGTTAAAATTTCATAAAATGCGATTACTTAAAATTGCTAAAAACGGCCCAAAATCATTAAATTTATATTTTTTTCCGGAATTCTAGTAAAAAAAAAAATTATCAACAAATATCCAGAACGCTAAAAAAATTTTGCTCAAAATTATGCTGATGATCATATTTAAATTTCATTTTACTTGCCGAAATATATGTAAAAACTGCAAAAACATATGAAAATCCAAAATCTTTTTTCAATCGCCGAATTTAATTTAACATGAGATTTTTTGCCATTGAATCGGTTTTTAACAATTTATTTGTACTCAAATTGCTTACATTTCAATACGATTTCAACTTATTATAATTCGATTGGTAATTTTACGAAAATTCGTTCATACCGTATTATGCTGCCTGACTGGCACTTTTCATGTTTCAAACTACTGAATGTTATCCATTGAACTTCAGGGTTGATTTGGATGGGTATGAAAAATGTTTTTGGGTGGAAATATGAGTGGACCGAAAATGTGGTAAACCAATGCAATGTCATAAGATTGTGCAATTTTCTATCTTAATCTGTAGATTGGAAAACAGTGAGGAAATTTGGACAAATTGAACGAAAAATGCCAGTTTCATGCAAAAAATGAAAATAAGTCTTTAATAAATGCCTCGAACCTATAATTGAGGAAAATCAGAATTTGATAGGATTATACTTCTAAATAGGTCTGAAAGGTCAGTAGAACTTAATAGGTCAGAAATCGACAACTGCATTCACTCCCAAGGAGATGGACAGTATATCTGGTTGTCGGACGGAGTAGGTATTTTGTTCACGTAATCAACGGGATTTCATTTAATAGTGCAGTTAAATTTATTGTAGGCTTTTACTTTTTCGACTGATTGTGAAAATGGGAAAAGTTATGTGACGGCAGTCAGTGGGAGAACAAATACTCTGGAAACTGCAGTCACGTCGTGCGGTATTGACAATCCGTCGACCGTAACTCTGACGCAATGAGACTCATATAACCTCCTAAGGATAATTCCCTCCTTCCATGGATTTAACGTTACAACTAGATCCGTTCAGAACTTGACGTGACTTTAAGGTGCGGTTAAATTCCTCTTTACCGCACGCCGTATTGAGACCGACGGATCTCTAGGAACTTTCTATTGTCACCCAAAATGCGTACAATGCCACGCGCTAGGCAATATCCACCTAGATCGGTCGTTGTTCCCACTGCAGGACGTCCCTGTAATGCATGCATTACCTACTTTCCAGTAAGTTTCTCACAATTCAAACTAGTTCGAGACCCTTAACTCCTATTTCTAGTACCAAACATAGACTTTTTGTAGAGGATTTCTGCTGCGTTGGTGTATCTGTTTTCACCCAAAACGGGTGAGTAGAAACCCGGCGAAAACACCCGACGTGATCCACTCCTCAAGTTTATACGTACGAGTTATGCCCCCAGTTAATCTAAAGAAAGAAACTTTGTACATAAAGAAGCCTCTTCAAGGAACGTTGTTTAGCTACATAAATTGTGTTTGCAGAGCCGAGTGGAAGCGTTAAAGTGGAGTCGGGCGGAACTTAATGTCAAGGGATGTTCCCGGGTCTCTGTCGCGAAAACGATCTTGGATAACGTTCTAGGGACATGATCATTCTTTTTCGTCGTGACATGAGTTGTTAACCCTCTATGGCGGCGCCCAAATTCGTGATATACAAGGTAGTCGTAGGGCGGCGCTTTTTAGTTATTACTCGTATACGCCATTTGTACTCACCTGACGAATAAGTCCTCGAATTGGGAGAGCTAATTGACAAGATAACTATAATTAAAATATATAAGGATTTACATAGCAACCACCTGAAATTTTTAGATGAGGGAAAAACAAGAACTTGTGGACAATTTCTTTCTAAACTGCCTTTCCGTAGGACTCACCATGGCCAACGGGCGTATGATTACCGGGGAGCAAAACTGTTCAATGCCCTACCCCATGAGCTCCGCTCTATTTCTAAAATTGAAAAGTTCAAAAAAGAACTAAAAAAAACATATAATAATGAGGCAATCTGAGACCCATTAGATAATATTAAAACTTTAAGGTGGTAACTAAACAATTCCTATGTATTCTGATTTACCCGATGTTTACCTATTGATTCTAATGTACCTATATGTACTTACAAGATGATTATTGAATAAGGTATTGAATGAGTGTGCTGATTATGTATTACTCCTCCCCACAGCACAAGTCTACGACTTATAGTGGGGAGTAGCATTTCCTGATTTGTGTAACTTTTTTTTTTTTTGTATTGCAATACCTATCCACAATATATTTGTATTGTAATACCAAACAAAAAAAAGTATCTACCTGCCTTGAGTTTCTTCAAAATTGAAAAAATAGTGCAAATTATCACAAAGAGGTTTATTATATCGGTATTATTTAGATTTTCCACGCAGAACACCTTCGTTTTGAAAAAATGACGAATTCAATTTGAAAATGCTATAATCTTATCATTAGTAGCTACTGCGCATTTCACTATTCTCATCTGACTTTAGTTTCATTGTTGCTTTGTTCAAGATTTGAGTTAAGCTAGTCACGACAATAGGGTTCATTAATGAAACTGAGCGGCTCACTCCCGGATTCATAGAGGTCGCTGGTCTTCGAGCCCGTTTAGAGAGTGGACGGATTAACGCACAGCATTCCCGGTTATTTCATTCGATACTCTGGAATAATATTTATAAATGGCAACCAAAAAATAACAGTAACCTTGAAAGTTTTCGAGATCTAGACTTTTTAATTTGTCGACCCTCGAGATCTACTCTTTAGGGTTGAGCGAAACAGATGCTGAAGTTACTGGTACATCCTCTGCTAATGTATGATTTTTTAGCCAAATTTTATAAAGTTCGCTCCAATAGTTTCGGAGAAAAGCTTCGGACGGTGGTCGGGCAGATTTTTTATTTTATTTGATTTTTAGATTCTACGTACCTTGAAACGTAAATTAACAAAATTTAAAGGGGGTTAAAAAAATTATTTTTCTTGATCGAATACAAAGGTTAACTATTGATAATAATAAACCAAAATGGTTCAGAAACGCAACATAGTCATATAAGCGAGTTTATATGATGTTTTGTCATATATTAGTGTTAAATCAGTTCAAATTTGAGCACATTGAGTGCATATACTATCTATCTTATTCTATGACGAAGAATCTTGTCCAAGCTAATTATATTCTACTTTACTTACACACATTGCTTCCGAGTCTAAATGTAGCCTAAGAATCGTTATCATCTTTGGAAGATGAAAAAATGTGTGTCTCCAAAATCAAAAATTCCACTCGCTATACACGTTTTAAACCATTTTGAACAACTTCCGTTCCGTGTCTGGCTATCTTTGTTTGTCTGTCTGTCTATGTGTGTATGTGTTTGTCGTGCGTCCGGAAATCCTTGTAGCAAGGTTCATTTTCACAATTTTCGGCCGATTTTGATGAAATAATCAGGTATTGTATGCTTTAAGGTGTGAATGATCCCATATTAGATTCATTGGTCTCAAATCAATACTCCACTCTGCGCATACCCGAACGTGAATTCCATTAATCATCATTTTTTCACCCCCTAGTCATCCGATGTCGCTTAAATCTTGAGACGGTTGTGAGAAGACGATTTCAGCTTCCCTATCAATTATTAAACGATCATATCATAAGACGCCCATGCGAAACTGAACTTGAACTGAAATTGAACACGTACTCCTTGAGCGCCCTACAGTTTTTGAAAGCAGGAGGTACAGACAGCTCATCACCCACTTTTTGCCCAAATTCTGACTTGCCTGGCACAACTTGAATACGAAAATATAAACGTAACATTCATCTGGGTGAAGGCACATATATAGGGATTGTTTGTAACGAAAAAGTTGACGCACTCGCCAATAGAGGAGCTACACAAAGAACTCCATGTTTGGATAGGATCCCTAAAGAAGATTTCTACCGAGAAAGCTGGAAGAAGGAGTTTGCCGCACCCACACAATGCAAAATTCTATAAAACAGCAATACCATTGCCTCCTTCGGAGGCTATGGTTTGTGGGCGTGTCAACGAACCACCGAGAAATAAAAACGATTTGTAGCGTGTAATAGATAGAGAAACTTTCTACCGAGGAGAGTGTGACAGACCCAAACCCTTACTAATAGCACGTAATGTGCTATGTTCAGGAAGATTGGATTTCCAGGAACCTGGATCAGTCATCCAACGCCAAACTCAAAAACACGAGAAAAGGCGTGTGACGCCCGTTGTTTCCCAACGGAGCGACGACAGCGCATTCTCTGAGATCCTGACGGGAACTCTATGACGGGAACTATGTCAAATTCCCCCACTTAAAGACATACTTGATTGAAGAAGCAAGTATGTTAACTAGGTGGAATAGTTAATGGCTGAGAACTGATGCTCATTAATAAATAGCTGCATTGGCGATTGAGGATGGGAAAAGAGAAATTAAAACAGGATGGATTGTCAATGAATCTTCATATGAAGTATTCATTAGGTAATTAACCCCCAATCAAAGATTGGAACAATCGGGAATAAACGGTGGCTCAACTATGAAGACTTATACCTTAAGGAAAATAAAATAGATATAAATTAATATGCCCAACATTGGGGACTTAAATACGGTATTAGCCCTGGAAATTGAATAATTGGGAACAATGCCCTTGAATAATCGGGAAACAAGCCCGGGTATAGAGAATAATAATAAAATTGCAAAGGCCAGGTATACCATAGGTATGAAATTGAAAATATAAAAAGGGGAATAAAAGAGAAACTATAAGTCAAAGACCAATAAAATTAATTATATACCAAAGGGTGATAATGGGAATTCCTTCTGGAACCCCGGGCCATGTTTCTTCTGAAACATTAACGCCCCAAAAATAGTGGATTGAATTACTAGTCGTTAGCCGTCCATAATCCTAACCACGCTCGCTCTACCAAGGAGAGTGTGACAGTACCGTAAGAGGTATCACTCCCGGAACGTAATGTGCAATGTTTCGGGAGAAGATTGGTTTCCAGGGACCTGGATCACCCATCCAACGCCAAACTCAGCTTCTCAAAAACACGAGAAAGGCGTGCGACGCCCGTTCAACAACGCATTCTCTGAGATCCCGACGGGAACTCTATGACGGGAACTCTGGGAAGCGTACACAGTATCCATGGCCTATGTACCTCGTATAATCACAGATTATCAAATGACCAAGCTTCAGCTACATGCGAAGAGTGCCAAAACGAAGGGGGTACATTAGAACATACGATTATGATGTGTTCAACAATCTCCACGCCTCATAAAATACTGTTCGACAACCTAACTCCACTACTCGATTCCCCATTCTGCTACAATGATATAATTAAGAACAAACTCGGCACTCCACAGACTCTTTGAATTTATAGTTGAAAAAACAAAGATATTTAAACCTGTAAATAGAACTTGTAAATATTATGTTAAGTATGGCTGTATATACATTGTGGGTCATTCTCATTTCATTTGTCGCTTTGGGTCGTTTCGTCGTTTGAGAACCTCAGTGACGTGAAATATGAATGTGCTCGAAAATGAGGTTAGATCGGCAAATACTACTCATTGTACATTGCAGATTTGTGTTCCATAGATGAGCAGTGAGTTTTTCATTGATGTTGTACTTTATATATTTTTTTGTTACCGTAATATCAGGAGTGTTACCCATCCTTGGTCACACTCCTGAGAGGTAACACTCATGAGATTTTCCAGTAAAAATGGTGTCACACAGGATGATGAAGTGGCAAAACTCGGGGATGGCTACTGTTTGAAACCTGTCACCAAGCAGTAGGGTTCCTGATATCGGATTATTTTGTTTAAGCACTAAAAACACTCTTAATTAGTGTAACACTCATGACTGAAAATAAAACTACTCCCCATGTTTTTAGGCTTCTTTCGCTGTAAAAACTGCTGTAACTCCAAGCACTCCACTGCAGTCTCACATCTTCAACTGGACAATATAACCTTCACATCTGACTGTTTCCCGCCATTTTCCTTCGGCCTTCTTGATCGCAAAAATGACAACACTCCTGAGGTCCCATTGAGACGAAATATGGGGGTCTGACTGAAAAACTAGTTTTTCACGGGTTGGGAAAACTCTTTAAATGTAAATCCTTACTCTAAATAAAGAGGAACCAACCTACTGCAGCTAGTGACCCTGGCCAGTTCTAGATTGTCATTGTTTGGTAACTACCTAAATTCTACTTACGTGTTAGGTAGGAAGGGACGGTAACACTCATGAGTTTCCAGGATTTCAGGTTTCATTCGTCATCAATGTGATTGCTTAAAGGGGATTTTGGGCAGTCAAATTATTTCTTCGTTGAGCTCCCAAGTTACATATACTACCCTTTTCCCCTCAAAAACCGCTAGTTTCGGTCAATAATTGTGAGAATTCGTCGTCGGGGACATGAAAGCGGCAAATGAAATGAGAATGACCCTTGTGTGATGCCAATAAATAAATTTAAAAAAAACCTGTTCATGAAAAATCGTTAGAATCGATAAAACGATGAACAATCCAAGAATAGTTTTGGTTTGCAAAAGTTTCTTTAGATAAGAGTTTTTCCTGGAATAATGTTGAGAACATTATGTGCACGCAAATTCCTCAAATAAAAAAATAGAAATATCTAAATGGAAAATTACCATACGTTACCGTAAATATGTTATAATGTTTAGAAAAATAATTTATTCGATACCAATTTAGTAAAATAACGTTCTGTTATGAACTGCTGTTCTATTCGATCTTAGATGTTGTGGCTTCGTCGTAGCACGAAGTGTCGAATCGGCCGAATAAGCGGATCTCTTTGACTATTAGAGAAACAAAGGTGTGCTGCCATCCAGAATGAAAGTTTTCCATGTGAAATGGGACTTTTTCGACTGAAGAAATCATTTCCACATCTGAGATTATCAAGGTCTCTAACGGGGTGACACGAGCCGTCAAGCAGGTAATCTTTTAAAACTCTTAAATTTTTTTCTTCTTCCTTATTACAAAATAAAGGGAAGCTTTGTGTTCGTGAAAGAAATCGAAAAAAACGAAAAACTGTTGTCCTCCAAAATCAAAATGTCCACTTGCTTTCTGCGTTTCAGAGATTGTTGATCAAGTTTGGTTCCGTGTTTGTCTGACTGATTGTGGTATATCTTTGTTACGCCCAAAACTATACCAAATTCCAGTCCGATTTCTATGAAATTTCCAGGGATTGTGCGGGTTAGCTCTTAAACGGTCCCCTATTGTTTCCGACGCCGTCTGATCAACAGTAGCCTGTACGCATGCGCAAACGTTAATTTCTCATTACATCCATTTCTTATCATCAATTGGTTCGATTTCGTTTAAACTCGAGAGGATTTGGGATTCAGGATTATGCCGTTTGTATTTTTCGCATTTGCTTGAATAATAGGTAGCTATTGCGCATGCGGACAACCAATATTAGATGACACTCCGAGAACAATGAATCGATTTAAATGAAATGTCCAATTATTGTGTGGGTTAACCTTTAGGCAATATCCGCATATGCAAACATGAATTATAGCCTTAATTTGCTTTCTAGGATGTATCCACATGAATGATACTGTTATAACCTGCATTCAATCATTTCTACTCGTACTTTATTTGTCAACTAATTCTATACGTCTATTTTACAATACGTGATGTAGCTATACTGCCGCCCGGCAGCGCAGGGGTCAGTCCTGGGTGCAGACCTTTGGAATTTCAATTACGATGGGATCCTGTGTACCGAGATGCCCAGCGGTGTCTTTCTGGTAGGATACGCAGATGATCTGGCTGCAGTAATTGTTGCACGCACAGTAGAACAACTCCAATGGAAATTGAACCAGACGATGCGTCGCGTGATAGAATGGATGGAATCACGTTCCCTGTCTCCGGCTATACAGAAGACGAAGATTGTACTGCTGACGACGCGACGGATAGAGAGAAATGTCTCAACGAACGTGGATGGGCAGATGATTGAGATGTCCAATGCAATACGATACGTGGGAGTAATGCTTGATTCCAAGCTTAGTTTTCGGGCTCAGATTTGCAAAGCGGCAGACAAGGCGGCAACAGTGGTCGGGAATCTGAGTAGGCTCATGGCAAACGTAGGAGGCCCCTCTCTGGCCAAACGCAAGCTGCTGATGCGGACAGTTGATGCCATTATGAGGTATGGAGCCGAGGTTTGGGCAGAAGCCCTTAGGTTCCAAAAATATCGAAACTGGATGGAGGCAATCCAAAGAAGACGAGCTCTCAGGATGTGTAGTGCATACAGGATAGTTTCTGGTCCAGTTGCTCAGGTTATTGCGGGAGTGGTCCCAATTGATCTCCTTGCTGAGGAGCGAAGGAGAATCTATCTGCGGAAGAGAGAGAACCAAGTGCGGTACATCAAGAAAGAGTCAAGAGAAGAAACACTGAGGAAATGGCAGGCTAGATGGGAGGATGAGACCCGAGGCCGCAAGGCATACCGGTTGATTCCCGACCTGGACGTTTTGGTGAATAGGAAGCACGATGAGGTGAACTATTACTTCACCCAGTTCCTCACCGGCCATGGTTACTTCCGTTCATTCCACGCATTTCTACCGGAGTTGTCCATGGTATCACCACTCGCATCCTGAGAGGTTCTTACCTCAACTGGTGATCGTTCTACAGAGGCACTTCCTTTCATCCCTCCCTTCCTCTTCCTTCTGATTCCTTGATCCCAGGAGCCGTTGAATGATCGGGTAAACCTGGGCGACCTTCCCATTAGTTTGAAAAAGTTTTTTTGTTTTATTTAAATGATGTGTGTCCTTTCCGCGTTTGAGGGGAATTTCTTGGGAAAAAAGTGTGTGTGGGGAGAGAGAGAGAGAGAGAGAGAGAGAGAGAGAGAGAGAGAGAGAGAGAGAGAGAGAGAGAGAGAGAGAGAGAGAGAGAGAGAGAGAGAGAGAGAGAGAGAGAGAGAGAGAATGTTTCTCAACGCTGCTCAAGCCACAATTCTAAACCGATTTTCAAATTTTGCACCACCTCGGTCAAGACGGGATACGTGACAATTGGTCACCACAACATTTTGGTTGAACATCACCTACCGTAGGTCCTATCACTTTATATTGATTTCTTCTCTTCTTCCCTTTATATCCGCTTCTCGTTCATGTACCACAGTCAGTATTTCTTATTTTTTCCAAAAGTCCTTCCACTGAAAATTGGAATCATCTTCATCCCTAATCATTAAAAAAACTAAATTAAAATAGATTCTCAAACAGGCTTCTCATGTTAATGTATGTATCAGTCTTATCTTTCATGTTCATAATTCGAAAAACAGTTCCTCCCAACAACTAACTCATAACCTCGAAGCAAATGTCCCGTCCTGGCGGATAAGCCCATCTAGAAAATACATACCCAACTATGCAAACTTGTAAGACATCATGTCTTTCAGGAAATGGGTACGTATTTTTCCGGGTAGAAGCTGAAGGCGGACTTATCGTCCAGGCTTCCCGGTTTATATTCATGGACACTGGGAATCAATGGCGTATTCATTATTCAGACAGCCGCTACGTCTTGTGAAAAACCCCTTATTCTTCCTTATCTGGTTTCTTGCAAGCCCTCCTTTGAACCTCTTTTCGAAGCACACGCGGATGTTTTATATTCAGCTTCTTCGCCTTAGCTTTGGTTGGGCCGAGAATCCTGATAATATTGGAAGAGAGGCAAGATTATGAAGATGGCGTTCTAACGTTGTTGGGCCACGCTAGTGTTCCTTAAAGTAGCTACTCCATCATGTCTGTCAATTATTCCTGTTCAATTCTGGGCAAAAACAAAAAACAAATATATATATATATATATATATATATATATATATATATATATATATATATATATATATATATATATATATATATATATATATATATATATATAAAAAATTAGAAAAGATAACAGAAATAACGTCACAAAACTATTTTTCATATTTTGTATTTTATAAATCGAGATAATGAATAAAGTACTGAAAGATCTCTACCCAATCTTATCCTCCCACCCCACAACACGCAATGTTTTTTCAGAAGCCCGTACACTAACATATCGTCAGGCCTCATTACTTGGAGACATACTCTCACACAGGCGGTCAGAGAAACCAGAACGAGCTCCAAGCAAAGGGTTGCACCCATGCAAGAAGCTCCATTGCAAGGTTTGCCCTTTGGTTATTGAGGAGGAGATTTTCGGATCGCCCAACAATCACAACTCATGCACATGCAAAGGATCAGCAGATTGCCTGACACCAATGTGTGTGTATGAGTTGATTTGTAAAGAGTGCCCTGTATTTTATGTAGGGAAGGCCGAAACCCAACTCAATTTGAGGGTCATCAATCATCGAGCGTCTGTGGTGTGTGTTAACGAAGACCTTCCTGTGAGCCGATATGCCACAACCCATAACGCGACGTTTGATGACTGTTTCGGCATAAAAAAAATTATATTTTTTTAAATTCTAAATCTCTATTTTTTCGTTTTGAAAAAAAATGAGACCCCACGAAAACAAGAGACTGCTTCACGAATCCGAAAAAGCACATAGCAACGTTTTGAGTGCTTACGATCTTCCAGGCCTCAACATAAAACGATGAAACTAAAACCAAAGTTACCGAAATTCCTTGTCGACGTTGTAAACAAATTCCCTACAGTTAATCAATTTCTTTGTTAGTTTGAAAAAAGGCAAAAAGCCGAAATATAAAAAATAGTTTTGTGACGTTATTTCTGTTACCTTTTCTAGTTTTGTGATTGTAATCAAGCTGTTATAGAGTAATTTTCAATAAGTGATATATATATATATATATATATATATATATATATATATATATATATATATATATATATATATATATATATATATATATATATATATAACGAAACTGATAATACAATTACTGTATATGGTTAAGCTTTCTATCTAACATTACCAATTCACCTATTAAGAGTCAAATGATTATGCATATGTGTCTTCTTCACTATTCTAGAATTTAACATGAACAATTAATAATAAAGAGCTCTTAAAAATAATTGCCTGGAGAGGTAAAAACGTTAAAATTGTAAATATTTATACTGGCTTGAATAAGTGGTTTGTAAAAATTGCCTTAAGACGTACATTTGAATAACATTAATTTTTTCTTAATGCACCAGGTATGTGCCCTCCCCCACCTTCTCCCTTTCCCCCGTCAAAGTTAGGAGAAGCTCGCCTTTGCTAACCTCCAGTAATACCAAAAGGCTCTCTCCACTTCGTAGGAGAAGAAGCTGAATCGGTCTGTCTTTTATCATGGCCAGTTCGCGGGCGATTTAAAACTCTTTTCTGTTATTCGATCAAACCAGGATTTTGTGGTTCTCCTAAATTAGGTATGGCAAAACTTTAATTTGGTTCGTAAACAGTTTAACTTGGTTTGGAAAAAGTTTAATTTGGTTTGGAAAAGGTTTAATTTGGTCTGGAAATGCTATATTTAAAACGTAAACTTCGAATTTTGTGAGGGTTGCTAAAGACACTTTTTTTTATAGTCGACCTTTCTAATCGACCAACCGACAAAATCAAGGTTTATGTTTTAAACTACCAACAGAATGTATAACCTGGATAGTCAACACAGCTGCGAATCGAAATGAGACTTACGGACGCAGGAATTGGCTAAACGTCAGTGAATTTATACTCGTACGTTTGATTTACAGTTTAATAATTATAGACTAGTGATTATTATTATAGACTAGTGATCTGCGTTTTTGTTTTAATTGTGTTTTTTATTAAAATAATTTGTTTATTGATAATATAATTCTCATTTTTGACCAGACTTGATGAGATTGATGGTGCGAACTACCATGTTCCTTAGGTACCTCGCCCCTTAGCGCTCCTAGCGGCAGACCATGTTAGTTCGGAGCCCCATTCAGAACGACCCCCAGAGCTAAGGCATATTCATATCAAAAAGCCGTGTTGTTGTTTGTTGTCTCTTGAGGATTCATGGTTAATTTAATTGAATTGACGCTATTTCATCAATTTAAAAATACTCGAATCAATATTCCAAATTTGCGTCTAAACTATAATTTTTTTCGTATTTGTACAGCCCCGCTGCCAAATAGCCGGTGGCCCCGGGAGCTGTAATGGTGGGTGAGTCTGGGCCGGTTGGGGCCCTCAGGCCCAGACCGGCCAAACACGGGGGAAATCCTCTCTACACCGAAAAAACGGCACAGGAAATAATATTGGGCACAGAAACTGAAGATAACATTTCACAACAAGATCACAGCAAACTATATGGATGACATCACAAAAAATTATTTATTTACTTATATTCCCACACCGGTCCTAGGGACTTATAGTGGTGGCGAGAGGAGGGGGTGGTTCATTAGGGAAGGCAGCCTCGAGGCCAGTTGGTCCCAGTGCGCTTCTACTCCAACGAAAGGTTGTCCCTTAAGCATTTTCTTTTTAGTCTCTTCCGGTATGTCGTTGGTCTTGATATGGCCTGTACCTCTGGGTTGGCGTGTCCGTCAGTTCTGTTTTGGAGGGTGTGGTATATATATGGATGACATCAAACACAGAATATCAAACACAGACAAAATTTCAAGATATATACACCATTCCCATTTCATTATAGTTCTAGTTCATGTACAATTATATAAAACCAGTAAATGAATTAAAAAATTGTTTGTACAGATTTTTTCAACGTTACTATTGAATGTTGGAAACCTAAAAACAACACAGACCATTTATTTCTTTCAGTGAACCATGATGAGGTACACAGCTATAATTACTATGATATTTTTTACTAATCTCATAGAAATATCGTTCCTGTTTGAAATTTATAAATATTTTTATTTGGGTAAAGGTTCGATAATAGTGTCGCCCAAAGGAAAAATGTGGACCTTACTCCAAAAGCGACGTTTTAATCATCTACGTGAAAATTAACTACACTCGCGGTCCATATTGGCCCGCTGGAATGATATTTCGTCATAATTAGCGCCCCCATTATTCCAGGGCACTATCTCAATCCCAGAAGGAAATTTTAATTAAAAAACAGCAGCTTCGTGCTCTCACTCGCAAGAAAAAATACAACCACTAAAAATTCCCCTTCCTTTCCTCCTTTGTCCTTTGTTCTTGAAGGATTTCGTTTCCTTCGCCCGCTTATAAGAAGATCGCTTCTCTACCCTTCTGTGTGAAGAGTTAATATTATTCCATTCTGAGCCCCAACCTTCAGCCAACATCCCCTTTTGCCATTCGGGATAGAACTCCATTAGTGATTCAAATCCTACAGTTTCCTCCGCTCGTAATAACACGATATTTCATTCCGCTGAGTTTTCCCTCGCTGAACTTTGAACGTTAATTGCGAACGTGTTTTATAGCGGAATGGATCCATCAACTTTGAGCCCGGTAGGAAGGTGAGTGAGGGTGTGATTGACACAGATTGCCACACCTAAAATTTCACACGTTTACCACCCGAAGGATTTCTTTTTCGAGAAGACTTCATTGTTTTTAAGGGAAGGGATAGGCACCAATAAAATCGCTTTGCTAATAACTAAACATTTTGACATATTTCTTTGAAATGCTTGCGTACAAGTCCGATACAAAGTGCTTCATTTTCAAGCTCTCAGAGATATGCAGTTGAGAAATGAAAATTGTCGCCGCTATCTCAGCAGACTATTGAATTATGGATATGCTTTCCGTTACCGGGAGAAGAGTTCATAGGGACTGTTTGTACTTCTCGTATTCATTTTCTCGTACACGAAAATGGCATTTCCGAAACAAGAAGAGGTTTTCGTTACGTGGAAACGCTTTTCGGAACGGGAAGAGTCAGCTTTACTCGTGCTCAGCTTTTTCGGAATGTAATTACGAGATGACAACTTGACCTTTCTCTTGGATGACACTTTTAGAATAACTTAGCAACTATCATGCAGTTGGCATGGACACACACACCCGATAAAATCGCCTGAATTTACTCCGAGCCGTCTTTTCTTGTTGGTTTAACCTTTTTATTTGTCTTTCTTTCGTGCTTTTCCCCGCACCTCAATCAGAAAGGTCATTAGCGGCATTTTGATCTTGCTTTCGACGTTTTATCGAAGATTTCAGGTTTTTTATTCTCAAGATTTTGTTTTAAGGTTTATTTTAAACGTTTTAAAGATTCGTGTTATTCACGGCTGAATCTTTGTTGTATGATGTAAAGGTGGGTGGTCGTTGTTTCTTATTTCATGTTATATTTTGGAAATTGTCTACTATGACAAGTGTGTTTTGAGCAGTGATTCACTACAAGAGTCACGTTAACATCTCTATAAGAGTTATCTTTCTCTCGGGGTTTCGAAAATGCTACGAGAAATCAATCCGAAAACGTTAGCATTAATCGTGCTCGCTCTAACAGCTTGTTTTCGTGTTTACGAAAAATACCAGTACGAGAAATACAAACTCTCCCATGTTTCAATGTGTTGCTCCGTGATACTATTGGACGTCGAAAAACTTTTTTGACATTTTATTTCTTTGCTATGGCACATAAACTAAAAAAACGTCACGTAAATTGCTCACGAAAATATTCTAATGATTTCAGCTTACAACCGAGTCGTTGCTAGGGAAATGGTACTCCGTTCGAAAGCTCTCGATTTATCTAACCATATTATGTTAATTACTGTGAAGTGCGTGGCCAACAAGCTGAGTTATGAGCAAGGTTATTTGAATAATTGTGAACACTCAGGTGATCATTCTCAATAATTGATATTGTGAACATGATTGCCACCACTTGTTAATTTCTGATGATTTCATTTAGCTGGTGTTTCGATGATTTGATTCATAGCAGGTGATCCAAATATTCCGAGAACGGTTTGATTTGTGAAGCGGTGGCTAAATCATGAAATGTGTTATGGAAAATGTTGTGTATCAATACTTAATAGGTAATTTCTATGCTTTACACTCTAGGAAGCTGAAATTTCGTATGAAGCCTCTTTAGCACATTTACGTGACGATGCCCAGGGTCCGGATCAGCTGAGTGGCTCTTAGAGCTTACATACGAGTCTGCAACACATACTTGTCTTCAACTAAAGACATAAAATGTCCCAATGTGTTGCAGACTCGTATGCAAGCGTTTCGTTTAGATTGATTTGATTCCTCTTCTTTAGTGGAAACAACAATTCTTGGTTGATTATAAAAGTTCGTTATGTAGGTTTTCTATTGGTTTTTACGTACAACCAATGCGATACTAGCGAAATGTAACCCCCTTAGTTTTCATAGCAGGAAAATCTTTCGCCACTTTTTGGAATGCTCTAATTTTATCATAACATCTCATGATCCCTAAGCCATTGTTGGGTCAAGGATAGCTGATTTATTACGCTAAGTTATAAATTTTCTCCTCACAAAATCCAACGCTCCGGCACTTTAGATTATTATTAATTCGAAAAGTGAAGGCTAGGTAGATTTTCTATTGATTTTTCACGTACAACCAATGAGTTACTAGGGAAGAGTAACTCCCATAGTCTTCATAGTAGGAAAATTGTTGGCCACTTTTTGGAATGCTCTAATTTTATCACAACATCTCATGACCTCTAAGCCATTGTAGTGTCAAGGAATGGTGATTTATTACTCTAAGTTATAAACTAATATTGTTTTGTAACCATAATGGAATAATCTTGCGAAAAGAAGGCACTACACGGTTGGTATACAATTGAGTAGTAGGTACCTACTGGTAAGCAGTAGGTACTAGACTTATCCATGATCTTCTGTTTTTCGCTTCAAGGGAGAAACTAAAATATGTCAAATCTACATATGCCCATAACACAACATTGTACGTCACCATACGCAGCATTTACCATAACATAACATTTCAAGTCAGCTTAAGTCATGCTTGTCATTTAGAGATTTTTTAGCGATTGAAAAAAAAAAAAAAAAAGGTTTAATTTGGTTAGGAAAAGGTTGTATTTGGTCTGGAAATGCTATGGATTATTTTTTGTGTATAGTTTGATATTCTGCATGATGGTCGCAAGCTTGCATCTCGAAAATACTCAACATCAAGGTAGTCAATCCCTCAGTGAAAATTCAGATTAGTTGGACATATAGATTGGTATCATAAGTAGAATAGTAAATAAATCAGCACTTATAAATCAGAGCGAAATCAGCAGTTTGATTCGATAACGGTTACATCGATGTTGGGGGATACCGAACGCATGGATGGGGAAGGGTACTAAGCATATGAGATATCCAGCTTATTTAAATGGATTTATCAAACACAGTTTGTTCTATACTTGAAAGGTCGATACGCATAAAAACGAATTCATTGCTCAGATATAGCCTACCTTTTAATTTTATTGAAGCTTAAATCTATCTCCTCGATAAACTGTTGGTAATTGAAAAATTCGATTGGACGGGAACAATGACCTAATCCATTTGAGAGAAATATGGGTGGAACATACCAATTGGATTAGTTTAGACTGGTTGGTTGTTGGAAATACGATTGCAGAGGATACTTCAAAAACCTTTGTGTGTGGAAATGTGGTATTGAGAAATCCCCTGAACTAAAATATTCAATCGAAGAGAGGGAATTCTGAGCCTCCTTTGTCAGTTCAAGGGCTTTGTGGAATGTTAGTACATAAGTAAGTTACGTAAAGGCTTGAAAAGAAAACAAAAGACCAAATAAAATAAAACTCGGCGCGTGGCGCCTCGCGAGAGTTCTACTTAGAACCTTCGGCCAAAATTACAAAACATGAATATGCTTCAGCCTAGAACGTCAAGTATGTGACAGAGTTCCCGTCAGAATCCCAGAGAAAGACGGGCGTCGCACGCCTCTCCTCGTGTTCTTGAAAGGCTCAGTTTGGCGTTGGATGGGTGATCCAAGACCTGGAAAACCAATCTTCCTGAACATAGCACATTACGTGCTATTAGTAAGGGGATCTTTATTGGGTCTGACACACTCTCCTCGGTAGAGCGAGCGTGGTTAGTATTATGTACGGCTGACGCCTAGCCATCCGATCCACTATTTTTGGGGCGTTTATGTTTCAGAAGAAACATGGCCCGGGGTTCGAGAAAGAATTCCCATTATCACCCTTTGGTATATAAATAATTTCATTGGTCTTTGACTTAAACTCGTACTTTCTCTTTTATTCCCCATTTTATATTTTCAATTTCATACCTATGGTATATCTGGCCTTTGCCATTTTTATTATTATTCTTTATACCCGAGCATGGTTCCCAAGTATTCAAGGGCATTGTTCCCAATTATTCAAGGGCATTGGTCCCAGTTTCCAGGGCTTAGTTCCCAATTTAAGTCCCTTAAGGGCATTGGTCCCCATTTCCAGGGCTTAGTTCCCTAATAATTTATATCTATTTTATTCCTTTCATTTCCTTGAGGTATAAGTCTCCATAGTTGAGTAACCGTTTATTCCCGATTGTTCCAATCTTCGATTGGGGGTTAATTACCTAATGAATACTTTTTATGAAGATTTATTGACAATCCATCCTGTTTTAATTTCTCTTTTCCCATCCTCAATCGCCAATGCAGCTATTTATTAATGAGCATCAGTTCTCAGCCGGTAACCTATTCCACCTGGTTCACATACTTGCTCTTCAATCAAGCATGTCTTTAAGGGGGGGAGTGTGACAGAGTTCCCGTCAGAATCCCAGAGAAAGCGCTGGCATCAACGGGCGTCGCACGCCTTTTCTCGTGTTCTTGAAATGATGAGTTTGGCGTTGGATGGGTGATCCAAGACCTGGAAAACCAATCTACTCCGAACATAGCTCATTAATGCTATTAGTAGAAGTGGTAGCTCTCTGAAGGGATACTGTCACCCTCCTCTACCTCTTTTTCGAGGATTTAGGACCCCATTGCACCTCTGGGGGGCTACCTAAATCCATGATAAGTATCGATCAGCCATCGATCCAGGAACGTTAATTTTCGATCGGTGACGTTGAACCATCGATGAGGAAGGTGCACATGCAACAGTTTATCGAGCGAGTAATCATACGCAGCAATGAAGTTACTCTATCAATCAAATTTGTCGCTGCACCTCGCCGATTTAGCATCAATGATATATCAAAATCAATTAAATGGTTCAAGCAAAAGCTATTTAGTGATGCCAAACTAACAAATAACGGACGCACCATTCCAGGTGTATTCGGAGTTGGAATATTCACCTCTATGCATCATGCCTCAAAAATTGATATTGACTTGATGGAAGCAGTTGGGTTACATGAAGTGCAGGATGAAAACTGGAAAAACCTCCTGGAAGGCACTTACTTGCACACAGCCATTTGCATTATTGAATTTTCTCATCTTATTATTAAGAGTGTGTATTAATCCAGGTCACTAGCGGACATCATTTCCTAGCAATGGAAGTTTATCGGTATCGTGCTACTTTCGTTCCAATCTCATATAACGGATTTCGGCAGTTAGTTCCAGGCTAAAGCATATTCATGCTTTAAAAAAAAAAAATAATAATAATAATAATAACACCGCGCACGTTAGGCTGTACATGATCCACTCCAGTTTCATCGTTCTCATATCATCACTTCATTCTACGAATGTGCAAACGTAAATTACTTCAAGCTTCATTTTCTCGTTTCCTGGTCGACCGATTTTGACGTTGAACGCTACATCTTGATTTGATGTTTTCCGCTTTGGGATTTTTTAAAATCATTTGAAACATTTCATAACCTATTTTTTCATGTCAAAGATACGAGGAAGCTATGTGACACTCACAATTCGGAAGACTGTTTTATTTGTTGCAAATTTTAGCCAATTGTATGTTAGTTTCATAAAAACCGACTAACTTTCACTATTACCCCATTCTCATTTATGAAACCTCTTTTTTTGCCGTGGTGGTTAAAAATGCGTTGGAACTCCGTCGCCGGACCAAAAACATTATTCGCCTCGCAAAATTAATTTCAACACTTGCGCTACCTCGGTAAAGTTAGTAGCAAAAAGTTTAAAATTAACGCTATTGCCGGAGGACAATGCATCTCGGACGCGGTAAGGAAAACAGGGTTTTCTGAAGTTTAGGTTGTCGGGTAATTAAAAAAAAAAAGTAATAACGTAATAATGTTGAAGTAATGAAAGGGTTGGAAGCTCTCCATTGTTTCCGCTTTTCTTTTTTTTATTGTGAAGGCCAAGGAAGAGGGGAAGTGTCAAGTTGGAGACAACATTGTGTCTGAAGATTAAAGGCGCGAGTCGGCTACTGCCGCCTTGGGAGGTTTTAAAGGCTTTGGGGAGGCCTTGAGTAAGTTTGTTGTTGAATTTATGTCGGAAAGTCCGCTCGCTTCCGCAGTTTCCCCATTCTGCCCTGGATAGGCCCAAAGGCAGACGGGTCGGTGGCGGCGAGGGGGCAGGTGCAGGTCTCTTGTTGGATCCTCGTCGTCATAATTCTGCATCCAAGTGTTAGGAAACTTGGGCACGTAGAGAATATTTCACGGCGTCTGGTTCGAAATTCTGTTCCCCCCAATATGCTGTCTCCATGAATGAATGCCAAATCGAGCATGCAAGATACTGAATCAACCTTACAGTATTTGCGGGCGATCTGACAGACCGCGATCGATTGGAATACTCGCTCCTCCATTACCAGTGGCGTAGTTTGAGGTGGGGCAGAGTGGGAAGAGCCCCTCCATGAATTACAGAGGACGCAGAAGTTCGTGGTATGGATACAATCGAAATTAATAATTTTACTCTTCTAACTTCGGTACCTAACACCTTCAATTGGAGAATGTAATTAGTAAAACACAATTACTACTATTATTCTACGGATCCTGTTGCCTAACATCTTTAGACGCTTTCAGAAATAAAGAAGTTCTTATTAGGTTCGTTTGTATAAGGGCAAAATTACGTGGATATTTTAAAGCCCAACAGAGAGGAGAAAAAGCACCTAGTCAACGGAGTGGAAATGTGGATACTGTAAACTGAAATCAAGTCGTTCCCCACTACCTTCAGGGGCTAGCCCACATGCTATTTATCCCTAGAAAAATATACATTGTTCAGTATCCACCAAATTCCCCTACGAACTTCCTCTACTTTTCATTGCCTACTTGATCAAGCCTGGTTGTTTTCCTTGTTCTTTTATTAATTTTTTATTGTTGGTAGGTATATATTTTGTATTATACCATTTACGAATTAAATCGCAGATAAAATACTCGTAAAAAATATAAGTTTTCTGTTGTGATTGAAATAGTTTAATCGAATAGATTACAACAATCAATTGTGGCAGTAGGTATTTTTAGTCTAACCTAGCATATTGCTGGTTTGAGTTTGTGTTGTTTACATTTTGTAGTTAGCGTTTTCAGTTTCATGCCCCATTTTTTATTCCGCGCACCTATATAATACAATAGTGTGATACCTATTGGTCAGATCAACAAGTAACAATTGTGGATAAACCCTTAAGGGAGAATCGACCACATATCTAAATATATGATTTTGCAGGCAGTAAGTCTAGAGTCTAGTATAATTAATAGTAAGGAT
Organism: Adelphocoris suturalis; assembly: GCA_030762985.1. Lineage (NCBI taxonomy): Eukaryota > Metazoa > Arthropoda > Insecta > Hemiptera > Miridae > Adelphocoris > Adelphocoris suturalis. Next base: position 24,812,166 of record CM061050.1, on the reverse strand, counting down.
ATAAGCCTAGTGCTCCTGAGTATCCATTGATCAGTAGGTATTCGTATTTATCGTAGTTTTCAACGTTCTGCTTATTATTAAATTGGATAATATTCTTTCTAAATAGTACCTATTAGGTATGCTTTAATAATCCATAGGTAGGTTTTGTAAATATGAAAGCGTACGTGATTTCAAATCATTACGAAAAACCATTGAATATCTACTTATATGAACGTTAGACAGTTTATTATACAGTCTCCGTATATTCAACAACAAGTACTGGGAATGAATACTAAAACTTAAAATAAAAAAATTAAATCATTGACTGTTGCCCCTCCATGAGAAATTACTTGGCTAGGCCATTGTTCATTAAAGACACCTCACTGAAGTATGAAGTGGTAGAGTATTGAGCCTTTGTGTGCCTTTTTCTGATTGTGAACACCAAGGATCAAGTCATATTACTCTCCGTCATGCTGTATCGACCAATGATTACATAACCAAATAAACATTTTTCGCCCTCTATGCGCGTGCTAAGGAATGCTTTCAATAGCTCTGAGTCGACCAATCGTACTTGCAAGTTCAAAGTACGAGTACAAGTAAGAAGAAGAAGAAAAACGTTTATTGAACTCATGGCTCATCAAAATGAAAAGTGGTAGGCAGAACCGACCGACGGAGGTTCGAGCCATATTCCTACTCGTTGGTTTCTAATTTCCTATAGAATGTTATTAAAATAATGGAAAATTTTCCAAAAAAAAATCATAAATAAAATATAATAAATTACAACCAATAGTCATGTGTACCTAGTATTAATATATACATCGCGTCATGTCGGTAATCAGCCTTAATTTTTTGATTAAAATTAAACTGTTCTACAAGAAACTTCCTGTAGCGCCGAGCTTCTTTACAAAATCGTATTAAGCAAGAACATCCCATACATCCATATATAATTTGTATTGCTCTATCTCTTGAGAGACTTCCGCTGTTAAATGTGGCCCATCTGTATTGTTTAAGAATAGGACAAACACGAAAAATGAAATACATCTTCCCGCTCTCTTTAACTGCACAATGAGCACTCTTCTCTTGTGCTCACGAGTACAAGTAACTGAAGAGTAATTGCAAGTACAAGTCCTCAAATGTACTTGTACTTAAGATTGCAGTGGCATGTACAATTACATGCACTTTGTAAATTAATAGCCAAGATAAGTACAAGTAAAAAAACTTAGTAAACAATTTTTTTTTAGTTCAAGTACAAGTACACTAGTACTTGTACTTGTGAAATAAGCAAGTAAAAGTACTTGTACTTGTAAAAACAGCAAGTACAAGTACTTGTACTTGTGAAATAAGCAAGTACAAGCGGACATGGTTAGTTGCGGTCCAATCGCCTTCGAGACATTGAACAAAGGCATTGAACAAGATGTCTAGAGGGACACTGGAAGTGGAACGATTTTAAGGGGAACCATGTTGCCATCCTTGACTAAAAAGGAGCGCCATCATGGACTCCACTGGCAACTCGGAAGGGGAAAAAATGAGGGGAACAGTGATGACCACAAAGTGGATAAAAAAAAAAACCAAAAATAAAGTAATACAACTAAGACTAGATGTAAAATAGGCTAACAACTATATACATACTACTATATACAAACAGCAAAGTGAAATAAAACTACGACTGGATGAATATAAATATATCACAGATAAGATATCACAGTTCGTAGTAGAGCTCAGCGGCTCTCAGGAACAACAACAGGGATCGGACCTTGTCTGATCCGGATAGAACGTCAACCCAACGTTCTATTCAAGTAACGCTGAACCAGGAAAGGGATTTTCCCGCCTAACCTGTGTGTTCAGTTTCCAGCATTTCTATGTTTCCTTAGTTCCTTTCTTATTAACGAAAAGGTTTCGCAATGACAGATTTTGAAAATTTCTGGACAATAAAATGAATATAATTTTCATGAATCATGAATACCAACAAGAAATGAATATCGCTGTTATCGGTGTGTAAGGTTACTTTGCGATACTGAGGAAGAGATGAGATAGGTTGGTTCGGGATAAAGCGTCTTTTTTAGGTGAAATAAATTTGTCTTATTGGAAATAAGGCGCCTCATCCCCCTGCACAAGCGCAGTAGTTTTTTTTTCGTTCTTGACAAGGTGCCTCATCTCTATGTCCCTACCGCTTTAGGAACTTTCGATTATTGCCGAACGGAGTGAAGCCTTACTTTGATTTAGTATGCACTGTCTGTTTGTGATATTTAAGTTACCATTTCGAACTTATCGACTTGCAGTTCAGAGGGTAGGCATCTTTTATGCACAGCACTTGCTGTAAGTATTGATTTTATTGCCGATCTGATTTGACGCCTTATATATGCCAATGGCCATGTTTGGGCTTCATTTTCATGTGAATTTCTCGGGGGCAGGTCGATTCGGCCCTAAGCCGGGTCCAAGCCTAAGTGGTTTCTCGGTTTGCTAATTGGGAGGTGGAGTCCGAGGTTCGAAACGGGCGATGTCAATCGGGCCCCAAGACCCCCAGTTCCTGACTTTTCCTATGATATGAACTGTGACCTATGATATGATGTGCCTACCTACAGATCACTCCTCACATCAAAACTCTAATCAGTTTACGGTGAACCAGTAGCGAGGTCGTTGCAAAGCTTGTGATATATTGGCTGTGATATTAAGTGCGGGATGGATCGTGTTGAAGTGACAGATATGTTTAGTGAACGGAGGAAACCTTTAGAAGTTGTACATGGTTTTAAGTTTGCTCAACACATAAACCTTACTGGGGATGTCACTCGTTACCGCTGCCGTAGACCATTTAAAGCCTACCTACAGATGCAAGGTGACAATATGGTTGAATGCGATTTAGTGCATAATCATTAGCAGGAGGATACTGACGTGTTACGCCGACAGACCGTGAGTAATTCGGTGAAACGAACGGCGATTGAAGCGATGAATGAAAGGCCAAGAAAATTATTGCAAACAGAAGACTAATCAGGTATGACAAAAAAAAGACATTTCGTACGTGTCCAGGGTAACTCATGCAGCCAGAAGTAAATGCCGACCCAAACTACCCCGAAACCGTGATGAAGTTTATGAGGGTCTGAATGTTTTGAATTTGAAAACTGATTTGAAGACTTGATTTCTGAGAACAGTGTGATATGATTTGATATTCTCATGGTTCCGACTGTCGTAGGAGGTCAATCATAGTTTTCACCAGACCCCAGCCACGCGAGGTGGTCAAATTCCTCGTTGTCCTCTTGTAGAGAAGGACTTGAAGGAATATCTCTAAAAGGTTCCGTTATTTCTACAATCCAATTCATAAAGTAATTGGTAAAACTTCGAGACGCTTCTGTACTCTCTCCAACCTTATGTTATATTGTAGTACATTACACACTTCAACTCCACACTTCAGTCTTCGGTAATCCAATAAATCTGTTGGGCGAATCCCCGTCGAAGCATCAACCACCGGTCTTTAAGCGTTTAATCAACCGTTGAATAAACCGGTCGCTAACGGTTATTAGACATGGGGGTCGGGTAGGGAAGGGGCTATTATCAAACAAGGGGTTGATTGCGGAAAGTTGGTTCGCAGAGGACATTAAGAGGGTGATAGTGTTTCTTACGCTAGGTCGGAGAGAGGGTTTGCAGTGATTAGCAAAAACGTCTTTCCCACTTCCCCCACACCGTACCCCCAGTCTTCAACGCCCACAATATGCGACCTGATTATTCTTTACATTTGTTTTTATCATACCTGATCCCTATGATTTACTGATTTGAAGTTTCGGTTTATTATTATCTACTAATTGTTGATTTATGTAAATTGAGAAAAAACCAACCCTCCTAAACTTATTAGTTGATTAACGTTTAAATTAATCCAGATTAATATTAAATAAATAAATATAACAAAATAAATGAACGAAAAATCAACAGACTTTGTGCGGTTCGCAAATATGTTATTATTGTCAAAAGACGAAGATTTCATAATCTTGAATTTTTATTTTAGAACCTGTAGTACTTCTTAACTTGGATGCAGGTTTGGAGAATAAGTCAGGAAGTTGATAAACTGAATGGCATATTAACAGTTCAGGTATATAACATTCTAATTAAAGATCTTAAGTTTGTGGACCAAGAGTATTTCTGGACAAGGAAATTTCAGGGTTGTCTGGACATCTTAAGATTTCCCGCATCCCCAAAGACAAAGCGGCTCCATCACCAAAACCTATTAATTTTTCCACCGATGTCCACTTCTTCCTTGGATGCCGATATCCGCTGAATGGTAGGTATATTTGATGGCCACTCCTGGCTATTTTATACAGGTCGGCCTGGATGAGGGTGACCAGCAGAACCGTATAAAAATAACTATTACGCGTAATAACTCTCCATGTTCTTGGTCTTCACTCAAAGCTCATGGAGTATAAGATATATGAAATATTAGCATGGAACTGTTAATATATATTGGCACACAAAAAAAGAGATATTACAGCGGCTGATCTAATGTCTTTGCTTATGAAGCTGAAATTTGGGATGGACGCCCCTTGAGGCGTCTAGAAACGAATCATGACGTCTATACACCTTCCCACCCTCCCCACCACCCAAGATCAGCGCTGAGTGAGAACTGGACCTAAGTTCTTCATTGTCCAACATAAGAAACTGAAATTTGAAATGGAGGCCTCTAGGAACATCTAGAAACGAATCGCGAAGTCTGAAGCACCCCAGACCAGCTGAGTAAGAATCCGGATCTGATGTTTTTGCTATTCAACTTATGAAGCTGAAATTTAGAATGAGAGCCCCTTGGAGCGTCTAGAAACGAATAATAAAGTGTAGAGTCCACCTTCGCAGAATAGCTGGGTGAGATGCGGAGCTATGTTATTTGCTATTCAACCTATGAAGCTGAAAGTTGAAATGGAAGCTTCTTGAAACATCTAGAAACGAATCGCGAATTCTGAAGCTTCCTAAATCAATTGAGTGAGCCCCGGAGCTTTGCAATTCATCTATGAAGCTAACATTTGAAATGGAGACCCCATGGAATTTCTAGAAACGATTCATAAAGTCTGAAGCTCCCCACATGAGCTGAGTAAGGGTACAGAGCTGATTTCTTTGCTATCCAGCCTGAGAAGCTGAAATCTGAAATGAAGGCACCGCGGGACATCTAGAAATCAATCGCAACGTCCGAAGCCCCCCCCCCAATCAGCTTAGTGAGGTCCGGACCTAATTTCTTTGATATTCTACCTATGAAGCTGAAAATTGAAATGAAGAACCCTTGGGACATCTAGAAACGATTTGTAAAGTCTGTAGCTTCCCAGATCAGCTGAGTGAGGTTCGTAGCCAATTTCTTTGCTATTCAATGTATGAAGCCGAAATTTTAAATGAAGGCCTCTTGAAACATCTATAGAATCGAATCGTGGAGTCTGAAGCTCCCCAGATCAGCTGAGTGAGACGCGGACTTAAGTTCATAGCTAATCAACCAAATTAGTTAAAATTTGAAATGGAGGCCTCATGGAACATCTTCAAATGAATTATAAAGTCTGAAGCCCCTTAGACAGCTCAGCAAAATCCTGACTCAAATTCCTTGCTATTCAACCTATGAGGCTGAAATTTTAAATGGAGCGTGTTTCACGTTCCTTCAACGTTTAGGCAAAGCTCAAAGTGAAAAGGCCGGGGTCCGCTCAGCTGGGTTAAGGGGTGAAGCCCCATGCAAGACGCTCAGCACCGAGTTTCTTGACGAAATAGTCTGTACTTCAGCACCATAGATCGATTGGGAAAGAAATTAACATCAGAGGCCCCTCACACTCAGCTGATAAGTGCTTTTTTATAACACGTAAATCGTTTTCTACTCTTTCGAAAAGCGTAAATTTCAATTTCATCATCGTATATGAATAAGAAAGAAATGGACCGTTATTGAAAATATTAAACCAAAGCCACTCAAGCTTAGTTGATACTCCGTTTTCAACTTCCCTCCGCCTGTTTCAATGGGAACGCCAAGAGGAATCGGAATATGAGTGTGATGGAAGTTGCGATTTTCTATAAGCTGTGGCGGTTACGTAGTTGGATAAACTGGCTGAAGCTTCTATTCAACTTTATCGATCCACAGACAGGAGTTTGAAGCCAGCTCAACTGTATTTCAGTCGGCTTATCTAAAAGACCCGCGACGCTGGCAGGGAAACTAGCTAACGCGACCCACAGCGATGCGACCTCTAAAAACTAGATCTTTCAAGTAGCATGATGTTCGAGGCAGTTTATAAAAGGTCACTTAATTATAAGGGTCACGAAAATAAGTGATAATCACATTTCAACCCTTCTATACCAATTCTCTCTTTAGCCTAGCCTAATACCGATTGGGGTTTCTGAATTACCATACCCAAATCGCATTAGTTTTTCATGAACTAAACAAGCAAAATAACCCTTAAAATTTACTCTGAACGCTTTCCAATTCACAAAACTAGTTGGGAAATTGCAATACAAGAATAATAGTTCTTTTTTTTAATTTTATTATCAAGTATTTTTTGGGTGGAAAGTTGAAAACGCAAGTGCGTTGTTTAAACGCTTCTAGGTGTTTCCTAATTCATAATGAATTACTTACTTCAATGCAATACATCCACACGTTTTTCGACATGCAAATATACATAAAACCAAATAAACATAAATTTATACGTAAACAATTATATAACCATGAAACCACACGTTATAATTATTAATTGACTGTAGTCGGAACCATTAAAATCATCATCACTGTTCGCAGGTCACTGGACGAAATAATCTTCAAATGACTCCAGAAATGAGTAGCGTGTGGATTACTTCAATTATCGTTTAGTTTCAACTATAGGATTGACTTTGCTAAAAATCCTCTTGTATTGAGCATTTGAGTGAAGGAAGGTACGTTCAATAAATACGTTCAATACAAATCTAGGATGGAGTTGCATTATGTCTTTTTTAACCTAGATATTAATTTAAGGGTTGTCCTTCTCCTTGACCTGTTGTAAGCTCATGAACGGGCAAACAGATTTATAACAATGTATTTACCTAGGTCTTTCATTTTACCGTATTTTCGCGTAAGGTAATGAGATTGCTACCGTACACCGTATCTGCACCAAAATGACCGTATGTGTACGGTAACTACCGTGCAGTTGGCAACCCTGTATCAATGTTCAGTTGTGTCAAAATTTTAGCACGTTACGTAGATTTGAACTTTTACCTACCGAGGTTCCTTCGGTGGCTGCGTGTTCTAAAGCACAACCTGAAGCCATTTTGTGCAAGAGACCGGGTTCTATTCCCGGGCCTGTAACGTAATTAATTTATCAGGTGCCCTGTCACTTATGAGAGATTTATTTAATAAAATTGAGATATTTTTGAGCGTAAACTCAAAGAAGCGAAGGAAGAAAAAAAGGTAGTTATAGAAATATGGCGAAAATATAATATTATGGAATCGAAAACCAATTCATTTTTAGTAATTTTTCTAACAAACTTCTCGGAATTCGGCCAATTTATTGTGCTCAAAAAGCGCTCGCCAACTACTCCATCCTTTCTTTCGGAGTACTTTATTTTTTGCCGGGAGAACGGATTAAGTTTACAAAAATTACGACGAGAGGGCTCGGTGTTACTCGTATTTTGTCCCACGCACTGCCGAATGGGGTAACTAAGTTAGTCCATAGGCACAAATTTAATCGAATCCAGTTCATTCTCTGGGATTCCTGTTTATTTTTCCCATATTCCGAGTGCTAATGAGCAAATACAAAAAATGTTGTGCTAATATTGACGCTTATTGTGAACAAACTCGGTAATTCGGACCTCTGGGGAAACTGAATCACCCCAGTCGGTAGAAGATGGGTTAATCGACAGTCTGATGAGACTCCTTCCATTCTTCTTTAGTGATAAGTTCTTTTGTTTCTTGCCTTCCCATTTCATCAGTAAGTACTGCTCAAAAAGTGAAATAATTCAAGAAGAAGTTAAGTGGAAGTGTAGTAATTTAAGGAGAAGTTTTGATATTAGATTTAGAAAATATAGTCCATTCCTAGTAAAAAATTATTGCCTGCCACCTCGGAACTAGCGGCCTCATAAGGATGACTGAATTTGCCCATCTTAAAGTTTTTCTCTAATAATTCCTAAGCCATTAATTTCAGAGAAATTTTTATACGAAGCAAAGTTGTTGAGCATGAAAATACAAAGCGATCCAACCCAAAAACTAAAAATTATCTCTCAAAATAAGCTAATTACAAACAACTGAAAACCAGGCTAATTTTGAGTCATTCCTCACCTCCCCCCGTCAAGACTTTTACCCTTAAAAATCACCTAGCGGCCTTAATATTGTTCTGGTTTAGGTTTGCTAAACTTCCTTCGATTCAGGGTTGAATACTCTTTAGATTTCATGACGAGCAAGTTTTAGCAGAGACCCTTCCCTATTAAAGTACAAAGAAAAACGCCGTTTCTGCTAACTATATGTGTAAAACGACATAAATTTCATGAGTTCTACTGTAAATCAATAGGAAAAGGCCTCTGCTAAAACTTGCTCGATATAAACTTTTTAATCTTGAATTAAATCAGACTAATATTAAGGCCTTTAGGTGATTTTTAATGGCAAATGTCTAGACTGATAGAGGAGAGGACTGACCAAAAATTAGCCAGATTTTCAATTATAATTCGCTTATTTTGGAAGAAAATTCTTAGTTTTTAGATCGTAGATCGTAGATCATAGATAGATTTAGTTTTGCACTTTTATGCTCTTCAACTTCGCTTGTGTATACAAATTTCTGTAGGATGTACGGTTTATTGATGATTGGAGAAAAACTTTAAGATGAGCAAATCGGACCATCTTTATGAGACCGCCATTTTATGTTCTATAAATTTCGAGATGGCAGACAAAGATTTTCTCACTCACAACGTACTAAACTTTCAAAATCTAATGTAAAACTTTCTCCTAAAATTGCTACCCACTTGCGGCCTTGGCTCCTGGACTATGTAGGACATACCAGGCTCTTATCACATTGATGTGATGCTGTATAACTGTGCTGTGACATGAAACAATATGAACCTATAGTTTTCAAACAATAATCTCATAAATAACTTGAGAAAAAACCCTGCACTTTTCTCATGGGATTTCTAGTTTCATAGAATTCTGATGAAACTATGCTCAAATGATAGTTTTCGATGCCCTAACCGAAACTCTCCCTTGATTTTGAGTTATACCCGATTTAAGCGCTGGAAATTGTATACCTAAGTACTTTCATCGTGATATAGGGAGTGATTTCCACAATTTTTGAGATATCGAAATATAACTTAAAGAGCGTTTTTGTAATGTTCAATATTGTTATAAGCTTAAAAAAAAAAAAAAAAAAAAAATCCAATTAGGTTCTTCCGTACCTTTTTCCTTTTTTGGCTAGTCAAAGTCCAACTTTGGGATTTTTATTTTTGTGTGCTTAAAGCATAGTATTAGGCACCCCAAAAACACTCTCCAAGTTTTACTTCGATATTTCAAAAATAGTGGAAAAAAGTTACTTTCCAAATCATGATAAAAGGGTCCAATAATACGATTTCCAGCGCAAAATCGGGTACACCTGAAAATCCTGTCATTATTTTTCGTTGAGCCAATGGAGAATTTTAGTTAGGGCATCACAAACTATCTTGCGAGCATAGTTTCATGAGAATTCTTTGAAAACCTAAATCCCGTAAGAAAAGTGCGAAGTCCTTTGGCCAGATTAGTCGCCAAATATAAGAGAATGCGAGATTGTAGGTATGTATGTCATGACACTGTGTTAAGCAGCATCAAGGTACAAAACTCTATTTATACCATTCACGCTATAAAATTTTAATTAAGTACCTACCTCAAACAAAAATTTTCTTTCTAAAAGCTCTCTGTGCTTTTAAGGATGGATATTAGAAAGAGGTCCTGTGCATTTTATATTGTCTGGCTTTTGAATTACTGTGGAAGCTAAGGCACCTTTATCTACCATTTTACTTCGTAAAAACATAAAGTTAATTAAAAATGGCTTTTTCCCCACCTCTTTTCAGTGTTCAAGATGAAAGCTTGTTCGGAAAAGTCCCTCCTCCCCTTCACCTCACGGCATCCCGCGCTAAAAGTATTAGCGATGATTGATGAAGGATAAGCGCTAATGGAACCCAACTAGATTCTGCAGAGACTGTACCCGAAGCAGCGAGTGGAGGAAGGCGGTTGGAGGGTTAATAAAATATGAGCGAGCCGATGAACCTTTCCGCTCCTCGTTTGCGGTGGCCTCAACCACAATCCACTTGAATGAAGGAGGAGAAACCACGTGCGAGTTTACTTAGGATTGACTAGTTCAGCGCCCCTTGAAGAATTAAAACCCTTTTCACCCTGTAATGGACATTTTTCTTTCCTCTTTGCAAGTCCTTTCAAAATCAAAAAAGTAAACGACTGTGCAAGAGAAAATTAATGGTAGGTGAGGTGAATGCTTTTTGTTGGTTCTTTCGACTTTGGTTCCCAGTTTATTCTTTTTTTACTGCGAAACTCTCAAGCTCTTTTACATTCACAACGAGGATCTGAATATTTTCGTTTTGAAGACGGGCTATGAATGGTTTATTACTTTCGGCAAAGTATTTAAATAATTGTCATTAGATTTGAATAAATTATTGTATTTACCAGTTTAGAAAATATAAATATTTTAATACTTCGGAAAGTTGACAAAAATTGTCTAAAAACACTCCAATAAAACGGGTTACATTTTTCGATAAGGTCCATGAGTAGAAATTAATGAAGAAACTTGAATTCATGGAATGGGAATTACAATGGTATTATATTGACTGATTGACAGTTTCACAGTTGGCAAAAACCGAAATGTAGGGAGTTAGATCGAGAAAGCATGTGTCCTGCTGTAAATTTACAATTAGGTACCTATTTAGACATGATTTTAGTTTATTTAGACCTTAATTGTAGTTTAAGTAGTAATTGTAGTTTAATAGCTGTAGTAATTTTAGTTTAGGTTTTTGGCAGTAAGTTGATGACAAGAGCTTGTTGTAGTCTGGTTTTAGTGCAAAAGGATGGCATCATCTGACTAATCAGACAAGAGTTTCGCACATTGAAAATGTATTGCATACCTAGCTTTATATGCATATAAAGTATATTTTATTTCACTTGATATTACATAATAAATGAAGTTTATTATTCCTCAATTCACATAGCCCTATTACGCAGATCAGTGGTATGTGTACGGTACATTCAGTGTACGGTACATTCATAAAATAAATTAGCCTACTAGATCCCTCAGCTGACAGTTCCATCAGTTTGCCTCCATATATTGTACGAGTACCATGATTTTGTTTTCTAAGCGTATGTTTTCCAAATTTTGTCCCCTCTATATCGATTATGAAATAAATTAGCATCAGATTGAGATTAACCGATCAGAATCCCTACGTAAATGTATTTTAAATGTTTCAAAGGAGCTACATTCCAGGTTCCATCACCAGAGATCGACTAAGGCCCACTGGCCAAACTCAAATAAAAAAGTAAGAAACGGAAATCAGAAACTCGTGAACGAGTTCCACTATCTGCTTTACAAGCAGATACCATGTTACATGGATATGTCTTCTTTTTTTTTTTTTTTTTTAATTAATTCATTGGTTTTATACAATTTAGACAATTTTTTTCCTGGACACACCAAGATCTGAAGATGTCCTCAGTAATAGGACGAAAAGTTATCAAATAAAACCATAAATGAAATAATTTCATTTATTTTCCCTGGGCCGCATCCCGACTAATTCCAACAAAACAACGGTTTACTTATAGAAATGTTGAAAATAACTGTGGAGAGAAGCCACTACAATGAGTTGTTGTTAACATCCTTTCCTATGGAGTGGAGTAAATGATACTATTGCTTTACGTTAAGAATATTGGAACCGGCTTATTAAAATTGTTTATATTCCAATCAACTTAGTTTAGGAATGTTGCCAGGTACATAAGGAGGGGGAAATTGGTAGCTTGAGATATGAACATTTATCACATAAATCAAGCGCTTTCCAACGAGTGGCGAAAGATTTCTGTGAGATGAAAACTGCGGAAGTTCCATTCCCCTAGCAACGGATGGGTTGTACGTGAACATCATTAGAAATTGTGACATCAACTTTTGCGTGACGAAAATTTTTGGTTGACCCCAGAGCAAAGACATATCCATGTCAATAATCTCGAGTATCAAACTTTGGCGTCTTTCACCAACCCAAAACTCGTGTATAACGAGTTTAGAATAACGAAGATTTCCCAACGGAGTTCAGGGAAATTTTCCAATAAAATTCTATAAAAAGTTGGACGATTTGAACACCGGGACAGTAAATCAGCTGATGTCATGACCTACTCTACAAAGGATTGGTATTCATCTTCCTAATATAACGTCCTTCTCCATCTATTACTTATAAGTTATTTTCCTATAACTCTATTTCACTTTTGCATTAAAATGTATTAATTTGATTGTAAAAACCATTTCAAACTTTCCTGTCCGACGGGAACTCCAGGTGAGAGACAATGAGTTATAATATAGGACTTTCAGAACTGTCGGATACGCTAGCTGGAATTTACATCGAAACTCGATGTCGACTAATTCCTCGAAGTGGGGAATCAGCTGTCGGGTGTTCCTCAGGCATCACCGAGGGACATTCGAGGAATCAAATATAAACCAAATTGAGTGAATTCATTGTACCTAAATCTAAACCGTGAATCAACTTCAACTGTAAATTAAACAAACAGCTGTTCGTATGCGGCCGTGTTGCTCGATATCATCGTTATCACGGCCAACGAAGATTAGCAAGCGTAACTGATTGAGCATTGGGAGATTAAACTCGAGGGGCCTCAGTAGGGGTTTAAACTCGTACAGCGCTCTGGTGAAAGACGATGAGTTACAATCTCTGGCACCCGGTAGGCAAAAAAAAACATTTTTCTAGGTAAATTTTTATTATTGTCTTAATAAAAACTAGACAATTCACTGAACGAGATGGTATAACCAAAAGTATTAAATTAGCATCTAAAGCGTATGAAATAAATTAATGAATTCAGCGACTAGCGCATTCCGGCTGAGGAAGGGTAGGAAGCGGCTAGTTGAAGGCTGAGGTTCAGGTTCCGACAGTAAAAGTTGGACCCATCTGAAGGATTTCTCTTCTGCTTACGAAAAACTCGTTGAGATCTGCCCATTCTGACGAGAGCTTATCACAAAAGTTGCGAAACGAGCAAGAAAAGAAGTAAAGAATCGCAAGCACACACGTAGCGAAGAACAACACCGATGTAAACAAAGACTTGACTTGACTTTTCTCAGTTTTTGTCGAGGACATGAGGACGTTGTCAGAACATCCATCTCCCTCCATCCATCTTTCCACCTTCCATCCATCCATCTCTTCTGTTGTTTGTTTTTACATTCTATGCTAGTGAATCATGCGGGCAATGCGAAGAGATGCGTGGAGGTGAAGTTTTCAGAAAATCTGCTCTCCTGAACAATTGCATTTTTTCAACTTCATGTACACTTTTCTCGGGAACGGTTCATCGAGGCAACGTGATCCAAATTTTGTCGTATAGATTTACAAAAAGGCTTCAGACGAGTCGGATAGATTCATGAAATCTGACTTGGCTCGGTTAGTACGAATTTCTGAATGACAAAAAATCGGGGTCAAAAAGGACTATTTTTGGATCGCATGTACAAAATATTTCTAATGAACCTATCAGAAAAGTATCCGACTTATTTGAAGAACACAACCAGTAGTACATGCAGTAAAAAATTTAACGAAATTGAAAGAACAATAACCTGGAAAAAGGTACATGAAAATTGCAAAATCGCCTATCTTGCATGGGGGTTACCGGGTGCCCTTATTTCCATTGTTTTCGAAATTAAACTGGTTTAAGTTGTCGGTGAATGTGGACCTAAGAAATAGATTTTACTATGAAGTCCCTCAGCTGTTCAGTACTACGTGCACTGACATTGTATTCAAGATATACCCAATCATCAACCTCATATCTTTAGATCAGTTTCAGATTTTGGCACCGTTTGTTGATCAAGATTGATTTTCAACTGATTTGCGTTGATGGTTTGTCATCAATATGCCAGCATAGATGTTGGTATCTACCAAGAGAAAAACATCTTCACTTTATAAGTCCTTCTGATCTAAGTATGCTGACACGGACTGAGATACCCACCAACTCTGGTTCCCTCACAGCCAACTCACCGGCACATAGCCACCTGACTGGCTTCTCAAAATACCCAACACTCTTTAGTTGAGGCAATCTGAAACAGGCGATCAAGGTTCCCCAAACACCCACTAGAGTGGGTTGGAGTTGCCTCCTCCCTTATTCCCAAGCCAGAATAGTGATCTGTTACAGGTGAATAAGGTGTCACATTAAGGTGTCACAGCCAACTATCAACATGCGAGGAGCCCATCCAAATCGGCCGACGTTTCTTGATTGGATTGGATTCTGTCCAAACCTAATTTGACAGTCAACAACATTTAGACATGAAGAGTGTATCTCTCATCGACCGACCTCGTCTCTCTGCTGGTACCTACTGAAATTGAACTTGCTGTGTGATCTCCAAATCAGCTGATACGATCGTCTTAGTTTGTCAGGAGGTTTCCTATGATCGCAACATTTCTGATTTCACTCGCCTTTAGGTAGAGCTAACGGATTATCGTACCGCGGATTAACATTTGACTCTTTGGGATGCTATCAATCTATTTATGAGATAAGAAAAAATCGAAAGTTTTTGAGATCTCTATTTTTAATAATAATCATAATTTTGATGCAAGATAAAAGCACATGAAACCCACGTAGGGATCACCCAATACCCTCGATTTTTTTTTCAAATAATGGAAACTTTATTGTTAATTCATAACATTACAATTTTGATAATAAATAAATATATAATATAGTAGGCCAAAGTGCCTATTTAACATGTAACTTGATTGCAGGTTCCAATCCATCTGTTGCTTACATTTAAATGAAATATAAATATAACGAAACACGAAAAATATTGAACAACTATTCACAGGTAACAATTCAACCCTCGGAAAGGAAGTCCTGGGGTCTTTTTCTTTTCAGACGTCGCTGATTTCGGGGAGGCGGAGCATTGTTGGTGAGATCCTCCAGCATACTATTAGAGTGGTTTCTCATTGTAGAGTCCAGTTTCACGTACGCCTCAGTGTGTCGCGTACCTCCGGGATATCTTCCGACTGCAGTGTTGAATTACGGATGGTGCGCCCGTGATTATTCTTCTGTTCTGAAGAGTTTGATGCGTTTTATGTGGGTGTTAGCCGTAGAACCCCATATTCCGCATGAATACATCCAAATGGGGCGTATTAAAGTGAGGTATATGAGGCGTTTCGTTGCTAGGCTTAGAGGGGAGTTCACATGTAGAAGACTTTTAAGTTGACGGATTCTGTTTCTTAACTTACCAACCAGCGTGTTAACGTGCTCTTTCCACAGCAGCTTTTTATCTAAGGTAAGTCCCAGATATCGTACTGATTCTTCAGTTGGTATCGGACGACCGTTCAGAAGCACAGAATTTGAAGTTGACTGCGACGGACTTATTGGGGATAGTAACCCTCCATTTACGGCACCAATCTTCTACTCGCTCTATGAATATTTGAGTGTAGTGTTCGGCTTCTATGGGGTCATTGCTTTTACATAATGCAGCTACAAAAAAAAATCGAAAGTTTTTGAGATCTCTATTTTTAATAATAATCATAATTTTGATGCAAGATAAAAGCACATGAAACCCACGTAGGGATCACCCAATACCCTCGATGGTAATCGAATCGGTTTGGACAGGTTTTGCGTAGCAGATTCCAGAGGGGATTAATCGGAACGCCTTATTCAGCTGAAATCCCCCTGATGAAAATAGGTGGCGGGAGAATTGGTTTTTCTTTGGCTGGCTGATCGATCTGCATTTCATTCTTATCTGAATCGTCGTTATGTCACGATGCGATCCCTTTGTGTTACTGACACATGCCGTTACCAGTTTCCTCCAGCTTTCCAGTCCCCTGGAACAGCGGTGAACGTTGTTATGAATTCTGAACTCTATTTAATTCTTTGCAGCTGTAAGAGACTCACAAATGGTATCGACGTGAAGTGTACACAAAACAGACGATAGTGAAGCTGGACGCGCTCTATTGGTACATGATGAGCGTTGCAATCTTTTACACAACGGTTTATTATTGTTGTATTAAATAATTGGAATTCGAATAAGTGGCACTATTGAAACTCGTACATTTTCGAATGATGTTGGGATCAACGGTGACAGCACTATGACAATTAGACGACTCCAAGCTGATCAGGAAACCTGATCTTCTCCTCAAAATCCAAACATTTCGCTTCGAATGATTACCTACTCAATTTGATAAACGAAAGCAAACATTGATGTCAAACTCTAATAACGACATACACAGAAAATACCAGCAGGTCTTCTGACAACATGAATTGTCACATGTAAGTTAAGACATCAACTGATACTCGAGAGTAATGGTGTTGCCCATTTCATGAGGGGGGTGATGAAGATGATTAAGGAACGATCTCACAGAGTTTGTGAAACACATGTTCATTACCATATAAACAATAGAGTTGTTTTGAAGAAAAATCGTTCGAACATGGGCTGATTATTGTTTTGTAGCTCTGTAGTCAACAATTTAAAAAATAATAGGTACCTAGTTCCTTTTGTGTGTATGAAAAATTAAGCTTTCAATTTTATTCAAACAACTTCACTCATCAGATTTATAACTTTATACAACTAATTGGTTAATTAAGCAGGATCAATTAAAATAGACTCGTTTTTAATTAGGTAATCGATGTGGTAAGCCGTGGTGCTTCAATATAATCAAAATTGAGAGAAACATCCGTTCCGAGAAACCTCATTTAACGAGCTTGATACCTGAATATGATAAGCTGATTTACTGACTAAAACTCGAACTCTGCACCAATTACAGAGGGTGTATATACTCCTACGGCCTTTAATTGGTAGAAAGGAATATGCCAAACAACAACAACAATGAGGTTACTGTATCATGAAAATCAAGTACAGCGATGTAATTACTGTGCTACTTAAATTGAGGATGGTTAGGGGAGGTGAATTATTACAAAAAGTTTAATTATTACTTAACCCCTAGGCTCATGCCCTTACATGACCTCCTACCTCCTAACAGGCCTACATGATCATTTCCCCTCCTCCACAAGAGAGAAAAAAATTATAGGAATATATGCATATACATAAAGTAAAAACTTAACAGAATCACGTTACAAAATTTAGATAACTAAAATTCAGAAAACAAAATGCCGAGCCTGGCTGGTGCAAACAAAAATATTTATGTAAAACAGGGGAAATGAATTGTCCAAATATTGGACAAATCGCCAGAAAATGATACGAAGTCTCATTTTCACCCAAATTACATAGTGAACATATGTTCGCAATCTTCCCCCCTTCCACCATCTGTAGTTCACATTGAGCATTTCTGTCCTCGCCCTAAACACCGCACGCATAAAATACAAAGACGTAATCAATAGGTACCGTCGCCACTTGTTCCTTGAGCGTAAATAGTGTGGTGTTCCGACTCATGGACTGCGCGAGAATTTTCAAGTCTCCAGTTTTCCACCAGCTTTTCTCCAATAAACCGAAAGTCGTGCTCCCAATTTCGACTCCGACTGTTTTCCCCTTTAAAAATCATCCACTGCTTTTGTGCTTCTTCCCGGTATGCCTGAAGCCATGGAACTTCCTGTCTTATGACTTCGCCTGCAATGATTCCGACCTACTGGTACCTATCTTTCGTGCATGCGCAAACGTAACATCTATTATGCATTTCCACATTGCCTAATAAATCGACTTTGATCAATCTTCAAAGTAACCCTCTTTGGGAGCTTTCAAGATTACTAGAAACTTATTAGTGATTTATATGTTTGTCGCAGCCCTTTTGTAAAATCTGCCTTTTCGTAATGAAAAAGTTAGAATGACAATCAACCTGGTATTTTGTTAGCATTTCTGTAAGAAGCTGGAAGAGCTTAGCTTTTTTGCCAAAACTGACAAACCAAATTTGACATAAAGGCTGAGCGTGGTCCGCCTTAGTTTGGTGGTCTGGATGCTTCCACAGTAGAAAATCAAGTAGTCAATCCCTTATCAGTAAAAATTCAGATTATTTAGACATATAGGTCAGAATGATGTGTATTGTTTGTCATCCCAACGTTTCTATTACGAATGGCGGCGTATTGTAAAAAGGCTAGGCTTTTTACAAAAAGGCTGATTTAACAAAAAAGCTGCGACACATTCATGTTACAGATACGACGAAGCTATGTGCCACACCTTACTTAGCAAAAGTATTTTTGTTTATTATTTGTATTATTGGCCTTCTATCAAGCGAAACTAATACAGTATGAAACTCTTCCTTCGTGAGAAAAATAAATTATGCTTACCGTGCAAATATGATCGAAGAATTTTTTCTTACGCAATAAAGTATCAAGCACACCATTGGAGAAGCTAGATTTCGGCGGATTCCCCTTTTGGGGACGGGCCAGTTCAGATAGAGATGGAGGTGGCCCGGATAAAAATTCGATAGAATATATTATCATAATGCCTAGCCTCGGAGAAAGCCTCAGGTTCGTATGAATATTTTAAATTCCATTTGCTCAACCGACCTTCTTTCTTTCTCATGTTGTGGCAGTTTTTTGCGATCGCATTTATACAATGAAAAATTAATGTCGGCGTTATATCACATGAAGTTCGTCGCATAGATTTAATCAGTCAAAGAATCATACGGGTGAAACTGTTGATAAAAGAGAAACCTACTTATACCAATATAATTACATTAATTAGTGCATACACTGTAATTATGCATTCATATCAAAATTAGGTGGATATGTAGAGCGATCATCTATGTCTATAGGCAATGTGGGTCAAGATGATTTACTCCATTTCACTCATTAATTGCCCTGTCAAACAAAACACGATGTGCCCGTGCGGACTAGGGATGTCAAACAGAACACAAAACTGACGGCGAACCAGTGTGAATACCCGAACCGTCAACATAAACAGCAAAATGAATTGCTCCATTTGCTTTCTTTCAGCTCAGTAACCAGACGAAAGAACAAATGGTATTTAGTATGCACAGTATGGTAGTATGAATGTCGCATTATTTGCCGTAGTTGTCTATTAAAGACACTGTCAATTCAAGAGGGCTGATTTTCGAACTAAATACTAAAGCTAACTAAAGCTAAGGATGACCTAAAACATTAATCAAAATGCCTATCTGTCCTTAATTTGGTTTTTATTTTCCTAAAGTTTAATGAAAAGGACACACAGGCCTTTTTAAAAAGTTTTTGGAAGTTTTCTAATAATTCATAATGTTCAAATAAAGAAACATTGTGAAGGATGACATAAATCATATTTTAAAAAGTCTATCTCCCGTACAAGACGAATCAACTTTTCGTTGGTATCAAATATAAAGGGTTATTTCCAATAGTAGCAATAGTAAAATTATCATTTACATATATTTCGGAGGATTCCATCACTAGCAATTCGAGTACCGGAGGCAAGCGCTTTCGATGTAAGAACACCATCATCAGGCGGCCGTTATTAGTACTGAAGTAGGTAAGTTCGCTTTATAAAGAGGGGTCAGTCAATGGAAAAAGGTGGAGAAAGCCACCCCCCCCCCCCCCCCCCCCCCCCCCCCCGAACTCGACTCGCGTGAGACGACGGATTCCACCGAAAGGTACCTATAAATGATCAATTTTCATTGATTTCTTCCATTTTCCCACCGGGGACTATCATCACATCCCACCAGATGCCCGGCGCGGTCCCAACTGATCTGCGCGGGCAGCCCACCTTCAGTTTGACGCTTCTGAGGCAAAACCTCATGATAGAGTCCGCAACTGACCGCCTTCTGTTTTGCAGAGCCTTAAATACATTGCTGGAGAAAATATATATGTAGAACATTTAAATAGGTGAAATTTACAGGGTATACGACGACCAAAAGTTCCTGTGGATCTTGGGTAACATTTAAAGTGAACATCATTACAATAAATACATTAATGGATTTTGAAGGGGAAAGATTCCAAAATAATTAATTTACTGTTATAAATTCCGATGAATAGCTTCAGTTTCCACGGTAGGTCGCTTGAAAAATATAGCGTAGGATCACGAAGGCATACGACGATGGCAAAGGCGCTACGGCAAGACCCACTTCTCCATACCATGTGATCTACACCCTTTCTGTTCATCAAGGCATTAATCCCATCTCTTCATCTTAAGATTCAAATAAATTTTGTTGTTTAATGAAAAAAAAATAAATAAATAAATACAAAAGTTGAGAACAGGTCAGTTACTTTCCCGACGTGAGTTTCAAGAAAATAAGGAAAAGGGTATCTCCGGTCGAAATCGAACACAAATAAAGCCGTACGTTCTCTTTCTCCATTCTTTATCGACGGTGGAATCTAGCGGCACAAAGGAAAAACATGTTTCCCCAACATGCCGTGTCTTGTTCCGAATAACCTTTTCGCCGCTACGTCCGAATCAGAAAGCTGCAAACAAGATCCTTCCGGGTCAGTAAGATATCGAAGTTTTGTTATCTCCCTCAGTAACCGGGTTTTAGACAACTCCACTAGACAAAAGCGAGTTAGAGAAAAGGGAAGGACACCCAGTAGCTAATTACTTTTCTGATTATCTCGTTACTTTTGAGAGCAAACTTTGGTTGACTTTCAACAAGAAACTCCCTGAGTGGTTTTTCATTCAGTGCCAGCATGTTGTGGTATTGTCCCAGTTTTTGTTCTCATTAAGTCAGAGTAAGAAATTCCGTGTAATAAAAGGAATTGTTAAAAGTTTTACCTCGCGCGCGGTGGACGAATTAGCGAGGTTCTGGAAGTGACTATACGCTTGTCAAACACCATTGTTACCACAAGTAGGCCTCAACATCTACATTGTTCATCACGTGATAGAACGTTTTTGTCATGGATATGTCTTTCACGAACAACCAATCCGTTGCTAGGGGAATGGAACTTCCGTAGTTTTCATCGCACAGAAATCGTTCGCCACTCGTTGGAAAGCGCTTGATTTATGTGATAAATGTTCAAATCTCAAGCTACCAATTTCTCCCTACTTACGTACCTGGCTACATTCCTAAACTAAGTTGATTAGACTATAAACAATCTTAATAAACCGATTACAATATTCTTAACGTAAAGCAATAGCATCATTTACTCCACTCCATAGGAAACATTACCATCCTCTTGACAACAGTCGACTGTAAACAACAACTCATTGTAGTGGCTTCTCTCCACAGTTATTTTCAACATTTCTATAAGAACTAAACCGTTGTTTTGTTGGAATCAGTCGGATGTGGCCGAGGGAAAATAAATGAAATTATTTCATTTATTGTTTCATTTGATAACGTTTCGTCCTCTTACAATAAATGATATAATTTTATTTATTAATGAAAAATCAGGCTATCATGAACATAGAAATGATAGCGCCTGTATTGGAGAAATAACTTTTCTCCATACTATGCATAAAATGCATAGTATGCTTATTGTGTCTCCAAGAATAATAGAATAAATTCTTTATCCTACATTTCGTGGCCTACAGTCCAAAGTTCAAGGATTCGCGAGTACAACCGTGATGAAATCCCCAATCAAAGACATATCCATGTAACAGGGTATCTGCTTGTAAAGTTTTTCCCCATCAAGTTGGGACAATTTTATCTCAGGATTTTTCCCATTTGTGCTTTATAGAATACTAGCTGCACTCAATAAAAATAGAATTATAATAAAAAGTTTAAAAAAAATCAAAAAAGTCAAAAATGAAATCTGATATGTGGAACTTTTGTTTTTATTAATTTATTTATTTATCTCAATAAATTGAGGTAAACTATATATATATATATATATATATATATATATATACATATATATATATATATATACTACCAAACATTCTTCTTGGTTTCCGTTAATTCACTATATATATATATATATATATATATATATAGGATTCCTATATATAGCGATAGGAGCAGCGAGGCGCGGCAGGCGGCCAGTCCAGACAGTCATTGTTGCGGTAGCAGTAGCCATGAACATGTTTTTGTCGATACCAAACAACGCGTGTATGAATAAATGAATAACGGAATCCCAGACCAAAACAATTTTTGTAATCGTGTATGAATAAATGAATTTTGTTGTAATCAGACCCTTGAAGAGGCCGAATACAATTGGCCGTGTGAAAATCATGTTTCTTCTAAATTGATGCCGCATACTTGGAGCGTCGGTTCTTGTGATTTGTTGATGCTCATTGCAAATTCAAGGCTGATAGGAAACTGCAAACGTTTGGATTCGAATGTCATGTCTGTTGGAATCACTGGAATTCTCGAATTGGAATTCACTGAAATTTAGATTAGGAAAGAGCCATCATTTCAATCGCCTCCCAGAGAGTCTCTCTATCAAATTTCAACTTCTTAAGGTAAATAGGAGAGAATTTAGCTAAGCTGGTCAGCTTTTACTCACTCAGTTGAAGAAGCTACATGCTAAATTCCAGCTTCATAGGGTAAATATCATAGGAAATAGCTTTAGAAGCTACTCAGCTGCTAGTTAAGCCCAGTAGCTAATTAAGTCATAATTCTTCTACTTACCTTCCAAACTTATTCCTCTCCGTGGGGATGTATAATATCCACACCATTTTGCCCTAACACAAACGAGCCTTATTAGAATTTCTATATTTCAAAGAGCGTCTAAAGTTGCTAGGCAAGCGGATTCATATAATAATAATTGTTTTTTACGAATTACATTCTCCAATTGAAGGTGTTAGGTACTGATATTAGAAGCGTAAAATTATTAATTTGAATTGTATTCGTACAACGAACTTCTGCATCCTCTATGATTGTTGGAAGGGCTCTGCCTACCCTGTTTCCTCAAACTACGCTATTCCTATGACCTATGTTTTATTTCGGAACTTGCTCGTCAATTTGCGCCCACCCTCATGAAAATCGGTTCATCCGTTCTTGAGTTTTAAAATGCGTATATTATCCTTTGAAGTAGCCCTCTTTTAGCGATACTTTAAAGAAAAAATGAGCTATTCAGAAGGCTTCAGAGTTTTAAATGCGGTGATGAGGGGGCAGGGACCCCCTACAAATCCGTTTCATACATCAAAGAACACTCATCCTTTGTTTTTTAATTCTACGGTACTTGAAATGTAAACCAACAACTTTTGAAGGGTGGTTAACATATTTTCTTCCTTGGTTTATTTAAAGGTTCATCATTGGAAGTACCTACCTGAAAGGAAAAATCAAGGCAGCAAATTATTACAACATAAATATGTTTATTATTTCTGTATTGTATAGCTCTTCTCGCAGAACACTTGACTATATTATTCATCGAATTATTCGGTAGGAACCTGTCTGCATTGGTTTAGACGCCAACTGAAGAGCAATTAGTAAAACTAAATAACACCCCTTAACTTTCCTTACACGAGCTGATGATGCAGTGTCATGAATTGGCAAAACCGCGGCGGTGACGCGTATGCTGCGTAATCCCGCTAGCTCGCTATCAAGCGGTCATTGGTAAAACTTAATGCCCGATCACACAGGACGCGTTATAACGAGACGTTATAGGAACGCGCGTTCCCCCCGACGTTCGGCGATATAGCAACGTCACACACACCGCGTTATTATTGGGCGTTATCAGGGCGCGAGACCAAGTGTTGTCTGTGCTACTCAAGGGGTTCGCGGTTCCCAGCGTCTATAATTTATCTAATCTATAATGATTTCTGACAATGACTCTGATGAAGAAGAAGCTCTACTTCTTCTAGCGCTAGTAGATCGCAGGACTAGACGGTATTGGGTGCACCCAATCAATCAAAGGAGGGAAGAGCTTGGGGAATACCACCGTCTATGTCGGGAGTTGCGCTCACATGAAGATCGTTTTCTGAACTATTTCTGCATGTCGAGACAAAATTTCGAGGACCTCCATGAACTACTAGCGGTGAATATCCAGAAGATAACCAGAAGGACCAAGGAGAACGCCCTCAGCGCGCGATATTCTGTAATTTTGTACAACCCGCTTGTCTGACGTCGCTTTACTGAAAGTATCACTGAGAGGTACCGCCGTGTGTGTGACGGGGGTGATGCAATGTTGCGTCATACAACCGTATTGTGGTAACGCGAAGTTACTTGAACGCCTAACGTCGCGATATAACGCGTCCTGTGTGATCGGGCCTATAGTTCCCCCGATAAATCATAGGTCGCAGCTCCAATACCTCGTAGTAAATGAACGGAAGATCATACGGTCTACTGGATGATTTCATTCGATTTGGTTTGAAAATAAATGTAAATGAGAACCAAAAAACATTACCTACTGTTACCTTGAAATTTTCAGGGATTTCGATTTTTTATTATTTCAGCCCTTGTTTCCTTTTATAATGGAATTTAAGTTTGCGCGTGCGCAGAGTAAAGTATTGATTTGGCAACAATGAAACTGATAGGGGACCGTCTATTTCGTAGCCAGCACATTCCCTGAACATTTTATCCAGATCGGATGAAAACTGTGGAAAATAAGTGTTATAAGGATTTTATATTGGCGCATACGCAGTAGCTATTAATGATACAATCATGTTGAAATTGTTATAAGATAATCAAATTGTCAGTCCCCAACTATCATCCAAATTTGAGCGAGATCGAACGACTAGGGCGTGAGAAAATGATGCTTAGTGGAATTTACGTTTGTGCATGCGCAGAATGAGGTATTGAGTCAAGTACGTTGAAACTAATAGGGGTCTCCTTCCTAGCCCGCACGTCACCTGAAAATGTCATCCAAATCGGATGAAAACTGTGGGTGAAAATTAAGCTTGTTACAAGGGTTTGCGGACACACACACACACAGACAAACACGGAACCAAAGTTGTTCCGAATGGTCTAAAACGTAAAATGCGAGTGGAAATTTTGATTTCAGAGACAACAAATTGTTTCGCTCCCAAAAGTGATAACAATGTTTCCGCTACCTTTTGGTAGACTGGGGAGCCAAATAAATAAATTTGAAAAAATCGCCCATCGCCCACCACTAAAAAAAATATCGCTGATAGATGTAGTTTCACAAAAAATCCAAGGAAAGGTGACCGTGAGCCGGAGAGGCGTGAGAGTTTAAACTGAAGAAGTTGACATTACTAACCCCGATCTACGATAGGTACTTGTTTTCCGTAAGAAATCTGCGGTCTTGCAACATTTCTCACGCCCTACTTCAACAACCGGAGATTATATGCCGTAAAAAGAGGGTTTGAGAGGCCTGTAAAAGGTCTAAATGCCCTCCCTCTCAGCCTTTTTTGAAATTTCTCCACGTTCGCGTCGTTGCGGGTTCCGATGTCCACTGCGAACGGCCTCTTCAAACTTGAGATAAGGGAAGCACTTTGCGGGAACACCCTCGTACTAGAGGGACACCATTTCTATTTGAGCCGATGGTCGAGTTATGAGAATATCGGCAAGCCCTGTGGATCCAGTGATTCTCAACCTTTCCGTTGTCGATTACAAAACGGTCATTATTGAAAACAACCCAAAAATTGGTGTACCGTTGTTTTGATTGTCCTTCTTTCCCCCTCCCTCCCTTCCCACTCAATCCGCGCCCCTCATAAGAACATGCTGTAAAAAAACTGGGAAAACGAATTGTTAGTTAGAAAGGCGCTGTTGAAGAGAGTTATGAATCTTTCTTGTATTATTCAAATATTGTTACCATTAGTACATCCCTAAAAGCCTCAAACTATGAAGGATTGAACTGCGCTATCATTTTTTGAGTAGTGCTTACTGTTTTATGACAATACAACATTTACATCTATCTAATAACTACGATTTCAGGGGCAGATTATAATCCCTCACAGAACGTCATTTTGCGATGACAAAGGATGTACAAATAATCAGCAGTACCTATTCAATAACATACATTTATAATTCTCAATATATACTAATATGCGTGATTGTCAAAGGAGTCATAACACAATCAACATCATCATTATTAAATAACAAGAAGAGCGAGAAACCTTTTACGAGTGTTTTGGTGTGGTAGCGGCTATCACGGCAAAGGAGGTAATTAATTTAACGAGTATCCAAGTCGTAACTTTGCATACTCATTAAGGCCGGTATTAATTTTCTCGGGAATCTTCCTTGGTTTTCCATGCTTCTCAGAAGGCTTAGCTTTATTGTGTTAAAGTCCAATGGTAAACACACAAACAAGAAAGAAAAGTTATGTGAGCTCACGCAACTTGTAAGAGCACATAGCGAAACTCTGCGCAGACGCCTATTTGTGCTCCGCCGTCGTATACTTAAACATATTTCATGTTGTTTCAAAACATCATACGTTGCAAATATTTACTCCAAGTTCTGGTTATATCTGTATTGGATATCCCCAGTACGCGAAACTCTTGTTTATATTTGTTAAAAGAAGTATTATTGGCATTATTCATCAAGTCTAAATATAACTGCACAGATGTAGAAGCCTACCAAAGAGAAATTATATTAAAGGTAGGTTTAACTTCTGTAGGGTATGCTGCTCGCTTCGCTCGCTTGAGGAAGTTATACTGCCCACCCAACTTGGCAGACGTTTTTTTCTGTTGGAAATTCTTACAAACAAATTAAATCTTATAAAACTACATGGAACCACGAAAATTTTATTAGGGGATGTTGCTCGCTTCGCTCGCAAGGTATTGCTGTATATGTGTAGGAAAAAACCCGTATTTATTCTGTTGAAATGAGTCATCGAGTCCCTTCTGGTTAGCAACATTGTGAAACGGCGGCGGTCTCGATTTGTAGGAGGAAGTTATATTGGAGGAAGTTATACTGCCCACCCAACTTGGCAGACGTTTTTTTCTGTTGGAAATTCTTACAAACAAATTAAATCTTATAAAACTACGTGGAACCACAAAAAAGTTTATTTGGGGATGTTGCTCGCTTCGCTCGCAAGGCATTGCTGTATATGTGTAGGGCAAACCCGTACCTATTTATTCTGTTGAAATGGTGCTCGAAAGGGAAAGTTCCATCCTTATACGCGCGCGTGCGTTGGCCTGCTCGCAAGGTATTGCGTAGAAGTCGAGTCCCTTCCGTTGTGAAATGGGCGGCGGGGTCGATTAAAAATGTAATTTTAACGATTCGCCTCGCTTCCGCTCGCGATTTGACCAACTTAACGTCACTTTTTTCGATATCCGATTTCGGATTCAGATTCGGCGGGATCAAAGCTGTATTTCGCCCGCGAAAACCGTTCCGAAAAACGTACCTTTATGGGGTATATTTTAATCGGAAAAAACCAAGTTTTTCGGCGGACTTTTCGAGAAAACGGGTCCGTACTCTCGCATTTTTTTAACGCATTTCCCGATACTTTTTTCGCGATCCGATCGCGCCGTCGTCTTCCTCGTTCAAAAACCTACGAAACCCGTATTTTTCCGGAATTGTCAACGGCCGTTTAGAGGGGTAGGGGAAGCGGGGAAGTCCAAAAAGCGCACATTAATTCTTACTTCGACCCCCCTCCCGCCCTACGGCCCATGGTTCGGGTGGGATTAAACAATTTTAAATTCGCTCGTTCCACCTTTCGGAAAATCTCAAGAAGATCCCCCCACTCGTACACTCCCCCCACTCAGCCGTTTGGCCGTGCATAGACACGACAGACAGACAAACAAACAGACAGACGGAGTTTCATTCTTATAAATAACTAGCCGCTCCGGCTCGCTACGCTCGCCTCCACGTCCAGCCGGGGGGCAAGCCCCCCGGACCCCCCATTAAGTTGCTCGCTTCGCTCGCAACGTGTGGCATGTAGGGAATATTGCTCGCTTCGCTCGCAAAGTCTGGCATGTAGGATATGTTGCTCGCTTCGCTCGCAAAGTCTGGCATGTAGAAAATGTAGCACGCTCCGCTCGCAAAGTATAGCATTTAGGGGATGTTGCTCGGTTCGCTCGCAAACGGTAGATCTCTAAGGGTAGGTTTAACTTCTGTAGGGGATGCTGCTCGCTTCGCTCGCAAACGGTAGATCTCTAAGGGTAGGCTTAACTTCTGTAGGGGATGCTGCTCGCTTCGCTCGCTTGAGGAAGTTATACTGCCCACCCAACTTGGCAGACGTTTTTTTCAGTTGGGAATTATTACAAACAAATTAAATCTTATAAAACTACGTGGAACCACGAAAAGTTTATTCGGGAATGTTGCTCGCTTCGCTCGCAAGGTATACCTGTATATGTGTAGGACAAAGTCCGTATTTATTATTTGGAATGGCTCTCGCTTCGCTCGCAAGGTAGGTACCTATGTAGGCATACCTGCTCGCCTCGCAATGTTGTGACATCGAACCCTTCACGTCAATTCTTGAGCCTTCTCTCGTCCACGGCAGAATCATTTTAATCGCTTTGCTCGCTTCTGCTCGCAATTTGACCGAGTTCTCGTCACTTTTTTCGATATCCGATTTCGGATTCAGATTCGTTTCGCTCGCAAAGTCTGGCATGTAGAAAATGTTGCTCGCTTCGCTCGCAAAGTATAGCATTTAGGGGATGTTGCTCGGTTTGCTCGCAAACGGTAGATCTCTAAGGGTAGGTTTAACTTCTGTAGGGGATGCTGCTCGCTTCGCTCGCAAACGGTAGATCTCTAAGGGTAGGTTTAACTTCTGTAGGGGATGCTGCTCGCTTCGCTCGCTTGAGGAAGTTATACTGCCCACCCAACTTGGCAGACGTTTTTTTCAGTTGGGAATTATTACAAACAATTTAAATCTTATAAAACTACGTGGAACCACGAAAAGTTTATTCGGGGATGTTGCTCGCTTCGCTCGCAAGGTATACCTGTATATGTGTAGGACAAAGTCCGTATTTATTATTTGAAATGGCTCTCGCTTCGCTCGCAAGGTAGGTACCTATGTAGGCATACCTGCTCGCCTCGCAACGTTGTGACATCGAACCCTTCACGTCAATTCTTGAGCCTTCTCTCGTCCACGGCAGAATCATTTTAATCGCTTTGCTCGCTTCTGCTCGCAATTTGAGCGAGTTCTCGTCACTTTTTTCGATATCCGATTTCGGATTCAGATTCGGCGGATCCAAAGCTGTATTTCGCCCGCAAAAACCGTTCCGAAAAACGTACCTTTATGGGGTATATTTTAATCGGAAAAAACCAAGTTTTTCGGCGGACTTTTCGAGAAAACGGGTCCGTACTCTCGCATTTTTTTGACGCATTTCCCGATACTTTTTTCGCGATCCGATCGCGCCGTCGTCTTCCTCGTAGGAAAACCTACGAAACCCGTATTTTTCCGGAATTTTCAACGGCCGTTTAGAGGGGTAGGGGAAGCGGGGAAGTGGAAAAAGCGCACATTAATTCTTACTTCGACCCCCCTCCCGCCCTACGGCCCATGGTTCTGGTGGGATTAGAAAATTTTAAATTCGCTCGTTCCACCTTTCGGAAAATCCCAAGAAGATCCCCCCACTCGTAGATCCGGCCCACTCAGCCGTTTGGCCGTGCATAGACACGACAGACAGAGCGACAGACGGAGTTTCATTCTTATTAATAATAGAGATAGAGATATAACACACTACCAGAGCCGACCAGAGAACTAAAAAGTTAATGAGCTAAAATAAATCAGCTAATTACGGTTCTCAAATCAATCTATATGTGACAAATGTTATAATAAACTCGATTTCGTGGAGTAAGAATCCTATTGGCATTGTGTCAGTTGATATGATCGACATATGGTAGATCTTACTGTTTCACCAGTTGCGGTTTACTCCCCTGCTGATATATATATATATATATATATATATATATATATATAAATTTTATTATTATTATTTTTTTCTGTAAAAGAAAATAAGAGTAAACTATCCGGTTTCATTCGATTCTCTAGGTCGATCCCTGCAAATCCATCGGTCGGTCGTCGGAGGCCGATCATTATGAAATTTGGCACAAATATCATCCATCTGCTGAAGGTATGCCAGTAAAATCAGCATTACTTTCGGTCAACCCTAACGTGTAGTACCTGAGCGAACTGGCGTCGTTTCAAAAGAGTTGAAATGAGTGATAACTCTACACACAAAACTGTGTTTCATCTCTCATTCCCACGCCAAGAGTCCGACGAGTATTCGCTCTAGTGGAGGTTCGGAGAAGGTGGTATCAGTTGTTTTGTGTGTCATCAGTTGTTTTGTGTGTGTCGGAGAAGGTGGTATCAGTTGTTTTGTGTGTCATCAGGTGTTTTGTGCGAGGATAAAAATAAAAATGTATCAGTGACTTCAATCGGCTAAAATTCGACTCTCCATCTGAGGAAAAAAAACGAGACTCTCTAGAACGATCAAGTTTGTCCCCCACCCCGGCAACTACTTGGAACCGTTCCCTACAAGAAGAACTGTGAGTTCTTCAATTCCGTTCAACCTGTTTAGTGGACATGTAGGTCAGAATGAAGTGTATAGTTTGGTGGTCTGGATGCTCGCAAGCTCGCATCTCAAAAATACATAACATCAAGTAGTCAATCCCTTGGTAAAAATGCAGATTAGTTGGATATGTAGATCAGAATGAAGTGTATAGTTTCGTGGTCTCATAACACGATCACATAACAGTTTAGAAAAGTAAATATCACTTTTCATTTGTGACTCATGAGCTGCTCCGCGTTGAACGGAATTGAAGAACTCACAGTTCTTCTTGTAGGGAACGGTTCCAAGAAGTTGCCGGGGTGGGGGACAAACTTGATTGTTCGAGAGGGTCTCGTGGAAAAAAACATGGAAAATGAAATAGTTGCAATGCGGTGCTGGACAGGTCAAGTGCTTCATTCTAAAAGCACCAGTAGCCAGTGCGCCCTAGCCAGCACCGCATTGCAACTATTTCATTTTCCATGTTTTTTTCCTCAGATGGAGAGTCAAATTGTAGCCGATTGAAGGTCTCTGATACATTTTTATCCTCGCCATGTTACCGATTACACCTATACAAAGTTTCATCAAAATCGAACGTCGGGAACTGGCATTTAGGTAAAACAATTTTAAGAGGACATACATGATGACACACAAAACAACTGATACCACCTTCTCCGAACCTCCACTAGAGCGAACTGGCGTCGTTTCAAAAGAGTTGAAAAGAGTGATAACTCTACACACAAAACTGTGTTTCATCTCTCATTCCCACGCCAAGAGTCCGACGAGTATTAGGTATGTCGAGTGTCTCCTATAAGGGTGGGGGGGTGGGTACACACACAAAACAACTGATGACACACAAAACAACTGATACCACCTTCTCCGACACACACAAAACAACTGATGACACACAAAACAACTGATACCACCTTCTCCGAACCTCCACTAGAGCTTGTCTGCTATTCAACGTAGGAAGCTGACATTTGAAAGGGAGGCTCAAGGGAGAATGCCGAAGACGACTGAGAAGTCATCGATCAGCTGAGAAAGCTCCCAAGTCATTCTGTCTCATATTCGACGCAGGAAGAGTCCATTTTACGCGGATCTCCATACAAAAACATGCGTTTCTCCCTGTTATTATAGACACCATCCTAAAAAATCGGATGGATCCACCCGGGTCGCTGTTCGTTCATCCAATAGCTCTCCTTATGGGCTAGAACTTTAGCAGGAAAATAAATAACCACATGGGATCGAATCATAACTGGTGGATTTATCAAAATTGCCTAGTATCTACCACGCTCGTCTCAAAGAAAATACGACGACGTCAGCCAGTAGAAAATATTAATAAAAGAGAATAATAAGAGACGGTCTATAAGACAAGCATTGTTAGCAGAACCATCTTTTCGAATGGATATAAGTAAAAGAGCTTATTAAAGGTGAAGAGAGATTTTAGCCCCTCACATTGCTTGTTGTTGTTCAAGAGTCTCCGTATTAAATTTCTTCGTCCTACATTGAATAGGAGAGATTTGAGTACACTTTTGCCTTGATTATGACTGATATTAAAGCTCGTGGTCAGAAGATCCGACTCGATGATACCAGATATCAAAATTTGGTCCAAATCAGATGGTCTGACAATAATAGAGGAAAGTACCCTAAACTGGACCCCTCCCCCTAAAGTGGACCCCTGGTGTTCTGAGACTGCATTCTCCTGAACTCTATCCTATTCAACTGTAAACAGTAGTTTAGGCATCTACCACTATGTAGTGGAGCACTCTGCACTTTTTGGGCACTCTCGTCTATATATAATATTTCGAGGTGTTACAGATGGCCGGAAAATACAGGAAACAAATAAATATATTATTATAAAGATATTCTGAAAATGAATGACCACTGTAAACGTGTTCTACGCCCCCAAGTTCCGCCTTGCCAACGGGTGTAATAGCCCATTTTCTACGAAAAGTTGGGTAAAATATATTCATTAGAATGGTCACATTATTAACAAAAGACTATCTTATTCTTCATAACGTTTTAGAAGGGAAAGAAAACATGAATTATCTCAAGAGGAAGGGTACGGTTATTTTTAGAAAGGATTTAAATTGCGTTCTAAAGGAATTCGGCGTTAAAGGAAGAAGACGTTTTGGCAACATCGATCTTTCTAGAAGTGGACCTGTCCACATCCTTTTTGCGAATAAATTGTCTAAATCTGATGTACGTCAGAATGATTTTAAGCTCACCGGATCCTAATTTTATACATCTGAGTTTCACAATTGAAGGACGTGAAATCTCCATGCTTCAATTAAGTTTCGTCATACGTACACGGTAATTTGCATTCTGCAACGCCACCATTCCAATTGGAATTCGTAGAACAGCATCGATGAGATACGCAAAGAGTGATTCCAGTTTGTGTAAAATTGTTCTCAAATTGCAGATATACTCGCTGGCACCGTGTAATTCGAGCAGTTCGGCCCTCCGTATTCAACGTGAATGAAAAACATCGGAGCCAGATGAGAGGGGAGAAATGATATCGGTGGTCCTCGATGATAAATGGAACCTTTTAATTGTGGCCTCACAGCCCCCAGCAAGGGAACCACTATTCAGTTTTGATTGGTTCGCCTGACCCCCGCCGGGCTCGGGGATATCTAATGTTTTCCAGGGACTGTGGGAAAACGTGGGAATTAAATACGGAGCTACCGTTCAAACGACTAGGCATCAAATTAGGCGGTAGCCGCACGTGGGGGACAGCGCGGAGTACTAATGGCTGAGAACGGGGCAGTGGGCGGCAGACTCCCCCGCATATGTGCGTTTCTAACTTTTCCATAAAAGGTTGTAATTACGTAATGAAATGCATTGATATGCACGCACTTTCATCAATGGATAGCTTTTGCAGGCCATTTGACAACCCCAACAGGAAAATTCCAGTCATACAACATGATCGTATGAGCAAATTTTGTTAAATTACCGTTTTTTTACGCGTACGAGCTTCTTGTCAAGGAGACCACTATTTGTCTATTGTGACAAAAAGTCCCTGTTATCATTTAAGAACCCGTTTTATTGCCCCTTCTCTCACAAAGTGAAGGAGCTTTTCGGGCATCTCCTGAGCAATGTCGGTAGGAGAGAGGGTACCCTTCGCGAAGTGTCGGAATCTTAAAGACACAACAGCAGGGCAATCACAAAGGATATGATCCGCTGTTTCGATCTCTTCGCAGCAGAGACGACGATCTGTTGTCCTGGCTTTGCCCATCTTGTTGAGATGGTATCTCAGCGGACAATGGCCAGTGAGGGGACCGACAATAACGCGAAAGTCTTTACGCCTCAGTGACAGAAGAGCTCTTTTTCTTGGGTCCTTATTAGACACTTAGCTTGCCTCTGCTTAGGAGTGTTTTGCCAATGTCCTAAAGCCCCAGGGGTTTAGGCCGACAGGGTAAGACTCCGATCCTTGTTTAGGCGGTCGGCTTCCTCGTTCCCAACTATCCCCTCATGACCAGGTAACCACAGCAAAGCGAGTTTGTTGCCATGGGCGGCGGTCTTGAAAGACTTGAGGCAGTCCCAGGTCAGCTTAGATGTAAATCACCAATTACCTCTAACTATAATAATATATTTTAAATTGAATAGACATTTAGATAATTTCAGTAAATAGAAATTGTTAATACCTAATTGTATGGCAAAAAAACGCATACTATAACAAAGTTTGGCGATTCAAACAGCTTTTTGATTCTTGATTTTTTTGCAGTTTTTACAGATTTTTCAGCAAATACTAATCAATTTTATAGAGAATATATAATGCCACGGCGCGATGCAGCGTTGGAAAAAACATTCAAATTTGGAAAATACCTTACACGGTGAACAAAACATTGAACGTTTGACAAATATATTATACATCAAATAAATACATTCTACAGCTAAAAAAAATAGTTAGTTTAGTAATAGCTAGTAAATACATTAATGATAAAAAACTTAAAAATTCGAAAATCGAAGGTTGTCGCCCAACTTCGCATTTCAGTTTAGCGCTAAAATGGCTATAGCTTTCGAATTAAAATAGATAAATAGTAAAATTATATATGTATATATATACATATATATATATATATATATATATATATATATATATATATATATATATATATATATATATATATATATATATATATATATATATATACATGTGGTAAATCGTAGAATTGTAGCAGTTCAACACTATGAGTTACAAGCATATTCTTACACATGTTTATAAAACTTTTTCGTCTCTACCTAGGCAATTGGTGCATACCTACTATCCAACGCTACTTATTCAGTTTATACAACAGGTAGGTACGTTGTTATCTTTACTTCAGCTTCATGCGACAATGGAAGAAAATTGAATGTCTCTACAATGGAAAAAAAACTATTCGACGTCGCTATTGTTTGAGAAACCAGTTGAACCTGGTTTCTGAGGACCTCAATAAAACTGGCAGTTGATGTCAAATCTTCCAAGGTGGCCTCTGCGAAAGGTTTTTAATTCGGCCTTCCGCTCTTGATTTCAACACGGTACACCGTCGCGTCAGAGAGTTCAACCCGGATCTGTACAAAAATCTAGTTCACGAGGAAATAGAAAAATACAGTCAGATGCCCTTTTCTGAAAGGAAATCAAGAGCGGAAGGCCGAATTAAAAACCTTTCGCAGAGGCCACCTTGGAAGATTTGACATCAACTGCCAGTTTTATTGAGGTCCTCAGAAACCAGGTTCAACTGGTTTCTCAAACAATAGCGACGTCGAATAGTTTTTTTTCCATTGTAGAGACATCCAATTTTCTTCCATTGTCGCATGAAGCTGAAGTAAAGATAACAACGTACCTACCTGTTGTATAAACTGAATAAGTAGCGTTGGATAGTAGGTATGCACCAATTGCCTAGGTAGAGACGAAAAAGTTTTATATATATATATATATATATATATATATATATATATATATATATATATATATATATATAACTCAAGGAATGTTAACGCTCTACAACCAATGCCATGTTTTGTAGGGGGTATCATTGAAGTGTTATCTGGTAAAATAGGGCAAAAAATGTATGGCCATACTTTTTTTTAATTATCGATTTCCATAAGCTGATGTCTCAAAGTCACAGATAGTATCGACAAAGTGGACTTTTGGAAAAACTAATAGCAAATTTTTGTCAGCTTTAGTTTCGTATAGTGGTCATGCCACTAGGACACTTAGTTACGGAGATTTATGTGAAAATTAAAAATTGTTCCTTCAAAGGCACAGGAGCTTGGAATGGGGACATGATACATTTACCACCGAATTGGTCCTAACCAGACTATGAAGTAAAACTTTGTGCTCCAAGTATTTCCCTCTACTCCCATTTTTGAGCATTCGAAGCTTGGACTAATAGAGCTCGTAAAGGCGCTCGGCTTGGCCATCTAACTTTAAACTCTTCCTTCTTCATGACCAACGGAGAACTTTCATGTGTTATAAATTCACATTTCTGACCTCAGATTTGGATTCAGTACACTAGAAAACCGCCAGGTACCAACTTTCAACTCAAAAGACAGTTTAGTTTGGCTAATAAACGGGTTGGAAGATGCACGCGTCACGCGTAGAAGTGCAAGAGAGCTGAGGATTACCCCCCGGCGGACGCAAGCCGTGACGTAATCGTCCAAATGAATTTCAAGAGCCGTATTACTGGTCAGATACCAATCATATAGCACCTTTTTGAAAAGTTATCATGATTTCAAAAAGCGATTTGGCCTATCTGGGAGTACTCTTGTGGATTATGGGGATCAGCTGCTGCTAGTCACATAAAGAAAATACAAGTGACTCAAAATCGAATCCTACGTATCATTACTGGAGCACCCTGGTACGTTCGCAATTTGACCCTGCATTCCTACAGTCCAGGAAGTTATTCGGAGCGCATACCGAAGGCTAGATGTCAAAATGTCAGGACACGGAAACACACTGATTGCGAGTATTCCAGAGAACCCACCCCCACCACCAGATAGAAGACAACTCAAGAGGAAGAGGCCACAGGACCACTTAGCAGATTGACCAATTTTAATCTTTCGTTTCTTTCGTTATCTTGTTTATGTACATACTTATTAACCCACATATCATATTTGTTATCATTACTTGTTATCAATTTCGCTATCAATAATTTGATATCAATACTCACTTTAATTGTTCACTAAATTACCCATTACTAGCATATCTAGAATAGTACTGATACAGAACAGCCAGTAGGCTGCACCTTGAGCATGTAACAAGTGAATTAATCTTGGATTACTATATCAATTTGCTCACAACTGAAATGTCCATATAGACAATAAAATTCTACATTAAAAAGTAATAACAGGTGTGCTAAAGACCACACGGGAGAAGATTAAACTTCTATGACGATTTGGACATTACTTTCCACTCTGTTGGGATGTTGGGAAAGTAAAAGTGGACAGGCTCCGCCCCTGGGCCCTCGGTAACTTTCCGCCCTGAGCCTTCGGCTAAAATGCTAAAACATGGAACATGCTTTCTTCCTTCTAATTCGTAAATGTAAATAAATTTAAAACTACGACATAAATTTGTTAAAAATCGAAATTAGAATAGAGTACCTATGTAGGTAATTTTCTGTTGTGGTGCGCGTCTACAATTACTATAAGCAAGATTAACTTCTCAACCAAGTGACAACAAAACAAGCGGCATTGTTTACTATATCCATTTATAACATAAATAAATATAAAACTACGACGTGAATATAAGAACAAGTACGAAAGAAATGCGTGATAAATCGAGAGCATTCCAACGAGTGGAGAACGATTTTTGTCCGGTGAAAAATAAAGAAGTTTCATTTCCCCAGCAACGGCTTGGTTGTCAAAACAGCGTGACGGAAAAGAACGTGACGGTAAAATCGTATTCACACCCCGCTAAATTTTTCGACGCGGTGCGCCTATAGAAGTTTACACTTCAAAACGAAAAAAAATAAAAAAAAGTCCAGTCATGCAGCATGACCCCATGAGCGAATTTTTGAAGATGTTTCATGCAAATATTACCGATTTTTACAACTAGCGAACGGCATTATTTCGATTTTTGACTGATTTTTCAACTTTCAAATTTTTGAAAACTTGATACATATTCTTATAGAAGATTTTACGCTGATTCCGAATATACCACATGTTAGTATGCTGAAAAAATTATTTCGCATAACAAATCGCAAAAAAACAGGCTATTTTGAAATTTTTGACTACATTTTTGAAAATTTCAACCCGAAGATGTAATCCGATCATGCTGGCCAACGAACTTGAACTTTCGTTTTGTGTCCTTAACATTTTAAAATTTGTTTGAAGTTTCTAGCACAATTCTACGGACAGTTATCGTCTGGAATGACACATACATATATACATACATACATGCATACATACATTAAAAAATGCGTTAAACTTCAGAATATGATTCAGAATAGCCTGAAACGGATTTCTGCATAAAATGTTTTCAAAAATTCACATTCTACAAAATTTTGAGGTGAGAGCAATAGCTTAATTTTCTTCAAAAATTCGGTAACATGAAAATCCCCCATTCGGTTGTCTGTTAGTTGCCCTTGGGCAACCCTCTATAATTGGTTCAGATAGTACGAACCATTGATACAATCGCTCTTGGTACCAATAGACTTGATAGTTCAACAGCATCGCACGCAACTCATCTCTTTCGGAGTTGGGCAACGTAACAGCGGGTTATCAATCTTCGGGTTGAATAAAATTCCCCAGAGGAGGTATAGATATATGGAACGGTCTTTTCGTAGGAAGACATATTGGAAATACTTAATCCCACGTCAAAATGCCCCTCTCCGCCCTCAACTGGGATTCTCTGTAGCTATATCCGCTCTTCATAATCCTTGATGGATTTGAAACCTGTCACATCAGCTTTGTTTCAGCACGATGACGACCGCCCCTCGCGAGGCGTGGAATGTTCCAATTTTATTTTCGCGTTTTCCCCGCATTCGATTTATCCTTGTGGTTTGTAAAATGGATGTGGTCGTGAAAAGAAAACGCTGCACATTATTACATAAAGGTTCATTATTTCTGTATTAGATAGTCCATCTACGCAGATCTTTTTTTTCCTTTTAATGTAATTTTATTAAAATACAGCCATACAGTTTACAAATGTATAAATGTGATCTAGAAGTTGAAGTTAAATTAATTTATAAATGAAAATAATTCTGGGTAAATTACAGGGTGTTTAAGAATAGTTACATAGTTAAAGGGCATTGATAAATTATCATATAAACGGTCAAATAATATTGCTCTTTGGTGGGTAAAAAAATTGCATTCCATTATTAAATTTTCTGCGTCACATGTTTTACAGTCACAATATGAGCACTCAGGGGATTCTCGCACATTTATACGGTGCAGATATTCCGGGGTTACCGCTATTCCTGTCCTGAGTCTAGAGAGAACTCTGCATAATTTTCTCTCTTCTGGTGCATCATTCGTCCATGTTCTTGTTGGTAGAGTTGGTTGATGGTTTTCGTAGAATGGTAGTGTGTCGGTTTTTGCATAAGTTTCTCGCCACCGTAAATTTAAATGCAACTGTATAACCCTGTAAATATGCTCTTTTGGCAGGGTAACATTGATGAATGACCCTACCCTCGCCAGTTGCTTGGCTAAGGCGTCTCATAGCAGTATTATTTTGTGCCTTTCATAGTACACCGATGCAGTGATTGGAGTGACTGATCTACTGTGGTCTTATTGGCTTTTGTCGGTGCTGGGTTTCTTATCAGATGAACGCAGATCATTGGTCTATCATTGGTGGATTGTAAAAAGGTTCCTCACGACCCAAATTCAAAAAACGCTGCAAATTATTTCACAAAGGTTTATTATTTTTTCAATTGAGTATGATCGTAGTTTTAGTTGGCTTGCGTACGTCATAAGGCCCGTCCAGACTCCTCGGCGTGTCCTATTTCGAGTTGCTACAACCTATACTTCTATAATTATATACGTATGTTTATATTTCTCGATTTGAGCTCCTATCTATTCAAATAATTATTGCCTTTATGATATCATTATCTAAGTACGTACGAAAAGTCGAGAGGATATGTTATTAAATATGCGTAGGCAAAGCATTGGCAAAATATACAAATATGACCTAGGAAAAAACATATATTCATGCCTCGAAGGAACATGAAATTCGAAAGCAACACAAGTGAAGGAAGTTTTCCCTACTCCCTAGGTCTCGTTACCTCACAACCGGAGGTTCACCACCCTACTAAGCTTACAATATCATATCACTCATATTTTTCCATCAACATTCATTTGAAAGTTGTGCATTTTGAGATTAGTGAATTTTGTCCTAACATAAGAATAATAATTATTAGGTCGTGCCGTTGTAGTCGTGCATGATCAGGTCCTAAATTGTTCTGTTGCGAAGTCCTACTGCCCATTGTTATCCTAACCGTGCGCGCGTACGTCAGTCTAACACTATAAGCCTCGAAAAAGACACTTTTCCACCTATTTTTGGCTCATAGCACCCATGGGTGTGGAGCGATCGAGCTAGCGAGAAGTTAGGACCAACTAGACCCCAAGTGGAGTCTATGTGCGAAAGAACGGATTTTTTAAGTCAGTTCTAAGGCCTTTTATTGCCGCGAACGGCGGACGGCGAACGGTGGACTGTGGACGGACATTGCAAATTTGGATTCCACGCACTTTGAAACGTAAAATGACAAAGTTTGAGGGGGGGGGGGGGGGGGGGGTTATAAAAATTTTTTGCTATACGATCACATAGGCTTATTATTAAAAATAATAAACCAAAGTGAGTTTTCAATGCTAAAACGTTCCTGTTGATATTTTCAATCATGCGCCGGTTAGTAAAATGACAAGAATAACTGAAAAATTGACGGTTTTCAGTTTTAATGAAGGTCTAACTCAAAATTAGGTGTAGGATCATGTGGAATAATAGGTAACTGAACTCATCTTGGCATTCCAGCCACGAGAATACTCTGCAGCGATCTATCACATCTTCTCACTTCCTAAGGCTGTTCGTCCAGTGGACGCGATTTCGCGCGAAGAGGCGAACTGGCGATAAAGAGGCGAATTCGCACAAACGGTTCGCCTCCCTTTAAACACACTGTTTTAACTGAGAACCCGTCCACTGCAAGCGCTGCGGTTGAGCGAAGTGGGGCGAAAAGGGGCGAACGCGACGAGAATCAAGCCAGTTTGTTTTTCAACGCGTCAACACGCGAAATGGATGTTGACAGTGTGTTTGAAGGGAGGCGAACCGTTCGCGCGAATTCGCCTCTTTTCGCCTGTTCGCCTCTTCGCGTGAAATCGCGTCCACTGGACGGACAGCCTAACAGAAGTGCCGGAAAGACTATGACGTATATGCCTTGAACAGTAAACTTTACTACTTTTTCGAAAGAAGAACGAAAAATCCTGGAGACTGGAATATCTCATGAAAACTGCTCTGTTTATTACTCTTTCCGATAGGCTATTTACCGTTATTGTGCTTTGAAAAAACAGTTCTCATAGTTCAATTTCCGATTGAAAAAACTCCAGGTTCTTAAGAAAAATCAGGGATTTTTTTCATATCTCGAACCCAAATTCTTAAGAAAAATCAGGCATTTATCCAATAAGACATTTGATTCTCTTTTTAACTGTATCCTGAAATTTGAATTTACACAGAGTTATGATATTTTTAGTGACATAAGGTCGAAAACACGAAAAAAAAATCATGAAAATTAAATTACTCGAAAACTAAGCGTTAAAAAAAAATTCTCTTTGAGAAAATGTCGATCAAAAATGAGCTTAAAATCGACCTTGTATACAGAGAGTGCCAGCTATTATGAACCAAGCTCGTAATTCGCTTTAAAATCAGCTTCAAAAAAGGTTAAATGTAACCCCCAGTAATTGTTTGTAATTGTTAAATGTAACCCCCAGTAATTTTTATCGCAGATTCAGATTTACGTCAAATTTTATGATAGAATTACTCTTTATTCGATTTTTTTGACCGCGCGCAATCTGTGCAACGCGTCAATGAATTTGCGCGCAAATCAGTCAGATTTACGTCAAATTTTATGATAAGATTACTCCTTATTCGATTTTTTGGACCGCGCGCAATCTGTGCAACGCGTCAATGAATTTGCGTGCAGTGGTGATATTGGCGAAATTGACTATGACCGTATAGCCTAAGTGTGGCACATGATTTAACACTATTTTTAACGTCAACTAGAGTTGTGGTATTCGTTTTTCAATTTGCCTTCATTCATCATCAGAAGTACCCACTCTCTAGGTGAAATTTAACCATTTTCACTCTAAATCGCAATGGAACAAAGAATCGCGAAAGTAATTCCAATGGAATTCTGACTTCCCGAAATCGAGTTTATTATAACTTCTGTATCATATTGGGCTTGTGAAGCGTAGATAGGTAATCACCACATTGATTTTCAGTTGTTTCGACAAGGTTGATGCTAACAAACAACCTAGAAATAATATATATATGACAGAGCGTTGGTGTTACCATGACGATAGAATGATAATGAACAAGTGAATAAATGGAATAAAGTGAAGCTTTAGAAATCCACGTAGGTAGGTATAGTACAAAGCTGTATTCAATCGAATCACCTACTTCAATTATATTAATTTATTAAATTATTGATTAGTAAATACTTGAATACTCCTTATTATATTATTATTTTTATTCAAACAACAGAAGGTTAATTACTTCCGAGTCTACCAAGGTCGGAACGTTTTAGCCAATTTTCTAAGAAAATGAAGCTATTGCAATGAATCCGAATTTTCTTTCATAGAAATTCGTTTTGAAATTTCTTGCGTTTAAGGCTGTTTGATATGTGTATGTAGAGTTTGATGAAAAAGTTCTTGTTCTTTTCAATTTGCGCGCAAACAGAGGGTCGTTGAAACTTCTTGGTGGTCTCAGCGTTATTCTTTCTGAGTCACCTGGTTATTTTGTATAATTGCTGTAAGTAATACCTATTCTCAGTTCTCGACTTACTGTGATCAGCTTTGGAACCTCCAAGGCTAATTTCTTTTCTTTTCAACCTGCCGTTTTACTAACCTTTTTGTTTTGTTGTTTTGACAATTTTAGAAAAAAAATTCAACATTCACTCACTATAAACCGTAAAATTGTAGGGTCCGGAGCTGTAAAGATGTGAACCCTTTTGGGAGGCAAGAGGCGCCACGTTTTGTTCATTTACTAGTTATATTATGGGGATTACTAATAATTATAGACCAATTATCTGCGTAGACGATAATACATAAATACTAAACTCTTGTGTAATAATTTGCAGCAATTCTCA
Source organism: Adelphocoris suturalis (assembly GCA_030762985.1). Lineage (NCBI taxonomy): Eukaryota > Metazoa > Arthropoda > Insecta > Hemiptera > Miridae > Adelphocoris > Adelphocoris suturalis. The sequence goes on along the minus strand of CM061050.1, from coordinate 24,769,628 downwards.
CTAGGGTTCCAATCACCTAATTTCATCATTATGCACCTCACCTAAAAACATGTTTCAAGGCCTATAATTATGAATGAGGGTTAAATAGATACTTATTTCGTTTCCGTACCTACTTCATTGTCGGATTTCATTGAGAATGCAAAGCTGCATTTTCATTTCCATGACATTCTGTTTCAATGTAGGATTCATCTCAGTACAATGTGATCTCTTGAAAGCGGTCTTGATAGTTGCAACAGAAAAAGAAAGAGAAGGATTAATCCTGACTCGGCAGTTGAAATCGGCTTAATCGAGCAGAAGCTCCCATTGTGAGACAGGTACTTCTAGAGAGGGCAATTGTCAGTGAAGAAAACGTGCTAATGATGCATTTAGGCAAGTTCAAAACGATTACCCTTGGTTCTTCCTGTCTTTTTTTTTTCCAAGTCATTTATTTTCAAATGGATACTCCGAAAAGTACTTATAACAGAGTTTCGATAAAAGTTCTGCCAAATTATTAATCTTTCGAAATAGTGTTATTATCATACGAACTAAATCACTCGCGACGAAATTGTGGAAACCCATTTCAATAAAAAACGGAAGTTAAAGGAGAGCGTTGTCTAATTCCACGAAAAAAAAAAAAGCTACATACGAAATTACAGCTTCCTAGAGTGTAAAGTATAGAAATTAGCTTTAAAAGCCACTCATCTGATCCGGACCCTGGACATCGTCAAGTAAATGTCCTAAAGAGGCTACATACGAAATTACAGCTTCCTAGAGTGTAAAGCATAGAAATTAGCTTTAAGAGCCACACATCTGATCCGGACCCTGAGCATCGTCAAGTAAATGTCCTAAAGAGGCTACATACGAAATTACAGCTTCCTAGAGTGTAAAGCATAGAAATTAGCTTTAAGAGCCACACATCTGATCCGGACCCTGAGCATCGTCAAGTAAATGTCCTAAAGAGGCTACAAATGAAATTACAGCTTCCTAGAGTGTAAAGTATAGAAATTACCTATTCAAATTATTTAACCTCCGCTTCACAAATCAAACCGTTTTCGTAATACTCAGATCACCTGCTATGAATCAAATCATCGAAACACAAGCTCAATGAAATCATCAGAAATTAACAAGGGGTTGCAATCATGTTGACAATATCAATTATTGAGAATGATCACCTGTGTGTAAACAATTATTTATATAACCATGCTCATAACTCAGTTTGTTGGACACGCACTTCGCAGTAGTTAACATAATATTGTTGGATAAATCGAGAGCTTTCGAACGAATGGTCAACGAATTTTGTGGGATGAAAAACGACGAAGTACCATATCCCTAGCAACGACTCGGTTGTACGTGAAAATCATCCGTCACACATTTCGTTACCATCCCGCGTTCCATTTTCGGCTAGTTAGTCCATGGCTAAAACACATTCTGTGTTAAAAAAGAGTTACAACGTTAGATCGATTTCAACATAGCAGCAAGTACCTAATATGGATACGGGGGAGATCTCGTTGATATACCATATAGGATGAGGTTTAGGGAAAAAGAGTAGGGACCATGTCTCCAATTTCGCTTGGTAAGATGTAACTTTGGAAGGGAAACAATGACTAAGTATACCTTATTATGGGGAATTTCTTGATAAAGTAGTTAAAATGTTATCATTTAGAGGTTAAAAATTGGGTTTTGAAAATAGATACGGTCTTGAAGCTTTATACGAACTAAATCACTCGCGACGAAGTTGTGGAAAGCCTTTTCAAAACGGAAGTTAGTGAAAAACGTTGTCTATTTCCACGAAAAATGAAGAGTTACAATGTTAAATCGATTTCGACGGTTTGGCCATCATCAGTAACAAACAATAACTATTGACAACTACTACAATAACTAAAACAGTTACTAACTAAATAGTTACTGTTTGTCACTGATGATGGCCTAACCGTCGAAATCCGTTCAACATTGTAACTCTCCATTTTTCGTGGAAGTAGACAACGTTTTTCACTAACTTCCGTCTTAAAGCTTTACTATAGTCCGTTAAAGATAAAATCAGTGTGCAGGATAAAAGTGGGGTTAAACAATTATAATGTTCTTGCGGCGATGAGTATTCCGGTCAAACTGGTAGGAAATTCAGGAAAAGAATAGACGAACCCCCCCCCCCCCCCCCCCCCCTCCTACAACCACTGGTTGTGCCGTAACTAACGTTGACAGACTGAAGTTGGCAACCACCTTCCCATTTAATACAGTATTATTTAAGTGTAATAAGTAATAAAGTAAAGGTGGGTTCACATCCATGCGGAAATGCGTAAATGCGGCTACCCGGTTATGAATTCGGCCTTCTGATTGGCTAGCGGCAGTCGGAAGAGTGGGGTGAATCTTGCCGGACAAGCACTCTTGAAACGGACTGTACACATCTGAAAAATTAGATATTTTACCGGATAGCCGCATTTACGCATGTGCGCAGTTGCCCATTGCGCAGTTTTCTTTTGTTTGATAAAGAAAGATAAGATAAGAAGGTAGCGAACCTTCGTTTCTCTTTGTTGGTTTCTTTCGATATAGTTTGGATTGTATTTGATAAAGATAAAGAGCTTGCGTATAATAATAACAATAATAAATTAATAAAACACTCAAATTAAACACGGTTTTAGGCAGATGAGGCCAAGTTGGGTTAAACATACTTAAGTGTAGGTACCGATTTTGCGATCTCTCCAACAACCTACCTTATTGATGATTCTATTCCATTTGTTTTTTGAGACATTTTTTGATTATAGATTAGCAATTTCCTGCTTGTCGAATGAGTAGGTATTTGAAAAGAGATGGCCAACTTTTCCTTACGAAATGGGCCAATTAGCTACGTTCAGTATGTAAGTAGGTACTTCTTACACTCAATGCACTAAAATGATTTGAAATACGCCAACCTACACATTTTTTCGGGTAGAAATACCCATAATGTTATCTTGGGAAAATTACCAGTTGATGAAAGGACCGAATAATTACCCTACAATCTCATTTCAAAACGACGTCGCCTTTGCAGTTAATGTAGGTAGGTACATAGATAGGTACATAAAAATCTCTTGTGTATGTCCTCATGATTAATGAGTTTATTATTCAACTTCGTTCATGGAGCTTTAATGTCCGTGAAATGACCGGTAGGAGAAAATTCGGGAGGAAACAAGTCTGTTTGAGGAATGCTATGGTAATAGAAGACACAAACAATAATAACGCAATGATAAAATTTTCTGCTTTTCGAATAAGTAGGTATTTGAGAAGAGATAACACTTTTGCAAAACAAAAAGGAAGTAGGTATAGAAATACTACTTGTTCTTACGAAATGGACATACTCGTATTACCTACGCTAAGTAAGTACTTCTTATGGTGCATCAATGCATAAATTATTTGTAATGCGCCAACCTACACAAATTTTCGGGTAGAAATATAATGTTATCTTGGAATAAGCAGTAGATGAAAGGATCGAATAATATTACCCAACAGTCTCATTTTAAAACGACGTCGCCTTTGCAGTTTTAATGTACATACATAACAATTTCTTCTGTACGCCCTCATGATTTTTTTATGAGTTTATTATTCAACATTGTTAATGGAGCTGTAATTTCCAAGAAATGTGTGATAGTTTGAAGAAAATTCGGGAGGAAATATGTCTCTTTGGAAAAAGGCAATGGTAATATAAGACAACAACAATGATAACACAATGATAACACAACCGGATGGTTAAGAACGGCCTGCCGCATTTCCACACTCCCCTCCACTACTTCCAACCCCCTCCACTACTTAAACGCATTGCCGCATTACCGCATTTCCGCATGGATGTGAACCCACCTTAAGTGTAAGTAATAAGTAAGTGTAAGTAATAAGTGAGTGTATGTGTTCGAGCAGTATTGTCTCCCGATTGAGCGAGATGGCACATGAAGTCTGAACTAGCTTTATTAAGTTTAATTTTTCAACTGTAGGTATCTCAAGTTTTGGTATTGGTTTTAGTTATTGAGTTGAATGTATAGCTTCAAGATTTAAAGTTATATGGGTGAGCTGAGGAATGAACAATTTAATTGGGTGGTATTTGCCAGTAGTTAGAAACTTTGGTAGTTTCATAAAAATTGGCCCATTAGTCTGGGAGTTTTTTCAGTGTCATCCAATTTTATTTTAGTGCATGGGCAGTAGTTATTTTTCTATCAAATGGGATAAAATCCATGGTGCTCCTCCCCGAGATTGAACCGTACAGGATCTATGACGAGAAATCGACATTTTATGGAATTTTTGCGCATGGGTACAGACCATTATTGATCCGACTGCAAAGATAATTATAGGAGAAGCGAATAGCATAGTTTTACTGTACCTCCTCTAAAACGCATCATGAATATGCTAGGTAGGCCCCACCCCCTTCCTATTAGCCATCATGAAGCCCTGATATGAACTATCCTATATTTGTTTCACATCAATTTGCATTCAATAGATTGTGAAATTGAACCATAGTTGGTACGAAGGAAGATGTATTGTATGCCCCGTTCGGGTGGCATATGTGATTCGCAATGCTGTCAACACAAATACAAATTTTAGCAGTTTCGGCGTATACAGATCGTTACAATGATGAAAGTTCGGCTCGATAATGAAGAGACTTTGGACATGAATTTGAATCATTTCCTGTTCGGAACCTTTTCATCTAGCTGCATTTTTTCATCTGTTTAACTGGAAGTAAGAGAAACAGCAAAAAATAAATCCTTGCAGAAGAGGTTTCATTACTTCTTCTTTATTCGCAGTCCATGTCGTCTTATCCAAACCAATTTCTTCCACCGTAATTGCAAATTGGCTACCGAGATAAAACGACTGAAAGGCTTCACAGAAAGAACGTAAAGAGAGAAGCAATAGAAATAGATAAATTAGAAAAAGAAGCGAAAGAGGTTTGAGGGGAACGATGGTTGCATAGAAGTTCGATTTTATAGGAAGCAACGTGAAGAATGGGCGAAAACCGCGGCTCTTTTGGGTAGAATACCAAAAGAAAATACAGAGACGAATCGGGATTTTTTTCTTTCACATTGATTGGTATCTAGCTTAAGGTTCCAGAAAGCTGTGAATGTAAACTATCTAATTTGAGACTGCTGCAGTGCGACTGGCAGTTAAATGGATCTTTTATAATACTTATGAGATGGAGTGTCATAAGTTTATGGAGTTTTATCGGAATTATAAAAAATGCCTGCGTAGTTGGGTGTGTCACTAAGCTTAATTGTCAATGCATTTTCAAAGATTACTTAACCGTATTTTATTTAATTAATAGAAAGAGAGGATTTATTAAATTGTAGTATATAAAATAGTTATGCAAAAGCGTGCTCTGACGTCTCTGTGGAATAATGATTGAATAAAATTTTACGTTTGCGTATGCGTAGGCACTTTCTTTGATAAGGTAGCAATAGAAATCTGAGAGTATAATGTCACCTCACGATTTCTGAGAAATCCATTAAAATGAGGAACTTGCACCCATCTGAAATTCAGCCTGAAACCTTTTCTACTATACTCTAGACCACCTCTGATTCACAAATATAAGACGAAACATGTCAATAAAATTTATTTTCATAATTATAATCTAATTTTAAAATCAAGAGAAGGGGAAGGCGCTGCGAGCGCTACGTGATTAGCTAGCTAATGTGTGACGTCACCGTATTTGTGAGCTATATAGAGCATGGCCATTTCCACTCTGGTATCAACTACACTATCTTTAAATTGATAAAGTAAAGTGTCTGTATGTATGTACATCCATAACTTTTGAACGGATTGACCGATTTGCGCGATTCTTTTTTTAATATGACCAGCCACTTCCGGCGCAAAATATAGGCTGCATTAAAACTGCGCAACCCCTGCTCAGCTGAGTGAGCGAAGCGAGCAACATTTCCTACGTACATTGGATTTCAACGAGTGTTTTCGTATACATATACAGCCATACCGAGCGAGCGAAGCGAGCAACATCCCCTACACACGTTAAACCTACCCTTAGGGATCTACCGTTTGCGAGCAAAGCGAGCAACATCCCCTACATGTTTCAATTGTATTACACCTGAATGGGGGTAAAATACCATCGCATGTACGCAGCCACACATTGCGATCGAGGCGAGCAAGTTAATGGGGGGTCCGGGGGACGTGGAAACTTTACATAATATAAGGTAAAACATGTTTTTCTCGTTGCTTTTTGTGATGTTTCAACAACTACTCGCTCACTAGAAGTATCTACATCGGATCACCATACAGTATACCAACAGCCAAAATTCTTTGAAAAAACAATGGATCTGGAGAGAATCGGGAGAACCAATAATCTGGAGATGTTTTCTGAAGAATCCGCCAGTAGCGCTGACATATTTTACGGTGCCTACAGATCTTTCACCACTAACGAAGTTATCGCTATATTAGGTATTACGTAGGTAGGTAAGTAGTTTTAGTTTAATCACTTTGATGTCTTCACTCCTATCGTTTCGAAAGTCACAAGTTTTATTGAGAGTATGAACTGACTGTAGTTAAAGGTGATAAATTAAACGAAGTCACCTTTTCATACCCCTCCTTCAACTGATTACTCCGGACCTTCAAAATTGAAGAGCAATAAATAGAAGAAAACGGTGTCAAGAATACCAAACCAAAGTAACAAACGACTTGAAATGGAATATTGACTGCCTTCCGATAGTCGGTTCACATAGTAATAGTAAACCGTGACGAATGAATATAAAGTGGGCGGAGTCAACTGCTGTGGGCGTTTTGGCGGACTCTCAGGAAATTCAAACTTTCTTTATTTTTTCAAAATCATAAGAGCCTTTTAACAAAATAATAATAATAATAATTTGCGCCATTTACCTCTAAATTCTATCCACTTTTAATTTCTGCAATTAAAAAAAAAAAGTGTGCAAATTTCTGCAAAAAAAAAGTGCAAGTTCCTCATTGAACTAAGGAGAAATTCTCGTCTTAAGGAATAAAAATTTGCGAAAAAGCATTATCTCCAATGCATTAGGAATCACGAAAAATAGTTAAGCTCCCAACCAGCACGATCCCCATAAATTATTTGTGGTATGTAAAATATATGGTTGTAACATGAACTTAATTTGATTTATTTTATTTTATTTTATTTATTTCAATAATACGGGCAAGCCCAATACACGAGGAGAAAAATATATAACAAATGTATAAATTCAAAATACATAGCGTAAATTACCGCGGCGAACAAAACGAAAAATTGAGTGTACTACTATAAAATAGAATTGAAAATAGATGGAAAAAAAGAAAGTTTATTGTCCAAAGTTAAGGGTGGTTCCACATAAGTTTTTCACTGTCGAGCGAAGCGAGGCTAATGAGGTGTTGAAAAAGTCGACATCTGGATTTTCATTTAGAAGGTTGTTGGCTGTTCGTGGGAGTCTAGATAGGGGGCGGTGGTACATATAGTTTGTCGGCGAGAAAGGTGTCCAAAATAAGCTGTCTAACGGGGCACCAACAAATTCACCATTTCCAGAAGGTGGGTAGAATCGACGCGACCATTGAGGATGTTGTATAAAAATGAAATGTCGGCTAGCTGTCTTCTAACTCGAGGGGGTAAAGTGCCGCAGTGCTCATTAATAGCCTCATAGTTTAAAGAGTCTAATGGTATATGAAGCTTAAATGCCACGTAACGGAGGAAGCGGCGATGAACCCTCTCTAGCTGGTCAATATGGCAATTATAGAATGGGCTCCAGATCACAGAAGAGTACTCCATTAGAGGGACAACCAGAGAATTGTAAAGAGCGGTTATAGCAGAGACGTGGGTGAACTCCCTCGTATTCCTTTTCACGAAACCCAAAGCGCGCATTGCTCGGGAAGAAGTCGATGTGATGTGTTCAGTGAAAGTGAGCTGGGTGTCTAAAAGCACTCCAAGATCACGGGTAGACGTGACTCTTCTCAATAACAAACCGCCGATTGAATAGTCACAGACCAGTGGAATCACAGAGCGATGGAAGGAGATGATGGCACATTTCGAAGGGTTAAGAGATAAACTATTAGTTGAGCACCAGACTGATAGTGAATCCAATGCACCCTGTAGAACCCGACAGTCCTCGTCCGACTTCACAACCCGATACATTTTTAAGTCATCAGCGAATAGAAGGTATTTGACATCACTTAAGACCGTGCACACACTGTTGATTACCAATAGAAATAGCAGAGGTCCAACATGTGATCCTTGAGGAACACCAGTTGTGTGGCAAGGAATGGCCTAGACAACATGTCCTTACACCTAGCTATCATTGATCTACCATCCAAGTAGCTCTCCAACCAACACAGAAGACTGCCAAAGATCCCCAGTGAGCTAAGCACAGATAGTATTACCTGATGGGATAGCTTGTCAAAGGCCTTGGAGAAGTCGGTCGTAATCAAATCGACCTGGTGTCCCCGCTGAAACGCCTGCAGTGTATATTCCTGAAACACGGCCAAGTTGGAAGTAGTCGACCTCCCCTTGACGAAACCGTGCTGTTCGGGAATGATATATGATGAAAAGAGAGGTGTCATCTGTAGTGTAACAAGCTTTTCGAATAATTTTGGTATCGTAGAGATGGTACATATTGGTCTGTAATTTCTTATGTCGGTCTTTTCCCCCCCTTTATGTATTGGTGTAACGTAAGACGACTTCCAGCGAGTAGGGAATACTCCTACAGACAGCGATTTATTGAAAAGTATGTGTAGGGGTGAAGCAAGGGGTGTGAAGCAGGATTTGAGCAGGATAGGAGGCACACCGTCGGGTCCCATTCCCTTTGAGATATCAAGTTGAGAGAGTGAATCGGCAACTGAATTTTCAGATATGGTCAGACTTCCAATCACCGCGACATCCAAATGAGGTCCCTCAGGTACATCAGCACCGGCTTCGTATACAGTGGAAAAGTGAAGTCCAAACAAGTCGACGATTGACTGAGGGTCGTCCGCTGTTTTTTCATCAAGATACATTAGCTGGGGAAGGTCATTTGTACCATCACGGTAATTAATGTAGTTCCAAAATACTTTAACGTTCTGGTGGAGTGAAGACTGGACTGATTCGATGTATTCTGAATAGAGTGATCTTGATAGTTCTTTACAACGGGACCTCAGGGCTGAGAAAACCTCATAATCGTCTCCGAGACTCGAGATCCTGTAGCGGGAATGAACGAAGTTCTTCTGGCGCGAAAGCGAGATGAGCTCAGGGGAAAACCATTTGGGATACAAATAGTCTATCAATAATGCCTTAGGGACGAATCTCTCTATTGCGCCGAGAAGAACATCATAAAATCTATCCACAGCATCATCAACACTCAAAGGATGCCAGTCGCCCCAGACATGAGAGAGTAAATACTGGTTCATCGCTTCGTAGTTACCTTTTTTGAAGTTGTACACAAATTTTCTGGAAGAATGGGTAGTTTTAGATTTTACAGTCGTGGTCGTTCGGAATTGGAATGGGGGGTGCGCTCGATCGATGTCAACTAGTTGATCGCACAGTTCAACAAAAACATCCGAGCAATCAGAGAAAAGGAGGTCCAGAACGTTACCAGATGCATTGTAGAAGTGATTGAATTGCCTTAAGTTGAAGAACTGAATGAAGTCGAAGACAGTAGAGACCTTGGGATTGTTATGAGAGGAGCTGTCCTCAAGATTCCAAAATCCCCAATCAACGCCAGGCAGATTGTAATCACCAACCAGAACGATTTTAAAGTCCGGATAAGAAGTGGTGACCCGTTCAAGCTCCTCAAAGTGCTGCTCGTAGGATGACAAGGGCATGTAGTCTGGAAGATACACAGTTCCGACAATCAATCACTGGTCCGGTAAAATGACAAAAATATGTTCATTTGAGTCAGATGATGGCCATCTAGAGGAACGGAGACGACCTGAGATAGCGATAAGTACGCCACCACCTATTACTTTGAAGGAATTATTTGCCATTGAGCGATCAGTTCTATATATATTGAAGTTACGAAGCCGAAGTTCTAAAGATAAGACGTTTGGGGAGAGCCAAGTTTCGGTTAGGATTAAGACATCGTGGGTTATTAGAGGTGCCTGGTAGTGTATGGAAGAAAGCTTAGTATTTAGACCGCGAACATTTTGATAAAAAAAGGTTAAGATATTGGGCTTGCTTATTCGTTTTTTGGATTTCGTTTAGAGTTTGATAAATTTACTATAGAGGGGACACCATGTATGTATTTGATTGTAAGATCTTTTTCACCCTTACTGATCCGCATCTTTAATGTGGCACGGAGGTCATTGAGATAGGAACGTTGGGCAGGTGTTTTGTCTGAGGACATCGAAACAGTAGGGGGGTTGAGAGATCTGTTTTTAGTCAGGACTTTAGAGGCTGATTCAGGTGAGTCGAGTACGACTTTGATGGGACGTGGCTTCTCAGTATCCAATACTGTACCCAGGCGATTGAGACGCTTAATTAAGTTACCAAAATCAGGAGAGAGGTGATTAAGTAGTTCGTTAACTTTAGTGATGTCCTGTTCCATGGCGCTCAGTTGACTAGTGGGTGCTGGCTCTGGTACATCATACAGTATTACATTAGATGCTCTTTTGCGCCTTTCATCCATTTCAGCAGCCGAAACCTCAATAAGGTGGCCGGTAGAAACAAAGTTTGTCTGCGGATTTGTCGGGGAGTTTACACTTTCGAGAGCTTTTACACGGTTGATCAGGTCCTCCTGCTTCATCTCAGTGACTTCCGATTGTAACTGATCGACTTTAGCGGAAAGATCGGCATACTTACTCGTCGTCGTCAAGTTTGACTTCAATATTACCGATCATAGCTTTTAGTTCGGTTTGAGATGAGGAGACACATTTCATTTCTGAAGCAATCGCCCGCTTTATCTCGACCGACATTTCAGTCTTAAATGACTCCAGAAAAGCCTTCAAAGCCATGGCCTCAGTATTGGGTGTGACATAGGTATCACCAGGGCTAGGGAGTTCACCGGACGTGTTAATTTTCGATGAGGAGGCCACCCGGGGACTATCATCGGCAACTGAGTTATCGGCAGGTTTTGCTTTACAGTTCTGGCATTTCCAAGAATTTTTAGTCAATTTGGCCATCTTTCTAAAGTTTGATTCGCTCATTGAAGCACAGCCAAAATGTAGGGTCGTGGTGCAAATCGAGCATTTTAACGAGTCCTCGGGAATGAGGGAAGAATTGCACCTACCGCAAATCATCTTCGACATAACTGGTAACTGATTATGCAATGAGTATACTAAACCCGCAATGCCAGGATGTTGTGCGTACGGTGTTGATTAATTAGATCAGCTATGACATCGATACCAACGAGCACAGCTAGATAGCGTTCGATTCACGAATCAGAGTGAGCAGGAGTGATAAGACTCGTGATTAGGACCAAAATAAACCAAAACAGTGGAAAACCAGGTAGCGTCAATCAGTTTTCCGAAAAGCCTGAGTGATAGTTTAAACAGTGTACTGACAACTGGGGACTCAGTAAGGAAGACGAGATTCAGGCAACTTTCGGTGAGTATTCTGAGTAATAATTTCAGTGTGTAAAGAGTAAAGTTAAGGACTCACCATAACCTCTCTGAGCTGTATTTTATCAAATCGAGTTTCAGAAACTTTTTCGTTCGTTTCGGATGTAATAACACGATTTGATACGTAGAGATGGTCCAGATGTATAATTCCTATGGGCAATTTAAACGAAAACTTCTCACAGTAAGCAAAAGAAGAAGAGAAATAGCGGAGACGATGTAAACAGAAACGCGCGCGGTAGGTTATAGACTTTAGTTAGGTATTAGTGTGCTCATGTGCTTTTATTGATCAAGGGCCAATGAATTTTAATTCGAATACCCATAGTTTCAATGTTAACAGGAGTTTTCTCACCACCATCACATTCTACACAACTGCAGAACTAAATTAGGAGCGAACTCCATGAAATTTATAGGTTTTGAATATGTTTTACTAGTTCCAGTAATAATATTATATTCAATATCAAACACGTACCTCATAAATGATTCCGTCGTCACTGAGTTGTTGAGCACTGGGGTTTTCAACTCTTCGTGGAACGCGATCTTTATTGTAACAACATAACCCGCGTGGAGCACTTCGTGCCTGACCATTGTTTTAAGTAATATCCATTATTATTAAGGAAGCAAGCAGGAATATTAAATATAACTCGGTTTACCTCTGAATAACAGTTCTTCAGAACATAAAGATTGTCAAAACGGAAGTTAGTGAAAAAAGTTTTCTATTTCCACGAAAAATAAATAGTTACAATGTTAATTCGATTTCGACGGTTTGGCCATCATCAGTAACAAACAGTAACTATTAACAACTACTACAGTAACTATAATAGTTACTAACTAAATAGTTATTGTTTGTCACTGATGATGGCCTATGGAACTTAGTGAAAAAACTTGTCCATTTCCACGAAAAATTAAGAGTTACTATGTTGAATGGATTTCGACGGTTTGGCCATCATTAGTAACAAACAATAACTATCAACAACTACTACAATAACTATAACAGTTACTAACTAAATAGTTATTGCTTGTCACTGATGATGGCCTCACCGTCAAAATCCATTCAACATTGTAACTCTTAATTTTTCGTGGAAATGGACAAGTTCTTTCACTAACTTCCGTTTTGAAATGGGTTTCCACTACTTCGTAGCGAGTGATTTAGTTCGTATAAAAATTTTCACATTATAACGAAAATCAAATTGCTTCACCCTTAGTTCGGATGACTGTGGTTCCTAGTCCAAACTGCATAATGAGGAGAGCGATGTATGGGACCAAAGGGGGTAGCCATGCTCATGGCTATCGATCGGAAATGTCGATATTTTTCTCTTTAACGTTAGAGATCGAACTTTTTATCCAGAGGTTGCAAACCGCATCGGCGATTCCATCCTTTTATGAAATGACGTTCACTTTACAAGGTGCCAATGAGGCTTGGATCTCTTCTGGTATAGGTATCACATAGGCACCCAAATTAAATTATGATTATTGGAGTTAGTAGTGGGACGGTCGAAGGTCTTCTAACACAAAGGTGTAAAATAATGCCGCTAGGTGAGAGTATTGTTAATACATTTTCTCTAATCTGTGACAATGGGTGACCAATTGTGAAGAAATTAGTACTCAGTACCCAAGCAGAGTTCTGCTACCGCTGGAGCAATCTCCAGAAAATTTTTACCTAATAAACTTAATAACAAGAAAAATAAGGAGGTAGGAAAATAAAAATTAGATAAATAAGGGGATAATAAACTGTACTTGTTTCAAAAGGCAAAAGGCAAATGCACAGTAGAAATAAATAATGGAAAAATCAGAACCTCTGAAAAAAAGGGAAACTAAACTACAATGGAAATGAAAAGGCACAATGCTGAAGAAGAAAATTAAATTATGCTCAAACCTGGCTGTTGACACTGATGCAAAATTCAGGTGGCGAGAATAAATGGAAAATAAACTCCTTCACTAAGCTTAAGGGAAAAGGAAAGGAAAAAGAGCACTAGGCTGTATAAAAATCAAATATGGAAAAAATGGAGGAGTTGGCTTATTAGGCACACAACTACAGCAAAAAATTTGGCCCACTCTCTAAAATGAAAGATTTTATGAAGTTGCGACTAACATCCTCTTGTTTTCGACTGGGTTACTGTCTGAACTCATTCACAGCCATTGTTTGTTATTATTTTAGCCAGACGGATGAAATTGTTTTTATCTCTCGATGATAAGGAATCTTGTCGAAACGTGATCATGTTTCATTGCCTCCTACTTTCACGTTATCTTCCAAACTGCGAATATTTTGTTCATCTCTCCCACAGGTCCTCAGCTGAGAAGCGAGTGTTTTCCTGTACGTTGAGTGAATTAAAAAAAAATTTAAGAGAAAAAATGTCTTTTTCACCGGAAATGGTCACGCATGCTGTAGTTCTCATTAATGATGGAAGGTCACTGAGATATGCCACTCAAATGCTAAGACGGCCTTATGAAACCGTCCGTGCCATTGTAAGACGTTTTTGAGAGACGGGATAGTACTCTAGAAGGCAGTATGTTGCGCCTTCAGTTTGCTCAAAACCACAGTGTTCGGAAACTTGAAGAGTGGAGGGATGTAATTTTCAGCGATGAGTCTAGGTTCAGCTTGCGGAGCTCAGATGGTCGTGAAAGAGAATGGAGAAGGCCTGGAGAAAGGTTTGTTCCTGCCACAATGACTGGAAGCGAGCCCGCTGTCCAAGCATTCGAGCGGCATATCTCAGTGACCTTCCATCATTAGTGAGAGCTACAGCTTGCGCGACCGTTTCCGGTAGGAAAGACATTTTTTTTCTCTTAAAGTGGATGGAATGAACTCAATGTACAGAAAAACATTCGCCCCTCGGCTGAGGACTACCGAGCAAGAGATGAACAACAAAATCGCAGTTCGGAAGATAATGTGGAAGTGGGAGCAAATGAAACATGATCACGTCTCGACACGATTCCCTATCGTTGAGAGATCAAAAAAATTTCATCCGTCTGGCTAAAAAGCAACAAACAATGCCTCTTGGATGAGTTCAGACAGTGACCCAGTCGTAAACAAGAGTAATATTCTCTTGTTTGTAATATTCTCTTGACTAATATTGTCGCAACTTCATAAAATCTTCCATTTTGTAGAGTGGGCCAAATTTTTTGCACTTGAGTGTATTTGGATGGCTTCACAGAAGAGAATTGGAAGAGAAATTATTCTCTTTACAAAAGGATCACTTGAAGAGGGAAGGAAGGAAAACAATATAGCCAACCGTCCAACAGAAAAAACTATCCACGGCACCACCACGTCATTTAGAAGGCTATGTTGGGAGGAAGTGCATGGAACCTGGAATAGGGGATCCATGACAAATCTTCCCTGAAGTGGGTTGTAAGGGTTTATAAGATTCGCCGATGAGATGATCGCTGTCTGAACCTTAGCTTTATATGGTGAGAGGAAATGTGTGTTTGCAAATTTTTTAGTCTGCAAGGTGATATTCGCTGCCAGGAATGCCGTGGTGTTGGAAAATATTCGTAAAAAAAACATTTTTTTTTTCTACAATATTGAGGGTTTTAGTGAAAAATGACCCTCTATGAAAATACGAGTGTGAGGCCGGTTCCTGCGTATTTTTTCACGCTGAATCGAATGATAACATTGCAGATCTCACCAACTCCGTTATAACCGAGTTTTACACTTTAAGTAACTAGTTTTCTCCTAAAAACACATGAAATTAAGCATCAAAAATAAACTAAGGGTTTGTGAGTTAAATTGCAAAATTTTGTTATAATGGAGCTAGAGAGACCTGCAAGTGTTACCATTCGATTCAGCGTGAAAAATACGCAGAAACCGGCCCCAAACTCGAACTTTTGTAGAGGGTCATTTTTCACTAAAACCCTCGATTTCGAAGAAGAAACCGTGTTTAACAACATACGAACATACTTTTCTCCCCCAATTAACGAAGTAGAAGTGAAATTGACTATACCGTTCAAAAGTTGACAGTTAGCGGAAGTTTTTTCAGAAGAGTGCACGCCGAAAAATTCCCAAACCGGTACCGTAGATGGAGGTAACTTCGGCCGGTCGAGGTAACTTCGGCCATTTCGTATTTTAGCGGGAAATGTCGATCTGGACGGTAACGTGAACCATGGAGCGCGAGAAAAACCAACTCGTTGTGTTGGCAAGTTATAAACAAACTGATCCTTGGCAGTGTTTTCTCCCGATTCGACTTTGCGGTTGCACTGTAAGTATCTAAAGTTTTACCTAAATTATCACTTTTTGGAATAACACGAAAAGATTCGCCTGTACAGTAGAAGCTAAAAATGACTCGGAAGTAAGCTCACCATGTTCGTATCAAGTACGATGTTGGCTACATTTCCCCCGAGTTTCATAGTTTTACCTTTCAATTTATGACTTCTACAGCAACAATTTCATAAAATTTATGTTCTAGGAGGTAACTTTGGACATGGTATCCAAGTATAAGAAGAAGGTGGGAGGCCCTCCAGTGTCAAGCATAGAATCCAAAATACATGGAAAATGCTAAAAGAGAAGTTTTTTTTATGTTGGCAACATTAAAACTATAAAAAACAATGTTTTCGATGTTATTTTTTTGAGGAAACATAAAGGGAAGAAGGATGTTTATTTTTCGCTCCCCGATGTGGAAGACGGGGCTGATGTAAGAACCAACCAGACTATTAAAAAATTGAGACTACAGTCACTTCGGAGGGGAGGCATATTTTTAACTTTGACAAAAATATTGTAAAACTAACCAACTGATCTCTTTTTAACCAAAAAATTTTCATTTGTTTTCAAACAATTGCAACGTGCCTTTTCTCAATGTTGTGTTGTTTATTTAATTGCCATTGCTATCAACCACTATGGTTTTGTATTTACAAAGAGCCTAGTCATGGTTCGACTGATTTCTTTCTGAAAAAAGAAAAGAAGAATTAAACTAAAAAATCTTTTTTGAACTAAAAAATGTGCCACTGTTTTGAATAATACCTATGTGCCTTTTTTAATGATGGCTTCATGTTGTTCAGATATATAATTGATACGTAGGCATTTTTAACCATATTATGTTGTGCTATCATCACCAAGAGTCGTTGTTTACTGATTTCGATCTCCTGGTTAACGTTTAAGCCTCTAGTACAATGTTGGTTCCTTATTAAGATAATTTCCAGATAGTGGTGAGATTGATAAGGTTATGTGGTTATGGTATACCAAATAATATTAACAGTAATTATAATTACATTGAAGTTGTTCCTAATTACAATAAAATGTGTTATACTGAAATGGACTGTTTACTTTCATGTTCCTTGCAACATTTTGGTGTTATTGGTTCAGTTCTTTCCAATTCCGCCCTTAGATTCCATCATTTTATTGTCATTTCGGCTCGCTTTCACCCTAATTCACATTAAAATTAACGAATCAGGTCGAATAATTATTTTTAAAAACTAGTCTCGTTGCCGAAGTTGCATTGGAAGAGTCTTTAATTCGTTTCCATTGCATTTTTGATGGGTGGCCGAAGTTACCTCTACCATAGAGGTAACTTTGGCCACACTTTGATTTTTTTTTTTTAACGAAAACTAGTAGTCCTACGACAATGCTCCAAAGCTTAAACTATTCTTAAAAAGTGCAGGAGTTTAGTTACTTTGGCATTCTTTTAACCTATTTTTTTACTAACTAAAACAACTTTACTTTTATTAGAGTTATCGGAAATTTAACGGGCTTTCCAAAGGTTTTCTTAGTTTTGAGTTTATTGTGATAATTTGGTGAATTATGGCCATTTTAACGTCATAAGGTACAAAACACGAAGAAAAAAAAATCGTAAAAATCGAATCACTTGAAAACGAAGCGTTTAAAAAGAAATCTCTTCGAGCAACTTTCGATCAAACATGAGCTCTAGAATGGATTTCTTGAGTTTGTCTCATCATTTTTGAAGACGCCCTGTATATTCCAGTAGATATGACTTAGTTTATAGCCGAGTCAGCTTTCGGAGAGAGATTTGCATAGTTGAGAGTTTTGTTGGATTTTCATTACTTGAGTATTCCAAAGAAGGAGTTGAAGGGAGGTTGGAGAACTTCGCAGCTTTCTTGTAATTATTTATTGATGCCAGCGGGAGCATTCATCATTCCAAGCATACAAATTGTGTACGGAAGTGAGTTAGCTACTCTTGTTATTCAATATTTCACATAGAAGTTATTATGAGGGGTGAGATCTTTTCTAACGTAATGGCTTGATTTATTTCATCACATAATCGAGAGTTTTTAGAGGGTTAAGTAAATATTGATAATCAAGGCAATTTGGATGTTTTTCTCACTATCCCGATAACATGAGAAGTTATGAAAAGTATTCAATCTATAGGTATTATCTTGAATCTGACGGAGTTAGGAAAGGGCTTATCACCATTTTGACGTAATAATATACATAAAGTGTTGAGGATTGTGATAACTCCGTAACAAACGCAATACCAAATGAATAATGTTTAGCCATCTAGAGCTCCTTCCCTCGGTTATTCAAGGTTCCCGTTTGATTAAATTTTCAGGGAATGTGCGGGTTAGGCTCCAAATGGTCCCCTATTCATTGCGTACTTATTAAATCATTACTTTATTCTGCGCAAGCGCAAACGTTCATTACTTTAACATAATTTTTTCACGTCTAGTCGTCTAATCTCCCTCAAGTTCGGTATATAGTTGGAGGACGATGGTTTGATATCTCCATATTAATTTCAACATGATTGCATCATTAGTAGCTCCTGCGCTTGCGTGAATGTATATCCCTAAGAACAAGGTTAATTTCTAGTTTTCATTAGATGCTTATATCTACGTGGACATATTGACGGATCCCCAATTTGAAAAGGACCTTCTTTGTATTATCAAGAATTCGATATCGGTGGATACTGATCAGCTTTGGGGCCTTTGAGTCTAATTTGTTTTTTAATCGACTGATGATGCTGAAACCTGAAATGAAGCTCCTTTTTGGAGATCTGGAATACAATTGCAAAGTATGGAGGGATTCAGATCAGCTTCGGAACCTCCGAGGCTAACTTTACTCACGGTGTTGGTATTTCGATGGAGCTCCTCTGGGACTCCTCGGAAACAATTACGAGGTACGGAAGCGCACTGATCAGCTGAGGAGCCTCTGTACCTATATTATTCCCTTACCTATAGACCTCTTTTGGTTTATTATTTCCAATAAAAAGCCTATGTGATCGTATAGCAAAAAATTGTTATAACCCCCCCCCCCCCCCCCCCCCCTCAAACTTTGTACTTTTACGTTTCAAAGTGTGTAGAATCCAAATTCGCAATGTCCGTTCGCCGTCCGCCGTTCGCCGTCCGCCGTCCGGGCCATAAAACGCCTTAGAATCGACTTAAAAAATCCGTTCTTTCATACATAGACTCCACTTGGGGTCTAGTTGCTCCTAACTTCTCGCTAGCTCGATCGCTCCACACCCATGGGTGTTATGAGCCAAAAATAGGTGAAAAAGTGTCTGAAAATAGGTACTATTTTTTAGTTGTAAAATATTCCCCATAATCCATCTGTTCTGTTTATTCCCCACCATTTTGGCTAGTTTCGCAACCATTTTCATACTTTCCCATGACTCGTTACCGTATGTCTGCTGTTTAGTGAAGATTAGTAGGTATTACAGAAATTCGCCGTTCAATTTCTGTTGCGTAAATCGTTACTTTCGGTACTAAAGAACGTTCACGATGACACCTTCCTAGAAGTGGATCAGCTGCCGCCTCTGCTGGATGTCGACATTACTGAGGCCCACATTGCGATATCAGCACATCGGCTGAGAGGGAGCGCTGGACCTAGTGGCACAGATGCTGAGCAATGGAGGGGCATGCTATTACGTTACGGGGCTCACAGTGGACGTCTTCGGGAAGCAGTTGCATCACTTACCAGGAAACTGGCAAATGAGATCGTTGGATGGGGCAAGGTCAAGGCACTACTAGCAAGAAGAGGAGTAGCCCTTGACAAACAACCAGGAGTTCGTCCTATCGGTATCGGCGAGGTACTTCAACGTGTCTGTGCAAAGACAATGGCCTTTTTGACTAGTGAGGACCTCCAGGAAGAATGCGGAGCCGACCAGCTAGGAGCAGGCACTAGCTCTGGTATTGAAGGGGCAATACATGCTGTTTCTGAGATGTTCGATGAAGGAGAACAGGTGGGTCTGCTTCTCATTGACGCATCCAATGCGTTCAACTCAATAAGTAGGCCACTCACACTCTGGAACTCAAGGATTTTATGGCCTCGATGCTCAAGGTTCCTTTTTAACACATATCGTGGCTACCCCGAGACCCTTTTTCGGCAGAGTGATTCAGTGCTACTCAGTCGTGAAGGCACCACCCAAGGCGATCCAATGGGAATGTTTATGTATGCCGTTGGAACGCTGCCACTAATCCGCAAGCTCCGTGCGCGCAACAGTAACATGAGGCAAAAATGGTATGCAGACGACTCAGCATGCATAGGCAAACTTCCAGACATACGACGTTGGCTCGCTGAACTAGAAGTCGAATGAACTAAATGGGGTTACATCCCAGAGCCAAACAAGAGTTTCCTAGTTATAAAGCCTGGTATGGAAGAACAAGCAAGAACTCTATTTGGTGGGCTAAAACTGACAATCGTTCATTCCCACAAACTCTTGGGTGGATATGTAGGGCCAGCACTTTCTCGACAAGAGTTTGTAAGAGAGAAAGTTAGTAGCTGGAGTGAAAATGTTACAAGGCTGGCAGAAGCAGCAAAAAGGAGTCCACAGGCAGCCTATACTGCATTCACTAAGTCTCTTCAAAGGGAATGGGCATTCACCCAAAGAGTGATTCCAAGCTGTGAGAACGAATAGGTACATTCCTCTGCAGGATGCAGTACGACAAAAGTTCATTGGAGCAGTGTTGGGTAGAGACTTGGGAGAGCATTTTCACAACCTGGTAGAGCTACCAGCCAAAGTGGGGGGCCTTGCTGTAAACAACCCAGTGAGGTCAGCATTAAATGACTTTTCCATCTCCAGAAGAGCCGCAAGCCTTTTAGTTGAATGCATAAAAGAAGGTTTAGACCTAGACACGCACAGGCACTGTGAACAAGTAAGGTCAGTCCTAAATGAAGGTAGATCTTTGCGAAAGGCAACAGATGCGGTCAGAGGGGAAGAAGTTATCAACGAGCTACCCCCAAAACACCAGCGTGCCATCCGAAGATCCAGAGATGCTTCCCAATGGCTCACAGTTATACCACTGGCCGCAGATAACTTTGATTTGTCCAAATCACAGTTTCATGATGCACTGTCAGTGCGGTACGGATTTGAACCAAATGGCTTGCCAGTCTCCTGCGATGGATGTGGAGAGTCAATGGACGTTAATCATGCCCTAAATTGTAGAAAGGGAGGTTTAGTAAAACGAGGTCACGACAATGTCAGGGATGAATGTGCCCTCATGGCTAACCTTGCGTGGGGCGGCGTCACGACCGAGCCAGTTCTACGCGACAATGACGATGGGATGCCAGCTCTAGTTGCGGACATAAAAATTCATGGCGTGTGGGACAGCGAGAGACCGGCGTTTTTTGACACTCGCATCATTAATGCTGACGCCGTCTCTTACTCATCCCAAGAATGGCCTACTATATCGCAAAACGCAGCTCACACCAAGCATACAAAGTATAATCGAGCAGCTGAAGACCTTAGAGGATCCTTCACGCCTCTGATATGTTCATGTGACGGAGCTCTCCATCAAGAATATGATCTGTTTTTGAAGAGGATGGCGGGTGTCCTTGCGGACAAGTGGTCTCGCCCATATTCACAAATTTGTTCTTGGGTGAGGGTGAAAACCCAGTTCTCCATCATCCGAGCAGTGAACCTTCGGCTCAAGTTCTGCGTTTAGAGAGAAGGTCGGAACCACCAAGAAGCTAAAACCAATAGCCTCATACAAACTCTTCCGAATCCCCCATCTTCAGAAAAATTCTCATAATAATGTTACATTATATATTGTTCCAGAAAAAAAAAGAACGTTCACGTGTTCATTTTATCATGCTCTCACCCTCCTCCGGCAATCGTACCCCCCCCTCTTACCACCGTATTTTGAAACTAATGTTCACTGTTAATTGTTTTAGCACCACTTAAGCCGTCAACTAATTAGGTCTCCACGAATTTTATTTATGCTACAATAGGATTTAAGCCATGTTTTCAGTTTTTTCCGTTTTAGCTAGTTTGTTTTGAGTGTTTAGGTTATGGGTACTGTTCAGTTATTCCGTGTGTGAAACTTACAAACCTGTAGCCAAAAAAAAAAAAAAAAAAAAAAAAAAAAAAAAAAGAGAAAAAAAAGCTCGTTATCGCTGTCAACGTGTAATGCGATATTTTCCTTGTTGGTTTTGCACCGTCGATTGCACCTGATCCCAAATCTTCAGATTGTAGAATTATTTTTTGTTTAATGCTTCGTTTATTTCAATCAATATTTTTGTAATTCTATCCTTTCCTTGATTTTAAGCTAAAGTTGTAGATTTTCTGTCGACAAATCAAGCTTCCCTCTCATATTTAAACCAAATAGGACTATCTCATTCGCTTTCACAATCCTGACACCCTGCATGATTTTCATCACCATTTCATATTTTAGTTTCTATCTATTCTCCCACTTCTATGCACAGTATAATTCATGCAGTTAAAACTCCAACGTGCTCAACCACAACTGCGCAAGTTAATATTCCACGGTTAGGATAACAATTGGCAGTAGGATTTTGCAACAGAACACTTTAGGACCAGATCATGCACGACCGCAACGACACGACCTAATAATTATTATTCTAATGTTAGGACAGAATTCACTCATCTCAAAATGCACAACTTTCAAATGAATGTTAATGGAAAAATAAGAGTGATATGATAGTGTAAGCGTAATAAGGTGGTGAAACTCCGGTTGTGGGGTAACGAGAATTAGGGAGTACCTCCAGGGTGGCGTGGAAAACTTCCTACACTTGTATTGCTTTCGAATTTCATGTTCCTTCGAGGCATGAATATATGTTTTTTTTCTATATCATATTTGTGTGTTAATACCAATGCTTTGTCTATGCATATTTAATAACATATTCTCTCGACTTTTCTTACGTACTTAGATAGGTAATGATATTATTAAGGCAATAATTATTTGAATAGATAGGAGCTCAAATCGAGAAATATAAACATGCGTATATAATTTTAGAAGTATAGGTTGTGGCAACTCGAAATAGGACACGCCGAGGAGCCTGGACGGGCCTTATGACGTACGCAAGCCAACTAAAACTACGATCATACTCAATTGAAAAAATAATAAACCTTTGTGACATAATTTGCAGCGTTTTTAAACATTATAATTGAGAAGCAGGAAATCGCGGGGTCTTGGAACTGCAAAGGTGTTAACACTTTTGGGAGGCATGATGCAACAACATGTTCTAATCATATATTACATACGAGGTTTATTAATTATGAATGAATGAAAGAAAGATTTATTCCAGCGTAGGTCAAAATAAACAAGCATGAACATTGTGGCGTGTACAAAATAAATGCCTTTAATAATCTAAATGGAGGTCGTACGGAAAACCAAGAGACAGGCTCTATGCGGTGTGGCGGAGTAGACAATTTAAGTATTAAATACAAAATCCAACTCGGTAGCACACAAATAAATTACTTCACCAATTCAATAATAATACATACAGATACAGATCGTAAAACCTATTCGTCCTCTATGCATAGATACTGCACATAATGTTTTTGCAAGTGTCTGGTCGCAACGAAATGAGCCAAGAGAAAATTGTTTTCTTATAGTTTAAGCAAGATTGCTCACCCGGTGTCTGGAGATAATTGGGTAAAACTCTAAGAATGTAGGGGAAACGATAGTAAACATGACGGGATGTGGACCATAAGCGGGTGGGAGGGACCGGTATGGTGGCTTGAGTTGTTGGGCGAGTGGTATATGCCGAAGTACGAGGGTAGTTGAAAAAATCAGGGTGCTTATGAAAGAAACAGAGTGCAGATTTTAGGTATAATTGGTTAATGGTGAAAACCAGGAGCAATTTGAAAGAGTTCTTGGGAAGCGAAACGACAAGGCTTTCGGGTTAGGTATCGTATTCAGAATAGATTTCTGTATTATAGTAATGGGATAGACCAGAGTGGGACGGGCAGAGCCCCAGACCAGAATTCCGAAGCTTAATACGCTCTGAACTATGGCCTTGTAAATCTGGATCAGATTATTTTGTGACAGGCAGTTCCGCATGCGGTAAAAGATGTGGATAAATTTACGAGTTCTTGAAGTAACTGATGCAATATGACCTTTCCATGATAGATCCACGTCAAGCACAATAATAAACCAATGATCTGCGTAGAATTGCTATCTAACACAGAAATAATTAACATTTGTGCAATAATTAGCAGAGTTTTTGTTTATGACTGGAACCGGCAAAAAAATAATGAATCAGTACGTTACCGATCACCATGGCAACTTTTCGATTGTTCAATCCATAGCTGATGGAAGATAATAGGGATATTAAAATCCAAGATCCCATGATATCATACAAAATGATAAAATAAATTTGGGTCTAATAAATTATGATTCTGGTGATACCTAATCGTTGTGATCGTATAACGTTGTTGAGTAATTGTGTTCGTTTGGGAAGCAATTAATTAATTGGGGCTGAGATATGGAAAATACTCGTATGAATAGGATGCTTTCAGAGAAACAAGTAAATATTTAATAATTATTACCACGTACTCGTATAGCTGAGATTTCATTATATTTTCTAATAATTAATTGAGTTGTGTACAGTGAATCAATCAAAGGAAAACAATTAACAAAACAATACACTTGCATACAGGAATAAGGCAACATTTATTTTAGTTGACATATACCTAACAACGCAGGTTAAGAAATAACTTATGTATTATCAATTAGGTGGCAAATCCTGCGAAATTGTCCCTGCAGGGTTGAGGGGAGGGAAGATGAAAAAATTTCAATCCATTCTTCCCCTGTGAAGGAAAGTCAGTTTAATTGAACCGGTTTCGGTCAATGGTCACATTCCTTCTTCAGATACAAAACCCAGAAAGCTCTGAGCACCCAAGGATATAAAAAATAACACAGGTATAAGCCTCAACAAAAAACAACGCATCAAGGCTAACTAAAAATGGAAGAAGATGTTAATACTATACCTTGAAAATCATCAATAACAGAAAATTAAAAAAAAAAAGACGTCCTCCATCAAAACTTTAGTGAGGAGAGAGATGCAACCTTACAGCGTCTGGAAACAAAAAGAAAAAAAAAAAAAAAACCCCCACGCACCAGTACAACAATAGCCACTATCAAAAGAAAGCTGGGGAAGGAACATACCTAGACTATAATTTAAATCAACAATAAGAGTAACAATCAAGAAAAATAAAAAAATAATAAATAGTTCTTACCAAAATATCATTGTGAAACTGAATAACAATGTTCAAACGATTCCTTGGGAAACAATAGCAAGAAGGGGGCTCTAGAAGAAAAATATTTAAACTTGGAAAAAAAAACAATATTCTTCAACAAAAGCTTCAACCAAACTGCAACTTCAATCAAAGTAATTTGGAAGGAAAAAGAAAAGGTGAAGCATTTTATTTATTACATTTTATTTACATTATATATATGTAATAAATACATTTTTTTATTTGGACGCTTTAAATTTGTCGAAACGTTCATGACGACAATATTAATGTATTAAAACAGAAAGGTATAATATTTCTTTATAAGGTAGCCCTTCTACACGGATCAATGGTCTATAATTTATATTTAGAAACGATTAATTTAAATGTTTGCGAAAAGATGAAGAAGATTATGATTACTGTTTAGTCGGCTATGTCGTAAGAACCATCCTACGCAGCGGGTGGATATTAGTAATGCTACAACTGTGGTATATAATGTTCCAGTGTACATGTCTAAAATAACTACACAATAACTCAGCTCCTCATGCAGTTTTTGACATTTTATGTCTTTGCTATGGCACATAAACTAGAAAAATGTCACGGAAGATTGCTCACGAAAATATTCTGATGATTTTCACGTACAACGGAGTCGTTGCTAGGGAAATGGTACTTCGTCGTTTTTCATCCCACAAAATTCTTTGACCATTCGTTCGAAAGCTCTCGATTTATCCAACCATATTATGTTAACTACTGCAAAGTGCGTGGCCAACAAGCTGAGTAATGAGCAAGGTTATTTTAATAATATTGTGTACACTGAGGTGATCATTCTCAATAATTGATATTGTGAACATGATTGCCACCGGTTGTTAATTTCTGATGATTTCATTGAGCTGGTGTTTCGATGATTTGATTCATAGCAGGTGATCCAAATATTGCGAGAACGGTGATTTGTGAAGGGGTGACTAAATCGTTTAAATAGGTAATTTCTATACTTTACACCCTAGGAAGCTGTAATTCGTATGTAGCCTCATTAGGAGACGACGCTCAGGGTCCGGATCAGAAGAGTGGGTCTTAAAGCTAATTTCTATGTTTTACACTCTAGAAAGCTATAATTTCGTGTGTAGCCTCTTTAGGACATTTACTTGACGATGCCCAGGATCCGGATCAGCTGAGTGGCTCTTAGAGCTTGATAAAATGTCTCAATGTGTTGCAGACTCGTATGCAAGCGTTTCTTTTGATTTTTAGCACATTGAAAATATACTTTCTAACGTAGAACGCGTTTTTGCCGAATATTGTCATCTAACAAATATAATGGCCCGTTACAACGACATACACTAGAAGGGAAGCGTTACCATTGCGTAGTAATCTCGGAATCTAATCTCCTTGGTATTCAACCTATGGCGCTAAGATTTGAAATCAAGGTGAAAAATGTGTTCTGCCCTCATTGCTTTTTAGCCTTTAGGCGCTTTTTTTCGATCACTCGGACATTTTGGAGCGCGAAAGTATAGACGCATTTTTCCATATTGACTGCTTCCAGGAAAGCTGACACTTGATTACAGCTTTTAGTGGTAGACTACCGGTAAATTGCAGTAAAATGCAATCAAAGATGTATTCACAGTAGAGCTGTGGGCAGTGACACTGGCTGTTTGACACTTCCAATAAATTATTGGGAGTTGGTAATTATGTGATTTGTAGCGATTCACTAAGTACCATCGAGGCGATTAGGGACTCATATTATGATGTTCCCCTAATACAAAGCCTTTGTGGATCGCTACACCAAGCCACGGCATTGGGCTCAACCATATTTTTTATGTGGGTACCGAGCCATGTGGGTATTCATGGCAATGAGTGAGCCCTTGCAAGGAGAGTCATTGGTGATAACTCCATTGATATGTTGCCTATACGCATAGAGCCATAGAGGATCAAATCTCGTACATGCAACATAAAGCCAATTCCATCTGGCATGAGCAATGGCAGGGTAAGGTCACTGGTCTGCGTGGTGTCCTTCAGGATATGAGCCCGGTGGGTCCTTTCGTAACCTTACTTCCAAAAAGGGATAGAGGTCAACCGGGTTGCCACTGGCCTTACCCGTCTTACTCAGACATCTGCTTAGTGCAAAAGCTAGAGATGTTGTGTGTGGGAGGTGTGAGAGTGATCTGTCCATCCGCCACTTTCTGGAGGACTGCCCAGCCCTTGTGGACCTTCGAGTCCAGCATCAGCCCCCTCAGTGGGTTGACGTTAAATCCGGACCAGACAAGGTTCGATCCCTGTTGTTGTACCTGACAGCCGCTGAGTTCTACTATGAACTGTGATATCGGATCTATGATACATTTATATACCTACATCTAGTCGTAGTTTTATTTCAGAGTGCTGATTATACATAGTATCATGTATGTAGTTATTAGCCTATTTTACATATATTCTTATTTGTATTACTTTATGTTTGGTTTTTTTTTTAAATCCAATTTGGGGGCTAAACAGTGGTCATCACTGTACCCGTCATTTTTCCCCCTCCAAGTTGCCAGTGGAGTCCATGATGGCGCTCCTTTTTAGTCAAGGATGGCAACATGGCTCCCCTTATAATCGTGCCACTTCCAGTGTCCCTTGTCCAGCTGCTTAAACCTTGAAAAAAAGAGAGAAGAGACTTGTG
This sequence comes from Adelphocoris suturalis, assembly GCA_030762985.1. NCBI lineage: Eukaryota > Metazoa > Arthropoda > Insecta > Hemiptera > Miridae > Adelphocoris > Adelphocoris suturalis. The sequence continues at coordinate 24,742,166 of CM061050.1, read as the reverse complement.
ATGGAAATGTTTCGTTAAAGGGCGTAGGTATATCATCAACCAACTAAAAAAAAAAAAAAAAAAAACCCGCCAACGTATAGACGCATTTTTCCATATTGACTGCTTCTAGGAAAGCTGCCACTTGATTACAGCTTTTAGTGGAAGACTACCGGTAGATTGCTGTAAAATGCAATCAAAGAGAAGAGACTTGAGATGGAAATGATTCGTTGAAGGGCGTTGGTATGTTATCAACCAACTGAAAAAAAAATGTGAAAGAGTGAGTTTTGAAAGTTTTTTGTTTCTCCTGAAAAATTGCGAAAAATAACACACGCCCTCCTTCTAGACACCCATTAAAATAATGATGATCACAGTTTGCATGCTAGAGAGAGCATTATTGAGCAGTTCCCAATGGTTTGTTTCAACCAATGCGATAAATCACTATGGCAACACTGAGCACTGCCAAAGCAAACCGAACCATTCAACGTCCTTGATCAGAAGCTTTCCGTATTGCCTGATCCAGCGGAATCGATGAGATCCCTTCCGGGAAAGCGAAGAAGAGTCTTCCCCCTTTGCGGAGTTGAAAGCGAACCGGGCAACTACTGGGGGTGTACCATAATAGAGACGAGAGTAATGACGTCGAAGATGGGCCCCTCGGCTCGGACAATGGCCAGAGCTACTGTGACACATCCACACAACAGCCTGAGCCAAGTCTTTGTCGAACAAGGGGTCCTTACACCGCCGGATCCATTCTGCGGTGGAAGCCTTACCCTCTATTAATTACCCCCTTCGCTCCGCTCAACTTCCTTCCTAACGCCGATCCGGCCTCCATTCGTCCTGTGTCCGGCCGCTATCCGGGTTACCTATGGCCTCCACTTTTGCAGTTATCTCCTTCCGCGTCTGCTAATGGAATCAACATTATTGGATCCCCTTGCTGGAATCAGATACGATAAAATAGCAAGAAGCACCCCAACTACGTTCGCAATCTCTCTATACAACCTGTTATGTTTATTACAGTTAGGTTGAAGGAGAAAATAGTGGTTGCAGTGGTTTATTATTTTCAGAGATAAACAATCGCAATCTACCGAGAAAAAACATCAACTCCCCTGAATATTTGTAAGTTTATATATCAAGATGTGTGAAATTCACACTGATAAACACACTATTTTCACGAACTAAACCACTCGCGACGAAGTTGTGGAAACCCATTTCAAAACGGAAGTTAGTGAAAAAAAAAACGTTCAATTTATAGAAAAGATACATATAGCGATATAACTATCCATAGTACTTCAAATTACCTTTTAGTCCACAAGCATGCAGCCTTCCATAGTATGATCAACCGAGCACTATCTATTCCAATGAGTGACCAAAATTTATCAAAAGAAAAATCCATTATCAAAAGCATAGCGGCTAGTAACGGATATGGAGGAGATATCGTTGATAACACATGATGTTTCCAATCTGGCTAGGGAAGATGTAAATTTAGAAGAAGAGCAATGGATAATTATACCTTATTATGGGAAAATTTGTGATAAAATCGGCAAAATTCTATCATCGAGAGGTTTTAAAGCTAAAAATAGTCAAATAGAAAGTAGGTTTATAAACTAAAAATAGTCTTAAAGCATTACTAGGATCCGTTAAGTACAAAATCAATGTTTAGGATAAACGTGGGGTTTATAAACTGTTCTAGTGGCTACTAACAGGTCAAACTGGTAGGAAATTCAGGGAAAGAATAGACGAGCATTAGGAGGAAATCAGGGAAAATAAGGGTAAGTCTACATTTGCGAAACATCTTAAGGAATCCAATCATAGTTACGATTTTGATTTGACAGATAGACAGTTTGTAGAATTTCCTCATTATTGTCCAAAGGGAATTGAATGTTGAATGTACTTGAAAAATTCGAAATTATCAAAAGTAACAGATCTGGTAAATGTTTAAATGAGGATATCCCTCAATATATTTCACCACTCCAACTAGTCCATTTCTATAAAGCTTGGAATTATTTCACACTGTTGAAACCATATTTACCGAGTTATTTTTTCCACCTTTCACTTCATCTGATTAGTTATAATCTCCCTTCACTTTGTTCGCACTTAATTGGTTGTACCTCCCCCCTTTCCTTTCACTTGACCAATTGGATTCAATCTCCTTTCACCTCTGAATATAAAAGCTGCGTCCTTTCTTGTCTGTCTTCAGTTATTGCTTGTTACTGATAATGGCGTATCCGTCAAAATCGATTTAACATTGTAACTCTTTATTATCCGTGGAAATAGACAAGGTTTTTTTAAACTAACTTCCACATTGTTTCTTTAGGTATTTATTTTATATATATTTTTTTCTAAAACTCCCCTCATAGTTATGCTGCGAAAAAAAATCGTAATCAAAGTCGATTTAGCGAATAATTTTTAAAACATCAAAATATTGATTAAAAAAAAATAAAAATGTCGATTAAAATCGGTTCAAACAATTACTACAATTCACTATTTTTTAAATAGTGAATAGTCATAATTTTTTCAGATAACTTTTTTTTTAATTTTCTACAGTTCCCGGAACTATAACCCCATGAACGAACAGACCGGGACCAGGAATTCTGAGACTATTGGATTTTATAGGTCTCCCTATTTTGACTGGAGTAGGTAATGTTATGGTAATGGCAGGTAACTTGAGATTTGGCAGTTGCAAAGAATGATTAATAATTAATGATAATTTGATTACTAATTAATAATTTTCGGGAATAGACGACAGAAATGGCCATTTTGTGCAATAATACCTCCAAAGAGTTTTATATATTTTACCCAAAATAAGCTTGTATATGTTTCAAACCTACAACTTAGATCTCGCGGATGTGTATTGAATAGTTAATATTCAGTCTTTATGAAATATAGATAGATAGATTTTATTTATTTCAATAGAGGCACATACATATGATGATAGTACAAAAGTAGAACTAGGTTACTCGCCTAGATTGCTTTTCCAACGGTAGGCTTGGCCAATGCTGTTGGTTAACATCTAGGCGATTTGCCCATAATTTCAAACATAGCACGTCGACACAACATCGCATAGGCGTCTACATAATCTACACATAGCTTAAATATTATAACTACAATGGTATTTGATGTCCCTATCTTCTATAAGTAGAAAAACTTTCTATAGTAAAATTATTGTTTTATATATATTTTTTTTATAAATGCTGTTTAGCATAGTTCCAGTGCCCCATTTTTCACAAGCCACGTTGAAATTTGCTTTGTGTAGTTGTATAATTTTGAGCTCTTTTCATATGACTATCAAGAGGTCTGTGAATGATGTACTGCAATTAAATTCCCTGTTACCACAAATCTTGTTGTATTTGCTGGATTACGCTGTGAATTTATTATTTGTGTTTATTAGGTAAATACATCGTTTTCCACACTTCTATAGCAGATATGAAGGTATCATTGAACCTTGACAAGATCTAGTGAGCAGTTGCAATGTAATTTTTTCATTGTATTCCAGATTCTGTACTAAATTAAACCTCTTTTAGTTTTGGTTTTTAATCGATTAATAAATGTTTTTTACTTAATTAATCTAAAAATCGAAATATGGAAAGAAAAAAATCGATTTATTTGCAGCATTACCTCAAAGGCGGAGAGAAGACACCACTAAATAAAAAACGAAAAAACTAAATTGAAAGAGTGGAGAAGACATATAGGTTCACCCGCCGACGCTGCCCTTAGGATCAAGGAAACTGAAGGAGGAGGGAGGGGAATGGGATGAAAGGAAGTTCCAGTTTAAGTAAGAAACCAGCAAGATGCAAACATACACACTAATTAAATTCAAATAAAATACAAATTTCATAATCAATACTGCCCCCCTCCCTTCCTCATTGCGTTACAAGTAGGTGATTGATTATCACATAGAAGGAGTATGTTAGACTCGGAGGAGAAATTCGAGGAAATCTCTGCGAGGCCGAATCACAAACGGAGTTTATTTCAGAATAAACGCGTTTTCCCGCTATCATATGAATAACCTACGGGATTTCGATTTCAAGAACTTTCCTACGTTGCTTTTTTCTCAGAATGAAGGATTGTATCATTTTACGAATCGCATAATTCGTTTCTAAGAACCCCTTTTCAGAGACACCCTTTTGTAGACACTTGGAAGTTGCTACATCTTCTCCCCTATTCTTGTTTTTCGCGCCTGACTTTTGACCGTTTCAGCCTTCACTTTGCGTCACAACAGTGAGAAGCATTAATTTAAAGAAGCGATGATTTTTTTTTTTTTTTTTAACGTGACAAAACTTTCTGACGAATCTCGCTTACTTACAGCCAAATCGTTGCTACGGAACTGTATCTTTGCCACTTTTCCTGGTACAAATATCGTACACCAGATATTGGAAAGCTCTTGATTTATTTGAAACATCACCATATATTAAGGTGCGTATTTCCCTCTCCATACACCCCTAAGAAGCACAGATTACGAACTTGGTGTTATGTCAAAAGTCGTTCGATGCTAGGTATGTTCAGGGTTAGTTAAATTTGCGGTCGTTGATGTGCAGTGTCGCGTTGTAAAGATACGACGTGACCTGATTTTCCGGTCTCCGTTCGTTGAGAAAATATTCATCTACTACGAGCAATAGCGAGTCGAGCTGAAGTTCCAACCGCGAACGTTTACCCTACCGGCTCTCCCACATTTCTTCTAGTTAGTGGCGGTAACTCCTTCACCTGTATTATGTTCTCGTGCCCATTATTAAACAACGGAAATATAGTTGTTATTTATGTGCGTATACATAAACCAACACATACTCGAATTGATTCACAATGTTACAACGTTACACTTGCATCAGAACATAAACAATCTCACAGATATCTGACCTCCTATGTGAGTAGTTCAACCAAAACGGTTTTATGAGGTTTTCACGAAGCGTTAATTACGATCGTCATTACGGGCAAAAGTGATAGCTACATTTCCGGACGGACCCAAATATTTAGCACACTTATTTTATGCCACTTATGGTACCCAATATTTTACCTTCAAGATTCGTACCATAATAATATCATATCTACCATACGGAGTAGTGGGATGGAATAGATTCTGGGTCAGGTTGGCTTCTGCACTCATCATTGGTGGTTATCATGATGATTTATTGATCGGTAAAGTCAAGCTATTAGGCAACACTAGAGATCAATGCCTCCATATTACATGCATACTGTAATCATGATTAAAAATAATTTATTTCACCAGACGTTATTTCGCAAGACGCTCGGGTACTTCCGCGCTCTGCCGTTGTCAAGGAGAGCAGGCTAAATACTGGTTTGATATTGGTAATGACCAGGTTTTTCTTTCACTCTTCTCATTAGTTGTACCTCTCAATACTCATCATGGTGATTTATTTCTACTGGTTGAAATAAATTGTTTGATCACCTAATTTTAATTGAAGAAATTTGACAAGATCGAATTCGTAAAATCTTCTGGCTTGCTATAGTTATGCAGAGAAAGGTTATGTAGGTATTAGAATAGGTAATTAAGATATTAGAATGATATAAACATTAGAGAGTCCGACGCAACATGCTTACGAACAATTAGGTTATGATTCGTTGGCCACAGAGTTTTCATATAAATCTGTTCCAATCACAACTATAGGTATTTTTAATTAGCTTTGTTCCCACTATTCACCTAAACCTATTCACTATTCACCCCCTAAATTTCAAGGGCTCTTTGTTTGTAACTATAAATCCTCATCATCCTGAAACGCTCTAATTAAATTAATTATTAAAATATGCTCATGTATTTACTGTTGACTTTATGGCAAGTTATGCGGGGTTGACGAAGTGGCTATCACATACAGATGCCATTTTGGGTATAAATATGGTTTGGGTACCACAATGTAAGAATCTTTATTCATATTTATATGTTGGGGAGATCGGGGAGGGTTCGCATAGATTTCAGTTTTTTTCCTGGCAATAGTATAATTACCCAGTTATACTACTAGTATTTGGCTATGAATTAACCTCTAATTGATTTTGTAAAATGAATTACAGAAAGCACCACATCGAATGTAAGAAAAAATCAGCTATGCCAACCTACCCCACATGTGGGGAGGGTTGGAATACTCATAGGGTCATGTTGACATAGGTCCCTGAGCACCATAAATGGCAAGTTGGCATAAGTGTTTTCATGGATGTAGGTAATTATTCATCGTAATTGGGGAGGGTTGGCATAGGGGATCCGAAAATTTTCATATGCGAAACCACCCCTGCACCAGAGTGACAACCCACCCCAACAGGACTTCCTAAGTAACATGGCTGCCATGAAGAACAGAAACAAGGCAATTGAACTGTTTACTAGTGCAATCTATTCGTTAAAACGTAGTATTTTAGGGTATTTTGAAATTTAATGATGAACACTAAGTAAAACTCACCAGGACACAAATGTAAGCTGCAAAAAATTGTACTGACCAATGGAAAATACAATTTTTTGGAAGTAGAAAACAAAGCGGTGAGTGAACTTTATCTAGCTTCTGAAGGCAAATGAGGATGGAAGATGGGATCACGTGACCAAGTGGGCGGGGTCACTTCCATTTCTTTTTTCATTGTAATGGCGCTGTGCCAACATACCCCTTATGCCAATCTTCCCCAGTCTTCCCTATATATAAGTCTCTGGTTACTATAAAGACAAATTAACTCTACAATTTATTATCATATTACATATATCAAGTCATATTTACAAATAATTTGTTTGTCCACAGGTAAGTACCATAATCAGTTCAACAACAACAAGGTTCGATATCGCTAAGGGCGCGTTCTCAAGATATTCATCGAAGGGGTAAGTGTGTCGAGCTATCGTGTTGATTTACGTAGTTAGGTACATTTTTTAAATTGAAACAAAATTAATCATTTGACCGACGCCATGGTTATATACTGATCAAACCTTACAACAAAAAAGGACACATTTTCATGTCTGTTACCACATTCCCCTTCGTAGTAAGCCAGCCGGTTTGAAATTCGAATTTCACAGAGAATGAAACTCAATCACCCGATCAGGATAGACCCATCATTTCAGTCTCCTAATGACCCAGAGATTATTCCTATCAAACGTCAACTTATTCTTCAATTCTTTAACTGCAATTGTAAGAACTACATGTTTCACAAGCATATACATCCGTGATGATGCTGTAAAGAGAAAGTACTCGGATGAATAGAACAAACTTTATGAGGAACAGCCAGTACAATTTCCTCCCCTCACCACACAACCAGTGTAGCTGAGTTGCTCATAATGAATAGAATATAATTAAAAGTACAATGTACTAATGTTTATATTCTGTCTGCTCAATGCTGCCAACACCGCAATATGTGAATTTGGCTTCACTCTATCATGGAAGATTCCATTTGTCCAGCGCTGTTGCAAAACGACTTTCCAGGTGTGAACGTCAACTACCGACTTAATTTACATTGAGAACGTGCAAGCGGTGAACGAGTTGTTTCAACAATGTCACGTTTTCCAACTTTATATTTTACGGGTTAGCCGCCCGAAAAGGACTGCCGAGAAGTTATTTCGCTGTGAAAATATCCTATCCCCAACATAAAAAAGTGAGGTTTAGGTGGCAACACATTATGTCTCGCTCTCTACTGGGTGAAGCGGGGTGAACAGCGATGGAAGACGAAACGGTTGGCCCGCTGTGATCCGTTTTATCCCCAACGGCATTGAGGAAACCCATTTTGCGGATACGACTTTTCCTCCCTGCGAGTCAAAACGTTTGCCAAAGGCCGAGGGCTCGTTGAAAAAGTTACGTTTTTGAGGCCGAAGCAAATACTCGAAAACGCGGGAGATGGTCATCGCAGGAAAGATCAACTCTCCGAGTGGTCATTGAATTCCACGCGCTGAATCCCTGAAGAATATTCCGGATGAAACAAAAATGATTGATAGAATGAATCTTTCCGTATCAACTATTTGGGATAACTTTTGGTTTATTATTTTCAATAATGTGATGGATACGAGTAGTGCCTCCTTCTCGATTCTTGGAAATGTTACATCTAGAAGGACAGTTCCTGAGCTATCAGCTTCGCCGTGATTTATTTTCTCATTTAGTTATTTCAACATTCAGAATCTCAAAAATCGAAGTTTATTATGAATTACAAAATCGTGTAATAAAATGTAGAAAGTCCAAAAGTATGACTTCTCATCATATTCCGATTCTTCACAGAGATGAGGGGCTGGTAAACAATCACAACGTGATGCTGATCATGATAGAATATTGGGAAATGATGCGTGGTACGCTTTCGGGATCGTATGATCACGGCACATCTGTTGCGATCCCTTCATTTATGCTTTAGAAATAGCTTGCCGTTTGCTGTACACATTGGATGAGCTTGGGCATGAGTTTCCGTCGACAATGAATGGTGAGAAAAGTACCAAACTGGTTAACGCGCAAAAACCACCATGCCAAAGCCACGTAAATAACAGATTGTTAACCTCGGCAGAGTGCCAAACTGATATATGAGCAAAAATTCACCATGCCAATCCCGCTCAAGTGTCTGATTGGAGACATTGGCAAAAAGTACCTAACTGACTAATGTGAGAATTCCACCATGCTATGTCAAACCAGCTTTTGTCAGATTGGTGACTTAAGCAAAGTAGAAGTGAACCGTTCTGAATCACCTGTTTGGGGTTAGAATAATATATTTTACTTTTAGTAAAATGTGGAGTAGCCAAAAATCTGCCTTCAAATGAAATCAGAGATTGTAATATTTCAAGTAGAATACAAGGAATATGGAATTTTCTGGAGCTAAGAAACAACATTTCATCCCATTTCTATTTTATTCTTCCATTCATTACGCGTAATATAAATACGTAGCCTAGAACAAAACCTTTCATAATGCTTCACGCAGAAAACGTAGAACATATGTGAAACAATGTAAAAAACGCAAAGTTTTGAAGTTTTTACTTTTAGTAAAATGTGGAGTAGCCTAAAACAACTCAAAATCTGCCTTCAAATGAAATCACCAAAAAATGCAGTTTGGCCTGAGACCGACGATATGACTCCAGTAATACGTGCAAATATTTCAAGTAGAATACAAGGAATATGGAATTTTCTGGAGCTAAGAAACAAAATTTCATCTCATTTCTATTTTATTCATTCATTCAATACGCGTAATATAAATACCTAGCCTAGAACAAAACCTTTCATAATGCTTCACGCAGAAAACGTAGAACATATGTGAAACAATGTAAAAAACGCAAAGCTTTGACGTTGAATATCCCACAAAACCCGACAAAAGAACGCGTTATTCCTCTGAAGAGTGAAGTCCCTTCTGCTTGAAATACCTCGACATTCATCACCGTTGTTACCTGATTGCACTATTAGCCAGAAAAAAGACGCCAGTGCTTGGGGTAGTGGTCTTTCTTTTACATTTCATTACTCTCATTTGTGCCGCATTCTCCCTTTTACACTTTTTTTTAGCTCTTTGTGAAAAAAAGGAAACGTTGTCATTTTTCTGGACCCGTCTCCTCACACCAGTGCTCCGCTATCTACCCCGGAATGGTCTCATTATCGCAGCCTCTCTTATGTATTATGTATGCTAGCCCATTCGTGAGCGGAATCTTGGAGGAAATTACCCTGCAGTTACTTTCCCCCGGGGAGGGCACTAGAGTTTTTAGTGGGGAAAACGGGGGATTCAAAATTTATCAATCTCCCACCCCCTCATTTCCGGGAGGGCAGTAGAAAAATGGCGTTTGCATTATGGAATCAAATGAAGTTCGTTTCGGGATGTTAATGCAGGCGAGGGCCAATCTAAAACCATGAAAATTGCATCGGATTGTTTGCCTGGGTCAACGTCAAAAGGACGTGAGGAATTGTTTAATAGCAAATTGGTAATGTGTTGATATTTCCTGTCCGTGTCCCCAAATCACTCACATCAATCAAATGGAAATACTGAAATAGGGTAGATATAAATTATAAATAGGAATATTCACCTCGTCAGATGAATAGGGACAGAATTATATGTTTTTTTTCTCTCTCTCTCTCTCTCTCTCTCACTATATATATATATATATATATATATATATATATATATATATATATATATATATATATATATACACTTGATTGTGGACACTGTGCTACTGCACTATATAATAATTGAAGTTAAAGAAATTTTTACAGAAATAAAGAGGAAAATGTTTTTGATATTTCGAATTAGTCTTCGTCAAAATTAGAAGAAGAAAGAGTGTTTTTGGAATATTCCCTGGAACCAAGCTTGTATCCAACGTTTCATGGTTGTTATGTTGGAGTTACTCAATCATTGATGTTGAGTCCAGGAGGTCGACAGCATCATTCCTCGATGTAGACATTGTGATGGAGGATGGAAACCTCTCGACCAGTGTGCACGTAAAGCCTACAAACAAGCAACTTTACCTGCACTATGAGAGTTGTCATCCTCCACACACAAAGCGGTCTATCCCACGATCATTGTCTATTAGAGGCCACCAAATATGCAACAACGGGGGGAGCTTGGAAGGCTATTTGTCCGGGGTTAAAAACAAATTGATGGAGAGAGGTTACCCAAGACACTTTGTGGAAGACAGAATGGTTCCATCCCACGTCAACTACCAACAACGACCTAAGCCAACAAGTGACCGAGTTCCACTGGTAACAACTTTCTTTTATGGTGCTCAAAAGATCAATGGGATCCTCAGGGAACTCCAGCCGATCATGAACTCCAGTCCACTGACCCAGGAGGTATTTCGGGAGGCACCTCGGATGACCTATCGACAGGGAAAGAACCTGGGTGAAATACTGTCGCATCGGTATCCAGCTGTCCAACGTGAGAATCCGCAACAACGAGGTCTCCACCTATGCCAAAGACCGAGATGCAAACTCTGTGATTTGGTCATTGAGGACTCGGATTTCACCTCCCCAAATAACACCCACACGTACAGGTGCCAAGGGTCAGCAGAGTGCCAGTCACGGATGTGCGTGTACCAGCTGATTTGTAAAAAGTGTGAAGATGATCAGTCAAGGAGCTTCTATGTGGGGAAGGCATCCCAACTGAATCTAAGGATGGACAACCATAGAGCTTCCTTGACTCAGTCCCAGACTACAGATAAAGCTGCATGCAAGAACGCACGGTCCAGCAGTCACCTTCGACGAATGTTACGGTGTTAAGGTGTTGAAGAAGATGCCTGAAAAAACGAACGACCGGCTACTTCAACAGTCCGAACGTGCCCATAGGTGGGTACTGGGCTCAAATCGGCCTCCTGGACTCAACATCAATGATTGAGTAACTCCAACATAACAACCATGAAACGTTGGATACAAGCTTGGTTCCAGATAATATTCCAAAAACACTCTTTCTTCTTCTAATTTTAACAAAGATTAATTCGAAATATCAAAAACATTTTCCTCTTTATTTCTGTAAAAATTTCTTTAACTTTAATTATTATATATATATAAAATTAACACAAATTTTAGAAAAAACAATAATTTACATCACAAACTATTTTTTATATTTCGGCTTATTTGTCTTTTTCAAAATATGAAGAACTACAAAAAAATTTTTTGTAGGAATTTCGACGTTGATAATATGCAGAGAGACCTTTGCCATGGAGAAGATGGTTACCCTGCTAACGCCTGATGTTTAATCCTGGAGGATCGTACGCGCCCAAAACATTAGAATGTGCCTTTTCGGATTGATGAAGCATTCTTTTATTTTCTCCTGGCCTCATCTTTTTCAAAACTTTTATGACAAAACAATCATTGAATGTTGCATCATGCGTGGCGGCATGGCGGCTCACAGGCAGATCTTCCGGTCTTCTAACCACCAATGATCTATGGTTGTTGACACGCAGATTCAGTTGTCTCTCGGCTTTTCCTACATAAAATGCAGGGCATTCCTTGCACAACAACTCATATACACACATTGGTGTTTGGCATTCTGCCGACCCTTTGCATGTATATGAATTGGGGTTGTTAGCCGAACTGAACGTTTCCTCTTCTACGACGAATGGGCAGACCACAAGGATGCAGTCCCCTTGGAGGTGGTGCTGCCCTATTTTCCTGCGCTTGCGCTGTCTAGCCAACATTTTCTGGTGCACATAAATTACTTTGGGTTGCAACGAGCTCGTCAAAATAGGTAATTTCTTTCGTAGTTCACGGCGTTGTAACAGTAAGGGAGGCGACGCACCTAACCCAGAGATAGGAGCTTCGGTATGACAGAAGCGCTAAATGGAGATCCTGTAGATCATATTCACATTTTTTCAAATTCCCTTCGGTATATAAACCCCATTTTCTGCCAATCCATTACTTTTCCTGTAGAGTGCTGGACATGGTTAAAGCCCCATCGCGCAGCAAATTTATTAAATTTCAAACTGTTTATAGGATTATTGTTGGATATTACGGTGTGCGGAATGCCTCATTGACTTAACAGTACCTTAAGATGATTTTATGGTGCATATTACTAACGTCGATCCACCTCGAATAATAATCTTCCACTACAAGGTATTACTTTTGCGAGTGATCAGCAATATCAAATCTTATTTTGAAGAATGGAATATTGGGTATTTCATGGTTCATCAGGGGTTCTTGATATTCCTAGGACTGAACCGCTGACAAATGTAACAATGATACAACGTTCTGCACATCATCGTCAAATTAGACCAGTACTTCACATTCCCAGCCCACTCCTTTGTTTTACTTATACCCAGAGGCGACTCATGGATCAAATTTAGCATAACAGACCGTATCTTTACAGGCACTACCAAAGGTGGTCCAATAAAACAAGATCATGTCCCATAGTCAATGACCCTCTCAGTTTATATAAACTCTGAACTGTGATTGGCCACTGGTATTTGAAAAGGCTAACTGAGTACTGGATCGACAGCAGTCTCAGCAATGAACAAGTCCAGTTTGTCTTGAAAGAAAATCAACTCCCCCCCTGGACATAGAGTGAACATAATCATGTTCCTCAACACATTTGGCTGAGTTCGAGCTGAAATTTTGACTCAAAGAATTGGACGCATACATTTTCGAAATAGTTTGGTATTGAAGTCTAAACGGATCATCCAACCGCCGCAACTAAAGACGTTTCATCCTATTGTTCATTATTGAATCAAACTTTTTTTCTAAAATGAATTGTCACAAGTGGCTAATGATCAGTAGGGAGTTTGTGGTTTTTGGGTCCAATTGGTTTGGTCTTCCATGCTCTATATCTTTGCATCGTATAAACATTTCTGTTACGGTTTAGGAAAAAACCGTATTATTAGAGAAAAACATTAAAATGGGCAAATTAAGCTATCTTTATGAGGTCACCATTTTGTAACCCACCAATTTCGAGATTGCAGACAAAGATTTTCTCACCCAAAACGGACTTAAGTTTCAAAATTTCATCTCAAATCTCTTGAAAATACTACTTATTTTTGGTCATTGCTCCTGCACTATTATAATACCCACAGATAGATGGTTCCAATCCATTCCAATTGACTTGGAAAAAAAAATCGTCAGAAAAATTCATCAGTATACCGCCATGAATGGACAAAGATATTCGCTAGTCGATTTGTGAACTGATTCGTTCATGGAATCGTTGAATTTCCAATTAATTTTCCTTGGATATATTGGTTCACCTACATTTATTTTACATTTGAATGGAATAGTTAGTTGTTATAATTAGAACAGCAATGGAGAAAATTAATTGTGATGAAACCTTTTGTGTTCATTTGTACCTCTGAAAGCAATTACTCTCGATTTTCAATTTGAAACGTATCTTTTTACAATTTAATCTCAATAACGATTTTTCAAAGATATATCAAATCATTGAAGCACACAAAATGAGTACGGTGCAAATTATTACATAAATATTTATTATTTTCTTTTTCGAAAGATCGTTAATGGGCATTTTGGACAAATTTGATTATCTGATTACAAGCTATCTTCCACACCCAACTTGATTGATTTTCTTAAATGGGTAATTTCCATGTTTACTTTATATTTGCTTAATCGAAAGATTAGAATAATATCTTTCCAAAACGGAGCTATATGATGGGTATCTGACTCGTAATATGACTCTTGAAATTCATTTCCATGATAATGTACTGAGTCGTTTGGTGTGGATCCTCAACTTGCACTTTTATCTGACGCGTGATATTCAAAACGGAAGTTAGTGAAAAACGTTGTCTATTTCCACATAAAGAGTTACAATGTTAAATCGATTTCGACGGTTAGGCCATCATCAGTAACAAACAATACCTGAAGACACATTAGAAAGGACACAGCTTTTATAGTCACAGGTGAAGGGAGATAGAATCCCATTGGTCAAGGGAAAGGAAAGGGGCAGGAGGTACAACCAATTAAGTGCAAACAAAGTGACGGGGCTCAAATTACTTTTTATTTGAATGGAAATGCTATACGCAGCCAGGGGTTGCTATGGGTTCTCCGTTATCTCCTCTCCTTGCAAATATTTACATGGATTATCTTGAGCAACAAATATTTACAACTTGTAACACAAATTATCTTCTCTGTTGGTATAGATATGTCGATGATATTGTCATTCTATGGATGGGCACAAAAAGACAACTAAATTCTTTTCACGAAAAAATCAATAAATTAGATCCCTGAATCAAATTCACCCTCGAATTGAATGGGTTTTATTCGTGTAATCGAAGACAGACGAATACGATAATGCGAATACGAATATAATCGCAGTTTACTCAGAATCAACGAATAGTTTTCGCGATTAGAATTGTATTCTTATTCGACGATAAGATCATGTCCAACACTGTGCACGGATTATAGACGGAACTATGTATTAAGTATTAAGAGTCTTTATAATGCAAATTAACTAATTAATGTGTATATTAACTGAGTTATCAACTCTTAACTCTATCGTAAGTATATTTTTTGGAATTTTTACCACTAGTTATGAGCGATGCAGTGGGTGGAGCTGCCGCCGCATACAAACAGATGTTTGTTTGATTCACAGTTACACAGTTTAGAGTTAGGTACGATGAATTCACTCAATTTGGGTTATATTTGATTCCTCGAATGTCCCTCGGTGATGCCTGAGGAACATCCGACAGCTGATTCACCACTTCGAGGAATCAGTCGACATCGAGTTTCGATGTAAATTTCGACAGTTCTGAAAGTCCTATAATCATTGTCTCTCACCTGGAGTTCCCGTCGGACAGGTAGGTTTGAAATGGTGTATACATCAAATTGATGAATTTAATGCGAATAGTGAAATAGAATGATAGGAGAATAACGTGTAATAGATGGTGTTGCACGTTGTGTATGATGAATAGCGATCCCTTGTAGGTCATGACATCACCTGATTCATTGTCCCGGTGTTCAAATCTTCCAACTTTTAGGTGAATTTTATTGAACAATTTTCCTACACTTCGTTGGGGGATCTCCGTTATTCCAAACGCTATATAAAAGAGTTTTGGGTTGGGGAAAGACGACAAGGTTAGATCCTCGAGAATATTTTTATTGGAGTTTGGCCCATCTCCGTTAAATAATGTTTTGGTGAAAGTGGGTCTTGGATTATTTATAATACAAATTAACTAGTTGAACTAGTTAATATGTATATTAACAGAGTTATCAACTTTAATTCTATCATATGCTATTTTTAGGATTTTTACCACAAATTAAGAGCGATGCAGTGGGTGTTTCTGATCACTGTGTTCGGGTGTATTTGACTGTGTCCGATTTGGGATTAGTCGTAATCCTTTTCGAGCAACGGTCGCCCCGAAGCCCCTTCTCCGTCGCCTCCCAATCCCACTCGCTAAGTCCCGGGGCCGAAAAAGCTTAAATTTGAAAGGTAATTGAGAGAACATACTATTCAATAATCTCATATTAATTTCAACATGATTGATCATTAGTAGCTCAGCGCATTCACAAATGTGGAATCCTTGCAACAACCCTAATTTCTTCAGATTTCATAAGATTTTGATGAAATACTGAGGGAATGCATGGATTATAGACTGAATTAAGTAGTGAGCATTAAGAGTCTTTATAATGCAAATTAACTAGTTAATATGTATATTAACAGAGTTATCAACTTCAACTCTGTCATATGTATATTTTTAGAATTCTTACCACTAATTACTAGCAACTTTAACAACTTTAATTCCATCATATGCTATTTTTAGGATTTTTACCACAAATTAAGAGCGATGCAGTGGGTGGATCTGATCTCTGTGTTCGGGTGTATTTGACTGTGTCCGATTTGGGATTAGACGTAATTCTTTTCGAGCAACGATCGTCCCGAAGTGCCTCCTCTGCCACCTCCCAATCCCACTCGCTAAGTCCTGGGGCCGAAAGAACTCAAATTTGGAAGGTAATTGAGAGAACATACTATTTAATAATCTCATATTAATTTCAACGTGATTGATCACGTAGCAGCAAGCATGCGCGATTGTGGAATCCTTGTAACAAGCCTAATTTCCACAGATTTTGATGAAATACTGGAGGAATACACGGATTCTGTACCTACGGAATTAAGTATTAACCCGGATCAGCCCAGAACTATTTTTCATCTTGAAATTCAATGAAACTTCGATATGTTCCTCTAGAAAGGATTTGGAACGTGGGAAAAATAATTTAAAAACTCATCTTGACTTCCAAATACCAGATTTGACCCGTTACCATATGGTTACGCTGGGCATACGGAGTACCTATGTGGATCAAATAGACCATTATGATGAAGGACAATAAATGCTAAGTTTTTTAGTGCGAACGATATTTCATTGAACAATGTAACGAAAAATTGAACATTTGATAAAATATCATGGCAATACAAAACGAACAGGAAAAATATGCAAACAATATGGGTAACTCAATATGGGTAACTTAATAATGACCACCGGACTTCAAAATCACTCTCATCCATAATAAATCAGTCTCATTTAGTTATGACACTTATTACTAAAAGAACAAAAATTAAGTGGACTTGTTAAAACAACTACTTGATGTGAAATGCGAATTTTGCACAATTTGTCAGTCATATCCAGACTATTGTCGTCTGCACAATGGATATTTTCCATTATTTTCTGGAAGCTTTTGAATCGCATAGTGTTTGAAACCATGAAGTTATAAAAATCCTCATCCCGATCCCAATACAAGCGTTTTGAAGGAAGAGGTACGTAATATTTCAATATCATTTCGTTCAATATCAAAATACCCACAAAACATTTTATTTCATCATAAGTAACGTTGATATTCCTTTTGTTTTTAGCTGTTGAGTAAATTTTGGTTTGTTCTTGGAGGTATTTGAAAACGTCATCAAAAATGTCATTGAAAATCTAATAAAAATTTCAACATGATTGATCATTAGTAGCTGCAGCGCATGCGCTAATGTGGAATCCTTGTAACAAGCCTAATTTCTACCGATTTTATACGATTTTGATGAAATACTGAGGGAATGCATGGATTATACACGGAATTAAGTATTGAGTATTAAGAATCTTTATAATGCAAATTAACTAATTAATGTGTATATTAACAGAGTTATCAACTTTTAACTCTAAGTATATTTTTTGGAATTTTTACCACTAATTACGAGCGATGCAGTGGGTGGATCTGATCTCTGTGTTCGGGTGTATTTGACTGAGTCCGATTTGGGATTAGACGTAATCCTTTTCGAGCAACGGTCGCCCCGAAGCGCCTCCTCCGCCACCTCTCAATCCCACTCGCTAAGTCCCGGGGGCGACAGAGACTCGCTGCCGGGAGATCTCCCTTCAAGCTCCGAGCAAATGGCTCCTCTTTCCAGTCCGTGTACCCCCCTCCCCCGCCCCCTCGCCGTCAATCCTACAATCCCTTTTCCAATGCCTAGGGGGGAGGGGGGATGGGGGCGCCGACGACGGCGGCGAGCGTCTGTCGACCTAATACTGGTCAATCCCCGGGCGGCCCCTTCTGAAAAGGGATTCCCGGTCGGATGTCACTTCCGTCCCTGCTCTAGCTGTCGATGTGACAAGAAACGCAATAAGAGTCGCTCTTTTAAAACACATTCACACTGATCGATAGATAAATAGATATATAGATTTCAATAAAAGCACATAAATATGATGATAGTACAGAAGTAGAACTAGGTTACTCGCTTAGCTTACTCTTCCAACGGTAGGCTTGGACAGTGCTGTTGGTTGAGGTCTAGGCGATTTGCCCATAATTTCAAACATACCACGTTGACATAAATGCGCATATGTCACTCATAATGCTCAAATGCGCACATGTCATTTCCGTCCCTGCTCTAGCTGTCGATGTGACAAGAAACGCAATAAGAGTCGCTCCTTTAAAACACATTCACACTGATAAATATATGGATAGATAGATTTATTTCAATAAAGACACATACATATGATGATAGTACAAAAGCAGAACTAGGTTACTCGCTTAGCTTACTCTTCCAACGGTAGGCTTGGACAGTGCTGTTGGTTAAGGTCTAGGCGATTTGCCCATAATTTCAAACATACCACGTTGACATAACATGCGCATATGTCACTCATCATGCGCATATGTTATTCATAATGTACAAATGCGCACATGCCATTTCCGTCCCTGCTCTAGCTGTCGATGTGACAAGAAACGCTATAAGAGTCGCTCCTTTAAAACCCATTCACACTGATAGATAGATAGATTTCAATAAAGGCACATAAATATGATGATAGTACAAAAGCAGAACAAGGTTACTCGCCTAGCTTACTCTTCCAACGGTAGGCTTGGCCATTGCTGTTGGTTAATGTCCAGGCGATTTGCCCATAATTTCAAACATAGCACGTTGACATAACATGCGCATATGTCACTCATTATGCGCTTATGTTACTCATAATGTACATATGCGCACATGTCATTTCCGTCCCTGCTCTAGCTGTCGATGTGACGAGAAACGCAATAACAGTCGCTCCTTTAAAACACATTCGCACTGATCGATAGATAAATAGATAGATATATAGATTTCAATAAAAGCACATAAATATAATGATAGTACAAAAGTAGAACTAGGTAACTCGCCTTGCTTACTCTTCCAACGGTACAGGCTTGGCCTGTGCTGTTGGTTAAGGTCTAGGCGATTTGCCCATAATTTCAAATATAGCACGTTGACATAAATGCGCATATGTCACCGCAAATTTTCGGTTTATTTGGTATGCTCAATTGTACATGGTTTTATAGATAAAACTATTTTATTAAAGAGTAAATTCTCGTAAGTAGAAATAACAACTGCTCACAAAAGCTAGGCGGCCATCTTGATATCACTGCTAACGGAGATTAGTAAGTGTAACTCTCAGGATTTTGGGGGTTTATATACTTGTTGGATATAAGTAGAGTAATGTGCTGTGGTTAAAAAGGTTCAGCTGGAATCTCCATTAATTTCCGATATTTTTGAGCTTGAAGTCGTTTATGTTGTTATCTGGAGGGGGGGGGGGGGTCATCTTGAACGGAAACTATGAGCGTTTTAACATCGTCACTTTACAGATCCATCACCTCTGCGTCCAGTTGTGGAAACTACGTGCTTTAGGACTTTAAGAGAATCAGTTGCTCAGGAGCGTATTCAAACTAGGGGGTACCTAATAATAGATTATACAATCAAGTAGTTACCTAATCATTGAAGGTGGTGAGAGAAGGGGGTCCTGCGGTTACGTGAGTGGCCATAGCAATTAGGTTTGGCAATTGAGGAATCGATCGCGATCAAACTATGCATCTGAACAAATTACTTAATGGTTAATTAGTAGGCTATTTGTAGCTAGGAACAATAGATACTGCCGAACAATAGGCAACTATACAAAGAAAGTCAGTTGTTGTAATGAAAATTCTAGCCAATTTCTTTCTGAAACTCCTTTTTGCATAAAACTGAAGTGTGTGAAACTCCATTTTAAACATGTTATCTATTCAACATTCAACTAAACTAGACGTTCAACAGCACGTCCAACCCCCTATCACCAGTGCCATCTATTTAGATCCAATTCTTCTTCATATTCGAACTCCGTAACATCATTTTAGGCGTAAATCTGATCTGTTTGTTCAACTAATCTGTATTTTGCTAAAAGGATTGATTTAGGGAATTTTTATTTTTGAGATGCGAGCTTGCGAGCATACAGACCACCAAACTATAGAAATCAGTCTTCATACGGAGGCCGTCATTATACGGAGGCTGGTGGTGGGGGGGTATGACGGTGCTCTTGAACGCCAAGTTTCAATTAAAGACTCAAATCTTCGTATACTCATGCTATGCTATTAATTTACGTTTGACATACTACAACAGGGGAAAGGTACATATTCAAAGATGTGATCGTTCACGTCCAACGAAACGAGTATCTGTTCCAGCGAACGAGAAAAATATGATATCGATGAAAGAATACATGTTTGTGCTCAATCTTGGAGCAGGAAGATATCTACATGAGTGAGGTTGAAAGGATGAAGGGGGGTGGCATGGTTGGTAGGGGAAGATAACGGAATATAAATATCTACGGACTTCCTCTTGTGATCCCTTCTGGGTCAAGGTTATGCGTCTCACTCAGATCGAGTATAAAAGGGGGAAACTCGACGTGGGAA
Organism: Adelphocoris suturalis; assembly: GCA_030762985.1. Classification (NCBI taxonomy): domain Eukaryota; kingdom Metazoa; phylum Arthropoda; class Insecta; order Hemiptera; family Miridae; genus Adelphocoris; species Adelphocoris suturalis. The sequence goes on along the minus strand of CM061050.1, from coordinate 24,721,677 downwards.
GACGGTTCACCCTTTCTGAACAGACTTTTTTTGGGGAAGAGGCCTGAAAATAAAGTAGAGAAAGAGAGAGTGACTGGATAAGTTATGGAAATATAAAAGTCAACCCATAGTAAACTCGTGATATGTTGTGCGAGAGGAAGTGGTCTCATGGTGGTTGGGGACCTCAAAAAGCTGATTGATGCGCCGAGTCCTGACAGTTTTGCGGGGTAGGGGATGAAAGTAGTGACAAGGGGGCGCCGCGGTCTGAACCAGGCGCCTTCTTTGCGACAGGAAACGGCGCCGGGCTCTCACGAAAAGAAGAATGTAATAATATATTGCTTCCTCGGAGCCACCCTTACCGAAATCTATCCATCACTAGAGTGATTTGTGATAGAAATACATTCTTACTTTCGCAACGTCCTGGGGGAATGGAAGAAAGTTATATGAAAATATCTCCTGGTACATGCCAGAAATCTGGATCGGATTTTACAGGCCTGATCCAAAGTCTCCGATGAAACTTGCTATTAACTAATGTGAAGGTGATATCCAAAATCGCCCAAATTTCTTTCATTACTCTCTGAGGTGATTCAACAACTGTAAAAGTGCATTGAATATGGCATTGCAAGGTAATCACTAATATTCACAGATATTTATCGTACATGACAAGATGTAATGATTGGAAGACAGACAAATTATAAACTGAAAAGTGGAGAAAGTGTGTATTTGATTTCAACTTATTCTGATGGCTGGCATAATTGGACTTTATCCTTCATTCAGCGGAAATGATCAATCAGTTCATCAGGTCTTAATGCTGCTGGGTTAGGAATATCATCTGTAACTTCGAGATGATCTTCACACTTCACTTTGTTCTTCAATGATGAGGAGATCCTCAATACCCGATCAGGAAAAATTGCGCAGGAACACGCAGCATTTGAATCTTTCAAGGGTCTCGAAATACATCCTAAATAACACGTTAAACTAAAAAAAAATACCCACGAAATGAGCGTTTATTTGTGGCTTTGGCGTCTTCTACGGCGAATGCTTCTTTCTTGTCTGCATTCTTCAGCAAAAGTTGATTCCCACGTATTAAACGCTGAAAATTTTTCAACTGAAAATGATGCAAATTAACAAGTTTACAGGTGAACGGACGCAGGTTAAAAATCGGCCTTTTCTTTACAACTGTAAAACAGTGATTTGTTAAAAATGATGGGGAAACACTTGTGACATATTCGCCTGTACACTAGTTAATTCTCACGGTGAATTATAAGTCTACACTTGTACCTTTATGAAACGCTTGCACATTCATTTTTTACATCTGTACATAAAATCGGGTTTTAACTTGTCAATTGTTGCTTTATGAAGTAGGCCCCTGGACGCGAAAAAAGTGTGACATCCTTGAAAACATAGGTCTATCCATGAAAAATTATATGTTAAAATGAGTTTGAGGGCCTTGCAAACATAATATCATCATTGCTTCGAAGGTCATAAATGTTTATACTCATGTAAACAGTATCTGTGACAACTATGGTGATACGAGGAATCGCACGACGCAGTAGATAGGGGTGCAAAGTGGCATTGCTAACAGCGCCTTCACGAGCTGACGGGTCGTGGGTTGTCGCGATATGGTTTATGGCTAGAAGCTGCCTGTCATAATAATTATCCGCGTTATATCGGGATGGACGGATTCGGGTTGGTAACACACCGCGGAACCCGAGCATCCGGCGCGGATAGTTGGAACCGACATGTCTACTAAGGATTCTCAACATATATCACACTCACATCATGCAAATCAGATCAGAAAAGTAAGTATATAGAGGGTGTAACAGACCTAATGGTCAAAAATCTAGGGATCAATGCTCCAACTAACTGCAACAAAAAGTATCTACGAGATTTTTTTTTTTTTTTTATAGGCGCTTAGCTTTTGAGTAATTCAATACTTATGATTTTTTCGTGTTTAAAGTTGTTTTGCATAAGGGTATATAACTAAAATAACAATAACTCCCTCAAATGACAGTGAAAATTTAAAAAAAAAAATTAGTAAGTAATTGGAAAGAGCGTTAAATTCTGTACCACCCTGATACCAAATCAAAATTTTGGAAGCATGTTTATTGGGAGAGAAATCCGGCTGTAACTTGGAATTTGACATATCTTAAGAAATCTGTCTAAATTCGGAGAGCTATTACAGCTCGGAAGCCTTCCAATGAATTTCATCTCCAATGATAGGAAAAACTGCGCCGAGATCTCACATTTCCAACGGTGTGGTCAATAAATTAACGAATTTTTGTGAAAAATGAAGCTATTTCAATGGCTCCAAAAAAAATTTTAAAATCAAAATTTTCGACAAATTTCTTCATTGAAATCCGTTTCGAGACATTTTGAAACGAATTCTAGAGTTTCACGCTTTATATATATATATATATATATATATATATATATATATATATATATATATATATAAAATATAAGTTTACAACACGTGAGTCCGTTTTTAAAAAGATTTATTTTTCACGATGAAAATATAAGTAACGTGACTGTCGGAGCGCGGAATAAGAAAGAGCGCTCTCGCAAGGGTTCCAGAGGTTTTTATTAACTTGGGAGTACGTGGGCGTTGTTATCTTGTGCTGTGTGCAGCAGAAGTCAGCAGGCGGCGGATAAGACAATGGGCCTTTGAAGAGGTTCGCAGTGGTCATCTCCGCTGGAGGATGACTCATGGTTGATGAAAGAGTGCCTTTGTTCTCTGTTGCGGGGATCGGAGGTTGATTGTGGTAACTCCTCTCGCCGTAGATTGAAGCAGGGGGATGAGTCGCCGTGGTGAGTCATACGCTGCTGGGCTCGTGTGGTGGAGTCATAAACTGTAACGGATAACTCACAGGGTGTGTTATTAAGGGTTTCCTACGTTTAGTTCTTTTGTATGCACATCCGATCATTAGTATTGTCAATATTATCACTGTCAAAACATATAGTGGACTTATTAAGATATGTACATAATCGTGTGTTGTGACTAAGTCGTCGTTAATTAGAGAAGGCCAACCTGTTTCAAATTTTGGAAGATAGGAAAATTCTTTTAGATTTATTTCAACGGGGTGAATGTCAAGATTCGAAATTTCATTGAGGGGTATTAGAGGGATTCTCAATTTTCCTTGGATTGTTTCTGTTGATCTAATAGGGATGTTATTCAGTAAGATCTCATCACCAGATGGCTGTACTATCCAAGTTCCTTGGATGCGATGCAAGGTGTTACCTGTGGGGGTTCTATCTTCTAGAATAGTTTCGTTAAAAGCAGTTATAATAATATGACCCGACTCTGGTATAGACGAGTAAAAGGGGTCCTGAATTTGAATTTTTGTGAATTGGCAATCTTTAAGAGCGTTGCGCTTAATGATGTTTTGGGAGCAGGTGGAAGTCTCTTTACATAAGAATTATTTGTTACAATAGTATTCGTCACCATTCTTATAACATAGTTTGTTAGTAGAGTAATTGATTACATATTTCTTATCAACTAATACAAATCTTGTCTTAGGAATTATGGTTACGTATCCTGTATCGTGTACAATGGGTACAGGTTGTAGTAGATATAATTTAAGACCTAGATCTACATATATTGGTATTCTTATAATATAAAATATTTGGTCGTCGCTTAGAGAGCATACTGTTTTTGAGTTTAGTTCATACTCTATCGTGCTATTGAACATTTTTAATTTGTTTCCATGGTTTTCTTTCGCTATTTTCAGCAGTTCAGACTCGAATGCTTGGAGAGGAACTATACTCGGGTGTGTCATTCCTAGTTTACAGAAAGCTAAGGAAGTTTCTATTTCCCGTTGCTGATTTATTATTATGTTTAAATTCGTTATGATTTGTACTGCTATTTCGCGCATTAGAGCTTCATTGAATTCGTTGGCGAAATTTGATCGAGATTCTAATTTGGTTTTTATTTCTTGGTTGTTGTTGTTTAGCATAGTTATGGTGTTGTTATATTTCTCCATTAATTCAATTAATAGTCTATGTTCTTTATTCAGTTGGGCGTTGGTTTGAGAGTTTTTCCGAGATACGGTTTTTATTATTTTGTCATACTTTTTCCTGTCTTCGTCATCTAAGTTTCCAGTAATAAACTTTATGACTGATCCTAATCCGTTGATTAGACCTCTTTTTGTTCTCAATATTTTTGATTTTTGACTAATTTTTATGTCTTTGCGGGGTTCCAGGTTTCGAAGTTTTTCGGATGCGATTTTCAAGTTCAGTTCTATAGTGGTCAAGTGTTCGTTGAGTACTTGTGATGAATTTCGTTGAAGTTTCCTTTTGAATTTCGTAAGGGATGTCTCTAAGTCAGTTAGGGAGGTTCGGAGGGTGCTCACGTCGTAATGTATGAGTAGGAGGTGTTCTTCTGTTTCAGTATAGGCTCGTCCAAGTTCTATGGGTAGCAGTCCTCCACTTTTGTCAATGTTGTAGATTTCTCCGGCGAGGATGCATGGTAGGAGTCTGAAAGGAATTTAAGGGTTTAATTTTCTCTCTATTGCGTTTCTGTAGATTTCGTCTCGTAAGTTTAGTGATTCAAATTCAAGTGGCATATTTTTTGATAAAAGGTCCGCATATTTACAAGTGAATGGTCCACAGTCATAACTGTTGCTTTGAAGGGGTATAGTGTTCATTGATTGCAAAGTCCATTCTGTCCTATCTAGGGTCTGGTCGAATTTGTCCTTCCAGTCGTCTTTTAAGTAAAGGAATATGGTTTCCATTATTTTGGTACCGTTATAACCTAGAGAGTCATAATATTCTATCGATTTTGATTTTGGCCTTACTGCTACTAGTCTCCAGTGGGCATTTTCATGAATGGGGAATAATATTAAGTCGAATTCTAAGAGGTTGATTTTCTTCGTATAGTTTCTAACACGGTCATAACTGCGAAGATAAGAGATATAAAGAAAGGTGTTAAAGGCGTGGGTTTTTGGAAGTGTGGGGTCAGTTTTATTTCTGATGTTAATCAATTCCATGTAAAGGTTTATCACTTGGTCGTTAAACCAGTTGGTATCCTTGATACTGTTTAGATCTTCCTCGGACAATTTTATTTTTGGTTCTATGATTTGGGGTTCGCTAATTTTCGGTTCGTCTGGTTCTTCTATGATTTGGGATTCGCAATTTTTTGGTTCGTCTACATCTGCGTTTATTTCCTTTTCTTTCGATTTTCTAGGTCGTTTAACGTTTTTCAAATGGATCTTAGTTCGTGTGTTATGGTGTCTCGGCTCGATTTCGGCGGTTTTTCTAGATCGGTTTATGTCTTTAATTGTTTCCTTGTTATATTTTCGTTTAGTTTTGTCTTGTATCTGTTTGGTCTGTACGTATGTTTCCGAGGGTATGTCTGGTAATGTTTCTTCACGTTTCTCATTCAATTTGCTGATAACCTTTTCCTTGTTACCTAATTGTTTTTCGTACAATATCTTATAAAGTCTGTTAACTTTGTCTTTATGTTCGGATATGTAGATGTTTGTTAGTCCTATTTCAATGTCCGGTGGTATGGGTGAATTTGATCCGAATGTACCATTAATTATTTCATAAGGGGTAACACCGGTACTAGAGTGTATACTGTTGTTATAGGAAATTATGGCATATTTAAATCTTTCTTTAATTGGAGTTTTCTTGAATTCGTCACTTTCCGTCATCAGTCGAATTATTTCTATGATGGTGGAGTGGAATCTTTCGATTGGTGAATTTGAGTTCGGGTTCTGGGTGCTGGTATAATGGATTTTGATACCTTGGACCTTCAGAAATTCTTTTACAACAGAGGAACTAAATTCGTTTCCGTTGTCCATTATTATTTCAGAGGGGTTTCCATGATGTGATATGAAATTCATTAGTTTTTTTTGTTATTTCTGTGTTGTTCAGGGATTTTTAGGCGTAGACCTGGGCGTATTTTGAGAATTTGTCTATTACTGTTAGAAATTTTTGTCTTTCTACTGTAAGCGTGTCGATGTGAATAGTTTCGAAGGGTTTCGACGGAGTATGTGTTATGTTGAAAGCCGGTTTCATCGGTCTTCGTTCGTACTTACACTTGAGACAGAGTTCACACCTGTTTATTACGTGGGTAATGTCGTCCTTAAGATTAGGCCAGAAATAGATCCTTTTTATTTGCTGATATGTTTCGTCTATTCCACGATGAAATCTCTCTTGTCTATGATTATACAATATGATGTTGGTTTGATCTTCAGGATCTGTCACATCCAATAATTTTTCATTGTATTTTGTGAGTTTAAGTTCGGAAGATTTGAATTTATTGGTAAGTATAGTAGCGAGTGTGGAGTAGATGTCGGTTTCGAAAAATAGTCCGTAAGGTGTTTTTGGTTGTAAGTAGTTTATGATAAAATTTGTTATTTCTCGTTCGAGGTTTCTTTTGGGGAATTTCACTGTAATTCTAGTTTTTTCGTTTTCAAATAATTTATCGATTTTTATTTCGGTATTAAATTGCTCTCCTACCGCTATAATAACTTGATTTTTACAATGGTTAACGCTCGAGTTTTTTATTGGTACTAATGCAATTTCTTTCCCTTCTTTGTCCGAATGAACGGTTTCACAGTCTACGTTTTCTTCGTCTACATTCACTATGAGAGAAGGGGATCTTTTCCTAGGATTTTCAACTGTCTCTTTAGTGTTTATTTCAACTCTAGAGAGGGCATCTGCATTAGCATTGTGTTTTCCTTTTTTATATTTAATTTCGAAATTAAATTCTTCAAGGCGGAGTTTCCATCTAAAAAGTTTGGAGTTGGGTTCTTTCAGAGAATGGAGCCATTGCAGAGGTTGATGATCTGTTTCTAAGGTGAATTTTCGGCCATATAGGTAGGGTCGAAAGTATTGGCATCCCCAAACGCAAGCTAAGGCTCGGTGCACACGAGCGTCAAAATGACGCGTGACGCCGCGTCATTTCTTGGAATCGCTATCTGCGTCCTATCTGAGTTTCAATGCACACGAGCGGCAAAAGGACGCAGGACGCCGCGTCATGACGTGTCAGTCTCTCGCTCGCCACCTTCAATGAAATAATAATAGTCTAGATGTTACAATTGTCTTTTTCAATATATTTATGTACTACGGCCAATAGCCTCCAATTTCAATAAAAACATGAGATATATTACTTACTCCATGCGTTTTTATCATTTTCTGTTTATCTCCCGAAGTCTTCTCCAAAAATAGCTTCGCAAATTGATTCCCAGGCAGCCTGTTAGCGAATTTTTTAAGAAAATTAAGCTATTGCTCTCGCCTCAAAATTTGTAGAATGTGAATATTTGAAAAAAATTTATGCAGAAATCCGTTTCAGGCTATTCTGAATCATATTCTGAAGTTTAACGCATTTTTTAATGTATGTATGTATGTATATATATGTATGTATGTATGTATGTATATATGTATGTGTCATTCCAGACGATAACTGTCCGTAGAATTGTGATAGAAACTTCAAACAAATTTTAAAATGTTAAGGACACAAAACGAAAGTTCAAGTTCGTTGGCCAGCATGATCGGATTACATCTTCGGGTTGAAATTTTCAAAAATGTTGTCAACAATTTCAAAATAGCCTGTTTTTTGCGATTTGTTGTGCGAAATAATTTTTTCAGCATACTAATATGTGGTATATTCGGAATCAGCGTAAAATTTCCTATAAGAATATGTATCAAGTTTTCAAAAATTTCAAAGTTGAAAAATCAGTCAAAAATCAAAATAATGCCGTTCGCTAGTTGTAAAAATCGGTAATATTTGCATGAAACATCTTCAAAAATTCGCTCATGGGGTCATGCTGCATGACTGGACTTTTTTTTGTTGGGGTCTTTAAAACACTGGTGACTGACGTCCCAAATTTCTCGGCGGTTTTATACAGCGTCGATGAGTAATTCGACATCAACATTGTCATCCATCGTGGGCCGAAATCTTCAAAAACACGGATGACGCTAAGTGACGCAGCTGCACGTGTGCACCGGACGATTGACTCTTGAGTACTGCTAGGGGTATCGGGCGGCAAGATACCTATCGCCCGTGACGCGCGTCCCACAGAAACCTGCGTCAACTTCGATACCTATCCGCGTCAACGCAGGTATCGGCGTCCCGTGTGCACCGCACCATGCTCCGCTGTGTATCTCTAGTTATCCGATTGAAAATGACGCGGCGTCACGCGTCATTTTGACGCTCGTGTGCACCGGGCCTTAGCCCCTGGGGCTAAGGCCCGGTGCACACGAGCGTCAAAATGACGCTTGACGCCGCGTCATTTTCAATCGGATAACTAGAGATACACAGCGGAGCATGGTGCGGTGCACACGGGACGCCGATACCTATCTGCAGCTGGCGTTGACGCGGATAGGTATCAAAGTTGACGCAGGTTTCTGTGGGACGCGCGTTGCGGGCGATAGGTATCTTGCCGCCCGATACCCCTAGCAGTACTCAGCAGTCAATCGTCCGGTGCACACGTGCAGCTGCGTCACTTCGCGTCAACCATCATTTTGAAGATTTCGGCCCACGATTTTTTGAAAAACTTCAATTTTCTGCACATTGATTCATTGTCAAAGGATATGAGAAAGCTACGTGCTATGCCCAACATGCCGTTTTTAGCGAATCTTCGCAGAAAATTGCTACTGCAATTATAAAATAACAATTTTCGAAAACATTCTTCATTGAAATCCGAGTCCTAGCTCCGAGGTCCTTCCAACTTTTCGTCCAACCCCAACCAAAATCCATATTCATATCAATTTCATATACGTATACATATGGGCATGTATGTGGGAGTATGGGGATGTTATTTAGAAAAAGTTCCAGTCATGCAGTATGATCGAATGAGCGAATTTTCTTAAATTACATGTCTTATTATATTATGCTAAATTGTATCGAAATTTCAGCAATTGATTATATATATACCTATATATATATATATATATATATATATATATATATATATATATATATATACATCATTCCAGACGATAACTCTCCTTAGGATTGAGATAAAAATACCGTTCTTGGGCCAACAAATCAAGCATTCCAAACGAAAGGATGAGTTTGTTGGTCAACTACGTATTTTTTAGCCCATTAAATTGGCAAATTTCGAAAAATGTACTAAAAAGATCACTAAAAATGGCTAAAAACAGCCAAAAAGCGTAACATTTATAAGTTTTAGCACAATTTTAGTCAAAACTAAACTATAAACGATTAACTGGGACATTTAATAAGTTCTGCTCAAAATTATGCTGAAAAACGTAGGTACTTTAATTTCAATAATATTCGCTTCTTCAGTACTTCCGATTTCTGCCCTCTTCTTTGAGAAATACGTACTTGTGCACCAAATACGAAAAAACCACTTTCTTCTTCAATATCTGGGTACAGATCCATCCTCGTAGTTGGCGAGCGAATGACTGAGACGTCATGACGCGGCGTCCTGCGTCCTTTTGCCGCTCGTGTGCATTGAAACTCAGATAGGACGCAGATAGCGATTCCAAGAAATGACGCGGCGTCAAGCGTCATTCTGACGCTCGTGTGCACCGGGCCTAAAAGTTCACGTTCGATGGTGGATAATTTTCTCTCTGTATCATTAAGTGTACGGCTAGCGTATGCGATAGGGTGTGTTTCACCGTTGAATTTTTGAGACAATACGGCACCAAGGGCGATTCCAGAGGCATCTGTATTAAGGATAAATGGTTTCGAAAAATCTGGGTATTTGAGCACTGGATCGTTCATCAGTAATGTTTTGCATTGGTTGAAACATTTTATGTAGTCAGGATCTTTGGTATCGATTTTGTTTCCTTTTTTCAGCCTAGTGGTTAGGGGTTTGGTGACATCTGCCAAGTTTTTGATAAATTTCCGATAATAACTTAATAATCCTAAGAATCCCTTTAATTCTTTGTTATTTTGTGGTAAGGGGTATTTCTGAATAGCAATGATTTTTTGGGGGTTTGGTTTCAGTCCATCTTGGGTAATTAGATGACCTAAATAAGCTACTTCCTTTCGTAAAAATTCAGTTTTATCTAGCTGTATTTTCAGATTGGCTTCCCTAAGGCGGTCGAAGATTTTCCGGAGTCTAACTAGGTGTTCTTGGAGGCTTGAACTAAATACAATTATGTCGTCCATGTAGACGGCACAAATTTCGTTCTGTACGCCTCTGAGACAATTATCCATCAATCTTTGAAAACAGCTCGGGGCGTTTTTAAGTCCGAATGGCATTCGCTTAAACTCCCATTTTCCGTGTTCGGTGCTAAAGGCAGTTTTGGGTATACTAGATTTTTCCATGCTTATTTGATGAAATCCTGAAGTTAAATCAAGAGTAGTAAAATATTTGCAGTTCCCTAATTTTGCCAAAATTTCTTCAATGTTAGGGAGGTCATACTTGTCGTCAATTGTTTTCTGATTCAAAAGACGATAGTCGATGACGAGTCTGAATTTTTTCTTACCTGAAGCATCGTCTTTTTTGGGGACAATCCATACAGGCGAGTTGTAGGGGGAATTAGACGGTTGAATTATGTCATTTTCTAACATTTTCTTAATTTCGTTCTGAACTTCTGATTTATATATTTCTGGATATCTGTAGGATTTGGAATACACAGGTATTTCGTCTGTGGTCCTAATAGTATGTTCGGCAAAAGTAGTGGTTGTCAGTGATTCCGTATCATTGTGGAAGAGGTCAGAGTATTCGTGTAATAGTTTATTGAGAGATTTTCTTTCTTCTTCATTTAAATGTTCTTGCCTAATGTTTGGGATAAAATTTTCGATTTTTGATTTATGTTCAAAATGGTTCAAGTTGAGGGTTTTTCGATTACTGGGTTTCAATGATTTTAACAAATTTTTTGATATTGGTTCAGCTGACTTTATGCTACCGATTTTTAGGGTTTGAGGGGAAACGGACGTGTTTATGGCTATGCACTCTGCACGATGATTTTCAACGTTTACGATGCGATTTGGGATTTCGAAGGGTCCGATTTTTTTATGATTTATGATGGCTATTCCTTTTTCAATATTTGAGAGGTGTAGTTGAACCTGTTTCCCTGACCTAGGTGGTATGTGATATTCCCTGATTTCTGATTTTAGAGGTGTTGATTGTAGGTTGTTGAGTTCTTTGATTTTTGGGTTTTGGGGAATTTCGTAGTGGTACAGAGGAATTTCGTTATTTTGTAGCTTTATGGTGTTACTTTCTGGCTTTAGTTCTAAGGTAGTTTCCAAGATTTGAAGATTATCTAACCCAAGTAGTAGATCGAATTGTTCGTGAAAATCGAATACGTAGAATTTACATTTATCATGCTTAGTGGTTTTAGGATTAAACATGCTCGTGGGTAGTTTGATGCTATGGGTTCCTTCACTGTGTCCGTGAGATGTTTTAACTAAAAACTTGTCCTTTTTTTGTAGTTTTTTGAATTTCTTACGTGCTAACTTATCGCTAACGAAACTATTCGAACTTCCTGAATCAATAAGTACTTTAAGGTTATTGTTAGTTTTAATATACGTTAGTTTGGTAGAGCCTTCGAGGTGCATCAGGTTAAACTTTCGTCTTCCGAGTCCTCTTCTAAAAAATACTGTTCTTCCTCCCGGGGTTCAGTGTCTGATTCGGGATTGTCCTTTTCGTCGGGGATCAACTCATGATTAAGAGTCGTTTGGTAGCTCATAGTGTCTTTGGTTCTCATATGATGCGGGATGAAAGGTTTATCCGATTTTTGTTGGTCCGATTTTTGTTGTTGGAAAGGTTTACTCTGTTGTTGAGGGGGTTTAGAACTCGGTTGGTGGAAGGATTTTTGATTTTGATGTGGATGCTGCGAAGTTTTACGTTGGAAATCCTTTGAGGGGTGTTTTTGAGGAGTATTCTGGGGTCGACTCGAAGTTGACGGTCCAGAAGATTGTGTATGTTTCCTATCTAAGTATTTTTTTCTTAGGGAAGGAAACTGATATTCGTTGGTTAGGATGTTGATGGCATCCGTAAGGTCTGTTGGCCCTTTTGTGATTAATAGTTGCCCTATATCCTCGTGTAGACCCATGAGGAATGCACGTAAGGCGGTACGTTCCATTAATTTAAAGGTTGTATGCGTGTACTCTTGGGTTGAATTTTTCATTTTTGAAAGAAGGATATTGAATAATTTGTTAGTGCGGGCATGGAATTCAAATGGTGTGTCAGTTTGTCCTTGCCTCAGTCTACCAAATTCTAAGATGTCTCAGTCTACCTAATTCCTCGTCCCTTTTATCGCTAAAATTGGCGATAAGGGCAGCTTTTATTTCATCCCATGTGTTTAACGGGTTATTTGAAATGCCTACTGCGGCTTTACCTCTAATTTTTGCTCTTAAATTGTTAATTAGAGTTTTATTTTCGTAGCAGTCTGGTTCATCTGCTCGAAAAAACTGTTGGATTAACTCTTCGCTTCTTTCAATGAATTGTGAAAGGAGCTCCGGCTCACCAGTGAACTCAGGTACACCGCCAAAATCTGTTTTACTAGGTTTTGGTCGTGGAGGTGCAGGAGGTCCTGGTACTACAGCTCGGAGGAGTTCCTGGAGCTGGGCCGGGGTTAGTGTGAAAAATTGTGGCGGTTGTGCCATGTTTGAACTTTCCGGAATATTATTTAAATTTGAAGTGTTGGTTATTCTTCTAATTGGAGGAGGACTTCTAGGAGGACTGTTCGATGTTAGTAAATCGTGCAGTAATGTACGTCGGTTACTTACAGGATGGTAAGGGTGACGATCATTTTCTCCTGAGGAAGAAGTTCTCCTTGTTGACGGATGAAGTTCCTTGGCTGCTTTCCTATGGTCTCGTCCGGCCACTTTGACGGATGCGTGTGAGGTTCGTGAACGAAGCTATAAGTTGTTAAGACAAGCCGAAAGCAATTTTCGTTAGCTTACGTCCTACCGACTGCGCCAAATATAAGTTTACAACACGTGAGTCCGTTTTTAAAAAGATTTATTTTTCACAATGAAAATACAAGTAACGTGACTGTCGGAGCGCGGAATAAGAAAGAGCGCTCTCGCAAGGGTTCCAGAGGTTTTTATTAACTTGGGAGTACGTGGGCGTTGTTATCTTGTGCTGTGTGCAGCAGAAGTCAGCAGGCGGCGGATAAGACAATGGGCCTTTGAAGAGGTTCGCAGTGGTCATCTCCGCTGGAGGATGACTCATGGTTGATGAAAGAGTGCCTTTGTTCTCTGTTGCGGGGATCGGAGGTTGATTGTGGTAACTTATATATATGTGTCATTCCAGACGATAACTCTCCTTAGGATTGAGATATAAAATCCGTTCTTCCGCCAAAAAATCAAGCTTTCCAAACGAAAGGAGAAGTTCGTTGGCCAACACTTTTGGAGCACATTAAATTGGTCAAATTTCCACAGCCATTTTTAATGATTTTTTTAGTACCTATGTGTGTTTTAGTACGATTTTAAAAATGGCTAACAACAGCTAAAAATCGTTAAATGTTTTGTATATATATATATATATATATATACAGCAGAATATGGCTCAAATAAAGTTCATTAACATTCGAAAATTTATGTACAAAATTATGCTGAAAAATGTACTTAAGTTTCATTAAAATTTTCTAAAAAATCGATAAAAGCTGCAAAAAAGCTAAGAATCCAAAATCACTTTTTGAATAGCAGATGATCATTTAGAATACGTTTTTTTTTTTTTTTTCATGAAATTAATAGGTAACAATTTCTTTGCACTCAAAAGGATCAAACTTTAAAACAATTTAACATTAAACAATACTGCAATTGACGATAATTCGCTCTTACGATCATGCTGCATGACTGGAACTTTTTACTTTTACTTTGCTAATTAGGGGAGAAAAATTTGTTTTAATGTTGAAAAACGTTGTATATTCAATGAAATCAAGGGTTTTCTTGAAAAATGAATTCTTCTATGAATCGCATGGTAACACTCACATAACTCACACAACACACACTTTGGTAATATCTCAAAATTCTGATGAGATGGAAGAAAACGGGCTTCGGATTCGTGTTAGTACACTCAAAAACCCAAGATTAGATAATGAGATCCCCGTCACAGAACATGACTTTTCTGTTGTGAACCTGTGATATTTATCAAATTCACTGGTGCCCCACTCTCAATGTTTAATATCAAATCGGTAAATTTCGTGTATTAGCTCTTTAAAATTTATCTACTTACCTACCTAGTGATGTATTGTCACTCCCAAAAGTTGAACAAACCGCATAGAACTTTGTTAGGCAGTTCCTCAGTTACCTTCAAACTTCAGCTTTGTCCTGATCCATTTAAACTCGGAGTGGCACCGTGAAAGCTGACCTTTTCAGATCCGACCGACAAAGAGAGAAAATTGTAGTTCACAAGGTTTTTCTCGCTCACCCTCTCGAATATCACGCCAGTCAACTGCTAAAGTTTCACTTCGGGGAAGTGTACAAGACACCCGCCCACACAAAGGTCCTTATACCCGCCACCGTGAATAGAAATTTCGTTTATTATGCGGACCCTTGTGTTCTTAGTTCGTTATAAACGTACCCGCTTGAACTACCGACCCGCTTCCGAGGAAACTATCAACTTTCTAGAGCCTGTGTTTACTATTGTGTACGCGGAAAAATGTGGTTTGAGTTTTAAACCAAACGGATTACCGCAAAGGAGGCCGCTTGCCGATGAGAGGCTTTGAGCGGGCTTTTGTTAAGGAAACGGGTGAAGAAAAAAAGCGGTGGAGCGCTAATAAGGCGAAACAGCCCGCGTTCTTTGCTTCAGCAGGAGAGCCAACTTCCTCTCTTCACACGTTTGTGTTATTACAAAAAGGTTTGTAGGGGTGAGTTTCCCCCAGCACACTCTGATAGTTTTCACAAAACATTTCACACAATTTAGGTGTGTTCAGAATACGGGAAATCAAATAAACGAAAAACGAAGATGCAAATCGATGCAGTATATTGAGGGGAAAACTAAAACTACTATTCACACTATTATATACAATAAGTTCGTCACTAATTCGAAGATAAACTGAATATTATACACACAGGGATGTTGAAGACAATATAACGTAGAATACGGAGCACTACTATGTTGACTGGTTAAAGCAAATGTAATGTCGACAAAAATCAAACCACCTCCTAAGTTCTGTTGGTAAATGGCTAGGAAGGGGTAGTTTGAACGAAGGGGAATTGGATAACCCCAAAGGATGGAGTTCTCAGGGTCAGTGTAAGACCTAAAAATCGACAAACCTATTTAAGGGATTAAAAGTTATGAGAATTGGTGAAGGGAACGTTGGTGAAAAACCACCTTGGGAAATAATCTAGGTATGAATGCCAGAACAACGGTCCTGAACAGGTCCGTTTAAGTTAGAAGTTTTAAGGATCAGTGGATATCCGAAAGTTACCAAATGTTGAGGTAAATGACACTCAACGGTATTTTAACTTTGAGCAGGTAGATTAGGAAATTCCCAATTCAACCAGCACATATTTTGAGCTATTGCAACAAATATTAGGCGAGTACCACCTCCGCAACTTATATATGCTCGTCTGAGGTCTGGTGGACAACCCAGCACTTCTAAAATGAGTAAACCTTTGGATCCTCTACCCTAGCTCCTACAATAAACCTCTTTTGGATCCCGTTTTCACCAACGAACTACCTTCAACATCGCCTGTTTTCTAGAAAGCCCCGACTATCTTGTCATAAATGAGCGCATATACAAGGATTCTCTGGTATTCCTATCCTAAATCCTCTAGATTCATTTTCTAGGACTATCTAGGATTCTTATGATTTATTTGTTGACATAGTTGTGGATGTGGTACTCGCCGAACCTCTTTTCTTGTAAAATGTTTTCTCTTGTGCTTTTCCATGTGGACATTATTTATGATTTTCAGACATCTTTCTCTTCTCATTATATATTATATACTGTATATTTATGTTGTAATGGGCTTACCCGGATTCATTTTAAAATAAATGAATGAATTCCAACGCACACACCTAAATTGTGTGAAATTATTTGTGTGTTCTGAGGGTAACTCACCCCTACAAACCATTTTGTAATAACACGAACGTGGGAAGAAAGGAAGTTTGCTCTCCTGCTGAAGAAACGAACACAGCGCGGGCTGTTTCGCCTTATTAGCGCTCCACCGCTTTTTTCTCTTCACCCGTTTCCTTAACAAAAGCCCGCTCAAAGCCTCTCATCGGCAAGCGGCCTCCTTCGCGGTAATCCGCCTGGTTTAAAGCTCAAACCACATTTTTCCGCGGACACAATAGTGAACACAGCTGGCTCTAGAAAGTTGATAGTTCCCTCGGAAGCGGGTCCGTAGTTCCAGCGGGTACGTTTATAACGAACTAAGAACACAAGGGTCCGCATAATAAACGAAATTTCTATTCACGGTGGCGGGTATAAGGACCTTTGTGTGGGCGGGTGTCTTGTACACTTCCCCGAAGTGAAACTTTAGCAGTCGACTGGCGTGATATTCGAGAGGGTGGGCGTGAAAAACCCTGCAAACTACAATTTTCTCTCTTTGTCGGTCGGATCTGAAAAGGTCAGCTTTCACGGTGCCACTCCGAGTTTAAATGGATCAGGACAAAGCTGAAGTTTGAAGGTAACTGAGAAACCGCCTAACAAAGTTCTATGCGGTTTGTTCAACTTTTGGGAGTGACAATACATCACTAGGTAGGTAAGTATAAATTTTATAGAGCTAATACACGGAAATTAACTGAATTTGGTATCAAACGTTGAGAGTGGGGCACCAGTGAATCTGGTAAATATCACAGGTTCACAACAGAAAAGTCATGTTCTGTGACGGAGATCTCATTATCTAATCTTGGGGTTTTTCAGTGTGCTAACACGAATCCGAAGCCCGTTTTCTTCTATCTCATAAGAATTTTGAGACATTACTAAAAGTTGTTCAACTTTGGCCTAATTTGTCCAATTTTACCGGTTTTTTTTTTTTTTTTTTTTAGGTTTTGACCTCCTGAATCGAATGAAACCAACTGCAGGTTGCTACGAATAATAGTTACGGAGCTGAAGCACCTTAAAGTCCAACGAACTTGGTTTTTAGGGGTTTCTCCTTGGTTTTTGGACGATTTTTCAAATTTTGGAAAAGGTTGCGGTAGCAGAAAAAAATCTGATGCAAGGATCGTTTAGGAGAGACATTTCTGCCTGAAATACGAACAACCGCAGCCCTGTGGACCGAGTAGTTACGGAGCTACGATTTTTTGTAAAAACCACTTTTCCCCCACTCGCTACAGATGTGCAGATGTATTATTATTAATCATTGTTTTCACTTTTGGGTGATGACAATTTTTTTGTCTCCAGAATCAAAAATTCCACTCACATTTTACGTTAAAGACCGTTTTGTGAACAAATTTCGTTCCGTGCCTGTCTGTGTGTCGGCAAATCCTTGTAACAAGCTCAATTTCCACAGTTTCTACCCGATTTTGATGAAATTTAAGACCGTTTCGTAAACAACTTTCGTTCCGTGCCTGTCTGTGTCTCCAAACTTGTAACAACCTCAATTTCCACAGTTTCTATCCGATTTTGATGACATTTAAGACAGTTTTGTGAACAACTTTCGTTGCGTGCCTGTCTGTGTCTGCAAATCCTTGTAACAAGCTAAATTACCACAGTTTCCATCCAATTTTGATGAAATTTCCAAAGAATATGCGGCTTAGAGTGCCAATGTTCCCCTACCAGTTTCATTGAGTCCAAATAAATACTCTAAACTGAGCAAGGGATAAAATAAATTCCATAAAGCTTAAGTTTCTCTTTGATAATTTTCTCGTGCCCTGGTAGTTCGATCCCAATCAAATTTGGAAGACAGTTGGGACAGAACGATTTGAACATTCCATATCAATTCTAACCTGATTGCAATGATTTCTAGCATCTGCGCATTCGCAAAAATGTTAAATCCTTCGACCAAGCTTAATTTACACAGTTTTAAGTCCAATTTTAATGAAATTCACAGGGAAGGCGTGGACTGGAGTGCAGATGGTCCCCATTAGACTCATTGTTTTGAAATAATTATATTTCACCCAGCGCATGCGCAAACGTAATTCCATCAAGCATAATTTTCTCACGCTCTAGCCGTTTGAAAACATACTTCATCTAAACTTACCATTTCTTTCATTCATAGGAACCAACTATGGAATCAAAAAAACATAAAACATCTTATTGATCTACCATTTATTTTACGGAAACGAGGAAGCTATGTGCCAAGTGCAATTTGGCAGATATTCTTCTTATTTTTTTCTTCTCCACGATATCAATCTACTACACTCACGTTTTATACTCCATCTTAATTTACAATTTACCTCAACCACAGGAACCCGATATGGAATAATGAAATAATTTAAATCATTTCAATGATGTATACATTCATGTTACGGATTCTAACCACACCCAACTTGGCAGATGTTTTTCCTAACTATGGTGTATCCATATGCAATCAATTGTTCTGAAAATTAATAAAAGTCATCCATCGTAGTTTGAGGATGGAGGAGAGGGAGTCAAACATATTTCGTTATAATCGATATTACGATTTCTCTTCAGCCATGTTCCCCATATAAATGTTAATTACACTTGCATTTCTTTCCGAGAATTTTGAGTGGTTTTAACATCTTACAATCCATTAACCTCATGTGATATGAATGGGAGTTACGACTACTACTATAAAAATTACGCGATTTCTGTAAGCAGAGCCAACTTTCCGAATCGGTCAGCTGGGGCTCAGGGTAGAGCCCGTCATTTCATTTATCCCTTGATACCTTAGAGAGGCTCCCTATTAAATTATCAAATTTTTGTAATCAGACAGACGACATAACTTTTATCTCACTCTGCTGATCAGGGTGGCACCCCTCACTTAGCTCGTCTATTGTTGTGTCAGAGAGGCACCGAATTTCGACGTCCTACGGTGAATATGAGATATTTGAGTACGATTTTGACATCAATATGATTGATTTTACGGCTCGTGGTCAGCTGATCTCCAGCAAAGTCAGCGAGGCACAAGTATCCAGGGGGATTTGGTCCTGATCGAACCAGCGGTTTCGGAGGAGTAGTGAGCACAAAATTTTGTCCATGAATAAATAAATAAATAACTATATATATATGTTTACAATAGTCATTCATCTGAAAATGAATGACTATTGTAAACATGTTCTACACTCTCTGTAACGTAGGGAAAATGCATTCCCACCCCCAAATGCCACCATGCTGACGGCTGCCCATATAAATACCCCGTCCATATGAATAGTTGAGTAAAATTTAATCAATCTCTATATTAATCTGCTGGGATTTCAAACTCTACAGCAGCATATGAAAAAATAATTTACTTGAGACCTGTTATAAAAAATACACTACTCATTGTTTTAAAAGGAACATACGAAGGCTAACCCTTCTTTTACGCGGTAAAAAGACTGTCCAGGGCTTGTTGTTTCATAGCAATTCTTTCCGCTCGGGCGGATGCAAGTCGGCGTTTGAATACGTTATCCCACCCTTCCGTATTTTTGCTCGGCTCCCGCATGTTTATCTTTGTGAAAAGAGCGGAACGCTACTCCAACACATTGTAACCTCAAAAGGTACCCCTGAGAACAAAAGGGACGGTGAAAATATAGAGCATTTTATATACAAAGAGTGGGAAAGAATGAAGTGTTCCATGAATAGAGTGACCTATTATGAGTGAACATTTGAGAAGAGACTTGTAAGGGTAACGCAAAAACGTATCATCTTATCGAAGAGGGAAAAGGTGAATTTCACCCAACTTTTTGTAGAAAAGGTGGGTAATTACAGCCGTCGGCATGGCGGGACTTGGGGGTGGGGATGCATTTTCTTTGGATCTCAGAGGGTGTAGAACACGATTGTAATAGTCATTCATTTTCAGATTTCTTTATATATATATAAATGTTTGTGGAATAAGTTTGTGCTCACTACTCCTCGGAAACCGACGGTCCGATTTGGACAAAATTTTGATATGATGTATAACCATGCCTCGATATCATGTTGGAACTTATGCCTCGCTGACTTGGGTGATGATCAGAAGACCACGAGCTGTAATATCAATCATAATAATGGCAAAATTGTACTCAAATCTCTCCTATTCACTATAGGACGTCGAAATTTGATAGGGAGCCTCTTTGGGACAACAAGAGACGAGCTAAGTGAGGAGCGCCATCCTGATCAGCTGAGTGAGATAAAATTCCTCCTGTCCTCCATAGGATGTTGAAAAATGATAGGGAGCCGCTCTGGCATAACAAGAGACGAATGCCCTTTCAGGCTCCATCTTGATCAGCTGATTGGACTGAAAGTTATGTCGTCTGTCTGATTACAACGAAATTTGATAGAGAGCCTCTCTAGGACATCATGGTAATGGAATTACGGGGGCTTCCCCCAGAGCTCCAGCTGATCGATTCGAAAAGTTAGTTCTGCTTATGCAAACTGCGAGAGTGTTTATAATTACTGTTGCAGTTAGTTTGCTGGTGTGCTTGGTTGAGTACTCGAATAATGTTTATCTAAGAAGGTCTTTATTGAAAAGGCCACTTACAATGAATCATCAATGAATCATATTTATGTACCTCTATTATCATTATTAACACAATATTATGATAAAGTAGATAGCTTATAAATCGTAAAGCCTCTATAAACAGATTATAGAGATATTTATTGTTTGTGACATAGTTTGTCCCTGAAGTAATCGTTGAGTATTAGATTAAAAGAAGTTTCACTATTCGCAATATTATTATTCATATTTATTTATTTTCTTATTATATTTTAATTAATTTGCTAATTTTTCTTTCAATTTTTTTTTTTTTTCTCCAAGTGCAAACTTCCATACTAGTTTGTACGGCTAGTCGCTCGAGTTATAATCATAACATTTCTATGTTTTGAGGGCGTCCCTCTGATGCTTGAACTTATCGATAAGTATTCGTATACCAGAGAGGCGACCTATTAGAATTCATCCGAGGGGTGAGGGTCAATCGAGGCATAAGAAGAAAAAACAATGTAAAAATGTTTCAGACCATTCAGAAACCGAATCCGTGAAAGAACCACATTTGTATATTTGTGGTTGTATGGTTTGTGTGTGACAAAGTCGTAGGCATGTTGTTCGAACCGTAAGTTAGCGTTTATATTTTAATTAGCGAATTTTCGTAAAGAAACGAAGCTATTGCAATAGCTCGGAAAATTTTAAAGTAAAAGTTTTTGAAAAATTTCATCATTAAAATCCGTTTGAGACATTCTGAAACGAATCCTGGAGTTTAACGCTTTTTCATATGGACGTATTTATTTATTTATATGTCCCTCCAGACGATAACTCTCCTTAGGATCGTGATAAAAATTCCGTTCTTTCGCCAAAAAATCAAGCTTTCCAAAGGAAAGTATGAGTTCGTTGGCCAGCACTTTTTGAGCACATACCGAGCGAGTGAAGCGAGCGAGAAAACTAGGCTTGTATCATTAATATTTGCTGAAAAATCGATAAAAACTCCAAAAAATCTAAAAATCCAAAACATTTTTATGAATAACAAATTATTATTTAGAATTACGTTTTTCGCCTTGAAATTAATAGTTAGCAATATCCTTGCGCTCAAAAAGTCAAATCCCGAAACAATTTAACATTATACAAAGCGATAATTTACGAAAATTCGCTCATACGACCATGCTGCATTACTGGAACTTTTTTTAAAATACTATGTGAGGCGCAATGAAGCTACCAAGCCAACAACACCGTTGTGTCTTGCGGGTACTGTATAACCACTTCCCCCGACCGCATTCAAGACTGCTATCCGTGCAATACCCAGGAAGACGAACAAATTTAAGTTAGTAAGGCAAAGAAAATATTTCTAGTATGTATTTTTATGAGAGCTAGTGAATACTTTTACCACAATAAGTTGGAAAAAATATAAAAATGCCATAGAAAATCAAAAATTGTCTCACATTTTTTTGCGTTTTAGAGTCTCTTGATCGAATTAGGTTTAGTCTTTGTCTGTCTATGTCAACTCCTGGACATTATCCAAAACTGTGTATTTTAATCCGGTTTTGGTGGAATTCTCAGGGATTGTGTGGGTTAGCTCTTAGACGGTTCCCTGTAAATTGTTTTGCTGCGCGTGTGTTCATGCGCCAACGTTTACCTACTTCCTATAACGTTGATTCCTTATGATCTAGCGGATTTATATTTACATATTTTAAGGTCCAGGTTGGGTGATTAGAGGAAGAGAGCATTTGAAGGTTTCTCTTTGTACACATTTATTTCTTGTTGAGTGGTTTTGCCATATATTATAGGCCTCTTCAGAGCTTAGTTATGTTAGACTGTTTCATAATAAGTGCATCAATTCAATTTTATTGTATAACCCGTAGGTATTACAAGGAGTTCCTTAGATACATATTAAAAATAGCACATGATATCTTGCCTTCATTTCTGCCTCAACAAACAATGTTAGACTTTTACGTATGATGAATCAAATAATTTATTATATAGGTCTACACAATTCACCTATAATAAATGAGATCACAATCATTGATGCCTACACTCCACTGCCAAATTTCAATAATAATCCCGAGTAATCGCCAAAATTTCCAAAGCTGTGTTGTTGTTCATTCTATCTCTTGTAGATTTTCATCTTCTTCTTGACCAGTTTTCTGGAAATATTGGTAGGGGACGGAGGAGGAGTATTCAGATTATTCTCCGCTCCTGACCCAGTAGATGTAGAATCCTCCAACGTAATTTGTCCATAGTGAATGATAAGTTTTTTCCATCAAACAGTTGTTCATCTCCAATCAAGACGCATGCTTCCCGTCTTTTCTTGCTTGAGTCAACTTGGGCAAGAGATGCTTCCTAAATTCCCGTGTTCATTTGTCGTAGAACTCGGATTTATTACATTGGGATCCCTTGAACTTGTAACTGTTTTGGCGTACTTATCAAAATGAATGTGAACTGGTCTACTTCTACAAGATTGGATGGTGTCTAAACGTCTTACACCTATAACATCATAATCCTCAAGAACGCCATTCAATTCCGTTCTAAATATGTCCATCCCCTTCCTCTTGAGAATATCCATGTTTTCTTTCCCTTCTAGAACGTTATGAAGAATAAGATCGTTCCTGTTGTCCGTGTGCCGGTTCTGTTTCGTATTATTTTTTCAGCTGAAGCTAGATTTTCTTCTATACTGTCAATTTTCCTATTAATTTTTTGTATGGGCAAGATAGTTTCTTGACTCTTAGCAGTTTCTTGCGACAGAGCATGAACCTGTGAATTCAAAACATTTGTATGTTCCTTCAAAATGCAGTCGCAGTTTTGAAGTTTGGTTGCGATTACGTCAACGCATTGAATTACCTGATGTTTTCGGAGGTGAACATTTTCGTGATTGAAATTATTCAACGAGACACCAGTCGGCTCTTCGCGTGCTGCTGACAAAGGAATACTGTATTCGGTCGATTCGATAGTCCTTTCCTTTCGGTAAACAACAAATCACCAACCAAACTCACAAAAAAGAACTTTTTCCAAAAATCTGCCCGTTAAAAATTTATAAAAATGGTTGTTACTGAGAGTTAATCAAAGAGAAACCACAAAAAACATAAACTGAAACGAAATTCACAGTACAACCCTGCTAAATCAATACTTAATACGGAGCTTGCAAAAACCACGTGCGCTCGGCTCGGCTATCTAACTGGAATTCATAATAAGTGTATCATAAGGGGTAGCCTTCCTCCTTCATCTTATCAGTGACCAGTTTTGTTTGATCCTAGTGCTTGTTTTCATGTTTCATTTTAAATTGAAAAAGAGTAAACTTTATGTGGAATGCACACATTGTCTGTGGACAAAATTAAGTATTCAAAACAAGTATTTTGTCACCTGTCAATGTGTGCATTCCACATAAAATTTACTCTTTCTTAATTTAAAATAAAAATTGACAACAAGGACCAGGACCAAATACAACTGGTCACTGATAAGATGAAGGAAAAGGACTAACCCTTATGATACACTTATTAAGCCATAATCTAACCAAACTAAGCTCTGAAGAGGCCTATAGTATATGGCGAAAGCACTCATCAAGAAATAAATATGTACAAAGAGATGCCTTCAAATGTTCTCTTCTTCTAATCACCCAACCTGAATAAGGATAAGGCAACCAACCAAACCATTATTTGAATAGGGAGTTTTTGCAGTTTTCCATCCGAGTCGTTCAGCTGAGTCGTTGTACGAATAGAAGTTTTTCTAGCGCAAGCAAACCAGAAGCTAAACACTGAGTCGTACTGTATGAATGGGTAATCGTTGTACGATTGAATGAGTCCGAGTCATAGATAACCAAACGTGTAATGTATTCCTTTTCTTTCATAATGCAAGAAGTATTGAATTAGCTACAACTTTATCTACCTATGTGGTTTAATTTTTTCACTAAAAATGGATGTGATTGAAGAAGGAAGGGAACTAGGAAAGGTAGTTGTTAAGGCAACATCGAAATTCGCCTTGGGTAAGGAGAATTAGGGAACTTCAACATGATCAACGATCAAGATGTAGGTACCTCCTATATTATAAAGATGTACCAACCTGTACCGATTACCTACCTACATATGTACGGTATTTTACACTTTTCCTTTGGAAATTATGTTTCATTATTGAAAATAACTAACCATTTTTGAAGATGTAGATACCTGCGAATACGCGACAAAGGGCGAAGAATGCAGTTTCTGTCTTCGTCCATCTTCTCTGTTAAATGGCACAATCCCTAAGTACCTATTTCATCAAAATCGGAGCTTCGTCTGTAACACCCTATTTCAGGTTTGACATGTGTAATGGTTACCTATTTCAACGAAATTAGCAGGATGCCTTCCTGAGACTTGTACCCGAATACTCTCAAACAAAATCGGAATGATGGTAGATCGTGAAGGTTTAGAACCCATTATGAGGTATCAGCATAATTTAAGTGCGGATGAATCCTACAAATCAACCACCTTTTTTGAAAATCACGAATATTACAATGCACATGTCATGCCACCTTTAAATAGGAACAAAAACAATTGACTGTAGTATTATCGGTTATCGTCATGGAAGGTTACATGCGTATTCAGAGCTGTATTCGGCTTCCCTTGAGCTCCGAATAAGGTTTTTCTATTCGTACAACGAATAGACCGCTAACCGTTAGCAATTTTCGAGCATGCGCAATGCTCAATTTCTATTCGCAGTTCCTCCCACTCGACTACGATTCAGCGTTGCAAAAACTCCCTAATGCCTCTCCACCATCAACAGTTAATAAATTAGAAACATTGCTTTTAGGAGGTAGCCTGAAATACCGAGTGGATGATCACTTTTTTAGAAAAATTAATAATTAGGAGCGCTAAAGTTTCTCATAAAAATGTTCTTTCTTAGCACAACGATTTAGTGAATATTAAATTTAGTCTAATTGTGCCAAGTCACTTCAGCCGCTCAAGCGTTCATCCCTTTTAATGACATCATTAACTTGCCATCACCTTCACCGTCCGTTTTCTGAATTTCAATTCATAGCTCAACCCCGTTCATTGATGACTCATTCCCATAATTTCACTAAACGACCTCAACCACTTTCTCGAATGGTTTTCGTTGATACCATTCGAATAAATGACTTAGTTATGCAAACGGGTCGGAATGAGCGGGTTTTAATGAGGGAGCTTACCTTGGGAATTCCAAAGTAAGAAATGAACTCGCCAAAATATGACGACGAATGATACCAATATGGTATATTCTTTCAGCCTACGAGCAGTTTAAGGTCATCCATCCTCGCAGATCCTAGAGAAATTATATGTTAAACCTAAATGTTCACATAGAACAAATTCACAAAAAATTATATGATTTTGCAGGCAGTAAGTTTAGTATAACTGTATATAAATAAGTCTAGTGCACGTCAGTTAATCCGTACGTGGGACTTACTCGCATTTTTCGTAGTTTTCCACTTTCTGTTTATTATGTAATTGGATGGCATTTTTTCTAAATAGCATAAGATGTGCTTTAATAATCCATAGTTAGGTTAGTGCATGTGAAAGGGTATGCGATTTCAAAATCATTACAAAAACCCATTGAGTAACTACTTATATTTGAACGTTTAACAGTTTATACATTCTTCGCATATTCCGCAACAAGTACGAGAAATTAATAATAAAACTATAAAATAAAATGAAATCTCCTCCATTAGCATGTATTAGCAACGCCACTGCGTATATCCAACATGATAATAGTCTGCCGGCATTACCAGTCGTAAACAAGACTTCACAAAAAAAAGCCTTTCTGTCTTTAATTTTTTTTTTAATTAATTAAACTCCAACCTTTCTCCCTGAAAATTTTTCTTCCTGATCAAATACGAGGAAATATTGTTCAAGTTTTGAGCGCCTTTTCGGAAGTTAATTGAATTTGAATTTTTCACCATTTCTAGAAATTTTCATATTGGCAAAATAGATTCTTTTTCTACAATTTTGAAATTTTCGAAGCCCATAGTATGTCCTAAAGATCTGTAATGGGAAATCAGCGCGTTTTTTTTATCTTCTTGTCGTAGATCCGATATGTGTTTTGAAAACGACGCCGAACCGACTGAGACCCCCCCCCCCAAATACACTTTTCCATACCCACCACTACCACAAAGGATATGGTAACTTCCGAAAAGACACTCAAAACCGTAAAACCTAAAACTCGTAAACGAGTTCCACTATCCGCTTTACAAGCAGATACCATGTTACATGGATATGTCTTTGATTGGGGATTTCATAACGGTTGTCCTCGAGTTGTCGTTGACTGTTGTCAAGAGGATGAAAATGTTTCCTATGGGGTGGAGTAAATGATACTATTGCGTTACGCTTTGCTTTATTAACATTAGAGAGTTTTTGTTCTTCCCGTAAGATTTTCTCCCGTTGACGTGTAGAGCGGCGTCTAGAGCAAGCAGCTGGAGGTGCTAGCTCTTCACGCGATTTTTACGCGTATTTCTACACGTATACGTGAAAAACCAAACGCTAACGTCACGTTAACGTCTCTATAAGTGTTTCAGAAGCTGTTTCGTATTCTTTTCGTACAGCCTATTCTTATTTAAATAATTAATTGCTTTATAATTATTTTATAAATACATAAATTATAAATACATTTATTGCTTAGGTACCTTAAATGGCTGAATTTTGTAGCGGAGCACTTCACTATAACCTCTCTTCTTGTTGACCTACCAACGTGTTGTTGGCAACCACACTGTGGTTACCTTTGCACTGTGGTTCACACTGTGCAAAGTCACACTGTGGTTACCGGCAACTGTTGTTACCTTTGCGTCAGGCTATGATGACTACCCGTAGGCCGAAATTCCAACGAATGCATTTTCCCGTGCACGTGTAGATAGGCCTGTTTCCCGTACACGCGTAGTTCTACACGTTGACGTGAAGATTCGCGCATGCGCAGTTGGTATTTCAGTCTTTTTACGTACACGGGTAGAAAATTACGGGAAGAACAAAAATGTTCTAGTGTAACCGGGTTATTAAAATTTTTTATAGTCCAATCAACTTAGTTTTAGAATGTAGCCAGGTACGTAAGGAGGGGGAAATTGGTAGCTTGAGATGTGAACATTTATCACATAAATCAAGCGTTTTCCAACGAGTTGCGAACGATTTGTGTGCGATGAAAACTGCGGAAGTTCCATTCCCCTAGCAACGGCTGGGTTGTACGTGGAAAACACTGAAATTGTAACACAAATTTTGCGTCACGGAAATTTTTGGTTGACCCCCCGAGCAAAGACATACCCATGTCAACATGAGCAAAACACAAACTCAAATCAAATCAAAACTCGAATTTGATTGAGGGACTCTAAATTTATAACTACCTTCACCAGAAAAACATACGGAATTAATACATTGTTACCTACGTAAATGTAAACAATTTTGAATATCAGAAAGTTCCTAGAGATCCGCCGGTCTCAATACGGCGTGCGGTAACGAGAAACTTTACTGCACCTTAAAGTCACGTCAAGTCCTTAACGGATCTAGTGGTAACGCTAAATCCATGGAAGGAGAAAATTATCCCTAGGAGGTTATTTGAGTCCAAGGAAGGACTTTATTTTAGACGATTACGTTTTTTCCGGATTGCGATCCTTTTACGTATCTGTACGGAAGGATGTAACTCATTAGAAAGTTTTTGTATTTCTCGTACTGGTATTTTTCGTAAACACGAAAACATGCTGTTAGAGCGAGCACGATGAATGCTAACCTTTTTGCATCAATTTCTCGTAGCGTTTCCGTCCCCAAGAGGAAGAGAACTCTTACAGAGACGTTAACGTGACTCTTGTAGTGAATCACTGCTCAAAACTCAATTGTCACAGCAGACAATTTCCAAAATATAACATAAATTAAGAAACAACGACCTCTTACCTCTACATCACATGAAAACGACTCTGCCATGAAGAACACGAATCTTTAAAACGTGTAAAATGAACCTTGAAACGAAATCTTGAAACAGAAATGAACCTTGAAAATGTTGAAGCTGAAATCTTTGATAAAACTTCAAAAGCAAGAACAAAATGCCGCTAATGACCTTTCTGGTTGAGGTGCGGGGAAAAACACGAAAGAAAGACAAATACAAAGGTTAAACCAACAACAAAAGACGGCACGGGGAAAATTCAGGCGATTTTGTCGGGTGTGTATGTGTATCCATGCCAACTGCATGATAGTTGCTAAGTTATTCTAGAGTGTTATCCTAGAGGAAGGTCAAGTTTTCGTCTCGTAATTACGATTCCGAAAAAGCTGAGCACGAGTAAAGCTGACTCTTCCCGTTCCGAAAAGCGTTTCCACGACACGAAAACCTCTTCTCGTTTCGGAAAGGCCATTTTCGAATAGGTACGAGAACATGAATACGAGAAGTATAAAAACTCTCTATTGTGTCAGTTACGGCGCCGAATTGTCAATACCGCACGATGTACCTATTGTGTTTTATGGATCTACTACGTACTCACTATTATTTTTCATAAACTTAAAACACTTTAAATTCGATTTTCGTCACACAAAAAAATATAAATTCTTAAGTAGATATTTTACAATTTCGAATTTCCGTCTCCCTGAAGAAGCCCCAGTTCCTGGGGAGAAACGTTAGAGTTTAATACAAAAACCTAGTTGAGGACAAAAAGGCCTTTTTTGTAAAGTCTTGTTATAGTTTGAATTGTCCAAATAATGAAACCTTACTACTATATTTATAATGACAAAAAATGAATAAAATAAAATAATAATAATAATAATGCTGCATACAATGGATCCACGGTTGGTTAAGGGCTGCTCTAATAATACAACGCATTTCAACTACAAATTATCTTTACGACCGGGAATGGGAGCAATAAAGGGCATTAGAGACGTTGTTAATTTCATCCTCAGCTCCTCCCTAGAGGGGGCTTTCGCCGAGATTACGAGTATCATTTATATTTCTTGTTAACATGAAATTCCCTGATATATAAGAGTGTTTTCTACCTAGGCCTCTCTTACTGCAATACAATCGGCTTATTTCTGTGATGGGCTTTTCCTCTCTGTAACCGTCATTATTTGTATCGGAGTACGTTTGCACTCAACTGAACGGCTCACAGATTAGGCTGGACTACCTCCATGCAGTTCTACTCCGAGTTGATATACTTTATATCAATTGCATTACTTCATAAGAACTTCTGCTAGGAAATGTAGAGGGAATGTTAAACAGTATATTGCGCAGTTTTAGAGGATTTAATTTCATTCATAAAGCGAAGTCTGTAAGCGGATAAGTTCAACAGGGGGCTATTAAACGAATGCAACAAACGTTATAATAAATGGTTCAAGTATTTCTTCTGTATTAGACAGCACTTCTTCGTAATCTATAACAGAAGTATATTCTACATTATGTAATGCACCGCACAGGCCTGTACGCATACCGAGGAGAACAGGTAGCACGTTTAACAGGTTTGCAAGTCCTGTACGCATTCAGGAAGAGGTTTTTTAAAATTTAATAAAACACCAACACTTTACTTGTTCTTCTCTATCTAGTAAGAGGTGATACAGCAAGACGCTAGTCTTGCATACTGGACGTTCAACAGCACGTCCACCTCCCCACCCCCCAATCGCCAGTACCATCTAGATCCCATTCTTCTTCATTTTCGACCTCCGTAACATCATTTTAGGCGTAAATCTGATCTGTTTGTCCAACTAATCTGTATTTTGCTAAAAGGATATTTTTTTATTTTTGAGATGCGAGCTTTTGAGCATCCAGACCACCAAAGTATAAAAATCAGTCTTATCTATTATTTAGGCCTGTTTCATCATGCAGAGGCTGATTATGGTTTATAAGGAAGCCGGTGGTGGGTAAGGAGGCTGGTGGTGGGGGGTATGACGGTGCTCTTGAACGCTAAGTGTCTGGCAAAGCCAAGCTTTTAATAAACCAATCCAATCGCATTGCCAAGCTTTCAATAAACTATTGCAATGAGACGTGCCGAGATGAGTAACAAAGTAGAACTTCGGCGAAAATTGGCAACCTCCCGATCTCACCCTGTCGGCTCAAACTTAATTTTCTTTCCAAATCCTGAGAGGAGCTTGCTTCTTGAGTCACATGAAGCCGAATATGTAACGTTAGATTGATTCTATATAACTACAACGAGGCGTCAAAATGTAGGTTTCTGCACTTTCTTTTTCATTTTTTCCAAATCCCGTCTAACCTCGTTTTTTTGCCCACCTACTTCTACCAGTTCTCCTCCTCCAACTTTGATGGCATTTGAAACATAGACAACATTTGACCTAAAGAAGTGCCTCCTGGGGTTTCAGGACCACTACGACCAAGTCCCGATGAGCTGAGTGAATTAAATTCTTTCCCGTTCACCCTAGGAAGTTGAAATTTGATAGCGAAACTCTCTGGTATATCAACATACGAATAAACTCAGGGGTTCTATTCTGATCAGCTGAGTTAGCTAAATTACCTCATATCCCCTCAACGAAGGTGAAATAATATGGAGCTTCTCTTGGGCGTTTAGGGATGAACAAGATTACGGTTTTTTATTCTGATCAGGTATGTGAGCTGAATCCTTTCCTGATCACCCTGAAAATTTTAATTTGACAGGGAGCACCTTTCAGACAACAAAAGTCGAATGAAATTACTGACTCTATGCTGATCAGCCCGTACCATGCTCCCTTTTCCTCCTTTTCCAACCTTTTGTATGATGTACCCCCAAAAAGTCGCTCCGCGTACAAAAGATGTCAAGCCAAAAAATGCTCGATATCATACGATTTGGGCAAAGTCAATAGTCGGATTTTGTCATTTTGACTGCATTTGCCGGTAAGAAGACTTTACTACAAAAAGGTTTTTTCTGTCCTTAAATTAGTTTTTTATTGTATCCGAATAAAGAAAAGTTGCAAAACATTTGCCAGTAAGATGCTTCGTCAACAGCTTGACCAATTTTCGCCAATTACTCAATAAACACCATTGCTGTTCTCCAAATATTGAGGGGGGGGATATCCTTCGAACAACTTCCCTGATTTTCCTTGTAAAAATTATATTGGAATATGTGCATGCTGTCCCTCGACTAAAACTGTTTCACTTTCCCGCTGATGTGAGTTTTTTACTTAACTCTGTGGTATAGGAATTATAAGACTTTCCTCAATAATCTTCGAGTATATACTTGGTATAATACCTGTAGTTGATTTTCCACTTACCATCTCGGAAACGGTAGGAAAAATGAAAGTAGCTGAGTATCGAGTAGCTGGTGAAGTGCTTTCCTTATATTTTTTATATTCGGCATATATGTGAAAACTTCGCGACTTTGGAGAATCTCATAGCGGGAGACGGCAATATCACTTCGGAATGTTTCGTGAAGTATTGGCGGCAAGGAGTGGGTTGGAAGTCTTGAGACGAGTCGAAAGTGAGCGAACCGTTAGGAATGGGGTGGAGCCAAAGCTGTTGAAAAAAGTCGGTTAGTGGTGGGTTGGAGGAAGGGAGGGTGGAGATGTGCAGTGAGGGGATGGAAAAGGTTACCGGAGGGGTGGTGACGAACGGAGGGGGTAAATTTATTGAGATTTAAAGAGAGTTAGGGCCTTTCAGACGCCATCTGGAGTCACCACTCTCCCACAATATCTACTGGATCTTACCTCGACAGTGATTTTATAACTCGGTTTGAAAGAAATGTTTTACGAGATTTATTTATTTAGTTTATTAAAATTGTATTGCTAGAGCTTCCTAATAATAATTGCTGTAAACAGTAAGATTCTTTACTGTGATTACTTCCCTAGATATATTCTAAGTCACATCGTAGAAACATCAATCTAATTGAACTTTAGAGTCATCTGAACTTCAATATTTCTTGGGGCCCGGATTCGAAAACCAAACGACGATATAAATAATTCATAGCACCTTTCTCTCTCCTTAGTAATGAACTCTTCTAAAATCTTGTTTTTCAAATAAAAACGTTTCAAATTTTTTCACAAAGGTTTATTATTTCTGTATTGGATAGCTCATCTTCGCTGAATAATTACTTGTCCAAAATAATAAACTAGTTATATTACACCTTATGTAAATATAACTGCATAGGCTTAGACCCTTGCCGTGGATAAATTGATTATAATAAATAAAACAACTACAATGTACTTATCCTTTTGTACTTGACAAGAGCTGATCAGCCAACTGCCTACGTATGTGATTGAATAAATCACCTTTTTACTCTTCACGAGTCTATCCATAGGTAACAAAAGTTGTAGTAGACTCGATTTTGAGGGGTTGGAATTCCATTGGATTACATCAGCTGATACGATCGTCTTAGTATTGATACGATATTCAGGGTACCTAGGCTGGGCACCAGAGCTTAAAACCGCGCATTAAATAACAGGGAGGAGTTTGACAGCTCTATTTACCCCCTAGTAACATCAAATATGTTCTGCTTTCAAGAATACCTTTCCCGATCAAACGAGCAAGATTAACTCTCAATCACAGCATCTCAAGAACTCGAGTATGAAGCCAATTCCAGCCAATGCTGAACGAAGGCTAGACGTGCACCCTCTTGGAAATTATGGGAATTGTCACACTTCCTCACTCAAAAACATACTCAATTGAAGAATAAGTATGTTAAATTGGAAGAGCAGTAGCATGAGTTCCAATCCAGGAAATGTCAACTGGAAAACCACATAACTAATTAGCTCCCTTCCTAAAGGAAGTGATTAAATTTTACTGGTGGAGAACTTATGCCCTTTGATAAATAGGTACATTGATGATTGGAAATATAGAAATTAAAACAGGGGATCTTCAATGAATCTTGTTCAGGAGAAGTCATCTACTAACCTCCAATCGACGATTGAAACCACCGGGAAGGATAACTTGCTCTACTTTGGAGGCTTAGAATACAATAAATACACGAAGAAATACCAACAATTTAAGAAATACTAATATGCTCTCTTAAGGGACTTTTAATAATGGGAATAAGAAAGATAGAAATGGGAACTATGCCCTGGAATATATAGAATTGGGAACATTGCCCCAGAAAGAAGATTATGGAGTATATCCTACTGATAGAAATAATATATAATAATGGCAGAGGCGCCCGGAAATATCGTAGTAAGGGGAAAATGGAAAAAATTAAAAAAACATAATTGAGACATTTATATGAAAAGTGAATAATTAGGGTTCCTTCTGGAGACTCCGGGACATTATGCGCCTTCTGGAACATTTAGCCCGCAAAAATGGTGTATTGATTTACTAGGATTAAAACCGCTGGGTAATCCTCAACCACTCTCTGCTACCATGACACGATATTCGAGATACCTGGGCCTGGCTCCAGGACCTAGATCCGCGCATTAAATAACAGAGAAAAGAGTGACAGCTATTTTTCCTCCTTAATACCAGCAATTATGTGCCGTCTTGTTGTGGTTAGCGACTAGTGAACCCATTCGGTGATTCACCTTGCACAAGGGCGTCCCAGCTTTTTCTCATCTCTGTTGGTACCAGTGTATTGACCCGCTCGCTTTCTTGTTGATATTCACCCGACAACTACAAAAACATCAACTGGTTCGAGTCTCTATTCTGCTTCCCCTTTACAGTTACCCAAGCATACATTCGATCATCACAATCTGTACAGTCTAGTAGATATCTGCAGCAATGTTTTTTCACCTCATACCCTAAGTTCCTGGAATACAAGTACCTACCAATTTTCAAATTAGCCCTCCGAGCGGAATAGAATGTTTATATTATTGCACATTGGGTTCATATGATCATAACATTATCTACCTATTGGCGTTCGCGTTGGAAAATAATTTATCTTTCTGTCAGCTACAGACCTATAATAGCGTTGGCTATTTATGTAGCCAACTTTTCGTAGAAAAGGGGTATTAGGCTATTTCTCTCGGGTTGTGTGAGTTCCAACTTCCAGAAGATGAACATGTCTCATAACGGATTTCCATGATGAAAATTAGGGAAAATAGCGAATTTTCAAGAAAAATGGGTTCTTTGGATGGCTTCAAAATTTAAAAAGTGGCAGTGAGGGGGAGGGGACCCCACACAAATACATTTCATACATCAAAGACCCAATTACAGATTTAAACGCCGAATATATAGGGTGCATTTCCAGGAAGTCTAACGGTGAAAAAAAATTCGATCTAACGCAGAAAAATCCGTCTTGGCAAAAGAGGTCGAGCTCGGTGGCCTGCCCGATCGCTGCAGAATTTCAGGTTCAAATTAAAGATGTAGTGGCCTTGCTTTTAAAAAATCGGTTTTTTGACCTTAGGGCATGTGGAGTCAAAGTATTTTTCAGCGCTGAGTCGATTGTGACCACTCCCAGATCTCCAAGATTCATAATAAGTGAGAAACATCCAGTTTTAGGTGAAAAATGACCATACCTAACCAATATTTCGAGTTCGGCAGCGTGTCCAAAAATTGTCTATGCGATGACGTCACACGGCTGTCACATCAGTTTTATTCACGTTTCTTTGGAAATTCGCTCTATTAGGCATTCTGCATGACTGAGTATTTTTTTTTCCATTTCCGGTCCCATCGCAATACTTTCGTTTAAAACGAAAATCGAAAATTGACTAAAAATAATTTTTTCACTTTAGAAAAGTTTAAAAGTTCCGTTACGTTTCTCATCGTAAGGAACTGCCTGAGAAGCCCTCCAGATATTTTGTTTTGACCAGTGGCGTAGCTAAGCCATTTCCTATGGAGGGGCAACAGTCGAGGATTTCATTTTATTTTATAGTTTTGCTATTAATTTCTAGTGCTTGTTGCTGAGTATACGAAGACTGCCAAACGTTCATATAAGTAGTTAGGTGCTCAATGGCTTTTTGTAATGATCTGAAATCACGGACGCTTTCATATTCATAAACCTACCTAGGTATAGATTATTAAAGCATAATACTACTCAGCAAAAATATCATCAAAATAACTAATCAGAACGTGAAACATTACGATAAATACGAATAGGTACCTACCGATGAATTGAGGAGCACTAGGTTTATTATACTATTATTCTAGATTTACTGCATGCAAATTCATATACCTTTGTGGACTTGCTGTCTTGCAGGTTTATCCTCAATTGTTACTTCCGCGTGAAAATAACGTTTTCTGGGCAATATCATACAATTGTATTATATAAGCAGGTACGCCAATGAAATACAGTGCATGAAACCGAGATCAAGAAACATAAAAAAATGTAAACAAACTCAAACCTGCAATTTGCTAGGTTAGAATAGAAATACTGCTACACTAGATTATTTTAATTTTTTTATTAAACTATTTCAATCACCACTGCAGGCTTCTATTTATTGTATTCTTGCTTCATTTAAACTGGGAGTTTATTCGTAAATTAATGGTATAATACAACGGGAAACGGTTTTGAAACGAACAACCAAGCTTGATCAAGTAGGCAGTGAAAAGTAGGTGAAGTTCATAGGGGAATTGGTGGATACTGAACAATGGGTATTTTTCTAGGGAAAAATCGCATATGGGCTCGCCCCAGAAGGTAGAGAAATATTAAGTACTCTCCCAATCGCAGTATTTCGAGAACTCGAGAATCAAGCTCGTTTTACCCAACACTGAGCAAAGGGTGAACCCGCATTTTCTCGGAAATGAAGAGAATTGTCACAGTTTATAAGCAGAGTTTTTACAATGTTTTACCAGTTCCGCATCTCTACCAAGGTGATGCTATTTTTTCCGTCAGTTCCAGCCTTCATAGAATACGAATGCATGAACGCACAGCAATCCGGACTGTTTCATTCGACTCTTCGGGATGATATTTATAAGAGGCATCCATTGGGATTTATCCAGGGGGTATCCAGGGGGTGGGGAATAACCCATGCCTGAGAAACAAAATAAACGAATACGAATCCTCTTCTGACCATTGTACGACCGAATCCTTGAAAAAAACCCTAATCTGTGTTTGTGTACGTGCGTGTGATAATTTATCAGATTCCCCCCCCCCCCTTCTCCTCATTTACCCGATAATACATAATACATATAATACTATAATACATTTGAAACGTCCATTTTTTGTTGCATAAAAAACAAACAGTAAATAAATAAATGACGAAAATGAGTCGACAATATTGTAGCTTGACATATTATTCTTTTTTTTTAATTAGATTTTTGTAATCTAAGTAATTCAAAACCGTAATTTTGACCAGGGGGAGAGGGGAGTGGGTCGGTAGGTTACAAAGGTTCAATATAGAAAATAATAAACGAAAAGTTGCAAAACAGGAAATGTACGTAGGTATGTTTTCCCAGTAAAAATCTTTTTTAATCGAATGGAGAATAAAATGGGTCTCATCAAATAATTTATTAAAATTTACTATTTCCTTTTTAGATAGATTCTTTCTACAGATTCATTATAGGTTTTCTGGGAATTGTTTATTAGACAGGACCTGTGGTAGAATCACTGTTCCAACGTACCTACATAAACATAGACGCATCCCGAATGGTGAAATAAAACAACTACCTATGGTACACCAGTACGCATTAGCACTAGTAACTGTATAAGTAATAAGAGCTATAATCCGCCTCTATAAACACGGATGTACGTAGTAGATGATTAAACACAATAAATAATCACTTAAATTCTTGAAAAATCTAGTGTAATTATTGCATATTTTCATCGTGCCAGATTGCTTAAAAAAGGATATTCATGAAGAAAATGCCTGAAAATGTTTATTTTATAATTTTGGAGAGATTGTAACAGCTTTACTACAATATGATTTTTAAATGTTTTATTAAACAATATACATTAGTACATTAACATCCACATAACATTATACGGCTCAAGCTATTAAGCTATAAGTATGCCGGGGTCACGGTCTTTTACCGCCAATATTAACAACAACAAATTAACCAAGCACAAGTAAATTGATTATCAATAATTATGAGAACAAAATATTAATCTAAGTTTGGAGTCTACCAACAGCATTTCCGACAGAGGTAACTATAACATAACTAGCAGCTTGACCTACATCCGCCAATGACTTCAACGGACGAATAAGTACTCATTAGTTCTCCGAAAATTCGCTAACAAAACAAACTGTTGAAAATTAAATTCATCAACCAATTCTCTTCTGTACCTCATAGCGTTTTTAACATACTAACCTAACTTCACCCAATTCTTTCCATTTTGGTACTCTATAGCCATTTCTACTGTCAGAAACCTTGAACCTAAGTATGTATTCCTGAGATTACTTGAGATAGGGCATCTGGCCAAAAAGTGAATTACGCTTTCATCTTCGCCAACATTACATAGTGCACACGTATAATTCTTGTTTTCTATCCACATTTTGCAATTAAGGTCTAACATTTCGCATCTAGCCGTGCATATTATTCTGACTATGCCGTGGCTAAGATTCTCCTGTTCCATTTAGGTAGGGTCATTTAAATGCTTATAAAATAGGTGAAAACGCGCATTTATGGCATCATTCTTACATTTTGCAACGAATGCATTCTTCAATATTCATCTTAATCTCCCCCACTAGATTATCACCTCCTGATTATCAAAAACAAAAGCTTCATAATTTATTTCAGCCTGTCGCTTACATACTTTGTACAAGGATATTTTCAATTTAATCACTTCCAGCGCCACAATTTTCGTGTATCCAGTAGTAGGACTTTTAAGTATGCTTACCAGGTATTTTATAAATAAATCAAAAGTATGCAAGTACAGTTGTTCAACCCCGGACTCTAAATAAATCATATGTTCTGCCATATTCATAGGTCATGAATAGGCCAATAGCTTCTTAATGAAAAACTTATGTAATTTTTCAACCGTCATAACTTTCATACCTCCAAAACGGACTTCCATAGCATAACACGGTTCTGCTTATTGAGTTGAAAATCTTAAACTTAGCTGTCATTGGAATACGGTTATTTTCAACAAGTTTTGACCACACTGTATTTATTGTTTTGATGGAATTAGTCGGAATGTGGTCCAGGGAAAATAAATGAATTTATTTCATTTATTGTTTTATTGGATTACGTTTCGTCCTCGTACTGAGGACATCTTCAGAGCTTGGTGTGTCCAGGAAAAAATTTATAAACATCCGAATACAACGGATTTGTCAAATAAAAGTCAAGGATTTGTCACCAAGTGAACTTCAAAGTCAAGGACTCATGTCCTTGAAAATATCAAGAAAGCAATAAAATAATAGATGGTTAGTTATTATAAATGTCACCAGGAAAAATAAAGAATGGAAAAAAAAGGTTTTATTTGACAAATCCGTTATATTCGGATGTTTATAAATTTTTTCGTGGACACACCAAGCTCAGAAGATGTCCTCAGTGAGAGTGGCGAAACGTAATCCAATAAAACAATAAATGAAATAATTTACAACTCCACGACTCATTCCAACAAAACAATAAGCACTTACGGCCGACCAAACTAGTAACATCACACTGTATTTAGGCCCGTCTTTGCTAAACTTGACTTTTTAGCCAGATGAGGTTTCATGTCTAGCCCGGAGGTCAATGAAATTTCCAAGTATTCGTAAGAATTTACTACATCCACATGCTGGCCGTTTATTGTCCATTTCATTTTGGACAATCTACTGCCTCTCCTTCGAAACACTATCATTTTCGTCTTATCTAAATTAATAATTAGATGCCATCGATTTATGTATTCTCGAAGACGATATGCTGTCGCTATGTTGCTTTACTCGGAATCTAATGACCTACAAATCCTTCATAAGGCATACAAATTTGCTGAAAAAGATTTGTTACGACTTGTATTCAAGAAAGGGAGGCAATAATGACTCCGTTCCCATTTTCATCTAGTTGTAAGGACTTGACAACTCGGGGGTTCACCCTCTCGCTAATTTCGGGGTAAGGCGAAAGGAAGGCAATATACTTCAGGCCCGCCCCGAGGGAGAGGGCGTGTCGAGGAGGGATGCCTATTGTTTGGTTCCGCCGTTAAAATGGAACCGCTCACGTGTGAACATTACGAATGGGTTCCCTCGTGTTGACGTTGGGCTAAGGGCAAATACCATTTCTGGCGTACAATGCCTCAGACGCCTCCAGTTTCTCCTCGACAAATTAAACGAGGGATCCCCCTGCCAACGCGGTCTTCCTCTTTTCACTCACTCGAAATCACGAAAGGCTGTGGTTATCATGAGGTACCATTTGCCATTGTTGAGAACACCGGAGTGAATTAGTGATCACATCTTTAGCTTTTCCAAGTCAAATTCGAAATTTTTCAAACAAAATTCAGAATTTTCCATACCAAATTCAGAATTACTTTAGTGTTTATGTTACATTGTGTGAACTGGAATTATTCTAATAGAAATTAGAATCACTTCTTTATAGGGTGCCACGCATCTATAGTTGTTCGAAATCAGTTCTCCTTCATTAATAACAACTACTCAACTTCTCGCGCTGCAATTTAATGATATCAGGAGTCACGTTACTGTAGGTCATGCAGATTCCGTACGGATGAGTGTTACGTAGGAATGTTGCATGGATTCCGGATCTACTGCAACATAGTCATGCAGCATGATAGTATGAGCAAATTTTTGTAGGATATCAATCGTATTAGAATATTTTAAATTGTATTGAAATTTGACCAATTCCAGTAGAAAGAAATTGTTAAAAACCAATTTTATGACTAAAAACCTCATACTAAATAAAATTCGGGGATTCAAAAGAGATTTTTAGATTTTTTGTTTTTATAGATTTTTGGGCTAATATTAATGAAATTTATGGACCTACGTTTTTCAGCATATTTCTGAGCAAAAACTTTTAAATGTCCTAGTTAATCGTTGACATTTTAGTTTTGACTAAACTTCCACTAAAAATATGAATTTAATGATTTCTAGCCATTTTTAGAGATTGTTCTAGTACATTTTTCGAAATTTGACCAATTCAATCTGCTCATAATTTGTCGGCCAACGAACTCGTCCTTTCGTTTGGAATGCTTGATTCAAAACGGATTTCAACGAATACATTTCTCAAAAATTGTTATTTTGAAATTTTCTGAGCCATTCCAATAGCTTCAGTTTCCACGAAAATTTGCTAAAAAGAACGTCAACATGAGTGGAAATAAGACTGTATGTATGTTGTATGTACTGTCTTTCAGCTGGTACATAATTATACTTCAGTTTTAGTTCACATGGAATATAGTTTTATACATTTATTTTATTGCATTTCATTACATTCATTTATTGGAAATAGTTAAATAGGTACATCTTTTTATTTAAATTAATAATCATGTGAATTGAGAAATCTTGCTCAGCAGCTCCTCAAAAATTGCGGCCGACATTCGTTGGAAGTTCGTATACAACGAATGATCGTGCAAAGATCACTACAAATTGAAAACAGAACAATAAATTTCACGATGATAGATGATGGAATGGGAGATCAGGATGAAGGAAAACAGAGTCGGAAAAAATACAAGATGTCGGAATCTCGGAATCAGCGTCAGGTTACAAAATTTGATAAGATACGACGTACGAAGACGCGTGAAACACCGAGTTTGCACCGTAGTAACAGCCAGCGTGTTAGCGAAATTTTGGTTCTCCCTAAATTCACGTTCACCACACAGTGGTAAGTAACCAGGAACTCTCTACTGCAATTATGAGTGCCGAACGAACAATATTCAGCTTTGATGAAACCATAGTGACGGTCGAAATGAGACTGAAGGAAGCGAGAGCGGTCTTAGCAGCATAGTCTAGCTCTCTCAGGGCTCATCGTGTAAACGCAGCTGATACTGCTCAATGAAATCAGTGTCGCACTAGCTCTCCCCGTGTATACTCACCTTTAAACTCTAGGATTTGTTTCAGAATGCTTCAAAACGGATTTCAACGAAGATATTTTTCCAAAATTTTGATTTTAAAATTTTCCAAGCGATACAATACCTAGCTCATTTTCTGCGAAAATTCGCTAAAATTTAAGGTCATTACTTACGTGCTGCGCTCTACCTCGAACTTCTCATGTTCGGAGCACCATTTCCATAATTCTGCAACCAGCTTTATCTTGCG
Source organism: Adelphocoris suturalis (assembly GCA_030762985.1). Taxonomy (NCBI): domain Eukaryota; kingdom Metazoa; phylum Arthropoda; class Insecta; order Hemiptera; family Miridae; genus Adelphocoris; species Adelphocoris suturalis. The sequence continues at coordinate 24,680,382 of CM061050.1, read as the reverse complement.
GGTATAGGCTGCAGTAGTGTTATTTTCGCGGTTTCTGTACTCCAGTACGTTCCTACCTAATATATTTTCTCTCTTCGAACGCCTCTTGGGGTATTACGTAACAACCTCAGGCTATCACCCAAATCCCTCCGTTATAACGTGGATGAGATGGTAGGACGCCTTTTTCCGTCCCCTACGAACGACGGGATAAGGACGTTCGGAAGGAGATTTTGATGGATCATCCGGATATAGGTCCCTCGAAAAAGCCGATATGAAGTAGAATCAATCCCGATCCAGGCTGTGAGGGGATAAAAACAACGTAAGACCCCCTTCTTGGGATCTTCCGTGGCATTAGGGACCTTAAAGACGATATTATTCAAATGAGAGTCCTTTTTGGAGGGACACCGCATCCCCCCATCGTGTAAGCAACTCGATAACCACCGCTAAACTTACTCGATGTATTGAGAAAGCATGCAGACGTTCTTTTCTGTGAAACCTGAAACCTTAATGAATGAATGAACCCCATATTGACTATACTCACGATATAGTTAAAAAATGAATGTACATTTTTTACAACATTAGACACACACTTCCGAGAGACACGATGACATTTATTACAGTATGCTACAGTCTGTGCTTCAATGTGGAATATTAGCATGGACGGGGAACATCTCCTCACATATGTACATAAACTGAACATACTCCTCACACATACTGTACGCCAGAACCGTATTATGAAAATATTGTTATCGTTACCACGCAGGACGCCTTCTCTAGATGTATTTACCTATTATTATATACCTATTCATTATTTACCTACTATTTACTAAATGTGTCATTGGAAAGATGATTCGTACTTATATGGATACGTATAAGTTATGAATCAACAATCTCATAGTGCTTTACAACGCACGTTTCTTTGATACAGAAATCTCTCTTCCGTTTTCAGAAATACCATCCACTGGCAATATACGACGAACATATTTATTCCGCCGATCAGTATTTATCTTTTACTACGAGATATCTTAGGAATTCGAGCATACGTTCGTTCCAGTAAGGTTTTTCCGGAATAATGATGTTTACAATAAAAACCTGTAGGATTCACCCCGTCACCCCCGAGGAAAAAAATAACAAAATGAATAAATAGCAGAGACAAATTTTCTTTTAACTCGGCTTCTGTGAGTTTGAGTATATCCAACTTGGCTCGTGCACCCGGAAAAAGAATCTCAAAGGAAGGTAGGAGGAATTATTTTTTCACGTGGTCCCTGAGTGAAGCAAAGGCGCCTTTTCAAGTGCTTTCATTTTCCAAGTTGCAAGAGTTACCTTCCTCAGAACGAGGTTTTAACCTCGAGGTGGCCTGTAAGTAACTTCCAGTACTAAACCTTTTGACACAATCCACGTCTGACTGTAACTGTAGGGGTTAATGTTCGCAGGTAGGTGCATAGTGGCTAAATCTAGTTTGAACCAAACACTGTATTCAAACCACGAATTTAAAAGCCCTCAGAAACTTCGAGCAGCTGGTATAATTCAATCGAATTCATACAATTTAGTTATTTATATATATTATTTACGATACGGGCAAGCCCAATATATTTAATTGAAACAATTACATATAATAACTGAAATAGTATAATAGAAGAGAAATAAATCGCTCGACCAAAGTGAAAGTAAAATGACAGTGGAAGTTTACATAAAAGGCTGACATAGAAATGAGTGAAATGTAAAGAAAGAAACATGGCGTCGATAATTTGGTGACATTTTTGAGAATTAGTTAGGTGCTAGGTTACTGGGTTATGGCGTAATAAAGTGAGCAATATTTTGCCGTAAAGTTGGCAGGGAGTCATTAAAAAAGTCAATTTCAGGGCACCGGTTCAATGCGTAATTGGCGTTTTTGGCAGTCTGGTTAACGGGCGGATGTAGATGTAATTGGTTGGAGTGAATGGGGTCCGAAACAAGTCATTTAAGCGAGAATCAGAGCGGGGCACTAGGTGCTTCAACTCTGCAAGGACAGTCTATAGTAAAACAGCAACTTATGGTGCAACGAAACGTCTGAGAGGAATCTTCTGGATTGGAGACACAGTGCACCACAGTGCCCAATGAAGCTCCGTTCTTAGTGTGCGTTCTACTAGTTCGGAACGGTTCTGGACAAGCACAGTCGAGTTTTGTCGTTCGCAGTGCCAGAACGCTCAGTTCCGGAACGCCGAGTTCGGCTTCGCAGTGTTTTGCGAAATAAGTTCCAAACGGTTCTAACAGTCCCAGATTTTTCAGAACTCGAACCTTCGGAGCTCGTGGAGTAATCAATACGCCACTTCGTCTTCGGCAATTGGTTGCCGCGTGTTCCCTGTAATTTTCTCTGTAAATTTCGCTTTGTTCTGTTATTTGCTGTTCTTCATTGGAATATCTTCATCGAAATGTCAACTAGTACCTCGTCAAGTTCGGAATGCGATAATTTCGATGATTGTGGTGAAGTTTCATGGTTTATAGACGATGAGAACGAGATTGAAGTTGTAGTTGGATCTCGTCTACATCCACGAAACTCGGATTTTTTCGACGAAATCGTACCAAGGTTCGACGACGAAAAGTTTGTTACAAACAACAACACAGGTTATTCCCCTTCCAAGTACTGAAATCGTTCCTAGTGCAGAACTTTTTCTTTCAATGATAGATTTACCGACAATATTACATTTAAGTGAACATTATCGAAATTCCTCGCCTGATCACTACTGTTCGGGCAATCTGAATTTAGAGAATTTCCTTCATTTATGATTTTCGGTAATCTGTTTTTTCACCGAAACGCTGATTATTTTACTTAATTTTAATGACTTAAAAGCGTTAATATTCGTGATTATTATTATAATCCACCCTTATAACGGATTTTCTCAACACTGTATTTTTGGTAATAGTTATGTCGAATATACGGTGGGAGAATATCAATATTACATTCTCGGTATATCTCGGCCCGTTGAGTTGGCGATAATTTGAAGTGATGCTTCACTGGGCTCTCCCAGCTGGCCAAATGACCTCTAATCGCCAAACGAGGGGTAAGAGTTGCTAATTAGACAAATTGACTAATTGGTGCTTCAGAGTTGATTAATCGAACCGGTGCGCCTATTGACGACATCAAAGCTGCAGAGTCCGATGCGGTTTCCAATTGTACAATTCGGATTGCAAATTGATTTACTCGGACGTTGCGTCCTCCCTTCACACTCTCTGGCCATTTTGTTTCGAAGGATTGAGACGTTTATATGACATATTGTTATTTCGATAACACAAGAATAGTTAATAATGTGACTGCTAAAGAATTGAAATATTTATAGGGCTCATATATGTACATATAATACGAAACGGCCAGACTTAAACAGACAATTCTACAAGATCAAGTTTCACGGAAAAGACCGACATTGCTGATGTAATTATTAATTTTCTAAAAGTAGACTTACCAACCGTATGCGGATTCAATGTACTTGCAATACCTAAATAGACCAGGAGCCATGACCGCAAATGGGTTGTAGTTTAGAAGAAGTTTTGGGATGAGATTTTGAAAATTTAGTCCGTTCTGACTGAGAAAATCTTTGTCTGCCATCTCAAATTTAGTGAACTCAAAATGGCGGCCTCATAAAGATGGCTTAATTTGCCCATTTTAAAGTTTGTTGTCTAGTAATTTCTAAATCGTACTTCCTACAGAAATTTGTATAAGTAGCAAAGTTGTAGAACATAAAAAACAAATCGTTTCGATCCCAATACTCTGAATTATCTCCGTTAAACTTTGTTTTTATGCTCTACGTCTCTGTTTTATGCTCTGTTTTGATTTTGCAATGTATAAAAATTTCTGTAGGATGTATTGTTTAGGAATTATTAGAGAAAAATTTTAAAATGGGTAAATTAAGCCATCATTATGAGGCCGCCATTTTGTATTCCACCAATTTTGAGATGGCAGACAAAGATTTCCTCACTCAGAACGGACTAAATTTTCAAAATCTAATCTCAAACCTTCTACTCAAATTACTGACTATTTTCGGCCTTGGCTTCTGGACCAAAAAGACAGGAGCGTCGCGAAAGGGATAAAGGAGTATAAAGTTCTTCTGTTGAAGGAACAACTGAATATCCCGAAGGCACCATTACTTGATGCTTTTAATTTGAGCATACGTACAGGTGTTTTCCCAGATGCTTTCAAGGAGGAAAAGATTGTGGCCCTGTACGAAGATGATTTTTTGGATGCTTCAAACTATCACCCGATATCAATGCTTTCCACCCTTTCAAAAATTGTGGAGAAATGGATCAAACAAAACTTGACCATCTACTTGGAATCTTAGAGCCTGTTGAGTTCATCCCAGTTTGGTTACTATCGAGCCGAAGTGTTGAGGATGCTCTTTTTTTCTCAACAACAATAGAATTGTTGCGTCATTTATTTATTAAGTCTATTTTGTTGTATTATTACCAAAATCAACATCTAGTTTCGGTTTTCAGCGATCCCCATGGCTATCAAACCAGCTTTCAATTAATAGGAAACGTGATAAATCCCAGTATCGGACTTACTGCCACAACGAAGTCCGTTGTATATTTTTTTTTACAATTCATAGGGCTTTTACAGAAGAGTTAAAAGACCCTGCCAAACCTGCACTCCCTGTTTATGAGAAAAAAGTCATTTCATGGGTCATAGAGTTGAGCGTAGAAAAATCCAACTCAATTATAATAGTTAGTAGTTACGTTTGTTAACACCGTTCTCAAAGATCATATTGTCATTTCTCAAAGGTCATATGTTCTCAAAGGTCACATTGTTCTTTTTATTCATGTAGTTTTTTTAATGCATTTTAATTGTTTTTTCCTCTCTCTCTAAATATCAGGTAATCTTAGCTCTACTTCATGTATATTTAAAGTATAAGCAGCTGCAGCTCTTGACTCGTCAACACGGGTCTTAACCTATGACGAGCAATATTGTTCAGAATAGTGTTATTTCTTTTTTATACATTTTTTCCTTTTTTTTAATTAATAAAGTCTCTCTCTCTCTCTCTCTCTCTCTCTCTCTCTCTCTCTCTCTCTCTCTCTCTCTCTCTCGCTCTCTCTCGGGGTGTGTGTGTGTGTGTTTTTGACGTTCCAGTTTAATGGAACAGTTCGAGGTACTTGTAACCTTGTAAATTACCCCTAATTTTCTACTTAAGGTTTGTATATATATTCACTGCAAATCTAAACTGAAATATAGCTGCTGAAATTTTCAAGGCCCTTGAATTACGACTTCCACGTAAAAAGGAACCAACAAATTAAACCAAGTTACGACACTGTCTTGTAATACTTCAAGATTAAGAAAGTTCCTCGGCGAGAGCTTAGCTTGAATGGAAGCTGGTTTATTGCAGCTCCAGTACAATCCATGTTCTCCTCCTTGAAGTTTCGTGATGAAATTAAAAATCATTAATAAACTTGGAGCCTCTTGTACAAGAATAGGCCTACGGAATTTTATCAGTTATATGCTTAAAACTCCCATAGCTTTTTGAACTACCCAGATTAATATGGAATCATATTAACCTGTGAATTATATTAACCATATGAACAAACGAATTTAAATGAAGACCACAGGGTTTTTACCATTCTGAGAAAAACCAATTGTAGTGCGACAACCAATATTACCACGGCTGAAGTCATTCAAAAGTTCTAAAAATATTATTATATTACTTTATGCGTATGGGACGGACTACTCAGAAAGGTATGTAAATGATGATAGAGTGCAGATTCTTACTCATTTTCCCCCCACAACCGATATAGCTGATTTTTCCACTTTGGTCTTCATATGGGAGAGCGTGTACACATGCAATGTTGAGGCGTTTTTGAAATAATGACTGCGAGAATTTGAACGGAATTCATTGACATGGATCTGACTTAGCTCTGAGTATCATTTTAAATTTTTTCCCCACAGCAAAAACGCAGCAAATTGTTAACAAAGGTTTATTATTATTGTATTAGATCGCTCTTCAACACAAATCACTGATTCGTAAAATGTTATATTAAACTGAGTATATGGTGTATTGTCGGAAAATAACTTCATGGACATTGTCTATCGGTTTCATCTACCGATAAGCAATAAATGAGTAGAATAAATAAAATGAATAAATAAACAGAAAATAAATTCAAACACTATAATAAAAAGCTACAGAACACCAAAAAACGTTCTTATTCAGGCAAAAAATCGAACACCAACCGATCAAGACAGTCCAACGCTTGAGCTACCAACGCATTGTATAAATCATCGAAGGTAAGCATACTGATGCTATTTATAGGCTTGATCTCAATGAACCCACTGAAGTTTCCCTCAGTATAAGAATCGAACGGATGAACGTACAGCAACCAGAAAGGTATCATTCGAATCAATGAACCCCCTTGTCCAAAAATGAAACGAAAATCACCATTTTGATTCAGGAGTTTTTGAAGTTTCGATATTTAGCGAATTATTATAGAAAATGAAGCTATTGTAATGGCTCCAAAAATATCATCATTTAAATACGTTTTGAGACATTCTCAAACGAATCCTAGAGTTTAACGTATTCCAAACTTCAGGAGTCGTTTCTACAACTAATTTGCAACAAAAAGGGCGTCCTAGACTTTTTTTAGAAGAGGCTTCGTTACTGAGTAATTTCACTTTTAACATTTTTTCGTGTTTTCGACCTTGCACCATTAAAACGGCCATAACTAAGAAAACGGCCAAATATAATTGAGAGAGTTGATAACCATAACCATATGACTCGTTTTAGATTGTTAGGTAATGTTATCACTCCAAGGCCTGCCCTCACGCTTACGACTAGGAGCCCTCATTACGTATTATATATTCTGCATAGATCTATTAAGGCTGAACTCAAATCACCATCACAATATAGCCGAGCAGCTTACAAAAAAAAATAGATAGTTGGTTGATAGGAATGGGACTTGCTGAATCGGAGAACATCATTCGGAGTATATATGTGTAGACCATAAGACCAGAATGTAAATAGATGTAATTAGGTACCTAAATGAATTATGTAATTAAATGAATCAATGCTTGGCACTGCTCTTGCTGGGCACCACGGGCATTTGCCTATTGCCTTGCAATAATGTTGTTTTTAGTTTACATTACATATGTAAATTTATTATAATGTGAATGTAATGTACAACTTGAAATAAATAAAATAAATAACTCCCTTAAATTGGACTCAAAAATAAAAATAAGGATATCGTTGGAAAGAACGTGAAATTTCTTTTCAGATGAGCTCTTGACCAGTCCCGATAAACAGAACGCCAGAGTAGTCTTTTTAACTCAAACTTAAAAATTTATCAATTTCTGTTTTCGGTTTATTATTTCCAATAATAAGCGTTTGTAATCGTATAGGGAGAGAAATTATTTTCTCCCAAAATTTGTTACTCGTACTTCACGTTTCATGGTGCATAGATTCCAAAACTGGTATGTCCGACCGCCGTCCAGGCCATAAGAGGGCTTTAACTGGATGAAAAAAATCCGCCCTACCAATCGAGTTGAGAAAAGATGAGGGGAAGGGAATCAAATTTCATATGCAAACACACGCCTAAAAAGATGATTTTGTCACGTGAAATAACCTAATTTCGGCCATTATTCCGCTAAACTCGAATCAAATCAAAAAACGGATGATGCCATATGAATCTAGCGTTGAAAATAAATGAAAATTCATGCATCACACTTGGGGTTTATCAGAATCCATCTTTTGCGCGATTCTTGAAGTGAGACAACTTTGAGCATTCGCGGAAAGAGTTGCGCGCGGTCAAAAATATCGAATGAGAGGTCGCATATTCATTAAATTTCGCGTAGAGTCCAAATATGCAATAAAAAAGGGGTTCTCATTTGAAAAAACAATGTTTAAGTCATTTACGCCACTTCTGGAGCAAGTGGAAACAGCGAAAGTATTTTTCTTGATATCGCCGTAAAAAACTATGAAGAAAGGAGATGGTTCCAATTTTGTAAGCAGAATTCAGGGGAAATGAAGGAGGGTGTAACCTTTTCGTGGTACACCCTTTATATATGGGTAATGAATGCTGTTAATGCTTTGTAGGCCTTTAGTGACCATTTTGAAATAAAGGATTAATTTAATCATTTAATGTATTTTCTACGATGGTTGGTCCATCTTCAGTTTGTCTGTTTGCTCTATGCGGCTGAAAAATCTTGCGATTCCCTGCCAGCAGTCTTCCAGAACGTGGTTCATTTCCTGTTGTTCCCTTTCATCTGGGCAGAGCTTCTTGGGTGGTGGAGGCGTTTCTTCGTTTTCGATCGCATCTTCCATCTCGTCGACTAGGCACCGAGATAATGAATAAATAACATCAAACCGGATTCAAATGACAAATTTAATAAAATTGAGCCAAAATCTACCATATTATAACTACATTATTCACACTGCTGTGAGCATAGGTGTTGAAACTTGGTAATCCGCACAGTTCATCCGTAAATCGTATTAGACTAACTGCTGTAGTAGTGCGATGGTCGATCAGTGCATGGTGAATGAGTCACACGGTCGCCATATAGATGCGCGCACCGATGCGCGTATTTATTGTCGGACACGCAATTTGGCTTTCCATTGCAAGGGATCTGCATGGTGTTGTAGATGATGGGCGCAAAGCAATACTGATTTTTTTGGACATGGATAAGACGTTCCCAGTTGTTGGAGGTTTTGCGCTACAGCGGGATCGACGGGGATGAACACAAGTGGTTTGGCAGTTACTTTGAAAATAGAAGCCAATTGGTGTCAGTTGATGGAACTAATAGTTCAAGTAGATCTGTTGATCACGGTGTAATTCAGGGAAGCACTCTAGGACCGCTCCTTTTCCTTATATTTATAAATAGAATAAAAAATATTCCATTGAAACTAAAAATATACCTTTTTGCTGACGATACCTCCATTTTTTGTTCAGCCAACGACTGGGACGAAGTGTTCGCCTAGGCTAATCACGACATTAAGTTGATCTATGAGTGGTTGTCTGTAAACACTCTCAGCTTAAATGTCAACAAAACGAAATATTTGGTATTTTCGAAATTCCAAAGTAGGTCGCAAATAATACAGCATGTTTTGAAGCTTCACAGCTGTAATAATGGGGGCTCAAAGTCGTGTGAATGCCCGAAATTGGAAAGAGTGGCCTCTGCACGGTACTTGGGCGTCATTGTAGATGAAAATCTTAAATGGGAGGAGCACGTTCTGTCTCCCGCTAAAAAAGTATTAAACAAGGCTTACGTATGCTACAGTATCAGGAATAGTCTCAGCTATGATTCTCTTTTAATTGTATAAATCGTTGACACAGAGTATATTGAGCTTTTGCATAGTCGTGTGGGGTGGAGTCTTCCCATCACTATTGCGTCCTTTGGTGACAGCTCAAAAGGCGATCTTAAAAATTATTGTTAAAAAACTTAAAAGGCTTCCGACAACTGATTTATTCTCGATGACTAAGGTTTTCTCATTTGGCCAATTATACGTCAAGTCTGTTCTCTTGTTTATGCACAAGCATCCGGATTTGTTCAATTACGTACTCATGTCCAATTATTGTGCATATTCTTTTCGCCCCACAACGCAAAATATTATACCCACTCCTGAGTCTGTTTAAAAAGTACTGCACGCCACATTTTTTATAGTATGCCGCTATTACTGCGAAAAGCACCCTCTACTATAACCAACCCTACTAATTATAAAAGATCAGCATTTAAAAAAAATTATTTTAAGTCGGCTTATTTCTCAGGGACATTTCTCAGGGGCATATATGGAGTAATGTTTGGAGTCAATTATCCAAGTTGTTTACTGTTATAAGTTGAATGCGGTTTTCGCGTCCCCCCCCCCCCCCCCCATCTGTAGGAAGGATTCTTTTTAGTCCGTAAGAAGTTACAAATTCGAAACGCATATCCATGTAAAAATCGGTAGTTAACTCCCCCACACAGTACGGAAAAATGTTCTACGGTGTGGGGAAATTCCAGTCAATTAAGTGGATCTGATAATTCAAATAGTTTTTCACACTTCTTTTTCTACTAAAATCATTGCCACGAATGTATTCTTGTAATGCTGGAGGAATAGATTTAATTTTCTTGACGACTACGTGGAACCTACTCACCACTCTACAGTAACGGATTATTTTTTGCGTACCCTCAACGAGATCACTACGTACCCCTGAGAGTTACGCGTACCCAAGGTTAGGCTGATCTAGAAGATACATCAATCAGTAGTGTGAGTAAATACATCTTAATTAGGTATGGTTAGTATATAGTATTTATGTACACGATCGTTAGGTACCTGATCTTTTCGAATTGCTCCTTCTTCTGAAGTTGAATATGGACAGATTCCTAAACAGCCCTCCGCCTAGAACACTGAGAAAGCTGGCACCGCGTCTGAGCCGTCCAATTTTGACTTCTTCCGCATTATGTTTGTGGCAGACTGAACCAGGCCCACAGGTATACCATCTAAGATAACCATTTCGATACTAGAAAAATGTTGATATGTGGTCCTTCACGTTAATGAACAAATTATTTAAATGTAGATATTGACCTCAGATTAACGCCTGGCGAACATTAAAATCACAAATCATAAATAATATTCAAACAACAGTGATGAAAAGACATTGAGTGTTACAAATAACTTTGGAATGCGATCCGCTCATTCCTACTGAGAACATTATTGTATAGATCTAACTAGATAAATTTGGTATTTATACCAATAGCAAAACTGAACATAATCTGAGAAAAATATCGTAATAAAAATATAATAACAACATTATTCAACTCGCATCTTTAATTATAAATCAATGTTTTCGGTTTTCCCTAATGGCTGATAGTTCCAGTAATTGAAAATTTTACTCGTATCATTATCTCCTATGAATATCTCCTGGAAAAGCCCTGGTAGAATATATTCGGGTTCCTATCCCAACGATAAAACAAGTTTATATTCATGTATACACTATCGTATCTATTGAATGTAATATTAAATTCAATGAGATATTTGATGCTTTAATCCCTTCGGTTTCAAAGTGTAGGTGAAAGATGGATTGAATTTTTTATACAAACATTATTATTGTTTCCATGTTCAAAGTATAGGTAGCAAGAGCGCATTTTTATTAGAGAGTTATTATGACGTACTCGATCGTCTATTCGTTGCCCGAAAAACAGTACAGTCGCCTGGCGAGTTGGTTTTTAGTACTTTTTCAAGCTTTTGAAAGTGATTAGTAGTATCGTGCTGTAAAAGTTGATTTTTGAAGTGAATTTTGAGGTAGGTTGTTACCAGATAAAAGTGAAAAAACCCGACGTACAAGTGAAATATCTGCACACATCACACCACAATTACACCATTCAGGTTAAGCTTCTCATATGCCCTAACTTCGTCCATTAAGGACGGATCATAAGGAAAATAAATTAGAATAAAAAACAGATAGGTATGAAATAAAAATGGCTAAGTTGTACGAAATTGGAATGAAAATTAATTAAACTCTGGGAAAAAACACGACGAAATGGTAGATAAAATTGATATAAAAATACAGCAGAAAGTGAGCGGAAACATCTTAAGGAATCGAATCACAGTTACAATTTTGATTTGACAGATAGCCAGTTTGTAGAATTTCTTCGTTTTCGTTCAAAGGGATGTATGTTGAATGTACTAGGAAAAAATCGAAATTATTAAAAGTGACAGATCTGATAAATGTTTAAATGAGGATGTCCCTCAATATATTTCACCACTGATAAGTTCATTTAATTTCTGTAAAGCTTGGCATTGTCCCTTTAAACTTAGAAACCAGTAATTCTTCCCTCATTTCATTTCATTTGTTTAGCTACAATCCCCTTCTTTTTGCTTACACTTAATTGGTTGTACCTCCTGCCCCCTTTCCTTCCCCTTCACCTATGACTATACAAGCTTTGTCCTTTCTACTGTGTATTTAGTTATTGCTTGTTTCTGATGATGGCGTAACCGTTTAAATCTATTTAACATTGTAACTCTTTATTTTTCGTGGAAACAGACAACGTTTTTTCACAAACTTTTTGAAATGGGTTTCCACAACTTCGTCGCGAGGGATTTAGTTCGTATCAGAAATAATAACATTTTCAGCGTTTTTAAGTCAATTTACACCCTACATACAATATTTCTGATTCTCAATATATTAAGATCTCATAATGTTGGACTCTTTCATACTTTGCGTTGCTCAGAATTTCATCTGACGACTCATGATTGAGAAGTTCTTGAAGGGAAGACTTGATGAGATTGTCGCACACTCTGATTTCCATTCTGTACCCTCTCTTCGTCCTTTTCATCAGCCCTGCTCTTGTTGCCTTCGTTAAGCATCGCCTGTGGGGTATTAATATACTCTAAATTCGGTCCAGAAAAACTCTTTACATTATTTAAGGTATTAAATGAGCCTACTTCTTATAATCAAAAGGTATAAATAAACCTCTACTAGAGGTTTAAAACTCTTAAAAATGTTTTAAAATAATTTATCAATCTATCTAATCTCTGATAACAGTCACTACACTGGTTCTGAATAACTGATAAGAGGTAACAAGAGGTAAAGGGTGTAATTGAAATTGACGACTCCACACCTGTTGAAAATATTTTGAGTAAAACATTGAATATACCTACCTATTACTCACTAATGAAATGTTACTAGACATACTTTGTTAGCCCATGTTGTGTTCACCCATTTTTCACATTCATGTATTTTATTTTGTAGATCCCATGACTGGGACCCCGACCCTGGGTAGTAACGCCGGGCAATAAAACATAAAACCATATCTATTTATATATTTTTTTAATATTTGTCTTAGGTAAATCCTCATTCGAATGGGCGACCCCGAGAGACGAGTAGAGTTACTAAAGTACTAAATCACACGCTTTATCCACCGTTAGTGGTCTACCATTTTCAATCATTCTACTGATTTCTCATCTACTCATCCCGACCCGGGGAAGCGAAGCGAATGAGACTATAACGTTCGCTAGTTTGTTAAATTTCAATGAGAGTCCATATTCCTTACCGGAGCTAGGTATAAGTGACTTACCTGAGGTCATTGATAGGAATGTTGAGCCCTAAGGATATCAAAATTTTGTGAATGGTTGTGTAAGGTTTTCCTATTATATGCCTCAATGCACTATATATTAAAAACCCGGTTATTACACCAGACCCCGACGGTTGGCCGTTTCCTTCTCCGGTTTCTGGAACGTTCATTGTAATATCACCCATGAAACGACTCAGATCCTTGAAATTCGAACCATTCAACAAATATTATAAAACACAACGGTGAATTTTGATCATTGATCAAGAATTTGCCAATATCACTCAACTAGAATTGAAAAGTTGCATAATATTTTGTTGTCAAGGGATACAGGGACATATTGAAATTTCATAATCGTGTGCTTTAAGGGGTGCAAATTAGTGATTGGCTGTAGAGTGAGGTGAGAAATCATACACATGTTACGAAATTGAAACATAGTGAATGTTCAAAAAGAAAATGAATTATAATTTTTGTACCTAATAGCTTTCGAAAATTAATAGTACATTTGGAGTAGGAAAGTATTGAAGAAAACTATACATTACGAGAGTTTTATAACAAATACTAGCCGCTCCGGCCGGGGGGCAAGCCCCCCGGACCCCCCATTAAATTGCTCGCTTCGCTCGCAAAGTGTGGCTGTATACATGGAATGTATTACAATTGAAACATGTAGGGGATGTTGCTCGCTTCGCTCGCAAACGGTAGATCTCTAAGGGTAGGTTTAACTTCTGTGGGGGGATGCTACTCGCTTCGCTTGCTTGAGGAAGTTATACTGCCCACCCCACTTGGCAGACGTTAATTAAAATAGAAATTAAAAATTTTGTCTAAAAAATAAAAATAAAAATTTAGGGGTGGACTACCCCTAACATTTAGGGGAATGAAAAATAGATGTTGGCCGATTCTCATAGATACCGGATAAGCACAAAAAATTTCATCAAAATCGGTCAAAAATAAAATTAAAAAAATTTAGGGGTGGACTACCCCTAACATTTAGGGGGATGAAAAATAGATGTTGGCCGATTCTCATAGATACCGGATAAGCACAAAAAATTTCATCAAAATCGGTCAAGCCGTTTCGGAGGAGTATGGCAACAAAAACTGTGACACGAGAATTGTATATATTAGATTTGATCTAGCCTTGGTGTTTTGGTCTAAAATCTTACTTAAATTTTGAGACCAAAGCAATTTGTGTCAGAGAACTTGATTCAGAGTGAAATTTGATAGGCCTTTCAGGACCCTCGCCTCAACAAGAGACGAGCAAAGTGAGGAGCGTCTTCTGATCAGCTGAGCGAGCTAAAGTCTCTCCTGTTCACTGAAGGACGCTAAAAATTGATAGGGAGCCTCGCTGGGATAGAAAGAGACGACTGATTTAACAGGATCCACCCTGATCAGCTGATTGTGCTAAAATATTTCATCTGTCTGATTACAACTATTCGAAAAGTTGGTTCTGCCTACGCCAACTGCGTAAGTGTTTTTTGAAATTGATAAATTGCAAATTAATACCTACATTTGAGTAAAATTTGCAGTGCCTCAATGTGAAATTATGTTGTAAAGGATGAACATGATATGTTTGTTTGACTTCCTATTTGGATATACCTATCTAAGGTTTTACTCCCTTTGGTCGTGAATAAACTCAGTATATAATTTATATCAGGAAACGGTATTCAAAAAGTAGGTGTTGTGGTAGTTATTTGTCTCTCCGAAATTATTCATTTTTCTTTATTCGAATTGAGTTCAGCTACATATACGTAAAAATGAATATGATAGATGACGTACATTGGTGACCACAGTGTTTTATTCAATGAAGAAAACTCAGGTCTGTTGTCCGAACCCCTCATGACCGATACTAGGATATGGGAAGGGGGTCTTCAGTATCCTCTGAAAATGCCTGAGATGGCACGTCTGCTTCAATCATCTGAGCATGCTCTAAACGGCTTACGAATGTCATGATACCCTGCCAGCAGTCTTCAAGAACGTGATTTATTTCCTGCTGCTTTCTTTGGTCACTGCAGGTCTTCTTAGCTGGAGAAGGGATATCCTCATTTTGATTCTCACCTTGTGTATCGTCAACTGGGTACAAAATAGTTATTAGCGGATTAATCAAAACTAGGTGCTATTATTTGTAAGGAGTACCTACAGCTACGGTGATGTATGATTAAGATTACAGTTGAAAAACAAATTTATCTAGATCACCATCTAATGTGGTATATTTCCTTGAGCAATTATAGCGATATTCATGTGAATAAATTTATTTAAATCTTTAGAAATTGGCGTTTTGAACTGAATTCTGAAGATTTTATGTCAATTTATATTTTCATAATATAGTTACATAAGGTAAGACTCATGGCTGGCATCAGATTCAAGATACATGGAATGGGTGTGGTGTGATGAAAACAGTCTGCACCAATTCATCTAGCGCTCATAGGAGCCTGTACTTTTTCACCGACCTTGACCTACTTTTTTGTTAGCTGATAAACGAAAAAGTACAGTCATATGAGTGCTAAATGAATAGGTGTAGGTTATTTTCACTACACCAATTCCATGTCTTTTCAGGGGTGCTAAATGAATAGGTGAAAGCCGTTTTGACACACCACACACATTCTAGTTTTTTACGGTGTGCTATGTGTAAAATTGCAGACTACCTCTACTCTCATTGCAGCCCTCTTCCTCGGCGAATGGCGAAGACAAATAATGCATTCTTTATTAATTTATTACTGGTCAACTATCCAAATGGCAAATTAAGTAATCGGCCAGAGCCAATTACACGGAGTTACTCAGGCAACTCGGCAGGAGCAGGAGTGCTCCGTGGTATCACCATTCACGTTCATAAGGGTTCCTATCTCAACTTGTGGTCACTTTATAGGGGCCTCTCTCCTTTTTCCTCCTTTTTTAGCTTCCTTGGTCCCAAGGGCCGGCGTCGAGTAAAGCTGGGTATGATACTCACAGGTCAGTTTTCTAGCACGGGAATGAGTAGTAAAACAACTTCAATTCACACCAGTGGATGTTTTGGGAAGTAAGATTAGCTGCTTTTGTGTTAAGCGTAGGGCAAACTATTGATGGCAGGCAGTATTCATGCATTATCATGTGAAATGATTATGCAAGATCAAAATGTATAATTTCGTCTTTGTTAGAACTTGCCGTGACGACTTAAAATAAGGTTTACTCGATATTTCCTAAACAAATTAATATTATATTGTTACAAATATAAATACTTATTGTTGGTAATGAATTTATACCGGCTCTTTTCATATTGCTTCCACGTTTAAAATTCAGGAAGGATAAATTCCGCACAAGTCCTCCTCCGATGGCACTTAAGATGCTACCACCGCGTTTTGAGTCACCGTATTTGCTTCTATCATTATTACACCTGTGGCACACGGGACCAGGTCCACAGCCATGCCATCTGTGACAGGAAAAAATCAAATAATTATCATGTAACATAATTGTCATTTTCTCTCGGAAGAGTGGGACTATGTGATCCGTGGAATGTGAATGTGACTTCAGGAGAGCAATGGTTCACTGTCGTACTTCATTCCGAAATCAATTTCTATCAAAGTCTGTAGCATCACTGCTGAGAATCTAATACAACTGAACTAATATCATCAATGAGTACTCTGCTATCATTTTGGAATATTATATTCATTAATAAGCCCTTGTAATCGACGAAGAAAAAAAATTCAACACCCCCTCCCCCCCTCCTTCTCTAATTCTCTAAAAATATAATGATTTACGTTTTAACATAAGTCTGTAAATTCCTAAAATAAAATAAAAAATATGTAAAAAAATTAATTTAAAAATAACCAGCATTTTGTCCCACTGTCCAATAGGTGGACGGCATTTTTTTCCTGAATTTACATACTTATCTTAAAACGTAAATCATCTGGTTTTGATGGGGGAGGGGGGTCCATTGACGATTACAAAGGTTTATTAGTGAATATAAAATACCAATATATATATAGTAAAAAATATACAAGTTTTAGACCTTTTCAAGGCTAGGAAAATGGAAAAGATTGATTGAGAAATAGGAGAAAGGAGAAAAGCGGAGAAACCTGTAAACGGAACAGTAGGAGTTGACGTTGTACCGCTGGATGTCCTGCACGTTAAGAAGGACGAAACTGGTCCGTTATAAGCAGGCTACCCGAGCCATGTTATCAAATGCGATGGGGGAGTACGATCGTGATCCAAAGTGATTTATTATTGCGTAATAAGGAAGAGAATGACCAGATGACCATATTACTTTGATGAAACGTGGTTGATTGGATTCAAGACCGCTACTTCGTATCGTAAGGATTGCTTTATCGGAAAGTTGTGGGTAGATTAGTTAGGTTGCATGGGATTAGGGGATGGGTTTTCAATAAAATATGGCGGAATTCATAGACGGGAATTGAGTCTGAGTGGGCCCTTGAGTGTATCGATAAGGGAATTCAATCACTCGGCGCAATTAACAGACGTAATTTGAGGGCGACCCTGAACATTTCACATTTAACTCAGTGGTCGAGAGAACCCAGTCTGAGGATTCATAACCACCACAGCTGAAAGTTCTTTGATTTTGTGCGATCTCCACATGCCAAGCTTGTTGTGCATGATTTTCCAATTCATCGTAGTTTGAGAAATGAGTCGGTGGTAGGTACTTACCTCCCATTCATCAGGATAGTACAATTAATGAGAAATACAAGAAAATGTGATTGCTTGATTGTGACTGCTATGATTGCTCTCCCAAAACTTCACTTTGTTTTTTTCCCAACAGTTTCATTATTTTCTCATCAATCGAATCATTGTTTTCTCATTTTCTCACTTACTTTCCGTCACACCGTCACAACTCTATACACAAATTACCACTACGTCAACAAACAAGGGTTCGGTTCAACTACTGTAGGAGCCCGATCCAGGCGGGAGGACCATGACTTTCGTCTTTGTCTGATAAGGCTTCCCTGTCTCCCCACGGAACAAGGAAAACAGCACAAAATGCCAAAATACAAAGAAGAGAGTAACCTTTGAGAACTGTTATTGATCAGTGCGGAAAGCGAGAGGGAATTATCTAGTCCCTTTTCTCTCAAACCAGGGAAACATCCCCTACAATATACTGTCAGAGCTGCCAACTTAAAAACGCGTTGAATTGCCACTTATTGCACTGCCAAACTCGTGTGATCTGAGTGTGTCCCCAACTTCTGAGTGAACCACCCCACTCAACTATGAATTCGAACCCATTGAGTGGAAGGTGACCCTCCATTTAAGTGAGTATGAGTGAACACACACACTCAGGCTTTGTCTATTATCATTTGCCAGTGCTACAGTGTTTAATTTATCCCTAGTAAGTTCTATTAATTCTAAACAACCGAATAACTTCCACATGATCAAAATAGTTTGTGACAGTGGTGGCAGCCATGGGATGACACGGATTGACAAGTGCTATTTGAAAAATTATACGAAACTTCTAACAAAATGAATTGAGAGAGAAGTGGAAATGTGTGCAAATAATCGAGTAACTAATTTACCAGTTAGTGAGTCCGTAATATCTAAAATTCTTTTATATACGTTGGCATTTTTCTTCGTGCCAGTATTCTCAACTAGCGTACAAAATGTAGTAGTGCTCTGCCGTTATGAGTTCTCATATGATATCTACATCATCAGCTTATTCTGTCTCGTACTTTTCATTGTTCGGTGCGTCACTCGGTGGCATCTCTTGATTGAGGAGTTCTTGGAAAACAGACATGATGAAAACGTTGCAGACTCTCACCTCCATCCTATATCCTGTTTTCGTCCTTTTCATCAGCCCAGCTTTCGTAGCTTTCGTCAGGCACCGTCTAGAAAACGATATTTCGATCAAAATGCCGTCATTTACAACACAAATTATAGTTACTTTTTCAGACAGCCTTTCCACGCACACCACTAGTCTATAATTATTTGAACTGATGTCATGGGCACATTATCTAAATACATATACTTCCAGTCATGAAGCATGATCAAATGAGCGAATTTCAGACTATCGTATTATATTATGCTAAATCGTTTCAACATTTGAGTATACTCAGACCGTAACAAAATGGTTAGCTATCAATTTCATGGCCAAAATACTTGTTCTTAATAATATTCTGCTAATCAATAAAGCTTTTTGGAGATGTAGCATTTCCTGCAGATAATATCAAGTTTTCTAGCACTGAGGAAGGTAGTGCAATTTATGTGCATATAATGACTCAGGAATAACTTGAGTTAAATGTGATTAGGAGGTTAATGAAGTCAGATTTTTCAATCAAGTTTCATAAACTTTGGTTCAATGAACTTTGGATGTAAAACTCCAGAGGGACCTTTCACTAGCTCCCCAAGAGACGAGTTATTGAAATCTTCAAAGGAGACTAATTGAATTTCAATTCGCTTTAAGATGAAAGGGATTAGATCAGGAAGTGGTGGATTGGTTATTGATATAATTATTAATTTCTTATTTATATATATATTATATAATCAGTTGAGCAAACAGATGAAGATGTTCATAGTACAGTCGCTCCAAATGGGAAGATAAAATCTAGATAAAGTTCTCAGTGAATAGATGTTATCATAATAGGATAAAATATGACAGCAGTAGTCATCTATCAATACACTTCACTACTCAAATTATTTGTTATAAGTAGGTATACTATGCTTCTTAAATATGCTAAGTTTGTACTTCTAAGTAATTATTAATTTGAGTATAATAACGATCAAATGGCCGACCGAATTGTTAGAATATAAAATACTTTTTCAATAGTATTTATTAGGGGTCTTTTATGTGGGGAAATAACAGAAAAGGCCGTTTATTCGAAATTATAGTACGAGATAAAAACGATGGAAAAAACAAAATGCAGGGGAGGGATGTAACTTATAATTAGATCGAAAAATAAGCCACTCTGATACGTAGTATGATAATCAATTTGATATCACCTGAAGTCATTTAGTGGAATGTTGAAGCCATGAAAAGCCAATAACTTGTGGATGGAACAGTAACTTCTTCCCCTCCAACTTTTTAATGCGTCGTAAATCGAAAATCCATCCTTCGTTGCCGATTGCTGGCCAGTTTGTGCAGCGTTCATGTTATCTATTGTGTTGAAAAATATTGCAGACCAAATCTCATGTATAAGAACGTAAAATATTATTATTTCAACAGTAATAACTTTTCAAAACAATATCATAGATCAAACGAAAATTTCCAAAAGTAAGTGTCCACATGTTTTTGTTTTCAGGTAGTCCCGAGACAAGTTAAAAATATCATGTAGTTGTGGTCTGTATATGCAAGTAGCAATGAAGATTTGGGGAAGCGAAAATTATAATAGTTATATTGCTTTTGGTAGGTACTTATCCAGCGAGATGCTAGTTTTGCATCGCCAAGCTTTCAATTGACGATTGCAATCGCATTACTAAGCTTAGGCAGTGTCCTACGTGGCTCCGACGCAAGCATTGCCCGCCATGCCGCACGGGTGAAAAAAATACTTCCGTCTGTGGGATGAAGCACTTGGGGCCGGTCGGCTCCTTTCGTTAGCACTCGGAAACGATCGGCATTCGCTTCACAAGAGCAGCCAACGGTTGCCAACACTACGGCATCGCTCCGACCGGAAAATCTATGGATTTATCCATATGCGAAGAAAAAATAGATTTATTGGTGAGGAGATTGTGTACCAGTCAATCCCTTAGTAAAAATGAAGATTAGTTGGGCATGTAGATGAAATGATGTGTATAGTTTGGTGGTCTGGAGCTCGCATCTCAAAAAGACATAACATCAAGTAGTCAATCCCTTAGTAAAAATGCAGATTAGTTGGACATGTAGATCAGAATGATGTGTATAGTTTGGTGGTTTGGATGCTCGCAGGCTCGCATCTCAAAAAGACATAACATCAAGTAGTCAACCCCTTAGTAAACATGCAGATTAGTGGACATGTAGGTCAGAATGACATTTTAGAAGTATATTTTGGGAGTTGTACGAGCAAAAAAAAATAGGTCCATGCAGCAACAGGATTTGAACCCACGACTTTCGTCTCAAGAGACCGTTATCATATCCTATGAGCTACTACTCATCCATCGTTTTGCAATGGATGCACAGTACTTAACCATTCCGAGCCCCAAGTGTATCATCTCCCAGACGGAAATGAAAAAGTGGTGTCCTACGTGGAAACGCAAAACCCTTCGTAGTGCAGCGAGCATCACCTGTTCTGTTCTCATCACCTGTGTTTTCAACTTCATTTTTTCAATTTGATTTTGCATTCATGCCGTCGATCAACTTGTTTGAGCTGCTGACCAGCTCAACGGCTCTTTTGTATTATTTAGCTGAAAATAATTAAAAGAAAGACCCGGATTTCATTGGTCCACCGTTTGAACACGCCCAAACGCGTTGACGCGTGCGGCTAATCCACGTAGGATACGGCGTCACAATAGAGAGTTTTTGGTGACCACTAACGTCACCCTAACGTACCCAAGAGTACGTGACCTTGAGGGGACGTTAGCAACGTCGTACGTTAGAATGGCTCATTTAACGTCACCCGTTTGGGGACCTAAAGGCACACGACACCAGCCTAACCTTCCTGTAAATGTAACCCTACTGCTCACCTCAAAATTACTCGAATACTACTGAAGTAAATATAATAGTTTTTCTTTTCAAATGCTCATTACCAACTAATTATGTTGATGTAGTGGGTAGGTTTTTGAACACCCCTCAAACTTGGTTATTTTACGTTTCAAGCCGCGTAGAAACCGTATGTGCCATCTGAAGTCCGCCTCCGCTGTCCAGCTTTACTAGCCTTCAACTCGATCGAAAAGTTCCGTTCTTTTGCGCTCAGGCTCTATTTGGTCGATCAGAGCATTGTTTCTATTATTATTTCACATAATTATTATAAATGAGAAAACGATTATTTTAAATGAGTGTTAAGACACTACTTCTTCGCAGTATTGTTCTTAGTTTACCTGAACTATCAGCTATTTTCTCGTGAACATTGCGTGAAGTGCTGCCTCCACTGATGAATTTGTCAGGTAAAATCCTGTTTCATTGTCATAGGGATAAATACTTTTTCATACTTGTTGATAATTTTCCCAACGGAAAACCCAAAAACATGAAGTTTGTAACGACTATGACGTATAAGTGCAACTAAACCGCGGTGTTCCACACTTGAGGCTTACTATCCATCCCCTGTTTACGAATTAAAAACTAAAAATGAGAAATTAGCCCGTATTTGTATTGAAACTAACATGAAATTCGAATTCAGGATTGAAAATCGGCGTTTCATATCGAAATAAAGAAATTGATTAGTCAACCAGTAGACAACACGACAGCTGGGGGGAAAATATCGTGTTACCCAACCACCGTTAACGTGACATCAAAATTAAGGCAACCGTTCTCCCGGTTCCATTTGGGTTAGCATCTTCATTTGCTCCCTCAAGACTATGGTAACGGGCGATGTTAAGTTGAAGTCGCCAAAAACTCTCTAATAAACCATTGCCAATAGACGCTCCAAGATAAGTAACAAAGTAGAACTTTGGCCCAACATCGGCCACCTCGTGACGTCACCCTTCCGGCTCAAACCTAATTTTCTATTCATATTGAGGAGATTTTTCTCTTGTTCATTAATTTGAAAGGTGAAAATTTGTAAAGATTAATCGGAGGTTGGGGCATTATAATTTGTAATATATCATGAGAAAGGATTTTCATTACATGTTGAGACGTAGCCTTGATCCATCAGGAAGAGACGTGTTCATTGTTCCCTCCTCCACAACCTCACTACATCATAATTATGAAGACACCAAACCAACCAAAAGGAGTATCTAGGTAGGGAAATCTGAAGAGATTTCAAAGAGCACATTGTTCATTTGGTACCTGTATACTATGCAATTTTTGTATATATGCATTTCATGCATGTATTATTTCATATGATCCTATTCATCGTTTCATATTGAGACTATGTTATTGGAGTCTACCATCTTGCTGCCTTCTTACTCATTTAACCTTCAAATTCCACTCAGCTTACATAACTATTATCCATCGTAATAGTAATTGGTTATTACCTATTTCAGTTTAAGTAGTGGTCCTTCGAGGGGTACTTAATTAATATAAGTAACAAAAGGTAGGTGCGGTAGTACATACATCATAGTGTAGGAGTAACTGGTGAGCACGAACGGTGCAGTCCCACATTTATACAATGATCATGTCATTAAGGATATTTTCCTAGCCGTTATCACCAACGATCTGCACAGAAGGCTTGAAAGAACCGAATCGCAAGAACTAACTCAAATAGCGTGATCACCAAATAGTGCGTTGAAGAAGCGTCTATCTCCCAAACGCAGTCAAAAAGAGTGAGGTAGACGGCCGGCGATTTGACTATTGGCTTGGCCTGAATTGCATCATACATTTTGTGGCTTGGCATCTTTAGCACGCGGAAGCATCATTTCAGGGGGTAAAATGATGTAACAAGATTACAATATAATATATCGATTATCAAAAGTTAATTCAACGTCACCTTAGTCTTTTAGAAGTCAAGGCTGAGTTCGTTGCAGTGTTGGGCATAATCTTATCGTCGAATATGAATACTATTGTAATCGCGATAATTATTCGTTGATTCTGAGTAAACCGCGATTATATTCGTATTCGTGTGATCGTTACAAGAATACAACCTATAAAAATGCGTCACGGTCATCAATTTTAATAGGACGTCCCTCTGAAGCTAGGTAATATTAGCAAGGCTTCGCATATTATAGAAGGGACCCCCTATTGAAATCGATGACCGTGACGCATTTTTATGGGTTGTATTCGTGTAACCGCCGACAGACTAATACGGTTAGACGAATACGATTAAGAATACGATTACACGAATACGAATATAATCGAAGTTGACTGCAAATCAACGAAAAATTATCGCGATAACAATCGTATTCGTATTCGACGATAAGATTATGCCCAGCACTGGTTTGTACGATAGGAACCTATGATAGGACTTACGGAAACCGTACATTTGCAGCTCTCCCTGAGAAAACTAGTAGCATTTTCGTTCTTCAGAGCGACTTTCATGTTTCGCCCGGACAGCTTGGTAAGAAGCCGGTTTCTATTGGAAGAAAACGACGCAATAGATTTCAGTAAATTATCATTCATACTTGCCGTGAAATTGTGTGAGCCGCAATGTATATCCATTTCTTAAATTTATCTAAATCATTAAAAGTTTCTCATCAATAAAAACACAATACGTCCTACGACTGCAGAAATCAACTAATATGTCGCAAAGCAAATACATTGTGACAAATTTCAAGATGATTCATTCATTAGTTAGCTGAATGTAGTAAATTCAGAATACGATTCCTGGAGGTTTTCCATTATTATTTATTTATTTTTATTATTATTAGTAATCATTATTATTTTAGTGCGATTCCGTTTCCATAAGATAATCTTTTAAAAGTACTCATATATATGAACCATTGGCCTCGTTATTTCCAGTAGTTGTTTTCATAGTACGGGAGTGAAGCTTAAAGCCCACTCCTATTCATTCCCCGTATCACCATTACTCCTGATTTTCGGCTGTCGTGGATTGGTCTGGAGACGCAACAGCTCTTGACCCCCAATAACTTTTCATGAAGCTCCTTCCCCTCAAAGGGGTTCCATCGATTGGATAGAAGAACGTTAAGGAAAAAGAAACGGTTTCATACAACTATACACAAACGACTCTCTATGAAACGTATAAATAGCAAAGATCTCCACAAAGGGGATGAAAGATACCTGCTTCGTTTCATATAAGGGTAGCAAGTAACCTTAATATTAGAAGCGCGATTTTGAGGTTTTATTTATGTTGTTTCATTCAAACATATACCAATGTACGGGTTTTATACGACTGAGGATATAACTTTTTCTATTCGATATACAAAGTTGCATTAATTTATACCTGATATTCTTTGTTCATTTATTAAACCGTATTACTATAAATTCCGATTATTTTCAAAAATTGTCCGAATTGAGAAATGTGAAGGCATGTGGACAGTTTGAAAGACCATTAGGTACTTACACCGTGCTTAAATTTCATGAACAGAGTGGACTGGACATGGTCCGCGAGGAGCTTGATAAAGCTTACATAGACTATTGCCTGAATCGTTTGTGCCTAGACTATTGTCTACCGTAAACGGCGAAAATACGAAGAAACCCGGTTCAACCCAAAATTGATTGTTACTTTTATGGAAAACTGCCTAAAAATGGCCTAAGAATGGCGAATTGGACAGGACTTCAGTGTGTCTTTTGAGGTTTTGATCAATCCGAAAGAGCTGAACAAGAGAAAAGGTCCTGAAGTGGCCTTCTTATTTGTTCAAGGGTCAACCCCTATTCACCCCAAGGGACCGGGTCCGGGAAGCTCAACACCGGAGGCATAAAGAGCGGAAAAGGATTGCGGGGGAGCCTGGGCGCTGGAACCGTTTGAAGCGACTGGACGGGTCTCAAGTTTAGTTACTTTGCCCTGTCCAGCCCCCTTATATATCCGAGGTCCTCGCAAAGTTTATTTCCTCCGCCTTCCGCGAGATGGTTCCGTGAGATTGGGTCGAGGGCATCGACTTTGTACCGAAATAAATCCCGCAGAGGCCAACAACGAACGGTCGCATTCGGCGGTAAGAAATGAGTTAATTGGAAAATATACGCGCAAAGAGGATGATGAGCGTTGAAGTAAAGTTATCGTTATTAGAGAGTTTAAATGGCAAACAGGAAACAACGTATTGTCAAGAGCAGAAGTTCTTACACTATGGTCCGTCGACCACAAGTGGTCCGCGAGGTACCCAGAAGTAGTCCGCTAGACTTTTTAAAAAACTGAATAATATCCCTAGGTAAAGATATAGGAGAAAATAGGGCAATATCGCCACCTTGAGCATATTTGTCTATCACAGCCCGGGCTTGCACTTTGTAGCTTCAGATTTTGAAGCAAATTATGAAAAAACATCTCCAGTGGTGAATTAAAAGTTTTTGCTGGTTGTGTAGGAACTTTATATTAGTAAACAACAATTTACGAAACCTTTGTAAATGGCGGAATCACCCCATCTAGCTGAGGAAATACCGCCATGGGGTAAGGATAGTAACGCCATATTCAAACAAGGGGAAAATGGATAGTCTTATCAGAACATCGGAATAACGTTTTATTGAATTTCAAAAACTCTTCACTAAAGGTTGACAAACAGTTTCCACATCAGAAAAGTAAAATTAGAACAAAATAAATATTGATAAAATAATAAAGGTACTTCACAGGAACATAAATTATTGACAACGTTCTACGTGGAAATCGTTAAAAAAATAAATATTATATACCATTCCATCTTCTCGGCTTTTAAAGTTTTAAATCTGTGCTCTTCTTCAGGTCGCAGCAAAATTCACAAGACTAACGTCCATTGTCGAAATCAAAATGGGAGCATGAAGAGTGGAATCTTACAACGATTATGTTAATATGGGAAGGAAGTTAGGTAGATAGGTACAGTTATAAACTAATATTGCTAAGTAACCATAATGAACTAATAATGTGTAAAATTGATCATTATTAAATGATCTGACTGTAGAACCGTTGGTCTACAGTCTTTTTTTAAATTTTTTTTATTAATTTTTGTATATTATCAGTAATGAATGTATGATTACCAATATTTGTCTGATAATAACCGAAATCTGATAAGGGATGGTAACTTTGAATGATTTCGCATTTTGAAAGAATTTGAAAATAATTCAAGCTCTGGGTAAAATGATAGAATGCTTGTTACCAAGCTATGTACTGCCATATTTATGTCGCAACAACGTAGTGTATTTTTAGAGTAATTTCTGTATTTTATCAGTTATGAATATATGATTACGAATATTTGTATGATATTGACCAAAAAGTGGTAAGGGATGGTGATTTTGAAAGATTTCGCATTTTAAAAGAATTTGAAAAGAATTCAAACTTAATGGGAAAAAAGGATGGAATGTTTGTTCCTCCCAAATAAATTGTGAGTATACAGGGTATTTTCTTGGTCGAATTCAGGATGTCTTTGTTACCTACTTGACAGTCTTGAATTTTCAGTCAGGGCGAGAACAATAATAGAAACGGTCACCGCAATCCCAACCATCCGGGAGAGTCTCCATTTTATATAACAACTAGCCGACCGCTCCCAGAGCGCTGGAAAACCGTGAAATTACAGTTGGGAAACGAAACCCATCAGGAGATTGAACCGAAAAACAAGGGGATGGAATGCGAGTGCACGCCCGACCCTGACCTCGGCGGAACGACCTTTTCTGCTTCGCTCGCGAGTGTTTGCGGTGTTTTAAACGAAGGCGGTTCTCCATTGATATTCCCGAGGTACATTACATTCCTACGTGCGGCGCATGCTGCCTGAGCGACCGTCCTTCCTTCCACCACTAACCCTCACGTTATGGGATTCTCCCGTTAACTCACCTCGCTCTCGGCTTTTTTCCACTCGCGTACTTCTCCCGCCACGGTTAATTAATACTGTTATACCGCGTTCAAACCCCGAGATGCATTTAAAAATGTTATGGCTTTTGTTAATATCATCAGGATTTCCTACGTTGATCATTCTGGTTGGTAGTAGTTTGATGAAACTACAAATGATAACACGAAGATTCAAAAATATGTTGACCGTGAATCGTATAGTGAGTATTGAAATCGGAGACTTCAGATGTTTGTTGAGGTGCGGTTGATTAAGAAACCAACGTTTCGTACTTTTATTCGTACATCATCAGAGTTATGAGTGGATTTTGTCGTATCATCAGGGTTTCGTGTAAGAAGTCCCTGGATGTACAACTCTCTTCATCATGATCGAATCAACGGTAGCTTCTGCGCAGGCGCTAACGTGAATTCCTCGTGACGGTCATAACTCGGTCAATGTTGAACGGATTTCGGTCAGATATTCAGGAATGATGTGGGTAAGGTCCCTTGAGGTTCCATAAGACAATCATCATAATTGCATTAGCGGTACGCTCTGCGCATGCGTGACCGAAATATTCTTGTTACGGTCCTTGCAACAGCCGTAATTTCCACAATTTTGATGCGATTTTCTTCAAATTTTTAGGGATCGTGCGGGTATAGCTCTACATGGTCCACCATTTTCCCACCTTATTAATTCCCTGATGCCAGAACCGGTCGTTTCTAGTTTTCTGGAATTTAATGGTGACGTACTGTGAAGGTCACGAGGAAGCTCATGTGCCATTTCCTTGGCAGTGTATTTTCTATTGTTTTCCAGATTATATGATAACCACCCTCCACCCATTATTATTTTTTTCCATAAGAAACACGTGAAAATATTATTACATAATTATGGTGTAGGCGGCCAAGAAAAAAATGTACCTACTTGTTCCCTGGAAGAGAACATGTTTTTTTTACATTGAAAATGTCTTAGTCGCCGGGTCAACCGGAAATTTTGTTACGCAAAGAAAATTACGTCACGCAACCTATAAACAAGTTAGGTGTTGTTATGCAGCGCAATAGATGGTTTCATGTAGGTATTTTGTCAATTTTTTGTCAATGGATTCTTCACAATACCAGTTATTAAAAAAAGGACTGTGAATTCATATTCGTGAAAGAATTGGGCGTCATCAAGACTGGCTTACAGCAAATTCAGTAATTGTGTGTCAATAATTGTTTTATATTTTCTAATTGTTATTTTATTTAAAACAATAAAAAAATTGATATTACTGAGATATTTTCAATGCTCATAGCTCTTCTCTCATAAGAGAGAAAGTACGAGCGGCCTGTTTTATTGTACGTTTTAAAAAAGTACCCAGTCAAGCAGCATGACGAATAGAGCAAATTTTTCAAAGAAAAGTTGTGGGTGAAAATAAATTGGGCACTTGAATTCTAATCTGAGGCCTACCATGTGCTGAATAAAATTGAGGGAACAGCCGTGTGACGATATCGCAAAGAAAATTGTAGAACATGCAGCCGAACTTGAAAATTTGGTCAATTATGGGCATTTTTCGGGAACTAGGAAACTCATCAACAGGAAATTCATTTAAAAAATTGTAGAATCCCATTTTTGATCAGTTTCCCACGTGGGGTGGAAACTCGTCAAATCTTCCTGAACGAGCGACTCACCGAAAAATGGAATCCAATAAATTTATCCGTTTAATTCAGTTATGAGTCAGTATAAATATTTTTTCGACTAGAATCACTGCTGTTTTTCGAATTTTTTTCACTGTCGAGACACTCCCCAAAAACAACCTTGAAGGAAACTCATCAAAAAGGAGCTGACGGGAAACTCATCGAAAGGAGCTGACGGGAAACTCGTCAAAAATGGTGGTAGTAGTAGACGGATATTGGTCTACCTGGCCGAAAACTTAACCTTCCAAATAATAGCCGAGACGTACGTACCCTTCTTTATGATTACGAAAGGCTCCAATTACCTAGTCTCTCTAATCTCATACAAATTGTTCGATATCTTTACAAATATTAATTTCTCACCATGCTTATGTAGGCTTCTCCTTTGTGATAGAACGACAGATCTTCGCTACCACATGAATGTTGAGTGATTTTAATGAAAACACCCAGTCAAACATATGATAGAATCACAATACTTCCGCAACCGCAATTGGTTGACTCATTAAAAAAGTTAGCTTTTATGTTGAGCTAGATCGGACATGGAAGATAAAATCCTACCTAATAATAATAATAATAAAATAAGCTGAATGAGCAGCTTTCAATACCATCGATTTAGACAATATTCGTAGAAATGTTTTTATTTAGTACAGTAGACCTTGTAGAGAACAAATTGATACCTAACTTTCTAGTTACTTTTGAAAAGCCTATCATCTATTCTAAGAAACATCAACCAAAGTACCATTGACAGTTGAGTTTACCTGGCCTGGGGTCTGAAGGCCTCCAAATCCGGTTACTTCCTTATAATAACGGTTGGGTCTGGCACGGCGAAGCCTTCCAAAGGTTTGGTTTGATGAATTTCCTTTCGATGAGTTTCCGCTTAGGAGCGTTTAACCAGTTTCCACAGGGGACAGGAAAGTCAGCAAAAATGACCGTCAACTACTTTTCATCTTCCAAATTTATATCTGATTTCTATTTGAAATTCTTTTTGACGACGTTCCCTTCCATTCAGTTTTGACCAGTGTCCCACACAAAAGGGAAACTCCTCAAAAAGCCACAACCTCACGTTTTTGATGAGTTTCCGTTTGATGAGTTTGTAGGGGCCCCATTTTTCACACTTATTTATGAATCTTAGAGATCTGGGAGTGATCGCAATCGACTCAGCGCTGAAAAATACTTCGAATATGACACCTCACATACCCTTTTGTAAGAAAAGGAAAGATTTTTTAGCATTTTTTGGGCCATTGAATTGTAAATTTGAGCCTGAAATTCTTGAGTGATTAGGACGAACTTGACCTGTATCTTGCCAAGACGGATTTTTCTACGTTGGAACGATTTTTTTAAACAGTTTTTGCGAGGGTTTCTGCAAATAAACCCTATAAATATATATGTAAACTAGCTGGTTCACCCGTGCGTTGCTCAGGTTGACTTGAACATTTTCAAATAGCCTGTGACCCAAGTTAAAGTAATTCTGGTAGATTAGCCCACTCAGATCCCCAGTTGGTTCAGTGACGTTCAAAACACTTTAAAATCCTCCCCCCCCTCCCCTCTCCTGACCATCCCACTGAGTCAGATTTCAAAATTTTGAAAAAAGTAGTCTTTGACTTGAATTAGAGAAATCCAAACATATTCGACAATCAAACCCCAGTTCGTTCAGTGATGACTGAGATACCCCCCCCCCCCTTCACCTAAAACACCCCCTTCTATGGGTAAGATTTG
This sequence comes from Adelphocoris suturalis, assembly GCA_030762985.1. Classification (NCBI taxonomy): domain Eukaryota; kingdom Metazoa; phylum Arthropoda; class Insecta; order Hemiptera; family Miridae; genus Adelphocoris; species Adelphocoris suturalis. Next base: position 24,649,644 of record CM061050.1, on the reverse strand, counting down.
AAAATTTTCTAGTAGCCTGTGATTTAAGTTAGAATACTCCAAACATATTCGACAACTCAGATTCCCTGTTCGTTCAGTGACGTTCGATACGCTTTAACTACCCCACCCCTCCACCTCCATTTTGGGTCAGATTTGAAAATTTGAAAAAAGTAGTCTTTGAATTGAATCGGAGTAATCCAAACATACTTGACAATCAAATCCCCAGTTTGTTCAGTAATGACAAAGATACCCAATTCCCCCTTCCTCCCCTAAAACACCCCCTATGGGGCAGATTTGAAATTTTAAACTTTTAAACCTTCTCTGGACTTCCACAAATAATTTAAGACCAAAATTATCCAAATTGGTCCAGCCGTTCTCAAGTTTCAGCGAGAACGAACAGCAATTGATTTTTATACATACCTATAGTTAAAATACGTACGACGTTAAAATCTACGATTGTGTTTTTTTATGTATGAAACGAATTTGAAAGGGGATCCCCGACCCTTCCTACCCACTTTTAAAATTTCGGAGCCATCTAAATAGCACATTTTTTCATTAAAAATTCGTTAAAAATGCTTATAGCGAATTTTCTTAGAAAATAAAGCTATTGCAATAGCTCCAAAAATTTTCTTCATCGAAATCTGTTTTGAGGCATTCTGAAATGATTCCTGGATTTTAACGCTTTTTTATATGTATATATATATATATATATATATGTCATTCCAGACGATAACTCTCGATAGAATTGAGATAAAAACTTCGTTCTTTCGCCAAAAAAATTAAGCATTTCAAAAGAAAGGATGAGTTCGTTGGACAACAATTTTTGAGCACATTAAGTTGGTCCAATTTCAAAAAATGTACTTAACAAATCACTAAAAAAGGCAAAAAACCCCTAAAAATGAACAAATTTCTATTTTTTAGCAGAATGCTACTCGAAAAAAAAATTAATCGAACATGAACTAGAACATTCAAAAATTTAAGCACAAAATTGTACTGAAAAATGTACTTAAATTTCATTAAAATAAGCTAAAAATTGATAGGAACACTTGAAAAAATTGTAAAAATCTACAAAACCGTTTGTTCATTGGAATATTACTGACAAGAAGTTGGTTTGCTATAAAATGTATAATAAAATTTTTATTTGTCCCCAAAGTGCTCAAATTTCAACAGAATATAACATAAAGGTAATACGACCATTTATGAAAATTTGCTCATACGATCATGCTGCATGACTGAAACTATTTTTCTAGATGTATTTCCTTGAAAAAATTTGTATTAAACACCACACCAAATTATTGGAATAGAAGACTACCTACCCATAATCTTTTTCTTTCGACGCCACCAGTTACTTGATATGAAAAGTTCCACTCATGCTGCATGATCGTATGAGCGAATAATTTTTATAGATTATAGTATTATATTATGTTACGTTGTTTTGAAAATTGAGCCCTTTGAGAGTAAAAAATTGTTAAACACCGATAATATGGCAAATAAATTCGTAATAAATAATATTCTTCAATTCAAAACAGATAATACATTTTTAGCAATTTTTCAGTTTTCTAATCGATTTTTCAGCGAATATTACCCACTGAAATTCAAGTACATTTTTCTGAATAATTTTAGCATGGAAAATGCTTTAGTCTTGAGCTATATATACACACTCACACACTTCTATAGTAATTCAGAAGGTATACTTAAAGTGAACATGGATACAGACTATGTAGGATCCCACAAGATGGAAGATGGACTTCCTCTACATGCATAAAATCTCCAATTTAACACCTGATATAACCCCAAAAACGTTCTCCTTTCGATATATCAAAAGTTCGGAGGGGAAGGGGGTTACTTGTGAGACAAACTGAATAATGTTGTATTGTTTAACATGAATAAATAAATAGATAGTGCTTTCGGGTTTTATAAAACGGTGCGATGCAACGAGAGGACGAGGGACAAACGAATAAGTGGAACAACCCAGCGTTTAATTGCCGAGATGAGCAAATAATTAGAACAGGGGCTAAAAGGACGGCTGAGATAGTGCAAAACGACGCAAGGGGAGGGGGGGGGGGGCATCTGGTGGGTGCCCAACAGTGGCAGCGGTAAATCTTCCAAATGGCTTAATAAGGAGGCAAACCTTTCTCTCTTCCTTCCGCAGACCCGTACGTTTTCCTGGGGATTAAAGCGATGGGAGCGACCAGGAAATTAGATGGAAGATTTTCCGCTTCTAAAAACCAAAAATGGGCTAAGCCGAATGACTTGGCGACAGAGTCGGTTCCCAGCGATGCACCACAGCGTTTTATCAACTAACAGTGCAACTGAATAAAAATTTAATTTGCGTGAATTTGAATGAGGAAAAGTACAAATCTGGTCGTTTTCTCGATGCAAATCCAGAAGTATAATTTTTCATATATATATATATATATATATATTTATATTTATATTTATATCACTTATTGAAAATGACTCTGGGAGAGCTTGATTATATTGACAAAATTAGAAAAGATAACAGAAAAAAGTCCCAAAACCATTTTTATGTTTCGGCTTTTTGCCTTTTTCAATTGTGGGAAATTTGTGTACAACGTTGACAAGGAATTTTGGTAACTTTGGATTTGGAATCATCGTTTTATGTTGAGGCCTGGAGGATCGTAAGCACCCAAAACGTTGCTATGTGCTTTTTCTGATCCGTGAAATCAGAAAAATGAAACCCCACGAGAACAAGAGACTGCTTCACGAATCAGAAAAAGCACATAGCAACGTTTTGGGTGCTTACGATCCTCCAGGCCTCAACATAAAACGATGATTCCAAATCCAAAGTTACCAAAATTCCTTGTCAACGTTGTTCACAAATTTCCCACAATTATTCAGTTTCTTTGTTAGTTTGAAAAAGACAAAAAGCCGATATATAAAAATAGTTTTGTGACGTTTTTTCTGTTATCTTTTCTCATTTTGTGAATATATATATATATCGTATATTCATATAAATATATCGTCCTTCCGTATGATAACTCTTAATTCCGTCCTTGCGCCAAAAAATGAAGCATTCCAAACGAAAGGATGAGTTTGTTGGGCAGCATTTTTGAGCACATTAAATTGGCAAAATGTCCAAAAAAATTTCCTTAACAAAAAAATTAAATTTATAATTTCATCGCCGACTTTTTGTTTATCAACAATGAACTACAACGTTAAAGAATTTATATACAAAATTATGCTACAAACTGTACTGAAATTTTATTAATGTTTGCCCAAAAATCGATAAGAACTGCCAAATGAGCGAGGAAATGCCAAATATTTTTTGAATTGCAGAATGTTATTTAGAATGAGTTTTTTGCGATAAAATTGGGATTCAACAATTTATTTTCACTCAATATGTTCAAATTACGAAACTAGGTAACATTATGTACCTAATATAATACCGAGATTTACGAAGATTCGCTCTTGCGATCATGCTGCTCGACTGGTAGTTTTTAATGTTAGTTGAATTTATATGTTGTACAATGAATTGTATACGACGGATTTACTGTGAATAAATTCTCATTTCATTTCTTTTTTTCTCAACGGCCAAGGTCAAAGCTCTTTCTGTTCCAGTCGGCAGCCTCATTCTCCCTCAGATATTTAACAACATTTTATTGACAACTTTTTTAAGTATAAAATTGCCTCAGATGTTGATACGATTTTCTGTTTTTCAGTGTTTTTGTTTTATCGATTCCTTTTGGTTTATTATTTCCAATAATAAGCCTATGTGATCGTATAGCAAAAAATTTTTATAACCCCCCTCAAACTTTGTCACTTTACGTTTCAAGGTGCGTAGAATCCAAATTTGAAATGTCCGTCCGCCGTCCGGGCCATAAAAGGCCTAAGAATTGACTTAAAAAACCCGTTCTTTCGCACATAGACTCCATTTGGGGTCTAGTTGATCCTAACGTTTAACCATCCCGATCGCTTTACTCGCATAGATGCTATGGGCCAAAAACGGGCGAAAAAGTGTCTTTTTCGAGATTTTGAGTGTTAGACTGACGTGTTAAAACTCCAACCTGCTCAACCACAACTGCGCAAGCTAATATTTCACGGTTAGGATAACAATGGGCAGTAGGGCTTCGCAACAGAACACTTTAGGACCAGATCATGCACGACCATAACTGCACGACCTAATAATTATTTATTATTCTCATGTTAGAACAAAATTCACTCATCTCAAAATGCACAACTTTCAAAAAATGAATGTTGATGGAAAAATATGAGTGATATGATAGTGTAAGCGTAATATTGAGGTGAACCTCCGGTTGTGAGGTAGCAAGACCTAGGGAGTACCTCTAGCGTGGCGTGGAAAACTTCCTACACTTGTATTGCTTTCGAATTTCATGTTCCTTCGAGGCGTGAATATACGTTTTTTTCTAGGTCATATTTGTGTGTTAATACCAATGCTTTGCCTGCGCATTTTTAATAACAAATCCTCTTGACTTTTCGGAAGGTTCTTAGATAATGATATTATTAAGGCAATGATATTCGAATAGATAGGAGCTCAAATCGAGAAATATAAACATACGTATATAATTATAGAAATATAGGTTGTGGCAACTCGAAATAGGACACGCCGAGGAGTCTGGACGGGCCTTATGACGTACGCAAGCCAACTAAAACTATGATCATACTCAATTGAAAAAATAATAAACCTTTGTGAAATAATTAGCAGTGTTTTTTTCCATAGGGACGCGTGGAACGGAAGACATGAAAAGAACTTGCGAAAAGGCGCGAGAACATCTGTTTGGCTGGTCGTGCGTGAGCAGAGTAAACGCTTCCTCCTTTTGGTTTATTATTTTCAATAATGAGCCGTAATAATCGACCAATAAGAAACAATTTAACCCCCCCTATCACCCGTCCTAAAAGTTCTTGGTTTACATTTCAAGATGAATAGAATCTAAAAATCGAATTAAGAAAAAAATCCCTAATCAATCCTTAATAACAAATCCTCTCGACTTTTCGTACGTTCTTAGATATTGATATTATTAAGGCAATGATATTTGAATAGATAGGAGCTCAAATCGAGAAATATAAACATACGTATATAATTATAGAAATATAGGTTGTGGCAACTCGAAATAGGACACGCCGAGGAGTCTGGACGGGCCTTATGACGTACGCAAGCCAACTAAAACTATGATCATACTCAATTGAAAAAATAATAAACCTTTGTGAAATAATTAGCAGTGTTTTTTTCCATAGGGACGCGTGGAACGGAAGACATGAAAAGAACTTGCGAAAAGGCGCGAGAACAACTGTTTGGCTGGTCGTGCGCGGGCAGTGTAAACGCTTCCTCCTTTTGGTTTATTATTTTCAATAATGAGCCGTAATAATCGACCAATAAGAAACAATTTAACCCCCCCTATCACCCGTCCTAAAAGTTCTTGGTTTACATTTCAAGATGAATAGAATCTAAAAATCGAATTAAGAAAAAAATCCCTAATCAAAAATCATACTGGTACATCGGCCGGGGATGCGCCAATAACACCGGCATACATTTTGATCAACCCTAAAGGTTAGTATCTAAGGGTTGAAATATTAAGATCTCAAAAACTTTCAAGGTAACAGTAATGCTTTTTTTATTGTCATTTACATATATTTTTCCAACGAATCGAATGAAATCATCTGGAAAGCTGTACAATTTTTCGTTATCTCACTACAAGCTATACTAGAGCTGCGATCTTATTATTTTTCGGGGAGAACTAAGTTTCATCATTGACCACTAGGTAGTGTTAGGCTTGCAGCAAGCGAACGGCATTATGCGGCATACAATGTGTGTTATTTGAATCTATTAATTTCTCTTCAGTAGGCGTCAACACCTTTGTAGACACATTAGATACCTACCTAATGATTCGTTTAATAATATACATAGGTGTTCTGCGTAGAAGAGCTATACGTTGCAGTTGCAAATTTGCAGCGTATATACACAAGAGCTATACGTTGTGCGCGGCGCAGACTTACTTGCAAACATTTGCAACGGTGCGCGCTCAGTCCAAATGGGCCTTTATAAGCAAACATAGTTATTGGACAAGAGTAATATGGATGTATACGTAGATATGTATATATGCTTACTCTGGGGTATAGTAAAGAGTAAAGTTTCCAATTCCATTTCTGTGCCAAGCTCGAAGAATGTGATCACGACGGAAGTAAACCATGTTAGGAAGGTCTTGAGAGTGTGGAAGGGCTCAGTGTCCCCAGTCGGAAGAAATAGGGAAGTTTCTCGCATTGAAAATAACTTTTCCCATTCATAAAGGTCCACACTTTTTTTTCCGAAGTCTCCTTGAAATCAAACTTTCAGGGGGAAAAGGGTCTCTAGGGCTGGATGGTGGTGACCTCCGTGCGGTATTACAACTTCGCATGTGTGGAAATGAACGCGGGTGATTCATTCAACTCCATAATGAAGTGACGTTGAAGAATATATTATATAGCAGTTGGAGCCTGATGGCTCAAATTCAGAATCATGGGACATATTTTAGCTGTCTGCTGGTTCTCGATGTACGATTTTATGCTTTGTTATTGCAAATCACCTGAATCAGTTTTCTGGATGCTGGTTGACATGTCGATTGATGTCTCAGAAAGGCTACTAATTTCAATATCAATTTCCCAGGGTGAACAGGAGGGAACGGGGGGAGTTTATGTCATTCAGCTGATCAGGCCTGATATTTAATTCTTACCTTGATGTCTTAGATAAGCTGCCTATTAGATTTCAGTTTGTTATGGTGGGCAGGAGAGGAGAAATGAAAACCCCGTAACCTTCCGTTTGTCACATGCGTTTTTCGCACAAGGATTGTCGCATGAACCTGTGAGGTGCATCTGCACTTTTTCTTTGCTCACAACTAATCTATTGGCCAGATATGACAGAAATATTATATATATATCAATGGAGAAAGGTAATTTGGGGTTCTGGAAGGAAAATGTGCTAGCCAAACTGCATATATAATCCCAAGTTTAATAACAAACATAAAAATTTGAACATTGTAAAGGAACATTGTAATGGTACATTATAAGTAATCTGGATAAGTACATTCTATCCCTTACCATTTATGATCTAGATTAGAGTAGAATTAGCATGCCTACCGCAAAATCTAGTCACCAGGCGCTCAATGCCTTGTACATTTCGGATAGGTAGTAATCTCGGTAACGTAAACGTATCTTATCTTATAATTATTTGGCTCGTCAAGAAAAATAATAATTACTTATACACATCATTTGATTCAGTTGAATCATCTCCCCCCCTCCGTTTGTCAGAACATTTCCTGCACAGTGGAGAAATATGCTCTAGACACAGGTACTCGCCACAGATCGTGCACGAGTACTTGGTGCTCTTTCTTTTCTTCGCCTCGTAGCATGGTCCACAGCGTTTTCTTTTTGTGCCTGCTGTTTCATTTCCTTCTTCAGCATGAGCAGCATCTGTGGGTGGATTCTGGAATGATGATGACATCCTGTCTCGGAGTCCTCTAGGGAGTGGTGTCGTGGATGAAGTACGCCGCAATAAGTATATGGGGCTTCACGAAATCTTTGGCTAGCTGCCGCAGGAAGTGTCGACGACTTTTGATTGTATTCTTGTTTCCCCTGTAAATTACTTGTGATTTATGCCAGCAACAGAGCATGGAAAAAAGACCACCATTGGCCTACGTCGAAAATTTCGAGCAACATTGTAAGTGGCACAAAGCTTGTCTACCGTGTCCACTCCTTTTGTCTTATTGAGAATGTTACATCTATCTGTTACATGTCTACATCATCAGTACGATCGAATAGCAGACGGTGTAGTGCTTCCACAACTTCATCATCCATCAGTTAACCGTAATCTTGTCAGCCGCCATCTGAAATAAAAATAACACGTGAATTGTCGCATGTACCTGACAGGTGTAAAGTGCGTAAAAGGGGAAAATATTTAATGTTTCCCTATTCAAATTATACAAAAGCACAAATCCAATAAAATAAGAATTTTTCAAGAAAAAAAAAATAATAAAATAGAAATTTAATTTACTTACTTGGATGGTCGCATGCACCTGTGAGGTGTTTTTGATGTCTCTGCAGCAACTGGCACACGCGACAGAACCCAAACTCGCACTGTCTCTCGAGAAAGTGATTTAAGGAGGATAGATGGAGGGGCATCCTCCCCACCCTTCTCGTTCAGGTAGGGGAGTGGATTATCGTTCACTATGCACCTGTGAGGGCCATGCTACTACTTGAAGGTAAAGGATGGAATTAAAGGGCTGAAAATATAAAAATCGAGATCTCGAAAACTTTCAAATTATGTATAGCGTTTTTGTTTGTTATTCATAGAGATCACTTCAATGAATCGAATGAGCTCACCCCAATTGCTGTAGTTCATCCGTTTCCTCTGTCTAAGGTCAAGATTTTAGACAGGAAACACTATCAACAAAAGTATGGTCGTAGCCGTATGAACTTAGTAACAATTTATTGATACCCTTTCAAAACGTGGATGAGAGCTTCACAAGTTTCCACTTCCCCTTCAGCTTCACACTTTTCCAAGCATTCGAGCTGCAATGACAGTTAGAAATTTCAGCTCTTCATAGGAGGCACCACTTGAGGAGTCGTGAGGGTGTCACAGTAGTACGTAAATGAGGGGGTATTGGCGGTACGCACTGTGTGCCCATTTTTCCATTGTTACTGTTAAGCGTCATTGTTACTGTTGTCTGGCAGAAGTAAACGAACGTAACCAAAAACGTTGGTTTTTGGTTCTACTTTATCGTCTCTATTACGGACACAACCCAATGCTTACCCATGTTGGAAATACCATTCTCATTTTCTTTCCAAATAATTATTAAAAAAAAAAAAAAAAAAAAAAAAAAAAAAAAAAATCAAGCGGATATCTTCAGTAGAACCCGAAATAATGTTCCTTATGGGCGAAAAATGCTGTTTCGAGAAAATGCGTTCAAAGTTTTTGAACTTCCGAGAGGTGACGGTATACCTGTCGCGCTCATCAGCTCGCGTCTCTTCCATTACTTTAGATACTCTGTGATCACTCCTTTTATTCGTTTCTGAGTGGCAGAACATGGAAGAATTCAATAATGTCCACCACTGTTCAAGACATATTATGTGTTGACCAAGGATGAGATAAAATGAGAAAAAGAAGTCTGAAAAACCATACCAACTACAGCAATCACTTTGTAGGTACCAACTTGTTTACAGTTGTGTTTACTGGATGTTGTATTATCATCACTGTGTTTTATCGCTGTTTTTCGAGTTCTACTTAGTTTGCTTTCATATTTTTGTGCACATTTTGGAAGCCTCCAATCGTTTATCGTAAATCATGCCGCGGGCGAATAATTTCAATTCAAAAAAAGCTAGGTCTCGGATGCCTCCTCCCCTGCAGAAGAAAGAACAGTTCACTGAATGAACTGAGAGTAAAGAGGGCAAATTGGGCGACGTACAAAATCACCAAAGAAGGTAGACAGAAGAGATTGATGGCCAGGAAAAGACTAGAAGAAACATTTGAGACAGCAGAAGGTGAACCATCGTACGTGGCAGGCGCCTTTTAGAGCGCAAATCCAACCCACATTCCTTACATTTCTTCATCATTTTCACCATGTTCCACGTTCCTAAAGAGTTTGGTATTTACATTTTTTTATTCTACATAAAGTCTATTATTCAAATGACTATGACACTCAAAATCGTTTTTTTCCACCCCCTGACCCCCACGACTTCCGTTAAAAAGTATCTGAAAGAGGCCGACAATCTCAGTTCTAGAGATGTTGCTTCTGTCATGATGGTGTTTTTCTCTATGAGGAAACGTAGATGCTGCATCCATTCAAAGATATTTTTCGTAGTTGGCAGCTTAGATTAGCCGGAGCTCTGTGACCTGATGGTCATGACCAAATTCAATCCTCTTCAGGAGCCGTCTCTTCACCCACCCTCATTGCTTTTTTCTTTTTTGAATTTTGGTTTTTCAGTCCCTAGGGCAAAAATTTGTCTGCGCAACAATCCTCCGCGTCTGATATCTCCTTCGGAGAACACCGTTGGAGCTCGTCAAAATAGGCATTTGCAAAGAAGAAGAGCTCACGCTAAATTGTCGACCATTTGTGGGGCCCTTCACATGTTGTTGTACACAAAAACCTTCTGGAGTTTGAAAAATAAAATAAAATAAAATACTAATAGTAATAATAGTTTAAGTGTGTTCTTTTATGAGAAATTGAGCCAGCGTTGAAATTTATGTATCTTTACTTATTTCAATATTGTAATAATAGGTATATATAACATACCTGATTGTTGAATACTGGTGAATGATAAAAACTAGAACTATAAATTATGTTAATAAACCTAAAGTAATTTATACGTCTTTTTGCAGGAGAGTTAACGTCACAGGGTTCTACCGCCCAAACGCAACCGCAACCCCTCACTGCTGGGTGCCGGTGACGTCACAAAAGTATTACGTCATATTCGCGGAACTTGTCAACGGAGAGCTCACAGCTAAAGAGGATGGAACCCGAGGTGCCACAGCTGACTGGACAGAGCAGAACGAAGCGAGGGTCTGGAAAGGAGTTGGTGAGTTTTTGGCATTCAATAAATATTTAAATGTAATTGATCAGTCAAATGAAAATGTCAATAGTGGAGTAAAAATGTACCATCACAGGGTCAAACGTGGAAGTCAAAGTGACGCTGGCGTTATAAGTACCTGCTTCAACCCTTGGCGCTAATCTGATGCCCTCCTGAATTTTGGTATGGAATATTTTGCAATGGTTTGAAATGACTTTTCAATGAAAGATTTTGGGAGAAGATGGTTCCTGGCTGGGTGATCCCCTGGAACACTACGATATATATTTTTTTATTGTCTCCTATCATTAAATTTATCATCTATCTACTTCAAGTTTACTTAATCAGGCCTTAATCATTTTTTATCGTCTCTTAGCACTCAATTTATCATCTATCTACTTCAATTTTACTTAATCAGGCCTCGTAGAATAGTTCGTTTTGATTGGCTTCACTACTTTATCAAGTCGTCGTTTCCAAGATCTGAGTAGGTACACAGAACCAACGCACTCAATCTGGCATTCAACTGATTGTTATTCAAATGAATCTTGCTCGTTGTCTGGATCTCTGTTGGCAGATGCAAATTCGTTTTGAGAAATGCACACGCAAAAGGACTTACTATAAAATTGTAAAAGTATCGACAATTGCATTCACTCCCAAGTAGCTGAACGATATATCAGGGTGTCGGACGTATAGGGTACATTGTTCCCGTAATCAATAAAAATTTTTTGTTACTTTTCCGTTATACCCCCCCCCCCTCCCCCCCCCCCAATCTGTTTTATGGCTTTCGCGACTGTTTCACGCCCGCCCGATGTTTCTAGGCATGCCTTCTTTCTTAGATTACATATTTACATAGAATTGGTGACAATTTCAAGCTGTGGGAAGAAATTATATTATTTAAAATAAGAAGGAAAAAACGAATAACAGTTTTTTCAGAAGTTACCGATGTCGGAGAGGATTTGTTGAAACAAGTTGGCGTGGTTGTGGTTTGATTGCCTCCGCATGAATTCGCACAAATAGGTATCAAGTAGTGAATTAACTGTTCCGCATTGGCTTTGTCTTATCGCCTGACCTTTGTGAAGAGATTAGTTAGTAAACCAACCGGTTCATCGGGAATACATTGGACCCAAGCAAGCGCGAAGCGCCCGTGGTCAATGACGTTACCCTCTTGTTTTTCCAAGAATTCACCAATGCCTCCTTACTCCCTCAAACTGAGCGAACATTAATTAAAATGTGAAAAAGGATCATTACCGATGCCTAGAAACATCGGGCGGGCGTGAAACAGTGGCGAAAGTCGTGAAACAGATTGTGGGGGGAAGGGGGGGGGGGGGGTATAACGGAAAAGTACCATTTTATTTAATAGTGAAATTATATTTATCATAGGTTTTCACTTTTTTCGATGAATTGTGGAGATCGGGAAAGTCATGACAAGGCTGTCAGAGGGAGAACCAATACTCTTGAAACCGTGGTCATCTTAGCGTCAGGATATGAGGACTACGCGTAGGTCGGAATTCCAACGAATGCATTTTTCCCGCGTACGTGAAAGTCTTTTTTCCGTGCACGCGTAATCTTTCGCGCTGACGCGAAAATTCGCGCATGCGCAGTTGGTATTTCAGTCTTTTCGCGTACACGGCTAGAAAATTACCTACGGGAAGAACAAAAACTCTAATATTTTCCAAGGTAAAACGTGAGTTCATGCACCGTTCTCAGGGATTATCTGCCTTTCTGTATTGGCTTTTTCAGTGCCACGATTGACTGGTATTAGAGCTTTCCTTCCACGAACTCGAACGTCTGGAAATTCAATTAAGACTAAGGGTGGCATCGGGCAGTGTATTAGATTCCCCGAAATTACACAAAGAAACCTTAGTCCCTTTGAAGGAAGCTTAGACCCCCTTTCGGACCGTAGCGAATGAGAACGGAGAACGTTCTCGCAAACAAGAAAAAAAGAGAGAGAAAAAAAAAAACTTGGAAAAACTTTCGACGAAAGGATTAAATCCGTATAAGGCGAGCACGATTCAGTCGTTTTCTTTTCCTTCTTTTTCTTCAGCGAAGGGTCCACTCCTATAGAACGGTAGTAACAAATGGACCGATGACAGGGGGCGCGCATCAATCACTTTGTGTCCGCCCCCGAGGTTGTTACGACTTTTCTATTTCCACCTCTTCACCTTCCAGAGTCCTGCTGGAGTTTCCGGGTCGGCGGAAAACTTTAATTAAGTCCGATTTCGCGAACGGGAATTGAAGCTTAGCCGAGACACCGACATATAGAGGGAGAAAAGATATAATTTATATATACCAACATTGTGGCACCCATGCGTTATTTAAATCAAAATGGCACCCGTATGGGGTTGCCATGCTACTTTGTCAACCCTTCATGTCTTGTCTCGAAATTAACAATAATCACAAAAAGATTTTCACTATTTAATTTCAGCTCTAATGGCAGATAATGAGGCTGCAGTGTTGGGTTCAATCTTATCGTCGAATATGAATACGACTGTAATCGCGATAATTATTCGTTGCTTCTGAGTCAACTGCGATTACATTCGCGAATTTTAGTGCACGAATACGAATATTTGTATCCGCGTAATCGTATTTGCGCACTTAAATTCGCGAATATAATCGCAGTTGACTCAGAAGCAACGAATAATTATCGCGATTAGAATCGTATTCGTATTCAACGATAAGATTATGCATGACACTGTGAGGCTGCTACTCAAAAGCGTTGGTGTATTGTTCATTTACTTTCCAAAAGCGCCAGATAGTCCGAGCTAGACGCGCCTGTAGTTTAAACTAAACAATGGTGGAAACTCAACCAAAAGCGCCGGAGGTCAATATAGTAGTTTACGTTGACAAATGATAATGGCGATAAAAGTAGGTATGAGGAAAAATACTTCAAACCAGTAAGAGATGGTAATACCCCCAAGTGAAAATACGAAAACATAAAAAGAAGTAAGTTCAAGTTATAAATATGCTTGTGTGTAGGTTGCTGTCGAAAATATTCGTGATCTTTTGATTTGTCACGTCAGGCTGATGTTCAATAAAGAAAAAATGAATTAAACAAACATATTATCTTCAAAACTATCCTCTCAGAGGTACTCCATTGTCAAAAAAAAAAAAAAAAAAAAAAAAAAAAACCCCACCTTCATATAAACGTCAAGATGAATTTCGCCCCACAAGCTGGTTCATAGAAAATGTCGTTAAAACTGTTCAAACGGCCAAGAATGAGCGCTTAACTTAAACACGCGATTAACCCTCATAACAATTCTTAACAGATGTTTAGGAACTGAACGAATGGCCAAAACAGCGACCACTGATTAATCAGTTGTTTAAGTGTCGAATCACATTAAAGCGAGAACTGTACACCTGGCTCTGAGAGTACACAACTTCAACGATGTAACTCCAATATTCGGTTGAGAGGAGTACAATGATTTTTTTACAGGAAACCCCGAGAACGGGTAATGGCTTAGAAGAAGAGGTACCTACATAGCTAATAGTGATAAATTCTATATCAGTGGGATACCGCCTTGGGGCGAATCCAGCAGGCCCAAAGGGATGCCTTGATGAATATTGGAGTATCTTCCTGCGCTCATTCAGGGTCCGTCTGAACCCTGAAAGGGAAATATTAACACCTTTCTCTTTTCTAGGGCCGTTTTTCCCTTGAGCACGTCCGCAGTCTCTCAACAGCGCTGGGAACAGGAGGCGATTGAAAAATGGAACAACGGAAAGAAGAATCTCGTATTCGTAGTTGGCATTTTGTTATTTAGTAAATAAGATCAGAAGAAGAGGGTTTCCAGGTCGTTTCATATATTTTTCAACTACTCGAAATTAAGTGGCTTGTTTACCATGCCCCAAGGATGCAGCAGCCAGCGAGATTAGCCTTCCCAGCTCGTTACAAAGCCTGAAGAGAGTTTCCTAACTAATATTTCATACTACGTGCTCCAAAATCACTGACCGTATACTCAAGTTCTCTCGGAACTATAAATGTTGTATTTATGCTGATCTTCAATGGACGAAGTCCAAACAAAGATTTTAAAATGTAGTGATTTTATGAATTCGTGAAATTCCCTTAGAACGTGGCATTACCTACGGCCTATTTCATATTATTAGTATTCCGTTAAGCCTTCAATTACTGAAGTAGGTAGGAACTCTAAGTGGTCTCAAAGCGATTTGCTTGCTAGCAACTACCATCACACACAGGAGGTAACATGAATGATAGTTATTGATTTGGGTGATTGAAATACGACTTCAATTCCACACTTTGTTTTTAAATTATATATATATATATATATTTCATCATTGGATCTACTAGTTATCCCATGCAGTCCACTTATAGTTTCCATCAAGCAGTGTAATAAACTGGTTTTGAAGAATACAGAGAACGTTCCACTAAAATTCTTATAAGATGAAGGAACTAAGAGAAAAATATCGTAGAAATCCTAAGCTTCATCATTATGTAGATGAGGGGTGATAAATTTTGTACTAGATTCCGTCGTGATGTGGATGAAGATAACTCGGCCTGAGTGGAAGGGAGATCTGGTAGACGACTAACAACATCCTGCACAAAATAAAGGAAGTGGGCCCGAGGGGTATTAGAACGGACGGTCTTCCTTACAACATATTTCAACGGCTGGGTCTTCGTTGAGCTGCATTACCATAGCCTGGGAGGGAGGGTCACACCGTGTCGCACTCTATGGAGGAATCCGATGTTGTATTAACATTATAAAGCGGGTGAGCTTCAGGGGGGTTGACGTGACTTACCGCCTGGCGTTTCCGTACGGAGCGGAGGGTCTTGACACGAAAGCAGGCGTTGAGTTAACCACGAGGCGCTTTACGGTACATACAAAATGGCCCAAGAGATTTGTTCTGTTGACTATCAATAGCATTTGGTGTGAGACTACTATAAGGTTCGTACCTAATCAACAAGACTGCTAATGTTCAAAGTTAATGAATGCTACAAGTAGCTTGGATAAGTTTTTCGGGCCCCTAGAAACTCATCGAAAGGAATTTCATCAAAAATCTGAACTTGACACTCTTTGATGAGAGCCCTCATGGAGCGGGACACTAGTCAAAATTGAACTGATGTGAAGTCGTCGAAAATATTAAATCAAACATTAAAACATAAATTGGAAAAATAAAAATGATTTTAGATGAGTTTCCTGATACCTGCGGAAACTGATCAAAAATGTCACGTGAAAGTCATCAAAAGGAAAGTAACCGAACCATCCCTTCGAAGAGACTCTACTACCTGTATTGTACCGGGACCAGCGCTACTAAGGCATCATTTCAAAAATGACTCACGCTAGGAAGTCCAAAATCACCAACCATCCTATCAAAAATGCAATGAAGCGTCACGATCTCCCGCACCAATATTCAATTTCTTCCGAGCCTGATTGAGATATCGACCAGCGTCAAATATGAGATAATCTCAAGACTCACATTTGCGTTGGAGTGCACATTTAGATTGTGTTCACTCAATGCTTTCAATGAGCCTTTTTTTACTAAGACGTCTCGCTCCAAATGTTTCTCAATTTGTACTCCTTAAAGCATATCATGGGTTACTCTGTTCAGTAATTTCGTATGGAAACAGAGAGAATAAATGCTAGTGATTAGTTGAACCCCAAAGAACCAGTATGCCATGTGATCGTGCAAGGAAAAGGGAGCTTAACTTACCAGAGCTCAAATCTTAGTTTACATTTTTTTCGTTTTCTCAACATTATGCTGAACAGAATCATTTTTTGGATTTTTTCTATCATAATCCTTTAAAAGTTCATGATTTTTCAAAGTTTGAAAAAAGCGGGCCCGAAATTGCAAATGTTCAGCAGGTTTTAGCAGACTTGAAAAACTGCAGTTTTTGTTTTTGACAAAATCCTAGTTTTTTTTTTTCTCTCCTGATGAAAAAAAAAAGCCATGGCACATTAAGCTCCCTTTTTTCTTGCACGGTCACATATACTTCTGTTCTATAGAAGGTAACGGGTTTGGCCTGCTATTCATGGTTGCCTTGAGTTGTATTAAAGCAGGTAGTTTGACACAAAGGTGGCAAGTTTTCCATCAACTATATTTCTTACTTTTGATGGGTATCCTGAAGCCAGTTTTTGAGGAGTGTAGCGACGGTGCTGGATCAATTGATTTGACGCCGTTTTTTGATGAGTTTCTTATCCATGGAGTTTCGAAAAAATTTGCGTATTTAACACCGAGAATGATAAATTTGCAATGATATATTGGAAATATCTCAAAACTGGTTAGAGAAATTTACTTGGTATTCTCTCAAGGAATATAATTCTAACGCGATCAACTACGACCTTTGAAAGTTTAATTAGTGTTATCCAATTAAAGGGGCTGAGAGATGACGAGACCGATTACGCAGAGGTAAAGATTGACCTTCTCCCATCAAACGGTGGCTCTGCATTCACCCCTATATGAGAACCTCATAACCACATGCAAATGATTAGAGCTGCAGGGCTACGATTCAATCAAATTTGTGCAGCATCAGAAGATATGCACCCTGAGCCATTTCCTGTTGCCGTGAGGCCGAACCCGAGTGGGTTGGTAATCTCCTGCGTGAAGTAAACATTTCTATAGACGGGTAACCCGCAATCTATCCCACTCATCGAGCCGCAGACTGATCAGAGGAGGGAACCTTTGAATTATGGCAGATTAGAACACGAAAACCCGATTGGTCATTAGCCACATGGCCAGACTGGGGCCGACGCTGGAAGCTTATAGATTACAGAGGTCCGCCGGCTCTGATAACCTCCTTAGCCAGGTCATTACCTGACTCCCCTCTGCCCAGATTATCGGGAAACCCAAGATGGAAGTTCCAGATTAACAGCCCTCCAGCCGTATTTGAATTATACATTACTGCCCCGTTACATTATCTTTATTATTGGTTGAAGGGGAGTTGAGCTCCACTTCGCCGCGTCCTGCAGACTAATATAGGGTTATGGCGAGCGTAAATTCAATATTGGGAAGGCCTGCGGGAGGAGTAATAAACTGGCTCGATCCCCGAGTCTGATGTGTAATGCGCGTTTAGTAGCGGAAGGACCACGCTCCCCTACTCAACTACTGGCTAAGGGTCATGCAGCAGCGAAGTTTGCGTACACATTAGCCATTTCCGTTAATCCTATTTCCAGTACCACTGTAATGCTAAACGCACGCTACATATAATTATATTTCATTCTGCCAAATATGATAAATAACGTGTCCACGATAAGAAACTTGAAAGCATTTTGTTCTTTGTTATCATCATCACACATGAGTTAGTGTTCATTATAAAATAATGTTGCCTGAATGAGTAGTTTTAACATAAAGTATAAAAACCTAGTACCTACTACAAATGGTATGTTTATAAATAGTTGTATGACTTATACAATAATACTCATCTGATAAGTAATATGGAATGTATTTACTTTCCGCAAAAAGATTTATGTAAAGGTAAATACAGATCCCCTTGTCATAAAATAGATGCTTAACTCATGGTGTGTGTTTCCGGGGCATTTTGTGCACTGGAAGCACAAGGATTAATTTCAAGGAATAACTACAATGGTCATGTTGTATAATAGTTTATCTTTATTTTGGTTGAATTCTACACAACTTTCAAGAATGAAGAACAACAGCAACTGCTTCTACAACAGGGTCCCAGTCTGAGCGAAACCAGATGAACGTTGGCAGGCTGACAAGAAAGTAGCGATTAAGGTGCACAAAGCTGCTTATATGGCCCTTGCCAATTCACAAGCTCTTCGTCCTCAGCCTTTGTCCCACATTACCACTTACAAGAGGCTTGTAAATGACCTGTAGAGGCTGCTCTCGCTCTCATTGTATCGCAATATTCCTAGCAATGAACTACAAGATGCGCATCATCTAGCTATGTTTGGCGGCCCTAATCTCTGCACCAACCATCCACCTGACGTCATGCCGAAGATCGGGGGAACTGGGACTCGGCACCCAGCCAGAGAGTTGCTTTTGGCACCCGATTGCATTCGGCACCCTGGTTTTTTGGAAACGAACTGCGTTGGGCACCTAAGACATCCAAAAATCAGTTTTTGGGGCACCCAGCAAAGGTCAGCTCCTATGCTACAGTTTGCATTCGAAAACCTCCTGTAGGTGTGTGAGTGTTCGTGTTAATTCATGTACATAAGAAAACAAATCTGGGATTTTGTTCTGTAATGTAAGAAACGGATTCTGAGCCGGTTTTTGACCGATTCGGGACTCCCCCTCCCCCCTATCTAAATTTCCGTACGAGCCAAATAGTTGCATTTTTTTTTTTTTTTTTTTTTTTTTTCAAAAACTCGTTAAAGTAAACGGTTTCAGATTTCGTTCTCCGATGTATGAAACGGATTCTGGCGGTTGGAATTCTTCTTGAATGGTTTGACAACTTGGTTTGGTTGGTTGGCTTTGGTTTGAAAACTTGGTTTGACAATAATGTATAAGGTCGACGACAAGGCTAACAAATGGCTTCGCTGGCAATTCGGTTTGGCATTTTTGGAGCCTGAAGAGGTCAGCAAAGTTTTTAGAGTTGTACCAACACGTGAAATTCCTTTAACACTTTTTCAACGGGGACTTCGAACTGTCACAACCAGTCATATTTTGTGGAAGAGCTTCTTGCGGTAGAGGCGGAGGTATATACAAAGCTTCAGTCATTGAAATCAGGAGAAACTAAGCAGCCAAAGTTTTGCAGGATGAAGGAGCGAAATTCGATGGAAAAATATATTGCCAGGAAGCGAAATGGCGAAATGACCCCCTACAAGTAAGCATACAAAAATTTCCGCAAAGCTGCTTCCTCAATAAATTGTGTTGAGTCTTCTAAGTAACTTTTCTGTAAATTTTTATTTTTTGTAAATTTTATGTTCATTATGACGATTTTTGGAATGGAATGACGACAAGATACTTTTTTGTAGAGACAGTTCTATAAGACTCTTAATTTTTGTGTGTCCACTACTCAAGTTGGATGCCCAGTGCAAAAACTAGTTAGAAGGCCTGGGTGCCCAACGGAATTGGGTTCCGAACGCAAATAAGCTCGTTTCCGAAAAACCTACGAAGACCCAGTAGGAATCATTTTCCTTGCTTCACTTAAGGATTTCCCTAAGTGAACCTTCAGGATAACAGCATGAAGCCCAGCTCCAAGGAGGATCGTACGGCTACTCACTCAACAGAGAAGTGGTAGTAAGTACAGTGGAGTAATTGTGTTCAACCTGCTATCTTGGTGATGATTCCTAACCAACAGAGTTCAGACTGATGCATAATATGAACTTCATACTGAACTACTGAGTGGATACCTAGTACATAGATTACAGGTAATTCCAACTAGGAGCCTTCAGGATGAATACGAAGATCCTACCTGAATGGTGGGAGAATGCGTACCTACTTAAAAACAAAAGGCTCTAGAAATACTGAAGTCCACTCCACTGTGTACTTCCTAACTGAACTTACTAATAAATCTTGTAAACACATATTACCTTCCAGGATTAGATCTCTTTCTGTCCCCTAAATTTGGAAACTGTGTCCATAAACTGTCTTTTGAAATAAAATTTGAATACCCATAGCTCAAGATGGCATCTAACATCAGTAGCATACCGGTAGAATGTCGGCCATAATATTATATTATTATCAAAGCAACGATGCATTCATCCAACCAAACCATTCAAGGGATCCCTGTAAAGCGCTCAATTCCTCGCGGAAGTGAAAGGGGAAATGTATTCAATTAAGTTAGGTCTGAGGACCAATAGGGTCTCCTCCATTTACCGTAATTTAATCGAAGTGGGGAGTCTAGTCTAGGAGTCTGATAGTTAACCATTGTCCCAAGTTTGAGGACCAACACAGTTCTGGGGGGACATTTGAACTTGGGGTCGGCCCCTTACTTAATAGTTAACAAGTTGGATACTGCGGATTTCTCCGCCGCTTGAATGCTATTGGAGAACAAGGATCACAAACTGGCCATCGGACATATCCACGTCATTGAGCTAATTTACTTTACTGGTGCGAATAACCGATCTAAAGTGGTTCGAATATTGAAGCTGGTCTTTGATTAATCATTGGGATATTTGGTTTCCTCATAACCAATGGAAGCTGTATTAACGCGCAGGAGGCTGAACATGTTATTATGTTATTATTGCTTACAAATGAAGATGTCCACATCATTTCTGCCTCTTAACAAATTAGTTTCTGAGTTAGGTGACTTTTTAACATGGAATCATGTTTTAGCGATGGATCCCCCGCCGAAAAGTGAGACTATAAAGTGAGATGAAAGTAGCGCCAATAATTGTGATGATTTCCGCTTAAAACCGAGTCGTTGCTAGGGATATGATACTTCGTCGTTTTTCATCCCACAAAATTCGTTGACCATTCGTTCGAAAGCTCTCGATTTATCCAACCATACTATATTAACTACTGCGAAGTGCGTGGCCAACAAGCTGAGTTATGAGCATGGTTAAATGAATAATTGTTCACACACAGGTGATCATTCTCAATTATTGATATTGTGAACATGATTGCAACCGCTTGTTAATTTCTGATGATTTCATTGAGCTGATGTTTCGATTATGTGATTCATAGCAGGTGATCCGAATATTGCGAGAACGGTTTGATTTGTGAAGCGGTGGTTAAATCATTTTAATAGGTAATTTCTATACTTTACACTCTAGGAAGCTGTAATTTCGTATGTAGCCTCTTTAGCCTCTTTCTATAATAAAGTGAATGTTTACTCGCGAGTTTCTATTAGGAGATCATCATCTCACAAGAGCTCAATCGTCGTGATCATTTCTATAATAAAGTGAGAGCGAGGAGCTAAAACATGATTCCATGTTTTTTACATTTTAGCAGTCAGGCTCAAAGTAATAACATCCGAGAGGGTCCAGGGGGGCGAAGCCCCCCTGGCGGGGTCAAGGGGCGGGGCCCCTTGCGAGGCCCGTAGGGCCGAGTTTTTGCTTTGTGTTTTGAAAAAAAAATCTATCTTCGCAACCCAGTAGTCTGAATTTGATCAATTCTGGATGCTGGAGTTTTCGACTGAATTGTCAAAAGGGTTTGCCATCAACTAAACCTTAAACTAGACCTTAAGCTTTAACTAGACCTCATCAGGCGTCTGCAGTACGAAAGTGAGAAAGATTAGGCACTCATGAAAATGAAGACTACAGTGATTTTCATTGGAGGAAAATGATTTCAAACCCACAGTGCATCCTCATTTGTTGCTCACTCACTTCGTTCAGACTTACTGAAGGTACTGAGGTTTACTCGCTGCCACCAGTAGAGTTATCGGTTACTCAATTGTCACCTCAACACAACTTCACACGATATTCGGATTAAAATGATTCAGGTATGGAATGCATAATTTAGTCAGACTAAAGATCGTTACGATACTAGTTGACTTGACCTTCATTGAGCCTGGTGACTTGAGAGGGGTGCGATAGTTCCAACGTACTCGACCTGACGGAGCCATCGTTTTCCGTCTTTGATGCTCCGATTCGGTCCTGTTTATTGCTACAAGCCGCTGGAAAAATTCATTCAACGCGACTATTTGCCTCAATTTGGATTTAAATCCGGGTTTGATGATGAAATGAAAATTATATCCACTTTATATTATTTAAAAAAGAAAGGCTTGCGGATGTCACCAAGTGTTGATTGGCAATAAAAATACTCGTAGAAGAGACCATATTACAACCCTTCATCGAGAACTAGGCTCTCCCTAACCCGTCGTATTTTTCACGTACAACGTGGATGGAGTGGATTCATGTGTAAAGAACTTTCGATAAATAATTCAATGTCTCCAAAAAGATTTCGGTGGATTCAGCCGAGCAGTTTTCATTCGTAATATAGATCTTCAAAATTGATTTTTAACATTGTCTGATTGGATAACATCGATATATATATATATATATATATATATATATATATATATATATATATATATATATATATATATATATATTAGTAAGTGGGTTGACCAAACTCTAAACTAGACTTGGGTTTTTTTCACTTTTGTTTTATTCAACATAATCCACAATGTTTCTACCCAGGGGCGGGAAACTAATGTTTTACCTACCTGGTGAAAATCCTACCACCACTTCCAACCAACTGTTATTACCAGATCAATAGGACCCAGCCCCTGGGTAGGAACGTTGATAAAACATAAGGGAAAAAACCCAAGTCTAGTTTGGTGAACCCAACCTCCAATTACATTCACTACCTAGACATAACTAGCACTCAGTGTGTGGATATATATATATATATATATATATATATATATATATATATATATATATATATATATAGTTTTGGTGAAGGATGAAAACACACTACATCATGAAACTACTACACTACTTCATGAAATCACACTACTCGCGTGTAATATTATTTTAAGGTGTTACAAATGGTCGGAAAATATAGGAAACAAATTAACATAACTTACCAAATTGAGTATTTCGCAGTATCGGCGTCGTCAGCTCTAGTGAAGAAGTAGTTGAGACTTCTTGTTCTACTTGTCCGTGTGGTGGTTCTTCCGTTGTAGTATGAGGAGTGGAGGAAGCATGACAGGAAGGAGTAGGTACAAATGATGTTCAAGAATGATTGTTTGTGTGTGTGTGTGTGTGTGTTTATGTGTTTGATATTCCTGAGGATGTTAAAAGTGAGAAGAGGGTGAGTGAAAAGTGGAAGGAGTGTGATGTATGAAGAGGTATTTTGAGTACCTAAATTGTTGAAGAAAAACCCTCACAGCAAAAACACAAATGGGCTGTGATGGGCTCCCCCCAATAATCGGGTGGTGAGTTCACTTTTTCTTATTGAGTCCCGTCTCTTGTAATCATCCCATTACTGCTATGTAGGAGGACTCCCATGCCAATCTATCACATGTCGATGTACTCGTAGTATAAGGGCAGGGCTTGGACAACTTGAACCTTGTAGCATTCATCAAAGTTGGTGTCATGGGTCCGACCATGTTTGACAATTCGGAGATGAGATGTATGCCTGATAGAGTCTCTGTGTCCATTCATTCGGATAGAAATGGGGGTCATCATTTCACCAATGTAGAATGCATCACAATTCTGGCATTTGAGGTTGTACACTAAATTGGAACTTGCTCAAGATGCTGATGTTCGAATTTGATAGGAATTTGGAGTGTTTGATGTAGTTAATGTTGTCATATATATGAAGAAACGTCAAACTCTAGAATTGTTTGAGAATGCAACTAAATGGATTTATATGAGGACAATTTGCTTAATTTTGATTTAAAATTTGTAAAACCATTTCAATAGTTTCATTTTACACAAAATTTACTAAAAGTGTACGTGAGGTCAGGGAAATGATAGGCAACTTCTTCCGAAATATTCCCTTCTAGTGGCTGTTGAGGTCCAAATACCAAAAACCGTTCTCAAAATAAACCTGTTTCCAAATTCCACACAATGCCAAGTATCACCTGTGATATATTGACGAATTCCTTAGACCGGAATTAGGGCAGGGAAATTTAATTTCATTTTAATGACCTCTTCGCCAGCCCTTTGATTAGCGAGATGATTTCCTTTGAAGAGAGATCGAATTGATTCCGGAAGAGATTCACTAATCCGTTGCTTCCGCTGACATCTTTAATGCACGAACGATTAGTCAAAGGAAAGCTTTCAGAAGGTAGCGCAACCCTTTACTAGCGAATTCTGAATTCCTTCCGCGTAACTCCTGCCCCAATTATGGTAAATGAGGATCATGAATCAAAACATTATTTAAAAGCTTTTAACTTTATTCCTTCCTCGCATTATTCTATCTTTATGTTTTTTATATGGCTAAAGGGATTATAGTTTTACTTTATATTTTAGAGAAAAGCAGCCACTGTCAAGATGTCAATGAATTACATTTGGGGAAATGCATTTGCGAACCAGGTGGTCCCACTTCAAGTAAAGTTGCTGATTTTTAACGTAATTGTTCGAGCGAACCTCACCTATGCTGCGCAGGTTTGGGGATTCCAGGGATATCTTGTGGTGGAGAGAGTATTATTGCTATTTTTGAAGAGGATTTTACATCTCCCTCAATACGCGCCTGATTACCTGTTGCTCCTGGAAACCGAACTTGACACGATATCTGCATACACCCTTGACTTGAATCTCCAATATATTATACAGGTGGTCAAGATGTCTGAGAGTCGGTTGCCAAAGATTCTCGCAAGAGATAAAATCGATGCTGGGAAATAATGGGCTGAGAATTTGAGAATCTTGGCACTTGAGCACTGTGGGAGCTTGCTGGACGCTGTAGCTTTGAAGAGTGATGCGAGCCTCATGCTGCATGGATTCAAAATCCAAAGAAGATCCCTGCTCAAGCAGAGGTCCCAGGAGTCCAATACATTCACTCTCTATCGTGAACTTGATCCAGATGTTAAGTGTGCAAGTCTGGTCCGGCAATCTTCACAGATTCCTCTGAGTGCCTCGAGGTGGTTGTTTAAGGTGCGCACTGAACTCCTACCACTAAATGCTAAGCCTTATAGCTCTGACCTACAGGAAGAATGCTCCTTGTGCAACCTCCATGAGAAAGAGGATACTTTTCATTTCCTGTACACCTGCCCGATCCTGTCAGAATTCCATGTGATGGCGTGCATCCGTAGATTATTGTCGAGAGATGAAGAACTCCACATTTTGAGTGAATCTGATCCAGGCTGGTAGAGCACTGTAGGTTGCCATGACGTTATCGCAAATTTCTGGTAAGCCAGTTCAACTGGCGATCATTGGTTCTGCTTAGTCCTTTCATACAGACGTACAGTTTATTTTCCATTTGTAGTTGAGTCTAGATATATTTTTTTTTCTTACTTCTGTCCTTTGTCACTTGAAGAGAGCAAAACAAACACCTCCACAGACGGTTTTTTAACCATGCCCTATACAGTTTATATGTAAATTTATTGATTGTTTTGTACTAGAGGCCTGTTAGGGCTTGGAAAGCCCTAATCTAGAACAAGATCAAGATAACCACAGAGACGAACGGCGACACTTGGGGCCGTCTAACACTGAAATCGGTACGCGAAGTTCTTCACAATTTCAAAGATCAGTCAGAAATAACTCTCCTAGATGTTAGTAACTACACTACGTTTCTGACTTACCGTGGTAACTGTTGTTACTGCCACAGCCTAATAAACAGAGAGTTTCCCTATCAAGTTTCAACTTCCTACAGTGAACAGGAAAGGATTTAGCTCACTCAGCTGATCAGAAAAGACCCCATCACTTCACTCGTCTCTTAATGTCCCAGAGAGAGAGAGAGAGAGAATTTTTTGAACATTGTACATACTTTTTGAATTCAAATATTGACAAATTTTACATATTTAACAAAGAAAATTTTACAATGCACTTCCATGTTTAAATTGCTAATCTTACAATTGTCGCAGAAGGTTTGCCGGTTTGTTATTAATTTCATCTCCTTATTTAAACACAAAACCATACTTGCAATTAACAATGGATAGTCTGAGGACCGTGATACACACATATTATACATGAATAAAATTTTAACATGAATATCTATCAAGAATAAAATTTGTTGAGTAAAAAATGGGGCTGCTTTGATTTTTGTGCACCTAAATTGGCCAAATTACGCACAGTGCGTCGGTGGAAAAATAAGGTTTAGGTTGTTGGGTGTGGGGGGGGGGGGGGGGGGGGTTGTAGTAGTGGGGCGCAGGGGAGGTGACTGGCGGCGCTCCAGGTCTCACCCTTCCGGAGCACGAAAGGCCTCCTCCCTCCCGCCCTAATGGGATTTGTTGTCCGTTTTCCGATCCATTTCCAAAACCCCCAGTTCCGCCGCCCCGCCCTTGCAGGGGGAGCGGGGAGACGCGATGTCAGGATCCATCTACGTCCCCCTTGTTCAGGATTCCCGACGGCCCCCCACGTTCAGGATTCCCTATTTCCCTCTACGCGGAACCCCCCCTCCTTCAAGACCACACCATAGCATCTACCGGTCAGGCCGCCCCCCGAGTATGCCGTTAGCCTTACCTTCAGCATTACGTTCACCCCAGGATTGTTTACAACGCCCCCTTTCCACACGTGGCTACCGTCCACAACTACGTAAAACTCTGATAGTGGTAAACTAACTATGCAAAGAGTCACAAATTTCAGTAAATCTGATGAAAATATTTAATTGCACTTCGTTAAAACTATTTATCAACCTCAACCTCAACATGAAACTAGTAATAAAAAGATGATACCAAGTAAACATATAGACATAAACGAATTACTACAACAAAATGTTACTTAAACTCCCTGATGAGGCCCATTAGGGCGAAAGCGCTAGGAGTGATTAAATAAATGATGAGAAAAGCAGCCTAAACTATTATCTCATCCCCTCACAACCACGCTAACCATACAAATGGAAAGGCTACCAACCATAATGATTTAAAATTATTCCGGTAGAGTAAAAAACGAAAATATGGATGTTGTTAACAAAAGGCAGCAAAGCCAAAGAAATGGGAACGTACAGGGTAAAGGGCCAGTGTTTGACTCCTTAGGAAGAATTTTGACATTGACAAGTAATAAAGTTATGTTTTGTCGTTTCTTTAAACTTGAATCTTACACCTATTGCTGCATCAGAATGTCCTCAAACTGTTCAGAAGTGGAAAGCCCACTAATTCAAGCCACAAAACATCATAAATTCGTTTTTTTCGAAACGACCACACCATAGCATCTACCGAAGTAGAATGAAATGACGTATGTATAGATACGAATTTCGAAAAAGTGTAATCAATTAGGAACCACAGAAAAACTTGAAAAAACCGTGGTGTACAATGTATGGGTAAATGAACATTGCGCCAACTTTTTACAACCCCCCCCTCACAATTTGTTGGTTTACATTTCAAGGCAAGTAGATTCAAATATCGAATCAATATAGTGGGCTTATAATATAGTGGGTGTGGTCTAGTATTGTGGAGATAATGTTTAGTTAGTAGTAAATTGAGGACTTTCTTATTTGCATTATTGATGTGGTCCCCACAATAATTGACCACGCCCACTATATTATAAGTAACCCATGTAAATTCTTGTTGTTATAGGTATGAATAGGGCCTACAGTCAGAGGCCGAAACGTCGCCAATAAAAAAACTTTTAACGAAGACTGGCACTGGTGCTTAATCTTCCTAAATCGTTTACATTCAGTCATAGAGACACAAACTCCGCCCACCTCTACTAGTGACCTTCAGGGTGGACCTACTATGTCCCTGTTTAGAGAACTCCATAACAAATGTGGTTCTTCTACTAAGAAACTGTTCAACTTATGGCTGCTTAACAACAAGAAGATCTAATCAATCCAAGAAAACATACAGTTCCTTAAGAAATGCAAAGATCAGAATCTCATCCCTAACCACAACAATAATGCAGATAAGAAATTCCTTAATTTACTACCAACTAACCATTGTCCCCACAATACTAGACCTCGCCCACTACATTCTAAGTATCCCATGTAAACTGTTGTTGTTATATAGGCATGAATAGGTCCTACAGTCAGAAGCCAAAACGTCGCCAATAAAAAACTTTCAACCAAGACTGGAACTGGTTCTTAATCATCCTAAATCGTTTACATCCAGTTATTGAAACACAAACTCCGCCCACCTCTACTAGTGACTTAATTATCGTTGTTTACGATTCTCTGATTAACCCCTAATGACAAGGCATAGTCCATCGGGGGGAATTCGAAACCTAACTTTTATGAGTTTTGCACATACTCGATGCACTGTGCAGCGAGACGACTCAGACACCTTAAAATACTCCACTTCCCTGTTGCAGGGTTATCTAGAATTAAACCCTATGGTTACTATTCATAAATTTCATATTCACATTATTTATCATGCGTGGAAAAGAAGAATGAGCATTTGTTGAATTGATGTTGGAAACCAAGTATGGGGTCACGGGGTTTGTGAGCTTTTCCCGACCAGCGGTAAATCAAACGCGGGAAAGGGGGCACAAAACTACAATCGGCTCACGAAACGAACTACAACACTCCAGCGCTTGTTTGTTTTGGAGACTCGCGGGAGAGCCTCCATCAAACGAAAACCCCAAGGATTTCCAGGACTATTAAACGTGGAAATAAGCCGCAGCCGCAACCTCAAAAACAGGGTTTACGGTCTCACATCACAAACTGGGGCCAGCGATTGTCGACAAAGCGGATATTTGCTTCTCCCGTCTCACTGGAGAAGCTCTTCTGGCATCAAGAAGTTAGCGAGGTTGGTATTTCTCGTTCGTTTTATTCAGACCGGTGGCTTACGTAGATAAACCTGTATACCAGGGGCCTGTTTCATAAAACATCAAGTTACAAGTGTACAAGTTAACAAGTACAGGTACTTGTAATGCACGGTCAACTAGAACAAGTGTTTCACCAAAACAAAGAGTATAAGTGTAGAAAAGTTACACTTGTAGAACCTAATAAGATTACAAATGTATCAGAAAAGAGAAATGGCGTGTGGGGACAAACGAAATGAACAACGTCAAGAGGGATGCCGAAATTGAAGTTTTGTCAGCGAATCATAATATAATTCGCTGTTTCTAGAGCGTGGCTTGTGCTCACTGCCAAAATTCTACTCACGACCATCTGACAAGAATTTTGGTCACGGTGTCTCACGTTATAACCGGAAAACTTCAACCACGTATTTCGCAAATAATTTTAAATTGAAAGTTCCTCATAGAGATTTTTTTAAACGCTTTGTTCTCGAGATATTCAATTTTTAATTTTTTTTTTTTTTTTTTTTTTTTTTCATGATTTCGACCTTGACTAACTAAAACGGACTCCCTTAATCACCCAAATTCAAATTTTATTATACCGTTGGAAAGGGTTGAATTCCTCATCCCTCTAATGTACTTTAAAAGTTTTTTAAGTGGTTCTATTGGTGAAAAATCAATTTATAAGTGAGTTTTTAATCTCGAAAGGAATTCGGACGATGGTACCAACTGTAGGTACAGCATTTTACAATGATTTCCTTCCTTTATTCGGTAAAAGGTACCTACAGGTGCATGAATAATTCTCCGTTTGTAGGAGTTCTTAGGCTTATTAAATTATGCTGTTCCAGCCGGCGAGAAGGTAACTGTTTAGATATTCAGACGAAAATTGTTAATCTTGTAGAAATCAGCACAGCCTCCTGTGTGGAACCCAGCATTCTTCGTAGACGGAAGAAAAACGTTCTTCGCTAATTATGCCCCGAGTCGGTAAATCACGGGAGGGAAAACGAAGAGGTTTAAGGGGCTGGTGGGGGCACGACCAAAGCACCGAACTTGAGATTTATTACGCTCGTCCCAGGACCTAGAGAGTTACCTTCGTACACAGCGTGGAGGTCCCTTATCCGTCTCGAGAGCGGAAAATTAACCTTCCAATGACGCAGAGTTAGCGTGTCGAGGTAGAAACGGGGGTAACTCGGTAAATGAAACAGTTAATAATGATGTGGAATTCCAATCACGAGTGCACATGCTGTGAGTGAATATTAGATGAACTAGTTGGTTCGTCCGGGCGTTGCTTAGGATTAGCTTGCGTCTCACGTTTCTTACTGTGTCGGGTGTCCACAAAGGAGGCGCCACTTCTCCCTGTCGTTTTATACAACTTAGGAAATATTGCAGTAGAACTTTTGGTGGTCACAAATATCAACTTCTCAAATTTTTCTTCATTTAGTGTGTAAGAAAACTATATATTTGAAGCCTAAAGACTACAATTCAAAACCATGAAAGAACAATGGCAATGACGATGACTAAAATGGTTTATTCCTTTCAATGACAAAAATATTACAAAGGCAGGCAAAAAGGCAATAAGTACATACTTCAAGAAGTTACGCCACACAAAGAGAATAACTCCGAGCAGTGTGGGGGAGTATACTTCCTAACTACTGAAAATTAATTTTTAAAAATTTGAACATTGAACAGAAGATATAAAAAAATAAATAAATAACGTCTGCTAAGTTGAGTGTGTGGCACATAGCTTCCTCGTTTAGGTACCCATCATCTTATTCCAACTAACATCCAAAATGTAAGCGAACTAGATCCACAAGAGAGAGAAAAGATGGACATAATTGAATTCACGTTTGTGCATGAACAGAATGAATTATTGATTTGGTAACAATGAAACTGATCTAAAACTTAACCTGCTCATTCTCGGACAATTTCATCAAAATTGGATGAAAACAGTGGAAATTAGGGTCGTTACAAGGATTTCACATAGCTATTATTGATACAATCATTTTGAAATCAATAAGGAATGATCAAATCGTCATCCTCCAACTATAATCCAAATTTGAGCGAGATAGGACGACGAGGGCGTAAAAAAATAGAGCATAATGGAATTTACGTTTGCGCATGCGCAGAGTGGAGTATTAATTTTGTATCAATAAAACTAATAGTGGACCGTCTACACCCTAGCCCGTACATTACCTACAAATTTCATCCAGATCGGATGAATACTGTGTAAAATAAGCTTGTTACAAGCATATCATTTTGGAGCATGCGCAGTAGTTATTAATGATGCAATCATATTGAAATTGATATTTAAGATAATCAAATTGTCATCCCCCAACTATCATCCAAATTAGAGTGAGATCAAAAGACGAGGGCGTGAGAAAATGATGCTTGGTAGAATCAGAGTGAGGTATTGAGTCAAGAACGATGAAACTGATAGGGAACCGTCTACCCTCTAGCCCGCATATTCCCTGAAAATTTCGTCCAAATCGGATGAAAACTGCTTGTTGCAAGGATTTGTGGACACACGACAGACACACAGACACACACACATACACACACACAGACAGGCAGACCGAAACGGAACCAAAGTTGTTCAGAATAGTCTAAAACGTAAAATGGGAGTCAAAATTTTGATTTTGGAGACCAACATTTTTTTTCTCCGAAACTGAAAACAATGCTTCCGCTTCCTTTAGGTAGGCTCGGAAGCAATAGAGAAAAAGAAAGTTACATTTACGAGTATGTTTTGCGATAAACACTTAAAAACTTGGAATAATTTCGTCATGGTCCTATTCCAATAAGCCATGTAAAAACTTTTTTTTTTTTTTTAAGTTTTGACGGGTATTTATTAGTGGTGAGGAAATGACTAATGTTGCATTGCGGAGAAGAATCGGGAGATTATAATAAATATGATTGTTTGATTTGAAAAGTCGGGAACGAGGAGCTGAATCAATGGCCAAGCTCTATTGACGTGTCTCAATATGATATTCTTGAGAACTGTTGGTCTCAGAAAACTGAAACTAACCAGTATGCTTATGATAGAACATCAAGGCTGATTTGGCATATAACTGATTCAGCGTTAAAACGTACATAAAAATAGATGGTAAGTGTTAGATGTTGCTCAGCATAGCAACTGAAGCCAAACGGTCGGATAAAAAAGGCCACTTCATTCCATCGATGTAAAACTAAATAGGTAATATAATAATATGTAAAATAGGTAATATACGCGTTCTCACATTGATTTGATCTACTGCATGCTTCTTATAATTCCTAATGAACAATTCTAACATGGTGTCAGAAGACTAAGGTGAAGTAAGTCTCCAAACTCCCAGTTCTTCCGTGTTAGTAAGTACAACCTACTTCTAGTTCTTGACATACGTGATAAGTTCACTTTGTAACAATGACATCTTCGGGATTTTCGGCTGTACGACCCGAACCTTTCATTTTCAACGAAAATGCGGCAACAATGTGGCCCGAATGGCGTCAAGAGTTTAAATTATTTTTACGAGCTAGTGGATTTAATGATAAAAAAAAAATCAGTTCAAGGTCTCAGTCTTCTTGAATGTCATTGGTAAAGAGGGTCGCAAGTTGTTCAATTCATTTGGATTGGATGAAGATTCTGAGTCCCTTGAAGACGTTCCCTGGAAGCATTTGACAAACATTGTACCCCATTCAGTAATGTGGTTATGGAGCGCTTCAAGTTTTTATCGATTTCACAAAAAGAATAAACAGAGCCGACCTACGTCCTGTTGTCACATTGCCCAGTACTCTTCAATCAGGGGATGCTTATACTCAATATAATGGACTAGCATCTCAAGGGGTACAAGTGTCACAACCTCAGCTCCGAAACTCAGGTAAGAAACGACTACCCGTATGCACGGGCCTCCAATCTGGCTGAATGACTGAAGTGAAGAGTAAAGAAAAAAGAAAAAAGTAAAGGGTGTTAGATGTTGCTCAGCAGCGATCACGCATAGCAACTGAAGCCAAACGGTCTGATAAAAAAGGCCACGTCATTCCATCGGATGTAAAACTAAAAAGTGTTCTATGTAAAATAATATACGAGTTCTCACATTGATTTGATATACTGCATGCTTCTTAAATAGTTCCTAATGAACAATTTTAACAGTAAGATGACTAATTTGAAGGATTTTCGGGGTTATTTCCAACTTTTGGGGCCACATGCCCCATTGTGCTCCGTATTTGGACGTTTATTGATGTGCACATCTCCTGACAATCCCACTTTATATCTATATTTACCGCAATTTGTGGACAGGCATGCATGAAATATTCAAGAACACACCGGACTCCGACCGCTCTCCGTCTATTCAATCGACAATACGAAGGCAAGCGCATATCCAACCTTATTGAAGTGGATCGTGATTAATTCAGCAGATCCAATGACGGTGTGGAATTCCTCGTTGGACTCGAGTGGGATCCAACTGTTGGGCAGTCGATGGTCGTAGAGGCGAAATTACTCGAAGTCCACCAATTTCACCTCCCAGGCGGGTCAGGTGTTTATAGCGGCAAAAATCAAAATTAAAGTTCTGTAGATATATTTTATTTTAAACATCGGGCTTTCTTACTAGTATATTAATCGCCGTTTCCTCCGTTACGCGGCATTTAAGCTTCATATGCCATTTGACTCTACAAACTATGAGGCTATTAATGAGCACTGCGGCACTTTATCCCCTCGAGTCAGATGACAACAATCCGATATATCATTTTTATACAACATCCTGCATGGTCGCGTCGATTTTCCCCACCTTCTGGAAATAGTGGACTTGTTGATACCCCGTTCCGCCTCACAATCCAATAGCTTATTTTGGACACATTTCTTGCCGACAAACTACATGTACCACCGCCCCCTGTCTAGACTCCCACGTATAGCCAACTACCTTCTAAATGAATGTCTACGTACATGTATTGAACATGAACATCTACGCACGTTTACTCGTGGGAGGGAGGGGGGTCTTCCTGGGTGTTTTGAAAATTTAAAATTTTCTACAACCATGGACTGGTGGGTGGGAGGGGGGTGGGACCTGTTTTTTTATTTTTTGTTTTTTTATTTATTTTATAAAAATTAAACTCTGTCTGTCCATGCTATGCACGGTCAAACGGCTGTACAAAGACAGGCATTCGTGAATAAATTTTCCCGCTTCAAAAAAAGAAAATGTTTAATTCCTTGTCCCTATGGGCAAACCCAAAGGATTCACCGTTAGTGATCTACCGTGTCCGATCATTCTACCGATTACGCATCTAAATATTACACCACTGAACTAATTTGTCTCAGTTACCACCCATCCCGGCCTTCACGGCCACACTGGGACATCTTCCTAGTTTGAGTCCGTCATAACCTGTAGGCAGACCAGGTATTCGTAAATAAATTGTCCCCCCTCAATAAAATAAATGAATAATTCATCAATTTAGGTAAATCTTACGAAAGTACAAAATCACACGTTAGTCTTTTACCATTTCCAATCATTCTACCGATTAATATCTTCTATCGGTAAAATTAATATTTACGTGGATGAACTCTCTCTGGTTCGCTCCCAGTACATATATGAACGCACCGAACAAGAAACTACAGGAAAGAATTCCTAGTACCTACATTTAGTCCCCTTCTGATCAACCAGACATCTACAATATACAGGGATGTTTTCCCCGAAGTTTTAAACAAGAAATATGTCAAGCACATCCTTAAATACTTGTGAATATTAATTTTTAATTAATTTAACTCTTTTCATCTGAAAATTATTACATGTTTTGGCTGGTAAACACTGCAAATTATAATACAGAAGTAGAAATATGTGTGGCAAGTTATAAACGAGGGTGTCTAGCGTCATCAACTGGTCCAGACAGAGCCGTGGAAGCTTGCTCTCTCCCATTCTTCGGATTCTCAACCAATTCTTAACCATTCTCCGAAATATGGGTTCTTTGATTGCTAAGCAGTCCCTTCCCAATCTCAGATATTGCCCCGGGGCAAGACATTGGAAGGTGAAGGAGACGCTTGAGAAATCCGCATTGGGCAACTTCAACACTACTTGTATCCAGATATCTTGCACCCTATACTTCGACCCCACAGAATAATAACGATTCAACCAACGACTGGGACAGAGCCATCGAGTGTCAAACTCTCTCACGGCGAATTTCAATCAATTCAATTCAATTTTATTGTATAACCCGTAGGTATTACGAGGAGTTCCTTAAATACATATTAAAAATAGCACATGATATCATGCCTTCATTTCTGCTTCAACAAAAAATGTTAGACTTTTACGTATAATGTATCAAATATTACTTACACATGTCGACATATTACGTATAATAAATGATCACTGCATAGTTAACATGGATCACAATCAATAATGCTTACACTCCAGAGATAAATTTCAATAATAACCTCGAGTCATAGCCAAAATTTCCAAAGCGGTGTTGATGTTAGTTCTATCTCTTGTAGATTTTCATCTTCTTCTTGACCTGTTTTCTGGAAATGTTGGGAGGGGACGGAGGAGGTGTATTCAGATTTCTGATCCAGTAGATGTAGAGTTCCAATCAAATCTGATAATTTTCTATCCGTTTTCGCAGACACTTGTGTCTAAGGAGCCTCGAGATCGTCAATGAGTGACCATACATTACAAATTAACCATGATTAAAAACTGGTCATCTTGACATATAATTAGTTTCTTAAGGGCCCTTAGAGCACAAATAAGCCTGAATATTTTCAAATTAAACTCTTCAGGAGCTGAGGGAGCTATGGCAACTTAAAGGTTAAATATTAGCTGTTAGACTGTAAGTAGCATCAAGAATGATTCCCCGGTGACGGACGTGCGGAACACTCATGTAAAGATAACGTAATAAAAGCACTCAGTCATACAGTATGGCTAATACTGCGAATTTCCAAAGAAAAGCTGAAGATAAATGAACTTCTGAACATTGAGGCCAACCATGTCCTAAATAAAACTGAGGGGACAGCAGTGAGCCGAAACCGCGAAGGAAATTTTAAGACACGCAGTACAACTCAGAAACTGCAGAATTTTAACAAAATAATTAGCATTTTTCATTTTAAAATAGATTTTCTCACTTTTTCATGAATCTTATAGATTTGGGAGCAGCCGCAATCAACTCAGCGCTGAAAAATACTTCGACTGTCAACCCACATTCCCTAATGTCAAAAACCCGATTTTAGCAAATTATTGTAGAAATGAAGCTATTGCAATGGCTCCCAAAAAAATAAAACTCAAATTTCCGAAAATTTTCTTCATTGAAATCGGTTATGAGGCATTCTACATTCTGAAACGAATCTTAGGGCTTAAAGCTTTTTCATATAT
Source organism: Adelphocoris suturalis (assembly GCA_030762985.1). NCBI lineage: Eukaryota > Metazoa > Arthropoda > Insecta > Hemiptera > Miridae > Adelphocoris > Adelphocoris suturalis. The sequence goes on along the minus strand of CM061050.1, from coordinate 24,613,682 downwards.
ATATATATATATATATATATATATATATATATATATATATATATGTGTGTGTGTGTGTGTGTGTGTGTGTGTGTGTGTGTGTGTGTGTGTGTGTGTGTGTGTGTGTGTGTGTGTGTGTGTGTGTGTGTGTGTGTGTGTGTGTGTGTGTGTGTGTGTGTGTGTGTGTGTGTGTGTGTGTGTGTGTGTGTGTGTGTGTGTGTGTGTGTGTGTGTGTGGGCGTGTATGGGAGAAGATGGTAATCTTCTTGGTTTCATACTAACACGTCCGTTCGACCGACTGGTATTCTCACGTTACTCATTAGTACTGAACATACGATTAGACACATGAACGCACTTTGATTCGCACTGCACATCCCATAAGTACATACTAGCCGTCGCTTGTTCAACTGCCTCGATGCTCCAACCATAATGGCGATCAAAAGTATTGGGAAGCATCTGCTTACAACTTCCCCCGCTAGAATTCAGTGCAGGCAATCAAGCAGTTCGATCCAACCGCACTCATTCCAATTATAATTCTTCCAACATGAAGTCTTTTCAACACCTTGATTTGAAGCATAAGGCATCAACACACACACTCACACACACACAGCGGGGTTTAATATTTACGAACCAGCGTTCGGCAAAGAAGGGCTGTCTGATATAGAAATAATAAACCTTTGTGTAATCATTTGCAGCGTTTTTGTTTCTTGGATCAATGTAGAGCGAAAAAGATTCCAGTGTCAAATTTCGAGCACGAGGGTTTTTTATTACCTAGTATCCAGCTCTATTTAGCAGATACTGAAGTTATTCGCCCGTATTAACTCGAAGGGAGGTGAATGCGTGGGAGAACCAGTTCATTGATATAACACCGTGACCCGAACTCCAATTCCAACGAGACATTTCGACTCTAAGCATCACCTCTCCATCACCTCACCGAACACGGCAAGCATATCGAACCGGGCTAAACATCCATTTCAACCAACACCGCCGGAACGGAGCGAAAGGCTCATTACGATGACGAGAGTCACTTGAAGCCACCCACCGGGGCGATCCAGTTTCAAACTCCGATACCAACTCGGCAACTCAGCTCAGCAGGTGAAGTGCCAACTCCGTCGTCACTCCCCCGCTCATCTCACTTGTTGAAACAAGTTTTCCTTCTGCCTCTGCAGCTAACTACCTTCCACAACAGTGCCCGTTTACACTGTTTCCACACATATCGTGTTATCCTTTTGCCATAGGCGGGGGCCGCTATTTCGTCGTTGCGCTCTCAACGAACAAACTTCCTCGGTTGTACTTGCACGTTTTGCCGGGGGGAGATGAGACTTGTCATAACATCTTCCAAAAGAGAGAGACACGACTGCCTTCCTAACCCAAGTCTTACTCCTTAAGACATTCATAGAACTTTGCAATTTCACATTCTCTAAAATCAAAACACAAAGATGGGAAGAGCGTACATAACACTTTTAATGTAGCTAATGAATGCTACGAACTTTCGACATAGAGCATAGCTAATTCGTCATACTAGCAGCTGAATCAAACGGGTTTGGTTTTATTTTATTTTTATTTTATTTTATTTATTTATTTTATTTTTTTTAAACTGAATTACACTTTATTGTATAAAAGTACATTATAGTTGTGCGAGAAAATTTATATTATGGAACATCAACACGAAACGTGAAAGAGATGTCTATCCACTGATATGTCCTCAATCTTGTCCTTCACCAGAGGTGTCGTCCACAGTTCATCAAGGGAATCTGTAGGTCGTTTTTGCTTGAGCTGGCGTGCACTGTGCATCTGCACTGTGGAAGGTTAGTGGCCGATTAATTCAGGAAGTGGTTAGAGTGGGAGGTAATTTCCTCAAGGATTCTGGTAAATTTGTTCTGAATATATTCTTTGACTGGGATGATATTCAGATCGGAATGAAGTACTGGATTAACCCTTCGAGGTCACTCTGGGGTCAAAATTGACCCCACCGAATATATTTTGTATGATTTTTGGGCTTTACAATTTTTTTTAGCCAAAAGGGATATTTTGTAAATTTGGTTAGTAGCATTGGCTAGGCGAGGAAGTAAAAAATCTGGCAGTATACGTTGTGACCTCTAGCTAGAGGGTTGTGAATCTCATGTGGGACACTTTTGACCCCAACGGAATTTTGACCGAATTTTGTTCTGTTGGGATAGCCATTGACCCCAGTGTGTATTTTGGATTTCCTCACAAGGTAAGTCAGATAATATCATAATTCACTTAATTTTCTCATAGAAAATAAGTATTTTTATAATCTTGTAGTCAGTAGGTATTTATTTTTCTAGACCACTCCTACTAGGTGACTAGAAGATTCTCAACTGGGTAAATGTGTCTAGTTGATGGGCTATCATAGGTCAGGGTTCATTTTGGTTCAAAAAATGGGTTGGGTTTTGCATTTTATGCATCTATAGGTAAGTAAATCCATAAATATATTTTTCTTGTAACTCTCCTGTTGTAGGAATGCTTGGATACCCTGAAGAGCCAGCTTCCTCGAGACCTGCTGAACAAGTTGTACGTGGGTGATGCTACATTTGCCCAAGATCTAACGATAAAAAGACGAGTCGGTCTCGTGTGTGAAGTGCACAGTCATACCGAAACGACGTGTGAAAAATGCAATTACTTATAACAAATAATAATTCCGTCGTGTTTTTAAAAACAACTTTTAAAAATACATTCATATTTCGTTTTTTATGTGTGCCTATAACTTAGATATAATCCTGCAATTACCTTTAATTATTTCGTCATACAAAATTAAAAAACTGAGATGATGAAAAATTGAATGCGGAATAAAAACATTGTATCAGTTTAGGTTAGAAAAAAGGAAGAGATGTGAAAAATGGGGTGAGTTCAAGGTATCGTGAAAACATTACTACTTACAACGTTACAGTTTTTTCTGACTATTCGACAGATAGTCAGCTTTGATAATTTGTTTTTAATTATAGTGCATCTTTAGAACCAAATTTTTAATGTTCATATGCCCGAAATTTTGATAATTTGAAAATTTTACTAAGAATGGTTTCAAGAAATTTTCTATCGAGAATGAGTCCAAGCTATACTTCACAGATTTTCCTTCTGGGACAGGTACTCCATGCAACAAGACAAAGCGGGCATTGATTTTTCGTTTGTAGGTGCGTTTGGTCTATTCACAACTTACGAACCGATTTTGATAAACTTTGCAGAAAATATTTTTTAGATAGATGTGGTTTAATGAAAAAATACAAATCATTAAATCAATCTCATCAGAAAATAGGTACGGCTCATTTCGTATTTCCGAAAAACTCCAGTTTTTTTATGTAAATATATATTTTCCAGCAAACCTGTTTAAGCCAGCGATTTGAACTTTTCAGGGGTTAATGTGTAGACCCAATGATTGATTTATGGCATAGAAATTTTTTCTGAAGCTTCTAGAAAAATAATTATTAGAGTTTTACTTGTTTAGGCAATTTGTTCAAATTTTGAAGGTAACTAATATGACAAACAGATATTGGGTGTTAGAAACATTTTCAGTTTTTTAATCGATTTTTCAGCACATATAAATAAATTTTAATTAATTTTTCTGCATACATTTTATAGTGAACTAGTTAATTGTTGATTAACTTTCATTGACTAAAATTTGGATTAAAAAATATAAATTTAATAATTTTTAGCCGTTTTAGCCGTTTTTGGCCATTTTTAGTGATGTTGTGAGTAACTTTTTTGAAATTTGACCAATTTAATGAGCTCAAAAAGTGTTAACCAACAAATTCATCATTTCGTTTGAAATGCTTGATTATTTATATTTATGATTACACAAAGGTTTATCATTTCTATATCAGATAGCTCTTCTATGCCGAACACTGGTTCGTAAATATTAAACACCGTTCATAATATATTTTAATACCGAAACTCCAGGCTTCGAGCCTCGCAAATCACCACACTGCATTTCATCACCAGGACCCCATAATTCAACGCTTTCTAGTAAAGTTGAGGAGCAAAACGATCTATGACTAAGTCATCTTTCCATCAAGTAGAAGGGCTGCATACACTGCATATTGTTTTGAAACTATGGTTGTTCTTTGCACATTAATTTAAATTAATATACCTATTTCAGAAGATTGATTAGAGACACATCAGTCTTGGAGAACCCTTAGCTGAAAAATTGTCTTCCGTATTTAATAACATTGTTCCCAATCCGGTCGAATGGCGCTCTATTCCAAATTTCAGGACCGTAGGTCAACTAGGACAGAATTTAGCCTGTAATATGATCCCTCACCTGAACACCACCTCCATAACTTGAAAATGTATTCTGTGTGTTCCAGAAGCGCTCAATTTCAAATTTCATCAATGTAAGTCTATTGGACAAGAAATTAGCACAAACATACGGACTGACAGACTGAACAAAAATTGAGAAAGTGGTACCAATCGTCTACAAATACCATGAAATCGAAAAGAAACGCAAAATTTCATGATTATATTGAATGTACAGACAGACTTAGGAACGATTTTATTTATATAGATTGAGGCCTTAAAACACATTTTCACAAATAATATTTTTATATGTGAAACCTACCTAATTTGTATTGCAGTTATTTAAAGCAATTTCCATGTACATTACTAATTTACCAATTCTAATTGCGAAAATACATATGTAGAAGTATTTTTTCTATGAGTAAAAATTTTGGTTTCATTGTATTCAGCAATTAATATTCCATTAGAAACCCTTCAGCGATAATTTTATCCTCCGCGTCTGACCACTCAATAAATAAAAAATTCAAAGAAAGCGTGGGCGCGCCGGGACATGGAAATCTCTACGTCCATCAAACTCCGAGCGCCCACTGGTATGTCGTTGGGAAAAGGTTAAAGTGTACATGTGAATATAGTCGATAGAAATTAGAGGTTTGTTCGAACACGTAGTTCTGAAGCAGTTCGGAATCAAACTGCAAAGGGAGGGGATGTGAACTGTTCAGAACTCTTAGTTCTGAACTCCCAGTCCGAACGCCATTTCGACTAGATCGGAATTGATAAACTACAATTTCATCTTTCCCTCTCTGAGTTCTTGAAACTCAACTTCGATCGTAACTCGCCACTGTTTCCTGGCAACCCTGGCTCTAAATTCAAATTTTTCTAGTATTTTCCAAGCGGAGTTCAAATTCCACGGCTGAACTTCAGTCGTAATATTCGTTCTTCGTTCTCAGTGCGCGTTCTGACAGTTCTTGACCTCATCAGAACTCGGACCGAAAATCCAAGGCGTTCCGGAACTTGTAGAACCGCGTTCTGCACTGCGAAAAATTTCAGAACGGTAACGGTAGAAGGGGCTGTCCCCCGCACCCCCGCGAGTACACGTCTTGTTCTAAAATGGTAAGCAAACTCTTGGTCATCGAATCTTGGCACGATTTCGTCGAAAAATGATGTAGACGAGATCCAACTACTACTTCAATATCGTCCTCATCGTCTACAAACCATGTAACTTCACCACCATCGTCGAAACTATTGCTTTCCGAACTTGACGAGCTACTAGTTGACATTTCGATGAAGAAATTCAAATGAAGAACAGCGAACAACAGAACAAAGCAAAATTTTATAGGGAAAACTACAGGGAACACGCAGCAACCAAAGCCGAAGAGAGCGTATTGTTCACTCCACGAGCTCTGAAAAATTGTGAAATGCGTATGCGTTAACTATGTCCTTGCGATGGAGTTCTGACAGTTCCGAAAAAATCGGGGACTGTCAGAACCGTTCTGAACTGGGTTCGCAAAACACTGCGAACGCCCCACTCGGCGTTCTTGGCGTTCCGGAACTGGTCGTTCTGGCATTGCGAACGACAAAACTCATCTTCGCTTGCCCAGAATCGTTCCCAACTGGCAAAACGCTCACAGAGAACGAAGCTATAATAATAATAAAGCATTATTATATTTGGGGATAGTCTTGTCATAGACTCTGACTAAACCGGTCGTAGATCGTTACAATCAAAAGTTCGCTGATTGGTCATGATGAAAGAATTTTCGAAGAATCCATCGGACAAATAATGTCTCATGGAACGGGTAAGCGTGTCCGTGGCATTTTCAACATCATGAATTGACGTTTAATTTCTTCCAAGCGCCCCGCAGCGAAAGTAATTTGCAAAGTTCGCGTTCAAATGGTTTTCTCGGAATGGTTTTCCTCGCAAGTACAAAAGGAACAAAACAAGGGCGATCGAGATTGGAAATGCCTTCCCGCCAGGAGTGAGCCCTTCGACCCGCCCTTTTGTCACTTGGTCGTGGGGGGTCTCTAATTATTCCTTTCGGGATTTGGGAAGACCCTTTTCATGATTAATGCGAGAGGCCGTGATCGGAGAGAGGTGGTGAGACACGATTCATCTTCCGCCGGTACCAGACTGACTGCCAAACCAGCCTCAAGGGATATGAACGTTGGGAGTTGGGGTTGTTAGTGCCCTCCAGCAAAGTCGAAACCCATACCGTTGGATCAGAAACAGGAAAAAAAGTCTGCCAACTTGAGTGTGGCACATAGCTTCCTCGTTTACTCATCGTGAACGTATAGATCATTTAAAACTTTTATATGATTTTGAAAAATTTCATAGCAAAAAAGATTAATGCAAGAAGTAGCGTGAAATGTCATAATTGGTCAATTAAGAAACGATAAAATTATGATCAATGTAACAATCAATGCGTGTGTGTGTGTGTGTGTGTGTGTGTGTGATTTACGTTATTGCAAGCACAGAGTGAACTGACGAGTTGAAAACATTGAAATAGGTACGGGACCATCTATGTACAACCTAACTCGCGCATTCTCTGTCAATTTCACCATATCGAATGAAAACAATGGAAATTAAGGTCGTTACAAGGATTTCACATAGGCGCATGCGCAATAGCTATCACTGATACAATCATGTTGGAATTGATATGACATGATCAAATCGTCATCTCCCAACTATCATTAAAATTCGAGCGAGATCGGACGACTAGGGCGTGAAAAATGGAGTATAATGGAATTTACTATTTCCCATCCGCAGAGTCAAGTATTGATTTGGCAACAATGAAACTGACAGGGGACTGTTTGCCCCATAGCTCACACATTCCCTGAAAATTTCATCCAGATCGGATAAAAATTGTGGAAAATAAGCTTGTTACAAGGATTTCATCTAGGTGCATGCGCAATAGCTATTAATGATACAATCATGTTGAAATTGATATAAGATGATCAAATTGTTATACCGCAACTATCATCTAAATTTGAGCGAGATCGGACGACTAGGGCGTGAAGCTTGGTACAATTTACGGTTGTGCATGTTGTTGAGTCAAGAACGATGAAACTGATAGGGAACCGTCTACCCCCTAGCCCGCACATCCCCTGACCATTTCATCTAAATCGGATGAAAACTGTGGAAAATAAGCTTGTTACAAGGATTTGCCGACGCAAGACTGACACACACACACGCACACACACACATATACGGGGTGACTTATGGGAAACTGACGTTTTTCAAATGAGTCAAACTCTTTTGATGTTCAAGAAACAAAAATTTTATTTTTACAAAATGAAAGGTCTACCATTTAATGTGCATATTCAGGGATGAGAAACTATGTCCATCAGGTGGTGGCCATCCTCTTGAATACAGGTTTCAAGTCACCGCCGGAAATCTTCCATCACCCGGGCCAGTAGCTCTCCATCAATGTAATTCACCTCTTCAATTCCATCAAAGTGCGAGGTTCGCGTACATAACGCGTTCCTTCAAGTATCCCCACAGAAAGAAATCACAAGAAGACAAGTCTGGGGACCTGGGGGCCACAGCTCACACCGCCAACGCATCCGAACATGTTCCCTGGGCATGTGATTTCCCGTTTTGGTGATGAGCTGTGGTCCCCCAGGCCCCCAGACATGTCTTCTTGTGATTTCTTTCTGTGGGGATACTTGAAAGAACGCGTTTATTACGCAAACGTCGCACTTTGATGGAATTGAACGATGCCATTACAGAAGAGGTGAATGCCAATGATGGAGAGCTACTGGCCCGGGTGATGGAAGATTTCCGGCGGAGACTTGAAACCTGTATTCAAGAGGATGGCCAGCACCTGATGGACATAATTTCTCATTCCTGAATATGCACGTTAAATGTACATTTATAATAAATATTAGATATTAACCTTTCATGTTGTAAAAATAAAATTTTTGTGTCTTGAAAATCAACTGAGTTTGGCTCATTTAAAAAAAAAAAAAAAAAAAAATATATATATATATATATATATATATAGAAAAGAGGGTTTTTGGGTGGTGACCAATCTAGTCTTGTGGTTGGATGGAGGCTTTTATTGTTCCATATATATAAAAACGACGTTTCGGCTCTGGATCTGAGCCCTAATCATGTTTGTGTATCTAGAGAATTGAAGAAACAAAGATAACGTGATAGAGTACGGATTGTTGTTACATGAATTATGCAAAGAATGTAGTTATTGGTAGGTAGGTACTTACATATCGCCTGGTAGGTAGTTACTAATTATAACCAGGTATGCATTGTAAAATGCTGAACAGAAATAGAAAACAATGGTTCCTGTCAGCTAGGGAATATAAACAACATAACAGTTAGTGTTTGCTACTAACAGGATGACATTGCAACATGGCGGATGAGTAGTGGTGACAAGGTTGGTGACAAGATTCCTTGTCAGGACTGTGAAGCCATTTACGTAGGTGAAACGATTCAGCTAGGTTCAGAAAGAATGAAAGGACACAATAGAGATAATTTAATAGCCTTACAAAAAAATAGCCCAGACTCATTAAACGACTATTTTGCACTGCACTAGCCAAACATGTTGCTGTCACACATCACAATCCTAATGTGGGAGATTGGAAAATTTTGTTGTTTTGAACAGAATTTACAAAAACGTAAAGTCAAAGAGGTAGCTTATATGATACAAAACGAAGATAAATGCATTAACCACAAAAAGGACAATAAAGGCCTCTCAGCAGTTTACAAAAAACTCCTCCAATAAAATTTCTCCAAATCAACCTTTAGTTACCAACCTTATCAACCTTATATGTATTGTTTATATTACAGTCATAATAGCCCATCCATAGATTATATTGTTCGTTCGTCTATCAATATTTTGTAACTATTAACTTTTAAGCAAAAGTACCTACCTATACACAATTTACTTGTACTATTAGTAGAGTATTAATCAACTACCACAACCACCACCACCACCACCACTACTCATCCGCCATGTTGCAATGTCATCCTGTTAGTACTCGTAGTAAACACTAACTGTAATGTTGTTTATATTCCCTAGTTGACGGGAACCATTATTTTCCATTTCTGTTCAGCATTTTACAATGCATACCTAGTTATAATTAGTAACTACCTACCAGGCGATATGTGAGTACCTACCTACCAATAACTACATTCTTTGCATAATTTATGTAACAACGATCCGTACTCTATCACGTTATCTTTGTTTCTTCAATTTATTCTCTAGATACACAAACATGATTAGGGCTCAGATCCAGAGCCGAAACGTCGTTTTTATATATATGGAACAATAAAAACCTCCATCCAACCACAAGACTAGATTGGTCACCACCCAAAAACCCTATTTTCTATCGAACTGCAAAAAAGTGAAAACTCGAAAATCCTTTTTTGAATAGCAAATTATTATTTAGAAAGAGTTTTGTGCCATAAAATTGGTAATTAACAATTTCTTTTCACTCAATGTGTTCAATTTTCAAAACAATGTAACATAACATTGTGCGATAATTTAGGAAAATTCGCTCATACGATCTGCATGACTGGAACTTTTGTTTTCTAACTGATCTGTATGGATCAGTTCTTTTTCACCTCCTTGCCAGTTAGCCGTATGTTGGACAAGGGTTTTATACGCCGCGAAAGATAAATTCTCACCCATTCCCTCCAACCAGCCTTCAACGGTCATAAAAGTCATTGACCCTCTCATTTGAATACACCGATAACGAACAGAATTTCGCCTTTTTCCGATCCCGCTCCGAACCAGCTCGTTTCAACTCCATAGACGTCGTTTTTAGAATGAAATCCGCCCGTACCACCCGTTTTCACGTGATAAACGCACCCATTCTGCTGATCGGAGTCTTAACGCATGGCCAAGTTTTACAAATTACCCAGACCCCGAGCCAATCTTATTTCCGCCTTCCCCCACTACCTTTTCCTTTTCTCCCCCCACACCCAGAAAAACATTTTAATGTTTCCGTGATTTATTCGACCCTGTTTGATTCATGCGCTGGCAAAGGTTTGTGGGTCCTCACTTTTCCCGTGCCTTCCACGCGGTTTTTTCACCCCCTGAGAGAGGGGAAAACGGGGGTCGGGCGAACGTTGGAACAACGATTTTATATGTTTTTAGCCCGTCTTTTCCCCTGGGGTGATTTGCGATCTACCACCTTTTTACGGGGCTCTGCGTTATAACCGTCGTGATGGAAATTTTCTACTGTCCATCTCTCTGAAATTAATCAATACAGGACATAATGGCGGGTGGGATCGTTTTTAACCGGGTTCCTTTGTTGAAGCTGTGGATTCATTTCACCACGAAATATTGTACATTACCCAACTTTTCGTTATAACAAAAATAGCATAGTTCCTAGGAAATGCATTATTAATGCTCAAAACATGAATGATATTAACATACTATGTTTTTTGAATTGCAGTGTGTGGGAAACTCGATTGTGTGATAGAGGTTTTGTCGGCCGTGATGTTGTTCATAGTTGTATATAGTCGTGATTCGGCCCAAGGAGAAAGAAATAACCACAATATCTTTGTAATAATCGTAATGATGTTTCAGTCACCATTCTGGGATCATCATCAGATAAGTTAGAAGCTTTGCCTTCAAAGAGGACAGTGTCAAAAACAGGAGGTTTTATGAACCTTATAAAATCGCTGGTGCCAACAAGCCAGGGAAGAGCCAAAACAATTTCATTTGGGGAAATAGTATTGAGAAACAATATTTTGGTTAGCAATTTTAACGGGCCAAAAACCAGATGCATAAGACAAAAATTGCTGAAACAGAGAGGAAAAAATATAAACAAAACTACTGTTTAACATTTGGCGTCTAATCAATGGAATGATGATGGTCACAGAATGGTAATGGTCACAGATATTGTAATTATTTCTTTCTGCTAGGGCCGAATCCCGACTATATACAACTATGTACTTCGATTGTGGTATTTAATGAAAAACTGGTTGAATGAAGATGGTAATTACCGGCCAGCACCTAGCGAGATGTATTCGCTCCACGAGCAGAGGACAATTAAAGAGGAGGGAGAGATTGCAATTATTGCTGAGATCGCTGCCCCATGAGACGTCAAGACCTAGTCATAGGCGAAATTAGTTGCTTGTGCAAGTCTAACACTCCACCTTGCAATGGTAAGGTTAACTTGAGGTTAAATTATTGCAATGGGGTTAAATTATTGTTATTATTATTTTTTTCCCTTGGTAGATTACAAAGGTTCATTTTTGAAAATAATTAACCAATATGGAAACAAATTTCGAGGGGTCTACATAGATGAAAATATAAAATGTGATAGGCAAATCAGAAAAACAAATAATAAATCACGGAAAATGATTTATGTTTTTGTCAAATTAAGAATATTCTTGAACATACGATTCCTAAAGAAGGTGCCTTAGTTGGTTCGGTATTGCTGTATTGAAGAAGTGCTTATATGCAACGGCGTATAAACCGGTAATTGTTTCCCCAGAAAATAATTATTTGCATAATAGCGTCATCTCACTACCGAAACCCGTCGTTACCTTTATTTAGGAAAATGGACACTCTCCCATTTATGAAACTGACGGGAGCCAGGTGTATAAATCACATGCTGAGAGAGAATGCATTAACCTTTCCAACTCATCCAATTAACATAAGGTCAAAAGATATATCTTTCGCTTTGACTCTACCAAGGTACCAAACCACCCTAGCGAAGAAGCACTACAGATACAGGGCAGTTCATTGTTTCAACAAATTGACTACTGAAAATAAAAAGCAACTGTTGAAGGGAAGAAAAACTGGGTTTTCACATTTTTATCAAAAATTTACTTAAAGTATTTGTAAATGAACTTTTCATTGTGTAAATTGAATGATTTCTTGATTACAATACTATGTGTAATGAAATATAGCATTTCCAGACCAAATACAACCTTTTCCAGACCAAATTAAACCTTCCCCAAACCAAATTAAACCTCCTCCAAACCATATTAAACTTTTTCCAAACCGAATTAAACCTTCTTTAAACCAAATTAAACTTTTTCCAAACCGAATTAAACTTTTTCCTCAGCAAATTAAACCTTTTCCAAACAAAATTTAACTTTTTCCGAACCGGATTAAACCTTCTCCAAACCAAATTAAATCTTTTCCGAACCCAATTAAACTTTTTCCAAACCTAATTTGGTTAGGAAAAAGTTCAATTTGGTTTGGAAAAAGTTTAATTTGGTTTCGGAAAGGTTTAATTCGGTTTGGAAAACTTGAAACTTGATTGCTGAAATTCGAGTTGAAGCCTCTTGGGGACTGATGGGGAAAAATGACAAGGTAACTGGTAAAAATGACCCGCAGATGTGGGTCCGTACAATGCACGGGTGACCGGATGGTCTAAATAAAAATCTTCATTTTTCGGGGATAACCATGGAATCATGATTTCAATGCCCTTCATCTTACCGGCAGTCCATTTTTTCGGAGGAAGGGTAGCGGACTGAAGGACCGCTGTCTTTCGTAATTGTCATGCAGTCGTAAAAACTGTTTAACGACTTTAGCACAAACATGGTCAAAATTCTCTGTTTTTATTTCACCCCCTACCGTTATCAGACCAGAAGATTGTTTTTGTTTTGGGAAATTTAAGATTTGCTGTATAAGTAGTTATGAAAACGGGTGCCGATTTCGTTACAGCCCGAATTCCATCTGTCTCGTCCCAAAAGTGAAAAGTCTTCATCGCGGCTATCGTCAATATGAATCCCAAGGTTGACACACGTCAGTTGTCTGCTACAATACATTTTTGATGTGGGTAAAGTTAACTTGAAGCAAATCTTAATTTTCACTTTTTATATTATTAGTTCGTCCCCGTGTAAAAAACAACAATTGGGGGATCATGAAGGAAGCATAGCAACGCAAGTTTGTACAACAGAATGGGCACTTAGGTTTGTTTGGTTTGAAATTGATCAACGAACTGCTCGGAGCTCTACTATCGCTCAGAAACTTCATGAGCAGTTTACTAATGGCATATAAGGTCGGAATTCGTTAAAAAATAAATTTCTCAAAAAATGGCACTTAGGTTGTTTAGCATATGGCGGTCTTCAATTATCAATGTCGATTTTTGCAACCACTTTTTCTTGAAAATGACTAGCTGATCATATTTTCGAACCATCCAATGAAATTCGGCCCAGTTGTTCTCGAGTTGAAGCCCTTTTACGAAAATGCACATACATACATAAACGGAAAAATTGAATACTATAGATCCGTTTTTATTATTATTATTATTATTTATTTATTTTTAAACTAGATACGCTAAAAATTAGTAGAACGATGAATAATTTGCGAAAATTGGAACAACTAACTGTATATGGCATTATTGATGATTATTGGGACATTTGATGAGGTGGAAACGGCACTAAACGTTTTCATTTCAACCGTCAGGAAGCTAATGGGAGCAAACAAATGGAAATATCCCAACCGTTAGTGCGAGACGAGAGAAATGACCTGTCAGATCACCCACGTATGCTGTCGGAATGGGTTTCATCAATTTTAAAATAATCAACTTCTTCTCTCGACATTTTTCTTAATTGTAATGATATAAGTAATTTCTGTTTGTATCCACACACAAGTCTAACCTTTGGTATGCAGTGTGAAACCCGTAGATAAGGTACTTTTGATCCAATTCCTGGTATGGATATTCAATCATTCAATTTCAACATTCCAGTAGGTAAGCAATTATGTCCAAATTATCGAACATACACATTTTTAATCAAAAATACCTTGTTTCCTTATTATTTATTTCTTATATCCTTATTATTATTTATTTCTTATATCCTTATTAATTTCAATTTCTTTTCTTTTCAAAGCCATTTATATATATATAATTTAAATTATTAGGTACTTGAAGCAATTTTTTGCCACTTTTCAACTTAATGAAAGGAACAAAAAAATATTGGCAATTTTTGATCTCCAAAAGATAAGAAAATTGCCAGGGGATATGGAGTTACATACGAATGATACCTACATAAAAGTGACACTAAAGATCAATGAACCGAGAAAAAAATCAAATCAAGTCCAAAAGATAATATTGAAAAACGTCTGCCAAGTTGGGTGTGGCCCATCCTCGGTTACCTATAATCTTCTTCCAACTATCATCCAAAATGTAAGCGAACTCGAACGACTAGAGCGTGAAAAGATAGAACATGGTGGAATTTACGTTTGCGCATGCGCAGCATGAAGTATTGATTTGGTAACAATGCAACTGATAGGGGACCATCTACAACCTAACCCTCACATTTTCTGTCGATTTCATCCAAATGATTCGGATGAAAACAGTTGAAATTAGGGTCGTTACAAGGATTTCACATAGGCGCTTGCGCAGTATCTCTTAATGATACAATCATGTGGAAATTGATATGGAATGATCAAAGCGGACGACTAGGGCGTCAAAAATGAAGCATAATGGAATTTACGTTTGCGCATGCGCAAAGTAGAGAATTGATTTGGCAACAATGAAATTAACAGGGAACCGTATTCTTTCTAGCCCGCACATTCCCGGAAAACTTTATCCAGATATTGTTTTGTACGAATCAGTCGGGATGTGGCTCAGGGAAAAATGAATTAAATTACTTCATTTATTATTTTATATGATGACGTTTCGTCCTCTAACTGAGAACATCTTCAGATTTCTACACGGACAAAACAGGCATTATATGTTACACAGGAAACACAAAACAAAAAATAAATAAAAATTAATTTAAACAAAAAACTTACTGGTGTGACCAGGAAAAAATGCATAAACATCCGAATAACGGATTTGTCAGAAACATATAGAGGTTCACCTAAGGAAAACAAACCAAATATAAAAAGTAAAAATATAGGTAGATAAAACGTTAAAATATAATTAATGGATAACAATAATAAAGTATAAATATTAATCAGAAATTAGCAAGGTAAAACAACAAAAAAAATTTATTGGTATAAAAGGGTGAACCTTCTTGCTGGGAAGTAAGAACTCACCAAGTCAACAAAATGTCAATAAAGCAATAAAAGAATGGATGGATAGTTATTATAAATGAGAAAAAGTAAAGGAAGGAAAGATAGAAACGAAAAGGAAATACAAATGAAAATCGTCCACATCCATTGGTCAACAAACTGTAAAGTAACCATTGCTACCAACAACAAAAACGAAATAACAATTCCTGAAACATCACTGTTAAACTATTCTTCACAAGAGAAAAGAAAAACAATAATCAAGTACGTAACTCAAAAAATTATAAAAATTGAGTCTGGTAGAAAGAAATAATTAGCTGATGGCGTAAACAATCAAAAATAGAGAAAAGATAGCACAGAGTAAGATTGGCATGGAGGTGAAAAGAGAGCATGGAGTCTAGAAGGCACAAAAAAGGAGAGAACGAAGCAAGTAGGAAAGCAAAAAGTAGGGAGAAATTTACAACTATTATCACCTGAGATAAAACCTAGCTATTAATTGATGTTGAATGTGTTAGTGTAAGACACAGAACACTTTTGGAAATCGGTACAAGTATTAACTGTGTTAGGAGTAATATTGTTAAAAACTGATTCTGCAATCAATCTGCGCGGCTCGAAACTTTCTCTAGCTCTAATTTTAAATTTATCAAAATTAAACATATGTCCTGTGACAACTGAATGACTCTTCAATCCAGATTTGTGAGCAGAACCTGTGGCTACATCCCCCTTATGGCCAGTAGCGCGTTTAGAAAAGAACTGTTTGGTTTGGCCGATGTATCTTTTATCACAACCTGGTGCGTTACAAGGGACATCGTAAACAATATTAGAGGAAGAGAATAGAGGTACTGGGTCCTTCAATTTGGAAAAAAGGCTGTCAAGGCGATAGCTAGGTTTGGAACCAAATTTGAAATTAGGGAAAGACTTTTGAAGAGTTTTTGAAAGGCCCTCTGACAAACCTGGGACCCTCTGACAAACCTTATCCCGACTAATTCGTACAAAACAATAAGTACTTACGGCCGACCAAACTACCAATATTTATCCAGATAGGATGAAAACTGTGAAAAAATAAGCTTGTTACAAGGATTTCATATTGGCACATGCGCAGTAGTTATTAATGATACAATCATATTGAAATTTATATAAAATGATCAAACTGTCATTCCCTTTTCTGGCAGGGAAACACTGTCTGGCAGCAGTGTTGGGCATAATCTTATCGTCGAATACGAATACGATTGTAATCGCGATATATTATTCGTTGATTCTGAGTCAGCTGCGGTTATATTCGTATTCGCGCCATCGTATACGTGTAATCGTATTCGTCTGTCGGCGATTACACGAATACAACCCATAAAAATGCGTCACGGTCATCAATTTCAATAGGGCGTCTCCTCCTATAATATGCGAACCATTGCTAATATTACCTAGCTTTTGAAGGACGTCCTTAAAGCGAATTCAACGATTGGAGCCCAACCTATTTGTCTCAAATCTATTTCAATAGGAAGTTCCTCTGAATCTAGGTAATATGAGCAAGGCTTCGTTCTCTCAATTATTTTGGACCATTTTGAACAACTTTGGTACGGTCTCTCTCTCTCTCTCTCTCTCTCTCTCTCTCTCTCTCTCTCTCTCTCTCTCTCTCTCTCTCTCTCTCTCTCTCTCTCTCTCTCTCTCTCTCTCTCTCTCTCTGTCTGTCTGTGTTTCTCTCTCTCTTCTGTAGGTAGCAATACGGTCTGGCTCTTCACAGAAAAATGTAAATATATAAGAATGAATGGAGCATGTTTCATCCTGATTGACTCTTTCGACTCTTTAATATTCGCAATCGGTCTTGAGTTTGGATAGAGGCTCAGACTTTAATGTTTATCAAAAGAGCAAGCGATATCCGGGATGGATCCGGGCCGGAGGAGGTCTCCAGCCTTCATCTCTCCCTTTCATTTGCATTCATATTCCCTTGAAAGGTCTGGGATGTTTGATCGAATCACCATTTCACGGGATCCGTTGAAGGGAGATTTATCGCTATTGGTGGTAGAGATATCAAGGGGAAAAAGTCATTTCATTCACGGTGAAAGAAACTTTTCGATGAAATGAAACTCGAAAATAATTGAACTGGCCTGATTCACGAATAGATTATCAGATAAAACAGCTAAGGTCCAATCTACATCATTGTAGAGCGTAGAATTCGTGATGTTGCGTACCCACATGTACATATTGCATAATCCATCTTACAGTTCTGCTAATTGCTTGTGCTGCTAGAGACTACATTTTTGGACACAACAGAGTTTGATAGATACAATTATTTGGATCATGAACCTACTAGATTTGCTTTCCTAGAAACCAAATTTCAATTTCCTTGGTGTCTGAGTTTTAGAGTCATTTCGTCTTTCTATAAAAATCATTCTAGTCTATAATAGTATTATTAATACTGCATTAACAATTTTTCCTGAATGAATTTCAATTTACCTTTAAATTGTTCAAATCTACTACAGGATTCCTCTCATTTGGAGACCGATTCAAGATTCAATCTTTGGTACCTGAGCCATTTGTAGAGCTTTTTCTACTGTATGATCTGTCAATGATGTGTTGGCATAATTGGGAATGTGGTTATATTTGTAATTTTCTAACTTTTCTTGGTTACTACCGCTTGGGCCTGCAGCTATATTTGATCGTGTAAAATAGGTAAATGTTTTATTAATACCTAATAAAACCTTCTTTTTTAACCAATTGGTTGAGATTTGCTTCTAATACCTATCTAAAGAAACCAGTAATCATTTTGAAATCAACGGAAAGCCTCTTTAGAGTACAATGGTATCTCCCAGTATCCTCTGAGCATTTTTCAGAACACATGGTGGCAATGGGCAAAGTCAATAATTTTATCTCCCTTACACTTTTAGCATGGAACATGCTTTAGCCTTCAGCTAACTGCCCGAAAACGTAACGCGGAAGTCACGAATTTTTCTTATGATTTTCACGTACAACCAAGCCGGTGCTGGGGAAATGAAACTTCTTCAGTTTTCATCGGACAAAAATCGTTCTCCATTCGTTGGAAAGCTCTCGATTCATCACGCATTTCTTTCGTACTTTTTCTTCTATTTATGTCATAGTTTTATATTCATTTATGTTATAAATTGATATATTAAACGATTCCGCTTGTTTTGTTGTCACTTGTTTGAGAAGTTAATCTTGGTTATCGTAATTGTAGACGCGCACCATAACAGAAAATTAACTTCCTAGGTACATCCTTCTAATTTACGATTTCTTCAAATCCCGAATTATTTATATATATATATATATATATATATATATATATATATATATATATATATATTTTTTTTTTTTTTTGCTCCCTCACTACCGAAGGTAGGAAAGCTTTGTATTCGTAATTGAAGTCGAAATTTTGTTCCCCAAAATCTAAATTCCCACTAGCTTTTTGCATTTCAGAGCTTGCTGATCAATTTTGGTGCCGTGTCTGTCTGTCTGTCTGTCTATGCCCTTGTCACGGCCAAATCTATGCTGTACTGTACCAAGTTTCAGTTCGATTCTGATGAAATTTTTTGGGATTGTGCAAGTTAGCTCCTAGATGGTTCCCTATAATTTTCGATTCCGTCGAATCAACAGTCTGTGCGCATGTGCAAACGTGAATTTCTCATCACGTCGACTTGCTTGGGTGCCACATTTAAGACATGGATCCTGATTTAGCGCTCGAAAACAAACATGCCGAAACAAATATAGTGCAGCGAATCCTCTGTCGTTCTCTAGAATTAAATTTTTCTTTACCCGACCATTTAAAAACACTGATTGACGTGTGGAAAAGTTCTAAACATTTTTTTCTCCATCCACAATACCTCACAAATTACTGATCACTCCAATGGAAAAGCTATAAAAGGTCCTATTCAAACTGCGCGGATGGACTAAGTTTGTAATTGGCGCTCCGCATCGGAATTACTTCCTCGGTTGAATAGATGGAAACGGACGAGCGAGGAAAAAAACGGGAAAAGTTCATCTGAGCTATAACACGGTTTTGGCGTATACCAACTTTAAATTCGTTTTGCATCGGCAACGAAGTATAACAATTCTTTTGATGATTTCTTTCTTTTGAATCTCCATTGCTCGTGCTGCAAGAATGTTGAGTTCACTCTACCCTCATTTCGTTCGTCAAACTAATTTGTTTGATCGTCCAATTGGACTCGATCAGCTTTCGCGTAAAGAAAAGATTAAACGGTAATACTAGAAATGTTGCCCCACGAGCAACCTAACTACTGAAATATTTATTGATTTTCACTTCCGTCTTTTCACCATAAGATGAGGGGAACCAACCTATAAAAATGGCGTACCATTATCCTTCCAGCCATTCCTAAGATATACCTAATGGCTGAAAGATCATCATTTTGTGAAATATTGATGTGGAAATAATGAAACGGGGTTGGTTTTGTATCTGTAATACTATTTTCACGAATATGGCGATTTATCAACCATTTTATTGCCATTGATGTGAATGAAATTTATACCACCTGGTAAGTTTATGCAGTCTTGTGCCAATGGTACTCGTAGTACACAATTTCCGTCTCTCTCTAATATTAGTATACCAACACCTCTGCTTCCTTGAAACCTTCAGGGGAAAGGTCATTATATTTTACTTCAAGGATTATTTTTTAAGGGTCCAACGACTGATGGTTAACTCTTTTTAATTCTCTAGCCTTCAGAAACTGTTTGTTTCCTTCGTCAGGAGAAATGTTTACATTTTCTTCACAAATTCCTCAAGAGGAGGTGAGGAGGAGGTTTTTGAAGAAAATTAAGCTATTGCTTTCGCCTCAAAATTTGTAGAATGTGATTTTTTGAAAAACTTTTATGCAGAAATCCGTTTCAGGCTATTCTGAATCATATTCTGAAGTTTAACGCATTTTTTTATGTATGTATGTATGTATGTATACAGTATATATGTATGTGTCATTCCAGACGATAACTGTCCGTAGAATTGGGCTAGAAACTTCAAACAAATTTTAAAATGTTAAGGACACAAAACGAAAGTTCAAGTTCGTTGGCCAGCATCTTCGGGTTGAAATTTTCAAAAATGTAGTCAAAAATTTCAAAATAGCCTGTTTTTTACGATTTGTTGTGCGAAATAATTTTTTCAGCATACTAACATGTGGTATATTCGGAATCAGCGTAAAATTTCATATAAGAATATGTATCAAGTTTTCAAAATTCAAATGTTGCAAAATCAGTCAAAAATCGAAATAACCGAAGATTTCTTCAAAAATTCGCTCATGGGGTCATGCTGCATGACTGGACATTTACTTTTTTTTTTTTTTTTGCTTGGAAGGGCCATTCAATGACCTCTGTAAATTTTTCCGATTTCTATTCATGTTAACTGCAAACAGCTCAAAATACTATATTTTCCAGATATCTCCAACTAAGGACGCTTCCGAAGCTTCCCAACGAAATCCCTGAACCAAAGTTAATGATATTCGGCATCAAAAATCATACATCAGCTATTATTTAATAATATTAATTTTCTTCCCGTTTTCGTGCTCAGCTGTATGGGGAGGAGTTTTGAAAAATTGGTCAAAATCCATCTTAACCAGTAGGAATTTGGAATCTCATTGGCTGTTTTGTAAAGTACAGTATAGGTTCAGATGTGGTAGAGGAGTTGACCAGGTTGTTTGCTTTGACAAGAGTGACCTATATCGGCTGAGAGATAGTGAGAAGAGGGTAATTCTCCTGAAAAATGCGCATTTGGCTAGGCAAATTTTTCAGTTTTTAAAATGGCTAGAAAATTCAGAAAGAAATGATTTTGTAAGCTATCAATAATCAAAATGGACATATCTTAAGGGCCGCTGAGATTACCCATTCATCGCCTCACAATTTCAATTTCAAAATTTTGATGGACAGCCTAGTGACGAAGTGAACCAGACGAGCGACGTATTAACTTGCCTTCAAGGATGTGAAATGACATTGATTTGCTAGGCTTTGACTGCTGAAATGATGTTTGTGCCTCAGCTCAATGTGGTGGATCAGCTGTTTCTGAGCGTGTCAACTCATTCTACTTGTCGTCAAGGAGACAGATCTTGACAATCGGGGAATATAAAAACGCGCACTTGAATATGGATTATGGAGTAGTTCAGGGTGGGGCAATAAGTGCTAGCCTCTTTCTAATAAATATAAAAGAGTTACATTGCCTAGAAATTCGTTATTATACAAGATATTTTTATTTTCCGACGATACAATAACACCTACTGATTTCTGGGGAGACTTGGAATGACGTAGGTACTTATTGAAGCACGAAATGCGCTGAATATCCTCTAGCGTTAGTTTTTGCACAATGTGTTAACTTTGTTTACCGCTCGAATTTGTGGTTTTAGTTCCTGCGACCGCCGTAGCTCCGTAATGTGAGCAGCTTTTCTAGTGAGTCAGTCTGCCGAAATCCGTGTTACAAAAGAAAGTGCCGTTTTCCAGTAATTGCGATTTGGTTTTGATCAGGACGGGAACACATTCGGTATGTAATTTTTTCATGAGGTATATAATACATGTTTTAATGTTCTGTATGTAGGTAAACCTGCGTTTTTACTCATTGAACCAGTAATACAAAAGGGGTCAGTTTCCCACTAACATCAGCGAACATTTGGTCTTTGGAGCTTAATTACCCCACGCGGGTTCTCCTTCAAGGATATTTTCAATTGATTTTCAACTTCATCCTCCCACAACCAGTCGCATCTACAATCATTTTCAATCACATTTCGTCGTTCCGCATCTTTCCGCAGCAAAAAACAAACAGTTAACGCCATTACAGGTACCTGAGTTAATCAGTTGTTATTTTGAGTTTGGAAGTGAAAGTGAAGTAGGTAACTACCAGAAGTTTCAACTTGGTTGTCATCGTCAGCCATATTGCATTGCATCGTTCGCCTAGTTGATGAAATTACTACGCATGCGCCAGAATGCGTTCCAACCAATATTTCGCACCACTGACGTCATCAACCTTTCTTTACTCCTCGCTCTCACCTTCTGTAGAGTCGCCCGCTTTTTTGTCTTCCCGCTTTGCGTTTTCACCCACATCGCTCCGCCCCACTTTGAACTATTTCACCTGTTTGTCATTCCTACCCCTTTTTACTTCTAGCCCTTCGCCTATCGTCGCTTCCACCCTTCCCTTCCGTTCGTTGACCCAAATACCTAATTTCCTATGCATGCTATAATATGTCATTGCTAATGAGCAGCGTACATTTCTACCTATAACAATATTTCAAGGATGGCAAGATGGCTCCCCTTAGAATCGTGCCACTTCCAGTTTCTCTTTAGACAACTTGTTCAATGCCGCTAATGACCCTTCTGGTTGAGGTGCGTCTTGAACCTTAGAAAAAAAAAAGTACAAATAATAGGTGCTTATAGAATAAGTGGGTTCCTATTTAACAACACAAGTGTCTCCAGTCACTTATTTATACTATTGGAGTGGTCCTTCAAGTACTTGTCATTTTTAACACATATTATTGTTGGCTGTGTTTGATCAATCAGCCCGTTCATCACGTTTAGGATAATCGGCACCTATTTCTCAGGAGTTTGCCCCATCCTTACGTAACATCTGGGATTTTCTCAGTCAAAGATTTGACTATTGTCTGATTTTTTTATGATTGTTTGTTAAGTTTGATTTGACTCATAGTTAGTAGATATTTAATGGAACTTTTTGAAGTGGATAAAATTGAAGGGGAATCTTCAGTCAAATTGCGAAATCTTGTTGACAATTCCTTGAAACACATTCGAGCACTTGAATCCATGAAGCTTCCAGTTAACCAATAGGATGTTCCACCAGTTCACATCCTTTCTAAAAAAATTAGATTAAAAACCCCTGTGGGAATGGGATTTCCTGTGTGACAAGGACACTTTTCCAACTGTCAACGTGTTAATTAGTTTCCTTCAAAATCGAGCCACCGTTTCGGAGGCAATGGAACCTGCCCCATACAAATAAATCTTCTGAACAAAAAGTACAATTCAGCTACTGTCGCTGACCCTGATTTCTCAAAAACTCTCTTTTGTAATTTCAATCGTCAGATATACACTTTTTGTAAGTTCTTATCAGCTAGCCTCTCAATCACACATGCTATGATAGCTAAAATAGGACTGTGCACCGATTTCCTAAGAGGTAGTCATTCCCCAGAGCATTGTAAACATATTGGTGATTATGCATGCATGCATTACAGGGACGTCCCTAGTGAGAATGATAAAAAAGGAAAACAACAAAAATATCCTGATTTTTGGGAATTACCCCCCCCCCCCCCCATGTACCCCCTCCACCGACAGTAAATTTGAAACTCCCAAGATTGCATAACTGGACTAACATCTGGATCGAACATATAATAAAAAGTGTCGTGGAAATCAGATGAATATAGTTGAAATATCAAGATTTATCGCTCCTTCCCCCTCCCTGATCACCTCCTTCCATCACGGAATTCGAAACTCCCGACATACTTTCCAAAACAAGGCAAAATTAATCATTGAACAAAAAAAAAGATGATGATTTATTACTATTACCCTCTCCATTCACTCCCTTTCATAATGAAATTCGGAACTTCTGATACCTATACCTTCCGAAACTAGACCGAAATCATTTATGATAATAACAAACAAAAAATCAAAAAAATCGGACGAGAATCTTTGAAACTCCATGATTTATCAATATTTTCCCCCTCCATTCACCCTCTCCCATGATGATAATTGAAACTCCTGTCCAAATCAATTACAAATTCGTGTAGGTACAAAATAAGAATCATCACGGAAATCGGTCGAGATTAGCAGCTTGAGCAGAGCTTGAAATAATCGGCAATTACCCCCTCCACCATGACAGCAAACTATCCTCTCCACCCCTAGATTTGTTGCACAACTAGACTAAAATAGGAATCGACAATGAAGACTATGTAAATCGCATGGAGACTTTGGCAAGCAGTTGAAAACTAAATCCTTTCAATTTGGCTCGATCTTATTCAGTTTTATAATAAATTAAAACTATACGTACACGTATAATGCCTGACTCGTACGAACTAAATCACTCGCGACGAAGTTGTGGAAACCCATTATAAAACGGAAGTTAGTGAAAAACGTTGTCTATTTCCACGAAAAATAAAGAGTTACAATGTTAAATCGATTCCGACGGTTAGGCCATCATCAGTAACAAACAATAACTGAAGACACATTAGAAAGGACACAGGTTATATAGTGCCAGGTGAAGGGAGATTGAATCCCATTGGTCGAGAGAAAGGAAAGGGGCAGGAGGTACAACCAATCAAGTGCATACAAAGTGAAAGAAGGGATTATAGCTAATCAGATGAAGTGAAAGGGGAAAATAACTAAATATGGTTTCAACAGTGTTAAGGGATAATTCCAAGCTTTACAGAAATGGATCTATCAGTGGTGAAATGTATTGAGGTATATCCTCATTTAAACATTTGTTACCAGACCTGTCACTTTTGATAATTTCGTATTTTTCAAGTACATTCAACATACCTCCCTTTGGGCAAAAATGAAGAAATTCTACAAACTGTCTGTCTGTCAAATAAAAATTGTAACTATGATTAGATTCCTTAAGATGTTTTGCAAATGTAGACTTACTCTTATTTTCCCTGAAATCCTCCATATGCTCGTCTATTCTTTCTCTAAATTTCCTACCAGTCTGACCGCAATATTCGTAGCCACAAGAACATTTTAATTTATAAACTCCACTTTAAAAACTCCTCCTTTTGTGTGTGTGTTTGTGTTTGTGTCTTCAGTTATTGTTTGTTACTGATGATGGCCTAACCGTCGAAATCGATTTAACATTGTAACTCTTTATTTTTCGTGGAAATAGACAACGTTTTTCACTAACTTCCGTTTTTGCCTGACTCGTATGTAGACCAGTGATCTACGCAGGTGAGGAATCTAAAACATAAATATAATAAACCTTGGTCTAACAATTTATTAGCTGCGCCTTTTTACTCGAAGCTAGGCAAAGGAGAGCGAAGTTCGTTTTATAGCCGCTAGAGCGTTCTGTTATATAATGAGATGGTACGCTAATAGCACTTCTACCAATATCAACTAATATTACAAATACTAGTTAGGTAGCAGATATTCAGGCAGTAGGTAGATATTTCTATGTGGCTTTTGAAGTAAGGTATTGTTTGATTTATTTTGTGCGGGATTGAAAGAGAATTATTTACAAATCTTCAATCTTCGGGAATCCAAAATATTCGAATACTCGTCTCAGGCTGTAGCAGTTCAAACTTGTGCTGAGGTCAGACGACGTACTTGGGAACGATCCAATAATACTTTTTCGATTTAGTTGACAACCCCGCTCTGTGAAATAATAATTCCAATAGTCACATTTTGTTTTTACTGCTTTGCCTAAACAGTTCAGTGTTTTAGCCAAATTTCAAATATAGGCACCTGCCTCACAAATTTGAACAAAAAAGCCCTATAAAAAGCTTCAGTTATTAGGACTCGTACTGATTTTAACATAAGTTACTAGATTCATAAAATATAATTATTGTGCAACGAATCGACTGGCCTGGAGGTGCTCATGGTCAAACAATATTTGACATTTACGAACTTACACAGAGATTTTGTTAAGAAAACTTTAAAATTTAACTTTTAAAATCAGTATAAACTAGGTATGAAACATCAACAGGTTGATGGTTGAAAATTAAGAAGGTTCCTGTTTTGCTATGCATATCCATCTGGATTCATGAGATAATAATCGAATTTCAGAGTGAGCTCTGGGATAGTAGGTCTTGGAACGAAACGTAGATATCCACTGATGAACGTTCAATGTAGATCAACCCTAATGCAGCCTTAACCCAGGAAAAAATTCCTTTAACTCTGAGTTACCTATTTCTTAGGATGTACAATAGGGATAGCTTAGGTGTTCAATAAACCAGCCCTTATTATAAACTAGCCGCTCCGGCTCGCTACGCTCGCTTCCACGTCCAGCCGGGGGGCAAGCCCCCCGGACCCCCCATTCAATTGCTCGCTTCGCTCGCAAAGTGTGACGTGTAGGGAATATTGCTCGCTTCGCTCGCAAGGTGTGGTTGTGCAGATGCGATGTATTACAATTGAAACATGTAGGGAATATTGCTCGCTTCGCTCGCAAAGTGTGGCATCTAGGAATCGTTGCTCGCTTCGCTCGCAAGGTGTGGCTGTGCAGATGCGATGTATTACAATTGAAACATGTAGGGGATGTTGCTCGCTTCGCTCGCAAACGATAGATCCTTAAGGGTAGGTTTAACTTCTGTAAGGGATGCTGCTCGCTTCGCTCGCTTGAGGAAGTTATACTGCCCACCCAACTTGGCAGACGTTTTTTTCTGTTGGAAATTCTTACAAACAAATTAAATCTTATAAAACTACGTGGAACCACAAAAAAGTTTATTTGGGGATGATGCTCGCTTCGCTCGCAAGGTATTGCTGTATATTTGTAGGAAAAAATCCGAATTTATTCTGTTGACATGGCTCTCGCTTCGCTCGCAAGGTATACCTGTATACCCTTCAAGACGTGAGTGTGTAGGCCTGGCTCGCAACCTATGTGTACCTGCTCGCAACCCGTTCCCGTCAGGTGCAAGCCCCGCCTCATCGAACCCCTTGACGTCTTCGTAGA
Organism: Adelphocoris suturalis; assembly: GCA_030762985.1. Classification (NCBI taxonomy): domain Eukaryota; kingdom Metazoa; phylum Arthropoda; class Insecta; order Hemiptera; family Miridae; genus Adelphocoris; species Adelphocoris suturalis. The sequence continues at coordinate 24,586,923 of CM061050.1, read as the reverse complement.
GCCTTCTCGCGTCCGCGGCACAATTAAATTCTGCTATTAAACGCTTCCCCTCGCATTTTGACCGACTTCACGTCACTTTTTTCGATATCCGATTTCGGATTCAGATTCGGCGGGATCAAAGCTGTATTTCGTCCGCGAAAACCGTTCCGAAAAACGTAGCTTTACGGGGTATATTTTAATGGGAAAAAACGTAGTTTTTCGTCGGACTTTTCGAGAAAACACGGTCCGTACTCTCGCATTTTTTTGACGCATTTCCCGATACTTTTTTCGCGATCCGATCGCGCCGTCGTCTTCCTCGTAGGAAAACCTACGAAACCGGTATTTTTCCGGAATTTTCGACGGCCGTTTAGAGGGGTAGGGGAAGCGGGGAAGTGGAAAAAGCGCACATTAATTCTTACTTTGACCCCCCTCCCGCCCTGCGGCCCATGGTTCGGGTGGGATTAGACAATTTTAAATTCGCTCGTTCCCACTTTTGGAAAATCCCAAGAAGATCCCCCCACTCGTAGACTCCCCCCACTCAGCCGTTTGGCCGTGCATAGACACGACAGACAGACAGACAGACAGACAGACCCGGAGTTTCATTCTTATAAATAGTATAGATGTATATAAAATTAAATCAAATTATATTTCTTTGAGTTAATCTTCAAAGGGTATCTCAATTTCCTAAACTAAATCTCTCATAATACGCAAATGCGATATGACCCCTAGACCTGATAAATTTCGTTTCCAGACCGGGAGGGAATCAAACCCATCAGGTGGCCTTGACCAGGCACGGACGTGGCGGTGACGTGACCCATGCAATGCACACAGAAGGGGCGGGACAGTGGCGAGAAAGGACGTCAGTAATCAAAAGGTTTCGTAAAGTACAACATGGATTTTTCATCAAGCAGTGACGAAGATGATCAAGATGTGCTGGATTTAGTGTACTTGGATGATCTGAACCAAAAAAGAGGAGGTATTGGGTTCATAAATTGTGGCTGAAGAAGGGGAAAACCGGTGGAACATTATTGATGTTATGCGTGAGCTGAATATGTGTGTACCCAGAACGGTTTTTCAGGCGCAGTTTTCTGCCAGGCCTGGTCTTGGGCGTTCCTGTTGTAATAATCCGCACGATTGTAATCAAATAAACACGTATTCTTCCCAACTTCGCTAAATTCAACATTGAATTTTGCGAAGAAGTTGGGAAGAGTACGTGTTTATTCGTAATAATCGTGCGGATTATTGCAACAGGAACGCCCAAGACCAGGCCTGGCAGAAAACTGTGCCTGAAAAACCGTTCTGGGTACACATATTCAGCTCACGCATAACATCAATAATGTTCCACCGGTTTTCCCCTTCTTCAGCCACAATTTATGAACCCAATATCTCCTCTTTTTTTGGTTCAGATCAGCCAAGTACACTAAATCCAGCACATCTTGATCATCTTCGTCACTGCTTGATGAAAAACCCATGTTGTACTTCACGAAACCTTTGGATTACTGACGTCCTTTCTCGCCACTGTCCCACCCCTTCTGTGTGCATTGCATGGGTCACGTCACCGCCACGTCCGTGCCTGGTCAGTGCCACGTCTTCGCCACACGCCCGTCCTGTGTGAATTGGGCCTTAGACCACTCGGCCGCAGAGGACGCCACTATTGATGTATTTAGTTACTCAGGTACTAGAAATTTACCGGTTATTTCATCCAGCGCGGTGTTAGTCTTCGATCGGACGTCTTTCATCAACGTTATCCCTTCAATCGTCATTCGGGATGAAGGTTCGACGCGAGGTCCCGGTTCACGCAGGTACGGCTGCGGCTCACTGGTTCCAGGCTCCACTTCTCTCCTAAGGCTTTACAACACAAGTTTCTTTATCAAAAATTAAATAGGGTTGCGTTTAGAATACCACCGAGTTCTTCTTTAATAATTATGATTATGATTGATTCATTAGAAGAACATAATAATGGAACGGAATTGAAATCCCAGGCGCAGTTGTTGCATTCTTTTTTTCTTTTTTTTTTAAGTTAAGGTTTAAGCCGCACCTCAACCAGAATGGTCATTAGTGGCATAGAACAAGGTGTCTAAAGGGACACTGGAAGTGGAACGATTCTAAGGGGAGCCATATTGTCATCCTTGACTAAAAAGGAGCGCCATTATGGACTCCACTGGCAACTCGGAGGGGGAAAAAAATGAGGGGTACAGTGATGATCACTCACGGTGGTCCTCGATCGGATTTGACCTCGAAGTGCTTGCCCTCCAAATTTTCTTCCGAAACATGATTCGGGAATATGTTAGGATTATAATTCAGCAAAAACTGAAATCAAACAATGAGCCGTTTTTTTTTTATTCAGTTTTTGAATTTATAATGAAATCATGAAAATATGCTGTAATCGCCAAAATTCAGAAAAAATATTATTTATTATTTATGTGTCATTATACAATATAATCTTTTTCTGGTTTCATAGTTCTGACCTATTTTGTGATCAAATATAATTAGAGAAATAAGAATAACATTTTATTGAACAAGATAGTGATTATATTTGCAAAAAGTTCTAAATAAATTCTGTCAAATTTGTTCGTGTCCGCACGCACGCTTGTGTGTTTACATTTGTTTATGCGCCTGTGTAAGTGTATATACGAGTATGAATGCGTGGGTGTTGGTATAATAATTGATTCATTATATGAATGTCATATATTCTTATAATTACATGCAGTCTTCATCCATAATTAGATTTATTATTAGGAATCGTAATCACCTTGTTTTCTCACATGACCAAAGAATTTGAAGCCGAAGCTCTTCTTTTGGCAGAGCGCTGTAGTGTTCAGCGAGAAACCACCCATGGGAGCCCTTCGTTCAAAGGAAATAGTTGTCGCATTTTGCTATAGAAACTTGATTTGTTACGTTCAAACTGTAGCATAGGTTGTTTAAAATACGTTAATGTTTCCAGGAGTTCAATGAAGTTGTCAACGCATCTTTCTCAGTCAGGCTGGATCCAAAATTCATTGACTACATTAATGAATTCAAAGCATCATATTTATTTTTAGATATTCCAGTCACTCCAAAAGTTCACACGGCTTTCTTTCATGTGGAAGAATTTTGTACCTAACACGGAAATGACCTCGGCTTTTACAGTGGACAGGCTATGGAGGCCGTGTATCATGATTTTCCTGCGACGTGGGCCAAATATAAAGTATCACGAATCAATCCTGCGTATGGTCAACGTTTATTAAGAGCTGTATGCGAATATAATTCTCTGCATTTGTAAAATGTTAAAATGCCATTATTTTTATTTTCTATTCAATTTAGATATATATTTTATGTTAAACTTTATGTAATGAATCATTATAAACTCACACACAAGCGTACACTTAGACACGCACGCACATACTACATGCATACTCACAGGCATTCATTAAGAGCTTCATGCAAATATAATCATTATTTTGTTCAAAAAATGTAGTTATTTTTGTTTTTCTAACTATATTTGATCATAAAATAGGTCAGAACTACGAAACTAGATGAAGATTGTATTGTATAATGACACATAAATAATATTTTTTTCTGAATTTTGGCGATTATAGCGTATTTTCATGATAAAAATATTAATTGAAAATTTAAAAACTGAATAAAAAAAAAAACGGCTCATTGTTTGATTTCAGTTTTTGCTGAATTATAATCCTAACATATTCCCAAATTATATTTCGAAAGAAAATTCGAAGGGCAAGCACTTTGAGGTCAAATCCGGTGGAGGACCACCGTGTACTGTTTAAAACCGTGCAACCGTGGATTTAAAAAAAAATATATACAACTAAGGTCGCCACTAATGACCCTTCTGGTTGAGATGCGGCTTAAACCTAAAAAAAAAACTAAGAATAGATGTAAAGTAGGGAAATAACTGTATACATGATGTTATATATACAATCAGCAAAGTGAAATAAAACTACGACTAGATGTATATAAATATATCACAGATCGGTATCACACAGTTCGTAGTAGAGCTCAGCGGCTCTCAGGTATGACAACAGGGATCGGACCTTGTCTGGTCCGGATAAAACGTCAACCCACAGAGGGGGCTGATGCTGGACTAGGAGGTCCACAAGGGCTGGAACAGTCCTCCAGTAAGTGGCGGATGGACAGATTACTCCCACACCTCCCACACACAACATCTCGAGCTTCTGCACTAAGCAGATATCTGTGAGTAAGGTCGGTATGGCCAGTGGCAACTCGGTTGATCACTATTCGATCCCTCCTTGGAAGTTGCATTCTTAAAACACCAATTACCCGTACATAATGCTCCGATTGTTCTCAAATAACGGAAGGTCGAAGACTGACCGTCAGATAATTTTCCACGAGTTTCTTAAATTTTCAAAAAATCTTAGGCACTGCGCCAACCATAAGTAACCCTTAGCATCTACATCAAAATACTACAGTAATACATATGTTTAGATTAGAAACAATTCATCAAGAACTTCTACACTCTCCTAAGTTCCATTCATCAAAAACTGATAGTTTTCATTCGATTTTGATGATTTTTTCAGGAAATATCCCGGTTATGCTGTAGGTCCTATTGGTCCTGTATGGTCCTATTTATCCTACCCAATCGTTACTCACCAATCAATAATTCACCCTGCACTTGTGCAAACGTAAAATCCACCAACATTTTATCACGGCCTATTCGACCGGTCTTGTTCAATGTCAAGGGTGGTCAGAGAAATACCATTTAATCCTGTATCAATTTCAAAACTTCGGTTTCCATTCGATTTTTATAAAAGGTTGTGGGAATTCGGGAGTTGAGCTAAGAGTGGTCCCCTACCAATTTCATCACTCTAAATACTAGTGCATGCATGCCGCCAAAAACTTGGAAAAAAAAATAGTGCATGCGTCATTTTCTCATGACTTATGCTTTTGATCTTGCTCTAGTTCGAAGGGTAGGTACTAGGTAAATGACAATTTGATCACATCATATTAGTTTCATCGTACCCTTAGTAACTATTGCGTAAGCGCTAGCCTTAAATCCCTGTAAAAGCATGATTTCTAGTTTTCATCTGATTTCGACAGAAAATTTCAGGAATTTAGTGTTTTATCTCTTACGATCATTAAACTACTTCAACGATCTGTACTATTATGAGACGGACCATTTGCCACACTCAAGTTGGCAGACGTTCTGGTTTGATTAAGATAGAACACCGAATTGAATGAGACCAACCGGAGCATTATAGGACGAACCACTCATAGTCCAGAAGTTTGTATTGGGGGAAAAATATCATCAACACGAAATGTGAATCGCAATACGACTTTGGGTGGAAGAACTAGGCTGATGTTCATCTAATTTGGCTAGATCTTATTCAATTTACAGTTAAAACTGTCTATACACCGGAGTAATGAAGGTTTGTGTGATAATTATTAGCTTTTTTCTATCATTCACAGTATATGAGGTTTTTATTTTTAATGCTGGTTATGGTTTTTACAGTGACCCTTCAGTTGGCTCCTGAGAATCAAAGCAGGGACCAAGTCTACTTTTAAGAACTTTTGCCTACTTAAGAACTGTCATCCTCCTGCTATCATCATAATCATTAATTTAATTCTCATTTTCTTCTGGTTATTAGTATGAATACTTTACGCTTTCCGGAAACTCGAAATATTTTAGTTTGGCAATCAAAAGCGTCTACTTAATTAAAACTTTCCAGGTTCATTAAGTCTCATTCCTCAGATGCCAGAGGAAAATATTAAAGTAATTAAATGTGTTCTGTTAATAAATACCTTATTCAATACATCCATTGCAAGGCTTCACTACGAAATATAACCTTTGACTTGATATTCATGTTGTTTTAAATCAACTCATGACTTTGGGTATACCATTTTCAACAATGAACCTTAGTGATAGATAAATTGAAGCAAAATTAAACCCATTTGCATGGGTTTTGTTTACGTTGCATGAGGTGTGGGATCAAAATAACGAAAGGATAGATCTGCTTAAACTCCGAACACCATTTTAACTGAACCAAATTTTATGAAAAGTGGGAAAACAATCACTTCTGGGAAGAATTTGCGCTTGAATCCTAAGAATTACTTTTGAAAAACTCAAAGGGGTAATGGGCTTGAGGGATGAAATATTTGAAGACCGAAATCTCGAAAATAATTTTTAAAGGAAAATATTAAAGTGATTATGTGTTCTTTAATAAATAACTTATTCAATACATCCATTGCAAGGCTTCACTACAAAATATACCCTTTGAATTGATATTCATGTTCTTTTAAATCAACTTATGACTTTGGGTATACCATTTTCAACAATGAACCTGTGACAGAGTTCCCGTCATAGACTTCCCGTCGGGATCTCAGAGAATGCGCTGTCGTCGCCCCGTTGATGAACAACGGGCGTCGCACGCCTTTGCTCGTGTTTTTGAGAAGCTGAGTTTGGCGTTGGATGGGTGATCTAAGTCCCTGGAAACCAATCTACTCCCAACATGGCTCATTTTAATGCTATTAGTAGGAGTGGGTATCTCTCTGACGGGATACTGTCACCCTCCTCTACCTCTTTTTCGAGGATTTAGGGCCCCATTGCACCTCTGGGGGGCTACCTATATCCTTGATAAACCTTAGTGATAGATAAATGAGGTCAAATCAACGATCAAAATAACGAATGGATAGATCTGCTTAAACTCCGAACACCATTTTAACTGAACCAAATTTTATGAAAAGTGGGAAAACAATCACTTCTGGGAAGAATTTGCGCTTGAATCCTAAGAATTACTTTTGAAAAACTCAAAGGGGTAATGGGCTTGAGGGATGAAATATTTGAAATCCGAAATCTCGAAAATATAAAAAAAAAAAAAAAAAAAAAAAGGTTTTAATGGCTGTTGAATAAGACCATTTGGAGCATTGTATGGTAGCACTTTTGGGATGAGCCTGGGTATAAGGCAATAATTGATATTTTACCGCAGGCGTCTTCCTTAATTTATCAATATATCCATTGGATTTAACTTAATATCAGTTCCGTTTGAGTTGCTCTAATATAAGCTTCTTTATCACTCCACCTGCCAATCACCTAGATACGAGTTGATCCTTCTAAATCTAGTTCATACCATTTATATCCGGAAGAAGGTAAGACAATTAGTAATATATTGATCAATAATCCAGTATTTTCGTAGAAGTTAAATCTTCAATGAAATTGATCATGAAAAATCACTTATTGATTAGTAGCGATTTCAAATCTACGTAGGTATCTTGAAACCTCAACCAATTATTAGGAGTTGAAGATTTGGGTGGATTACAAAAGGTTATTGATAATGATGCTAATAATACTGATAATACTGGTTTCAGCTACCTAGTGGTATTTGTTGAAATTCATGTAAATCCATTTTCCGCTCTGAGTTTCCCAACAGTACATATTTATGTAAAGAATCGTAATTATTGTAGTCTTATATGTCTAATTCATACTGTGTAATATGTTGTTATATATTTCTCTCTCTCTCTTCAATATTATTGTATTTTTTGGTATGCATATATTTTCTTCGGGGTACAAAGTATGGTCAATCTAATCAGCAAAGTATTATACACTCTATAGATTATGATAGTCGTGTAGGATACTCACAGTCTGTTTAGTTGTGCTTTGTTCTTATCGTTTATGTATTTTCGGAAGAACCCTTTGATATGAGCGTCACACAATTTCTTTTCAAGCCGAAATCCAATTCTAGTTTTTCTCATCAGACCGAGTCTGGTAGCTTTCAGACAGCAGTACCTGGAAACAAATAAAAAAACAAAATAAATTAAATTGGCGATTCAAAAACATTTTGGTTGTTTAGATTTGCTTTGAAGTTTTTAATGATTTTTTCATTAATATTAATGAAATTTGAGTAGGTACATTTCTCAGTAAAATTTTGTGGAAAATTTTGTTTATTGCCCTGGTTAATTGTTGATAATTTTGTTTCGACTGAAACTCTGCTAAAAATTATAAATTTAACAATTTTTGGCAGTTTTAGTGATTTTTTAGCACATTTTTTGAAAGTTGACCAATTTAATGTGCTAAAAAGTGCTCGGCTGGCCAATGAGCTCATCCTTTCATTTGGAAAGCTTGATTTTTTTGTCGGAAGAATTTTATCTCCACCCTAACGAGAGTTATCGTCTGGAATGATATATATATAAATATATATATATATATATATATATATATATATATATATATATATATATCCTAAATCAATCCTTCTGTTAAATATCGGTTGGACAAATAGATCAAAATGTGTGAAGAAATTCGATCTGAAACTTTTACACTGGCAGAGATTTTTAAGAAGGAGTGGTTGTGCTTCCACGTGGTTATTTTACACAGATTGACTCATTCAAAATCAACCACTTGTAACACTCCGGTGATCCATGATATTAGCGAGTTTCTAGTAGATTCGTCGGTCTCAATACGTCGTGCGGTACCGAGGGCAGTTAGGGCGAGAGAAATAAATGCTATCCACAGATTAGAAAAATTTACTGCTCCTTAAAGTCACGTCAAATCCTTTACGGATTGTTTTGGAAACATATGAACTATGTCATAGTTCATTAATTGTAAATGTTAACATATAAAGCATTCAATAAAACATTCTAACATTGTAATTCAGCTACTGACTGACTTCTATTTAAAACCTACTCAATATAAAATATGGTGGCAGCAGTGGGATAATCTTTTATAATTTTACAGTCAGATTAGAAATTAATCATTTTTGTTGGTGAACGAATTCCGGTTCCATCAAGCCTGAAATTAGTAACGCTCAAGAATTACATATTGGTCACCCAGGGATGAATCGCATGTTGAGCAGAGCTGAGATGTAACTGTTCTTGTTGTGAGTTAATAGGGACATCAAAAGATTTGTTGGGTCATGCAACATTTGCCAGAAATATCGTGCTGTCCAGATCCTCGATGGAAACAACGTGGGATGGATATTATAGTACTCGGTAGACATCGGACGGAATCGGCCACTGTCGGCTTGCTCCTCGACTGAGGGGCCAGCCTCTCCTGTTCTAAACGTTAAAAGGAAAAGTGTTATTGAAACATATGAAATGAGTTGCCATAGTTCGTTCATTGTGAGTGTTGGTCATTGTGTGTTATCTTGAACATAAGATTGTTATGTTCAATAAAACATTCTTACATTGTAATTCAGCTACTGACTTCTTTTTGAAACCTACACAATATAAGACACGGATCTCGTAGTAACGCTAAAGCCATGGAAGGAGAAAATTATCCCGTTTTTCTATGCCTTTTACATCGTCATTTCAATTTCTCACGCTCACGCTTCTCCCTATTTCTCGTGCTTTTTTTGTTAAATTTTCATCCAGTCCTCCTCTCACGAAAGGTAAATAGCACGAAAGGTAAATACTAAAGTATTTACAGGGAAACGTATAAACGTTGAAAAAGTGAATAAAGAACTGTAAAATGCGAACGTAAAAACCGGGCGGCAAGTGTCAATTATCAACTGACAGGAGAATGAGCAGGAAAACACAACGGAGTTTGCCGGTGCAGAAGGTCATTTGAGATGATTACGTTTCTTACGTACTGCGATCCGTTTACGTATCTGTACGGAAGGATGCGTCACCAAAACTCATCGCGACAGAGCTTCGGTGCCAGATTGTTGATACCGCACGACGTATTGTTTTTTACGGATCTACCAGGAACTCTTTATTTGAGAGCTCCTAGAGATCCGTCGGTCTCAATATGGCGTACGGTAACGAGAAACTTTACCGCATCATAAAGTCACGTTAAGTCCTTAACGGATCTAGTTGTAACGCTAAATCCATGGGAGGAGGAAATTATCCCTAGAAGGCTATTTGGGTCCATGGAAGGAGGTTATTTTAGACGATTACGTTTTTTCCGGATTGCGATCCGTTAACTATCTGTACGGAAGGATGTGTCACCGTAACTCATTGCGTCAAAGTTACGGCGCCGAACCGTCAATACTGCACGACGTGTTTTACGGATCTACTAGGAACTTTATTATGTCCATCCCTTTATTACGACCTAGTGCCTACTTGATCAGCGATGCATACCTTATTTGTGCTACTGTGAGTTTCAGTCCTTTCTTGTCAAGTTCCGTTTTAATATGCCTCGTTTTTGTCCCAAGGCACCCTTTCAACGCTTCATACAGTTGAAACGGCTTCTTTCCCTCACCCATTATAACTTGTGAAAAATGTCTAAATTTTATCTAAACTTGTCTAAATTTTTGAATTTATAACAACCAAATCAATAATTCCGTAGCAAATAAATTACTGATTGTTGTTGAAAATAAGTATCAACTTAGCAACCTGAGCGCTGGACACGGTTTCCGTTGTTCTTGATTACTAAATTTATAATGAATTATAGTGATGTTTCGCAACACCAGTTTGCCTTCAATAAACTAGCACACTAGGATTGCATGTCAGGATCGGTAAATAATATCTTCACCGTGAATTGTGTTGAAATCATATTCCCCACAAATTTCGAGCATCCAATCGCCACATGAAAAGTAGTTTGCAATAGTGATGTAAAATACCCGGACATGTACATATGTTTGGTGATGAATATCGGGATAAATGCCGCGGATAAATATCCAATTTGGGTATTTATGTGGATATTTATATACTTTTAACAAAATTTTCGTTAAAAAATCTGTTTTAAAAATGAAAGAGTATTTATTCAGCAGTATTATTTCATTCAATCGAGAAGCATTGCGATTCAATTTCAATTAATATCACTCACTCCCTCAGACCCAATATTTGGACGCAGGGGACGAAGAGTATTTTTTTCAGCTACCAACCCACTTCTGTATCTTTGTCGATTCACGTTAGATAAAATTAGACTATATTAGACTATATCAATATTGTGAAACTTTTGATGATGGATTTTATGAAATAGTGATTACTGTATAAAAATGACACTATAATCATGATAATAATTACCTAGGTGGGGGAATCAGTAAGTATGTTATGCAAGCGTAGTTGATCTGTGAATTCATGGCTTCACTGGTACACGAAAAATTGAAACACTTTTACACAGAAGCAAGTGTACCTACTAATCAGATCTTCAGAGTCTTCTGAGGTGTCCTGGGCACGCTTTTTTGCATCTTCGTGTTAATTAGGAAGACGCCAGTTGTGAGCAATGTAAGTTATTTTCTCAACCCTTGCGTTTGTCGTTATGTTCCGTTACTCGCTGTGTATTAAGCTAAACGTGCTAAAAGGTCTTTCTGTGGAAAAAGACATCACTGGTGCTTCTAAAATCTTCTAGGGGTCTGGTCGCTGGCACTCGTTCTTTAGGTTGGGCCTCAATTAAGGTGGGTCATTAGGGGTTGGTTATGATTTTTTTTTTTAAATTGATTCTTCTCTTGTGATCCCAATGATAAGTTTTACGTGCCTAGGTAGTTAATAGAGTAGAAAGATTCCTGCCCTTCCCATCACTGACTGTATTGAACGATGTGTGAACTGCAATAGAAACGAGTCGGAGTCAGCAGTTCATTTCCTGTTTCTGTGCACTCTCTACAGACCTTATAGGAACTCCTGCGTGGTGCCTCTGATTCCAGACTACTCCACAGCCGACACCAATAATAATAATACTCCAATGATAATCTATTTTATTCGTAAAGGCCTGAAAGGCAGCACAAAAGTCAGGAGTAATTCAAAATATAGGAATAATACAAAACAATACAAAAATAGCGACTAAAACAAGAATGAAATAAATAGATAAGTCAGATACAAATAAAAAAATTGATTTAACTATGACTAAGGAAAAACTTTTAACCACTTAACATGCTGGTACTCGTCCAAAGAATAAAGTTCAGCTTGTAGAAGTGAGTCTTCCACCACTCTGCAGAATGGACGGTAACAAAATTCCCGGATTAATGGCGGCAACGAGTTGAACAGTCTTGCACCAACCTACATGGGGCTGCAATTCAGGGAGACAATAAGACGGGTAAAAGGCGGGCATGAATTGTTTTTACTTCTAGTGCTATACTCGTGGATGTTGCAGTACTTGCGAAGATAGAAACGTCTGACTTTACGTACTTGAGGACTGTGAACACGTAGATACTTGGTACAGTCAGAATTCGAAGCCGGGCGAAAGGTCCCCTTCAGGATTCACTCCAAGTGAGACCACACATGATCCTGATAGCCCTCTTTTGGAGCCAGAAAATCTCTACTGCATGGCTCGAGATTTTCAGGCCCCAAAAGATGGCTGTTAGGATCATGTGTGGTCTCACTTGGAGTGAACCACTAAACTGAAGGTAGGTGAACCACCTCCAGGGGATCTTTCGCCCCGGATCTTTCACCATCCATACAACTGACCAGGCCATGAGGGATATATTGTCAATCAATTCTCTCAACATTGTTACCAAACGAGCTTTTCCCCTGCCCCGCACAGTGGGGCGAGTGTAAGGGAGAGTTGGACATGGGGGGGGGGGGGGATTTGAAAATATCCTATATATTGGGACCTACATGCAGTCTGCAGGTCCGTCCTCCATTATTTTTCACTTTGTACAATTAGCTCGTGCAACCGAATATTGAATATGACCATTAAGTTCGAGTTCAAATCACAAAAATAATTTCATTTTCAGAATCGGGCAACTATTCCTTATTCATCATCATGAGTGAAAGTTATAGGGGCAGTTGTGAGTTCCAAATGAAATGAAATTACAAAAATGTCGGCACAATTATTTGTACTGCAGAGACGGAAATGGTTAAAATTTGGGGTTTGATTTCGTAAAAACTAATACTATGATATCACACGGGGTTTGTAATATCAATCCCGTTGACCGGTCTTGCCTAGATTTGCTTAGATTGGAGCTATTTAAAAGTAAAGCAGTGAGAGAGAGGGTGGAGGGAGAGAGAACCTGTTGTAGTTGTATTACTCCATTAGCGACATTGTTGCATAAGGTAATTGCACTTACTTTTTCTCCAAAAGCAATTGAAATTTTGAATTCTAATTACAATTACTTCTGACCTAAATGTAATTGTAATTACAATCACAATAAATGTACTTGTAACTATGAAATTGTAGGTCATTTGAGTAATCGTGAGGAATAAAGTGTCAATGTTCATTTTTCGGTGCTAGCTCACCAAAAATTTGTCAACATTGTAATTGTATTTGTGATTAATCACCAATGTAATTCATAACTGTCCAACTCTGTTTCATCATTGTTCAACAAATCTCCCCCACTTTGCACCAATCCAAAGTAAAGAATGTTGGTTATTCACATTTCAGCGATTTTTATACTTTCCTCCACTGCTTCCTTCCCCGATCCTTTCCAGTCTAGAACATTTATCATTCTAATGAGCGAAAGACTACTAAGCTCGCGAGAAAGGAACGACTACCTTCTCATTAAACCCGTGGAAAGGGCCGTTGAAGAAGTTTTTATGCTGACTTTCTTTAAACGATGGAAAAACTCATTTAGGTACAGGGCATATTAAAATTCTTTTCTGTTCTCTTTCTTTCTTCTCAATTCGTGAAGTGACGCTTAACGCCAGTTATAGGTATGTACTCGTAGTTCCTTTTGGGGCCTTCATGACGTTTGAAGCCCACTTTTTTTCCCAAACTTTTCGTAGAAAAGGGGGTATTACAGCCGTCGGTACGGCGGCACATGGGGGTGGGGATGCATTTTCTTTGCGTTTCAGAGGGTGTAGAACACGTTTACTATAGTCATTCATTTTCAGATTTCTTTTTATTAATATTTACGTAGGAAAATCTAGGAAACAAATAAATATAATTTACAAAATTGAGAAGTCAGCTCTAGTGAAGAGCTCTATACTCTATATATATATATATATATATATATATATATATATATAGACTAAGCTGAACCTGAGAATGAACCTACATCGTTCCACAACGGATAGGGGGGAGAACCAACCGGTGGGGCGCCATGCCGCATTTCACAACCTGCCATTCAATGACTGCTTTAGAGTGCAGGTGCTCAAGAAGCTCAAAGAGGAATGTGATTTAAAATTGCACATTGCAGAACAGGCGCATATTAGGGTACTGGGAGCTTTGCGTCCACCTGGTTTGAACATCAACCGGTAACTTTTTTTCTCCCCCCTCTTCTCCTTTTTTTTTTTTTCTTTTTTTTTCTTTTTTTTTTTTTCTTTTTTTTTTTTTTCCCCCTACTAGTCCTTTATCCTATTATCCCCGGTAGTGTTTCCCACTGGGTGCTCAACAACCAGACGAACGGTTGATCATGCTCCGCCAATCAACCGGACCGGAGCCACTGAAAAAGAGCTGAACAACAACAACCCGTGGACGCACTCACCAATCATCAGTCTTTGATAACGCGATCACGCGAAACGTCGACAAAAACCCTGTGAGTTTATGTTTTCTATATCTAATCCTACGGATTTCGTTTATATATATATATATATATATATATATATATATATATATATATATATATATATATACATGTACAAACCTTTGTGCTCACTACTCCTCCGAAACCGCTGGTCCGATTCGGACCAAATTTTGGTTTGGTGTATTACCATGCTGGAACTTGTGCCTCGCTGGCTTTGGAGAGGGTCAGCTGACCACGAGCCTCAATATCTCCCATAATGATGCACATTCGTGCTTAAATCTTTCCTATTCACTGAAGGACGTCGAAATTTGATGGGGAGCCTCTCTGGGACAACAAGAGACGAGCGAACTGAGGAGCGCCATCCTGATCAGCTGAGTGGGCTCAAATCTTTCCTATTCACTGTTGGACGTCGAAACTTGATAGGGAGCCTCTATGGAATGACATGAGACGAATGACCTCACAGGCTCCATCCTGATCAGCTGAGTGTGCTAAAAGTTATGACGTCTGTTTGATTTCAACGAAATGATGGGCTCGACCTAGAGCTGCAGCTGACATATTCGAAAAGTTGGTTCCGCTCACGCAAACTGAATGAGTGTTTTTTTTAAATTTCATAATAGTTAGGTTATACATGGTTCCTTGCGTTTATTTGCCTGTGGTTCTTTTATTCTAAGTTGCATTTCGTTATTGAGGGATCGCTACAGTAATTTTTAATTTCGGATGGCGTTAGATCAAAATGAAATGTGTTTATATTGTTCTTCAACAACCCAGCACTGGTGTTATCTTTTCGCAAGAAGTGCAATATATCGTTGCTTCTCTGTTCCACGTGAAAGCATAGGTGTAATTGTCCTTGATGTCTCCAAGGGGGAGACATTTATCCTGATATGATTTCTATCCGTCTTCTAAATGGCAAAGGGTGAAAATGGAAGAGTAATAAATTCCATCTCTATGGAGAGGTAAGCCAGGTAATCATGACCAGCCTATAACCGAGAGCCAGTTCCATTATCGACAACATTCAAGGTTATTAGGACTGGTCTATCAACCTGTACGTTTTCCGCGAGTCAACTGCCTGTAATGGGGAAGCATATGCTCAAAAGCTCTTCTTTTAAATACTCTTCTCGTCGTTCAGTATGTTGTAAACTGGGATAGTTGAGAATGCGAAGGACCATCATTTGTGAGAGTATCAGTTTTCTCCTTTTTCAAATGGTTCCATCCGGTATGAATGGTGCCAAATCTGGGGGGAAAAAACAGATTCTCAAGTTATCAGACGTTCAACGAGATGTGTGTGAGCCAGACTCTGTGAGCTCACGCCTCCTGCATTTTCAATAAACTCAATGATAGTTACTTGATTGTCAACTAATATAACAATTTGATTATAGTTATAAGTCTCGTTATAATTCAAGGTTATCCTCGTTGCAGATCTCGAAATCCACACTACTGCAGAACTTTGCCACAGGAATTGATACTTGAAACCTATAATAAATTAATGAATAAATAAATAATAAAAGCAGAACTATTAGGTTATAGTTCAGGGTCACTTAATAGTCCAGCTACCCTCATTAAAAATATCTCGCCATCAAAACTCTTGCTAAACTTTCCCACAGGAACTGATATTTGAAATCCACCAGGGAATAAATAGTAAAGTGAGTATAAAAACGACAGGCGCCTGCGGTTTGGTCACCATCTTGGGCTGAGTCATAAAATTCGAATACACATTGAATTACTGTAGGCTCGGATATTGGACATTGACCACTTTCAGGAAAAGGGGCCTAAATACTTTACTATAATCTAACATTATTCGTATTACCAGGCTGGGATTTCTCGACCACTGAGTTAAATGTAAAATGTTTTTGGTTCCTCGAGGGTTGGTTAATGAAAAGTCTATATTCTAGGCTGACGTTTCGAAATATTTATATTCCATCTTCAGGGCTTGGGAAACTGTATTTGGACGCTTATTTCATATCCTCGTCATAGAGCTTTAGTATGTACGAAAAACAACATCTTTGGGTATACTGAGATACCTGAGAAAAAACTTTGGGGTATGCTGAGAAAACATTATTTAAGTTATACTAAACAGAGACTAAAATTGAAATTGTAAGAGGTGTATAAAAGCAACGTGGACGAAAATACTATCACGCCCACACTTATATACACCTTATATTATATACAGTTATATACACCTCTTATAGCTTCAATTTTGTCTCTGTTTAGTATAACTTAATGTTTTCTCAGTATACCCCACAGTTTTTTCTCAATTTTCTCAGTATACCGAAAGATGTTGTTTAAGTAGATAGTTACCTACTAAAGCTCTATGGCGAGGATTAATATGAAATAAGCGTCCAAATACAGTTTTCCAAGCCCTGAAGATGAAGTATAAATACTTCGAAACGTCGGCCTAGAATACAGACTTTTCATTGACGAACCCTCGAGAAACCCGAAACATTTTACATTATACGCGTATTGTTATGGTTAATTTATCAGTGGTTACAATTGAACTTACCGTGTTTAGGTGATCACTAACACGGAGAATTGGCTTTCCAGAGTTCAGTTTTCTTTCCTGAAATTCTGTCCCTAACCCTCAACGTGCGTTGCTTCTCCATGAACTTTATACTGTCACATAAAAAAAAAGAATAGGAAAAAGAAGGGGAAAAAGAGATAAGGGCACCCGAGGGTACGCCAACGACATAAACGGACGTCGATGAATCCACCGGAACGGAAAGAGTCCCCTGAAACAGAACTCCAACTCTTTTTTTCAATAAACATGAGAGTGAGGGGGACACCTATAAACCGTGCTTATTGCTTGTTAGGGCGGTACCTAGAGTGAAAAATTTTTCAGTTCCGCGCCCCCACCGTTGGTCCCAAGTGAGAAATACAGACGAGGGAAGGTTGGGGTTAAAAGGATATCGCGAAGGCAGCGAAGAGTTAACTCATCGATTCTCCATTTCCAGTTTCCGACGTACCTACTGGATTAGCGAGCCATCACCTTCTGCGCTCTTCCGTTTGTTTATTTTTTTTTCTTTTTGTTCCCGCTTCCGTGTGTATCGGGAATACTCTCAGATACCTTCCCGTTCCCAACGATCATTTTTACGTTTCTCTGATTTTTTACTTTTTTTTCGAATCCGTCGCTTTTTCCACGGTTCAGTGGCTCTAATAAGGAAACCCGGTAAAAAAAAAAATAAAAAATAAAAAAAACAGCTGAGGCTATAAATCCAAAGCTATTCCCGTGAAATGAACTCCGTGGGAACCGTTCCGGTTCGACGGTTTTTTGGACGGACATCGGAAAACCCGAATGAAAGGGTGAGAGACGGAAACGGACATCGAAAGATAACGAAGATATCACCTGTACACTGTACATGTTGGTATGGGGTATATAAGGGCCACCTAACAAGGTGCGGCAGAAAGAGCATGCTGATAAGGAATGATAATATGAAAAAAGGTAGCTAGATACACAATTTCTGCTTCCAAGTCTAGCGGAAGTATTTTTTTCACTTTCGGGAGAAAAAAAAATGTTGTCTCCAAAATCAAAATTTCCAGTTGCATTTTACGTTTTAGGTCATCCTAGAACACTTTGGTTCCGTGTCTGTATGTGTGTGTGTGTGTGTGTGTGTGTGTGTGTGTGTGTGTGTGTGTGTGTGTGTGTGTGTGCGTGTGTGTGTGTGTGTGTTAGGCGTCTCTGCGGGAGTGCTCCGTGGTATCACCACTCGCGTCCTCAAGGGCTCTTACCTCAACTGGTGGTAATTTTATAGGGGCACTTCCTTTCATCCCTTTCTTCTTCTTCCTCCTCCTTCTGCGACTTCCTTCATCCCTAGAGCCGGCGACGGGTAAACCTGGGCATCCTCCCCACTTTATTTTATTTTATTTATTTATTTATTTTAATTTTTAATCTAATAGTGTGCGCCCTCCGCCCCACCGCATTTGAGGGGACATTTGTACAAAAAAAAAAAAGTGTGTGTATGTGTGTGTCCGCAAATCCTTGTAACAAGCTTGATTTCCACAATTTTCATCCGATGTGGATGACATTTTCAGGGACTGTTCGGGCTACGGGGTAGACGGTCCCCTATCAGTTTCATTTTTCCAAAATCAACTCTGCATGCTCAAATGTTAACTCTACCAAGCATCATTTTCTCAAGCCCTAGTCGTCCAATCTCGCTCAGATTTGGATGATATTGGGGGAAAAGGATTTGATCAAAGTAAAAAAAAGTAAAGTAAAGTAAACAACCATTCCAGGTTGGGGCTTTTCGTCCGACTGCCTCGGGCGTCGCGGACGTCATCAGCTGTCCTCCAAGGAAATTCGTTCTGATGATTTCGCTACTCATTGCCTCGCCCCCTTGAGTGGAGAGGGGCTAAAAGGATTTGATCATCCCGTATCAATTTCAACTTAATTGTATAATTGATAGCTGCTGCGCATTTCAACTTAATTTTATGATTGATTGCTGCTGCGCATGCACCAATGTGAAATCCTTTTTGCGATCTTAATTTCCACAATTTTTGTCCGGTTTTGACGACATTGTCTGGGAATGTGCGGGGGAGGCTGTAGATGGTCCCGTACCAATTTCATTGTTCTCAAATCATCACTTCGTTCTGCGTATGCACAAACATAAATTAGGTACATCAAGTATCATTTTTCATTTCTTAACAATTACTTATGGGGTTTCACACTACATCTTGATTAAACTCTTTCCGCTGTGGGATTTTTCAAGATCATGTAAAACTTGACAGTGATCTATGCATTCATGTTATGGAAAAGAAAAAACTATGTACCACACCCAACTTGGCAGACTTTTTTTTGTTCCTTGTAATTCATAAATTCTACGTTCAGTTTTATTTCACGTGGTTTTAAAAATTATGTCACTTTAATGCTGCCCTCCACCGGCGATGCATAAATTTAGTATACCTATCACGAAAGTTTGCAATAGCCCTTTGGGTCTATCATCGCTAACCTCTGATCGTTACTGTGACATGCTGAAAATTTCTATTTGGCTGGAATTGAATGACCTTTAAGCTCTAAACATGTAGAGCAAAATGTGTGGTTCCAGCAAGATGGAGCACCAGCCCACACCGCTCGTCATTATCTTGGCATTTTTAGGGGATGTGTGTACATCGGGTGTCCTCCACGTTCATCAGATTTAACCCCAGGTGATTTTTCTATGGGCTCATTTGAAGACCAAAGTTGACAAATATTGTTCCTGAACTTTAGAGGAATTGAAGGCTGCGATAACCTGAAGTTACCTAGAACCCACGTCTTGAAGGACATGGGCCTTATCAGGCGAAGACGTAAGTTATTAGTCCTCCTGACTGGATCGTGCTTCCACAATTGAATTTAATTAACCCTTGAAGTGGCCGCTATTCCGCCTGACATGACCCAACGGGCTATTGCAAACTTTCGTGAAAGACTAAATTTGTGCATCACCGGTGGAGGGCAGCCTTTAAGTGACATACTCGTAATTTTTAAAACCACCAATAAAACTGCATTATGTGTTAAAATGTATCAATTACAAAAAAAGTGTATCTATCTACTTTTTTTAAATTAGCCTTTCTTATCGGGAAACTCCCTCCTGCCGCATTCTGAGTACTATTTCGTAAAAACTTAATGATGCTATTTATGAGCTGAAATCGTACGTAGACACTCTTAAGATCCTTGGTAAGTACATAGGCTATATTAAAATCGTCCAGACTTACTCCTTTATCGAGTAAAGGCTTCCCCTAACGACGTCGCCTGGGTTGAGGAAAAACTTGGCATGCGTCGAACTTTTCACGTCAAATGAGGATGGGGTGGGTTCACGCGTAAAGAACTTTCGATAACAAATTCAACAAGCAGTTTTTATTTGTTAAGATAGACGTTCCAAAAATGATATTCAAAACGCCCTATTAACTGCAGCATTGTTGATCGGGTATAGTTTTAACGTAATAAAAATTATATTGAGTGGGTTATATTATTTACAGGATGCTTAGTTGAAAATGAGGTACAACTTAAGACTTGATTGATGAAATTTGAATTGAACCCTTTTCGGGACTGCTGGGTAAAAACGACAAGGAACATTTGAACAAAATGACCTGGTGAAAATGACCTGAAGATGTGGGTCCGAGCAGGGCACGGATAACTGGCTCGTTCCTAAATATATTAGCCGGAAATCTAATGAAGAAATGGGATCGGTCCTGTTTTCCATCCAAAATTATGATATTCTCAAGAACTAAGTATGTTGATCATGATTGATCATTACGAATTCGATGTTTTTAAAACATTTGAAAGATCGTTGTGTGATCTTCAGTTCAAATTATCATGGAACAATTTATTGTTAAATTGAAAAATAATTTGTGATTCCCATATTTAATGTCGCCCTTTATTCACGATGATTTCCTCAGAAAAAAGTGATATTAATCGTGAACTTTCCGCTTTTAGAAGGCGTCAGATACTACCTTCCGACGTTTGCCCCAAGAGACAGCCATGTTCCTCCGCCATCAGTCAGTCGAGTTCCTTAAGTAATATAGTCTAACGCTCTCCCCATTGTATCTGAGTTGATAAAAGATACTTTCATTGAATCTCTAGCAAGTTTATTTTCCCACAATTTACTCTATGGTATCAACTTGTTGCTACTTTCCACTTCATAGTGCAAGCTCAATGGGATAATTTTCTATGTTGTGGTAAAAACATTGCTTATATATGCAATATTTTCTTAAGTTTAATAATTCGACTCGATCTTTTTGACATTTTAAGTCTTTACTTTGGCACATAAACGAAAAAGCGTTACCAAAAAGCGTTACGGTTGGTTTTCTGATGATTTCCGCTTACAACCGAGTCGTTGCAGGGAATGGTACTTCGTCGTTTTTCATCCCACAAAATTCGTTGACCATTCGTTCGAAAGCTCTCGATTTATTCAACCATATTATGTTAACTACTGCGAAGCGCGTGGCCGACAAGCTGAGTTATGAGCATGGTTATTTGAATAATTGTGTACACTCAGGTGATCATTCTCAATAATTGATATTGTGAACATGATTGCAACCGCTTGTTAATTTCTGATGGTTTCATTGAGCTAGTGTTTCGATGATCTGATTTATAGCAGATGATCAGTATGTTGCAAGAACGGTTTGATTTGTGAAGCGGTGGTTAAATCATTTTGATAGGTATTTTCTATACTTTACACTCTAGGAAGCTGTAATTTCGTATGTAGAATTAGGACATTTACTTGACGATGCCCAGGGTCCGGATCAGATGAGTGGCTCTTAAAGCTAATTTCTATGGTTTACACTCTAGGAAGCTGTAATTTCGTATGTATCCTCTTTAGGACATTTACTTGACGATGCCCAGGGCCCGGATCAGGTGAGTGGCTCTTAGAGCTTGCATACGAGTCTGCAACACATACGGGTCCGCAACTAAGGACATAAAATGTCCCGATGCGTTGCAGACTCGTATGCAAGCGACTCTTACGATTTCTTTTCCTCTTTACATTTACCGATAATTTTCATGTGATTTTCACGTACAACCAAGCCGTTGCTGGGGAAATGAAACTCTTAGTTTTCAACGGACAACAATCGTTTTCCACTCATTGGAAAGCTCTCGATTTATCGCGCATTTCTTTCGTACTTGTTCTTCTTTACCAGAATATTGCTCATTCGGTCTCCTCGCAAGTCAAAACTGTCTATAATTATACTATTGGTACCTGACATAATCTAGATCAGTGACCTGCGCTGATGAGCTACCTGATGCAGAAATAATAAACCGTTGTGTAATAATTCGCTGCTTTATATAATAGGTACCTAGGTTAAAAAATGAACGTATAAGATGTAATGAAACATGGAAAACTTGAACATTTCGGAAAATAATAACCGCTGTCCGTTGAAAAACTTTAAAGACCTATTAGGAAATCGAAATGTAATCATTTATATATAATATTGGGTTTGGAGTGCAGACTATTATTAGGTTCCTTCTGCTGGAAAGGTAATGGGCGCACAAAGGTGATGGCAGTCATGGCAGACAAAAATTCGAGAAGAGACTCCCAGAATTCAACAAACGGAAAGTCCGCATATTCTTGAAATCTCTACATACTCTACATCCGGTGTGCGGTGTATGTAATACATTGACAAGGAACAACAACCTATGACTTCACAATACCAAAACATGGACAGCAAATCACAGAAACTTATGAAATGTTAGTATTGATCTATAAATTAGTTAGTGGTATGTTAAGTTTGGGACAACAATAAACCACTTCCCATTTGTTCGTTAGAAAGTCAAAACGTGACTCAAGGATTGAATTAACATTCAAGAACGACTGGGGACACCAGTGTAGAACCGGTACGGTAGGGAGGAATCGCATACCCGCTCAAGGACTTTGAAATTTATCGCTGACCTCCTGCAAACCTCCGCCGAGAGCTCCCCTCGAACTACCTGAAACTTTTCTCATTTCCCCCCTCCGCTTTCGCTCTTCCGAGTCACTGTGACCGTCATTACCGTCACTATTATTCCCTTAAACGCTTCAGGTTTAGGCTTGGAAACGGATCGGCAAATGGCGAGTTAAAAGGTATAGGAGTGGGGTGTGGAGGCTGAATCCACGAAAACAGATGAATAGGCTACCCCCCCCCCCCCCCCCTTCGCCCTTGTGATATCTGAACAATACAGAGAATGAACACCGAACAAAAAGGTGACACTTTACACCGTTAAAATGACTGTAGATTCCGTTGTTGCATATTAAATACTCCCTGCAGATACTCAAACTTGAAGCACAAAAAATTGCACCACATTTTTTGGCGACAAATTATATTATTGAAAATGTTGGATGATTATCCACATCAATAAGTTCAATTTCAAAAATCTGGAATCGTTGAATAGCATAAAATCCTAATTGATTGAATTCAATAAAACCAAGAGAAAAAGTTCAATACAACCTCTGATGACAACATTTTCTTGAACTTCTTATCAAAGTTTTAGAACGTGGAACATGACGAGACGTTCCAGACCCCACGGGAGCACCTCCCACCATACTGACTTTTATCACTTATTGTTTTTTTTTTTTTTTTTTTTTTTTTTTTTTTTTTAAACAATCAATCTACTTTATATTTAGGATATTTGATTTAAGGGGGAATCGTTCATGTAGCTGAGAAAGAGGTTTTCCAGGGTTTTTTCTTTTCTTTTTTTTTTCTCTTCTTTTTCTTTGACTAACGTCAAATGTGATGTAGTGTTCCCTAATTTATGCCCAAGGACAGGGCGGCCCCATCGCCAAACCCTATCAAATCTTCGGCTGAGATCCATTTTTTTCGCGATCCTCTGATGCACATGGATGCTGCTCTAACTATCGCGAATCCTATTCTCACCCTCAGCCATCCTATAATTTGTCCTTGTGGTCTGAACCATTTTTCAGCCAATTTTTCGGCGAGAACTTTGGTAAAGGCCACCATCTGGGGGGCAAAGAGACCGTCGACCGAGCAGACCAGGGGAGTAAATGATGCGTGTCTTTGCTCACATGCTACCAGATATTTTCGCTTTTTTTCCTCCTCAGCCCCAGCGAGGACCCCCGCAACTGTGCGATCGATGTATGAGGGAGCGTCAGTGTCAGAGACACGGACATCGAACAACGCTTCCCTCTGTCGATCCCACACGCCACGGCATGCGAGGTCCCCTCTGAGGCCTGGTGTGGTTGGAGATGGTTCAAGAATTACTGGTTCTTTAATGATATTACCCCATGCGGATGACATGAGCTCACCTACAAGGTCTCGTATCTCATTGTGCCTTCGTGTAATTAGTCCCCCCGTTTTACAGTTCAGGGCATGTTCGAGATTGAATTCATGGTTGCCACACCCATCACATGCAACTGGCATCTCTACTGGCTTTCTCTTGTAGCGGATGGCTAAGGCGTCTCGAAATTTGCAAGCAGACAAGTCATAATTGTGCTTTTTTAATGGAAGGGTGGAGAGCCAACTTGACGTTTTTACTTTCGTTGTCTTCAGGATTGCTCGTCCTATTGCTCTTTGCCGTTGAATTGGGAGCTTTTCCAATGTGGTGTTCAGCAATTCGTCTTCTGCCTGGTGTTTCTGTCTTCTTGCTCCTTCCTTCGCCTGCCTTAGTGCCGCTAAGTGTTCGCTGACTTCGAACGGTTGTCCCTGTCGTATAGCTTGCTCTAAAACTATCGTGCCTGCTTTGGAAGTCATATAACTCTGATTGACTGAACGCACTGGATCCGTCCATGCCAAACCCCCTTTGTTGACTGGTAGAGAGAAGAGGTCGCTTTCTTCAGATGACACATTTCCTCCTAGAATCGATGGCATGAAGACTGATCTAATTGAATTTCGCAAGGGCATATATGTGTTTTCTTCTCCTCCAACCACTCGCTGAACGAACTGCCATTGGAATTGAAATGATTTTATGAAGGCAGTATGCGCATCTTGAGGCTGAGTTTTTCCCGCAGTGGCTAATTGATTCACATTCTTCACCCAATTCTCAATTTTGCCTTTTAAGTACTCCTGCTTTCCCTCTCCAATATATCCTCCAAGGTAGCGTTGTCCTGTCACTATACGGATTCCTGTTCCATGAAAGACCCTGTTCGCGTCCTCTAAGTCTTCAGGATGGACTACCAAAAAGGATTTATGACCTTGAGGATGGTATCCGATATTAGGACCGAACTCCTGCAATTTCTCCCACCATCTCTTCAACCCGTCAAAACTCCCTTGCGCCGCCGAATCATCTGCATACCAGCATTGTTTTACGTCTGGACATTGATCTTGCAAAAGGTCAATCAGAGGTAGGGTTGAGATGCCATACAATAACATTGCTAGGGGATCGCCTTGTGTCACCCCTTCTTTACTGTACAGTTCGTGTCTTCCTCCTTTCATCACCAATTCGGCATGTCCTTTATAGGAATTATATAGGAATCGAGCACAGCTCGGCCAGTGTAGTCGAGCATACCAAAGTGACGCGATCCGATTCACTGAATTGAAAGCATTTTTTGCGTCTACAAGCAATAATCCCCATTTCGAATGTGCAGTGGCTCTCTCATCGAAAAGGGCGTTCATTGAGTGTATTGCTCCTTCGATGCCTGCACTTAGGCCTCCACATAGCTGTTTTTCCTGGCAGCTTTCCATTACTTCATCACTTGTCACCTCCGCCATGCATTTCCCCAGTACTCTCCGTAAGCACTCTCCTATACCTATAGGTCGGACCCCTGGGTTCTTATCAAGTGCTATCAGTCTGCTCGCCATGAGTGCCTTAATTGAATTCCATGGAATGTCCTCATTGTTCAATCTGTTAGCAAGGGCTGCCACTGCTTCTCTCAGGCGTAGGCTGGATCTTCCATAACGCAGGAGAAAGTCGGCCCACTGATCCGCATCTGAACCGCTAGGACCACTGCTCCCATGTAGCTTCCTTGAGACTCTCTCTACAACTTCGGCTGTGATATGTGCTCTAAGCATTATGGGGATTTCCATTCTTGCGGGAATTTTTAAAAATTCCGGGTTGGGTATGACTGGATCGGGGTGTTTTGCTTTTAATTCGTCTAACACTGTCCTGCCTGATGAATCTACTGTGGTCAGCGGGTTGAGCACCGAGCAGTCATTCTTATTAGTCAACCTCCGAAAAGCCTCTCTAACTTTCCCTCGAAGCATCAGTCGGTGAAAGGCAAATACTGTCTGATCCTGATTTCTTGATAAATTTCGACTCTTCAGTTTCTTGTCATGCGCGATAGCCTCATTTATAAGTTCGTCATAATGACCTTCCGCCCACAGCTGTAGACGTCTTCCAAGCAGTATTCTCACGTCCTTAGGCTGTTTGACATTATGATCACGCTGCAAAATGACGGGTACAAATACCAGCAATCGTTCGGAAGGATGTTCACCTGCCACTAGGGCCATTATTTCACTTGCTAAAACATCAACAAATTGGGTG
Source organism: Adelphocoris suturalis (assembly GCA_030762985.1). Classification (NCBI taxonomy): domain Eukaryota; kingdom Metazoa; phylum Arthropoda; class Insecta; order Hemiptera; family Miridae; genus Adelphocoris; species Adelphocoris suturalis. The sequence continues at coordinate 24,560,781 of CM061050.1, read as the reverse complement.
CTTTTAGGCCCATTTGGTAAGTCATAATGCTTTCCGCTGAGTTGTACTATTTTTCTCCAGTGGACTTCCCAAATTCCATTTCCTTCATTACCTGTACCATTTATGTATGGGGCTCCGTATAATTCGCTTAACATTGACAAAGCTTCAGGAGGACCGTCTACTTGTGTTGTACCGTCTTCTGTCAGGGAATATTGTATATCACGTTGGGATAAGCTGATATTCACTTGAGAGGTCCTACTTGTTGCATCTGGGATGTAGTTTACATCTGGGTGAGATGACTGAATATGGCGTGATAGCCCTCTCCTTCGAAATGTTCTGGTGCAATGAGGACATGGCACATTTAGTGAATTGTTTTGGGACAAGTCATCTAGTAACCGGGATTGCATCACTAAGCACTATCACCAGGTACCTAACTTCGTTGCCTAAGAGCACTTCGTTGCTTATGGTACTGCCAAACAAAACAATATAAAAATTAGAAATTTCCAACTTCGGTGATTCAACAAAAGCATAAGTCCAAATGAAAGCGGAGAAAAAGGATTCTAGCAAATATTTTTCACAAAAACGAACTGCACTCACTTGTTGCACTTACTTGCCAAAAATCAACAACTTGCTCACTTTTTTTCCCACTTATTTTTAACAATTTTTACGGAGCGAATTTTCAACAAGTTCACCGTACAACGTTGCTATAAATATCACTTTATATTTTTATAATATCATATATATTATATATTATAATACAATATATATATTATAAAACAATAAATATCACTTATTGTTTTGGTTCTATTAAATGTTAGCTTACAGTGTTATGATGTGCGTGTTTAGTAGGTAGATATTACTTTTATTATTTTATGTTCACTAAAATTTCTTGTGTTTTATTACTCGTTTTATGTGAGTAATTCAAATTTTATTTCCAAATATTATTACCTAGGTAGGTACCTATATGTTTTAGCAAACATGATGTTATATCTTTTATTATGTTCTCTTTTGATGTTTTATTAACTTTTGTTCCTTCGTTTGTTTTTGTTCGTGAGTTTCAATCAAACTATAAAAATAGCCCATTTCTGTCATAGTAAAGGATGATTTAATATAAGCAAATTAAGCCTAAAAACTTACCTGATTTTTTCTTGTTAGTTGTCTGTAAGGAGTTGTGGTTTATGCATGTTGGATTACAATTAGCTAGGCACATTAGCAATTTGGGTTATGCTCCTTCGTTTCGTATAAGAAAGTCTGTTTCAGTCATAGTAAAATGTGATTTAATGTAACACATTGAGTCTGGTAGGTTTGGTACGTTGGACTACGGTAGTTTTGGTACCTTAGTTGATTTGTTTTTTGTTCTTTCGTTTCAAAGTTTAGAATAATATTCAATTTCAGTCACAAGAGAGATTTAAAGTGCGCTTAAACTAGATTGAATAAAAAAAGTGAGCCTGAAATTTACCTAAATATTTTCTAGTTTATTATCCGCACTAGTAGTTAGAAAAATAATGTCAAAAGAATCCAGGCAGGTGAGGGCCGTGACGTCATCATGCAAATGAATTACAAGAGCCGTATTACTGGTCGGATACCCACCGTATAGCTACTTTTTGGAAAACTCTCGTTAACAGCTGTCTATTGAGCAAGTAAAAAATAACCATACAATTTCCGCATTGTTTTATTATTCATTTTAATTTATTTTAAGATTAAAATATTTATTAAAACGAGTTTGTCACCCTGAAAATTTGAACATTATCAGGCAGATTAGCTTCATGAAATTACTTAAATTTGAACTCATAAGGTGCATGCTGAAAAAGTCATGAGTTAAGGTATACCTAACTACTTCATATATGAATATGAATGAGAATTCACTCGGAAGTTCATGCTGCTTGACTGAGACTTTTAAAATCATGATCCTAATTTCTTTCGTCAATCAGAAAGCTATGAAAATTAGCTTCAAAATACAGGCGTTCAAGTTCGATTCACTATTTGTCTGTACATGTGACCATAACTCCCTCCAGTTACGGATATTTACGAAGTTTGGCAGCGCTGAGCGGTTGCACTGTAGGGAGGAACATGATGAAGTCGGAGGTGCTCGCGTTGGTTCTGGAAGGTCTCGTGTGGAACATGTTTCTGCCATAGCACACACAAAAACGATACTAACTAATACGACAGGTGTCGAAAATGTTTCACGCCCTGTTTTCTAAAGCCTTTTATGTTCGATTCGCTCATTCTATTCTAGAAACAAATCATTTACCACTTTCTGGAAAAGCTTTAATTGTATTGTATTGACCTCTAACCGCAGTTGAAGCTGCCAACATCCCCTTCAATCAACATCCTTCTGAGTGCTACAAGCACATATACGAACTGAGTTGATCAGGATTCCCAGTTTGATTACCTAGTATCACGGATTCAGCAGCAAATAGAGAAAGAGCGGGGTACGTAATTCGGAGAAGCGAACAGATTCAATAAAAACAAATAAATGTGGAATCTTCCTGTCCTTTCTACAATGAAACCATTCCTGGAAGCTCACTCACACAACCTCACGAATCTCCGAATTTTCAAACAATCAAGCCCATTGCTCTAAACTCGCATCATAGTCTGAACAAGAATTCAAAGGATGTCTGTCTAATCTCTACTCAACCTAAATTGAACCATGACACCACAGTCAGCGCTCCGATTGTCAATTACGTCAATAACTCCTCCCTTTATTCCGTATTCTACATTGTAACAGGGTAAACACCTGTTGTGCTATTAATATACCAGGATTCTCTATAAGAGTATTTTATGGACTGACATTTTATTGGGTTTACCGTTAAATTTGCCCTGTGTAGCCTTGCTAGGACTTCCCTTACGTGGGTTTTGTGCTGTGCTAACGTTGGTGAATGTTAAAAACATGTTGTCCGTGTAGATCCTCGAAAATTCGCTGTTGTAGGGTGGAAAAAATCTTTCCACCTGTGGAGAGTCCAAAAGGCGTCCTAGTCCACGTATAAGTGCCAAATGGGCATTTAAATGCTGCTAATTTTTGGCTTGCTTTTGTCAACGGTATTTGGTGTTATGCACTGTTTGAATCGATGAGTTTGAAGTAATTAGCATCGTGAAAATGGTTCAGCAGTGCTGATATCGTGGGAAGAGGATGCTTGATTGCCTTTATCTCTTGGTTCAATTTTCAACAATCTACCAAGAGTCTATATGTTTGTTTGTCTGTCGAATGATTTTTTTCGTTAGGGCACTAGGAAGCAGGGGCTGTGGTGGATGCCAATACTGGTTTTATGACTCCCTTTTCAAGTAATTTGTGTATTTCTTCTCTCGTTACTTGCTGGAGTACTGGGGAAGTTTGATAGGTGGGGACTATACTTGGTAATGTTGCCTCGGGTTTTAATTTATTTTTAGCTAGGATTGCAAATTCTCGTTAGTTTGAAGGAGCGTTATGCGTGGAGTGGGGGGATTTATGTCTGGTTCCGATACTAATTGTATGGGTGTTTTCATGTCTAATTTAAAGTATAATTGGTTTCCCTCGATATCGTACACAATTTGTACTTTGGCGAGAAAATCTAGTCCTAATATTACATCTTCTGCTAAGTTTGTTATCGCGTAGAAACTATATATGTCCCTGAGTATTCATTTATTTTTACCTTTAATTTTTTTATAAAGTGTGTGGAGGCTAGAGCAAAGCATCACTGATGCTTTCTAGCGTAGTCCTGATACAGATTATTTTCTTTCTTTAAATATTTATTAATAAGATAAGACAAAGTGTTTATTATTTATTTTTTACCAATTTTGTTCCTAGGATCCACACAAAACTTGATAAGTTCCAATTCGTTATTGTTTATCCTCTCACCCACCAAGTGCACGTATTCGTCCATCGCTTGCTTTGACGGCCACCCGTTGAACTCGAGGGGCTCATGTTTGTTTTGTAAACAAACGCGGCGCACTGCAGCGAACTGTCATTTTCCGCGGATCGCTGTTTGAATTTGTCGATTCAACAAGACTCTTAGGAATACCTAATATTGATGTGGTTTGAAACCTTTATTCCGACAGTCACATCCATGTACAAAATCATGTAAATACCTGGCACCATAACTCTTTAAAAACTATGAATCGTTTTATTAAATCAAGCTGTAACTGATGGTGTAGGAGAAAATTGTTTCCCTATTTTACTAGGACTGAACAAAGAAGGGAAGAGGTGTGAACACTTGTAAGCTCTGAACTCACAACTCATCAATTATTTGAATATGATTCAAAACCAACTAGGTACATGGTTCTTGCCGTGTTACTATGCTGTTAATATAGAGTTGTAGTGGCATAATACATACGACGCATTTGCAAACGCATCCGTATTCCTTGGACGGAAGCGTGGCACACCATGGTAACGCTGCAACGTATCTCGATGCGTCCCGCTTCTCAGACCTGCAATGCGTTCAGCTGTTACGCTCCGACAGCCGACGGATCGTTTGTATAACCTTCACTTCTTGAAACCTCGTGTAAGACACGCAAAAACTAAGAAGGCTTAGGGAGTGTTGTTTTTATTTTTGTTCCATAAGGCTATGTTCCTTGTAGGTCGCGAGGTTAACTATTTGATTTGTATACATTCTTCGTGTTTTCACAACTCGCATTTCATAATATGATGAGTTTTAATTAATTAGAGAGATGCAATAGTGAAAAGTCCTTTTGCCTATCATCGAAAGGTTAAAAAAATGTAAACGAATTTCAGACTCTAACGACTTTTGGGACTAAGTTGCTCGAGAATCAGTTTTTCAAGTTTTTTTATGAAAGATGGAAATATACTTAATTAAGTAAGTAGCTCATGAAAATAATTTCATTACCTGAATACGTATTTGTTTTTCGGAAGATTCTGTTCGGGGTTATAACCCCATCCGTGGTTCTCTCTCCAAATGAATTTGGTTCACGAAATTTATGTTTCTTTCTTCCTTCTTCTTGTACGCACTGCAGCATCATCGCTGATATTTTTAGTGTTAAATACCCGGTAAATGTTTCGCCTCACGAATACCCGAGTAGCCTCAAACTTATGGTGGTGGGGAGGGGGGGGGGTTTACTTTTTGGAAACCCTGTAGATATACATATTTGCCGTTTGAATACATAATAATAACCCCCGAAGGAAATACATATACATTGAAAATGGTCCAAGTCAACTTTTACGCACCACACCTTATCTTGTCTTATTCCAAAGAGTTGTTGGAAGAACAGCATTCCGGGTGCACATTTTTTGACATATATCTCGGCTAAAAATGAACCGATTTGAATATTCTTTTTTTAATTTAAAGGTTATTAGATTTGCAAAAACTTTTATGGAGTAGTATTTTTTTTTATATAGCCCCGAGTTTGATTTTGATTAACTTTGATTTTTGAGTTTAACTTTGATTTTATTTATTTTATTTTTTTCCCCATAGTGAAATATTATTTTTTCGGCTTTTGCTATCAGGACAAAAACTGTTGGGCATAAAAGTACCGACAACTTGAGAAATAGTTTTTTGAAATCGGTAGGGCCGTTTGCAAGATACGACGAATTACAGAATAGTGAGTGGCGGCCATCTTGAATGGTCGCCATTTTTAAAAGCTACCATTCTGAGATGGCCATCATGGTTTTTCGTGCTCTTCGTGGTCACAGGAACATGTGGTATAAGCTTCGCCTGGTCCACAAAATTATACTAATTCGCTGTTTTTGGGGATCTGGCACACAGCCTATGGGTGGGGGCCGAGTATTTAACGAATGGACGGAATCTTGTGTATATAAACTTCTCTTAAACAACGTTTGGTTAAGCTAAAAATGGGTTTCAATGATTCCATAATTTGATGGTTATAATACCCTTTGAGAATAATAGTACTATTCATATTTAAACAATAGATATATATATATATATATATATATATATATATATATATATATATATATATATATATATATATATATATATATATATATATATATATATATTAATTGCTATGCAATTCTTAGGCCGACCCCCAATAATTTTTTTTAAATGTCCACTTTTTTTGTGTAACGTTTTTTGTCCCGAGATGGGAAGCGAGAGGTCGTGGGTTCGAATCCCGGCCAGGCTTGAAATTTTTTTTTTTTTTTTTTTTTTTTTTTTTTTTTTTTTCGTGAGACGAAGGTCGTGGGTTCGAATCCCAGCCAGGCCTGAAAAAAAAATTTTTTTTTTTCTTTTTTCTCGTGAGACGAAGGTTGTGGGTTCAAATCCCAGCCAGGCTTGATTTTTTTTTTTTTTTTTTTTTTTTTTTTTTTTTTTTTTTTTTTCCCGTGAGACGAAGGTTGTGGGTTAAAATCCCAGCCAGGGTTGATTTTTTTTTTTTTTTTTTTTTTTTTTTTTTTTTTTTTTTTTTTTTTTTTTCGTGAGACGAAGGTTGTGGGTTCGAATCCAGCCAGGCTTGTTTTTTTTTTTTTTTTTTTTTTCTCGTGAGACGAATTGCATAGCAAATTATACTCGTTTTCTACGCAGTAGAAAAGAGAAAAGATCCGGCGAGGCGCGAAGCGCCGAGTATAGATTAGGGGGGTCCAGGGGGGCGAAGCCCCCCTGGCGGGGTCAAGGGGCGGAGCCCCTTGCAAGGCCCGAAGGGCCGAGTTATAGATATATATATATATATATATATATGTATATATATATATATATATATAATCTATGGCTGTTGTTGTTGCCCCTCTGTGAGAAATGACTGCTACGCCATCGCTGTACAATATTATTACAGGTACAGCTAAGTGAAATAAAGCAAAGATTGTTTGCATTAAATGCATGTACGGATAATCGTTGCTACATTGAAAGTAAATTATTATTTGGAGTATTCAAAGAATACTCTGAAGACGGAATTATGTAACGAGTTCAAAATGTTATACAAAGCACTGTATATTTGCGCTAGGCATTGATCGCCAGAAACAATATTAGATTGATTAACTAAAAATATATAATATGGTAAGTTCAGGTGCTAATTAAATAAAAACTAGGGAGCCCGATACCTTGCTTTCATACATCAATTATGAAACAACAGTAGACAGGTTATATAATTATATTGATAAATTGCACATATTCCACTCAGTGGCTTTTAGTGAACGAACTAATCAATTGAAAATGAAATATATGATCGGAGGATGTAGAATAAATGTAGGGTAACAATTAATGGACAAAGAATGTTTGAATCGAGCTGAATAAATATTTCTTGTTTAACCAATGCAAACCAAGCGGGTTGTTTGAATGAATCTGACTGTACTTATCTCTATGAATGTGCAGTAGGTATATTTCTAGTGAAAAATTTCGCCAATAATTCGCTGCTACCATAATAAACTTCAAAGGTGATGGGAGCGTATATAAGCTGCGTGTTGTTACCTTTATATTGCTAGAGGCACAATTTTCTACATGCACCAAACAAAACAAAAAATTATGATATTTGTTTAATTTTGTTTCAGGTAAGTTTTAATGAGTAAACCCAACAATCTACTACCGATGGAATTTGACACACTCCATGCATGATAATTCAGCGATTGAGTAAGTAAAAATATTTCTTAATTTTATTGATGAAATTATATTATATGATCATCCTTCCTAGAACAACAACCATCTAATTCACACACTACCTTCCCTAAACGCCTACCCTGTAGAGTCGAGGCACTCTGAATCAGGTGATCAAGGTTCCCCAAATAGCAACTAGAGTGAGTTTATGAAATTTGGCTCAAAAATAAAACATCGGCCAGTAACATTGGCATCAATTTCGTTCAAGCCTATAGAGTAGAACTTATGGGCTTAAATTTAAAAAAAAAATTAAGATATCTATAACCTTCAAGGTTTTATATATATATATATATATATATATATATATATATATATATATATATATTTATATATATATATATATATATATATATATATATATATATATATATATATATATATATATATATTTGTTGTTGTTGTTGTTGGATATTACCCCAATAAATCAAATGAAACCACACAAAAATCTGTAGGTTTGATCAAAGTTTGACAAACATTTATAATCGAAATTTTCGAAAAATTTCAAACTTGAAGTACGTTTTGAGGCATTCTCTTCTTTGGATTGAAATAAAAAATCCGTTCTTGCGCCAATAAAATCAAGCTTTCCAAATGAAAGGATGAGTTCATTGTCCAGCATTTGTTGAGCACAATCAATTGGTCAAATTTCAAAAAATGTGTTAAAAATCACTAAAAATGGCAAAATGCGGCTAAAAATTGTTAAATTGTTCATGTTTTGTTGCACTACTATCTGAAGAAATTTGCATCCTTATCTACTTGTTATCTCACATTCAAAAAGGCATCCATAAAATGCGGGATTATTTCCCTGAAGCATCTCGGCCTTTCAACGCTTCGCAAATGCCTAATAACCCGACATCTCGGCGGCCAATAGTGGTCGCTATTTGGGAAAATTTCATCATTGAAATCCTTTTAGAGGCATTCTGAAACGAATCCTAGAGTTTACCGCTTTTCCGTATGTATACATATTTGTTATGTGTATGTGTAATACATATACGTATTTCCGAGTATATGTATGTATGTATATAATTCCAGACGACGATAACTCTTCTTAGGATTGAGATAAAAAAGTCCGTTCTTGCGCCAAAAAATCAAGCTTTCCAAAAAAAAAAGGATGAGTTCGTTGGCCAACACTTTTTGAGCACCACCAAATTGGTCAAATTTTTAAAAAAATGCTGAAAAAAATCACTAAAAATGGCAAAAAACGGCTAAAAATCGTTAAATTATTCATGTTTTGTTTGACTATTATCAGAAAAAATGTTCTTCCTTGTCTACTTGTTATCTCATATTCTAAAAGGCATCCATAAAATGCGGGATTATTTCCATGAAGCATCTCGGCCTTTCAACGCTTCGAAAAGGCCTAATAACCCGACATCTTGCGGCCAATGGTGGTCGCTATTTGGCAACCCTCCTACTCTTCTCAGACCACCCAGAAAAGGGGTCCTGCTCTAATGGTTTACCTTCCAAACAAGATTATGAACCTCAATTTCCGGCGAAAAGCCGCCCTACTCGCTCCTGGCCACGCTATCTTCAACTTTCACCCAAGGAAACCTTTCCTCCCAGCGGTGTGCGTAATGTGAAAAGTTTGCTTCCAATTCTCTAGATTGCTAACTGTACTTTCTTCAGCAGTACACTAAGGTTCACTCTTCTCACCTTCAGCTGTAATTTTCAGGTTTTTCCCTAACCTTCCATTACTCTTCGTCGTTTAGTTTAGAAAATACGGTAAAGGAGCATGCCTTGGGTTGATTTCCGTATACTTTATGAAGGTTTCTGTTTCATTCACAGGTTACATTACTCTTATTCTTATTTTTGGTTTATTATTTCCCATAATAAGCCTATGTGATCGTGTAGCAAAAAATTTTTATAACCCCCCCTCAAACTTTGTCACTTTACGTTTCAAGGTGCGTAGAATCCAAATTTGAAATGTCCGTCCGCCGTCCGGGCCATAAAAGGCCTTAGAATTGACTTAAAAAATCTGTTCTTTCGCACATAGACTCCACTTGGGGTCAACTTGGTCCTAACTTCTCGCCAGCTCGATCGCTCCACACCCATGGGTGCTATGAGCCAAAAATAGGTGAAAAAGTGTATTTTTTGTATATTTCAAGTTGTATAGAAATTGGAGATTTATGAGTGAAAAGAAAATGTTAGCTATTAATTTTATGGAAAAAAAGTATTCTAAACGATAGGTACTCTTCTATTCAAAAAGAGATTTTGGATTTTAGGCTATTTTTTGCAATTTTATAGATTTTTTAAAACAAAATTTAATGAAGTTCAAGTTTTTAGCATAATTTCGTACATAAATTTTTGAATGTTCTATTTTATAGTTGATACACTTTATTTGACCAATCTTATGCTAAAAAATATCAATTTAACAATTCTTAGCCCTTTTCAGTGATTTTGTCAGCACATTTTTTGAAATTTGACCAATTAGATGATATCAATATACAGTATACGTAGGTAACACTTTTATGTGTTGGTTTTATGTGGGACTTGGTAATAGATTGTTTTGTTTATCAACTAAATTTAAAATCGTAAAATTGTGAGATTCCGCTGCTGTAATGGATTGAACCCATTTGTGAGGTCCGAAGCTCCGAGTTCCGATACTAAATATACTAGGTATAAGCGGCGTTTAATAATTATGGACCAGAGATCTACGTAGGAGGACTGTCTAATACATGAATAATAAACCTTTGTGTAATAATTTGCAGCGTTTTCATCATAACATCATTACATATTATTTATCAGCGAATTGACGTAGAAAATTACTATTCTCTGCAGACAGTCAAAAAATGTTAAAATCAATATTTTTGAAAAACGTCTTCATTGAAATCCATTTTGATGCATTCTGAGACGAATCCTACAGTTGACACTTGTTCACACACACACACACACACGCGCGCGCGCGCGCGCGGGTTTTGCTGTCCAAGGTAAGTCAATATGATAGAAATGACCTGCGGCAAGCGATTTCCGAGCTAAAAGGAGTGGCGACCAATACCATCAAGGTCATGGCTACAACCGAGCAAAAAAGGCTACAAACGTCCTAAAATCCTTAAATTTGTCATTCTAGTAGGATTTCAGTCATAAAAAAACTATCGACGATTAAAGGGGACATAAACATTTTAAAAAAATCGCTCAAAATTATGCCGAAAACGGTGCTTAAATTTCAACGAAGAGTCATTAGAAGGAGTTAACATGGTTTTTCCCTAACCTTCCATTACTCTTCGTCGTTTAGTTTAGAAAAGGCGGTAAAGGAGCATGCCTTGGGTTGATTTCTGTATACTTTATGAAGGTTTCTGTTTCATTCACAGGTTACATTACTCTTATTCTTATTTTTTCTCTTAACATCATTACCTATTATTCATCAGCGAATAGACGTGGAAAATTACTATTCTCTGCAGAGGGTCAAAAAATGTTAAAATCAATATTTTTGAAAAACGCTGCAAATTATTACACAAAGGTTTTTTATTCATGTATTAGACAGCCCTTCTACGTAGATCTCTGGTCCATAATTATTAAACGCTGCGTATAGTATATTTAGTATCGGAACTCGGAGCTTCGGACCTCACAAATAGGTTCAATCCATTACAGCAGCGGAATCTCACCATTTTACGCTTTTTAATATAGTTGATAAACAAAAAAATTTATTACCAAGTCATCTTTCCAACACATAAAAGTGTTACCTATACTGTATAATGATATCATCTAATTGATCAAATTTCAAAAAATGTGCTGACAAAATCACTGAAAATGGCTAAGAATTGTTAAATTGATATTTTTTAGCTTAAGATTGGTCAAATAAAGTTTATCAACTATGAAATAGAACATTCAAAAATGTATGTACGAAATTATGCTAAAAACTTGAACTTCATTAAATTTTGTTTTAAAAAATCTATAAAATTGCAAAAAATAGCCTAAAATCCAAAATCTCTTTTTGAGTAGAAGAGTATCATTTAGAATACTTTTTTTTCATAAAATGAATAGCTAACATTTTCTTTTCACTCATAAATCTCCAATTTCTATACAACTTGAAATATACAAAAAATACACTTTTTCACCTATTTTTGGCTCATAGCACCCATGGGTGTGGAGCGATCGAGCTGGCGAGAAGTTAGGACCAAGTTGACCCCAAGTGGAGTCTATGTGCGAAAGAACAGATTTTTTAAGTCAATTCTAAGGCCTTTTACGGCCCGGACGGCGGACGGACATTTCAAATTTGGATTCTACGCACCTTGAAACGTAAAGTGACAAAGTTTGAGGGGGGTTATAAAAAATTTGCTGTACGATCACATAGGCTTATTATGGGAAATAATAAACCAAAAATAAGAATAAGAGTAATGAAACCTGTGAATGAAACAGAAACCTTCATAAAGTCTACGAAAATCAACCCAAGGCATGCTCCTTTACCGTCTTTTCTAAACTAAACGACGAAGAGTAATGGAAGGTTAGGGAAAAACCTGAAAATTACAGCTGAAGGTGAGAAGAGTGAACCTTAGTGTACTGCTGAAGAAAGTACAGTTAGCAATCTAGAGAATTGGAAGCAAACTTTTCACATTACGCACACCGCTGGGAGGAAAGGTTTCCTTGGGTGAAAGTTGAAGATAGCGTGGCCAGGAGCGAGTAGGGCGGCTTTTCGCCGGAAATTGAGGTTCATAATCTTGTTTGGAAGGTAAACCATTAGAGCAGGACCCCTTTTCTGGGTGGTCTGAGAAGAGTAGGAGGGTTGCCAAATAGCGACCACCATTGGCCGCAAGATGTCGGGTTATTAGGCCTTTTCGAAGCGTTGAAAGGCCGAGATGCTTCATGGAAATAATCCCGCATTTTATGGATGCCTTTTAGAATATGAGATAACAAGTAGACAAGGAAGAACATTTTTTCTGATAATAGTCAAACAAAACATGAATAATTTAACGATTTTTAGCCGTTTTTTGCCATTTTTAGTGATTTTTTAGCATATTTTTTGAAATTTGACCAATTGATTGTTCTCAAAAAGTCCTGGCCAATGAACTCATCCTTTTTTTGGAAAGCTTGATTTTTTGGCGCAAGAACGGATTTTTTTATCTCAATCCTAAGAAGAGTTATCGTCGTCTGGAATTATATACATACATACATATACTCGGAAATACGTAGGTATATGTATTACACATACACATAACAAATATGTATACATACGGAAAAGCGGTAAACTCTAGGATTCGTTTCAGAATGCCTCTAAAAGGATTTCAATGATGAAATTTTCCCAAATAGCGACCACTATTGGCCGCCGAGATGTCGGGTTATTAGGCATTTGCGAAGCGTTGAAAGGCCGAGATGCTTCAGGGAAATAATCCCGCATTTTATGGATGCCTTTTTGAATGTGAGATAACAAGTAGATAAGGATGCAAATTTCTTCAGATAGTAGTGCAACAAAACATGAACAATTTAACAATTTTTAGCCGCATTTTGCCATTTTTAGTGATTTTTAACACATTTTTTGAAATTTGACCAATTGATTGTGCTCAACAAATGCTGGACAATGAACTCATCCTTTCATTTGGAAAGCTTGATTTTATTGGCGCAAGAACGGATTTTTTATTTCAATCCAAAGAAGAGAATGCCTCAAAACGTACTTCAAGTTTGAAATTTTTCGAAAATTTCGATTATAAATGTTTGTCAAACTTTGATCAAACCTACAGCTTTTTGTGTGGTTTCATTTGATTTATTGGGGTAATATCCAACAACAACAACAACAAATATATATATATATATATATATATATATATATATATATATATATATATATATATATATATATATATATATATATATATATATATAAAACCTTGAAGGTTATAGATATCTTAATTTTTTTTTTAAATTTAAGCCGAAAACGGTGCTTAAATTTCAACGAAGAGTCATTAGAAGGAGTTAACATGGTTTTTCCCTAACCTTCCATTACTCTTCGTCGTTTAGTTTAGAAAAGGCGGTAAAGGAGCATGCCTTGGGTTGATTTCTGTATACTTTATGAAGGTTTCTGTTTCATTCACAGGTTACATTACTCTTATTCTTATTTTTTCTCTTAACATCATTACCTATTATTCATCAGCGAATAGACGTGGAAAATTACTATTCTCTGCAGAGGGTCAAAAAATGTTAAAATCAATATTTTTGAAAAACGCTGCAAATTATTACACAAAGGTTTTTTATTCATGTATTAGACAGCCCTTCTACGTAGATCTCTGGTCCATAATTATTAAACGCTGCGTATAGTATATTTAGTATCGGAACTCGGAGCTTCGGACCTCACAAATAGGTTCAATCCATTACAGCAGCGGAATCTCACGATTTTACGCTTTTTAATAAAGTTGATAAACAAAAAAATTTATTACCAAGTCATCTTTCTAACACATAAAAGTGTTACCTATACTGTATAATGATATCATCTAATTCGTCAAATTTCAAAAAATGTGCTGACAAAATCACTAAAAATGGCTAAGAATTGTTATTTTTTAGCTTAAGATTGGTCAAATAAAGTTTATCAACTATGAAATAGAACATTCAAAAATGTATGTACGAAATTATGCTAAAAACTTGAACTTCATTAAATTTTGTTTTAAAAAATCTATAAAATTGCAAAAAATAGCCTAAAATCCAAAATCTCTTTTTGAATAGAAGAGTATCATTTAGAATACTTTTTTTTCATAAAATGAATAGCTAACATTTTCTTTTCACTCATAAATCTCCAATTTCTATACAACTTGAAATACCTATACAAAAAAAAGACACTTTTTCACCTATTTTTGGCTCATAGCACCCATGAGAGTGGTGCGATCGAGCTGGCGAGAGGTTAGGACCAACTAGACCCCAAGTGGAGTCTATGTGCGAAAGAACAGATTTTTTAAGTCAATTCTAAGGCCTTTTATGGCCCGGACGGCGGACGGACATTTCAAATTTGGATTCCACGCACCTTGAAACGTAAAGTGACAAAGTTTGAGGGGGGGTTATAAAAACTTTTTGCTATACGATCACATAGGCTTATTATTGGAAATAATGAACCAAAACGTCTTCGTTGAAATCCGTTTTGAGCATTCTGAGACGAATTCTACAGTTGACACTTGTTCACACACACACACACACACACACACACACACACGCGCGCGCGCGCGCGCGCGCACGCGGGTCTTGCTGGCCAAGGTAAGTCAATATGTTAGAAATGACCTGCGGCAAGTGATTTCCGAGCTAAAAGGAGTGGCGACCAATACCATCAAGGTCATGGCTACAACCGTGAAAAAACGGCTAAAAACGTCCTAAAATCTTTAAATTTATAATTTTAGGAGGATTTCAGTCATAAAAAAATTATCGACTATCAAACGGGACTTACAAATTTTAAAAAATCGCTCAAAATTATGCCGAAAAACGTACTTAAAAATAAATTAAGAGTAATTTAATAATAAAATAAGAGTCATTAGAAGGGGTTAACATGGTTTCATTTCTGTGATTGGGGGGGGGGGGGGGGGGGGGGGGGGCAGGACAGTGCTTAGTAGGACACGAGCTTATCGTATAGATCGTACCATTTGCCACGTTTGAAATTCCAGAGGTCCAACACTATTGAGCACAGTCCTGATTGAGATTATCAAAGTGGTTTTATCTACCTCGCATTAATTATTTATCCACCAGTTGCACGAAGACTAAGTTAAAAATTTCAGCATTCCAAGAAATCTCAGTGCGATTGAATTAGCCATCAGTCGTCTTACACAGGTTGGAAAGGCTCGGTGTTTTCTTGGAACCTTTCAAATAAACCAACTGCTCTCCGTGTCCTACATTATGAAACAGGAACTTCGAAGTTTCCATGATTAAATTAAAAGATAATTCCATGATTAAAAAAACGTAATGTTAACAATAAGAAGGAGAAACCTTTTGTCAAGAACATTATTAAAGGTCGGGACACTCGAGTCATACTTATATTGAAAATATAGCAACCCGACGGTGTAGTTGCTGCCAAGCAGTAATTATGGAAAAGAAATATACCGTTCAGTATTATATTAAATGTTGATCCTCAAGATTATTCGACAATCACATACTTCTGGTCGAACGTGAAAAGAAATAATGATTATACGCGGTGGGTGGTTGTTTCTATTCTCATGTTACATGACAGGTGAGTAAGAAAGTTCTCTTAGAACATACTCGTGGAATTGTTACTTTTATGTCGATTTAATCCAATTAATTCCAATTAATTATGGCTGAAGAGGAGTAATCCTGATTAGGCAGTTATCCTTCAAGCACAACACCCAGATAACTGGATTAACTCCGGATTAATTCTTGGTCTTCTGTGTCGAAATGACCCATTAATGATTTTTGGCATGCAATGCCCTCGCGCTGTCTACGGAGGGTTGAAAATGTAGATACCTTTTGTATTTGTATATTGGAAACCTAAAAGGTATAAACCATTGGTAAAAACCTTTTTTTTTTTTTTTTTTTTTTTTTTTTTTTTTTTTTTTTTTTTTAATTCTGATGGAATTCTGGTGAATCGATAAGTTTGGCACCGAATTTATTTTAGGCCCCATATAATTTTTTACGTCAACTTGATGAGGATAAGGGTCAAGAGATTAACAATCCTTATTGCCAAGCTTTCGGTTTATATAAAACCATCATCATGGCCTATAATAATTCATATCATCATCTTGTATTGTTTCTGTGCTTTCTTTTTAACTTCCATTTTTTTTGGCATAATGCAAAGTTTGGGTCGATGATCTTCACATCAAATCATTATAATTACACGTGATTCGTAATAGCTTCCTAAAAATGATAAATGAACTGAATATTAATGAGTAGAACAGTGGAAGAAAAGCATCAGGTGAGAACGGAGATGATAGGTGGTCGGACGATGAGGGTGGGAGATGGGGTTTGTTTGGGGAACTAGGAAACTCATCAACAGTAAACTCATCAAAAAAATCGTAGAACCCAATTTTTGATCAGTTTCCCACGTGGGGTGGAAACTCGTCAAATCTTCATGAACGAGCGACTCATCGAAAAATGGAATCCAATAAATTTATTCGTTTAATTCAGTTATAAGTCAGTATACATTTTTTTCGACTAGAATCCAGCACTGTCGAGACACTCCTCAAAAACTACCTTGAAGGAAACTCATCAAAAAGGAGCTGACGGGAAATTTGTCAAAAATGGGGGTAGTAGTAGACGGATTTTGGTCTTCTTTGGGTCAACTACCTGCCATTGTTACAACTCAACGCCACCTTGAATAACTACCTGTTCTGGGGTCTGAAGGCCTCCAAATCCGGTTACTTCCTTCACGTATAACGGTTGGGTCTGGCACACACTGAAGCCTTCAGGAGGTTTGGTTTGATGACTTTCTTTCGATGAGTTTCCCCTTAGGAGCGTTTGACCAGTTTCCATAAGGGACAGGAAAGTCATCAAAAATAATTGTCAACTACTTTTTATCTTCAAAATTTACATTTGATTTCTATTTGAAATTCTTTTTGAAGACTTTCCCTTCCATTCAGTTTTGATGAGTGTCCCACCTAGAGGAGAAACTCCTCAAAAAGCCTCGACCTCACGTTTTTGCGTTTTCCGTCACGTATGAGTTTCCGTTTGATGAGTTTGTAGGGACTCGTTTGTTTGTCCATGTTTCCAGATACTGAAATTCGTACTACGTAATCCTATGAAAATAAATTTGAGTAGGTATCGACCTAGAGCACAACAATAATAAATTGACAATCACACGTTATTTGCAGCCATGGCGATTCTTCCAAATTACTACCACTCACCTTCTCTCGGGTCCGAAATGAAGAGGCCCCTTGACTTCGACTTGATCAGATCGCTTAGAGAAAACAAGCTGAACGTAAAAAGAAACCCGTCGAAATCCAGTGACGACCCGTTCAGTTCCATTGAGGGGCTGAGGAAGGAACTGTCCAAAATGACGTTGCCCGGCGGAGATCGGGCGGCCGCAGTGCCGGCTCGAAGTATCAAAGAACTCGAAGAACTTATGTCCCATCCGACGTGGTTGACGGACTCAAGCAAGAAAAAAGTCAATAGGCAACTGGCCGAAAATAGGCAACTGGGAGAAAATAAGCATTCGGCTCAAAAGAGTAAACGGTGGGTAACTATACCAGTAAATAATACATACCATGAACTAATAGGTACCTGAATAAATACCACATTCTTGTCTAAGTTCTGAAAAATTGGGCGCTCCACGACTCATCTGGGTTGGACTGGCATCGTACATTGTTTAGACAGACTGAACATTAAAGAACGTGAGACACGCTATTCCCTCCGGTGCTGGTAGTGGAGGCTCCCAGCTAAATTTCAACATCTCAAAGTCTTTTCTAGTTTTCCCTGTCTGTTGTATATTTTATTATTGTTTGATTAATAAATAAATCAACAACTAAAATTAATCATCCTATTTTTAGCGAATTCCAACCAAAACACACTAAGTGCCCATTCCCTTGCATAACTTGTTTTGGTAACCAGGAAGGTCAAATTTTAGTTTATCGAATACATTTTAGCCTTTGTCCTGAATCTTATATCACAAAATGTTGAAGAAAGGGTTGAATATGAAATAGGTAGGTAATTCAAACTTTTATTGCACCAACTGTATTTAAAAAAAACTAAAATGTAAGAAAAGTATGAGACGTAAAACAGTTTGAAAAAATAAAAACATACAATTTCTTTCATTTTTGATATAATCGATACTATTAGGTGCTTATATAAAAATCTAATGGCGTCTATGTTTGTGTTACTCAATCACGTAAAAACTAATGGACCCATTGAGCTGAAATCGTACATGGATATTCATACGGTCCCTGGTTAACGCAAAGACTATAATATTACAATCCTCTAGATTTCCTCCTTCATAACTCGGCTTTCTCGGTAAGAACGTAAGCAACTTTGTTGTTAAGGAAAAAGCCGACATGCGTCGAGCTTACGTCAAATTAGGATGGGGTGGGTTGGGATTGGGGGAAGAACTTTCGATATCGAACTCGACGTAACCAAAATGATCTTGGTGGGTAGAGCCGAGCAGTTTTTAATCGGAAGATACCTGCTCAAAAACTGATATCCATAACGCCTTAGCGAGCTATGTAGCTTACTTTTAGTTGTAGTCCCTGTCAACTGCTGGACTATGGTGCGGAATCGACTGGTTAGAAACGTAATTGATATCATGCTATTGTCTATAATATAAGGCCTTGGACGAGTGAGCGAAGGGAGTGGAGTACTATGTTGTGTTGTTGATTTGAGTACACTTATCAAACCCACTAGGTTTGTTATGTTTAAATTTGAATATTAGAGACTTTTAGGTTGTTGGCCTAAATTTGTTGTTTAAATATGTCTTGTTTCATGACATTGGAAAATATCGATAAGGCTCGGTTTTTATATGGACAATCAGATGCTGCCATTGGTTTTCACCAAAGATATGTCAAACATTTTGGAATTGAGAAAACGCTCGAAGCTCTGACCCGTGATAAGGATAGTCAAGTAGATTCTAGGTCCTGAAAACGGAAATTCATTCACGGTTAAATTATACAAACTGGTGCCTAATTTATGTGCAGGCCAAGCTCACACTTCTATAAAGCAGTTGAAATCCCTTCATAACCACCCTTCAAACTCGGCAACTCAATAAGCGTAACTTCCTTCCCAGGATCTTTGCTGCCCCTTTGGCTCCTCAGGCCTCTGATGGTCAGATGTTTCCGAAAGTTGCTGAGGACCAGAAGGAGCACATCAAGGAGATCATAACCAAGTTCCAAACTTTCAAGCCCAAACCAATAACGGACAACCGGATCTCGAAATTCGTCTTCACCCACGACGGTGATCTCGCGATGTCGAAAACAGTGCAGGAGCACAACAAGGAAGTTGAAGCCGCCTTTCTGGATTTCAACAAAAAATTGGAAGAGACTCTGAACACCAAGGAAAAGAAGAATGAGGATGACAAAAAAGTTACGAACAAACAGCCAATCAAGTCTGAAACCAGTAGCGATGACCCTCAGCAAGACGTTAGTTTCGACAATGTCATCAATTTCTTAAACAGAAATATACACAGACTTAAGGAAGACGTTCCCCAGCAACATAAACTCGTAAGTGTCAATGTTATTTAATAATTTGGTAGATATAAGAGAAAAATTCTAAGAGAGGAACAAATACTACCATTTCACGTTTGACACTAAACCTGAAGAGGAATGATATGGTCTTGTACACTGTCTTTCAATCGAACTATCGGAATTCAGACGCCTGTTCTTACCTTATCACCCGTATATATGCCATGTGTAAGGGGGGAGGGGGGTAAAACGAATCTAAGCACTAAAAATCCTGAACGAATTTAATGCTGTGACGTAATTTTATCAAGAAGAATTCGAATAGATAGCAATGGGTATCTCTTGAAAGCAGAAACTTCAGGGAGTGATTCTAGAAGCCATTTCCGACAAAGTCTTTTACGAATTTTCCGAAAACTCCTTGCCTTAAAGAGTACTTTTGGTTTCAAGATTTTCATGTTTTACAAGTGTTATCATGAAACAAATGTGTGGATAATCACTGAGTATTATACCTCTACATACATATGTAGGTAGTTATACACCTGGGAGCTATAGCTACACGTAGAAGTTATTGTTACCCCTGTTGAGTAATATAGAACGATAGCTTACGGACAAGTCTGCAGTCATGAGAAAGCATTTTCGTGTTGAAGGCGCTGTTCCCGATTATGTCAAACGGTGGATTGGGGAGAACCCTAACTTCTAACTTGAACATCCGGGAAAGGGAATCCGTGATAGCTGCATAACGCACTACTGACGGTAAATAGAGCTGTCAAACTACTGTCGTACTACTATCGTTTATTGATTAGGAGATGATGTTTGCACTGCTCTTTCCTGCATATAGTCCTGACGCTCTGAATACTGACCTTTTGGTCTCGTCCAAATTTGTAACGACGTGTTAATGTAATAGTACCAAAATTTCGATTCCCAGAGCATACACGCCATTTATTCATTTACCAATTCACGGGCTTGTGGCCAATTTTACAATAATTCAAGCAAAACAGCTGAAAAATTACAGACGTACATAAATAGAAATTGAATAATAATTTAATTCACAAAAATATTTATTAGCCTAGTTTTAGGATCTTGAGAGTCGGTCAGGATAATAAAATGCAGGTCTTCAAAGCTAACGTTTCGATGTATTTATACATCATCATTAGGGCTTTGAGAATTCAGGCATGTTTCTACAAAGTCATTTCGTAGTTGCTAGCACAGGTAATATGTACATTCATGTCTTGTATATACATTGACTAGTGTACACTACTTTAAGAAGTAGGGGTTGGGGGTTACTAGTCAATGTATGTCCTACATCACATGAATGTACATACTACATGTGCTATCAACTACGAAATGACTTTGTAGAAAATTGCTTGAATTGTCCAAGTTCTGATGATGATGTATAAATACATCGAAACGATAGCTTTGAAGACCTCAATTTTATTATCCTGACCTACTCTCAAGATCCTAAAACTGTGCTAATTATCACCCAGTGGTCAAGAAACTAAACCATATTGTTAATAAAAATATTTATTCACAATAATATTTAATTTATAAATACAATTAAATTATAATATAAGTTATTTTCGAAGAGGTCGATATCCAGATGGTTAAACTCCCTCTTAATCCGGGTCAACGGCGCACTAAACAGATAGTTCGTACTTGTTGTACGTGGATAAAAGCTAGGCGTTATCCGGTTGTCTATGGCTTGGAAAAAAGAAATCCAGCATAAGTAGTGTAAACCTTTACACCTACATTCGAACGCTCATTAAAATTGTCGTCATCATCCCAGATCTGTTTTTCGCATAAAAACGCACGATAATAACTGAGATATGGTTGATTTTAAGCTCCAAACCTGCCCATCCTGAAGCTTTTTCGCTTGTAAACGCACACACGCAGTTAAATTGCATGATGCATGCTTTTTTACTATCCAAAAAGTAGGCATCATGTGATTTTACTGTGTGTGTGCGTTTCCAAGAAAAAATGCTTTAGGCCCTTAAAAACAACCATATCTCAGTTATTTTCGTGCGTTTTTATGCGAAAAAGCAGCTCCAGGATGATGACGTAAATTTTAATGAGCATTCGAATGTAAGTGTACAGGTTTACCCTACTAGCATACCATCCTTTTGGGTTGATTCTAAACCGCGATACTGTTGGGCTTTATTGTTCATTGAAATATTGACGTCAACTTCTGCGCAGGTCTGCAGCAAGCACAACAGCCACACCAAGGACGACGACGATGACGAGATTGACGACCCGCTGCTCGCCGATTTCAGCGGTGTCAAGCATCGCCTCAGCGAATTGGCCCAGACGCGTGAAGGCCTCGAGAACATCTTGCTGGGGCTGGACCGACCACGGAGGGGACCCTTCAGGCGGGAAATAGCTCCCAAACCCAATAAGGCCCCTGTCGCGTTCCCGAATAAGAAATAACTCGATAGAGGAACCCAACCATGTTGATGGAAGAAATCTTCGATGAAGTAGGCGGATTGAACAGTATGAATAAAATATGTTCATCAACAAATAGAATTATTCAATTCACGAAAATTACAGTTACATACATATATTATAGAAAGGTTTATTATTTCAGTACCATTTAGCACTTCACTACTATTTCGCAGATCATGGGACTAACTGCAGAAGTCAACTCTACAACTTATTTGCAATAACTTTTGCTACATATCAATTTTGTTCAACCCGCTTTAGACATTCAAATTAAACATTTTGTGATTTCGTTGTTTTTTTTTTTTTTTTTTTAGGTATTATTGAAAAATGACCTCCTATGAAACTACGAGTTTTGGGTCGGCTTCTACGTGTATTTTACAAATCGCGAAAAAAAATTAATATTGAAAAAACCCTTTTTTAAGCTGGTTAAAAAAAATTGGTACGAGACAAAAGTTGTCGAAAATCAGTTGTAGAATCGACTCCTGCAGTTTGGCAGACCTGTTTTGTATTCAGGGTGCTCCTGGATAAAGTTTACGCAGTGTCAGGAAACGATTCTACAGCTGATTCAAAATGAACCGCTTTTTTTTTTTTTTTTTTTTTTTTTTTTCTTGATCAATTATTATTATTTTGAATGTTTGACATCTCTTCACTTTGTCGACTCTTACAAAAACCGTCATAACCTCCTTAAATTAGGAAAATGGTTCACAGTGTTGATTTCGTAGAAGAAAATATATGAATGGTACCATGGGGAGGGGGGGGGGGTGTCGCAACTGTGAGTTAATATTGTTTTATTATACAAAATTACTTCAGTAATTTTGGTAACAACAAACTATGTTTATCTAAATTCACATGTTTCGAGAAATAGCTGCTAATACAGGTATTCTACTCATATTATAGAAAATATAATTTAATCGAAGGTAATAAATTCAAACTTGTTTCATTCTTACAATAAGTCACGAAACTTGAAGAAAAAACAAAACAGAAAAATAAGTACGAAGTTCCCAGCATTTTTGCGAGTGATTTCTACAAAGGGAGTACCATTACGCCGCGTTTCGTCAATAGAGCGCTCTCATTTCCGTCTTGTGCAAGAGACCGAATGAAAATGATAAAACAAAATAGGGTCTGATAGGGCAAGTGCGTTTTCATGGCAAGTGCATCTCTTCGTTTTATTTCGCTATGAGGCCTCTCTATTTTAATAGGTAAGTTTATTACTAAATGATAGAGCTGCTATTTATGGTCAACTGATAAAATTTTTGACCTCCTCAGTGAACAAATTAACGTAATTGGAACCATTTTCCGCGAAGCCTTTGTCCGATACCAGAGTGTGAATCTGAAGTAGGTACAGTTTTCAATGGTTTTCTTGTCTAAACCTCGTCCTCTCCTGTTTATTCCACTGTTGATTGTTCAACCTTTAGTCTCTTCATGAACTGCGCACTTGATAACTTCAAGACTACAAAAATTGCTGCAGAAAATTATTAAAACGTGCTTGCCCCCTTGTTTTGACGGTGGGGCAAGTGTGTTTTCAAATAAGGGGCTAGTATGTTTCATTAAAAACCACATGAAATTACTGGGAAAAATAAGAAAAATCAAGGTCTGGAAGCCTAGTTTCCATCCAGAACCTTTCCTCGACCGCACGCTTCACCCAAACCTCTGTCCTATCTTATTCTGCAAAACTCTGGAGTCTTCAAATTCTCTCTCACGCGAACCTCATTCCCCAACCGACAGCGAATCATAGGACAGCCAACAATTGGATGAGTTTATTGACAATTTCATCAACTCGGGAATTCATGTCAAGTTCCTAAACATTATCTATTTTGCGGCGTTTTATTTTTAATTTACAACCATTTTAAACTATGCTTAGAATCTACCTACCTACTTTGGTTAATCTTATTATTTTTCGGGTTGAAAACGCTCTTGCCTTTTTTACCTTGCCACAGAGCGTTGCGTTGTAGGGCAAGTGCGTTGTTTGAATGCATCTTGGTCTTCCCAATTCTTAATGAATTACCAACTTTAATTCATTATATACACCCTTTTTCGACGTAGAAATGTCTGTGGAATGTAATAAAACTGTAGTCATTATTCAACTTGCAGTTTGAGGGAAATGGCAGCATCACAAAGTCAGATTGATGAAAAACGGATACGCACTTGCACCGCCTGACCCTATAGGGTGGTGGGGCCAGCGTTTGACACCTTAAGAGGCATTTTGACTTTGACAAGTAAGTAATTAAGTTAGGTTTTTCCGTTTGTTCAAACTTGAATCTTACATCTATTGCTGCATCAGGATGTCCTAAACTGCTCGGTATTGGCAAAATCACTAATTCAAGCCACAAAACATCATAAGTTCGTTTATCCGAAATCAACTTTTTGACCCAGTATTTGACAGCCAAATTTTTGGTTGTACCTGTGTACAGCAGTTATTCTGCTATAAACGATTCCGAGTATCAAAAAAACATTTATTTCAACATTTTATTAATAAATCGGGCATTCGAACTTAATTTTATTAATCTCAATATAAAATTAATATGATTATTCATAAAGACAAAGTTGAAAACATCACCGGATGTTTCATCACAAAATAGTTACAATGTTTTCTCGATACCATAGACACAATACGTTTATAATGGTAAACTAGCAGCTTGTGAGTTGTTATGTATTTATATAAATATAAAAATAAAGAACAACTGACAAGAACGAATAGAGATCAATATTGACAGCACTGTCAATCACTGAGGGGGGCATCAGTTTGGTGACTAGTGATTGATATTTGCATTCCCACATGTTATCTTTGACTATTTTCAAAAAATGATAGCATAGATGTATAATCTACACAAAAAACTGATTAAGAAAAACTATGGAAACAATCGAATTTAAAAATGTGGTGGGCATGGTGAAGCAAAATAAAACGCTCAACTCCTAAACAAAATCACAAGAAACAGCACCGAAAAGTTACAACGCGAGGTTCTGTTACGAGACCTTCTCGAACGATCAAGTTTGTCCCCCACCCCGGCAACTACTTGGAACCGTTCCCTACAAGAATAACTGTGCGTTCTTCAATTCCATGTAGGTCAGAAGTGTATAGTTTGGTGGTCTGGATGCTCGCAAGCTCGCATCTCAAAAATACATAACATCAAGTAGTCAATCCCTTTGTAAAAATGCAGATTAGTTGGATATGTAGATCAGAATGAAGTGTATAGTCTGGTTGTCACATAACACACTGTTGTCACTATCACATAACAGATTAGAAACGTAAATGTGACTTTTAATTTGTAACTCATGAGCTGCTCCGCGTTGAACGGAATTGAAGAACTCACAGTTCTTCTTGTAGGGAACGGTTCCAAGTAGTTGCCGGGGTAGGGGACAAACTTGATCGTTCGAGAAGGCCTTGAGGTTCTGTTGGGTAACCTTCTCCAGATTTCAAAAACACGCCTGAAACCTTTTCCTGCCTTTATACTTCACTAAGAAGGTACCTATTTTGTCTCAAAACTCAAATAGATCAAGTCCGTAAAACACTTTCAAATGCCTTATTATCAAAACTTCTTGGTGAGATGTCCCCTCCACCCTAGGTATCATATTTTCAAGTCAAATAAACAGTAATTTTCCACTTTCGCACATTCATTCAAAAATAGCTTGAAAATAAGAGTTAAATGGGATGTCAGACTTGCATTGAACCATTAAAGAAAGAACAACGACAAATAGACGCCGAACCGAAAGGCAAAAGTCACGGCGACACGATAGAAGGAAAAAAAAAAAAAAACCAATCGAACCGATTTATTTGGTGGCGAACGGGAGTGAACGGTCGATCAATCTTCCCCTTCATTATCATCGGTTTAAAAGGAGGCTTGAGGACGGAAAACCCACCGTGAATCGGTCCTTTGATTTATCGGCGAGTCTTCGGCAAAACCGGAAGACGAATTATCATTCAAAGTTGAATCGGTTTTCTGTGGAGAGAAGCCGGGAAGACGGGGAAGGGAAGCTTTTCGAGGCAAAAAGCAGACCGGGGTACTGAATCGTTGTCAAGGGAACGCTAAGGGTCATTTAAAGCCAATTAATAAAGCTAAAGGTCCCTAATGGCCGCGGGTCTTATGATATACGGTTCCGCGTCCTAAACGGGTAATGTTTCCCCTTGCTCGGTTTCCGGGATTCTATCGCCGATTATATTCTCGTTTCGGCGACTGATTCAGTTTGATCGAGGGACCTGGTAACCGCGAATGATTTGCAGAGAGATAGAAATCACGTAAGTACGAGTATAACAAACTGTCTTCTAACACCCCTTTACAAGACAGTTTTATATAGGTTGTAATCGTACCCGAGATCATGTATCAGCTCGGTAACTAGAGCAAAGATACTTTATTTATTTTATTTTTAATTTAAATTTTCAACAATAGATTTCGTCACAATAGATTTCGTCACAATAGATTTCATCACAATAGATTTCGGCCGAACTGGGTTGTAAGGGGTTTTGGGAGTTACAAAATAAAAGTAATTTTTGTATTGGCAAGCTTTCAATGTAACATCATCCTCAGGCCATATCTGCTGTTGGAAATACTAGGGCTATGTGTCACTAGAGGAGTACCATAATTGAATATAGTATATTGAGAATATATTCTTAACCAGTAAGAAACAAGTAGAAAAAAAAAGTTCCAGTCATGCAGCATGATCATATGAGCTAATTTTCTTAAATTATATCGTATTATAACATGTTGAAATATAATGAAATGTGAGAAATTTCAGTAGAAACTAATTGTGAAAACCCAATTTTATGGCAAAAAACTTGTTCTAAATAAAATTTGGTGATTAAAAAGAAGATTTTGGATTTTCAGATTTTTTTGGTTTTTACAGATTTTTTAGAAAATATTTATAAAAATAACTAGCTTTTTCGGCATAATTTTGTGCAAACGTTTTGTTAATGTCCTAGTTGATCGTAGAGTATTTTGTTTTGATGAAAACTCAGGTAAAAATGTTAAAACTAAAGATTTTTGGCCGTTTTTAGCCATTTGCAATGATTTTTTTTAGTACGTTTTTTGAAATTTGACCAATTCAATGAGCTCAAAAAATATTGGGCAACGAACTCATCCTTTCGTTTGGTAAGACAGAAATAAATAAATCAGGAATCGTTTCAGAATGCCTCAAAACGGATTTCAATGAAGAAGTTTTTCAAACATTTTTATTTTAAAATTTTTTGAGCCATTGCAATAGTTTCATTTTCTACGAAAATTCGCTAATTTAAAAGTAAATAGATAACCAGAAAATATATACAAAAATAAAATAAATAAAGCAATAATGACAACAGAAAAAACTTGTGGGAGTTGGAATCTAGAATGTCATTCCTATAATTTGGATTGCTCGTCCTCACCTACCTGCTGACTGAAACAAATGTGTGCCTACGCATTTTAAAATCTGTCGATACGAATTGGGTTTGGTCTATACCACATTTGGTGATAATTTCACAAAAATATTTCCTCGCCGTTAAAATACTTGAATTTATCTTGTTGCAAGTACCAATGGACCAATGTTATCGAAGACATTAGTGGTTCTTTGTTCTTCGGTTTCATTGAGTAAGGGAAACAAGGGTTGCGGTTGCTTAGGATTTACAACGCTCTGCAATCACGATGCGCAACCCGACGACCCTCGCGGTTATTACATACTGCGTCGCG
This sequence comes from Adelphocoris suturalis, assembly GCA_030762985.1. Lineage (NCBI taxonomy): Eukaryota > Metazoa > Arthropoda > Insecta > Hemiptera > Miridae > Adelphocoris > Adelphocoris suturalis. The sequence goes on along the minus strand of CM061050.1, from coordinate 24,533,169 downwards.
GTCTCATTATATACTGCGGCCTCCCAGATGACTACAGTATCAAGGTTGATTCGAGAGTATAACCTATGTTAGCAATAGGTACTTATTATTTGAGAGTTCCTAGAGATCCGTCGGTATCAATACGGCGTGCAGTACCGAAAAGTATTACCGCACCTTAGCGTCACGTCAAGTCCTTAACGGATCTAGTTGTAACGCAAAATCCATAGTACGATAAAATTATCCCTAGGAGGTTATTTGAGTCCATGAAAGGAGGTTATATTAGACGATTACGTTTTTTCCGGATTGCGATCCGTTAACGTATCTGAACGGAAGGATGCGTCACCGCAACTCATTGCGTCAGAGTTACGGCGCCGGATTGTCGATACCGCACGACGTATTGTGTTTTACGGATCTACTAGGAACTCTCTATCATTTACCTGTAAGGGCCCCCGCGCACTGGCAACTTTTTCAAAGCAACTATTTAGTTTTTGATGAAATTTAAATCAAACACGAGATATTGAATGAGGCCCCGCGCAAGGGCAACTTTTTAGCCATGGCAACTAAATAATTGCGTCGCGACCTATTCCGAGGGTGAGTAAACTATTGCCGGTGGAAATGGGTTATGGAGGTTTTTGCCAGTCCCCGCGCACTCTCAACTTTCTAGTTGCTCGCCTGCCTTCGCTCGAAACTGTTAGTTGTTTATTTGCTCAGAACCCACGTTTTGTTGTTTATTTTTCGTTTACATTGACGATGGACGTTGAAATGTTTACATGGGAGAACGCGTCCGACGCGTATTCAATTATAAACCTAAATTAATTTCGTTGTTTCGATATAACTATTTACTGAAACGACTTTTTTCCATGCGAATTTACCTTTTCGGATTTTCCCCCACGTTTTCAGGTTTAAACAATTATTTTCTCCCTTTACATTACATTTTTGACATTAACTAAAATTTGTGATCGTTCAATTTTTTTCTGATTAATAAATTAATCATTTGAATGCTATTTGTATTGTTTTTTCTTGAGGTGATACAGCCTGTCGTAAGTGCGTATTTAGGTAAGTTATATGTGGTCCTAGGACTACCAGTGATTGATCATAACTGTCCCTGCTCATTCTGAAATAATCAGAGAACTTATTTAGATGTTCTCTCAATCTATCTCGTCAGTTTATGAAACTACCCATCTTCGATCTCGCTCAAATTCAGATGATAGTCGAGGGATGACGATTCGATCATCCGATATCGATTTCTACATGATTGTATTATTAATAGCTACTGCGCATGCACCTATGTGAAATCCTTGTAACGATCTTAATTCCCTCTGTTTTCTTCCGATTTCAATGAAATTGTCAAAGAATGCGCGGGTTAGGTTGTAGATGGTCCCTATCAGTTTCATTGAGGCCAAATCAATACTTCATTCTGCGAAAGCGCAAATTAAATTCCATCATGTTCCATCTTATTTTGGCGACAGGAGAAACCAACATCGAATCAGTTACAAAATTAAACCACTCCATCCTCCGCATCCATGAATGGACAAAAAGATGGAGAGTTAGATTGAATGAAGCGAAGTCTGTACATGTTGATTTCAAAAATAAAAGGATCAACTAGGTGCCAGCCTTCCTTGACAACAAGGTAATTCCTTATGCAAATGAAGCTAAATATCATGCCAAACTGAGGTGGCAATCACATGTTAAAAAGAAAAAGTCTGAACTAGTTATCAAATTCAGGAAAATGTACTGGCTTAAGGGAAGACACTCAAAACTGTCTATCCACAATAAGCTCATATTGTACAACCGAGTCCTCAAACCTGTCTGGACATATGGTGCGCAACTGTGGGGGTGCACTGCACAAAGTAACGGCAACATTATTCAGCGATTTCAGAATAATGTGCTGCGTACCTGCGTTGATGCATACAGATATTTCAGAAACGACAGATTACCTACACTATGAGTTGAAAGTTGAATCTGTCAATGAGGTTACCCGCAAGCAAGCCGTAAATCACCTTTTGCGGCTCTGAGATCATGTTAACGAGGATGTCGTCCAGCTCCTTGACACCGAAGATCTACTTGGAAGACTTAGAAGAACTAAACTGCATGAACTTAGTGAAATAAAATGAACGTCAAGACTAGTGACTCAATTATCAGAACAATAAGTCTAAAGTGAAGTATATTAGATCTTATGAAAATGTATAATAATTTATCACATGAATATTGCTTATAAGTTGTTATTACTTGGCGCAATAAAACTTGTCAAAAAAATTGAAACTCGTAAACGAGTTCCACTATCTGCTTTACAAGCAGATACCATGTTACATGGATTGGGGATTTCATAACGGTTGTCCTCGAGAGTTGTAAACAAATCCTTTAACTTTAAACAAATCCCTGGGCCGCATCCCGACTAATTCCAACAAAACAACGGTTTACTTATAGAAATGTTGAAAATAACTGTGGAGAGAAGCCACTACAATGAGTTGTTGTTAACAGTCGACTGTTGTCAAGAGGATGAAAATGTTTCCTATGGAGTGGAGTAAATGATGCTATTGCTTTACGTTAAGAATATTGTAACCGGCTTATTAAAATTGTTCATAGTCCAATCAACTTAGTTTAGGAATGTAGCCAGGTACGTAAGGAGGGGGAAATTGGTAGCTTGAGATGTGAACATTTATCACATAAATCAAGTTCCATTCCCCTAGCAACGGCTGGGTTGTATGTGAAAAACACTGAAATTGTGACACAAATTTTGCGTCACGGAAATTTTTGGTTGACCCCCCAGAGCAAAGACATATCCATGTCAAAAAATGTTCCATCTTTTCACTCTCTAGTCGTTCGAGTTCGCTTAAATTTGGATGATAGTTGGAAGAAGACGATAGGTAAACGTAAAAGCAACGCGCCACCCAACTTGGCAGACGTTTTTCTACTTTTCAAACCTCGAAAGGAGTAATTGTAATAAATCAGTTGCGTCTTTCGGAAATTTCAAAATTATTCATTTACATTAGATGATGGATACCTACAGTTTCATCAAATTATCCCAAGGCCCTCTCATTAAGTCCTTCTTAGCTAGGGCAACCTCATCTCTGAGAAACTCTTCAAAAAAACCCAAAGTCGCGTCTGGCCTCTTGGAAATTTGGACTGCGGGGACATCAGGGTCGTTGCCTCATTCCCTCAGGCAACGTTCCCTCAAATCCCGAGCCCGACAACTCAATCAAACGACTTTTGAAACCCCTTCTCAACCCCCCCTTTGACGCCTAAGGGCGGCCCCGTTTCCTGTAATTAACGCAGGATGTCGAGGAGCGGATTTGTCTGATTAAAATGGCATTTACAACCCCACCCCCCATTGCTCCCCCTTCCTTTGTTCTCCCACGACAAGATTTTCTTCCAGCTTTAACGTTTGACCTTTTCCAGTTCACATTCCTTTGTCAACGTCTCAACAGTTTTAGCTTACTCAGTTTTCATGATTCCTTGAATGTCATTGCTAAGGAAAAACATATTGTTAAGTAATTAGTGCATTACAGGGACGTCCATATGACATATATATGATTTGGCGAATAGATCATGATTTTACTGGGTGCAGTCCCTCCATTATAACCTAATATGAGGGATCTACATTGTAAATAGTACAGTTCTTTTCCCCTTTCGTAACTCCTCCTCACAAAAATCCTCCATCCAAATGAAATCCCTAATTGAAGATTGAAAAAACTACTGTACCACCCTCTTTGGTGACAACACTTCCCAGTTAGACGAAAGAATCAGCCTGTTCAATGCGCTCACCTCCCAGGATAAGTGGATGTAGGCATCGCTCGTTTGTTTTCATTTCTTCGGTTTTGTCAACGTTTATCCAAAGACCAACGTGACTCGCTCAATCGAACATGACAACACAATAGGAACTGGTACAGTTTCCATAAATGAACGACGTTACCTAGGAGGTAATATTCTACAGTGTTGAGGAAGTTCTTGACCGTGACAATTATATCTTGATGGAGATATTGAGAATCGGTTCTTCTTCCTGGTTACCTGGCTTAGTTTGTTCTGAAATGCACCAACCTCAATTAACCCTCATGTTACTATTTTTCCAAAAGTTACCCGTCTTACATTTCAACCAGACATTATTGATAATGTTTAATAGCACTTCCAAGTGTTAAGTTACCCATGTGATTAAACCCAGCTACCATTATTTGGCCTTTTGAACAAGCCCTCCGTCCACCATGAGTCAATTATCTGTTCTGGAACCCTGATGATGATAAATAAATTTCTCGAAACGTTGGCCTAAAAACATTTTTTATTTGACCGATTCTCAAGATCTCCATCAAGGTAATATTCTACACCCTCCCTTTGGCAGGCCATACCGTCCTTCTTGATTAGTCTTGGGTCCGGTCGTCTGGGGTTGACATTTACATAAGTAGGCTGCTATAGTTTATTATTTTGTTTATTCTATTTTATTTTTTTATTTAACAAAGAAAGAACTTTATTCAAATCAATATTATACTTCTCAGTTGACATAAGTTGGTGCAAGTGGAGTAGAAATGTCTAATTAACATGAAACATGAAGGAGCGACATACCCATTGTCTGCCCTCCGATTATAAATATCCAACAGGTCCGTGTGTCGTTTTCTCTTTAGTCGTCGTGTCACCCGTGGCGCAGGAATGTGTGTTGCTGTAGCGTGTACTGAAAGATTAACGTGAGTTATCATTGATGTGTGTAGTCTATTATAATGGTTCTTGGTAACGTCATACCCAAGAAATTTTGTAAATCATTATGGAATACGGTGTTGCATAGAAACCGTGGAGCACCCAAATGATGGTCCTTAGGTGGAGGTTTTTGTTTTGTCTGTATTTTTAGTTTATTATTTTCAATAATAAGCCTATGTGATCGTATAGCAAAAAAATTTTATAACCTCACGTCAAACTTTGTCATTTTACGTTTCAAAGTGTGTAGTATCCAAATTTGCAATGCCCGTACGCCGTCCGTCGTCCGCCGTTCGCCGTCCGCCGTCTGGCCATAAAAGGCCTTAGAATTGACTTAAAAAATCCGTTATTTCGCACATAGAATCCACTTGATGTCTAGTTGATCCTAACTTCTCGCCAGCTCGATCGCTTAACTCTCATGGGTGCTAATAGCCAAAAATAGGTGAAAAAGTGTCTTTTTCGAGGCATGAATATATGTTTTTTTCTAGGTCATATTTGTGTGTTAATACCAATGTTTTTCCTACACATATTTAATAACATATCCTCTCGACTTTTCGTACGTACTTAGATAATGATATTATTAAGGCAATAATTATTTGAATAGATAGGAGCTCAAATCGAGATATATAAACATGCGTATATAATTATAGAAGTATAGGTTGTGGCAACTCAAAATAGGACACGCCGAGGAGTCTGGACGGGCCTTATGACGTACGCAAGCCAACTAAAACTACGATCATACTCAATTGAAAAAATAATAAACCTTTGTGAAAAAATTTGCAACGTTTTCTTACTTGTGATATGAAGCCCGAGTTCCAGATATCACATCCGTACTACATTTAATCATTTGAGGAGGATGGGTTTCCAAACCAATAGAAATAAGTTAGTGAATATCTTTCATGATTTTCCCAAAACGCCGTTTCTCACCAGATCCATCAAACAGGACGGCTAATATTTTCATTTGCTTTCGCGAATTCAAGTGCATTTAGATTCATTATTTTCAATTACGAACAGGAGAATAGCTGTATTTCTAAGCAACCCGCCTTGATCACATCATCACCTATGAGTTTTTTTACTGACTGGTTTTATCCTAGTTTTTTATGCTCTAATTTCCTTACATTATATAAAAACACGAAAAATTAACTCGTGTTACCCTTAAATTCCCTGATGGTCACTCATACTATCGAACCGTGTTCCAGCACTTATACCAAGTCTGATAACAACGTTGACATGATTATGCTAAGCGACACGTCATAGTTATCGGATATGGAAGTGACAGATGGATTCTGGAAGCGGTTGGATATAGGCGGTAGTGATTAACGGAGCGATACACGAAGCGAGGTTTATTGGGCGTGCGTGGAGAAACGCCCACGCATAAGCAGCGCAGAGGGAGACGGAAATTCGCGGAGGCGACGCGTGCGAGAGAGAGAGAGGGCATTGAAAACGTCGTTCCGAACACCTTCCGAGCATTAATTAGTGCCGTTGTCGTATAGGTGATTATCCCCGGCTCGATGCAATTGTTCCACCTCGAGCTAACGACAATTTAAGCCCTTCTACGAGCGGGGTTATCCGCGCCTTTTCGACGGTAGGGGGAGGGGAGGGTTAACTGGTATAACCGCAGCTTGGAGATGGGCACATTTTGATCGGGCTCAGTCGTTAGCGTGACGCTCACATAATGGACCGTATCGTCAAACACAGATGTTGCAGACGCGATTGAAATTGTAGGTACATGTAAGTATATTTTGCAGTTAAGTACCATGTAGAAATGGAACCACAACCTGTGACAACTTGCGACAGAGTACCTCCAGTGCATTTAAAATCTGTATTAATTTACTCTCTAAACTAACTGTAATAATAGAAAATTTCTTGGTCCTGCGGTTACAGATCACACGGCGCACGTGAACCATGATGAGCAGATCTGGTAACAATCGACAGCTGACATATTACTACAATCGCGCGACCAGTGCTGCCAACTCGGGGAATTTATCCCCACGTGGGGGATTATAAAGGGCTCTCAGAGCCCTAGGGTGATGAAGTGTGGGAGGGGATTTCTGGGGAATTTTTGAGCTTCACTGACAATCCTGGATTTCCACTATTTTTTTTACTGCCTTACATATGAATCAAAGGTGAATTTCACCATAAAAACGAATGAAAAAATGATCCCTCCACTAGACCGTACTCAGAACAACGACAAATGACACTCCCGGACAGTGTCCGGCACGAACGTCAGTTAACCAAACCAAATCAGACGAGTTAGTGAATGTAGAAAAGGGAAGGAGTTTGAACCCCAAGAAAAAGGATTTTCTCCAAAATTTTGGTGGAAAAATAAATGGATCTTTCTACATTATGTATTGTGGGTGTACTTGTATTTTGTCCTATTTTACAAACTAGTCATACTTGTTGTTTACATTTTTTTGGTGATCCATGTTATGATGATGTTAACCAATTCAAATTTATTACTAGCCATAAAACAAAGTTACCCATGAAAAAAGTTTTTCTTTTATTGACAACATGATTCACTATAAGTATCTGCCTACTGTTGGTAACAGAGTTCGCCTACTGTTGGTAACAGAGTTCCTCCTTTGTTTTGTAATAATCCGCTCTTTAATTTCTTTCACGCTGTTTTCCTTGTTATATAACCTTTTATCACCTATTTAATATTCAATTTGTGTGCAATTTTTGTGTGTGCTGAAACGGGTTGGCAGCACTGCTGACAACGCAAGATCTAGTCTTAGTACGTCCTCCTTACCACGTCTTCAACACTACGCCCGTAAATGTATCCGAGGAAGGCGTCTGTGATAACCGTGTCTGGTTCATATTTTTATACTAAACATATTAATTATATTATTTGAAATATGAATTAAATAGGTATATAATTATATTGAAATAGACTAATTTTATTTATATTCATCTTATTTTCACTCGAAACAGTCCAATCATCGAGTGCCCAAAAACAAATGCCCGTTTAACAAATCCATAAACTTAATCATCTGCTGACTAGGATCCAACGTTTCCTGACAGCTATAACTTCCACGATATCAGAGAGGTCAAACCTGTGGTACCCTTCATGAATATGACTAAACTGAGAGAACAACACCCCGTTAGTCAATGTCTCATTAATATGCATAACCCGATATATTAGATTATCGGTCAATAACATGTGTCAATTTTTTCCTCGGTTCATCGCACTGAAGTTCGTCACTCTACCCTTTTTCGCCGAAGCTTTTTTTAGTAAAAATTCCCGCGGATACCCATCAACAATGGAGATACCAACGCCCCCGTTTCAAGTGAGTTCTTTCCAACCTTTGAATCCATGAAAGCTTTTAGCGAGAATAAAACTTCCGAGGACTAGAGCTGTAGTTTTAATATGTGAATAAAACATAAAGCTCTGTTGCTGGTACCAGAAATAGAAATTTACACCTAGCAGCATATAGAGTTCTAAGTAACGCTTTCGTGCATGATCCATCAACGAATCGATTTTCTGACTAGTTGATTTTTAACAAAAAGTTCGTTCTGGAGACTTATTTTTTTGAACAATATTTTCCCCAGTATTTTCTTATTATAGTTTTCTTCCCCGTGTTTTCTACCTGAAGACTTTAAATCAATATAATTCCCCTGGAGTTCTCTGTACAATGAATGAAGTTCCAGTCATGCAGTATGATCGTATGAGCAAATTTTCTTAAATCACCAATCGTACTATACTACGTTAAAGTGTATTGAAATTTGAGCAATTTAAGTAAAACCAAATGGTTAAAAGCCAATTTTATGGTTAAAAAAATCATACTAAATAAAATTCCGCTATTCAAGAAAAATTTGGGACTTTTAGAATTTTTTATAGTTTTTATAAAATTTTCCGCAAACATTAGGTGATGAAATTTAATTATGTTTTTTTCGCCTGATTTTTTTTATTTTATTTTTTTTTAATGACTTAGTTAATTGTTGATAATTTCCATTTGACTCAAATTCTGCTAAAATCTATTAATTTAACGATAGTTTCAGTGATTTTTTAGCACATTTTTAGCTGACTTTCGTAGAAAATTAAGCCATTAAAATGGCTCGGAAAATTGTAAAATCAAAATTTTTGAAAAACGTCTTCATTGAAATCCGATTTGAGGCATTCGGAAACGATTCCGGAAGTTATCGCTTTTGCATATACATACTCGTATTTGTGTGTGTGTGCAAAGTCTGCATTCCTCCTCTCCTTCTGTCACTCTCCTCAGAATTTAGATAAAAATCCTGTTTTGCGCCAAAAAATGAAGCTTTCTAAATGAAAGGATGCGTTCGTTGGCCTTTTGACCACAATAAATTGGTCCAAGTTCAAAAAATTTACACAAAAATAATTAAAAATGGCTAAAACGGCCAAAAATGGCTAAATTCATAGCTTTTAGCATAATTGGAGTTAATCAAAGATGAATTAGAAGATTTAAAAGTTTATTCGCAAAATTATGCTTAAAAAATGTAATTGAATTTCATTAATTTTGGTGGGAAATCTATTGAAAAATTACATTTGCCAAGAATTCAAAATCTTTTTTGAATCATAGACTGCTATTCAGAACGAGTTTATTTACCATGAAGTTGGTGGTGAACAATTTTCTTGCCTTCAAAGTGCTCAAATTTCAAAACAACGTACCGTAATATAATACCTACTAAAATCTACGAAAATTCGCTCATTCGATCGTGCTGCATGACTGGAACTTATTTTATATTTGACCAATTTAATGTGCTCAAAAGGTGCTGCCCAATGAACTCATATTTTCATTTGGAAAGCTTGATTTTTTGCAAGAACGGAATTTTTATTTTATAGTGACATTATAAATATGAAAAAAATATATATATATATATATATATATATATATATATATATATATATATATATATATATATATATATATATATATATATATATATATATATATATATATATATATATATATATATATATATATATATATATATATATATATATATATATATATATATATATATATATATATAATGTATATGAAAAAGTGCAAACTTCAGGAATCGTTTCAGAATGACTCAAAACGGGTTTCAATGAAGAAATGTTTCAAAAATTTTGATTTTGAAATTGTACAGGCCATCGCAATAGCTTCATTGATCTTCATAAGATCTTTGGGAGCTTACCTATCTTGAAACGTAAACCTACCGATTTTCAGGGGAGAGGGGGGTAAAACTTCTTTTTTTTCTTGGTCGATTACTATTATGATAATAAACCAAAATAGCATAAAAAATATATATACAGTTTAGTTACACAATGGCGTTTTTCAATGAGATCGAAGAGCTCTTTTTCTATATTTTCAAATCCTAAACAGGCTACTTTCCTATACATCAACCCTTCCGAAACATAACTTGAATTTGAGAATTCCGAACCACCCGTTCTTAGCGGGTGCTTTACCCTATAAGGGATCTCTATGCATAATTTCAAGGCTCTAGGGTAATGTAGTTCGGGCTGTGAGATGATACGTGAATTTGACCAATAATATGTATAGTAGCTACGGTGGAATGTGCAGGACGAATAATTATTCCGGCCATTCGATCACTCGTTAGTGGTATTAATAAATTATCACATTCTGAATGTTGGAATGTACTGTAATTCCACCAGAGCCGACGATTCGACCTGAATTTCAGCTTAATTGAATGAGCGGAATTTATCAACAGTTCAGTGGCAAATGTTGATTCAAACTAATGAACGAGCCAAGTTAAATAAAGACTCAAATAAATAAAGTAATTAACCGCGTGGATAACACTCGCGAGCATTATCAATTGGAATGTTTTCCCAGATATCCAATTACTCCAACGCCTGTATTAAGCGATTACATTTCAGGGCGATCGCGCAACTTTTCCCTCACATTCCGGGATGCTTAGAAAATGAAACCGCTCGATTCCCTACACCACAACCCCGTAGGGCGATTTTTCTCACAACATTTGCTGATTTCCGCATGATGAATATAAGACCCAGAGCTCACGTTGAACGTTTGCCAGCATAACTCTTCTCGCGCGAGAGCCAGTGAGGAGAAAAAAAAGAAAAAAAGTGGGTGGAAGAAAAAAAAAAAAAAAAAAAAAAAAAAATTGGAGGGCATAGCTTTAAGCTCTTAAACACCATGTTTCACTCGGGGATACTGGGAGCTGCACGAGCGAGATAAGACGAGAAGCAGTTTGTTCACGTTATTTATCACTATGCAAGTGACAGTAGGAAAGGAATTGTATGGAGTCAACTCTGTCAGGTCGTTGGTTGTGACATCCCCGTAACGGTATGCCCCTGTTTCAACAATTGCACCTAATCAAGTCATTCACGATTGAATAGGTCCTTCAAACGGTGTTCGTGGGCTTTGCAAGCAACGCGAACATGTTTTACAATCCGCAGCAAACTATAACTCCGCTGTAAATTATAAGGTTATTATTTCTATATTTGATAGCAATACGCAGCTCAACAGTCTGCTTTCAATTAATAACCCCGTTCATTGGATACTCATTATCGAAACTCGAGGCTTCGCGTCTCCAAATAGGTTCACTCCATTACATTACCAGGCCTAACAATTTTACGCTTTTTAGTAAAGTCAGGGAACAAAACGATCTAAGACTATGCTACCTTCCCACCAAGGATTGCATACATTGTACATTAATTTGAAACTATGTTTTTATTTATTTATTTTTTCCACATAAAATACTTCACTACAATTCATGTATTTATCTAGGTTGTTTATAAAAGGTAGAGATTGGTATCCAATGCGTCTGCGTGGGCGCAGGCGCCTAATGGAGAGAAATTAATAAAATTAAGTAACACACCTAAACATTCCTTAAGGTGGAATTTCCCTGACGCGGCTGCGGCCGGCGACCAGACGCTGTCCACTCCTTCAGTGTATTTAGATGACATGGTCTTGAAAACCGCTACATGACAGCCGCCGCGGCTGCGGCCGGACTGGTCGAGGGAGCATTCTAGCCGCGCGCCTACGCTGCTAGGGTATGCAGACCCGCAATGTTCTCTCCCCTCATAATAATTATACATCCCACTGAAAAGAGCGACTTGTTTGTGCATTCAGAAATGTATGGAACCAACCAATTGTTACTCATAATAAAAAATACTCTGCCAAACTAGCACATAGCTTCCTCATCCCTGACGTTCGCGCATGCGCATGGGCTTGAAATACCTACATTATATGGCACCATCCAGGATTTACCCCGCATCCCTGAAAACCGATCGAATATCGAAATCCGACCAAAACTTTAGAATTTGAGGCTGTTATGACAATTATTACCTCAAAGTTAGGGTGACTTTTTCTTCAGCAGAAATAGGTACTGGGACTTGTGCTGTACCATATTTCTTGAGGTCTTCTCTCACCAACGAAACGATTTGGTGAACAAATTTTTTTAATACATTTTTATTTGTGATAAAGGTGATACATGTGGTGAAATGTGGTGAAAAAAAATGTTTTTTAATACATTTTTATTTGTGCTAAAGTTGACAGTGTTACGACCCCTTATAAGAAAACTTGTGCTGGGGGTCGGAGTGCTGACTCATCCTAATTATAATTAAATTTATCATATCAACATACGTAATGTATGTTACAAATATATATATATATATATATATATATATATATATATATATTTAAAAAATATAAAATAAATAAACCATCAAAATTTACCGGGATATCGACGAAAAACAGAAATACATTGAAAATCTACCACGGAAACTAAATTGTACTTCAATGAAATCGGTCGAATACATGGTTCGAAATTCCAAAAGGCATACGTAAAGGGTTGAAATGAAATACTTTGTCAATTTATTTTTTAAAACAAGTAGCGAAACCTGTTTTCCCTTCAAGGAGGATGGGAGAGAATTAAAACGAGAGACCCCCCAAAATGAATACAACCTCAGTCCCATAGCAGTGTTCATTCTCGGCGTAAGCAGGGTGATCTCATCAGCTGCCCTCGTAATACTGAGGTTCCTTTTGAGCTTACCACTACAAAACTCCTTATAAATAAATATCAAAGTAGTTTTTTCTGCAATTTTACTTAAATCTAGCACTGCGAACTTCTAGAAAATTGATGAAGTCGGGAATCTGATCGGTTTTTTAAGCAAAATTTTAATTAGGCTTTTCTGAGTGATTGCTAGGGGATTTAATTTTTATTCAAATGTTGAATCCCATGCCACTACACCTTAAACCAACAAGGAATGAACCATTGCTTTGTAAAAATTTTTTTTAGCTTCATGCTCATAAAATGTTTGAAGTTCAGCCGAAAGAATGATCTGAAACGTTGTTCATCATTTATCAGGTGGCAGCCAACGAGAATGTTGAAAAAGCCCTCTTCTGTTCGAGTTGAAAACATGGGTGCGTGAGGCTCCTTGCTCATCAATAATAATTCCTCCTCTTCGTCCTCCTCTGCCAATAAAAGAGCCACAACAATATTCTCGCTCGACGTGATAGAAATCGAAACTCGAGCCTAGGTATGCGGCCGCGCCTCTCTGAGTAAACTCTCTTTCACAGCGCGGCGCGGCCGGCGGCTGAGTATCTACATGACAAAATCGCGCGCCGCGTCAGGGAAGTTCCACCTTTACACGAGCTGATGATGCAGTGACGTAAATTGGTGAAACCGCAGCAGTGGTGGTATGCTGTGCCAGGCCGCCCGCTTGCTGCAAGCCTTACACTATCTAGCGGTCATTGATGAAACTTAGTTAGTTTCCCCGAAAAATCATTCGGTCGCTGCTCCATTATAGCTTGTAGCGAGAGATCGAAAAGTCGTATGGCTTCCCAGGTGATTTCATTTGATTTTTTGGGAAAAAATATGTAAATGACAACCAAAAAAGTTTGCTAATTAGGGTGTGGCACATAGCTTCCCCGTTTACCTAACATGAATTTAGAGATCATTGAAAAGTTTTAAATGATCTTGAAAAATTCCATAGCGGAAAAGAGTGAGTCAAGAAGTAGCGTGAAATGTCATAATTGGTAAATTAAGAAACGAAAACATTATACTCAATGTAATTTAAATTTGTGCAAGCGCAAATGAAATGATGAATTGGAAACAATGAAATGGGTTGTAATAAACTTAGGCCGCCCCCGAGGTGCAATGGGGGGCCTAAGTCTACACTCATAGATATAGAGGGGTGTGATAGTACCATAAGAGATACAACTCGTACTAATAGCAATAAGCTATGTTCGGAGATGATAGGTTTTCCAGTTCTAGGATCACCCATCCACCGCCAAACGGGGCCTTTTGAAAACATGGGAAGAAGCGCCTGACGCCCGTTGGGAAACAACGGAGCGACGGCAGCGCATTCCCTTGGATCTCGCGGGAACCATCACACTCCCCCCCTTATAAAACATACTTGATTGAAGAGCAAGTATGTAAACTAGGTGGAATTGTTTACTGGTTGAGAACTGATGCTCACTAATGAATAGCTGCATTGGCGATTGAGGATAAAAAGGTGAAATTAAAACAGGATGAATTGTCAATGAATCTTCATATGAAGTATTCATTAGGTAGTTAACCCCCAATCAAAGATTGGAACAATCGGGAATAATATAACTTGCTCAACCAGAAGACTTACAGTAGGGAGCTGCCCACTACGAGACCATCTACATCCAAAACTTCGCATTCGCTCACAATTTCATCAAAATCAGATGAAACCTGGGTAAATTAAGGTCATTACGAAAATTTCACATAGGCGCATGCGCAGTAGCTATTAATGATTCAATCGTGATGAAATTTATATGAGGTAATCAAGTCATCTTCTTCCAACTATCATACAAATGCAAGCGAAATTGAACGACTCGAATTTGAAAAAATAGAGCATTATGGAATTTATGTTTGAGGGGACCATCTACAACTTAACCCGTGCATTCTCCGCATTTGTGCTAACATGCGCAGTTGGCATCAACATCGTTTTTGAAATGGGTACCCCCATTTTTTATAACAGATTAAAATTCTACATGAAATTTCATAAAGAAATGACTCTTAACTAGATTTTTTAGTGCGCACAAACGGGCGAAATTACGCTCCAAAAGATCGCAATTCCGCTCTATAAGTGCAAAAATTGTGAAATACCAAGGTTTTGAAGATATTCAATTGCAACATGTAATATATAATTTTGGGGTATTTTCCCGTGCTGCACTTCGTAATAGTGTGCATTTATTCATATTTGCATCACCAACTTAGGAAAACACCGAAAAACTGACCAGAATTGCAGCTTTCTCGGTGTTTTCCCAAGTTCATGTCGCAAATATATAAATGAACATCATCACGTGGTTCAGCACCAATAGATACCCAAAATTCGTGTATTACTCGTGACAATTTAATATCTTCAGCAACTCAGCATTACACAATTTTCGCACTTTTAGAGCGGAATCGCGCACTTTTGAAGCAAAATTACGCCCATTTGTGCGCATTAAAAAAAAGACTCGAGTGATGGGTTATTTCTTCATGAAATTCCACGCAGAATTTGAATCTGCAATAAAAAAGGGTTCCCATATGAAGTTGATGTCAATTGTGCATGTTTAAGCAAATGCTTAATGCGCAGTTTTGTAATTTTTGAAATCTACGATAAAAGTGGCGAAGAAATACGCTTGTCCGGGGGGTCTAGGGGGGATATCTCGTGGACCACCCTGTACATCGTAGAAAGTCGCTAGTTTATTGTGCATGAAAAACAAGATTACTGGCGATATTTCAATAACTACATAATCTTACTACGCAATTCTCACTAAAATGAAGATTCAACGGGACTATTCAAATATCTAACACTCGGTTGGAAGAAATGAAACGAAGTACAGTCTTATCAATGTTTTGAGCCACCAAAAATAGGAAATTATACGATGTCGACGATCGTTTCACATTTAGGCGCGGTGCCCACTGGAGCGATACGATATGCGATGCGACAGGTGATCCAATAAGCAACGCGATCTTGATTCGACACAGATCGCTCATAGTCCTGCAAACGTAATGGAAGCAACTAAACTAGCGCTCACTAGCGCGATAGCGATACTACAACGATAATTATAGGTGTCGCGTCGGTCGAGGGGACAAAGCTGCCGGGTCGCTCAAGGCGCAGTATCGTTCAGAACGTCCGATAAATCATGTCGGGTCAGCAAGAGGACATTCAATCCTCTATTTCCTTTGTGAAATTGATCGACAAGTTGAACAGCAAGTCGGAAGTTTGTATCTTTCTTCTCCAGTCCCCTTGACACCAATCTCAATAAAACATGGTAACTAGCTGAGCCCATCCTATAAACCTCTCTAAATTTCCGTTCATGTTGAGAGAGTTCGCGGGAAACCACTGCCGAACTGTGTTTAATATTGTCAACATTATATGGGTGTACCCAGTACTTTCTAGATTTCCGTTTCCTCCGTTGCAAGTAATGATAAGCAAGAACAACGTCCTCCTCTGAGGAGCTCATGACTGCGACTGATGGAATAAACTGCTCCGTTGCTTATTTTATCGGCTATCGTATCGCTACAGTGTGCACTGGAGTGTTGCGGGGATAAAAGTTGCATCGGACGATAAAAGGTTGCTCGTGTTGCATCGCATATCGTATCGCTCCAGTGGGCACCGCGCCTTATGTTAATTATCAATATTGGCGATAGGTAGAAATGAGCGCGTTATATTAAATTATCAATTATGGAAAATGTTTCAACTCGGCTGGTTTGCATTAATTCATTTTCATTGCCCAGTTTTCCTTTTACCGGTGGCTGGAATCGAAAATAGATACTGATACATTTACGGCTGGGATTGAGATGTTTATAGAGAGTGGGAGGGAAAATGTCCACGAGTGGGTTTCTGAAAGCAGGAATCTGTAAATGTTGCAGAATCAAATGCAAATATTATTTGTTTTCGACACATCACCTAAAAATATCTCTATTAATAGCTTAATTTAATGAAAATCATTGGGATTAGCGAGTGATGCCATGCATTAGAACTGTCATTCAATTCGGGTCAATAATGGTTTCTGTACGAGTGCGAAACTTTATAATCAGTATAATTTCCTGATTTCTCGATAATGGCATTCACGAGAGCTACTGCCAATTTGCAAACGCACAATATTTAGAAAACGTATTTTCTGATCTTTTATCAACATTTATGTGAGATTGTCAAGTATCATACCAGTTATACTGTAGGTGTTCCGTTGAACTCGAAATGCAGTGGAATTCAATGCATCACATTTGCAGTACCTAGTCGTCAGTATTTTCGATCTACAATTTTCAGCTAATCGAGAAGGATTGTTGTGGAAAGAGAGAAAAGGGAGAGGTATAGTGTTCTTCGAAGTATCAATGATTGCTTAAAGTTCCAAACGGAGCTATTGTAGGCACAAATTAGACATGATAAGATAAGGTAGAAGGAAAGTATTCTTACACAAGAAATATGGGTAAATTGAATAAATTTCAGAATCTTCCCCAGGTCCCACTCATATTGTCAAGTTGGTAGGCGAATGATGGCAATTGTGTTTTTTGAGATCAAAAGTAGTAACTGTGTAACGGTGTTCATCGTGCAACCATTCTCCTCCGTGATAAATGCTTAACTCGGAAGACCATTTCAAAAGTCGAACGTGCGCAGCTGGTAACGCGCAGCTTTGATAAGCGTCTTATTAACCCTTATCAGCGGCAGACCACAACGCGCCTGCCGACTCCGCCTGCTGTACCATTTCCCTAGCAACGACTCGGTTGTGAGCGGAAATCATCAGAAATTGTTGCAACACATTTTCGTTATACATAAACATTTCGTTTTCGGTTGGAGATGCCAAGGCTAAAACACATTCTGTGTTAAAAGCCATAGTATCGACCGACCATCCCGAAATAGTGTTATGCATATCAGATACACAGTGTTGTTAAGCGAATCTTTCAAGAACTGTTGTCATGAAAATTCGTTACACAACTGAGTTACGGTTACGTGGAATATTGGAGAGTTACTAAACGATGCGTCAATTGGGATAAGGTGCTTGGGGATTTTATAAACTTGGGCGAGCCACAGCGAATGCTAACCTGATAGAGTCAAAAGGGTCGAATTGGTGTTTTATCTTCAAGTGACGCTACTTATCTTCAAGTAACGCTCAACCAACTTGGGGATTTTCCCGCCTATCCCGTGTGTTCAGTTTCCAGCATTTCTAGGTTTCCTAGTTCTATTCTTATTCACAAAGGCAGATTTTGAAAATTTATGAACAAGAAAATAACTTTCATAAATCGTGAATACCAACAAGAAATGAATCGGTGTGTAAGGTTACTTTGCGATAGGGATGAAGAAAAAAACGGAAGTTAGTGAAAAACGTTGTCTATTTCCACGAAAAATGAAGAGTTACACTGTTAAATCGATTTTGACGGTTAGGCCATCATCAGTAACAAACAATAACTGAAGATACATTAGAAAGGACACAGCTTTTATAGTAACAGGTGAAGGGAGATTGAATCCCATTGGTCAAGAGAAAGGAAAGTGGGGTTTATAAACTAAAATGTTCTTGTGGCTACGAATATTGCGGTCAAACTGGTAGGAAATTCAGGGAAAGAATAGACGAGCATCAGGAGGATTTCAGGGAAAATAAGGGTAAGTCTACATTTGCGAAACATCTTAAGGAATCCAATCATCGTTACAATTTTGATTTGATAGATTGACAGTTTGTAGAATTTCTTCATTTTTGTCCGAAGGGAGGTATGTTGAATGTACTTGAAAAATTCGAAATTATCAAAAGTGACAGATCTGGTAAATGTTTAAATGAGGATATACCTCAATATATTCCACCACTAATAGGTACATTTTTATAAAGCTTGGAATTATCCCTTCACAATGTTGAAACCATATTTAGTTATTTCCCCCTTTCACTTCATCTAATTAGCTATAATCCCCCGTCACCTTGTTTGCACTTAATTGGTTGTACCTCCTGCCCGTTTCCTTTCTCTTGACCAATGGGATTCAATCTCCCTTCAAATGTTACTATAAAAGCTGTGTCCTTTCTAATGTATCTTCAGTTATTGTTTGTTACTGATGATGGCCTAACCGTCGAAATCGATTTAACAGTGTAGGTAACTCTTCATTTTTCGTGGAAACAGACAACGTTTCTCACTAACTTCCGTTTTGAAATGGGTTTCCACAACTTCGTCGGGAGTGACTTAGTTCGTAGGGATGAAGAAATGAGAATGCGATAGAGAAAAGCTTCTTATGTTGTGAAATAAATTTGTCTTATTGGAGATGAGGCGCCTCAACTCTCCGCACATGCGCAGTAGTGTTTTCTTTTCACGGTAAGACGCCTCATCTCTATCTCCCTATCGCTATAGGAACTCTATTAATTTGCTAATTGACCTAAGGTACTGAAATCGGGGAACCGGCGATTCCTTCCCGTCAAAGTGAAAGTTGGACCTTGCGACCCGAGGGAGATGGCGATTCCTACCGGTGTAAGGCCGGCCAGTGAGCCGAGGTTCGGCGATTCCTTCCCCTCCAATCTCAAAGTGATAAGGCCCGTCAGGAAGAGTCGCAAAACAACAAGTTGCAAGTTTAGTTAAGTTATAATAGATGATCGATGATGGATCCTGGAGCTGCCGTCACTGTTTTTGTCACGGAAGGTAGCAAGAAAAATCGCACCGTTATTTTTAGATATAGTTTTAAATTTACTTTTCATAAAGATCTGGTTGGAATCAAACCGAAATCTACATTAAGACCTATGACAGCGACCAACATAATCCCAAGAGTGAGAAAAAAAAAAAAAAAAAAAAATGGATCCGGCAACTCATTGCTTGGCAAACTCGCGACGATGACCTTTACCAATTTGCTAAAAGGGTCAGTGTTAAATTCGGGGGGATTTATGAGCAATGAAATTGAGACGTGAACTCTACGACGGAATTTTTGTTTTGTGATTATTGTGATTTTAATGCTTGGTGATTGTAATACTTTGATTTGGGTTGTAAGTACCTACTTAATTGTGCAATAAAGGATTTAGTCCTATAAAGAGTTAATTTTTACTACAAAACTAACCAAAACCTGGGCGGGAAGCAATTGAGTAACGGGAAGGAATCACTGATTGCATGGCGGAAGGAATTGAATAACCGGAAGGAATCGCCAACACTTTAAGGGGAAGGAATCGCCATGCTTTTTGGAGGTCGGGAAGGAATCGCCGGTCCCCGCTGAAATCTGTAATGGAGCTGCTTCGAGACACGTGGAATACAATCACAAGGTATGGAAGCGAACTGATTAAATTACTTCGTCATAAAGCGGTAATTTAGTCAGCATGGTTTACAAACATTTTAAAATTATAGACGGTCCATGAGAGTAATTTATCGAAATCGATTATCGAAATCGACGCCGAGCTTCTCGGACCGACTGCACTCCTTGTCATGACGACCCAAACCTTGGAATGATCGCCAACAACAACAATACTAAGGTACTTTGGGTCTCTGATACCACGGTGGGAGGAGTGGAGGTATCTCGATCAGCTACTCGTAATATAGATGTTCTAGGGGCCGTTTATCAATAACAGATAAAGCCCAGCAAACTCTAGGTAACTATCGGCCTCGGGTAACTTCTCGTTGGCTGTTTATCAACTCACATTTACCTGCAAGATACCGCTATCTGCTTGGTATCCTCACCTGA
Source organism: Adelphocoris suturalis (assembly GCA_030762985.1). Lineage (NCBI taxonomy): Eukaryota > Metazoa > Arthropoda > Insecta > Hemiptera > Miridae > Adelphocoris > Adelphocoris suturalis. Next base: position 24,512,924 of record CM061050.1, on the reverse strand, counting down.
GGCTCATCTCCCTCAGTTAGCGATTTATCCTGGAGGTAAGTTGTGTGTAACGCGTAGAAAATGCACCAGGTACTGTGACGAAGTTGGAGTTTCATGAAGAAATAGTAGAAAATATGCATTTTAAAATTTTTGGATCCATCGAAATAGCTTTATTTTCTTCAAAAAATTCAATAATAAATAGCATACTATCATACCTACCAACGACATTTCAAATAAGTATCATCATAAGCAATAATAGCAAACAAACACTTCGGTGCTCTTGAGTTTTTATATACCTAGGTAATACGGCCAAATTGAAACTTCGATCAGCCTAACAAAATTCATCTGGGCTTCAGAAGGAACTATAATTTTCCTTGATTTTGTTATACAACAAAGAATTCTTCAGCCTTTCGTTTTTAGGTCGCTCTTAAATCTTAAATTCTTTTCAATCTGTATGCTAGCCTAGAAAGTGAACAGAAAAGATCAAGGAGAAAGAGATCGTAGGCAACATTAGCTCAATTTCCAAATTTTCGTAAAACTCCCGTAGTTTGGGAGATAATCTATATTTCTATATATCTATATTACTTTTATGCTCTACAACTTCAATTCGCAGGCAATTCCGTAGAGCACTAGTGCGTGTTTACTTTTATATTTTACTTGAGCATTTCTATAATTACTCATACCGACGACCAACTCACTTCGTTCTTCGTGCAACCAGAAAAGAAAACATAGTTACACAGGAAAAACCGAAAGAGCAGGAGTTGTTGTGTTGTGTTAAATTATCTACTTTTTGCCCATGGACTTACAAAGAAGAATGAAAAATACCATTGTTAAGGCTGTTTTGTGGGGGAATCATTGTTGTTGTTGTGGTACCCTTATTTCCCACAGACGAGGTTATCTGAGGTTAAGGTGGGTTCACATCCATGCGTAAATGCGGCTATCCGGTCATGCGTTCGGCCTTCTGATTGGCTAGCGGCAGTCGGAAGAGTGGGGTGAATCTTGCCGGACAAGCGGACTGTACACATGTGAAAAATTAGATATTTTACCGGATAGACGCATTTACGCATGTGCGCAGTTGCCCATTGCGCAGTTTTCTTTTGTTTGATAAAGAAAGATAAGATAAGAAGGTAGCGAACCTTCGTTTCTCTTTGTTGGTTTCTTTCGATAAAGTTTTGATTGTATTTGATAAAGATGAAGAGCTTGCGTATAATAATAACAATGATAAATTAGTAAAACACTCAAATTAAACACGGTTTTATGCGGATGAGGCCGAGTTGGGTTAAATATACTTAGGTGTAGGTACCTACCGATTTTGCAATCTCACCAACAACCTACCTTCCTGATGATCCTATTCCATTTGTGTTTTGAGACATTTTTTGATTATAGATTAGCAATTTCCTGCTTGTTGAATGAGTAGGTATTTGAGCAGAGATGGCCAACTTGTTCTTACGAAATGGACAAATTAACTACGTCAAGTATGTAAGTACTTCTTACGGTGCATCAATGCACTTAAATGATTTGAAATGCGCCAACCTACACATTTTTTCGGGTAGAAATACCCATAATGTTATCTTGGGAAAAGTACCTAGTTGATGGAAGGACCGAATAATTACCCAACAGTCTCATTTCAAAACGACGTCGCCTTTACAGTTTTAATGTACATATACATAACAATTTCTTCAATACGTCCTCATGATTTTTTTATGAGTTTATTATTCAACATTGTTTATGGAGCTGTAATGTCCAAGAAATGTGTGATAGTTTGAAGAAAATTCGGGAGGAAATATGTCTCTTTGGAAAAAGGCAATGGTAATAGAAGACAACAACAATGATAACGCAATGATAACACAACCGGATGGTTATGAACGGCCTGCCGCATTTCCGCACTCCCCTCCACTACTTCCAACCCCCTCCACTAGTTAAACGCATAGCCGCGTTACCGCATTTACGCATGGATGTGAACCCACCTTTAGCTCAAAGAGCTTATAATAGGATAGAGAGGGCATGTGTCTGTTAAACTGTGGGAGCTCATGAAGCCAGTTTTCTCTAAGGGGCGGGGCCTACAATCATATGGTCGGGGCCTACGATCATATAACCTCCAACACTGTTAAAACACCTCATTTCTTCATTCTTGTTATTTAATTGGCTACCTGGGTTTCAATCCCTAACATGGCGGAGTCTCAAGTGGCTTCTTCCTCCTCCACGACCTGTCCTCTCTATCCTATTATAAGCTCTTTGAGTTAGCTACCTGCGGGGACGAAGTTAATTGATATCCCCTATCAAATTTGTTCGATAGGTTGAGGTAAACTCGAGGTATCTACCTGCGGTTTGCCTGGAAGTTAACCCTGTAATTGATAAACGGACCCTTAAATTAGGTACAAAGGAACCCTTCTGAGAAAGCAGAGTCCGTTATTTTAATGGAAACCCACACGTATTTATTACAGTTCCAGGAAAAAGTCCTTCGTAGCAGCTCATTAATTTAAAGTGAGTAGGTGCTGTGTCTCAAGCAAAAGTTGTTGTTTTTTCTGGAACAACTGACGTGAAAGGAGGAAAAAACGGTGACTGGAGACACGTTCGGCTTTTAGTACCTCAGGCTGAGAACTCCCAGGTCAAAGGTCTTAATATAATGTTAAACGGGGAGTAATTTTAGACGAAGGGGCGAATTAGTCTTGGCAGCATAATGGAGTCCTCTTTACCTTTCCAAGGCTTGATGAATTTTCATCAAGCAGGTGCGCTTGATGTTCCTATTCTCAATGAGGTCCCGTTTGTATTTGACGATATTATAGGAGTGTTGAGTGAGACTAGCTATCATGTTTCCGCCATGTCTCTCAATCACATGGACGATCGAAGTTCCGAAGGCAAGTAAGATACCCATGTAGATAGTCATCAGTGGCGTAGCTTGAGGAGGGGCAGGGTGGCCAGAGCCCCTCCATCAATCATAGAGAACGCATATTTTCGTTTTATGGATAAAATTAAAATTAATAATTATAACTTTCTATTTTCAGTACCTACACCTCCAATTGGATAATGGATATTCGTAAAAAACAATGTACTATTGTACGAATCTGCTTGCCTTAAAAACTTTAGACGCTCTTAGAAATAAAGAATAATGGCGTCGATATTATAGAGCCCCACGGAGAGGAATAAAAATCAACTAGCCAACAAAATGGAAATGTGGATACTACAAACTGAAATCAAGTCGTTCCCCACTACCTACTGAGGATAGCCCATATGCGATTTTTCCCTAGAAAAATGTCCATAGCTAAGTATCCACAAAAATTCCCCTTGAACTTCCCCTACTTTTCACTGCCTACCTTATAACGCTTGGATCTTCGATCCAAAACAGTGTCCTTAATAAACTTCTTTAATAAATTTTTGATTGTTGGTATACCGTACATATCATCCCATTTACGTATTAAATCCCAGTTAACATAATGCAAAAATACAATGAATAAAAGACTACAGTGGTGATTGAAATAGTTTAATAGAAAAGATTAAAATATTATATTGTAGCAATATGTATGTTTTAACCTATAACTAGAAAATTGGTGGTTTGAGTTTGTTTACATTTTGTTTTGTTTCTCGCTATTGGGGCATGCCTCGTATTTTATTTCGCGTACTTATATAATACAATTGTGTGATATTATCCAGAAGAGTGTTTTTCGCGCTGAAACACCCAACAATTGAGGATAAACCTGTAAGGGAGAAACGTCCACAGATATGATTTTGCAGGCAGTAAGTCTAGTATAATAAAATGAAATCCTTGTCTTTTGCCACTCCATAAGAAAAGGCTTATCTACGCCACTGCTAGTCATTGATAACTATTTACGACTTGATTGATCATTACGATGGAAACGCAATTCTCGAAGCTAGGGAAGATCCAGCTGCCACCATTGCTGATTCTGCGAATCGTCTGAAAAAACGACCTGGGAAATTCAGTGCCCACTATACGTTGTGATCCGGCCAAGTACTCAAAATTCTTAATCGTTTCCCACGATGTGATGAAATTATTACCACTTGTTTATATATATTTATATATGTTTATATACAAATCAGGAAATGCTACTCCCCACTATAAGTCGTAGACTTGTGCTGTAGGGATCAGTAATACATAATCAGCATACTCATTCAATAATACCTTATTCAATAATCATCTTGTAAGTAAATATAGGTAAATCAGAATCAATAGGTATACATCGGGTAAATCAGAATACATAGGAATTATTCAGTTACCATCTTAAAGTTTTAATATTATCAAATGGGTCTTAGATTGCCTCATTATTATTATTATTTATTTATTTTTTTTTTTTTTCAGTTTTTTTTTTTTTTTAACTTTTCAATTTCAGAAATAGAGCGGAGCTCATGGGGTAGGGCATTGAACAGTTTTGCTCCCCGGTAATCATACGCCCGTTGGCCATGGTGAGTCCTATGGGAAAGGCAGTTTAGAAAGAAATTGTCCACAAGTTCTTCTTAGAATTTCTTCTTAGAAGAAAGTAGATAATGTCACCAGTTAATCTCCTTTCCATGTTTACTTTGAAAACCAACGACTCTTACATGTTCTAGTATTCATAATGAGACATTTATGTTCAATAAAGCCTAATTCTAGGTTTCATTTTTATGCTTATTTTATTCGTTTGCATTACACACGGAATTTGCGCACAGCGGCCATTAGAGTTATTTTTACGGATAAGGTTGATCATGTGTTGCCGAGTTCCTCTATTTTACTGTAATTATTCTGATGCACCTTAATTCTAGCCAAATAAATAACTTACATTTTATGTTTCTTTGGTACTAGCTAATGTGGTTTTCACTATACATTTTCCTAAACTTGACACGTTCATTGAGAAAGTGTAGGCATGGGGAGAGTAAAGAGAAAAATAAGGTTGGTTCGAACGAAGAATGAAAAATTTTGGAAAATGAAAGATTGACAAAAACATTCCAAAAGAAAGGATGAGTGCGTTAGGTAGCACTTTTTGAATACCTACATTAAATTGGTCAAATTTCCAAAATGTGATGAAATAATCACAGAAAATTGCAAATAATTGTTAAAATTTAATACCTTTTAGTTTTTTCGCAGAATATTACTGAAAGTAGTTTATCAACTATGAACTAGAACATTTAAAAATGTATACACAAAATTATGCTGAAAAATGTTCTTAAATATTAGGTAATAAACAGTAAATTGATAAAAACTTCAAGAAGTGCTCAACAACCAAAGTCGTGGTTTGGATAGCATATTATTAATTACAAGTTTTTTGTCTATTTATTTAATTATTATTTTTTTATTTTTTCATATTTTATTTTATTTTTTGCTTTAAAATTGATAGCGAACCGTTCCTTTGCGCTTAAGTGCTCAAGTTTCAAACCAGTTTAGCATTAATATAACACGATATTTCACTCAAATTCGTTCATTCGATCATGCTACATTTCTGGAACTTTTGCGTCCACACTGCCTACTGGTGCATTGAATAGTTTCTTGACTCGTCGCTTGGGGCTTTAGACGTCCAATATTTTGTTCTGTTTTATTTAAAGAAAATATTACTATAAAAGAAATGAATAAAATATAGAAGAACCGTACCGTTTAGGCGTTGCAATGAACCGTTTTTCATATGATTAGCGATATTAATAGAATGGAAGCGAGGCAATGAGAATGAATTATGATCCTCCACGTGAAGGACAGCTGATGACGTCCGCAACCCCCGAGTTAGTCGGACGAAAAGCCTCAACCTGCGATGATTGCTTACTTTACTTTACTTACTTTTTATAAAAGAAGAAAGTATAAGAGAATAAAGAATAAAGAAAATTCACAATGAGGACCTTTAGATACACTTTTGTGAATAATTGAATTCGTTGAATTAATCGGAAATGATATGATATCTATTGAGATACTGTAGGTCAAGAGATACCAAGTGCTCGTAGCGGTTCACGAATATGTCTCCCGATCCCACCTAAAAGGTCCGATTTCTCAGCGAAAGATAAAACATAAACCCATTTCACCCTTAGGGAACATAATCCCAGAAGAGCGTTCCAAATTTCCTATCCCCAGCTCTTCTTCAAAGCAGCGTATCAGGCCCTTATATCCCCCTGTGGACGAGCAAAAATAACATAGTGCAATGTTAATCTAACATAAGCGATGAGGGTGAAAATACCGATAGGAAACCCTTACGAAAATATCGGGTATCGTTGTTCTTGGGATGGGCTGAGAGCGTATCGTGTTATGTTTTTTCGAAGGGGTAGCAGACCCTTTGTCGCCGCAGCCTATCTCCAAAGGCCGTTTCGTTGTTTTTGAAATCCACCGCTGGGCTATGTGGGACAGGGAGTGTAGTCCTGTTCTTTTCTAACTCGGGAATAGGGCGTATTATCAAAGTACATCATTATCAAACTTTGCTTCGCTGTAGAGTTGGAGAATCGTCAGACGACAAAGAGCTGACTTTATTAGATAATGTCTGATAAGCGAAAAAAAATTCTATAACCTTCTGAATGAATCGTAGGTCACTATAACCTATTTAGGGCCACTTTCAGCAACAACTTGTGTAACGGAGTTTGGCCTAACTTCATTGAAATAATCTCGAAAATCAAACCTTAGCATCTTTCACCAACCCAAAACTCGTTTGGGACAACGGAGTTTAGGACACACTGTCCATTGAAAAGTTGGGCTCTTTGATGCCCTGTACAATAAATATGCCGAATCGGCACAATCACCGACCACCTATTATCATCCATTTAAATAACCTAATAATAACAAATTTGAGACATTTGTGGACCAAATTGGGAAGTTTGTGTAATTTCTAATCAGTATCGTTGGAACTTTACTATTCATCATCCTATCCTAAGCTTCGTTCTCAGTGCGCGTTCTGACAATTCTCGAACTCATCAGGGCTGGGTCGGAAAATCTCGGGGCATTCCGGAACTTGTGGAACCACGTTCTGCACTGAGAACGGTATCTGAACTTGGAAGTGGAAAAACCTGTGATATTGTTTGTAACCTCACTCAACTGGCCTGACAACGGTAGGCTAACTCCTCCGAGAACCCACGGCTTATTCTGAAATGGTAAAAAAACTCTTCGTTGTCGAACCTTGGCACAATTTCTTCGAAAAAATTCGAGTTTCGTGGATGTAGACCAGATCCAACTACAATTTCAATCTCGCCCTCATCGTCCACAAACCGTGAAACTTCACCACCACCATCGAAACTATCGCTTTCCGAACTTGACGGGCTACTAGTTGACCTTTCGATGAAGAAATTCAAATGAAGAACAGCGAGCAACAGAAGAAAACGAAAGTTTACAGGGAACACGCTGCAACCAAAGCTCTACGGCTCTAGCGTATTGTTTACTCCAAGAGCTCCAAAAAATTGTGAAATGCGCATGTGTTAACTACGTCCTTGCGTTCGAGTTCTGACAGTTCCGAAAAAAATCAGGGACTGTCAGAACCGTTCGGAGCTGGGTTCGCAAAACACTGCAAACGCCGAACTCGGCGTTCTCGGCTTTCTGGAACTGAGCGTTCTGGTGCTGCTAATGACGAAACTCGACTGCGCCACTAATCGTCCTGAACTGGCAGAACGCACACTGAGAACTAAGCTCTAATGTGCCACCATCATTATCATCACATGATTTACTTAATTGTCCCCTTACCTCGTGCTTGGCAGCCAGTATTGTATGTAATTAGGTTGTTTCTACTTCAATCTAGATCAGTATTGTTCTATTATACAACGTATACCTACTTATAATTAATATTGATAATATCAACGAGGAACGAGGTTTGTTCCTCATTTTGTTAAGTGACAGAATGCCAGGGATCGCATTATGAGGAGCGGGCATATGGAATATTTCCCAACTTTCTGAAGAGATACCAACCACAAAAATATTAGGCATTTACCTACCTAGCTGTTGTACTAGTTTTCCAACAATTATCATTTATTTGAAATAGTTACTCGCACGAATTTATTTCTATCATTTACCAAGTTTACGGGTTCGGATCAGTTTCTACGTATTTTTCCACGCTGAATCGAATAGTAGGTAATACTTGCAGATCTCTCCAATTCCTCTAACTGAGTTTCATACATTTTTAGTTTATTTGGTATGCTCAATTGTACGTGTTTATAGGGATAAAACTAGTTCATTAGCGTGTAAATTCTCATCAGTCATAAGTTCTACGCGGCCATCTTTATATCACTGCTAACGGAGATTAGTAAATGTAACTCAACGGATTTAAGGGGTTTATACTCGTACAAGTTCAAACTTGTAGAGTGCTCTGATGAAAGCCGATAAGCTGGAATCCCCTTTTAATTTCCAATATTTTCGACCTTAATCTGGTTTACGTTTTAGGTGAATATCACCAATCACAGGCTAAACTGGCTCATTGTTGTACTGGTAGCCTTGGGGCTTTCATTGCTCCTGTCAGTAACATTCATAGAAACCTACACGAGCTCGATGGTTCCTCGCTTGCTGGAACACAGCTACATTTATGATCCTATCCCACAATTTTCATCGAACAGTGCAAGGTAGACCGAAACTCAATTTATCTCTGTTCTGGTGTTAAAAATCGTAACCGAGTTCGTGCAAGGAACCGTATTAATTATATTATTTGTGATTCTCTCTTCAATTACTCAAGTTCGTGTCCAGGTGGATAATGCTTGAGTGAAGCACTTAGGTAGTCTTATTTTTGTCGTTTGTACGTTGAAAATAGGACTATACAAGATAATGAATGGAAATCCTTGTTCTCTTCTGAAGCTTATGAATAACTTAACGAGTATGAGTACTTAACTTAATGAGTATTTCTTCAAAGGAGCAACTCCTACATTGTTGTGAGAATTAGTACACTTCTTGAAGGGGGATGCCACTACACCACAAGTAGACTTGCAAGCAATTCCTGCTGAACGAAATCAAACTGTCGCACTGCTTTTGTTGGAGCGGGTACTTCTCCTCCGATATTAGAAACTGCTACATTTTTATGAGAATGTGTACACACCTGAAAGGAAAAACCGTTACACTGGTACCAGGTAAGGATAATTCCTATTGAAGTAACGAAAAGCGCTACATCAATTTTGGTAGAATTGAGTACTCTACCACACGAAACTGATACACTCAGTTTGAATTAGTACTCCTAGCTGAGGACTGGGAAACATCTGCTGTACCACGATTAGAGGATGGGTTCTCTATCCGAATACCTCCAAATAAGGTTATTTTTTATGAAGCTATCATACTAGTACGTGGTTCACATAACGTGTTTAGCGGAAGCGTTGTTTTCACTTTCGGAAGATGAAAAATTATTCGTTTCCAAAATCAAAATGTCCACTCGCAAATAACGTTTCTGGCCATTCTGAACAACTTTCTTTTCGTTGCTGTCTGTCCATCGTGTGTCCGCTACGTAACAAGCCTAATTTCCACAATTTTCATTCGAATTTGATGAAATTCTCAAGGGATGTGCGGATTAGAAGTTAAATGGTCCCCTATCAGTTTCATTGTCTCCAAATAAATATTTCACGCAGCCATGCGCAAATGTAAATTCCATCAAGCATCTATTCTCTCTCCAGTCGTCTGAAAACATACTCCATCTTTATTTATCATTTCCTTCAACCATAGGAACCAGCTATAGCATCTTAAGAGAATTGAAAATATTCCAATGATTTATATGTTCATTTTACGGATACGAGGAAGCTATGTGCCACCCTCAGCTTGACATACTTCTTTTTTATATATAGTACCTGCAAGCATATTCTTATTCAACGTTCCTTACCCAGTTTTATCGTAGCTGCATCGTAGTGAAGAAGTGTTAATAGTTATGGCGCTGTTTCTTAGGAATACTCTTACAGGGCGTGTCAAGAAGGTGAATATGTACCACGTCAGAGTGGAAATTACATTATGCATTACACTTTTCAGTTCCCTAGAGTGCGATGCTGTAAACGGTAAAGAATTTCCGTCCCATAAGTCCCACTTTGTATCATATTTGTATTCATTGCGGTGTATATTTGCGCTGTCAGCGAAAAAGGGATATCTTTTTCTTTTTTTTTCCAACAGTTTTTACGGCGGAACGAGAAAATTGGAAACAGCCTGTCAACCCTCGAGCGGGTTCTTCGTTGTCATGTAAAGGAAAACCAACGTTGGGAAATGGAACAATGTGTGAGAAAGGAGAAAAGTGCTGAGCAAAATCGGGCTATCCTCGTGAGAGGAGGCGGGAACCACTCTTGACTATGTAGGCGTGTTACCACTGAGCCCCTGAGAGCAGTAAATCTGGCCAGAAAATGAGTTATAGCGAGATCCACGTGGGATACACGTGTCCACACGACATACCTAGACGACGTACCTGAGTTGGGCAAATCGTAACCACAAGTACAGATGCAGTTACTAGCAGCTTCAGTTAACTTCCGCTCGCAATTACAGTTCCAAGCCTAGGAATTGCTTTTACGAATTTCCGTAAAAAATGAAGCTATTCCAATTGCGTAGGAAATTTTAAAATCAACATTTTCGAAAAATTTCTTCATTAAAATCCGTTTTGAGTCATTCCAAAACGAATTCTAGAGCTTAACGCTTTTTCATAGAACCTTATGAAATGGCTCTACAAGAGCATGTACATATTCAAACAATTTTTAAGGATTAAGAATTATTGACAACATGAAACTAATTTTTATATTTCGGCTTATGCCTTTTTCATTTTGAAACAGGCATAAGCGGAAATATAAAAATTAGTTTCATGTTGTCGATTATTGTTTTTCCTTAAAATTTTTTTGAATATATATATATAGATATTTCGGTCATTCCATCGAGAACTCTCCTTAGGATTGAGATAAAAATTCCGTTCTTGCGCCAAAAAATCAAGCTTTCAAAAGGAAAGGATGAGGTTGTTGTCCAGAACTTTTCAAGCACATTGGTCAAATTTTAAAAATGTACTAAAAATATCACTAAAAACGGCTAAAAATTGTTAAATTTATATTTTTAGTAGAATATTGCTCAAATAAAGTTTACTAGGTAACTAATAAAAAAATTCATTAAAATTTGCTCCAAAATCGTTAAAAACTACAAAATAGCTAAAAATTCAGAACCTCTATTTGAATAGGAGATTATTATTTAGAATTCGTTTTTTGCCATAAAATTAATAATTAACAATTTCTTTACACTCAAAAAGCTCAAAACAATTTAGCAGTATACAATACGATAATTTACGAAAATTCGCTCATACGATCATGCTGCATGACTGGAACTTTTCTCTTTGAATCACATATTTTCGCTAGTGGGTGACTGGAACTTTTCTCTTTGAATCACATATTTTCGCTAGTGGGTTATCTTTCAAACCCATCTGAAGAAAAATAAATACCCTTGTTTTTATGTCAGATACCTTTACGGATATTGTAACTGTATCCGGAATCCGCTGACACAAATACCTGTCGAGGAAAAGTAACTACAGATTCTGATACAGTTTACTTGTATCTTTAACCGTAACTACATCTAGTTACTTTTTCGGATACAATCACGAAAATCGTCTTAATCTGACTGGAATTCGGAAAATAGACCCCTACTGCACACCTAGTCGCAGTTTTGGAGTCTACTGAGTATGAAATAGGGAAGTAACCAATTCCAGTCGTGCAGCATGGCTACGGTGTGTATTTTCAAAGAAACATGGGTATTAAGTTCAGCAAATACGCAAAAACTGAACCTTGGCACTGTCGGAAAAATCTGAACTTTTGATAGTATACTCCTTATGTCTCCATAATTTCCTGTATAAATTTTTGCAAAATCTGACATTTTTTTATTGACCCTAACGCCGTGTCCTACGTGGATTTTCCGCACGCGTCAATGCGTTCAGGCGTTTTCGCGTTGAAATGGCGGACCAATGAAATTTGTGGAAGTTGTCACGTGACCTTGCCCGTGCGTTGAAAGCTTTGGTTTGGTTTTTATCACGGTTGCCGCACGTTAAACGCGTTTATGTTTGATGTTTTTCTAACCTCTTTCGACATTTTTAACTTGTTGTTGAAATTTTTCCGCACGTTTTCTTCTGTGATAATGGAGTTAGCAGAAATAGAAACGGCCATTTCTCCATTTATTATACACCTTTATCGGAAGATACCCAGTTTCGAAGAAAATTACAATATACCTATAGTCTAGTGTTTATAAACAATGGTAAAAACAAAATGCGAAGGTTTGAAGGTTGAGCTGGTCATGTTAGCAAATTTTATTAATTGTTCTGAGTATAAGTATTTATGTTTAACTGCTTTGAAATTCGAGCAATTTTTCTTGAAATCTATTTTGTACTTCCTATTATTCCGCTATAAAAACAAACTTTTGGATTCTAGCAAATATTTGTAGTTTTATATTTTGTTTAATCATTGTAATGAATTAAAATTCTTGTTGAATGTAAATTATAGAATTCTTGCTAAATTATATTCACGATGTAATCGAAAGTTTCTACTGTCACTCTTGCATATGATTTAAAGTGCTCTTTACTTTCCCTGAACTTGGAGAGATGAAATTCATTGATCTCGTTCTGGCTATTACATATTTTCTCCGCGGGTCCTCTTCTTTTTTTATTATTTTCAGCTAAATAATACAGAAGACAGCAGGTCAAAAGCTCAGACTTGTTGATCGACGGCATGAATGCAAAATCAAATTTAAAAAATGAAGTTTGAAACGCAAGTGATGAGAACAGACGCCATTTTTTCCACCGCGCGGCATGATGTGGCAACGCGCCAACGCTCGTTTTTAACGCGCGACTTGACGCTCACGGCGGAGCCACGTAGGACACTGCCTAAGCCCCGGTGCACACGAGCGTCAAAATGACGCTGGACGCCGCGTCATTTTCAATCGGATAACTAGAGATACACAGCGGAGCATGGTGCGGTGCACACGGGACGCCGATACCTATCTGCAGCTGGCGTTGACGCGGATAGGTATCAAAGTTGACGCAGGTTTCTGTGGGACGCGCGTTGCGGGCGATAGCTATCTTGCCGCCCGATACCCCTAGCAGTACTCAACAGTCAATCGTCCGGTGCACACGTGCAGCTGCGTCACTTCGCGTCAACCATCATTTTGAAGATTTCGGCCCACGATTTTTTGAAAAACTTCATTTTCTGCACATTGATACATTGTCAAAGGATACGAGAAAGCTACATGCTATGCCCAACATTCCGTTTTTAGCGAATCATCGCAGAAAATAGGGCTACTGCAATTATAAAATAACAATTGTCGAAAACATTCTTCATTGAAATCCGAGTCCTAGCTCCGAGGTCCTTCCAACTTTTCGTCCAACACCAACCAAAATCAATATTCATATCAATTTCATATACCTATATATATATAGGTATGTATGTGGGAGTATGGGGATGTTATTTAGAAAAAGTTTCAGTCATGCAGTATGATCGTATGAGCGAATTTTGTTAAATCACATGTCTTATTATATTATGTTAAATCGTATCGAAATTTGAGCAATTGAAGTAGAAAGGAATTGTTAAAAACCAATGCTATGGTAGAAAAAGATCATACTAAATAAAATTCGGTGATCCAAATAAGATTTGGGAGTTTTAGGTTTTGTTTTTGCAGTTTTTATAGATTTTTCAGCAAATATTAATGAAATGTAGGTACGTTTTAGCGAATTTTCGTCGAAAATGAAGCTATTGCGATGGCTCCAAAAATTGTAAAATCAAAATTTTTGAAAATGTTCTTCATTGAAATCCGTTTTGAGACATTCTGAAACGAATCCTAGAGTTTAACATTTTTCATATATATATGTAGGTATATATATATATATATCATTCCAGACGATAACTCTTGGGCCAAAAAATCAAGCATTCCAAACGAAAGGATGAGTTTGTTGGTCAAATATTTTTGAGCACATTAAATTGGCAAATTTCAAAAAATGTACTCAAAAATCACTAAAAATGGCTAAAAACAGCCAAAAAGCGTTACATTTATAAGTTTTAGCACAATTTTAGTCAAAACTAAACTGTAAACGAGTAACTAGGACATTTAATAAGTTTTGCTCAAAATTATGCTGAAAAACGTAGGTAGGTACTTTAATTTCAATAATATTCGCTTCTTCAGTACTTCCGATTTCTGCCCTCTTCATTGCGAAATACGTACTTGTGCACCAAATACGAAAAAACCACTTTCTTCTTCAATATCTGGGCGTGGGTTGAGAGATCCATCCTTGTAGGTGGCGAGCAAGTGACTGACGCGTCATGACGCGGCTCTGGCCTATCCCCGTGTGCATTGAAACTCAGATAGGACGCAGATAGCTATTCCAAGAAATGACGCGGCGTCCAGCGTCATTTTGACGCTCGTGTGCACCGGGGCTAAAGGCGAACACCACGTTAATACGGCGTGCAGCGTGGAAAAAGTTATACAGGAAATTCTGGAGACATAAGGACTCATATTTTTCCAACTGTGCCAAAGATCAGTTTTTGCGTATTTGCAGAACTACAATTCAAAAACCGCATGTTTCTTTGAAAATTCACTCCATAGCAGTTGCTCCATGACTGGAATATTTGTTGTTACATATTTTTGTGACATTTTTCACTAGTTAGGTCCCGATGAAAATGGAGATATTTGGCAGTATACAACCTAAACTCCTATACAAACAGAAATTTGTATTCATGTCGAAACGTACTGTGACGTCTCGCGCCTGTTGTTTCAATATTTGTACGCTCAAGCTATGCAACGGGGTGTATGTTTCAACTGACGATAAGAGCAAACAATCGCCTACACTTGTTTGATTGTCAGGCTGTCAGACTCGACGTCGAAATTCCCATAGCCCTTCCGTTGCACTCAATGACGATCGGGATATCGATTGGAACAAACCTTCCTAATCTAAAACGGGCTAAATCCAAAGCCTTGGGGTGGTGCTTGTAAATAATCAACCGCGCAACATGACATTTCCGCGAAATCCTGTAATTGTGTCAATATTTAGCGAATTTTCGCGGAAAATGAAGCAATTAAAATGGCTCCGAAGTTTTCGAAAACATTGTCTTTATTGAAATCCATTTTGAGGCATTCTGAAACTAATTCTAGAGTACAATGGGTTTTCATGTATCATATATAATATATACAGGGTGTCCCCAAAAACGTCCTCACCCCCCTGCTAAAATTGTTAATAACGGGTCCAAAACAAAAATATATATATCTTTTTGCACAGATGTGCAGTGAAAATTAAAACACAAATAAAGAATGAAACTCACAATTGTTATTGATATTTCGGCGATTGCCTTTTTCAAAATGAAGAGTAGAGTGTAGAGTGATGACCTCTCTTGGCGCTCTTCAGATTGGCGGACTTGGGGTGGAGGGGTTCGCTCGTTTTTTAATGCGCATGGATGATGATAAGAGAGGCATGAGAGGGTATGGAACGGAGGAACAATGGATTAATGGTGTAATGAGAGGTGAGGTGCGGATAAGTAAAGAAATTTGATGGGATTATGGGATATGTAAATTATGTTATGGTACGATTAAATGGGAATTAGTGATGATGATAGATAAGATAGAGATGATTGTAGAAGAGGAGGGTGGATAAAAAAAGGTGATAAAGGTATATAAAATTAATAAATTATATCATTGGGAAAATCGTAATGATGTTCATGTCTCAGCTGTTAAACAACGATATTCGGTTTCACCAACTCCGGTTCAGATACATCAATGATTAAATGCGCTGTATCAACGATCAAAACTAACCAGCCGAATTTGGGTGGTTAGTGTCAACAAATAGATGTTTTCCAAATTAGTTCACTTTCCCACCACGTCGGGCAGATACAGGATAGGGATTGGTCTCAATCCATATTGGGGTATTTCATCATATTCCATGAAGCCTGGTGACGTCAACCGTTCCATGACACTGCCATCTACTTCAAACTACGCTGCCTGTCAGATCGTCTCTTGACTCCTTACGTTCCCCGGTGTTGGTAGGACTGCTCCGCTCAACTCTGGTCGGCTGCCTAAGACTTCCACACTTCTTCCGCCCGCTTCGCCGCCGTCGTTCATATTCCAAGAACTATATTTGCTTTCTCAAGTGTTTCATTTATAATATCTTACTATATCAAAATATAGTCAGTGACTGATCATTTGTGATTACTTTAGTGTAGAATTAATTGATCCACCTCATCAAGTGAGTAACTTATTCAGTTAATACATCTCCCGATCTCTCTGAATTAGCACGAATTCGTTAACCTGTACAGACCTTTTTCAGACAAGGATCGAATTGCTCGACATGATCTGCATTGATCATGAAACAGCACCTATGCTGCCCCGCAATCTTACGAAATGAGGGTAGCAGACTATTGTTGATCTCTGTCTGTAATCCGCAAAGGGTCGTTTAATATTTCTTCCTCTTATAAAGAAAGAAGGCTAGTTAGGTACCTACCGTTCCCTTCCTTAAGTGGACCGCCATGTTGTTTTTCCTTTTGTTCTTTGTGCACAAATTTAGGTAGGCAGGTTAGGCGCCCCTCCGCGAAAAACGTACGATAGTTCTGGAGGGAAATTTTCCCCGCCGGGGAAACATTTCACTCCGACCGACCAGCACCGATGTAATCTCTTATCAGTGTAAAGGTTACCCTTTTTAATTGCGCAATCGTGATTCTGTTTATAAATATTACGATCCCTTTGCGAGTCAGAAGTAGAGCTCTACCTAATTCAATTGAATTAGTTAAATGAATCAAATCCTAGGTACATATTATCCTCTGCCAAGATTCCAGTCCCCAGCATTCTGAGGAGAATGAAGTTCGGCCGTTTCTTCTGCCCACGAAGACGGTCTCGGGCGATGAGTTCCGTTGATGGGTTTTGCTGTTTATACCCAGAGTAATTTGTCAAATGTACGAACCCTGGAGTTGAATATATGTAAAAAGCGCTTTACTCCAAAGTCAGGTGGTGCGTGTTTGACTAAACAAACACTTCAATAATAAATAGTTCGACATAAAAGTGACATCCTCGAGCTAGCAGCACTCGACAAGTCTGATACCGAGAACTCATTAGGGTCTGATACGTTTTATAAAATGAAAAACGTCCGTAGGGCAATCCTAAAGGGGTATATATAAAAACGAGACTGAATGTGTCCCCGTTACTGGATAGCAGAGAGGAATAATTAATTACGAGATCAACAATAAGTCAGTTCACTAAGAGTCCGAGTCAAGTGTAGGGGACTGTAGCATAAAGTGTTCTTCCTCTAAAATATGTTTGGAAATTTTGGATAAAACCATAACATAAATAAGTAGAATTTTTAATATTTTTCCAAGTAATTGCATGTCTAGTTTAATGTACTACATTGCATATTCCCTACACTAGTATGAACATGAACCTATGCAAGGGCTCACATGGTGTAAATTGTACATATAGTACACCGTGATTCAAAAATACCCTAATGCATAGCGAACCTCACATAAAAAAAGGCTTAACATCACACACAGTCTTTATCTCTTGAGTCGGATTCTTTATTATTAACTGCTAAAAACCCCTCCAGGGCATTCCTCTCTTTTCACCAATCTTCGTTGGTTGATTTCTGGCAGCCCAGTAAAAAGACAATGAAGAAATAAAAATCAACCAACAACAGGGTGTCCTACGATGCAGAGACCTCGTACATACAGATTGGCTGGCGAGCCGTTAGTACTAATTAACCGAAGTGTGATGCATTGGGAACCTAGTCACGGCGAGGTGGCCTCTCTCTGTCGGAACCGAGGTTCAGGGTGCTCGAACATTAGCGGGCACCAGCCACACTAAAAAGATATATATTTGGTGTCTAGCTTACTATGATTATCCCTCCGCATTAGCTCACTGGATATGCTGACACTGTCTGACCTAAAGCTGGGTTCACATGGGAAATTCTTTCCCAAGAACTGAGCATTCTCGTTCCCAAATTACTAAATCTCTAATAGATATATAATTTGCTGACTGTGTAATAGTGTGGTGCATCGACACTCTAAGTCTGACAGAAACTAGTTACAACAAACTAAGTCTATGTATTCTGTCACAAGGTTGGTAGTTGTAAACAAACAACAAAAACTTAAGAAAAGGGTGAGCGTTATTTCGTAAAAGCCAGTATATGTCTGTGACACAGGAAGTCGATGCAAAACAAAGTGCTACCAGAATTGCACCACAAGCACTAAAGTCAATGATGAGTGCCCACTAAAGTCAAGAAATTATACAAGAATACCGAAGCAAGGCATAAGTGGAAAGTCATTATGAAATTCTAATACCTTTATAATTTTTTAGGATGTCAGAAATATCTAACCTTGATTTTGAATTATATAACCCTGATTATGAACTATCGAACCTTGATTATGAATTATCTGACCTTGATTATGTGCTGTCTGACTCTGACCTCTCTGAGTTGCTTGATCGCCGTTCCGCGGATCTGTCGACGTCGCCTCAAAAGACAACCTTCGGTGGCGCGTCAGGGGCGCTCAGAGCCGAGTCGGAGTCAGGCAGAGTCATTGATTTTCTTAAACGATTTGATGACATTAAGCGGAAACTCGTGAAGCTCCATCCAACGATGATGTCCCCAACCTAAATACGTCAGGTCTTTGTATTTGTCCATTCGAGACACACAGACGTAGGAAAAAGAACAAATTGGTCCCGGTAAATATACTGTGTCAGAATTGTGTGAAATGCTGTCTGATGAAGAGATGCGCCTAGAAAATCTAAACCCCCTCTCTAGAGGATCAGACTCCGCAAAGTTGGCGAGGGCTTCACGAGGTACTTTTGTAGAGGAGTCAGAGGAAGGGGAAAAATGTCTGTCAATTCACGTGTTTCCGTTAGTCAGTATATTCCCCCTAATTCAGACTCTCTTACACAAAAAAAAGAGGGAATATTCCCTGGCCTCAGACCAAACCTAGACGTAGACCTAGATGCTCATACTACCACCGTCTAGGGCATGACAGGGAATGCTGTTTCTGCCTGAAGAAGGCATGTTTCAACTGCGGGGGCGACCATTTGATCCTCACATACTGTGAACCCTCTCAGAAACAGATTCCTAATCCTCTATAGAGGAAGTCTAAGGCCTCCACGTCTGCTACACTAACACAGAACCGAATGAATAGAGCTAATCTCCCTAAGTCTATGTTAGATAAGAAGCCTACTCTTGTCCGAATGTCTTTGGGACATGCCGAGCTGCTTCAGCGTTGATTGGCTGGGCATCAAGATGCCTGCTTCTCGATTGCTGGCAGCGCGGAGTGTCCCGATGACAAGGAGGTCTGGGTCACCATGGGTGATGAGGAGGAGCAGGAGGTTGCTCAGCTGAACTATTGTTCAGAGAAAAACACAGGCTCGAGAGCTGTTACAATCCTCACTGATTAGAATCCTAAGTTCTTGTTTTGGGGCCATTGTAGACACGGGTTGTACGGAACACTTAGCGTCAGAAATAGTCTGTTTCTCTAATCTGCGTCCGCTTCAAAATCTGAAGATTTTCTTTAAATGCGCTAATAATAATGAAAAAGCAGATTTAGCCAGTACTCTATCAGGAATTTTAAACTTTCTTAATAATAATCAACCCAGAACACTAAGTGAAGTGATGTACATCCCGGGTCTAGGTACATACCTCTTTTCTGTTAGAAAAATGACTGATTTAGGTTCTTATGTTTTACTCAACAAAGACAGAGTTGACTTTATACAACCTTCTACAGGTAAATTTTTCAAGTCTGTATATTTTAAAAATAATCTATGGTACATAAATCTAAAATTACTTGAAAAGAACCCTCTGGAGAGAAAGTCTGACCCCTCTGTCTATAGGAAAAAGAGAATTATCATAAATATTTGTTCTACTTCTATTCCCACAACAGGTTCCACAGGTACCCTAGAAGCTATTACTTTCTCCACCGATATTTTGTCGGGAGGGAGGAAAAATGGTAGTTCTTCCGAATTTCCAGGAGGGAGCGCTACAAAGGCCCAGTGCTCCATTACAAATCAGGGGGAGAGCACCACTAAATTTTAATGTCTGTGAAAATCTTAGTGCCAGATGTTTAATTTAAATTATACTGCTAATTATAGCTTATGTGTATATGTGAATGGTTCAATATGTACGTGTGCTTATGTACTTACTAATAGTGTCAGTCTCATACCTAAACTTAGTGCCTGATCTAGTAAATTCAAATCGGATAATTTTCCGTCATTCTAGGACTTCCGTCATGCTGATCACAACTCCAACGTTTCCTTCTAGTAGCATTTATCAAATAGTGACAGCCTTATACCTAAACTTAGTGCCAGACCTAGTAAATTCAAATTGGATAATCTTCTGCCTTTTTAGGAGGGAGTTATATTGCTCATCACAGCTCCAACGTTCCCTTCTAGTAGCATTTATCAAATAGTGACAGTCTTATACCTAAACTTAGTGCCAGACCTAGTAAATTCAAATTGGATAATCTTCTGCCTTTTTAGGAGGGAGTTATATTGCTGGTGACAGCTTCAACTTCCCCTCTAGTAGTAAAAATTTAGACAATGAACTAACAAAATTTTATAAAAATATGTTAAGCTAAGTTCACAAGGAAAGTCTACAGGACATCTATGGAACGCTAGGGCACATACGTCTGAACCATGCTTCAAAGCATAACCTGGAACTAGCCAGCAAATTTCTACCAGAACTAAAGTCAGTTAAATTTGGGAATGAAATTCTAGACTGTGTAGATTGTGCCCAAGCTAACACCAAAAGAAAATCACATAAAGAGGTCAGACATAGAGTCCAAAAACCCTTTGCAGTTTTACACTCAGATTTGATGGGACCTATTCGTCCGCATAACTTTAGAAATGGTGATTCCTATATAGTAACCTTTGTATGTGATTTTTCCAGATATCTGTTTGTTTATTCCCTTGCAAACAAAAGGGAAGTTCATCTTGCCTTAAACAAATGTCTGAATGAAATAGCTACCATTAGTTTGCAACAAAATTCGGTGTTTAAAATTAGGGCTGACAATGGTCTTGAATATAAAACTTCCGAAATGAAAAGTCTGTTGAAATCCAAAAATATCACCCTAGAGACGAATGAACCATATACCCCACAACAAAATGGATGTGCCGAGAGAATGAACCAAGAACTAATACATAAAGTCCGTGTTAACTTGTTGTCAGCAAAAATGCCCTTTTCGTTTTGGGGACATGCTCTGAACTATGTTACCCATGTCTATAATTTTAAAATTCCATTTGAAAAAGTGTATAACTATCCACCTACCCTAAAATATATTAAACGCTTTGGTTGTCTGGTGCTAAGTGTGGATAACGAAAATACAAGTAAATTTGCTCCAAAAGTCAAACGTGGTTACTTACTCGAATGTACCTAAACAGGCTATGTAATTTTTAGCGAAAAACATAAAACTCTCGTAAACTCATGTAATGTAAAATGTATAGAATCACAAGTATATGGTGATCATATAAAGGATTATCCTCAACCACTTTCTGAAATTCTTGAAATTGGAGAAAACGTCGGCTCTTCTGAGGAAAGCCTAGGGGAAGTCGGTGACTCGGAAAGTCAGCCTTCCGCTGTTAACGAAATTCTATACGTTGAACCCTATTCATTCTCTGATACAATGAAGTCACCTGATAGAGATCTATGGGAGGAAGCCATGCTTGATGAATTAGAATCCCTCTCAGCTAAAAACACCTGGGAACTAGTACCAAAGTCAGAACTACCCCCTAAAACAAAAATCATAAAGTCCCGCTGGGTTCACAAGCGAAAAATGGAGGCTGACGGATCCTTTCGTTTTAAAAGTCGTCTAGTAGCTAAAGGTTTTGCTGACACGAATGATTATATATTGTCTGAAATATACGCACCTGTAGCAAGGCTAGGTGATGTCAGACTATTATTATCTATAGCAAACAAATTTAATTTACATTTGTATCAGTTAGACGTCAAGACAGCTTTTCTAAATGGAAAATTAGAGAAACCCGTTTTTATGGAAGTCCCCGAAGGTGTAGTAGAATTAACTGACGTCCCTGAATCTGTTCAGCAAACTCATGTCTGTAGATTAATTAGATCTTGGTATGGTCTAAAAGTATCTCCAATCTTATGTTTTAAAAGGTTCACTGGTCCGATGAGGAAACTGGATTTTGAAGAATACCCTTACCAAAAATATTTCTTTTTAGATGGCAACGAGGAAAAGATTTTGCCATTCTTCTAGTCTATGCTGATGACATTTTATTAGGTTCTAATTGTAAGACTAAAGCCCGTGAAGTTAATAGACTGTCTGAACCATGAGATTGAAGTAACAAACCTAGAAATAGAACGTAAATTTGAAAATCAAACGATCTTTACTTCACAGAAATTATTGATTCAATCTCTCTTGGATGAATTTCTCTCACCTGATTTCCCTATCAGTGATATTCCAATGTCAGATCTTACATGTACTCTAAAAATCCAGTTGGAACACCAGTCCAAAAGTACGTCTCTCCCAAATGTTCCGTATCGCAAAGTCATTGGCTCATTACTCTACTTGCAAGGAGGTACGAGGCCAGATATTTCATATGCAGTAAATTTTCTTAGTAGAAAACAGGTCAATTATACGTCGTTTGATTGGGAGTGTGTACTAAGAGTCCTAAGCTACCTTAAAGGTACTATAGACCTAGGACTCTTATACACTGGGACAGGTGATACCATACTCAGTTATGCTGATGCCTCTCTGGGATCAAGTGATCTCAAAGGCAAGTCCACAACAGGATATACTGTTTCTGTATTTGAAGATTTAGTGACCTGGCGGTCGAAGAAACAGAATCATGTTGCCCGATCGACTTGTGAAGCTGAGTACATAGCTATGTCAACAGCTTGTACTGAGGTTATTAGCTTCAAGGAACTCGTAAAAATTTCTAGTTAAACTCGTGATAACTCCCACTATATATGGTGACTGCACCCCAGCAATAGCCCTAGCGATGTCTGATGAATCTAGAACACAAAGACATATCGTTAAACTCAGTTACCATTTTGTATTAAAAAAAAAATATAAAAAGGGGACAGTAAAGTTGGAATGGGTACCTACCCAGGAACAGCTGGCTGACTGTCTCACAAAACCCCCTTCCAAAGGGATTTTTTTTTTTACTAGATTTTTATTATATTTCATGTGATTATATGTCACCTAAAGATGTATTAATGCATTCATTATATTTCATGTGATTATATGTCACCTAAAGATGTATTACTGCATTCATTTTCGTTTATGTTTCAGATTCTGATGATGAATGTTGGGCCTAGTCTCGCCTGTATCTGCTTGCCTCTTTTTACCATATAATTAATTGCCCAGAAAAAGGAAAAATGAAAATGAAATTCTTGAATTGACTACTGTAATTCCGGTATGCCTGAACCTACACAAGAATGTTCTCCACCAAGAGTGAGTCAGTTCCATTTCTATTTTTTTTTGTTTGCCTTTCATCTTTCGCGGAACTATCATACATGTAACCTCATATCGCAAAACTGTCTCGGGGAATAATCACCCTTAAGGTGACTTATATGCTCTTACTTTCCACAAGTCCGTCCTACATAACTTACTGTGACAATTTATCTGAAGGGCTGATACTTCTTCCTTTTTAAAATTTGAAAAAGGAGGGAGTGTCAACAAATAGATGTTTTCCAAATTAGTTCACTTTCCCACCACGTCGGGCAGATACAGGATAGGGATTGGTCTCAATCCATATTGGGGTATTTCATCATATTCCATGAAGCCTGGTGACATCAACCGTTCCATGACACTGCCATCTACTTCAAACTACGCTGCCTGTCAGATCGTCTCTTGACTCCTTACGTTCCCCGGTGTTGGTAGGACTGCTCCGCTCAACTCTGGTCGGCTGCCTAAGACTTCCACACTTCTTCCGCCCGCTTCGCCGCCGTCGTTCATATTCCAAGAACTATATTTGCTTTCTCAAGTGTTTCATTTATAATATCTTACTATATCAAAATATAGTCAGTGACTGATCATTTGTGATTACTTTAGTGTTGAATTAATTGATCCACCTCATCAAGTGAGTAACTTATTCAGTTAATACATCTCCCGATCTCTCTGAATTAGCAGTTAGCGTACAAATCAACGATTTACTATAGGGGTAGTTCTTTTCGCCATCTTTCTTTTCATGACCGAAATCCTTTTTTGCTACGCTTTCCCATATAATTTGCTACATTTCCCTAGTTATTTCGTACGTTTCCCTACATGCACCAAAATGACCCACAGAGGATTGATTAGAGCATTGATTTTTGAGGACGAATTTGACAAGGATACTTTAAAATTGAGGCGAGTAGTTTCAAAGCAGAATAAATGATAATCGACCCAAACGCAGCAATCTGTCGTGAAATTATCAGGATTGGGGCCAAACAAATGATTCCTCCTCTTTCGCCGAGCTTTCGATAAATTTATTATCTTCTTCAGGGCCTAAAATACAATAAAACAGCTACCCTTACACAAACGGCGAACTCATAAAAGGTAATAAATTAAAGGCATAAACGCAAAAATAATCCAACAAGAATACTATAGGCAAATCAACTAACTTACTCAGAGGTGAACTACAGTGCGAAAATCACACCACTCAGCGACCAACTCAGTAAATTATGCATCAAAGGTTGCAAACAGGTACTAAAATAGAAACAGGTACATAAATCAACCACCTCAAATGGATGCTTATACCAATAAGGGAACAAACATAACAACAACCAACCAACACTCACCAACTCAATGAAGAAACTAAAAACCAGTCTATTGTAAATTAAAAAAAAAAAAAAAATAACATCAGGCAGTCACAAAATTATATCAATAATTCGATTTTTTAAAATAGCATCAAAATCAAACAAGGCAACAACATTCATTAGAATAACACTGATAAGAATGATAAGAGATCCTCTCTTCCTCTTCATCAACATGAATCCAACTGCTTGTAATAAGAGAACAGATACTTCAGGACTCAGTTCTGTGTATTCTGGGATTTTGGCTGAGGTACAAAAGTGTAGGGCTAGTCATTAGTTAGCAACCAACCAACTAATCTGTGATATATATCTATGATATTTATACGTATATATTAATGCTATTATTGTTGAATTTTGAAAGTTTATATATATTTATAATTTGTTGTATTGTTGTCATATTGATTTTAGAAGACTAATTTATTATTTATCCATGCGTTTCTGTTCCATGGATCTTGTCATGATTGTTGATGAAGAAAGTTTTGAAAGTTTATATATATTTACAGTTTGTTGTATTGTTGATCATATTGATTTTAGAAGAATAATTTATTATTTATCCATGTGATTCTGTTCCATGGATCTTATCATGATTGTTGATGAAGAGGAAGAGAGGATCTCTTATCATTCTTATCAGTGTTATTCTAATGAATGTTGTTGCCTTGTTTGATTTTGATGCTATTTTAAAAAATCGAATTATTGATATAATTTTGTGACTGCCTGATGTTATTTTTTTTTTTTTTTTTTTTTTTTAATTTACAATAGACTGGTTTTTAGTTTCTTCATTGAGTTGGTGAGTGTTGGTTGGTTGTTGTTATGTTTGTTCCCTTATTGGTATAAGCATCCCTTGATATGAGGTGGTTGATTTATGTACCTGTTTCTATTTTAGTACCTGTTTGCAACCTTTGATGCATAATTTACTGAGTTGGTCGCTGAGTGGTGTGATTTTCGCACTGTAGTTCACCTCTGAGTAAGTTAGTTGATTTGCCTATAGTATTCTTGTTGGATTATTTTTGCGTTTATGCCTTTAATTTATTACCTTTTATGAGTTCGCCGTTTGTGTAAGGGTAGCTGTTTTATTGTATTTTAGGCCCTGAAGAAGATAATAAATTTATCGAAAGCTCGGCGAAAGAGGAGGAATCATTTGTTTGGCCCCAATCCTGATAATTTCACGACAGAGTAGTTTCAAAAGCGGCTCAATTCACATTTTTTCGAAATACACTTTTTTCCAATTTTTTCAATTTCACGATGCACTCTATCACCCTGTGAAGTCTTGCAGACCAAATCCGGTTCAGTCCAATAGAAAAACCCCACTGAAGTGGTGGTTTCTTGCGTTACACTTTATTATGAATATTAGTACAAATAATTAATTATTACTAATATTAATACTAATAATGCGTCATGAATATTAGTAGAATAGCGGGGCTTTTCCTAGAAGATTCTGATTCGGAATCAGAAGTGTGTGCTTCCATTAACGATTGGGAGTGGGTCCTGAGTTCTGATGAGGATTCTCATAATCTTGAAAGTAATAATGAATAAACGTAAAAATGAGCAAATGAGGGAATGTCGCTCACATAAATAACCGTGACGAAGTTTTCAAGTTGGTGCATTGAGTGTCAGGTGAACTATTGTGTTCCCACCGACGGGCTCTTGAACCTAGAAGTTTTGTGAACTCGTGGAATCCGTCTGAGTTCATGAACTCACGACTTCATTAACTCAGACGGGTGCTTGGAACACAGCTATTTTTGTGTGCAATATATGGGCTAGCCATCTAGTTTGTTGTGGGATTTATACGAGTTTTACTTCTCTACAACCCTAACTCTCCATTTACTTGAGCTCTCATCTTTCAAGAAATTTTCTGGAGTACCCTGAAAAATGGGAATAATCTGCACTCCCCACTTTAATTAATTCGTTGATTAAGGACCGTTTTTCAATCCGCTATTGATTTCGTCAATGACCTCTCGCCGGAGGAAGGCGTGATTTATAATTGAAAGAAAATACGGGAGAAATTCACGAAAGACCCCCAAACAGCGCCAAAGAGGGAAGAGGGACCTCTTTTAATTAATACCTAACAAGATGATCAGGAACGTGACATCTAATGAGGGAAAGCTAATCCCGAAAAGGGTAAGAGAGGGAAACTCCTAGGTGATGAAGGGTCGGTGCGGGGAGTAAATCTGGAAGGGCTAAAGAGAAAAAGGAAAAAAGAAGGGGAAAAAAGGGTTAGGTATGGGAAGGGGGTCCACAACAAAGGGACTAATAACTACAGAGCTTTCTTAGGGTGCCTCTTCCTCGTTTTCTATCTACAATGGAAGCTCTAATCAGTTCTACCGTGGGGGCCATTGCGGTGAAGCTGCAGCCTCCTGCCCAAAAGACGGTCGGAAGAGCGGGGGTTGGTACTAGCGAGGCCTCCCAAGAGTTGATTGGTTCTCCTTTTCAAGGTGGATGGGGAAGCCTGTAATCCACAGCTCACTCTCCCTGCTACCTTCCCCCGTTTCCTCCACCTTTTTGGCGTTATCTCACTTGGACCCAGCTATTTAATTATTATTCTCTTTGAGCTTTTCTGAGCCTCTTTCGAAGGTTTTAATTTCTCCCTGAGGGTGTCAGCGGTGGTGAGGGGGGTGGGGTTGTTCGATCACGGTGGATTCAACTTGAATCAATGTAAGAATGTTATTCTACCGTACCGAGTCGGTTCCACAGTCTGTATCATCAAGCAAGTGAGACAACTACCAACGTTGCTGAGCTCAGACCACTCCTGAAGGAAACTGAGCCGTTCTTTTATTTTAAACAATCTTGGATAGACTCTGGGGTGAGAGGACCAATCACCACTTTGACCTGTTTGCTGTATGCATATTGCTAAAATATAGCAGAGGAAGCAGGTTGTTTAACATTATACGGTGAACCAATTTTGGTTAATTATTTCGAATACTTAATGAAGAAACTTTTTTTTTTTTTTTTTGACCATGAAAAACATTTTTATTTTGGTCTGCGTTTCAAGATGAGTAAAATTCAAAAATCAAATCGAAGCTTTTTCCCAAAACTGGACCAAACTTTATGAAACTTAGCTTAAATATCATACATTGGCATAAGTCTGAATCCGTGAGAAAAAAAAATAGTGTGTGTGTGTGTATGAAAACTTTTGTCAACGTTGCTTAGGCCAATATTCTAAACTGATTTCCGAAATTCTTTCTTCGTTTGATCCCACTATTAATCTGGTTGTGCAACAAACCCTGGAAAATTCGAATTTCACTTATGGGAAAGAGAAATTGGAAGAGTTGAAGACGCAAAAACTTGGTTTACGCGAAACTAATATCGATTACAGGCAAATCTCCGTGTCAAATGGAACGATTTTGATTAAATTTTCAGGGATTGTGCGGGATAGCTTCTAGACGGTCTCTTATAACTTTCATCGCCGTCACATAAATAGTAGTCTGTACGCATGCGCAAAAGTTAATTTATTATTACGTCGATTTCTTATCTTCTATTGATCCGATTTCGTTCAAACTCGGGGAGTGGATGGGTATATTATGTTCAAGGAAAATTCCGAATGAGTTATACCTATATTAATCGGTGGAGTAATAACTTTAGCGCAAGCGCAAAACTATAATTTACCGACACAGACAAAACTCCAAGACAACGATTGTGCGGTTTAGCTCCTAGACGTTCCCTTATAAATTTCATTACCGTTGGATTACCTAATAGCAGTCCGAGCGCATGCAGAAACGTTAATTTCCTGTAAGATTGACTTATTAACAACACCTTCAGCACCACGCCAAAAAATTGAAAATCACCCCAGGGACCAATTACGTATTTTCTTACCTTTCCGCTTCTAATCCCTATTTGGATACCCTTTTGTTGAATTTTTAGGTTCATTTTGATCAAAAGTGGCGCATGCTCCATTTCGGGTCAGGTGGGCTGTGGAGGTGAAACATGATGCAGTTTGTTACCTGAGGGCCATCATGACCCAAATTGGGGCATGTGTCATACTGAAGAAGCTTATGTTTTGGAATCACGATAGCCACTAGAAACTAACTAGCACCTAACACACCAAATAACTAAAGAGTTCAACAAACTGCAATCACAACTACTATATAAGTTATATATAAGTAAACAAAGTTATCTACTTCTTCTTTCACATACATTTTGTGGCCGTGTGAAGAAACCACGGAGGAATATAATATATAACATCCATATCGCATTTCTCCATGAATGTAGGATGTTTTTTCGACAATATGAGGTCACATATCATGGAAGAATCCCAGGACCTGGCAGGAGAACTCCATTCCCCTCCCAAGTCCATCCAATCTTCCATGACGAAAACCCGTCTTCCATTTCATCTTCGATTTTTACTTACTTTTAGTCGAAATATGCTCGGACCAAGTCTGTTCCCAGTCACCTTGGGACCAGCCAAGGTCAACTCATTGCAGAAATCGTAAGAATATGTGCTCCCGGCACAGGCATGGAGCTTTAAACGGGAAGTTCTTCTCTGACCCAGATTGGTGCAGGTGGTCCCTCAGATAAAACTATGACCCAGATTGGGGCAGGTGGCGCTCAACATGTTAATAATTTCGACTCGTACTTTGTTCTTCAACTAATTATATTCGTCAATGTTACAATATGTGAGGAAGCTATACTGCCCTCCCAACTCTGCAGACTTTTTTTTTTTAAATATGTTTTTTAATTTTTACCGAAATTATATACGATCCATTCATGGTGACGTCTCTATAACGCATACATTACTTATCAATACCTTTGCAACAAACGTTCACCTTTTCTTCCCACGCATAACAAATCCCCAAGGGATTTGTTATGTTCATGAGCCTTTAGAATGAGCTTCCAATGAGACAAGGTTTTCATAAGAAGGCGAGGAGCCGACTCCTCTCTTCTTCGCCGTAGTTTTTAAACTACAGTAAAGGGCCGTTTATTCGCATTCTTTCTCAATTTAATTTTCTTAACCCCACTCACGCCGTTTCGAGAAGGGGAAAATCCGCGGCATGAATTTGCCACAAATCGTGAAAGTTGGTGAAATATCACGTTTTTCACTATATTTCAAGGGTACTTCAGGATCAAAAAGAATTAGGGTTATAAGGGTACCGTGAAGAAAAGAGGCAGAAGTTGAGTATTTTCTTGGTCCTTTCACTTTAAAAAAATATTTTTCCCTCCGCCTTTCCAATTTCCCTTTATTTCTCTCTTCTTCCAAAAAATAAAAAAATAAAGTGGAGAAAGAAAACAAAGAAATTTCTGAGAGATAACGGTGGGGGAAAAACGTCGGCTTTTAGGTCCGTTAGTATTTTTACCCTTTTTTTTACCCCTGATGAGGGTGGAGGTGAAGGGGATACTTTACTCGGAATAAATATAAGGGGAACCTCAGGCAGAGGAAAAGGGTTCCCGAAGATCGAGTTTGGGTGACAAGGAGGCAGGAGTGGGAGGTAAACCGGGGCGCTAAGCGTACATAATGTCTTCGAGAGTTTCCGGAGAAGACTAAATCCGGCTCAAGGGCCCAGCAACTTCGTGCCTTTTCAGTTAAATAACCCGGCATTACCTGCTACAACTCCCAAGATATCCACTACAACTCAGAGGGTTTTCTCTTAACCTGTTCGCTTTCGCGAAAATGAGCTGTCGCAAAGGGGGAGTTTCAGAGATTGGAGGGGCCAGTTGATGAATTCTAATCGCATTTAGGAAAGTGATGAAACAGTGTTTCTGGAGCACTGCTTGCTCGAATTGAATTCTACAGAGAACAGTCTACCAAGTGAGTGGGTACTTGAGCTTCCAATCGTACTGTAATGTATGTATAATATTATTTTTCACCAATTAATATAACGGCTGGAAGAGTATACTTATACTTTGAAGAATCACTCCAATCAGCAGAGCTATGTAGCTAATTTGTTCGAATCTAACTTGAAATGTAGAAATTTGATACTAGGTTTGCCTGGGTGTTGTAGAGTATTTAATATTACAACATGAGAATCCAGTCTGAACAGATGAGTACGATCTGTGGCTAGTTTTGTTCCTATCCCAATAAAAGTGATGTACCTACTTTGGAACGCGGCTTCTAAGGCTTTGACACTGTGGAATTGCGATTCGGAAAGCCACTCTAATTAGCTGAGTCCGCTTTTACCTAAGCTAATTCTGATCCTACTAAATTTAAGATGCTGAAATTTTTAACAGAGCCTCTCTGGGTGCGGTAGATATATAGCTGTAAGGGTAAGACTTGTTTGTCTCTTGATCCCTTAGTTTTTACGAGATTTAAAGGTTCCCGTTTTCGTCTCAATACGAACCGTCATGCTAGCGAGACACTTGACCATAACCAGAGAGTATACTTTCCCTGTCTCCGCGCTGTTTTAGGAAGAATGACAAATGATAAGTGGAATGGTTAATAATGATGACAATTTTGATTACAAGCATGATGACAATTTTGAATGGGTCAACACGTATTTATTATGAATATTCAGACATTTGTTCGTTCTTCAAATACACTTGTATGACCAGGTTATGACATATGTTTGTTAGCGCTAGAGAAACTACCTACAGTCCTTTACACTCCTATACACACACCTACCTAAGATTCCAAAATTCACTACTCCGTCTCGCACAGGTTTATCGAGCACGGCGCGACCGGGGGAAACCGCGGGACGTTTTCTTGAAGTGTCTGGGTGTACTTGAGTGGGTGTCGGTGAGACTGTTTTGGGGCAGTAGATGGAAAAGGGGATGTTTGCTTACCGTTGGCTGAACGGCTCTCTGTTGATCCTGAATCCTCCTCAGCATTCGCGTCTCTTGGCTAGGGAGACTCGCTGATCTTCGGCTGCCGATTCTTCTTGGCGTCATAGGTACGCGGGCGCCGAAGAGTGGAGACCTGCGACAGATCCGTCTTCCATTGCTCCCTTAACGGACAACATTCCGCCTCCGGACGGGTACATTATTTCAGAAACAAGACCTTAAGCTGATGCTCGTCAAACAGTTTAATTCACTCGTCCAGGGCGTGTCTGCTTTTGGTGGGCCCAATCATCGCCCAGCAATTTCCTCCAAGTCGTTCCTTCTAATTGTTCATTCCGTTCAGTGGGTACAAGTTTTCGTGACGTAAGTTACAGAGCGGTCAACAATTCTCCTTTCCAGGGTGCGAGTGGGGGAATTTTAGCCTCTTTTCAACGTCACGCCATGTCTCATAATCCGCTGACATCAGCGCAGTCGTGTTTGTGTGAATTGGGTCAGAGAACTGCATATTCAGGACGTCGGCTTATCCTCGTCTCGGGTATTGTATCATGTCAACTGTGAATTGTCGATTTACGAGTTGACAATAACTGCAAATGATAATTCTCTGACAGTGCTGGCTGTTATGAGATAGTACATTACGATCTACGTTATAACGTCTTGGACGAGCAAGACAAGTGAGCGGACACAGCGAGTGTTCCTCGATACTGCGCCCAATTTTCAACATGAGATTTCTCCTATTCAAAACTCGACTTCTCATTTTGAAATTCTATTCGGACACTTTAAACCTCCCTCGTTTATACTATAATCATTTGAAACATACCAAGTATGAATGACATTATTTAATTATGCATTGGAAAATGGAGGAGCAGCAATAAGGTTTTTGACTAGTTAAAAACTTTAGTACCTAGGCCCGTAGGGCTTAAATTTAAACAATATTCGAAAAAAACCCGGTGAAGCAATTAGTCGTGTAATGACTGTTAGCCTCGACCCTGTTCGATCTCAAAAGAGTCTAAAGGATTTTCTACCTCCGGTTCTAACCACGGATCTCGATCTACCTGTCCAACTAATCTATTTTCACTCAAAGGATTGATTTAGGGTATATTTTAATTCTTGAGTTGTGAGCTTCCAGGGCACCAAACTATACACATAATTGTGATCTTTTTTTGAGATTAAAATTGGAGGTTAACGATAATATGGTAATATAATATAAATACGATAATTCACTAAATTTCTTTATATGATCATGCTCCATGACTGGAACTCTTGCTCATATTATCGTTTTGGGAAGTTATACAATGGTAACGTTCATGAATAGGAAATTATTGTTATGTTGTAGGTACATTATGTTCCCACGATTCCGCTAGGTAGAGGTTACCCACCTACGAATCTAACTCGTTTGTAACATTTATAAACTTCAAGTAGATTTAAAATCCTTTGGATTTCGGTTAAACCCCCAATTTGAAGTATAAAACTTCCAAAATGATGTGTAAAACCTCAAATTTGATATGTACAATCTCTACTTTGATGAGTAGATTCTATGTACTTAGTTATATTCAAGCATTACTCTTTAATTTTCAAATTATAGACGAAGAATAAAGACTTCTTCTTTCAGTGAATTTGAATAGTTATTGGAGAGTTTTCGCATTTCTCGTATTGGTATTTCTCGTAAACAAGAAAACAAGCACGATGAATGCTAACCTTTTCGCATCGTTTTCTCGTAGCGTTTTCTTAAGCCCGAAAGAAAGAGAACTCTTATAAAGACGTTAGCGTGACTCTTGTAGTGAATTACTGCTCAAAACTCAATTTTCACATTAGACAATTTCCAAAATATAACATGAAGTAAGAAACAACGACCACTTACCTCCACATCATATAAAAAAGATTCAGCCGTAAAGAACACGAATCTTTAAAACGTGTAAAATGAACCTTGAGAATGAAAATGCTGAAATCTTCGATAAAACACCGAAAGCAAGAACAACATGCCGCTAATGACCCTTCTGGTTGTAGTATGGGGAAAAAACACAAAAGAGACAAACACAAAGGTTAAACCAACCACAAAAGACGGCTCGGGGAAAAGTCAGGCGATTTGTGTGTGTGTGTGTGTCCATGCCAACTGCATGATAGTTGCTAAGTTATTCTAGAGTGTTATCCTAGAGAAAGGTCTAGTTGTCGTCTCGTAATTACGATTTCGAAAAAGCTTAGCACGAGTAAAGCTGACTCTTCCCTTTCCAATAAGCGTTTCCACGTTACGAAAACTTCTTGTTTCGGAAAGGATATATTTATATACGAGAAAATGAATACGAGAAGTACAGAAACTCTATATTGTTTTGGAGCATTTGAAGTGATTAAACTCATTTTCCAAACCACCAGGGGAAAAACCGAGAGAATTTCACCATTATTTGTCAAGTTCACTGCATCCCTCCTACGGAACATACACATGTGACAAGTACGTGCTGGCGTTGTGTGACAATGAAGAGGACGTAGAAGGGGTTTAGGGGGTGTAGAAGGGTAGATTCCCCGTAACGTAGGATTCCAAACATCAGTAGAACAACGCTACGTGG
The DNA here is from genome assembly GCA_030762985.1 of Adelphocoris suturalis. Lineage (NCBI taxonomy): Eukaryota > Metazoa > Arthropoda > Insecta > Hemiptera > Miridae > Adelphocoris > Adelphocoris suturalis. Next base: position 24,479,071 of record CM061050.1, on the reverse strand, counting down.
GCTACGTACGGCCGGGAATGTACATCAAGCACAAGGGGTGGGGGGGGGGGGGTATTCGGACACCGAGACCTGGGCATTGACCAAACCCCCGTTTCCCATCCAGCGTATCGGAGGTTCCTGAGCGTGGACGCACGCCCGACTCGTGATTTATCGCGCGACTCGACGTAATTGGACTCCAGCGCGTTCCAGGCACGGCTACGAATCTCCCCCACAGTTTGCTTGAAGGATCAGCAGGGGCGTTTCCCGAATACCAACTGTGTAGGGGTTGAAGGGAAGTACCGCTTCTACCTTAGTTCACGAATAGAGGGGGAAATTCAGAATTCTACTCGTCTCCCAACTCACATACCTACTTCAAAACGGAAATTAGTGAAAAAACGTTGTCTATTTCCACGAAAAATAAAGAGTCACAATGTTAAATGGATTTCGACGGTTAAGCCATCATCAGTAACAAACAATAACAAGTTAAGTAGCAATAATAAGTTATTGTTTGTTACTAATGATGCCCTAACGTCGAAAAGTATAAGTAATAAGTATAATAATGTAATAGTAATGTATTTAGTATACTATACATTATAAGTAATAAGTAGTATAATATTGTAATAGTATAAGTATAATAAAGAGTTACAATGTTAAATCAATGTCGACGGTTAGGCCATCATCAGTAACAAACAATAACAAGTTAAGTAGCAATAAGAAGTTATTGTTTGTTACTAATGATAGCCTAACCGTCGTAATCGATTTTATATTGTAACTCATTATTTTTCGTGGAAATAGACAACGTTTTTTCACTAATTTCCGTTTTGAAATGGGTTTCCACAACTTCGTCGCGAGTGATTTAATTCGTATTACATTCCTAGTGTAGTGCTGGTCCCTAGGTCGAAAAGGTCATTCATCGGTACTTGGGAAGGTTTGAAATCTTTATTTGAAAATTCGTGTATCAGAGGATGCAATTCAATTGATTTCGGGTGACCTTCACGCATATTTCCTAGTTCTATGTACTTATTAGTGTTAACTATCAACAAACTTGAATGTAATCACCACTTTAGCGCTAATGAAGAGCTGAATTGAAATCTTCATGAATATGGTCCTGCTCCAGGACCGAAACGTCGTAGGAAAATAAACAACTCCACACAAAGACTAGCTTGGTCATTTCTCAACCTCAAGTTCACATATTTGACTAGTCAGAAGCTCACCACAATTTATATAAATATATATACCTAATTGAAATAATGATGTCAAAAAGTATAAATGCTGAACGTCATGGCATCACATTCCGTGGGAGTAGCAGCAATGAGGTACGAAAAAGTAGATTTTTTGTAATCAGATCTGCTGATGAAATGGGGGTGGGCCAGAGAGGTCGGAACTTCCGTAAGATGTATGCCAAGTAGTGGTATAAATGGCGAAAAGTGGATTGCAGGCGGCTTGATGGTAACGGTATCACTGCTTGGGTCGTGAGTCTCATTGTAGGGGTGCTCTGTTCAGATAATCTAAGCGAGGTTGAGTCTAACGTATCAGGATGTTTCTGGTAAGAGCATGTAGAGCGTGCTTTATGTTGAGCTGCTTCAATGTAAATAGTTTTACCTCGTTAAACAGCTCAGCGCTTGCGAACCTCCGGGGTTTTTTTTTAGAAGAAATTTCAAAATTGCTTTTCGCAATACAATTGTAGGTTCCAACACGCTATCGTAGGCGTTACCCCGCCAGAGAATGCCAAAGCTAAGAAATGACTGTACTAGAGCTTTATACAGTAAGCGTATTTTTCGAGGAGCAGTTGTGGATAGCGTAAAATATGTGGACAAACTTCCTAGTTTTCTTCAACAGAGCGTTTACCTGGGCCTTCCAGTCTAGGTTCTCATCTAATACCATCCCAAGGTATCGCCTTGAAGCGTTGATACAATTTTGTTTTCTTAAGCGACAAGACCAAAGAGTTGATGAAACATGAACAAAAAATGTTCGAATCACTCATGTTATCACCTTGAGGTTACACCTGTCGTAGAAATGTGGATCATTATTCAGTTAATGTTGTAGATTGGGTCAAAGGGTGGACGGTCAGCTTTTTGTAAGAGACGAGCGTGCTGGAAAATAACTTTACAGATCGCTGATCACTATTGGAATCTGGGACCTTGAAGCGTTGATACAATTTTGTTTTCTTAAACGACAAGACCAAAGAGTTGATTAAACATGAATAACAAATGTTCGAATCATTCATGTTATCACCTTGAGGTTACACCTGTCGTAGAAATGTCGATCATTATTCAGTTCATGTAGCAGATTGGGTCAAAGGGTGGACGGTCAGCTGTTTGGAAGGGACGAGCGTACTGGGAACTAACTTTACAGATCGCTGATCACTATTGGAATCTGGGACCTTGAAGCGTTGATACAATTTTGTTTTCTTAAACGACAAGACCAAAGAGTTGATTAAACATGAATAACAAATAACAATTAGAAAACATAAAATAATTATTGACACACAATTACTGAATTTTCTTTAAGCCTGTCTCGACGATGCCCAATTCTTCCACGAACATGAATTCACGTCGTCATGGCGATAACATTGCCAGTATACACAATCATAACAACACCTAACTTGTTTATAGGTTGTGTGACTTTTTTTCTTTACAAAAATTTCTGGTTGCCCCATCGACTAAGACATTTTCAATGTCAAAAATGTTCGAATCATTCATATTATCACCTTGAGGTTACACCTGTCGTAGAAAATGTGGAACATTATTCAGTTCACTTTGTAGATTGGTTCAAAGGGTGGACGGAGAGCTCTTTGAAAGAGACGAGCATACTGGGAACTAACTTTACAGCCTGCTGATCACTATTGGATTCTGGGAGCCCAGACAAGACCAAAGAGTTGATGACACATGAATGAAAAATGTTCGAATCATTCATGTTATCACCTTGAGGTTACACCTGTCGTAGAAATGTCGATCATTATTCAGTTCATGTAGCAGATTGGGTCAAAGGGTGGACGGTCAGCTGTTTGGAAGGGACGAGCGTACTGGGAACTAACTTTACAGCCTGCTGATCACTATTGGAGTCTGGGAGCCCACTTAAAACCCCGTGCGCTCTCTTAAACGGACAAACAACGGCCGGTTCTCCGGGTGACTTCGGGACTTCACCCCCTTTCCACGGTTTCAGACGTGGACTAAAGCGAGAGAGAATTTGCTGCGGTTCGACCGCTGCGGCAGATGCAGTGCATTCCCAACGCTTCCCTGCGCCGGGCCGCCCTTGTTTTCCTTCCTACGGCTTAATCCTGATTTGAAATTTCAATTGCTCCTGGTGTCCCCGGTGAATGCAGCTGGACGGTGAATTGTGAATAGTACTGTAGTTGTGGATGGAGAATATGCTCAACAATCGAGACTCGACCCTTTGATTGAACTCACTACACTATAACCCTCCCTTTTATTGGTTTATTATTTTCAATAATAAGCCCATGTGATCTATAGCAAAAAATTTTTATAACACCCCCTCAAACTTTGTCATTTTACGTTTCAAAGTGCGTAGAATCCAAATTTGCAATGTCCGTCCGCCGTTCGCCGTCCGGGCCATAAAAGGCCTTAGAATTGACTTAAAAATCCGTTCTTTCGCACATAGACTCAACTTGGGGTCTAGTTGGCCCTAACTTCTCGCCAGCTCAACCGCTCCTCATCCATGGGTGTTAAGAGCCAAAAATAGGTGAAAAAGTGTCTTTTTCGAGGCTTTGAGTGTTAGACTGGCGTACGCGCGCACGCCTGGCACGCTTAGTGGAATGATGAAAACATTGGCAGAGGGTCATGAGGGGGGAGCGGGAGGAGGCGCGGCGCCTCGTAGGGGCATAGTGGCACGTCACCAGGGGCGTAGCAGAACGGCGCCAGGGGCTATAACAGCAGATAACGGATATTTATTACTTATACTTGTAATACCCATAATCATATTATACCTTAAACAAGCCATAGTATATTTTGTATATTATACCATACTATAATATGTTATATATATACAGGGTGATTCCCTCGCAGATGTAAAAAAAATTTGGGTGAAACTACATCAAAAATGGAGTAAAATGCCGCCAACCGCATATTTTTATCTCAATCCGTACTCGAGATATGATTTTTTAAAGGTTTTTTCAGGAAAACCGTGTTTTTTTCCTTTTAAACTCGGATTTCTCCGCTTTGCCTCATTTAATTTCAATTTTCAACATCATTTTCGGTATCAGCATTAAATTTCCTATAAGAATAGTGTACTTGGGTTCTTAGAAAGTACCATCCGAAGACCTTTACATCAGCTCAAACATTGACGATTTTGAAAAAATAATATTTCTGAAAATCTTTAAAACTTTACTACTCTTTTAAAAAGAATCCTGGAAACTGGCAAATCTCATGAAAACTGCTTCATCTAATATGCTTTCCAACGGTATTATCAATTTTACTTTTATTTCGTTATTTAGGGGAGACAATCATGTTTTAATGTTTAAAAAAAGAGGGTTTATGAATGAAATTGTTGTTTTTCTCGAAAGATGACCCTCCATGAACCAACGAGTATGGGGTCGGTTTCTATGTATTTTTTCACGCTGGATCAAATGGAAACTCTTGCAGATCTCTCAACTACGTTATAATCGAGTTTTACACTTTAATTAACGAGTTTTACCCCATAACACACATACATTTAATCGTAACAAACAAACTTAACATTTGCGATTTTAAGTTTAAAACTCGGTTATAACGGAGTTGGAGAGATCTACAAATTTTACCATTCGATACATCGTGAAAAAATACATAGAAACCCAAACTCGTAGGTTCATGGAGGGTCAACTTTCGAGAAAACCAACAATTTCATTGAAAAACCCACATTTTTTAACATTAAAACATTATTTTCTCCACTAAATAACAAAATAAAAGTAAACTTGATTATACCGTTGGAAAGAGTATTAGACTAAGCAGTTTTCACGAGATTTGCCAGTTTCCACGATTCTTCTTAAAACAGTAGTAAAGTTTTAACGATTTTCAGAAATATTATTTTTTAAATTGTCTATGTTTGAGCTGATGTTAAGATCTTCGGATGATACTTTTTAAGAACCCAAGTATACTATTCTTATAGGAAATTCAACGTTGATTTCGAAAATGAGGTCAAAAGTTAAAATTAAATGATGTAAATAAATGAATTTGAAAAAAAGGAAAAAAACACGGTTTTCCTGAAAAAACCATAAAAAATCATATCTCGAGAACGGGTTGAAATAAAAATATGCAGTTGGCGGCATTTTACTCCATTTTTGATGTAGTTTCACCCAATCTTTTTTGCATCTGCGTGGGAATCACCCTGTATATAAAGACCGTTGGGAATTATTTATAATGTCCGCTAAGTTCTTCAGTTTCAATTTCTTCGTTCAGAAATAACTCTCCTAGATGTTAGTAACTACACTACGTTTCTTACTTACTCTTACTTACCGTTAATTGGTGGCAACTGTTGTTACCGCCACAGCCTAATAAACAACTCTCGTGGATAAGGACCGCCTAGAACACGATCAAGGCGAGTATAGAGACGAACGGCGACACTTTTGCATCTAACTTGGGGCCGAGCTGATTCGAATGAGCAGTCTTACACTAAAATCGGTCCGCGAAGTTCTTCACAATTTCAAAGACCGTTCGGAATTGTATATAAAGATATTATCCAATTAACTAATAATCAGAACGTTGAAAACTACGATAAATAAAAAACCTACGGATTAACTGGGGACCACTAGGTTTATATACTACGAAACTAGACTTACTGCCTGCAAAATCATATATTTATGTATGTGGTCGTTTCTCACTTACAGGTTTATCCACAATAAATTGTTACCTACTTGTTGATCTGGACAATATCACACAATAAATTGTATTATATAAGTACGCGGAATAAAAAACGGGGCAAGAAACCGAGAACGACAAACAACAAAATGTAAACAAAACAAACTCAAACCAGCAATATGCTAGGTTAGAATAGAAATACCTACTGCTACAATATATTGTTTTAATCTTTTCTATTCAACTAATTCAATCACCACAGAAAACTTCAATTTGTTTTTCCACGAGTATTTTAACTATGATTTAATTCGTAAATGGTATAATACAAATGCATACCAACAATCAAAAATTAATAAAAGAATACGGGAAACAACCAAGCTTCATCCAGTAGGCAGTGAAAAGTAGGGGAAGTTCGTAGGAAAATTTGGTGGATACTGAACAATGGATATTTTTCTAGGGAAAAATCGCACATGGGCTAGCCCCAGAGGGTAGTGGGGAACGACTTGATTTCAGTTTTCATGATTTTACTCCTCTCCGAGGGGTTGTAAAATATTACGCAATTTTGCCCTTATACAAACAAACCTAATAGAAATTTCTTATTTATAAGGGCGTCTAAAGTTGCTAGGCAACAGGATTCGTATAATAAGTAGTAGTAATTTTGTTTTACTAATTACATTCTCCAATTGAAGGTGTTAGGTACTGAAGTTAGAAGCGTAAAATTATTAATTTTGATTGTATCCGCAACCAAACTTCTGCGTCCTCTGTAATTCGTGTAGGGGCTGTGCCCACCCTACCCCTCATCAAACTACGCCACTGTATCTATGAAGTTTTACATAATAAATGAATCACGATCAGCACCGATTAATTAGTTTTGCAAGCCCTCTGTTTATCTGTGCAAGTTGGCTTACTTATTATATAAATGGTAAACCCTTTTGTTATAATTCGCGAAACATTTATTTCCCCATTGAGTCTCCTCTCTTCTTTATCTATACTTCACTCTTTCCCCCATTAAATTTAAGTGATGCATAAAGTAGTTGCTCGTACAACGTTCTCATGTATTATCTCATAATTATGACAACGCATCCATCAGAAGTGGGTTCACTCCGTCACCGGTCGTTATTTTCCCTTGAAGAAGTTTACTTGGATTTCCATACAACCACTGTATAAGTACCTCTCTTCTTTATCTAGACTTCACTCTTTCCCCCAATCAAATTTAAATGATCCAAAAAGTAGTTGCTTGTACAACGTTCTCATGTATTATCTCATAATTATGACAACGCATCCATCAGAAGTGGGTTCACTCCGTCACCGGTCGTTATTTTCCCTTGAAGAAGTTTACTTGGATTTCCATACAACCACTGTATAAGTACCGCGAAGCAGCGTCAGCTCCCAGGTCTTAATTATAAGAAAGACCGCAGCATAGCAACGAACTGCGCTCCACCCTAAATAACTCGAGCGCCGCGCTGATGAGCGTGTTTGTCTACATTGTGGCGTGAATGGCGGGGGAGGCGAGGGAGTTCCTTGCAATTAACCTGAGACGCCAGTAGATTGAATTTCACAAGACTGCTTACATATTCGAGCCTCGCTCAAGCTCACGGGGAAAACAAAACCCCAGTTAATGGTTTGAACGTTTTTCTCGTAATATCCCGTAAACTCAATTTTCGCTCCGAATCCAACACAATATTGATCACGCCGTGATTAATTTGTAATTATTACGGGTGAGCCCAATACATTCGGGAACAATAGGTCATTTTGAGGGGGAAGGGGGAAACCCATCTAACATGCAAATTAATTAACGTCTATTCGTCTTTCGTACAATACTCGTACACTCCTACACTATTCACCGGAACGCCATGAATTCTGGACGTTTTAATATGGAATCATGTTTTAGCAATGGATCCCCCGCCGAAAAGTGAGACTATAAAGTGAGATGAAAGTAGCGCCAATAATTGTGATGATTTCCGCTTACAACCGAGTCGTTGCTAGGGATATGATACTTCGTCGTTTTTCATCCCACAAAATTCGTTGACCATTCGTTCGAAAGCTCTCGATTTATCCAACCATACTATATTAACTACTGCGAAGTGCGTGGCCAACAAGCTGAGTTATAAGCATGGTTATATGAATAATTGTTTACACACAAGTGATCGTTCTCAATTATTGATATTGTGAACACGATTGCAACCGCTTGTTAATTTCTGATGATTTCATTGAGCTGGTGTTTCGATTATGTGATTCATAGCAGGTGATCCGAATATTGCGAGAACGGTTTGATTTGTGAAGCGGTGGTTAAATAATTTTAATAGGTAATTTCTATACTTTACACTATAGGAAGCTGTAATTTCGTATGTAGCGTCTTTAGCCTCTTTCTATAATAAAGTGAATGTTTACTCGCGAGTTTCTATTAAGAGATCATCATCTCACAAGAGCTCAATCGTCGTGATCATTTCTATAATAAAGTGAGAGCGAGGAGCTAAAACATGATTCCATGTTTTTAACATTTTAGCAATCAGGCTCAAAGTAATAACATCCGGGGGGGTCCAGGGGGGCGAAGCCCCCTGGCGTGGTCAAGGGGCGGAGCCCCTTGCGAGGCCCGAAGGGCCGAGTTTAAGTAGCCAATCAACGTAAGCTGCTGAAATCAGTTAAATAGGTTAGGTAAAGTATAGTTACCTATTTAACCTATGATCCTAAATTTTGAAACGATACTTCTATAGTTCATAAACGGAATACATTTAAAGCGTGTCCTTCAGTGACCATGTGAATGCTATAGCATCAAGAGCTCTGAAGTCTTTGGAATTCCTTAAAAGGTGAGCGCGTGACTTTAATTCACCTGAGGTAATCGTTACGCTTTATAAATCTCTAGTTCGTCCTATTATGGAGTATGCGAGTCCCATACGGTCTCCGTTTTATGAGGAATACAATGATCGTTTAGAGCGTGTACAGCGCAAGTTTTCAAGGTTCCTCTGCTACAAGAGTTCCGGCTGGCCAAGGTCAGTTTGCCACTCTAGCTGCAAGGTACAATCTAACTGAGTTGAGGGACCGGCGTGTCATAACGGATGTCTTATTTTTCCATGAACTTTTTAATGGTGGGATTCAGTGGCCAGACCTTCTCTCAAGAGTGAATATCCACGTTCCTAGCTACACCACCCGTTCCAACTCATTGTTTTATGTACCATTTGCTGTCAACAATTACCAACTACAAAGGCCTATGTATCGGATACCTCGTAAAACCAATGCCCTCCTCCAGACTGTGGATTTTGACTTTTTCTCCGATGGTCTTTCGCATCTCAAGAGGAGCCTAGACTCTAACCTTCAATCGTAGTGACGTGTGTTCTGTGTCAGTGTCAGTAGCTTTTTAAATTCTCATGAACTTCATTTGACGTACACAAATGATGCATTTATTTATGTTTTTCCCATTTTGTATTTTTTCACTTCATTCCTAGTTTGAAGTTACTTTTTTTTCCTTACATAATTTGTACTCTACTCCTTATTTGATTGGCGAAAGCCGTGCTTATTAATAAATAAATAGTTCTAGTTGATTTTAATTTATTCTACCTACTGAAACCACACTGTGCTGTACTTTTTCCTGACAAATTATATATGTCACGTACTTTGTATTCCTACATATGTATAAAATTTCCACATTTGCAGGAATACAAAGTACGCGAAAGAAGTAATTTGTCAGGAAAAGTACAGCACAGTGTGGTTTCTCTAGGTAGAATAAATTAAAATCAACTATTAAATACGATTAAAAATACTTGTAAAATAATGTCAACTTGTGACCTAGAAAACAAAATATAAAATTTAATTTATTTATTTAGGTTTAATTATAACCCTGTGAAGTGTGGAAGTAGACAGATGGGTCACCATCCAATTCTACTGTGTGTGAAGTCATGAAGAGAATGTTATGGAGAAGAAAGAATTATTACACCAGTCCCAACATAATTATCAAAATCAATTTAACATCATAATTGAAAGGAGAATAAATCATAAGGATTAATACGGTTACGCTGATTAAAAACACAAAGTAAACAAAAGCAGTAAACCAATATATTGATCAGAATACCCAGGAGATATTTCTCTCTCTCTCTCTCTCTCTCTCTCTCTCTCTCTCTCTCTCTCTCTCTCTCTCTCTCTCTCTCTCTCTCTCTCTCTCTCTCTCTCTCTCTCTCTCTCTCTCTCTCTGCTATTTTGAAAAATGTTAGCTTTCATTGAAAAGTTCTCTCTCTCTCTCTCCTGCTAGTGGGGTACTTAGTGGAGGGTAAAGTGGGGTACTACCCCACTTTACAGGAACCATTTATTAAAAACCCTCAATAAATATATTTTTTTCACACTAAATTAATTTTTGTTCGTGAATCTTTGCAGTATATCTCTCTCTCAGCTTGCTCAAAATAATGTTTTCAGATAACTTTCACAATACATTTAAAGTTTCAGGTAACATAAGTAGTTAATTTATAGGATCGTTTTTCACATTAATGCTGCATAGATGTTGGAGGGATTCCCTGCATCTCTACTTTTGTTTCTCTGATAGCTGTCAACCCTACAGGTACAACTAAGCTACATTGCTTAGGCATTTTCCATATTACATAGTTATATTAAGATTCTAATATTTTTCTTGGAATGAACGAAACAAACCCACACAATGAACACATTACATAGTTATATTTAGATTAGTAATATTCTGCTAAAAAAATATAAATTTAACCATTTTTAGCCGGTTCTGTAATTTTTGTGATTTTTTAGTAGGTACTTTTTTGAAATTTGACCAATTTACTGTTTTCAAATAGTGTTGTCCAACAAATTCATCCTTTCTTTTGGAATGCTTAATTTTTGGTGGAAGAACGAGGTTTTTATCTCAATCCTATCGAGACTTATCGTTTGGAATGACACATATGTACATTTATATACAAATAAAAAAGTGTTGAAATTCAGGAATCATTTCAAATGCCTCAAAACAGATGTTGATGAAGAACATTTTTATTTTAAAATTTTCGGAGTCATTCCAATTCACGATACCGATACCTAAAAAATCGATTCCCATTTCTCGATACCGATACCATCGGCGCATAATACCTAACTTACCTGTAGGCGAAAAACAAAAATTCCTCTTGAACTAGTAATATATTCAAATTTTTTTGTACAACATATAACTTATACTTACAAAAAATTGATCCCAATATATTTGCAAATGAGGTAATTTTTAAATAAAAACAAAACAGGGTAACGTACGCAAAAGAACTACTGCGTATTAGAGGTGTGCGAAGTTGTTACGTTTCGGCCGCGGCTGGAACGGCTACATGACGAGCGTGGGACGGTTACACAAAGTTGTTACGTTCCGCAAGTTGTTACTGCACATCTATCGATAGCCTCTCGCAATGAATACTGGCACCAATAGCTTACCGTTCCGTCGTAGATGAAGTTATTAGTCTAATTAGCTAATATATTTTCCATCTCTATTTATCGTCATTAAGAGTTCTTGTTCCAATGAAGCTTTACTGCTTTAGTTAATTATTAAAATTAAATAAATTTTAAAGATTAATTCTTATTACAAATTCTAAATTTCTGATTTATATTTTCATTCAAGGCTTTAGTTAATTTGATTTGTGCAAATACAAAATTTGATATTTTTTTGTTATCTATCAAGTATCAATTAATAGGCAACTTTTATTGCCTAGGATTGATTTCTTTCTGAATAAAACAAGTTACTCAGACTGACTTGGTTTTTTAGTAATTCGTTGGTAACTGTAAGGTATTTCCAAATAAGACTGGCTCTAGGCTTTTATACTTCGAAAACATAGCTTTGTCTAATGCTTCTGTTGTCACAAACAAAATAACACAAGCCTACTTGTAAACAAAGTTATAATTGTAAGTTGTGTATTGGACAATTCATGTTTCGCAACTGCTAACTTTACACAACGGTTGCACGGTTCAACCATCTTCGTTGTTAGATGGTTGCAATAGTACCGTAGTGTAATAAAACGCCCATCACCGGGCGGTATCGGTATCGGCTTTAGGCGATCGATTCTCAATACCGATACCAATGCCTAAGAATCGGTGGTATCGAGAATCGGTATCGGGAATCGACTCATCCCTAATTTAGACTCTAATATTTATATTTAATGATAAATTTCAAGATTTCTCTTGGAATGAACGAAACAAACCCACACAATGAATATTCGTTTTAGAAGCTCATGTAATTCGATATCGACTGAATTGAATCGGCACTAATTTACGCAGGATCCGTTTAGTATGCATTGTTTGTTAACGAGACCCCAGAGAGCGCGACCTCATCAGGAGGTGTTGAGCCTATCTGGGGTAACTAGCGCCATTGTCCCCGAAACGGGGCCGTTATTCGGATCCCAACGCCGACCGAGAGCCAACGTCCATATTAGCGACTTCCAAGATGAATATTCCTCTTGGCTCGGGTTTTCCTGAGAGAAACCCTTCGTTTCGAAGGGTACGGAGATGCTACGGAGGTCCCAGAGTACACAAATTGCCGCCCAACGCCTTTTCTGGCTCCCTCCCCAGTTTAACACCCCATTAGTGAGGGCTTTCAGCGCGAGGGGGCGCTCTCCCGTGCCTTTCATCTCTTCCACCAACCCCTAGCTTTCCTTTCGGTCATCCCCCCTTACCCCGCAAGTCAATCTAGTTAACTGTTAATTCCGGAGTGGTCCTCCGCTCTCTTAACTTATCCCTCTTCCTGCTGAAGTAAAACTGGCGAGCCCAACTTGGGGAGAACCAGTCGCCCCTCATATTTACCTACGTATCTTCCGAGTGTGATTACTGATGAATTATTCATTGAGGTTCGCGAACGTTCGCTCCCGCTCACTTCATTCCCCGTGAGGTTCCATTATAAAACAGGTCCCCATTCTGAATTGAATAGGATCCGAAGGGATGGAACCACCACACTAATCTAATGCTTAGTAAAAGGATATCGTTATCATGCACGGGAATCACTCTTGTAAAATTGAATAAAACCTGTCAAACCTGAAAATTATATCAATGAATTTCGACATCCAACCTTTCAGGAAAACAGTTTATGTTAACTGTCGTTGGTCAAACCGCATTAATGTTTTGCACCAGTACTCACCTTCACATCTTATTACATTTTCTTGCTAACTTAGAATACCACGAAATATTTTTCTTGTTATTACTTGTTTTCGTAATCGCATTTGTACAATCTATCACCGTAACCTTGTTCAATTTTTTCTTGATGTTGTTGTTTTTCTTAAATTGTTGGTTTCCCGGTTGGGCGGGTGGTCAGTTGTGATGATCTTCTTAATAGAGAGTTCTTATGTCGTACTCGATCGTCTATTCATTGCCCGAATGGGAGCTCGAGTGGATAAATGGATGTGCGCACGCACGTCCGAGTCGGGCGACGAATCGCCGATTCGGGACCCGACCCGAGTGAACCGAGTCGTACCGCCTCGCGGGTCGTCAAACGAGGTTTCCGATTCGTTTCCCGACTCAGCTGAATTACCTTTGTTGAGGATAACCTCATTTCACACCAAAATAGTACAGCCGCTTGGCGAGTTTGTTGCTAGTACTTACCTATTCGTGTTTTTGAAAGTGATTAGTAGTTTTGTGCTGAAAAAATGGATTTTTGAAGTGAATTTTGAGGTAGGTTATTACCAGATAAAAGTCAAAAAACCTGACGTAGAAGTGAAATACCTGCCAAATGCCCGAAAATACACAAGGATCGTCGTTTCCCAACCACTAATTACACCATTCAGGTAAAGCTATCATACGCCCTATTTTCGTCCGTGACGGACGGATCAAAAGGAAAATAAATGAAAATAAAAAACCGATATGAAAGGGAAATGGCTAAGTTGTACGAAATCGGAATTAAAATTAATTAATCTCCAGGAAAAAACACGACGACATAGCTGATAAAAGTGGTATAAAAATACAGCAGAAAGTGAGTGGAAATCAATTCTTACTTTAGCGTGACTTATTGGGCGTAGGGCGAGTCGTCAACGATCCACCCACTCGGCAACCAACGACTCGGGAGGTTAGCATTGGTTTGCTCGCCATATTGCCATCCCGAGTCGTCGCCCGACCCGTCGCGCTGCACGACATGAGAACGCTATAATGTCGTGTTCCAGATTCAATTCGATTCAAATCTTTTATTTGCATAAACCCACGAGACCTTCTCGAACGATCAAGTTTGTCACCCACCTCGGCAACTACTTGGAACCGTTCCTTACAAGAAGAACTGTGAGTTCTTCAATTCCTTTGAACGCGGAGCAGCTCATGAGTCACAAATGAAAATTCAAATTTACGTTTCTAAACTGTTATGTGGTCATATTATGAGATGCGAGCTTGCGAGCACCCAGACCACTAAACTATACACTTCATTCTGATCTACATATCCAACTAATCTACATTTTTACTAAGGGATTGACTACTTGATGTTATGTATTTTTGAGATGCGAGCTTGCGAGCATCCAGACCACCAAACTATACACTTCATTCTGACCTACATGTCCACTAATCTGCATTTTTACTAAGGGATTGACTACTGCTCTTAACGAAACAGGTTGAACGGAATTGAAGAACTCACAGTTCTTCTTGTAGGGAACGGTTCCAAGTAGTTGCTCCAAGTAGTTGCCGGGGTGGGGGACAAACTTGATCGTTCGAGAAGGTCTCGTCATAAACCCTTTGAGTATTACAATAATGGATAAACGCATTTTTTTTAAATTTCACATGTGTTAAGAAAAACATAGAATACGAATATTACAATATTACAGAACATCTGTTTTGGGCGTGACAAGTATTTACCAATGACAGACAGACACGGAACCAAAATGAAGCCTCAAGATCAATGTTGGCAAGTGGAAATTTTGATTTTGGAGGACAACATAAAGCTTCCCTACCTTCGGTAGTAAGGAAGCAAAAGTTAAATCTTTTCGGATCCATTAGTGATAAGATCCTCGATAAGAAGGAAAGAGGGGGGGACGGTGTAGTGAAAGGTCAATCTAAATGTATTTTTTAGAAAGATGACAGCGACCCATAGCGTCAGAACCGCTTGACAAATGTTTTAAGAACCTTTTACTTTGTTCTTCCTGTCGAATGTACTGAAAGATATAAATGTTATCTCCGAGCAACGTTTCTATATTATCGTTTTCTCTTTCTGAGTCGTTTTCTTGTTTTTCATATTTTTTTCGTCTCCATTCTCCGTTCTAATGGATGTCCCTGTGTATACAATCTTCAAGAACCAGAGGATTCGGCGGTCTGACCTAAGACAGAAAGCGAGAAGGACGAGTAATGCCTTGGGGATCCCAGCTTCAAGATCGTCTTTCTGATGTAAACAACATCATTCATATTTCATGGTGGGAGAGATCTCCCACCACACCTCTTTTCTTTTCGGCCTGATAAAGGGCCCCAGTGGGGGTACGAGTCTGAATACCGAATCGATTTTGCGTCTCCCATGTTATTCTTACGCTTCGTAAAGGTTGTACTACCTTACAGCTATAAATCAAAGAGCTCCAATTGTAGAATAATGTACGGCATTTATTCACGCAACAGATTGCTCACTCAGCAAACAGTTTCCGAGCTATTTAATTTGGTACGAAATTTGCTGCAAGTCGATTGCTAGCAGTGTTGGGAATAATCTTATCGTCGAATACGATTACGATTGTAATCGCGATAATTATTCGTTGATTCTGAGTCAACTGCGATTATATTCGTATTCGTATAATCGTATTCTTCTGTCGGCGATTACACGAATACAACCCATAAAAATGCGTCACGGTCATCAATTTCAATAGGGCGTTCCTCCTATAATATGCGAAGCTTTACTAATATCTAGCTTCCTAGGGGCGTCCTATTGAAATAGATTTGAGACAAATAGGCTGGACTCCAATGTTGAATTCACTTTGAGGACGTCACATGATTTGATATGTGACGTCCTTGGATATATATATATATATATATATATATATATATATATATATATATATATATATATATATATATATATCCTTCCAGACGATAACTCTCCTTAGGATTGAGATAAAATTTTCATTCTTTCGCCAAAAAATCAAGCTTTCCAAACGAAAGGACAAGTTTGTTGGTCAGCATTTTTTGAGTACATTAAGTTAGTCAAATTGAAAAAAAAAAACTGCTAAAAATTGTTAAAGTTATATTTTTAAGCAGAATACTGTTCAAATAAAGTATAAGATATAAACATTCAAAAATTTATGTACACAATTTTGCTGATAAATTTACCTACTTAAACTTCATAAAAATGCGCTAAAATATCTATAAAAACTTCAAAAAAGTTAAAAATTGTTTGTTAATACTTTATTTACACTCAGTCCTTCATTTTCAAAACGATGTAGCATAATGTAGTACGATAAATGATTTACCAAAATTCGCTCATAAGATTTGTACAGTTATGATATGACTGGAACTTTTTCTCTAATGAACGATGTGTTGCTTTTGAGTTCGCTTCTGATTAAATTAATGAATAATTTTCGGTTGAATTCAACTTAAGGTGAGATGTTGAGGATGAATTTCTTCAGCTTTAATCAACTCGACTTTCTATTAGCTGGAAGAAAATACATTGGATTCTATCAAATCATTGACAGATTATACGCAGTTACCTATTTCCTAAATACCAGAGGTATGACTGTACCTGATACTCCTCTCAAACTCACTAATTTATGTTTTCTGCACCATTTCTCACTATTTTGGGTGTGGAAAATTCTAAGTTTCTTTTAAAGCTGGTATTATACTTTATAGAGACTTATTTTTTCTGTAGTGACAGAATTTCATGTAGGCCAACTGGAAATGACTTCAAAACTTTTTCCTCTTGGTATAATGCGCTTCTTAGTTTATTCTACGTGCGTATGTATACGGTTTATCTTAGATTTATTTTCATTATGATGATCAGGAATGCTGTCTTCATAAGATTTTTGAACCTATAGCTTCAAGTGACATAAGTCTGACTTCAGCAGCACATGAGTGTGACATCAGTGATACTCGTACAATGCATTACCTATCGTTCTACCCATATTCAGCAGCTACAGCTTTTAGCGAATTTTCTTAGAAAATAAAGCTATTGCAATGGCTCCAAAAATTTTAAAATGAAAATTTTCAAAAATTTTCTTCATCGAAATCTGTTTTGAGGCATTCTGAAATGATTCCTGGATTTTAACGCTTTTTTATATATATATTTATTTATATATATATATTTTTATATATATATATATATATGTATATATATTGTGGTGAGATTCTGACTAGTTGTAATTGTAGAATTGAGGTTGATAATGACCAGTTGATAATGATTTAAACCCTGTTAACAAACATCGACTAGCCTGGTCATTATCAACCTCAATTATGTATATATATATATATGTATGTGTCATTTCAGACGATAACTCTCCTTGGAATTGAGATAAAAATCCCGTTCTTACGCCAAAAAATCTAGCTTTTCAAAAGAAAGGATGAGTTCGATGGAAGACACTTTTTGAGCACATTAAATTGGTCAAATTTAAAAAAATGTACTTAAAAAATCACTAAAAAAGGCAAAAAACCGCTAAAAATTAACAATTTTCTATGTTTTAGCAGAATACTACTCGAAAAAAATTAATCGAACATGAACTAGGATATTTAAAAATTTAAACACAAAATTGTACTGAAAAATGTACTTAAATTTCATTAAAATAAGCTAAAAATCGATAGGAACACTTGAAAAAATTGTAAAAATCCACAAAATCGTTTGTTCATTGGAATATTACTGACAAAAAGTTAATTTGCTATAAAATGTATAATAAAAATTTTCATTTGTTCCCAAAGTACTCAAATTTCAACAGAATAAATGTAATACGACCATTTATGAAAATTCGCTCATAAGATCATGCTGCATGAATGGAACTTTTTAATATTTTTTCAAATATTGAAGTCATTAGCATGGTTAGTGACTGAGGTAATAAATCTCATTCACCTAATCTTTTTGAAACGAATTATCAGTAAAAATATATATTGGCAATAAATGGTAAATTATTTCAATTCTGCAACGATCCATATCTGATTTTTTTTATTCATTTATCACGCTACCAGCCACTCGACGGTAAAAATCCAGTTTTATACGTCATTCGTCTATTGTTAATTGTGATCCGGTATAATATTAAATGAATGGTTTTTGATAAACAATAATGCTAGATTTCGGAAAGCACGGTTGTAATTACATACCAACAAGTCCCATGAATTATAACACGATTCCTCGCCAAGCGTACAATTTCAAAATTCACTCCTCTGAACAAAAGTGGATTGCGTTCGAAAGCCGTAAAACACCACCTCCCTCCCTCAACTCACTGACTAAATATGAACTGATAGAAGGTACATTGAAACGGGACGGATAAGAGGGGCCCATTGTTCCGAAAAACATTGCCGGAAATTGGATGGAATTTCATGGCCGATATTATCGTCGGGATGAGACGAGAGGAAAAGCCATCGGAGCCAATCAGTTTTATGATATTTGGTTAGGTCTCCCATCGTGGGGAGCGAGCGGAGGACGCGGGAAAGGGTTAAAGGTTGTATGGGTTTCCGACTGATTGCTCTGACGCGATTACTTGGGAAATGGGATGAAGAGGAAGGCAGGATTTATTCCGAAAAACTCCTGTCCCGGGGTCGGAGCGAAGGGATCTGCTTGCTTATTCACTCTAATTCTGGAAAGATTTTTTTTTTTTTTTTTTCTTCTTTAGCCCGACCTTTTAAGTGGGTATGAAAAGAGTCCGGATTATGACCATGAAGACTCCGTCTTTTTTGCGGACATTGGAGTCAAGGACGGCGATTGTATACAGGGTAAAAAAAAAAGCGAGGAGGAATTGAAGGCAATCAAGTTGATTGGGAATGATAACTCCATCTTCTTTTGACGAGTAGCTGAGAGGACGGGTGTTAGGGGCAAAGGGTAACCTAACCGTAACCTCCCCTCGCCACTATTCCATCCTCAAAGCAGTCAATGTTATTGCCGGCAATTCTGAAACCTTTACTACCCCTCCTCTGAGCCACCGCTTTCCAACCGAAATAACGGACTCTATTCGAAGAAGCAAATGTATTCGGTAGAGTTCTTTCCGTAACAATCTCACGATGGTTGGATGGTAGGTCTCTTTTTTTTTTCTTTTATCCAGACCATTTCCCTGTTCAAATGCTCTGACTTTTTTAGGGAGCGGAATAGACGTCCCCTACCTATGCCTGCTTTTATTTCCCTTCAACGATTGCGGTAATGTATGGAATAATTTCGGGTCCATTAGGAGTTATTGAGGTAACGATGCATCCAATGTCTTCCGATGGGAAAGTATGTAGATCAAACAATCCTTCGGATTTTTACCAAACCTTTTGGCTTGGAAATCGAAAAACCATTGTGAACTAAAGGAAACTGAGGTTCATTCATAGTGTCTTCCATTTGCATTCGAAGGTTTGTGCGAGCCCGAAGAAGTATTGCATCGGTCACTGTTACTGGATGGGTTCACTTATCCCACTTCTTCTGTCTCTACATACTACTCAATACTCCAAGATCCTGAGCTAAACACAAGTACTTGATACTTGTGAAAATATGGTTTTAAGTACATCTTAGGACGTCCTTTTGAAGCTATGTCTTATAGGCAAGGCTTCGTAAATAAAAGGGCCGCCTATTAGAATTGATCCACGGGGGTGGGGGACAACCCAAGCGTGAGAATAGATATAATCGCCTACAAATCCATTTCAATACATTCTAGGACCGAATCCATAACAAAATCGGAAATTTCGGATTTCATGATGGGAGAGGGTGACTGGGAGGGGTTTTGCTCCATTCGATAATAAGCCTATGTGATCGTATAGCAAAAAATTTGTATAACCCCCCCTCAAACTTTGTCACTTTACGTTTCAAGGTGCGTAGAATCCAAATTTGAAATGTCCGTCCGCCGCCTGCCGTCCGCCCTCCGGGCCATAAAAGGCCTAAGAATTGACTTAAAAAACCCGTTCTTTCGCACATAGACTCCATTTGGGGTCTAGTTGGTCCTAACGTTTAACCATCCCGATCGCTTTACTCGCATAGATGCTATGGGCCGAAAACGGGCGAAAAAGTGTCTTTTTCGAGGCTTTGAGTGTTAGACTTGGGTGTTACGCACGCACGCACGCCTGGCACGCTTGGCAGGGGGTCACGGTGGGCGGTGAGGGGGGATGAGGGGGGGGGGGGGGGGTGGAGTGAGAGGAAGAACAGAGGTGGATACTAGAAAAGAGACTGGCGAAATCCCCAGAGCATGCTGGTTACTATAGCTGGCTATCTGATTCAGAAATAATAAACCATTACGTAATAATTTGCAGCGTTTTTAAATTTTTAAAGCAGTTCAACTTTTTTCCTTTTTAAACTTATACTATGTCACGGAGACCCTGTTTACTAACTCTTGATTATATTAGGCACTTTTTAAAATGTAGAACAGAGATTGGATATGTTTTATTTGGTGTGCGTCACTGTAGGATAAATTATGAAACTATATTCCTTGATGTTGTCGGGATATCAACTTGAACCGATTCTTATAAAAAATGTGCCTTATCAAACTTAAAGTATACTTAACACGTAGGTATTCACAAAACAAAAGGAAAAATATCTGCTCTGTGGCTATGGTTCGTAATTGTGGTCAATGTAATGTTTTTCCTTATCAGCGTAACAGGAGTTCACCCTGTTTCTGCTCTGTTCCAGTTCAGCCCTCCAGTCCCCCTTTTTTCTTTCTTTTTTTCCAATTAACCGCTTATTTCTTGAAAGGCTCGGCAAGGGGACGAGAGGGGGTAACCTAAACGAGTTAGCCGAGGTAAACCAGATCCCTCCACTCCCCTTTATTGTGAACATAAATTTCCATTCCCGGGTAGCAAGGTGAGCTGATCCGAATGGTATTTTCCGCTCACCCAGGGAGGAAGCTGATTTACGCTGATTGGCCGGCCAGGGGCTTAAACCGGATTAGCTGACACACGCCCCGAAGGGCTCTTCAGGAAGGATTCTGGGGTTAAGAATTAAGTTAGAAGGCTTCAGGGGCTTTCTCTTCTCGTTGATGAATTGTAATGCTTTCCGTTTTGATCATGCTTTCTAAAATAGGACTTGTTCATCATCACGTTCTTCAAGAAGTTACCCCATAGTAAAGGCCGTATCACACTAGCATTTTTCCTTCATTTTTTCGGTATTTTTAATGCCTAAACGTGAAGAAGAAGAAGTGATTTTTCAAAGGTCAGCTTTTTGGACCATTGCGCATCCTGGCGGAGTATTTTTAAACTAACTTGGGAAAATTTAAACTCAAGAAAAATGCTAAACATAACCCTTGGGGAGGTAAAGTTTCACTGGGAAACCGCGTTGTACTTTCCCGTTTTCATTCCTGTTCCAGTTCTCCTGTGCCAAAAATATTGTTCCTAGTCCCTTGCCGAAGTTTTCTTATTTTCTTAGTGCCAAACTTCTTTCCTTATTATTCTTATTTCAGTGCCGAACTTCTATTTTTATTACGTTTTTGTTTGGTCGCGCGCCAATGCCTCACTTTGCATGTAAGCGAAATAACAGAGATCACCTGTATAAAACAAAAGTTGAAGGCGGTAAACTGGTTTGGCGTTAATTTCTAGCGTATTCACATATTCATTCAGAGTTTGTGTAATTTTATCTCTAATTCAGAGTCGTTTTTGTTTCCGGTTACGAAAATTGCATTATTTCATTTCGCTTCATCTCATCGCGGGGTCTCATCGCTATAATGAGCGGTCTGAATAAAAACGAGTAGGACAAGTAAATACTTGAACATATTAAAATGACAAGTAAACGCCAAAATTGAAGTGAATAAAACAAGTATTTACTCTTACTCGCGAGTAAATACTTGAGAGGCTAGTAAAACCCCGAAAAATGCCAATTTTGGTGTGAATAAACGCAAGTAAATACTTCTGTAGCAAGTAAATACTCGTCCATTCGCAAGTCAACCCGACCCCAGACTTGCAGTCGTACTTGTACACGAAAGATGGCTGCATTTATGAACCTGCGTGGTGTGAAACGTTATAGAGACCGGCGTGATATAAGTCCCGATCTATCTAAGGGACTATTACGGTTTGAGAGCGAAAACGTAGATTTTCTCACTTCGCACTTTCTTGATGAAAATACTGATGCAAGGGGTGGAGGATTAACTGCACGGAAAAAGATGGAAATTTTTCTGAGATACGTTAGTGATCCAGGATTCCAAAGTGGTTTTGCCAACGGCATGGGGGTTGAAAGAAGTCAGCAGAACATTTTCAAGTGTATTGGATAAAATATTGTCGAAGTCTGAAGATTGGATTAAATTTCCATGCACTATTGAAGATATGGATCAGGCCAAGGCAGATTGGTCTTCAAAATCTCGCATTCTGACTGTCATTGGTGCTATAGATTGCACTCACGTGCATATTATGAAACCTTCGGAATTCGGCGACGAGTATATGAACAGAAAAGGAAAAACAACAATAAACATTCAGCTGACTTGTGACGCTAATGAAAAAATTACAAGTGTGGACGCTCAATGGCCAGTATGGTGTACATGATGGCAGGATTTGGCGAGTGAGAGGAATTCAGGACGTGGTGCGCCGATATGATGGTGATGTTTGTCTCCTTGATGATAGCGGATATGGAATTACTCCTTGGTAGTGGTAGTAAGTAGTCTGTGTGGCGCTACAAGTATTTACTTGCCTTTGTTGTGAATTCAGTTGTCTCGCGAGTAAATACTTGCTAGTATACCCTCGGGTAGGCGAGAACACGGTCACAAGTAAATTCGACGCTTTATTCACATTGGTTAACTTGGAGTTTAAATACTCGTTACACTTTACTTGTAAGTAAATACTCGTCGTACTCGTTTTTATTCACACCGCTCAATAGCTACATTTCCATCAACTAGGGGTCACAATGGATTACTATCTCTATCACCGTTGATATGGGAGTTATCAACCCATCAACCGAAACAAACTTCGAGCAGTAACCCCCCTTATTTTTAAGCAAGGAATTCAAAAATCACATTTTCGCGTACCGCGCATGCGCTAAATTGTGCGAAATGCGCATCAACTTTGTTATTTAGAACTCCCCTTTTTTACTGCGGATTTGAATTCTACGTGGAATATCATGAAGAAACGACCCATCACTCCATTTTTTAGGTGCGCGCAAACGGGCGCGATTCCGCTCCAAAAGTACGCTATCCCACTCATTCGCAGCGTTTTTTTTCCCACGATCCAGTAGATATGTGTAAACAGCTTATGAAAGTTCCAAACTCTTAGTTCCATAGACCATATAACGATATAATCCGGTGAACCATGTAAGGAGCGTTTCAACATATTTCTTCAATTTGGTTATTTGGGGAGGGATATGGCGAAGTAATCAAATTGACGTGAAAGTACGTTCCTATATATATTTCTTTACCAATAAATTATTTTGTAATTGATTAACGTAAAGTTGCATAAAAAACCAGATGATACCGTATATTATTACGGCTTGGATATTTCAGGGAATGGAGATCTAGAAGAGATGAGCTACTTAGAGCCAGTTTGTAGTTTAAAGACCAATTTAGCATCAATCCATTCCCATATTAGGCAAGTAATAGTTGCAAGTGATTTCCCTCATAATAAAATATTTCGTGAGATAGTTAGATTTATAATTGCATTCAGTCTGTATTCAATGGCTGAGCGTTTGGATAAAATATAGGTAAATGTTTCTCATAGTAAAATATAATATTCAGTTAGGACTTGTGTGTATTGTGTATGTTGTATATTTTTACTACACTAGTGTTTCGGTTGCCCATTCAAGTGCTTCCGATAATTTGTAGTTTGGTGTAGATGAAGGAATTTCGAGTAGACATGGGAAATAAATGCAGATTTTTATTTAGAACGAATGATATATTATTAGAATTGCCCACGTGTTATGAGGGAAGTAAAGCAATTCTTTGAAAATTACAAAATTCTGTGTACATATATGTATAACTAAAATGTGGCGCAGTCTTAAGCTGTGTATTCGCAGAGATCAAATAAACACTGTGGCCGTAACAAATATTCCGCATTGTCCAATTGTACTAACTTATCCTCATAAATATTATGTTATTTTATGATAAGGTTATTTTCATGAGTTTTCTGCACTATATTTAAGCCAAACCATCTGCTAAATTTATAGCTCACAAATCACATAAAGGCGGTTTTATTGATTTCAGGCTGGGACGAGTGGAGTGACTGGTCGGCTTGCAGTGCGAGTTGTGGTGATGGGTCACAGCACAGATGGCGTTATTGTCTGCTTCAAGCCGGCTGCTCTGGATACAACAAGCAGACGCGGAAATGCAACTCATTCCCCTGTACTGGTAAGATTTTAAAATAATAATCGCGATACCAGCTTAGTATTTCCAGTTGATCCAGATGAATAACTTTGCTTGAAATTATTACAGAACGGTTCAATTCTAATAATTCTTTATTGGATAACTAATGTCCTCTGATTCACTGGCCTGTGCCACAGAATATTGGTGTGTTTAAGAAAACGTAATGAGAAGAATATGCTTTTCTCTTGGACAAATATAGTGTCGAATACAGTGCGTTTTAAAGTTGATGGTTTCACTTTTATGAGCTGTGGGAGGATGAAAAACAGAAGGATAATCAGCCAGGGTTACTATTTACGTACCTACCTTGTAATCGTTTGTGCTTTATACAAGAAGAGTGGTGATTGGGGTACTGAATAGGTAACTAAGCCCGGGTGAAACATCAAAAAGTTTTGGCATCACACCAAGCTTGTTATCAATGCATCTCTGGGATGTATGGAAGGAAAAATTGGCTGCGTGAGATGTGATAATGTTTCAGATAAATCAAAACCTTTTCAACGAGGTAAGAACGATTTCAGAACAATGATAAATGGCGAAGATGAAGTCCCTTAGCAACAATTCGGTTGTTAGCAAAATTCATCAGAAAATCTGTGTAACACTATTCCGTCACGTCCCGTTTCGGTGACGTTTTTCGATTTATGTGTCGGAATCGAGATATGAAAATTTCAATAACCTTCTGTGGCGATGCCGTCACAATTTTCGTTACAGAATTTTGTGGTGGTCGGGCGAAAGGAAGACTTCTTCATCAACTATTGAAAACTGTCACACAAATTTTCTTATGAGTTTCACCTACAACCAAGCCGTCGGTAGGGAAATTTAACTTCCGCAGTATTCATCGCACAGAAATCGTTCACCATTCGTTGGAAAGCTCTAATTTCATCAAAGATTAGTGAGATATTTATGTCGTAGTTTTATATTTATTTGCAATATCTTTATATATAATTCCGAACGGTCTTCGAAATTGTGAAGAACTTCGCGGTCCGATTTTAGTGTTAGACTGCTCATTCCAATCAGCACGGCCCCAAGTTTGTTGCAAAAGTGTCACCGTTCGTGTCTATACCCGCCTTGATCGTGTTCTAGGCGGTCCTTATCAACGAGAGTTGTTTATTAGACTGTGGTGTTAACAACAGTTGCCATCAATTCACGGTAAGTAAGAAACGTAGTGTAGTTACTAACATCTAAAAGAGTTATTTCTGAACGAAGAAATTGAAACTGAAGAACTTAGCGGACTTTATATATAATTCCGAACGGTCTTTATATATAGTTCCGAATCGTAGTGATGGGGTATTTTCTGATTTTGAAATTTGATAGGTAGACTCTCTGAGACATTAAGAGACGAGTGAAGTTAATGTGGTGAGTTCCTGTTAGGTACTACTGTTATACGGACTAGATTAGGGCTTTCCAAGCCCTAACAAGCCTTTAGTATTAATCTAATAATGCGATGTCATAAATGGTTAGTAAACAAAAACGGACGGTAGACCTACGGTTCTATAGTCAGATCATTTAATAATGATTAATTTTACACAATATTAGTTCATTAAGGTTACATGACAATATTAGTTTTTAACTGAGAGTAATAAATCAGCTTTACTTGACACTACAGAGGCTTAGGAATTATGAGATGCTGTGATAAAATGAGAGCATTCCAAAAAGTGGCTAACGATTTTCCTGCTATGAAAACTAAAGGAGTTACACTTCACTAGTAACGCATTGGTTGTACGTGAAAATCAATAGAAAACTAAATCAGAAACGCTTGCATACACATTGGGACATTTTATGTCTTTAGTTGCAGACTCGTATGTGTTGCAGACTCGTATGCAAGCTCTAGGAGCCACTCATCTGATCCGGACCCTGGGCATCGTCAAGTAAATGTCCTAAAGAGGCTATATAGAGCTTTCCAGAGTGTAAAGTATAGAAATTACCTGTTAAAATGATTTAACCACCGCTTCACAAATCAAACCGTTCTCGCAATATTCGGATCACCTGCTATGAATCAAATCATCGAAACACTAGAACAATGAAACCATCAGAAATTAACAAGCGGTTTCAATCATGTTCACAATATCAATTATTGAGAATGATCACCTGAATGTACACAATTATTCAAAAAACCATGCTCATAACTCAGCTTGCTGGCCACGCGCTTCGCAGTAATTAACATAATATGGTTGAATAAATCGAGAGCTTTCGAACGAATGGTCAACGAATTTTGTGGGATGAGAAACGACGAAGTACCATTTCCCTAGCAACGACTCGGTTGTAAGCGGAAATCATCAGAAAACAACTGGGACAATTTTCGTCAGCAGTTTACGTAACGATTTTTTGTTCATGTGCCAAAGCAAAGACATAAAATGTCTACTAGTAGGCACAATACAGGGATGTTTCAGACTGTAATTTAGTATAGTTTTGCAAGTATGGCTATTTTTCTCGCCCATGAAGGGGTGTGTGTGTGTGTGTGTGAAAAATTTTGCTGACGCTGCCTAGGCCCCAATTCGCAGCCGATTTTCGATATTGTTTCTTTGTTTCATCCCAATTGTGGAACGAACCTCAGAAATTTTCAATTCCGTGATGGAAGAGGGGAAATGGAGAAGGAAAAAACGAAAAACTTCTTTTTTTTAAGACAAATTTTGTCAATGCCACCCAGGCTACAGTTTTCAACCGGTTTTCGTGATGGGGTTTCGTCGCATCGGGTCTATATGACCCGATCCTCTACATTTCTGTGAATCCCAGAAATGTTTGTCATGCTTTCTCCTCCCCTCCTCCTTCTAATCTTCTAGGGTGCAGATGGCTACGCGTCAGTATGATTTTTGACTTGATGCGAGGTGTCTGTGAGTTTTTTTTCCGCATTTTGACCCGACGCGACCATTCACGTTTGTATTTTCTTTCTGAAAATGACCCGACGCGACCATTCACGTTTGTATTTTCTTTCTGAAAATGACCCGACGCGACCAAACTCAGGTGCGTTTTTCTGACCTTTGTAGAGAGCCTAAGTTTTTTGTTTAACTCTATTTACAATATTGAGCGATGAAATGCGTTTGACCGACCAAGACATCTTGAAAGAGTTGGAGAGACAAAAACAAGAGGTCCCTATTGGTTCAGAAGATGACTCTGGCAGCGAACTCGACCAGGAAAATATAAGTGAGCATGAGACGGAAAGTGAGTATGAGGCTATGGAAGAAAACTATAATTCAGATTCCTCATCACACACTGTTGTCGTTTTTTTTTTTTTCCTTGTTCTCGGTGATGATTAACTAATTAATTTAGTGAATTCTCTCCATGTTACCAGTTGGTTGTTTGATAATAAACATTCATATAGTCATCTTTTCCTTTAGTTGTTTCTGACTTTATTATATACTTTATTAATGTAATAAGTATATATACCTACTAGATGCAAACCTAAGACACCTAATGAGGTTCGAAATGTTGGAATTTACTGTACGAAACGACTTTGGTGTTTAGAATACTCTTTTATTCGTTTTACCAAGTTCATTCAGCCTGCCATATGTATTTTATGGAGAAAATTGCCAGGTTTAGAAAAGAACCCACACCCATTGCACATTTTAATATTTAAAGAAACTTCTATTCAGGAATTTAAATTTATAGCATGTGGAACAACAATCAAAATATGGGGGGTTGGGGAAACCGAATTTTCTAGGAGTAAAATGTTGGCAAACCAGGCATTGCGAAATTTTGGCAAAATTGGTAGATTATCTTATTTTGCGTGGAAATGGTCCTTAACACATAATATTCCAACATGTTATACTTTTTAATCACACCTTGTTAGTTCCAGATACTCAATACCAACGAAGTTTGTTAATAGATAATCCTCAATTAAAACTGCAGCAATTAAAAAATTCGGGTCACTATGACCCAAAGCGACCGTATTAGGGAGAATTATCAACGCGACCAAAGAAGGGTTAATAGACAAACTGAAACAACAAAAACACTTGGAAACTCAATCATTTTTCGTTGTTTGTTTATATATATATTGATTCGTCCTACCCTAAATTAATACATTCCTCTGCAAGTAAATAGTGGACAATTCACTTGAGTTGGAATTCCTCATTTTTGATCTCTGAATCGGTCTACACACATCTTGACCACTTCTTATCATCCATATGAACATCGCCACTGCACCTTTTTGGAAAGTTCTTGCCGAAATCCTTTAGCTAGAGAAATGTAATAAAATTGGCAAAATTGATTATTATACACGCAGTCATCCCGCACCCCGGCAAGAAAAGTGACACTTCTCAAAAAATCCAGTTTTGGGTTAGCACTTTCATTGCGCTCTCCAGACTGATATCTACCAGAGGAAAAAGTTGTTTTGGCTGTAGTAACAACACTGGCCGTGCAAAGTCGCTAGTGTCAGTTTTCCTCGCACCTGTTTTGGGCCAACTCTCAGCAAGAAAAGTGACACTTCGAGAAAAATTTTCCCAGTTTTATGATCTCAAGGGTTTGGCGCAGCAAACTGGAACTAATTATAGTAAAACAGTTGATGGAAAGTCAATTAAAACCACAGACGTAAGGGTTATGAAGGCTCAAAAATCGACTCAAGGGGTTCTGTTTCTTAAATCTGGTTTCAAACATGAATTTTCAGAAGTGGTTCTCAAAAATACTCGAGCCTCTTCAAGGCGTGCTTCTTTGTTCCATCCTTGCGAGCTCAGTCTTTCCCCTGCTTACTCAAGCAAGATACCACTAGCAGATGGTAAGAAATCAGATATTAATGATTTTATTGCTGACAACCTGATTCCTCAATTTTATGAATCGTACTATCGCGCCTTGTTTAACTGACTGCAAATGAGTTATCTGTGACTCCGAATTTCCTAGTCTCAGCTTTAATGGCACAACACTACTTCGTACCAAACTCTTTTTAATTAGTTTCTACAGTGTCAGTTGTTGGTCCTACCTATCTCTTTTGGTTTATTATTCTTTAATAAACCATTGTAATCTCTTCAGAAAAAAACTTTTTTTTTTTAAATGTTCCTTAGTTTTATGAACCATTTTTTCTTTGCAGACTGAAGTTGTTTTTTAAATGGATGTATTGTGTTGCGTTCTCTAATTCTTTACATAATTAATTTAGTTTGAGAATAATGATATTTATCTGGGAAATTTTAAGACTAAGTACCTAATCAAGTGACACCCAAAAGTGCCTAACTTTTTCAAGTTCTGTTATTAAGGTTCACTGTTCCTTCTGTTCTATTAAAATGTTGCTGTTACAACAAGTTTTTTGTTGTTTCACACCCTTTTTTTCAGTTAAAAAAAAATGGAAGTGTCGTTTTGCGTAGCTAGTTACAATTCAATTTACTAGCACCTTTTGAACTATTCCGGCAAGAAAAGTGACACATCTACGAAATTCGCCTTTTTTTGGCCGAATAATCAATTCCTGATGACATTAACAAAACAATTATTAAGGAATCTGTTATCTGAATTGATTCTTCCGTACAATAAGTTAAAATGGCAGTCCCAATGGTTGCATGGATGCAAAAATTGGTTGCGTTTGGATGTAATCATCATTATTGTGTTACTGATTTCGGTTTTTTGGCTTTCCTGAAAAGTGAGGTTTTTTGAAAGTGTCACTTTTCTTGCCGGGGTGCGATCCGTTCAAATCACTATTTATCGCTAGTCAGTTTTTTGATAAATATGTCTTATTGTAGATGTAAACGTAGGTAATTACTTATATACAATAGCTTTATACACTTGTTCTTACATCCGTATTTGCTTGTTCAATATAACCAAGACTTTAGATTCAGAGGAACGGTAGTCAAGAAGCTTCGGTAATACTCTTATTAAATTTTCACTGGAGGGCTGAGCCAATGAAAGAAGTTATGATCCCCCTTTTACGGTGAGTATGTAGGTAGTAAAAAAAGGGGAAAATACTGAAAAATCTTCGATCCGGCTTGAAATGAAACTGCGTCGCACGTGGCGGGGAATATGAGTGAATTTTATAGTGAGTAGTAAGTTCTCTTCTTATGACTTCACTCGGAGATGATGTGATACTTTCTGCCTGAGCTGCGGAATCTAACACGTTACTGTCCCTTGCATGGCTCGTGTTTATAGCGTAATATGAAGCCTGGAATCGTAATTACAGCAGGTGAAATGAGATTGTTTATGAGGAAAGGGACACTTATTACTTATAATTAGGGAGGGGGAATATAATAATCCCTCAATTAGAGATTTCTTTTTTCTTAATTCAACGCCCGTCGGATACGCACTGTTCATCAGACGTCTTCCTGCAGCACCGATTGTTGTTTGATTGTTGATTAATTTTCACTTCGCACCGTACTGAGAGCTGGAGAAAACGTTAGATGCATGTCATCATATTCTATCGTATCATATCCTTCAGAATCACTGGAAGATGACATATTTGTAGACAAATTCTTCGTATTCATATCCCTAACAATGGGTATGTATTCAACTTTCATGGGTTAGTTACATTTGTTTTATTCACGCCGTACCAATATAAGTGCGTAGAGATAGTGAAACTCGTTGAAATGAACGTACATCACAACCATAAAGGTCTTCTATAGGCAATATTAATGTGAATGAAAGCTCAAAAGTTTGTAGCCTACCATAGTTCGACAGTAGGAATCCTAAAACGGTGTTGTCATCATAAATCGATCAAAGGTTTTTTATGGGAAGTGCAGCGTCTTCCAATGAACGTGCACAATGCTAGTGCATGACCTGCAAGAGCATGGTTTGGCATGAAAGTTGGTAAACGCAAGTTTATAAGCTCTCTGGGGTGGGCAGCAGAAATCATGGCATGGAGTTTATCATTACAGTTACAAAGGTGATGGGCAGTGCAGAACTCGCTAAAACAGTAAACAACATAAGGGTATAACTTATTCGTGAATGGGCGGTATAAAGCCAGAGATGGGGTTGTCATTAAAAATCCTACGAAAGTAGTTCTGCCAAGTAGTTCTGCCAATGTAGTTAATATGGAAGTATAGATTCCAAGTTGATGGGTAGTAAGAAGGTTGCAACGGGATATCCATTTTAAAGCCCATGAATGTATTGAGTAGAGCAAAGTTTGCTAAGGAACATATATGAAGTTTAATGATAGAGTGTACAAGGGCCTCGCAGCAGGAGGTACTCGCAGAAGGACGCAAGTTTTCACTCTGTTAGAGGTTAATGCGTACTCACAGCAGGACTTTTAGTACTACCATTGGAAAGCTGAGCTCATTCTACGTTAACGCAAAAAAAATAAAAATTCAAAAATTCCAAATTTCACAAAAGTTATTACATTTTTAAATATCCTGGGAATTTCGCCCGTTTCGCCTTCCGTTACGTGAATTTAAATCGCCTGTAAGGAAGGCCCGCAATGAAAAGTGACTGCGCAGAACCATTTCGCACTCAAACTCGTATTCGCAACAGTTTTATTCGGATTCAGCGTGAAATTTTGAGCGGGAGGAAAAAAAAAACCGCTTTCCAGCTTAGTTGTAACCATTATGTTGTCAGCTGCAATGTTGACAGAGCGAAGGAAGCCATTTCCCATGCAAACTCATACCTGTAATGATGTTATTCTGTTTCAGCAATAAATTTTAGGCGGGAAATTCACTAATGAAATTTACCAATGTTTTATAATTGTGATGCCTATTATTTTCCACTTCAAATGGTCCTTGCTCAGTGATACTGGAATGGCTTATTTAATTTTACTTCCTCACTGCCGAACGGAGTGGTTTTGTTCCTTCAAGAAGTCGAAAAAAATGTTGTCCTCGACACTCAAAATTTCCTTTTGCTTTTTGCGTGACAGTTTCCAGAGCTTGCTGGTCAATTTCGGTCCCGTGTCTGTCGGTGGCAATTCATTGTTACCCGCAGAGCTATATTAAGTTTCGGTCCGATTTTGATGAACTTTTCAGGGGTTGTGCGAGTTAGCGTCTAGATAATCCCCTATTAATTTCTATATTGTCGGATCAATAATGACGTGTGGGCATGCGCGAAGGTGAATTTCTTATAAAGTCGGTTCTTTAGGATCTATCGATCTAATTTAATTCAAACGTGGAAGGTGGTTTGGTATAGGTTTCAGATAAGTGCTCTATCAATTTTATCGTGATCGGTGGACTATTGCACATGAGCAAAACTAAAATTGGTTGACACCCGTAGAACTCTCAGACTAGTGATCCGGTTTTCATGAAATTTGTATGCACCATGTAGGTTAGCTCTTATAAGGTTCTCTACGAATTTCATTGCCATCGGCGTGTGCGCATGCGCCAACGTAATTTTCTTGTAAAGTCAATTCCTTACGATCTATAGGTCTGACTTCATTCAAACTTGGAGGTCAACTGTTTCTGGAAGATGCCCTATGAATTGAGTAAATATTTATTGTTAATGCGCACATTTGGTTGACACACCTGACACTCTGATTTTAAATTGATTTTCAGAAATCGTGTAGGTTAGCTCCTGGATGGTCTCCCATGAATTTTGAGCCCGTCGGATCAAAAGTAGCACGAGGGCATGTGAATCCAAACATTACACTAAAAACGTTGATTTGGTCGTAAATGATTCTTCATTAATTTTATACTTCCATCCTACTTGACAGACGTTTTTCCTAACTCATCCATTCTAAATCGATAAAAATTTTTGAATGACGTATACATAAGTAACAAAACATTTTGAATTGGTAGAAAACGTCATAGTTCTTCTAACTAATTCTTTACGATAACCTGAACACTCAAAAAAGGCTTACTACATATAAGAAATAATTAACAGAGGAGCTTAGCTTCGTCAGCATTTCGTCAAAATGTACTAGTATAGGTATTACTGGAAAATGTAGTGAGGATCCGCGGTCCTCCAAGTACTGCCGGAAGGACGCGAATGCGTCTACCAGCAGGACACGAACTTTTCTACCAGAAGGACGCAGGTGGATGTACATAAGTCCTTCCAGAAGGTCCTTCCAGCAGGACGCTCCTTCCTGTACACTCTATCATTAAATAATATGATTACTCGTGGTCTGTAACAACTACATTGCAGACCACCTTCATAACTCGAGATTTTTCATCCTGATGCTATTGTAACAATACCAGCTAAAAACTGTCTAAGTCTAATCCTATATAATATGTCCATTATATATTATATTGGATGCTATGCTGGTCACCTGACTTGAGCCATTAGTTCACTCGCCTTTTAGTGCTAGCTTTCTCGTAGAATTCTAAGCGGAAAGCCTCTGGAAGTCATTTGTTGCGGGCCTAAATTAATGGCCCGCAATTTCTACTGGTTGCTTTGCTAAAATGTATTCAAGTCAAGAGGTATAATCATACTCAAAAGACTAGGCCGTGATGAAGAGCACTGCATTGACCAGTAAACACCCCACAGCTCCTCTCATAATTCGTCGCGAAAGGTTGGTTCTGCAAGAAGGATTCCTCCTAGGAAAAAAACGAGAGTGTTGGAGTGGAGGTGGCCATAATGAAAGTAGGTGTACACACTTTGTCACCGGCTGGGTGATTCATTACCGACGTGGAGTGCACGACCGAAACGAAGCTTTTTGAGGTTGTGAAAGCACCTGAGTCCTTGCGGAAGAGGGAAGACAATTAAGACGAACTACGGAGGCCGGTTTTTTCTCAAATTGTGGTCTCACTCTCAAGACATAAATCTTGAAGACCGTAAATTAAACTCGGAAGGAGGGGAGAGAGCGACATCTGCGATTAGGCGGAGAATCATTAATTATTTACCGGGCAGAAAGTGCGAGAGGAATGGGGGCCGAGACGGCTAGGGTGGTTGGAATGAAGAGATATATACGTGGCTGCTCGTAACTACCATCAATACAGTATAAGAATGGGAACAAAATTTTATAATATTAAACGCAACCAGATTTTGGATGTGGAAGAACTACCCAAAAATGCAGTTATCCAGATTTAACCATCATTTTTTTGCATTATTCATTAATGCTTTTCTAAAGGCGAAACTTAAGAAAAGTACCTTCCTGATAATTTACTGATGAAAGGATGCGCAAATTCAGAATAAAAATGTTCACTTGAAAATTATGTTCCAAACCGTCCTGAGCAGGGTTGCCAGGTGTCCGGTTACGGCCCGGACAGTCCGGTTTTTCTCTAAGCTGTCTGGGCCGAAATCGGAAGCCGCTCTGGACGCCAAATGTCCGGTTTTCGCAGAAAGAGTTACAAATGTCCGTGTGTTTGTTTTCAAACAACGCGTCTTCAATAGTTCCTTCGACTGCACCCATTGACATGACTTCGCTCTTTCTATGAAATGAATTATATATAGGTTTTCTAAGTCAAATTCGGAATTTTCCAGACCAAATTCAGAATTTTTCAAACCATATTTACAATTTTCAAACCAAATTCACAATTTTCAAACCGAATTCGGAATTTTCGAAACCAAATTCAGAATTTCCCAAACCAAAACAGTCAGCATTTTTCAAACCAATTTCAGAAGTTTCCAAAACAATTTCAGAATTTTCTATTTCTATTTCAGAGTATTCCATTTCAATTTCAGAATTAGTTTAATGCTTATGTTATAAATAATGCGTGAACTGGAATTATTCTAATGGAAAAAGTCTGCTCACTGCATACATTGCATACACCATTTTTAAATTTATTAATGAAATTTATTCGCTACCCACTCGGTTCCTTCTCTTCACCCCACTTTTTTCGTGGTTTACATGAAATTTGGGCTGGGAGCAAGGTTGCCAGGTGTCCGGTTTTGGCCCGGACAGTCCGGTTTTTCTTTAAGCTGTCCGGGCCGAAATTGGAAGCAGCTCTGGACGCCAAATGTCCGGTTTTTGTAGAAAGTAAATGTCCGGTTATTTGTTATCAAACAACGCGTCTTCAATAGTCCCTTCGACTGCACCCATTGACCTGACTTCGCTCTTTCGTGTTCGACTTTATAATATTTTAGGGACATTATTTTCTTTAATTTTGCCAGTAAGCCTTCATTCGTACTGGATGTCGAAACATGTTAGGTAAAAACTATATTGTTTCTATATTTTAATTTTTTTTTTATGACTTGTTCCAAATAATGTACTGAAATAAATACGATTTGATGGAAGGCATCTACGATAGTTTTGCACAAGAAAGGCGCTGCTTATGAACTCAGTCCACGTGCTGCTGTGACTTCTAAACCAACTACATCAAGGCTGAGTTACCATTAGGCGATCTCAATGTCCAAATTCATGAACATTGTAATTTTATCACATTCTTTCATAATAAGAAACTCTCGATCTCTTCTTTAAGCCGTTAGTTGAGCATTTTATATTTCAGTTTTAGACGAAAGTAAATAATCGCTAGTACGTATTTGTAATTTAGATATAGGTGAAATGATGTTGAAGGAAAAAAGAGCATAAATGTTCACCTCATGTTCTTCACACTTTTTCATTATCTAAATAGTGATAATCGTAGCTATACGCGATGGGGTTCCCAAACGATAGATTGCAGTAAATTATTATGTACACTACTATTGTCGCCATATGGATGAATAAGTAAGTTCCTACATATTGAAGTTATTGGTGCACACAAAAAAGTATTGCAACATCTCTTAAAATGTGTACAAAAATTGCTTTAATGGAGAGAAAAAAAGTGTAACAAAAAGATGATACACACACAGGTCCCATTTTGACAGGGTGTTGAACAAGGGTTTTATATCGAATATGCACACCTATCCATGTCTGCAAGCGTGGAAATGAACTATCTATGTCTGTATGGTGTTTTCTCAATGTTTCCGGTTTTTTATCCCATTCCACCTGTCAACCCTGGTCCCGAGGAATTTAGGTTTTATGTCTGTCTGTTCGTGTCTTTTAGGTGTCCGATCATTCTTCGAAGGTTAGAAACTGTATTTAATCGTAACCAATTTCCTGAAATTTTCCTTCCAGTTTCCTACTAATTTCTTCGTTCAAGAATGAATGGTTGCT
This sequence comes from Adelphocoris suturalis, assembly GCA_030762985.1. Taxonomy (NCBI): domain Eukaryota; kingdom Metazoa; phylum Arthropoda; class Insecta; order Hemiptera; family Miridae; genus Adelphocoris; species Adelphocoris suturalis. Next base: position 24,443,114 of record CM061050.1, on the reverse strand, counting down.
CCTGTGAATGAGAGAACGTATATTCCTCGTAACCGTCTCATCAATGCTACAGTTTTAATCTGACGTTGTTCTCAAAGGCTGTGAAAGTTGAACCTTGTCAGTTGCATATGTGCAAGCGGGACTGATGAAACCATCATGTAAAATTCCTGATTCTTTGTTAGTTCTACGATTTTGATGAAATTGTCATGTATTCTGCACGTTTTTGTTTAGACCAATCTTTGCGACATTCAGGTTTCGGATGAAAAACATCATCTTAGGATTTACAAACGCAAAACTCTTGTACAGCAACCGTAACTTCAGCAGTTTTCAGCCGATCCAGATGGAATCCTATGGGGTTGTGCAAGTTCCTGTCAAGATGGACTGTCCTACATGAATTTCATTATTCACGAAGGTGGTCTCTTTAGATACTTAAAAGTAGAATCTTCTCATCATCATCTATTTCTACATTCATGGTAATTACTTGAGAATTGCATTTTCAGACGTTGATCCCGCATGAACATATCTTTATAATTCTTACGGAGATTATGGTGGTAAGTAGTATCACCTTGAAGTTATATCCTGTTTATGGGTTGTAGTTTTTTATTACAGTTTCAATTTTTTATATATGATGTTGTTGGAATTAGATCGAAAGAATTTAAATTTCAATCATGATGTAGGACTAAATCAATCGCGACGAAATTGTGGAAACCCATTTCAAAGTGAACGTTTTTCCACTAACTTCCGTTTTTAAATGTTGTAGAAAATGCTGTTGTTAAAAACAGTTCCGGACGGCTTCCATTTCTTGATTTTGCGAAAATCTCCTCGTGCGCTTGATTACCAAAACTATCAACCCAATTTCCTGATATTGATGAGTGGTCTTGTGTGTTGATGAGTTACGTTCAGGGAAGATCGGTAGGTAAGTCCCTTAATCATTTTTGTGGCATTCGAGTACAGTCGGTAGCATCCGATCTATTGTTCAAAGATGGAAATAGGGTTTCACCGTGCCCTATTATTTCTGGAGAAAAAATCAAGTTTATCCGCTCCACGATGACGGTGGATCTCGTCCGTATTTCCGTAGAAAGAAAGAAGTCGAGAAGATTAGATTTTCCGTAGTTTCTTCATAAGCCCCTGCCACCGAATTACATACACAGAAACTTCTCTTGTTTCGAAACGTATCAGAACTTGACCGTATACGCAGTTCAAAGACTCACCGACCGCCAATATTGCGTTGGTAAACCTTATCAGAGACCGCCAACTTTTAGAACAAAACCGAGTTTGTGCTAACTTTTGAACACAAAGTTCAAACGCTGTTGTATTTCCTGAGGTAATATCGATTACGACGGAATTTGAATAACCGGGAGCGAACTTTTATAACAAGGTTTTGTGGTCTCGCTTAAATGGAGCATAAGAAGGCATGTTAGTATAGAATTATTACTATAATAAGACCAATGTTCCTGAACGTTCACAACCATGTCAGGTTTATCTAACGATAATTTGTACACAAATCTAAATTGAATCAAGCCTAATCATGTGAATTTGTCCATTTTCCACCCATTTCTGCACTTGAAAGTCGCTCAGCGATTCACAGTCTTGATATTCTATTTATTTTTATATTTCGTTCAATCCTTTTTTAATTAGTCGTTCAACACCCGTTCCTATTTGAATTCCTATACCATTTCTTAATCAACAAAACCCATTGTTTTAAAAGTTTATGAAATAACGATTCAACATTTTTTGACTTATTATATGTCTTTACATTGGCACATAAACGAAAAAAGTCTTAACAAAAAGCGTTACGGTTGGTTTTTGATGATTTCCACTTACAACCGAGTCGTTGCTAGAGAAATGGTACTTCGTCGTTTTTCATCCCACAAAATTCGTTGACCATTCGTTCGAAAGCTCTCGATTTATCAAACCATATTATGTTAACTACTGCGAAGTGCGTGGCCAACAACCTGAGTTATGAGCATGGTTATTTGAATAATTGTGTACACTCAGGTGATCATTATCAATCATTGATATTGTGAACACGATTGCAACCGCTTGTTAATAAATTTCTGATGATTTCATTAAGCTGGTGTTTCGATGATTTGATTCATAGCAGGTGATCCGAATATTGCGAGAACGGTTTGATTTGTGAAGCGGTGGTTGAATAATTTCAATAGGTAATTTCTATACTTTACACTCCAGGAAGCTGTAATTTCGTATGTAGCCTCCTTAGGACATTCACTTGACGATGCCCAGGGTCCGGATCAGATGAGTGGCTCTTAATGCTAATTTCTATACTTTACACTCTAGGAAGCTGTAATTTCGTATGTAGACTCTTTAGGAAATTTACTTCACGATACCCAGGATCCGGGTCAGCTGAGTGGCTCTTAGAGCTAGCATACGAGTCTGCAACACATACCTACGAATCTGCAACTAAAGACATAAAATGTCCCAATGTGTTGCAGACTCGTATGCTAGCGTTTCTTATATTTGAGCCAAATTTCATAAAGATTGCTCCAGTGGTTTCGGAGAAAAGTTCATCCTTTCTATTATCTTCCATTTAAATCAATTTCTAAGTCGAAAAAAAAATCTAACTTTCAATTCACCCTAAAATCTAATCTTAATTCTAAAAACAATTAACAAATATCTCACTATTTCTAGATACAAGGCTCGAAGGACGACCTCGTAGGTTTTATGTCTTTACTTTGGCACATAAACAAAAAAAGCGTTAACAAAAAGCGTTAAAAAATGCGTTAAAAAAAAGCGTTACGGTTGATTTTCTGATGATTTCCGCTTACAACCGAGTCGTTGCTAGGGAAATGATACTTTTAACTCTTGAATTTTACCCTTTGAGGATGATTGACACTGATGTGCCCAGTCGCATTCGTCTCTTAATGTCATAGAAAGGGTCCCCGTCAAATTTCACAATTCTATAGTGAAAAGGAGTGAATTTAGCTCACTCAGCTGATCAGGAAAGAGCCCATGATTTAATTCGTTTCACGATGTCCCAGAGCGGCACCTTATCAAATTTCCAATTCCTAGGGTGAATAGGGGAGAATGTGACTAAATTGGCTGATCTGGTTGGACGTTTTTTTTAAATTTCTTTACGCAAACCCTTCCCTGTGCCATAGTATTTTGCAAAAAACCCCGTTCAAATCCGTCCATGAGTTTGATTGTCAAGGTACTGACATTTCTCATTTATAGAATAGATTCGTTCAACTTGGTTACAAGAGTTTTTGTATTTATCGTATCGGTATTTCTCGTAAACACGAAAACAAGCTGTTAGAGCGAGCACGATGAATGCTAACCTTTTCGCATTGATTTCTCGTAGCGTTGTCGTAAGCCCGAGAAAAAGAGAACTCTTATAGAGAAGTTAACGTGACTCTTGTAGTGAATCACTACTCAAAATTCACGGTAGACAATTTCCAAAATATAACATGAAGTAAGAAACAACGACCACTTACCTCTACATCATACAAAAAAATTCTGAAGTGAAGAACACAAATCTTTAAAACGTGTAAAATGAATCATGAAACGAAATCTTGAGAATGAAAAAGCTGAAATCGTCGATAAAACATTGAAAGCAAGAACATTATGCCGCTAATGACCCTTTTGGTTAAGGTGCAAGGAAAAACACGAAAGAAAGACAAATACAAAGGTTAATCCAACAACCCCAATTCGTTTATATAGTTGCATTTCATGTTTTGTGACGTTACGTAATTTTGTAACAGAAAAATTGTATTGACCCCAAAAGCAATCAGATATATCCTTGTCAAAAACACTGGTATTCGTCTTGAATCCTGCCTTCAAGCTGATACTCAAGTCCGTACACAGCTATTTGTGGGTCAACGAGCAAAAAGTCATTTGACATCGCGGTCTGACACGCAATTTGGGAAAAGGTGAAGCACCGCCTGGCCCGCTCTCGCCCCGAATAATAACCTTTACCGTCAGCTGAGGTAATCCGGCGTGAAATTCGAGATATAGACGCTCCCCCTACGTCATGAACGATGTGATAGACGACCTCGATTATGGCCCAGTGACTTCAAAACCCTTCGCGGAGTGATCGATGGGAATGACACCGCAGACAAGGTCGCGGTCAATTCGATATCGCAGGTGATCGGCACCTTTTCCAATCTGTGGCTTCCCCGCTTGGCTTTCAAGATATTCGTCAGGCTACGTTCTTATTTGTGCGACATCATAATTTCATACTTTCACTCTCTTCTTTACCCAAAAAAAAAAAATTGCCGTTTCACTACATTCATTATATGCACAATGGGGAATTTTCATATAATTTTAACATGGAACATGTTTTTACCATCATAACCTGGCCAAAACTGAAACTGAAATACCGTTACGTGACATTTAGGGGCCTTTTATCACACAAATAAAACCCAGGCAAACTCTAGGTAACTAGATGCCTCGGATAACTTCTCATTGGCTGTTTATTAACTCACATTTGCAAGATACCGCTATCTGCTTGTTATCTTTACCTGAGACTCATCTCCCTCAGTTAGCAAATTATCTGGTGGATAACGTCTTGTAGAGAAGTTATAACGTGTAGTAGTAATAATAATATTATAATATGTACCATTATAATAATATAAGTCTAGGCGGTCCTTATAATATGTACCATTATAATAATATAAAGTCATATCACATAAAGTCATAATGTACAACGAAGTTGACTTGATTGATTCCGATTTTTTGGATGAGGAAATCGTTCAATTCCCAGAATACAAACGAAGACCTTATACGGTTCGTCCACGACCGGATTATGTTAATTTACTCGATGATGTCGATTTTCACACCCGTTTCCAACTAAAGAAAGAAACGACAATGTTTGTGCTGAAGTTGATTGAAGGGAAATTAGAATCCCGCAGTGATAGAAAAAACTATTCCATATCGCCGATCACAAAACTTCTACTTACGCTCAGATTCTATGATCTTGGTGGGTAGTTCTAATTCCTACCTAATGTACCTTAATGTAGCATTAAGTACAATCGAGATCCCTTGGTATTAGAGATGAAACCAAAAGGATAGGAGTATTGTTGTTGTTCTGTTGTGCTATACCCATCTACTTTTTACCCATGGACGTCACTAATAACAAAAATACCAGTGTTGTCAAGGCTGTTTTGTGGGGAAATCGTTGTTGTAATAGTGGTACCCCTTTTGCCCACAGACGAAGTTATCTGAACAGTTAGCTATATGTAGGTTACCTGAGGGCATAAAGTTGATTGATAAAGCCCTACCGAATTCGTTCGATAGGTTGCTGTAACCTTTAGGTAACTGCCTGAGGTTTGTCTGGAAGTTACCGCTGTATTCGATAAACGATCTAACGATTCATTTGCGATACGCTCCTATTTTGTTAAGATCATCCCATACAATCAAATCGTTGCTACGGAACTGTATCTTAGGCATTTATCATCGTACAAAAATCGTCTGTTGTTGGAAAGCTCTTGATTTACTCAACCGTATTATGTTAACCACTGCGCAGTGCGTGGCCAACAATCTGGCAGGAATAGGTAATTGTCTGAATAATTGTTTACATACATTTGACCCTTCTCAGTTAATTTTGTAAACATGATTGCTACCACTGTTAGACTGGAAAGGAACTATGAAGTTGGAATTCAATAGAGAGGCTCTTAGGGACATTAGGATACGATCGAAATGATGGGATCTTTCCAAATCAGCTGAGTGAACTAAATTCTCTACTGTTCTCCCAAGAAACACGTTCCATGTTTTGTTAAGATTTAGTGCTTAAGACTGAATTTGTTTTTTATTTGCTAAATAGATTTTCTTAGACCGATTTTTTAAAAAGGTGCCAAATGACGGGTATCTGATCAGTAGAACGGCTCATGAAAGCAATTTGTGAGGGAACCCTCAGCCCAATGGGTCTACTACGTCACGCGTAATCTTCCTACCCGTTTATTGGCCTAACTATACCGTCTTTTGAGCTCAAAATTACTACTAGGAGGTTTGCAAGAACGTGAAATCTGAGGTGATAAGTAAAAAATTGTAACAGATGAAAGTTCCTAATTTCAATCAATGGGAACTACTCCGAAGATCTTGGTCAATCCGATTTCGCTTCTTGATTGGCACCTTTTCATATATTTAGCGTCCCTTTACTGCTTTCTAGAAGTTCGTTAGCTCTAGGATCCAACAGAAATGAGAAGTTTTATCGCCTCAAAGATGCTACGTCATCTATATAACTGGATTATTTTATTCATCCTACTTCCTTGTACACCTAGTACCATCGTAATTGTGCTGCGCATTGCCTTAGCGTTATTATTAATCGATGGTAATGGCACTGCATATCCAGATCCCTGTCAATGCTTTATCGCTGGTTATTGGCCTTTTTTTAATACTCGTATTTAAAATATGCAATTCAATTAAAACGTTTGACGAAAATGAAATAAAACGTTTGGTTGCCGCAAAGTTACCTACTCATTTACATGACAATTTTTCCTGTTTGAAGTGTAATCTTCTATAGGCGCACCGTGTCGAAAAATTTAGCGGGGTGTGAATACGATTTTGCCGTCACGTTTTTTTCCGTCACGCTTTTTTTTCTTTTGATTTTCACGTACAACCAAGCCGTTGCTGGGGAAATTAAACTTCTTTATTCTTCACGGGACAAAAATCTTTCTCCACTCGTTGGAAAGCTCTCGATTTATCATGGATTTCTTCCGTACTTGTTCTTCTATTCATGTCGTAGTTTTATATTTATTTATGTTATAAATGGATATAGTAAACAATGCCGCTTGTTTTGTTGTCACTTGGTTGAGAAGTTAATCTTGTTTATAGTAATTAAGAAAATAACCCACATAACAGAAAATTACCTAGTTAGGTACTCTGTTCTAATTTCGATTTTTAAAACATTTATGTCGTAGTTTTAAATTTATTTACATTTACGAATTAGCGGGAAGAAAGCATGTTCCATGTTGCATTTTAGCCAAAGGCTCAAGGCGGAAAGTTACCAAGGGTCCAGGGGCGGTGCCTTTTACTTTCCCAACATCCCAATAGAGTGGACAGTAATGTCCAATTTTACTTTCCCAACATCCCAACAGAGTGGAAAGTAATTTCCAATTTTACTTTCCCACCATCCCAACAGAGTGGAAAGTAATGTCCAGTTTTACTTACCCAACATCCCAACAGAGTGGAAAGTAATGTCCACTTTTACTTTCCCAACATCCCAACAGAGTGGAAAGTAATGTCCAATTTTACTTTTTATATTTAGCAGAAAATCGTCCTAGAAGTTTTTACACTTCTCCCGTGTGGTATTTAGCACACCTGGTTTTTTTTTTTTTTTTTTTTTCATCCAATTACCATAAGTACCATCAAGTACAATTATCATTTCCTATATAGTGTTATATTGATAACCGGCTTGAACGTCGCAGCCAGTTGTGTTTCGACAAATTCGCTTTTATATTGAAACTTTAACATGAAAGTGGTCGAACGAAAACCCCTTCAGCATCAAGGTTTGGAGGGAAAAGTCTAAAAATGGTAATATTTAGCTATCACGTCTCGCTCCCACATGACCTCAGACAATATCTTACTTGCAAACATCCTTGGAATTCCCTTCCACTCTATCTCCAGTCCTGATGAAGTGTATATGGGGGAAAAGTGTCAGTCCGTTCGGCGTTGTCTTAATAACTATAACTAATAACCTACTTAATATAATAACTATAATAACTTTAATAACTATGAGTAAATAGATATTTTACACTTTGAATATTGATCTCCCTGAAGAAGCCCCAGTTCCAGAAACGTTGGCGTTAATAAAAAACCAATTTAAGCAAAGAAGGCCTTTTTTATGAAGCTTGTTATATATCTTTCAAGATCTGAAGAGGACTAAAACCATGTAGATTGTAGAAGACCCCGTTTTAAGCATTGTAAGAACTCCACTTCTTGAACCTCCTTCACCGCTCTCAATGCCGGTAAAGACTATCAAGTCAAAGGGTCAACTCATTGCCAGTCTCAAAACTTTATATACATATTGGAGTGCGAACATTGTCCTGCGTTCTATGTTGTTAAGGCGTCCCATTTGAATTTGCGCATGAACAACCTTCGAAGCGCAACCCGTCACGTTGAAGTTCAATCAGTTGCCGAACACGCTACACCACGCCACTTAAAATTTAATCAGTGTTACCGGCTGGAGGTCATTAATACGTTGCCTGACAAGGTGTCACCGGTCAAGCTACATATTACAGAACAAGCTCACATATGGGTCTTGGGAGCACTACGTCCACCAGGTCTCAATCGATTCACCACCTATCCATCAACAGCGCTAACAATCGCTTTTTCATTTTCTATAATTTTTTGCAGATTTCGTTTCTTTAGTTGGATTTTTAGCTCATTTTCTTTCAAAAAAAGGGAAAACAAGCTATCTTGTTCACTTTGTCCGTTGATGTATGTATGTATGTACGTGTGTATGTCCTCTTAAAATCGTTATAAATGCCACTTCCCCACTTCTGATTTTGATGAAACTTGGTATGGATGTAATCTGTAACATGGCGAGGATAAAGATGTATCAGGGACCGCTGACGCGTGAGAGGTCATTGATTAGCGGAGTAAACTCTAAAGCCATTTTGTCTGCTATTTGACGCAGGAAGCTGAAATTTGAGGGAGGTTGAAGGAAGAATGCTGAAGACGACTGAAAGGTCATTGATCAGCTGATTGAGCTCCAAAGCTATTTTGTCTCTTATCGACGCAGGAGGCTATTGTCGTAAGCCCTATTGTTAAAAACCCGATTTTTTTATTTTTTTTATTATTTTTTTTTTTTTTTCATTTTTTGGGCCACTGAATTGTAAACATGAGCTTGAAATTCTGAAGCAATCGGGCTGGCCAACGAACTCAACCTGTATTTTGCCATGACGGATTTTTCTGCGTTGGAACGAATTTTTCACGCCGTATTTTAAGGGAATAATCGTCTACCTACATAACCGTCTGTTATACGCCAGATATATATATTCATAATATATTTATACGCCTGCCAAATATAACCGTCAAATGGGCGTCCACCTAAAGAAGGCAGTATACACCAGAGGATTTTGAACAAAATCAGACGATTGTGCGAAATGGCGTCCATATACGGACGCCACTTTGTATGCTACTTTTATCAGCGTGGACGCCACATGCGCGCTTTATGCAAATATGACCGTTAAAATCAAGGGTTGAGTTCTTTCAAGTATGAAACAGATTTTTAAGGGGTCCATGCCCCCCCCCCCCCTCTCTCTTTAAAAATTTTTGAAGCCATCTGAAAAGCTCATTTTTTCTTCAAACATTTGCTAAAAATCGGAATAATAATTTCCGCAAAAAATAACAGGTCCTTGTAATAATACGAGCACGTCAATGTCTGGCAGGGATGAAACAAAAATAATAATAATATCGTTGAGTTAGAACTCTTGGGAAGCCCTTTTGTTCATTGCGTCATGGGAATCCATCCAGAAGAGTTGCTTTTCCTTATTAAATTGTACTTCGCGGCTGATGATAATTAAATTACCGAGAAGAGAAGAAATGAAAACGAGAAAAAAAAAAATCGTCAGTAAAGAAGTGCAGAGGGACAGCGGTGATGGAACAAGGGAGATATTACGTTCCCTAATCAGAATGAAAATCTTCTCGATGCTTGAAAATGAGGAGGCAGAATGATGAAAAATGGAATGGAAAAGGAACTTTTCTTTACATTGATGCGAAATTGACAGCAGGGAGAATTTTTTTTTTTTTTTTTTTTTTTTTCAGACTACGGAAAATTCGTCTGGCCCCATCTGTCAATATTTCGTGGATTATCAGTGGCGATGGTATAAAAAGTATTTGTTAGTGTAGTGCAGAATAGGTAATTGATTATCAAATGTTAAGTTACAGAATGGATTGGGTAAGTCTCAGGGTGGGGTAATTTTGGGCCCCAAGCACGGAAGCTTGGTGGCTTATTCTACTTTTCTGAAAATTTCGCGTTTAATCAAAAAGATTCAGCCCTCTGGTGAGGGATGTGAGTCCTTTGATTAATTGCTCGCTTCGAATAGACATCATTGGGGTTTGTGACCCAAAGAGTTCAAATCTGCGATAGGTGAGTGCAGGGCACTCGAAGATTATGTGGGATAGGTACTGTTTTGTCTGTCTCCTCGCATAGTCTACACAGGGTTGAGTTTTGTGTGACCCCTATGCGGTGTAGGTGGAAACGTAGGGGTGCAAAGCCGGTTATAAGGCCGACTATTGTTTTAAGTTCCCTATGGTTTTTCCTTTTAAGTCCCTCAGTAAGTTTGGTGTTGGGTTCGGCCACCATGAGCTTGCTGTGGACATGTCCCTCAATATTGGACCATCTTCAAGTGGTCTATTGGTCAACCGCCATATTGATGATCCTTGTGAAGGTAATGGAACGGGCCCAACACGTTGAATATCCAGATTTACAATTCGAGGAACAATTTCATTTTTTTTCCCCAATTTTGATGGATTTAAAAAAATATAGATATATATTACTCAAAGGTTTGGTATTTCTGTTTTAGATAGCCCTTGTACGCAGATCATTGATCTATATATAATTGTTATTAAACCCTGTGTATATACCATTTCCAAGTCGAATTGAGAACTTTCCAAACCAAATTGAGAATTTTCCAAACCGAATTGAGAATTTTCCAAACCAAATTGAGAATTTTCCAAACCAAATTGAGAATTTTCCAAACCAAATTGAGAATTTTCCAAACCAAATTGAGAATTTTCCAAACCAAATTGAGAACTTTCCAAATCAATTTGAGAATTTTCCAAAACAATTTGAGAATCCGAATTAAAATATACACGATCCCAGAACGCAGCAGCTGAGAACACTCTACATAGAATTTTCATAATACCTCATTTTTCTCAAAAATATGAAAAATGTGATTTTTTAAAATGAAAATATGCGAATTTCTTTCTTTTATAACGATGTATTGTGCAATTTTATTCCTAATTAAAAGTTTTGATTTGCTTTGAAAAATTGTCACTTTGGTTTGGATGATTTCCTTCTCCTTTCTTATTTAGAACATTTTGAGATAGGTAAATTCTCCAACTGTTTTGGAAAATTCTCAAATTGGCTTGGAAAATTCTCAGTTTGGTTTGGCAAAATCTCAAATTGTTTTGGAAAATTCTCAATTTGGTTTGGCAAAATCTCAAATTGGTTTGGAAAATTCTCAATTTGGTTTGGAAAATTCTCAATTCGACTTGGAAATGCTATAGTACCTAAATGATCACATCGTGACACCCAAAAAGGATCATACAATCACACCTTCAGGACCGCAAAATTTGAAAATTCAAAACAAAAAGAGTGCAAACAACAACTTTCCAAAACTTGAAAAAAAGAAAAGAAAAAAGAAAAGCAGGTCGAAAAGGAAAGAATTTATCCTCATAGGTATCTCAGCTGATCATTGCGCCTGCGTACCACGTAATTGTTTTTGAGGTGTCCCAAATGAGCTGCGTCTAAATTTCAGCACCGTGAGTCGACTAGGAAAGAAATTAGCCTCAGAGGTTCCTAAGCTGATCAGATTCCCTCAACAACGAAACTAATAAGGGACCATCTACATCGCAACTCGAACATTCCGAGATCATTTCATAAATATCAGTTGAAGATTGTTGAAAAAATCTTGTTACAAGGACCTGAGGGCACACGATAGACACACACCCTGATACACACAGACAGACTCGGAAGAAAGTTGTTCAGAATGATCTAAAACGTAAAATGCGAGTGGAAATTTTGATTTCGGATACAAAATAATTTTAATCTTCCACAAGTGGAAGCAACGCTTCCGCTACCTCCTATAAACCCGGTTACGTGAAGTGAAATTTCCTTTGGAATAAATCTGCTAATACGAGCGTTGTATTTACGAAAAAAGCAGCATGTTCAGCTTGTGTTGGATAGATCTTGGTGTCGAAGGAAGGGCTCCACATTTTTGGCGAATTTCTGTTGAACATGAAGCTATAGTGGCAATGGCTCCAAAAATTTTAAAATGAAAATTTTCTAAAATTTTCTTCATTGAAATCCGTTTTGAGACATTCTAAAACTAATTGTAGAGTTTAAAACTTTTTTATATATATATATATATATATATATATATATATATATATATATATATATATATATATATATATATATATATATATGTGTGTGTATGTGTGTTTGGTTGACAAATTTTATCGACGCTGCCAAAGCCACAATTTTTGACCGATTTTAGAAATTCTTGCAACAAACCCCAGGAATTTTGAATCCCATGATGGAACAGGGAGAATAAAGGGGGTAAAGCCGACAAAAAGTGTTTTTTTCAACAAATTTGGTCGACGCCAACCAATCTACAATTTTCAACCAATTTTCGTGATCCTGTTTAGTTCAATTCCAATTTCAGGCCATTTGTGCAACAAATCTTGAGAAATTCGAATTTGTTGTTATTGTAGGGGGGGGGGGGGGGGGTGCAGGGGATGGTTACCGGTTCTTTCAAGCGCTGCCAAAGCAAGAAATCTCGACCGATTTTCATGGTTCTTTTTCTGTTCCATTACGAGTTTCATATAATTTTGGAAGGTATCTCAGGAGTTTCAAACTTAATCATGGGAGGGGGCTGAATGGAGGGGGATATTTTGAATGGGGGCTGAATTTAGGGCTGAATCATGATGTTGTAACAATTCTAGTCCTATCCTCTTGGTTCTTTTTTATTCTCTTATGAATTCGGGCTAGTTTCGGAAGGAATATCATGAGTTTCAAATTTCATCATTGAAGTGGGGTTAATGGAGGGGATAGTAGTAATAAATCATATTGTATTATCTAAACTTGACAGATTTCGGTGCTTCTTTTTCTGTTCAACTATGAATGCGGTCTGGTATTCCAGGAGTTTCAAATTTCATGCTGGAACTTCTATGGTGAGAATTTACCGTCGGAGGGGGCTAAAAGGGAGGGGGGTGATTCCGAGAAATCATGATATATTTGTTTTAATGTTATTTTCTGATCACAATGGGAACCTGTCGAGATATCACTATGGAGTCCCCATATGAGATGTTTTTGGTCTACTTTTACTCTCACCAAAATTATATACCTACAATCCATTACAGGGACGTCCCTGTAATGCGTGCATTATGTACCAATATGCTTGATTCCCTAAATATTTACCTAAAATTACGCGTAACTGCAAATGCGCATCTTGATTCTTCGGAAGGTATAACTTGGCAGGGTTTCTTTGGCACACAGTTATCACAATTCCGCCTCGACATTAAAATCGCCTGATAATATTTCTCCTCGTTCTGGCAGGCTCAGCCGGGCCATAAAAGATGTATGACATGAGCAGGCCAGCGGTTGGGAACCCATCTCAATCCTCCCATCGGCCCCTTTTTTAATTTCCGGCAAACTTCAATTTGTTCGTTTTTGCGATGAGACGGCGAAACCCTTTTTACCCGCCCGCGACTGAGCGGAAAGGATCCTCTCCAGTTCCGGCTGAGTTGTAATAATTAACGCCATTGAAATTGCGTTTTTCATTTTCTCATTTCGGAAAAATATCTGCCGATTACCACAGGAATATTCATACAAAACGATAAAATATTAAGACATTTCAAATACCCTAACTTATTGTCCTTGTTATATGTACCCTAATATATTTTCATATTTGCCTTTATTTGTCCTCATTTATTGTATATTGTATTGTAATTTTGAATTGTGTATGAAGTGATTGATGCCAATGTTTATTTTTCTATTTATTTATTTTATTTTTATTTTTTTATTTTTTTCAGTTTCATCGGTTTTTCAGTAAATAGGTACCTATTAATGAAATTGAAGCACATTTCCAGCATAACTTTGTGCATAAATTTATTATTGTTTTAAAACACATCGTTTATAAACTTCTTTCGACTAAAATTCTGCTAAAATACTGAATTCAACACTTTTCAGTCGTTTATGATTTTTTTAGCACATTTTTTTTAAATTTGCCAAATTTAAAGTGCTCAAAAAAACGCTGGCCAATGAACTCATCTTTCGTTTGAAAAGCTTGATGTTGTTGGCACAAGAACATAATTTTAATCTCCATCCTAAGGAGAGTTATCGTCCGGAAGGACACATACACACACACTCATTCGAAAATTTTGATTTTAAAATTTTTGGAGCCATAGCAAAACCTTCATTGTTTACGAAAATTCGCTAAAACGTAATAATATCGCACTGTATTCTGTGTTGAAAGAGTATAGAATAAATAAACAGTATAGAAAAAGGCGGGTACGAGGGCTTCATTCAATTTTCTCATCATCGACCTCCGCTTTACTCCCTCAATGAAAATTCCACTCAAGTCCCAACGAATGACCTTGTGCTTTTCTTCTTCCAGGAGTTGTGGCACCTCTGACGCTCGAGGACAAGAAATATTTCCACCCCAGCCAGTGGGAGCGTGTTCGGGGTCGGGAAACAGCCTGGAGGCTCAAACCCAACTCCTACCTCTGGCTCCCAGCAGCGGAGCTCCCTTTCCCGACAAACTACTTCAGAAACCACTTCGCTCTCCTTCTCTCCCTCAGGATAGACCCTAAGGTAATGTTCACTCTCTGTGGTTTTCTTCAAATTAGCTAATTCTGCTGGTTGAAGCCGTTTTGGTTATTACTAAAGGGTAGGTACAAACGTAACGCACAGCGGTAGTTTCTGATTTCAGCCTGCAGGGAAATACACAACATGCATAATCAATAGCTGGTGAAACATCGTTATGACCCTAAACATCTATCACTTTTTCCAGTCCAATTCGAAATTTCAAAAACCAAATTCTGAATACTCCACTTCAATTTCAGAACTTCCCAAACCAAATTCAGAATTTTTCAAACTAATTTCAGAATTTCCCATTTTAATATCAGAATTATCCGATTTAATTTCAGAATGTGATCAACACTTATTTTTGAGTATTGATGAATTTCTGAACAAACAACGGGATTACATCAGAGCAGTAACTAAAAATCAGCTGTGAGGCGATGATGGGGGTTTTTTCTTGGACCCTTCAATATGATCCTCCGTGTACGCTATTCGTGTCCACACATGTTAGATACACGTGTAGCTGATGTTCCTTACAAAAATGCCTCAACCTGCCAAAATGCGTTAAAACATCACGATTTATCAGTATAACCCTCCATTCACCCAATCCATTATGAAATTTGAATTTCCTGACATACTTCAAAACTACATCAAATCAGCGGAGCTCCCTTTCCCTACAAACTACTTCAGAAATCAGGATATACCCTAGGGTAATGTTCACTCTCTGTGGATTTCTTCAAATAAGCTAATTCTGATGGTTTAGGCCCTTTTGCTTACTACTAAAGGATAGGTACAAACGTAACGCAGAGCAGCTTCTGATTTCAACCTACAGGGAATCACACGCATAATCAATAGCTGGTGAAACCTAACCATCTATCGCTTTTTTGAGTCAAATTCGGAATTACCCAAACATAATTCAGAATTTCCTACTTCAATTTCAGAAATTTCCAAACGTTTCAGAATTTTTCAAACCAATTTCAGAATTTTCAATTTTAATGTCAAAATTATCCGATTCATTTTCAGAATGTGATCAATACTCATGTGTGATTATTGATGAAATTCTGAACCAACAACGGGATTACATCAGAGCAGGATCTAAGAATCAGCTGTGAGGCGATGAAGGGGGTTTTCCTTGGACCCTTTCAATTTGATCCTCTGTGTACCCAATTCATGTCCACTTATCTTTATGTTGGATACCCGTGTAGTTATTGTTCTTTACAAAAAGGCCTCCAAATCGGATCAACCTACCAAAAAGCCAACAAGCGTTAAACCATCAAGATTTATCAGTGTAACCCTCCATTCACCCATTCCATTATGAAATTTGAAACTCCTGACATACTTTCAAAACTAGATCAAATCAGCGGAGCTCCCTTTACCATAACAAACTTCTTCGGAAAACACTTCGCTCTCCTTCCCTCCCTAAGGTAATGTTCACTCTCTGTGGTTTCCTTCAAAATTCTGCTGGTTTAGGCCCTTTTGCTTACTACTAAAGGATAGGTACAAACGTAACGCAGAGCAGCTTCTGATTTCAACCTACAGGGAATCACACGCATAATCAATAGCTGCTGCAATATCGTTATAAACCTAACAATCTATCACTTTTTCGAGTCAAATTTGAATGTTCCCAAACCAGTTTCAGAACTTCTCAAACCGACTTCAGAACTTTTTGTTTTAATACCAGAACTATCCGATTCAATTTCAGAATGTGATCAATACTCATGTGTGATTATTGGTGAAGTTCTGAACCAACAACTGGAAGTATGACCAGGCTGCTGAAGACTCAAGAGGGTCTTGTCGCCTCTCATATGCTCGTGTGATGGGGGTTTGCATAAAGAATACGGAGTATTCGTAAAGAAAATTACCCACAGCCTGGCCGAAAAATGGAAAAAGTCATATTCCCATGTTCTTGACTGGGTAAGGGTGAAGCTTCAATTCTCCATCATACGAGCAGTTCTCCATCATACCACAAGAAACAAAAAGTACGCTATTCATGTCCACTTATCCATGTGTTAGATACATGTGTAGTTGATGTTCTCTACAAAAATCCCTCCAAATCGGATCAACCTGCCGAAATGCCAACCGACGTTAAAACATCACGATTTATCAGTATAACCCTTCATTCACCCCTTCTATTATGAAATTTGAAGATCATGACATACATACCAAAACTATATCGAGTTCCTAATGGAACAAAATAAGAATCACCAAAATAGGTCGAGATTTGAAGCTTGGACACCGCTTGGAAAAATCGTTAATTATCCCCTCCAACCCCATCTCGACAGCGAATCCGAAAATCCCAAGATTTTTTGCACAACTAGTCTCGAATTGGAATCGAAAAAAATAAGAACCATGTCGGTTAAGAAGAAAATCGGTTGAGAAGTGTAATGTCGGTGGAGTCAACAAAATGTGTCGAAAAATAAAAACACGTTTTTTCGACATTATCCCTTTCATCTTCTTTCTTCCATCGTGGAATTCGAAATTTCCAGGGTTTGTTGCACAACTAGACTAAAATTGGGATCGAACAAAGGATGATTCTCGAAAATTGGTTCATAATTGTGGCCTGGGCAGCGTCGACAAAATTTGTCACGCACGCCTATGGTTTCTGAAAGGGATGCTGTTATTTTTTTTCTAGTGCTTGGGTTGAACCCCACACCCCTAGATCAATTCTAATAGGCGTCCCTCTTGTTAACGAACCCTTGCCTATAAGAAATATCTTCAGGGGGACGTCCTAAAAATCAAATACACGTTTAAATGCTGTTACCGATAACTTAAGTAAACATACTGATACTTTTCTTTGGTTCGTGTAGCACTTTGGTTGGTACACATAAGTTAGTTTAAATGGGTTAGAAAGGAAATGGAACAGTGGTTTTAGCCTACTTTTAGCATACTCTGCTATCTACTTGTTGATTTATTACTCGTGAAACATCCGAAATTCTCTACTCTTCGCGCATTTGCGTATAAATAGACTGCATAGCACCGTTAAACTCAACAAACCAAATCAAGTCCGGAAGTTTGAAGTTTTCATGAAATGAGGCGATCTTCCAGACTAGTTACGTCGACAGTAAAACTTTATAACTGGATTCCTAGCGAGCCCTTACCTTTCAAGTGCTTACTTCCTCCTTGCTTCACGAAACAACTCCTGAAGTGAGCTGCAATTGAAGGCAGTTCTTCTAGCCCTTGAATATATATTGGATACTTTCCTCTGAGAAACTAAGTTGGCTTCAAGCTGTAATTGACTTGTAGTTTTTGGAGCGAGAATAATTATCATGATAACTGAGATAACACGAAACAGGTCAACAGTAATTATTCAATCGCCTTCAATTTTCTGGGTAAATAACGGAAGTTCTGAAAAATTCTATACAGGGTAGTCCACAAGATCCCCCTCCCTCCCCCAAAAAGTTATAAATATAAATTCGTCGTCGTTTTATTTATTCGTAGACGTTGAATCGAATCGGATTACGTTCACAGCTAGATTTACCATCCTTGCCTTGAAAACACCGGTGGTAGCGAGTGTTGGTAACCAGCGATATTGGCATTTGACGGTAATACCTTTTGATGCGGAGGCACACCAGTGTTATATGTATGTAATACGTCCTTGATCTTCGCTGATCCGAAATCAAATTTGAAAATGCCACAAAGTATGGTCACGAAAAAGCGAGACTAAAGTGGCGGCTGATCTAATAAATTTCTTTGCTATTCAACCTATGAAGCTAAAATTTGAACTGAAAGATCCTTGGGGCGTCTAGAAACGAATCATTAAGTTCAAAACCCTCAGATCAGCTGAGTGAAATTCGGAGCTTATGTTCTTTGCTATTCGAGACTAAGTTAGAACAGGATCTAATTTCTTTGCTATTCCACTTATGAAGCTGAAATTTGATATGGAGAAATCTTGGGGCGTCTAGAAACAAGTCGTGAAGTCTAGAATCCTCAAGATCAGCTGAGTGAGATCCAGAGCTAAGTTCTTTGATATTCAAGAATGGAGCGTATTTCACGTTCCACCAATTTTCTTTCTTTCTTTATTTTTCTTTCTCAACTAAATCTTGACAAGTTTAAGCTTGTGATTTTTTGGTGAGTCGCGTTCCTTTATTGCACTTTACTTGCGTTTTACACTTCAACTAACTGGTTTTACCCTTAAAAACACATAAAACTTAGCGTAACAATTGAACTGAAAATTCGTGAGAAAGTGGTGAATTCGGTTACATTGGGGATTGGGAGATATGCAAGTGTTACCATTCGATTCAGCGTGAATAAATACGTAGAAACTGGGCCCAAACTAGTTTTTTTTTTTTTTTTTTTTTTCTTTTTAGGATAATTTTTCAGAAAAACTGTAGATTTCATTGCAAATACCATGTTTTTCAACATACAAACATACTTTTCTCCTCCAATTAGCGAAGTAAAATAAAAATTGATTATACCGTTGGAAAGCTGAAATTCTGAGGTAGTTCTCCTGAAGATGGGGGTTCAAGCACTACAATAAAAAAGTCAATAAGCGGATTCAAAACAGTGAAATTTTGTCAACTTCTCAAAAACATGACTTTTACCTAATTTTTTACCTATTGGAGTTGCTTAAAAATTCTTGTTTTAGCATAAGGGAGATAGGAAATTTAGTGCTCTTCTGAACGGTGTAACAAATTTTAATTTACTTTTCAAATTAAGGGAGTTATGACCATTTTAGTGGAATAAGGTCAAAAACACGAAAAAAATCTTAAAAGTGAAATTACTCAGAAACGAAGCCCCTAAAAAAAGTCTAAGAGGTACTTTCTGTTGCGAATTAGTTGTAGAATCGATCCCTGAATTTTATATATATATATATATATATATATATATATATATTTATATATACACTTTTTTGTGGTTTAAGCCGCACCTCAACCATAAGGCTCAATAGCGCCATCGAGCAAGGTGTCCAAAGAGACACTGCAAGTGGCACGATTCCAAGGGGGGCCATGCCATCCTCCACCACCAAACGGAGTGCCATCACAAACTCCACTGGTAAATCGGAGGAGGACGAAACAAGGGGTACAGTGATGACCACTGTTTAGCCCCTAGATTGGATAACAAATGAAAATAAAACCTCAAAAATAAGATAGTACAACTAAGACTAGATCTAGAATAGGCTAATAACTAAATATTTGTTATTAAATATAATTGCCAAAGAGAAATGAAACTATGACTAGATTGTACAAAAATATATGGCAGATCAGATATCACAGTTCGTAGTAGAGCTCAGCGACTCTCAGGCATGGCAACAGGGACTGGACCTTGTCTGGTCCAGATAAAACGTCAACACATTGAGGGGACCAATGGTGGACACAGAGGTCTATAAGGCAGTGGCGCAGTCCTCCAGGAAGTGGCGGATGGACAGATCAACCCCACACCTTCTCGAGCTCCTGCGCTAAGCAAGTGTTTGTGAGTAAGACGGGTATGGCCAGTGGCAACCCGGTTGACCACTATTCGGTCCCTCCTTGGAAGTTGGGTTGCGAATAGGCCCACCGGGCACAATCCCTGAAGGACACCACGTACACCCTGTATTGATCATTCAAATCTATTTTTCTTGCTAATATGAAACACCTCTTTGAATTGACCATCAAATGCGAGGCTTCTTCGAAATAAATTGTTTTCTCCCCTTTGATATTGTACATAAACTGTTTCCTGAAAACGGACGTCGGCGGGGCGTGAGATGCTTCGGACGCGCTATAAGCCGAGATTTTCACGACCGCGCGTTTTCACAGCCGCCGAGAGTTTGAGAGGAACTCGAACCGAGTTTATTACATTGCCGATACAGCTGAACCGTGCTCGGCATATCTGAGGGGGGTTTTGAGGCCTTACATTACTCGTCCACGAGTCCCCATCAAATATTCAAATACCGCACTCCAAGCCCTTCCAGACCCCCCGTTCCGAGTATATGACCCAACATATCTGGGCACTGAGTTATCACACCTGAATTATCGCGTGGGCTTGCGCGAAGTATCGCGAGGTCGAAGGGGCTCCAGCCATAAAATATGCGCCCCCCTTTAATGGACATCTTGAGGAAATTGAAGGCTAGTATATATTCCGCATGATATCAACCTTTGAGAAATACTTACCCGCTTCGCACGATTTATGTACATCTCCCTACCTACTAGAGAAACATTTTACTCAGTACACGCCTACTATTTATCATTTGGGACGGGAATCGTATGCTAATAAAACGGTCAATATATGCAACAAGAAATAAATATATAGAAGCCCAATCAACCACTTTTTTCTATTTATACCTTCTATGCATCTTGAAACGTTAAGTAGTTAGTGGGGGGGGGGGGGGGGGGGCGGGGGGGGGGGGGGGGGTCGAATCCAAAGGTTCAATACCTATTGAAAATAATAAACCAAAATATATATACTAAAATAAGACCTACAGAGTATTTAAACCGTACCGGAACTCGTAAACGAGTTTCACTATCTGCTTTACAAGCAGATACCATGTTACATGGATATGTTTTCGATTGGGGATTTCATAACGGTCGTCCTCGAGAGTTGTAATTGTAAACAAATCCTTTAACTTTCGACTGTAAGCGACGAAATAATGTAGGATAAAGAATTTATTTTATCATTCTTGGAGGCACAAAAAGCATACTATAAATTGAAGTTATTTCTCCAATACAGACGCAATGAGTTGTTGTTAACAGTCGACTGTTGTCACTGGATGAAAATGTTTCCTATGGAGTGGAGTAAATGATGCTATTGCTTTACGTTAAGAATATTGTAACCGGCTTATTAAAATTGTTTATAGTCCAATCAACTTAGTTTAGGAATGTAGCCAGGTACGTAAGGAGGAGGAAATTGGTAGCTTGAGATGTGAACATTTATCAGATAAATCAAGCACTTTCAAACGAGTGGCGAACGATTTCTGTGCGATGAAAACTGCGGAAGTTGCATTCCCCTAGCAACGGCTGGGTTGTACGTGAAAAACACTGAAATTGTGACAAAAATTTTGCGCCACGGAAATTTTTGGTTGACCCCCCAGAGCAAAGACATATCCATGTCAATATGCACGATTCCTGTCTTTATTATTCGCAAACTGACGAGTGAACAGTCTTAAATGTTCAACAACCAGAAAGAAACTATTGTAATAACACGAAAATAATTGGTGTTGTGCACCTAACAGAAACCAACAACACTGCAAATTATTCGGCCCTCAAAAGAAGAAAGACGTAATTTCAAACATTATTCAATTCGGATTTCACTCGTATTCTCCCTAATTCTGGCATGATCTTTCCTTTGGTGAAGTCAACAAAGGAAATAAAATATTTGTTTATTGATAACGTCGAAAATACCACTCAAACTGGGATATTGTGGCATTTAAAGAAATGGGGCACCATCTCATTCTAGAAAAACGACAAATGTACTACAAACTGCATCATCTCATTCCAGTCAAAGAAGATACAAATGACGAACGGCAACATAATTGCTACCGATTCGTTCCATTTTTTAAAATTTTTTTCAAAGCCTAGGGAGAAATACCATATGTCGGTGACAATCAAGAAGATTATTTTAGAATTCTCGAGCACTTTTGTTAATCCTTAACTTTCATCAAGAAGAGGTATTTCTTCTTGAAATTGTTAGCTTCATTATCGAGGAGTAAGTTGAAGGAGTGTTCTCATTTTGATTATTATATTAGTTGAGTCCCCAATTTAATTGTAAAGGCAAGCTTCGTGTAGGTTATAAAGAGTAATTCACGTCATAATCACATTGATGATACTGGAGTCCTAATTGTAGACAGTGTTGGGCATAATCTTATCGTCGAATACGAATACAAATGTAATCGCGATAATTATTCGTTGATTCTGAGTTAACTGCGATCGTATTCGTATTCGTGTAATCGTATTCGTCTGTCGGCGATTACACGAATACAACCCATAAAAATGCGTCACGGTCATCAATTTCAATAGGGCGTCTCTCCTATAATATGCGGAGCCTTTCTAATATTACTTACCTTCAGAGAGACGTCCTATTGAAATAGATTTGAGACAAATAGGGTGGGCTCTTATCGTTGAATTCGCTTTAAGAACGTCCATCTGAAGCTAGGAAATATTAGCAAGGCTTCGCATATTATGGGAAGGACCTATTGAAATTGATGACCGTGACGCATTTTTATGGGTTGTATTCGTGTAATCGCCGACAAACAAATACGATTTCACGAATACGAATACGACTGCAGTTGACTCAGAATCAACGAATAATTATCGTGATTACAATCGTATTCGTATTCTACGATAAAATTATGCCCAACACTGCGTGTAGATTATAAAGAGTAATTTACGCCATAATCACATTGATAATACTGGCGTCCTAATTTTATATTTGGGTTCCAAATTTAATCATAATTATTCACCAGGACAACGTGACATTATTAATGGAGATTAAAAACCTGTTATATAAGACCAAACAAAGCAGTCATTGTGAAATCGATGTCTGGTATCGTTAAAATCTGCATTACTTTCCTATCCACCATTGCCAATGCATCCAATTACCAGGGTTAATGTGTTCTCCGCCAGCGTGACTATTTCAGTAGTTCCTTCATCAAGGAAGCCAATTAGCTTTGTAGTACACTTTGACATCCGCGGAAGGGAATCCCTGAGTGCCGCATACAATGTACTACTACGATACTCGGAGCTGTCGCATTCCTACAATATTGACGTCGCATTATACAACGGGAGCCTAGCACATTGTATACAATTTTATCAAAGTAGTTGCATTCAGTTTTCTGTTCATACATATTAGGGTCGGAATTGTTTAGCGATACAATATGAAATTAATATTTGAGGTCCAAATCCTGTCCGATAAGACAATACAGGGATGTAATCAATGATATTGTCGCCCCCGGTCAAATGAAAACCTCATATTCCGCCCATTTCAAGGCGGAACCAACTGAAAATCGCTATTAGGTGGAAGCCTGGAGGAGGTGAACCTCTATCTCAGCTATCCGTTCCTGTCCGTGCCAGCTGTTTCATAACGTTCCCATCGTTCGACATGTAGTATCGATCTTTTTGCGGTAATAACGTACCTGGTTCGGTAGTAAGGGGGCGGGGGTAACATGCGCCGTCCAGAGATTTATGGTCTCGACCGCCAACCGAGTCGATGTGGGGACGATTTCAGCTGATTTTCAATAGCTCCCCGCTGTTAGCGTTTACGGGAGCCCGGAGTTCAAATTGGAAGATTGCTTTACCACCTGGAATGTTTCTGAAATATCACGCTTCCAACTTGAAATAATTAGCAATTATTGCACCTTGAATTGATTCGCGAATTTAACTGAACCTTTTGGTTTATTACCTATTTCCAATAATAAGCCTATGTGATCGTGTAGCAAAAAATTTTTATAACCCCCCCTCAAACTTTGTCACTTTACGTTTCAAGGTGAGTAGAATCCAAATTTGAAATGTCCGTCCGCCGTCCGCCGTCCGCCGCCCGCCGTCCGCCGTTCGCCGTCCGGGCCATGAAAGGCCTTAGAATTGACTTAAAAAATCTGTTCTTTCGCACATAGACTCCACTGGGGGTCTAGTTGGTCCTAACTTCTCGCCAGCTCGATCGCTGAACACCCATGGGTGCTATGAGCAAAAAATAGGCGAAAAAGTGTCTTTTTTTTTGTATATTCCAAGTTGTATAGAAATTGGAGATTTATGAGTGAAAAGAAAATGTTAGCTATAAATTTCATGGAAAAAAAGTATTCTAAATGATACTCTTCTATTCAAAAAGAGATTTTGGATTTTAAGCTATTTTTTGCAATTTTATAGATTTTTTAAAACAAAATTTAATGAAGTTCAAGTTTTTAGCATAATTTCGTACATAAATTTTTGAATGTTCTATTTCATAGTTGATAAACTTTTTTGACCAATCTTATGCTAAAAAATATCAATTTAACAATTCTTAGCCATTTGCAGTGATTTTGTCACAAAATTTTTTGAAATTTGACCAATTAAATGATATCAATATACAGTATATGTGTTGGAAAGATGACTTGGTAATAAATTGTTATTTTTATCAACTATATTAAAAAGCGTAAAATTGTGAGATTCCGCTGCTGTAATGGATTGAACCCATTTGTGAGGTCCGAAGCTCCGAGTTAAGCGGCGTTTAATAATTATGGACCAGAGATCTACGTAGAAGGGCTGTCTAATACATAAATAATAAACCTTTGTGTAATAATTTGCAGCGTTTTGTTATTTGAACTAGTCTACACTCGATTCGAACTACGAGTATAATTTTCCCAATCAAAAGTGAATCTGTTGAATTGAACCTGTTAAAGTTTTACACTAAGTGTTGAGCTCCAACAAAGTTTTTCTAAGCTACACATTGTAGTATCTCGCAAGAATAGTAATTAAAGAACAATAATTATTGATTACTCAATAGACAACAACTCTCTCTATACATATTTCTCAGTAAAACAAACTTTTACATCGCATCCAATACCATATGATACAAAACTGTTCATGATTGTACTCATCCCTACATACAAATTCCCCCCAGTGCTTCATTTATATGTCACATAGTCTTTCATTTTATGGGGTTTAATTACTAATCTTCCACTCCTGGTTCTTTTAGGACTCTCAGTCTGTTGATAGTCTGCTGTTCCGGAACGCATTGTGTCTGGGATTGGAGGGATGAATCTTGAACAACTGAAGCTGGGGTATCTAAGTTGGGAGATGACAGCGATGGAACCTGTTTGAACAATGATGGATTCCGGGTCAGTATTTCGTCACCGTCCATTGCAGTTATCTGTGTACCTCGAACATCTGTTACTTCTAACGGTTTTGGGCTAAAAGGAGGTGAATATTTGTTGACCTTTGGTTGCTTAAGAAGAATTGTATCCCCTTTCTCCAGTCCATGATCTGTAACGCGTCTTCTTCCATCCGCGTATTCCTTCATTTTGGTCTGAGAAGTTGACTCGTTTCTTTCCAACTCTTCATCAATTTCTTATTCTTCGTGTACATCACCTGTGGCAAGTAGGATATGAAGTTCTGGCGGAGCATCACCTTCGCTGGAGGAATCCGAGTAGAGCAGTGAGGGTTTGCACGGCATTGCATTAAATACTCGGGCAATGCATCTCCCCTAGACTAGCTGAGTGAGCTTTGGAGCTATTTTTTTAGTTGTTATCCAACCTATGAAGCTAAAATTTGGAATGGAGAACCCTTGGAACATATAATTAATAGAATCTGAAGCCCTTTAGGAAAGCTTAGTGAGCTCCGTAGCAAACTTCTTTACTATTCAACATTAACGAAGCTAACACCTGGAATGGAGGTCCCAAACGACATCTAGAAACGGATCATTAGGTCTGTTGTCCATACGAGTTGCTAAGTGAGCTCTGGAGCTAATTTATTTGCTTTTCAACCTAAGAATAGCTAATTTTTACTTAAAAAACGTAAAAATGTATTGTGCCCTCATCAATATCGAGCCATTCTACCCTCCCCCCCCCCCCACCACATCTTTATTAGAAGAGTGTAAGACGATGATTTCGTTGTATCATTCAACGACCCACAATTATTATTTATTGGCATACTATTTTATTCTGTGGAATTGTTCTCGGAAAATGGAGGGATCTTGACGTCCCATTGGATGTGCACAAGCGCTGGAGCCCAGATTGCCTATTTGTTGAGAGACCCGAATTAACTAATAATGTATCGAATTTTGCGGAGGAAATGAGCAGGGCAATGGATGTACCTTCTCAGAGTTGTAAGGAGAGGGCGGCTGCTGCTAAGCTTGATACCTTTGATAGGAGGTATGCAACTTTTAGAAGATGGCCCAAAGTACTTCACTATCTAGTTGATGATCTCTGCAGTGCTGGATTTCATTATAAAGAACAGCAGGGTGACCTTGTCTACTGCTACGCTTGCAAGGGAGGTATTTAAGATTGGGAAATGAACGACGACCCGTGGATTGAGCATGCACATGAGTATGAATAATGTCCACATGTCCTGAATGTCAAAGGATCAGCTTTTGTTAATGCTGCGAAGAGATCCAAACCTGAATGTACTTGGATTTAAGTTGATTGGCTAGTGCAATAAAAACTTACCGCATTTATTATTTCAAAACTTCCATACACCCCCCTTATATATATATATATATATATATATGTATATATATATATATATATATATATATATATATATATATATATATATATCACTTATTGAAAATGACTCTAGGAGTTTGAAAAAGGCAAAAAGCCGAAATATAAA
Organism: Adelphocoris suturalis; assembly: GCA_030762985.1. Taxonomy (NCBI): domain Eukaryota; kingdom Metazoa; phylum Arthropoda; class Insecta; order Hemiptera; family Miridae; genus Adelphocoris; species Adelphocoris suturalis. Next base: position 24,416,435 of record CM061050.1, on the reverse strand, counting down.
AATAGTTTTGTGACGTTTTTTCTGTTATCTTTTCTAATTTTGTGAATATATATATATATATATATATATATATATATATATATATATATATATAAGTATATATATATATATATATATAATACCTACTAGAATGATATGTGATTAAAAATAAAAATACTTACTATAGTCGATCGAGCGTAGCAGCATTGCGGCGGCAGCATACTGACTTACGTTGTCCGGATCATGAGGTAAGTTAACAATTTACCATAGATTATAATGGGAATACCCAACAAAAGTACGAAAAACGCACATGGCCAAAAGAGGATTTTTATACACTGGCGGCGACCACAGTGCGCAGTTTTTTATCCTCCTGTATGCATTTCTTTGCGACGAAAAAACACCTCACGCGTGATGACGTAGATTTTGATGACCGTTCGTATTTAAGCGTACAGGCTCATACCCTCAGCCAATCCCGTGCGTTTTCTCTGCGAAAAAACACCACACACCTGATGACGTCATGACCGTGCGAATGTAAGTACAGTTTGCTACTACTCATGTCTGCTCACAGTGTTTACTTTTTTGAAAGGTTTTCTCGAACTTGGAACTTGGAAGCGATCACGTGCATATCATTTTTTCATACCTCCCACGAATATCAATCCTTGTTAACAAGAAATATTGTTCTACTTATAACTTGGGTGATGGGGGCGGATCTCCATATTTGCGACAAGACAACGGAATCCCCTGAAAATTCCGACCGTAAAGTTCCTCTAAACTCGGGAAGCCTGGAGGACTCAGAGGTTCATAATGCTCTGCGACCATGAAAACTAACGGCGTCTTCTAATACGGGCAGGCGAGTTTTCCAATCTCGGTTGAACCGCGCACCTGACGCCAGCTGAGGCCCCGAGGGGCTTTCAGCAGTCTGAGGGCCGTAACACCCAAATGGGCATTAATATTATAATTAGGCTCCCTATGTAAACTAGGGGGAGGCTCTTGGGGGCGGTAACCAGAGGAATTTATTTTTTCTACACAAAAAAGAGGTACACCAAGGATAAATTGTGTCCAGCGAACGACCGAATTATTTCTGTACCAACTAAGCATTATTTGCATTGTAAATTTCATGGTTCAACTTCTTACTGTATACTGTATTGTAAATAAACACAACAAGTAGTATCCAGTGTTCCAGATAACAAAGACCCCCCCCTTTTCTAACATCATAATTAAGTAGGTTAGAATAAAAATTCCAATGTTAACTCCAATTTTTTCCCCGAAAACAGGTGCGATTCCGCTCTAAAAGTGCACCAATTGAGAAATACTGAGTTTGTAAAGGTATTCAAAAAGACATTATCCATTTAATAGAATTTACAAAACCAACTTGGATAAAAATCGAAGCATTGCCATTGGTCGGAATTGCACTTTTCAGCACTTTTCATCCGCCATGCGCCACATAGCGCATGGCGGATTGTATAATTACGTTTTTTTCTTTTTTTTTCTTCGATGGTGTTGCGAATATCAATAAATCAATATCATTACGTGGTATAGCGTGATAAAATACCTCAAAATCATGTATTACGTAGGGCAATTGAATATCTTCAAAAATTAGTATTTCACAATTTGTGCACTTTGGAGCTGAATCGTGCCCGTTTCACCCACTCAAAAAATCTAGTGATGGGTTATTTATTTTTAAAATTTCATGTACTTAAAATTTGAATCAGCAATAGAAAATAGATGTTCCATTTTAATATAATAAAGATAGTGCGCACTGCGCATGTTTCGCGGAAAAAATAAGGGGATTACTATTTGAATTTTTCTTCTTCTTTCTTTTGAGTTGTGTTTATAAACATATATATATATATATATATATATATATATATATATATATATATATATATATATATATATATATATATATATATATACAATTCAAACAATAAAAGTTGAGGTTCTGCTTCAAAAGATAAATTTTCAAGAAGAATAGTGTACATTTGCCATACACAGGTAATTTATTCTCATTTGCATCAGTGACCTAATTCCAAGTACTTACAGCACAAAACTGCAATGGGATGGTAATATGGATCGACATTCACGGTGGAGGACATAATATTTACGTCATATTGCGTGCCTATTAATTATTATAAGAAAAAGTTCTCAAATGACCTAAAACGCGGAGAACTTCCTTTAAAAAAAGTCCAGCCATGCACGATAATGATATGAGCAAATTTTCGAAAATGATAGTATTATATTATGTTAGATTGTTTTGAAATTTCAATTTGTCGAGTGAAAAGAGATTGATAGTTACTAAGTTTATGGCAAAAAGCTCGTTCCAAATAATATTCTGGATTCATACCTTCTTTGTAGTTTTCATCTACTTTCAGCAAACAATAATGAAATTTACGTACGATTTCCAGCCTAGTTTTGTGCATACATTTTTCTAATGTTGTAGTTCATCGTTGTGCTGACTAAAATGCTACTAACAAAAATATAAATTCAACAATTTTTTCGCATTTTCATTCCTCTTTTTTCCCTTTTTTTAGCACATTATTTGGAATTTGACCGATTTAGTGTGTTCAATGCTGACCAACAATCTAATCCTTTCATTAGGAAACCTCGATTTTTTGGCGGAAGAACCGATTTCTTATCTAAAGCCTAAGGAAGGTCATCGTCTGGGACGACACACTCACACATCAATTTCTTCTTTCTTAACAAATCGAAAGTGAATAATAATAAATAGACATTAGTGAATGAATGGATGGAGAACTGGTGCGAGTTACAAGGTTTGATAATGACTCATTAAGTTGTACTGGCTAGAAAATAAATAAATAATGCACATGATCTCAAGGTGTTGTTAAGAATACTTAGAAAAAACCACCACGTTGAAAAAACATCTATAAGATAATGCATAAACGGAACGAAGCAACGGCGGATGAGAAGTAGCAAGTAGTGACAAGAAGCGCACATTTATGCTGTATTGAGGGGCCAGCTAGGATACGAACGCCCTGGCTATGAGCAATGAGGGCCTCTGTCGGTAAATATTATTCAGAAAAATCGGGCGCAAAAAGAGTAATTAAATTGTATTCAATATATCCGACATCAGATTAGTCAGATAATCCCCCTTCAATGCCTTTCTTGTAATGCCGTTTAAATAAATTGGTATACAATTTCCAAGAGATTAATTTTTGTAAACAAAATGTTCTTTTATGTTATAAATGCCCTCAAACTCTGGACCTATCTCCGAGATGAATAGTTTTTATGATCGATTTCACTGAAACCGATAAATAACAATATTAACCACGACTATGTCGTAGTTAAAAATACTAAAAAACTTGATCCTACATTTTCTACACGAAATGAATTGATAAAAACATTAAAATTCAACAGAAGTAAAAATGCACCTACTAAAATCACAAATTATTACAACTACCATTACAATCAATATCCTTTAACAATGTTACATGGAAACAGTTTAAAATATATGCAATATAAGCTTATATAAGATATAAGCAATGTTAAACAACTGGTTGAAAGAAAAATTGGATTACATCAATATCTGTTAACATTAAGTATTTTGCTTTGTAACTTTATGGAATCAATGATCAACTTGAACAATACAATAAATAAATAAATAAAAATATAAATAATAATATTAAAAATAATGAAATAAATACAAAAGGAGTTTAATAAAATACTAACTTTTGTTAAATCTGCTATAAATTAGATTGAATTTATAATGAGGTTGATTTTAGAATAATTTTTGAATTTAGTTTATAAGTTTTGTTTAAAATAATGTAGAATTTAAAGTACTTTTTGTTTATAATAGTGTTGTAAAGAAATCAGTGTACTGCCGCTTGGAAGGATACATTGAATTACTTGAATGTTTTGTTTGAGTTTTGAGGTTGAGTTTGAGAGTAACAAAAAACTTTACTGCCAACAAAAAGGACTGTATAGAAACAACAAGTTTTGACATTTTATGTCTTTGCTATGGCACATGAACTAAAAAAACGTCACGGAAAATTCTCACTAAAATATTTTGATGATTTCCGCTTACAACCGAGTCGTTGCTAGGGAAATGGTACTTCGTCGTTTTTCATCCCACAAAATTCGTTGACCATTCGTTCGAAAGCTCTCGATTTATCCAACCATATTATGTTAACTACTGCGAAGTGCGTGGCCAACAAACTGAGTTATGAGCAAGGTTATTTGAATAATTGTGTACACTAAGGTGATCATTCTCAATAATTGATATTGTGAACATGATTGCCACCGCTTGTTAATTTCTGATGATTTCATTGAGCTGGTGTTTCGATGATTTGATTCATAGAAAGTGATCCAAATATTGCGAGAACGGTTTGATTTGTGAAGCGGTCGTTAAATTATTTTAATAGGTAATTTCTATGCTTTACACTCTAGGAAGCTGTAATTTCGTATGTAGTCTCTTTAGGACATTTACTTGACGATGCCCAGGGTCCGGATCAGATGAGTGGCTCTTAAAGCTAATTTCTATGTTTTACACTCTAGGAAGCTGTAATTTCGTATGTAGTCTCTTTAGGACATTAACGTGACGATGCCCAGGTTCCGGATCAGCTGAGTGGCTCCTAGAGCTTGCATACGAGTCTGCAACACATACTTGTCTGCAACTGACATAAAATGTCCCAATGTGTTGAAGACTCGTATGCAAGCGTTTCGTTTCTACTTATGTATTTGCTATGGCACACAAACTAGAAAAAGTCACCGAAATCGCTCACGAATTTGAATTAACTTTGTAGTGTAAGTTCACAGATGTGCGATTTGAAGGTGTGACATTTATATCCCCTATGTAATGTTGCGCAACCTCCTGTTTTGTGTTCTTATGCATCAAATAAACAGATTAATTTTTGTGTCCCGTTTAATAACCCTTAACTTCAAAGCATATAAACGTATATTGTAGAAAAATACGAAATTTAATCACGACCTTTACAAAGTTTGTCACGCAATATGGTCATCATTTCATGAACTTCCGCATCAAATGCCAGATTGAACTTTACGAAATGGATGCCAACCCACAGCAATCGTCTCAGTGCTCACGTTTCGCCGTTATAATCCAAACTCGGTCACACTCAATCTTCATTCACCTTCTCGGTTATTCGTTTTCAGTTGTCGTGGGAGCTAAAGTATCCCGCAATGCGAAAACCATATTCTCCGAGAAACCCTTGTTTTCAGCTAGTTGAGGGATTTACGGGTCCACCACCCCTCCCCCAGACAATGAAAACATGAGCTACGACATAGCGTCAGATTAATATTTCAAGGGAAACTCGGGGAAATGAGTAGAGCTTTCACCTACGTCCCAAAGTGCTCGGGTCGGTAAACGAGCCCATTACGACTACCATTTTTGTCGCCTGGTTTCCGTCATTACTCACGCGGCTTTTCCTGGGAGCGACGCGTTACTCTTCTCCTTGTTCGGGTCCCCGAAAAACCAAAAAGCGCTAATTCGCCCCGCAGCGGTGCCCGCAGTGATAATTGCAAAATGAGTTGTGGTGGCACGCTTTTCATAATACTCATCCGCTGTCGCAAGATAACCCTATACCAGCTAAGTGCGGGTAGCTAATGGTTGTCGTGATTTGAGGTAAATTTTGGTTAGACCACGTCCATCGAACTCGACGGTATTCGAGGATGATGGATTACCAACCACCAGCCTTATACAGTTTATTTATTTGGAAAACCACCGCGCCTCGCCAGAGATGTACTTCCAGACCATTCTTTTTTTCCACCTAGAGCCAACGGCTAAATATTCAAGAACGTGTAACACGCTTTTACCTCTAATGTCAGTAGCCGAGTCTCCCTACTGAATTTCAACATCCCAAGGTGAAAAGGAGAGAATTGAGCTTACGCAAATAATCAGGGTTGAGCCTCATACCACATACAATATAACTTCATATTTCCAACGTATTGATGTGTTCGCCACGAATTTTTTTTATCCATATCAGCAAGGGTCGCGCCTCATTCCGTCCGTAAGGTCCTCTGTAGTTACGATGGCTTCATCGGAAAGTCCTTAAGTTTCCTGACAACCTCAGACAAGTTGTGATTAAACATCAATTTTAGGTTCCCAACTCCATACCTCTGCCCAATCGTGAGTCGTCCCTCAACCCACTCGAACTCTTCCCTATCTGTGATTGGACGATCGTCCTGATGTTGTTTTTCACCTGAGGCAATTCAGTTTTTATAGTCCAGCGGAGTTTAAGCCACCTGCTCGCATTCAGCCTTGATTCTACCGGCATATCTCGGCTAACTTTGATCCCACTTCCCTTGAGTTTCGCAGAGTTTCTCAATACTTCACCAACGTAACTTCATGAATTGAACGACTACGATTACTTTAATGTTTGGTTTTTTATGACCTACTTGGTAGGTTTTCACCAACTCCGCCCCTTAAATCCCAAAGACACTGCCAAGAAAATGGTGCACTTGGCTCTCGATTGTCATCCTTCAGCTCCATTCTTTTAATAATAATGTTGTTACAACGATACAAACGTTTCAAATGAGTTAAACCGTTGAGTAATAACGTTTGTAGTATTCTTCAGGGCGGATATCTTGTTTTGTAAGGCTACAATATCGGCACACAGCTTCTCAATTGAGCATGTAATGGAACTTCGATCGTCTTTCCTTGCGACAGTCTGCATCTCCTCCGCTAGCAATTACCTGAAGCCTTTCATTATTTTATTTTATCGCTCCTGTTCCTTTCTTTCTTCTTCAGACAATACCATGATTAGTTTCTTGGACAACCTATTTTCGTTGTCAAGCGAGTCTCGTCCTCGCTTTTGACTAGAGGTTGGGATTCCGAGTGAGCAGATACAGGGTTTCGCGTCAATATTTCGTGTAACTGAGAAGACTCTGACCACATGTAGAAAGTTGCGGAACCGAAACCGTATTATTAGGAACAATAATAGTGTAATAACAACTAGATAGATGAGACTAAATTTCCACTTGTAAACAAAATAAGTAACTAACAGCTAAACTAAATGGATTCAACTATGTTGTTGCATTAGTTTATATTGCCTCGATCGTCCATTGGTAGGACAATATTATTATGGATGCTCCATGTCGAGGTGTCCATGATACATCAATATTCCAACTGGGTTAGCCGCTAATGCTCCCCACAGCTTCAACACGAACCCTCACCGTGGCTTGCGAGTTAGTATCTTTCGTCCTCAACACAGAATCATGCAACTTACAGGCTGGAAGGTTACCACTTCCCCGCTATACCTGCGGCACGTAGGATTCAAATTTCGTCCAGACGCTGATCAAATCCTAAACAGAAAATTGAAAATAAACTCTTGAAGACTGCACGAGATATTTCTCCTCTGATATAGGCAAGTTCAAACTCACTGACACGCATGGTTTTGCGTCACGTGTATACAAACTACAAAGCATTCAGAACAACACCTTATCGCCCCCTGATCGGTCTACATTCCACTCTTTCCTCCTAGACCACCAAAAACGTCTGAAGTCCCTCCAAAAAACTACTCGGCATACAAAAAGTGCCAAGTAGCAAAATGCAGAATATAATCCAATTTAGACCCAGCCAATAGTTAGTTCTCCTTCTCCAAGTACAGTTCAATCAGTCTCTCACTCTCTTTGACTGCGTTTGGGAATAAAACGCGTCTTCAACGGCTTGGCCGATTTTCGCATATCGCACAATTGTACGTGTAAATGTGGTGGTGCATTCACATAGCTCACCGGGACTGAAAATATATTCCTAATGTTGAATATTAATATATTTCATTCATATCTTGAATGGAGATGTCAACCCTTTTTGTTACCATGGATCTTTTACACTTTAGCTCAGCATTAGTAAGTACAATAGGTAACGTATTTGATGGTATATTTTAAAGAGTATGACACTATGGAATGGGAGTAGTTAACACGAAATGGGATTAGAAAGGGATGAAGCATTGTTACATATACAGGTCTCTTGTTAATGTTGTAAAGCTCTGCAATTATAGGCAATGCAAAGGTCATGGGTTTTGGACCTTACGTAGGAATGAAAATCAGGGAAGCCCGTTTGAACGGAAAATCCCGCTACCACATTGGGAGTACAGCAATGATATTTGTTGCATAATTGGCGAAAATCGGACGTGCCGTTGAAAACGCGTCTCTCTCCCTGTCAAAAAGAGTGAGAGGATGAATGCATTGTAGAAGGAGGCGGTAATCCAACTATTGGCTTGGTCCCAATTGGATGATATCATGCATTTTGAAGCTTGGCATCTTATGTACGCGGAACGTCGTTTTGAGTTAGATATACAGGGAGTGAGAGTAGGTTTGGAAATTATTATCAATAATTAGTTGAAGTTTATGTAGTTAGTTGTTTATTCATATAGTTCACTTTCTTCCGTTACTCGATATTTTCCTTATCTTGACGAAAGGGAAAAGAACGAGATATCCGTTTTCTCCATACTAGAAGAGAAGAAGCGTTTCCTACTTCCTGACCAAAAAACTTGGGGTTTAGGGTGTGCCTTATTGAACAGCCTGAGACCTGGCCTATATCCTAAGCCCGGGAGCTCATTCTGGGACTTTTGAAAAGCGCAAGTATAGCTTTTCGGCTTCCTCTGGCGGGAATTGAGAGAAGCCTGAAGACTCCGGGATAGAGAAGCGGCGTCACCCTTGGGGAAATAAATCGAAGGTTCCTTTCGTGCCGAAGTCGCACAAACAAGCCTTCCTGTCCCAACTTGGAGGATTTCCTTTGTCACCCGAAGCCTTCCCGACATTGGGTCGCAGACGGGTGGGATCACGAGACTCAATCCTCCGTATTATACTCGTACGATCGAGTTGACAGTATAGATGACTTTCTGAGAAATAAATCTTCAACCATTACATACTTTATACCACACTGATGTAAGAGTTATGCATTGCTTCCGAACATATGCGGAAGTAATGCAATCACATTTAGATGGTGAAATAATATTTTATGCGAATTCCCATCCATTAGCAGTAATTTTACGTTTAAAAGTGGCAAATCGATGCCAGCTAATCCTTGATCCTGGAGTAACAATATGCAGTAACAATCCGATTTAGATTAAACTTTCAGGGGTTGTGCGGATTCTGGGTTATACGGTCTCCTACGCGTTTCATCACTGCCGAATGAATAGTAGCCTCTGCACATATGTACGCAATCATCCATTTAGCAATCATTACTTTTTCAATTTGCTGCTTCAATCTGATTTAGGCTGGAGGTTTAACTGTCACATATGAGTTTCATTGCTGCCTGCTTATTGGTGAAATCCATGTAAGACTAGTAACAACTTATTTATTTGATATATCAAGCAGATTTCCTGGAGTGGCCCGGATCGAAGTCTATTCGTTTGCCCCATTAGTCGTAGTATGTCCCGTTTCTGTGGTTTGTCCCATTACTAGTGGTTTGACCCGTTACCTGTGAGTTTATCCGTTACCCACAATTCATCCAGTTACCCGTGGTTACCCACAAAGTCGCAGAAGGTACCAATTTACCTATTACAACATATTCAATTTCAATTGGGTAATCTTCAAAAGTTGCTTCACTCGTTCACGTAGCAGCAACCACATTACTTGGTGGTGTTGCTTGATTTCAATCAGGTGTTAGAAAAAGATCGGTACCGTTCCAATACGACTGCAAAGTTGTAGAGGGGGAACTAGCTTTTTCGGCAGGGAAAATTGGGAAAATATGAAAAAAAGTAACCTGAAACCACCTTCAGAACTTCCTGATCATTTGCCGAAAACCCATTTTGAAATCGGTCCAGCCGTTCTCGCCTTTTAGAGCCATTAAGGGAAATAGGTATTAATTTTCTTATATATTGATTTATGATATTACACAGACTTAGTAACGCAGGAGTCATCTTGAGCTCCCTCTCTTCCTCTTTCCCATGCTTGATTAATACAATGGTTCTGTAGAGCCTTGAACCTCCTGCGGTACTGTAAAGACTGAAACTCTAGTCTGTTGTTACAAATTAGCTTTGTATCAAAACAATTTACTCATACAAAATACTGTATATTTACCCCAAATACAAAAGAAAGAAAACATTTCAATCTAGAGAAATAAAACACCTATCTAATTCCCAGTTTGTTGTTGATTCATTGAAACGATCCAAATCGCTTGAATTTATTTTATATTATGTGGACTCTCAATTTATTCATCCAAATATACCTTGTTAAATTGGCGCTATCTCATTATTGATATCTACTTATTAATATGGAGTTGTAAGCATAGTTTTGCGGTGAATATTTTTTTTCAAAAAATGCCATGATTTATTGTACCTATACAATTCATTGCGTATCTGACGTATAGGCTGTCAAAATTTACATTCATCTAACAAGTAATTTATCGGAACGTTGAAAACTTTTTATTTTATTTTATTTTTATTTATTTATTTTTTGTGAAGAAGTAGATACTACAATTTTATGGCCTATTGCTGTAGATTATTTTAGTGAACAGTTTAGTTAACCCATGTATGTTAAGTATGAAGGTTAAGAATACCTAAGTGATAACTGTTGAATGCGCTCGTTGAGTTGTGAATGTCGTTCAAGAACCGTTGAAAGAACCCGAAGGACTGCGAAATACATCTGTCGAGGAGAAAAACGGAATTTGCTCAGCCTAAGTGCAAAGGTTGAAAGTTTGATGTTAGCTCTTAAGGAGAAAAACGATTTCACGATCGCAATGCCGAAAGCACCCTCTGATCCCGTCAGCAGTTCTGTTCCCGGAAAGACGTTCCCCGACTTTCACCAGACGAGCTTCTAAGGGAGGTTCTGGACAGTTGGGGTAAACTGGGAATAAAAAGTTTACAAGAAGGGGAGGAAAAGAAGAAAAAAAAAAAAAAAAAACGCTGTACCTACTTCGGAGGTTCCTCAAGAAGGCAATGCGAACCCTTTCATGTCACTACCACTCCACTGTTCAACTAGTCAGCGCTGCAACGCTAGGTAAGCCCAACCCGTCTCCGCCTCCAAGACTATTTTAGATATCATCCCTTTTCTACCCTTGATCGATATAGGGGAAAACCTCATGCTCGACTACACTTCACGCCAGGCTAAGCTCAGATTCGCTGAAAGCGATTTGCTTTCTTTGAACCGTTCGTTCGGGATATATTTTTTCCGCTGCAGACTTACTATTCTGCTCGATTTTCAACGTCTTAGTTGGCTGAGAATAAAGTTCGAAACCACGTACTTGGGTGAATAACACGAATGCAACATTCGCCTTCAATGAAGTGACTTGCCAAAAAGTTCCACTCATGCTGCACGATCACATGATCCATAAATTATCGTATAACTTAACATTGTTTTGACATTTGACCATTTTGAGTGTAGTAAAGAAATTGTCAATTAGGTAACAGTTTTACGGCAAAGAAACTCATTTTAAATAATATTATACAACAAATATGTTCTATGCAACATTAAGAGCATCAATTTGGCTTGTTCAGTTAATCAGGACGGAGTCCGTCATTTCATTCGTTTCTAGATATCCTAGAGAGGTCCCATATTAAATTTCAACTTTCTAAGGTGAAAGACATTTTTTGACAAATTCGTTAGACATCCTAGGAGTTATGGCCTATGAGCTTTATGAATTTTGTTGCAATCGAAATTTGGGAGGAAACGGGGAATCCTTCTAAAAACGAAGTATATAATTTGACTAGAAAATACCCATTTATTTGCAAAGAGACTTTTAGTGTCAGCGGATAAATCGTAATCACACTGTACGACTTCAATGGTGACGTTACGAAATGTACACCTGCACGAATTTTTTGGAATTTGGTATTGACCGACGATGACTCTGATATCGAGTACCTGTCACATTAAATGAACAGTAAATGTTGAACAATAAAATTGGATTCTCAACTTTAGTGTGAATTGCTAACCTATACAACCTAGCCGATTACGGGATAAATAGGATTATACCTATCAACTCAACATCAACTGGATCTTTGCGTCCGTATCCCATGTGTTTCATACTCTTCTGAAATTGTAAAAGTTTGTTGAGGAATAATAACAGACATTTTTATTTCATCGTAATGTATATAGATAGAGATAGTGTATATACATACAACATTTATGAAGTATTGAATGAATATTGCCTGTTGAGAATGGTCACAATTAATATCGGTTCATATATGGTCATTAAGTAATAATGAACCGATCCGCGAGGAGGTACAATATTATATTACGTCCGAGTTCCAGAACAGAAAATGGAATCAATGTAGAAGAGGGAATGTGAGGGTTGAAGGGAAAATGCCGTGAGACTGGCGGACTGCAAATGGCACGGACTGGTCTTAAAAGGTTGAAACAAGGGTTGAACTCCTGTAGGGACCGAGCACGGACACTGAGGAGAAGGAAACGTTTTTATCCCTCAACAACCTACGTGAGCACAACATTTGTAGTATTCCTGTGTATCCCCGTGTGACTCAGAGCAGATGCTCGGTGTTTTGCAGGATCGACTTGCGAGAATATGAATTACGAGGGCCTCGTGAAACCGACTGAGAGTTGTATTGAAGAGTGCGGTGCTGGAACTAAAGTGATCAAACGCACCGATTCTTTAGCCTCCCTTCTCGCAAAGAATGTGGCCATGTTGTGTGTATTCTCACTGAATCCCTCTGTAGGTAAAATTGCAAAAAGAAAACTGTCCGAAACTCGAAAACTGAGAAATAATCTAATACGGACTTCTGACCTCCCAAATTAGCGAATAAGGTAGCATCTCCATCAAACGTTTCCAGACCTGTGACGGCATGTAGATAGATCAGATAGATAGGTAGATTTAATTCATTTCAATAGAGACACATACGTATGATGATAGTACAAAAGTAAAACTATGCTACTCGCCTAGTATACTTATCCAACGGTAGGCGTGGCCCGTGCTGTTGGTTAAGGTCTAGACGATTTGCTCATAATTTCAAACATAGCACGTTGACATAACATCGCATATGCGTCTACATAATCTACACATAGCTTAAATATTATAACTACAATGGTATTTGATGTCCCTATCTTCTATAAGTATAAAAACTTTCTATAGTAAAATATTATTGTTTTATAACATTATACATGCTGTTTAGCATAGTTTCTCAATCCACGCATTTAATGCATACGCCGTTAAGGTAGATGTTAAGTTGGCATATTTGAGATTGACGAAAGAAGTTGCACATATGCGAAAGAGGTGATGAAATGGGGTAGTAACCCTTCCAAAGACTGACACGATTAGCCTGGTACCCTCAGAGAATGATCGGGAAGCTGAAGTGCTCCAGGTTTAATCTTGGGGGCTGACGTTTCAAAAAAGGGGAACTGCCCATGGCCACCACAAAAATACGTTTCTGTCTACTTCGGGTGTTGAATATTCCGCATGGCTTCCTTACCAGAAAGTTTGCATGGGAAATATTAACTTCTTTTATAATGATCAATAGATTCAATAGCAGAAATATTGGTTGACGTCGAACCACCATCAAGAGAAAAAACGGGGGATCTGATTTAAAATTTTATTCTATGTCAACTTTTCTACAGTTATTTTAGTTTGAGGTTGGAAAATGGAAAAGTAACAGCGCAGTGGTTGATTTTCATAATAGACAACTGGAATTTGAGTTGTTAATCTGATTTTTGATTTGAAGAATTATTTTATAAATTTTATGACAAGTTCATGATTCAAATTCATTAATTTAGTCTTATTCAGAGTAAGATTCAATTCATTAATATTTTAAATTTTTTCGTTCAAGGCATTAATGTCGAAAGAGATTAATCGAATTGATCACATAACTACTGTTTCACGAATTCGTCTTGGAAATTGTGGAACTATGGGAACCGAGTGCGGCAAAATGAGACGGGCCCACGAATTATTGGATGTATGTAGCGGAGTAAGTAGTTGTGATGGAGAACAGTTCGCTTATTGTGGGAATACCGCACTAAACAGTTGGGGAAGTAATTCCAACCTTCCGCTCACATAGCAAATACCGCGTTGTTCATAGATCAATCCACGTAAACGCTTTCACGCGGCAAACAGCGCTACCAACCCCCTGACGCTGGAGGGGGTTGATGAATGTCAGCAGTTGTCGTACATTAAGACTCCGATGGACAACCTGACCATGTATTCATATTCAGGAGGACGAGAGTCGAATATCCGAAGGGCTCTTAACCCCTAAATTTCAGGGGTGCACCCTACCTCTCTTATTTACAGCTTTGTGCCGTTGAATGGGGTGATCTAATGGTGACGTAGAGGATGCACGTAGGTGTCAGCTTCAAACCTACACCGTGCCAAATCCCTTTGACCGTGGGTTATTGAGCTTTTTTAGATTCAGCTTTGCTCATACCTGCTTCGGAATGTTGAACAACTTTCTGAATTCAAATTATTTATTTGAACTAATACAACTTCTAAACTAATAAATATCTTAATGGAAGTTAGGCCTATTTTTGCTGTAGCCTTCTACATAATCACTGGAAAATTTGATTATGCCCTTAGTACTGATTGTCAGACTCAACAAGCCCGTAACACTATTCTAATAGCCGGACCACGAAGGCTCGCAGCTCTAATTAATAGCCAGTCCACTACAACCCGTGGAATGAACTTCAAAAATTATTAACTTAAAAGAAAAAAAATATTGAATGTATAACAGCAAGATGTAAAGAGAACTTAGGCAAACCAGTGATTGAAGTTTCGGTTAGAAGAAGGCTTGGAAACAGAAGGCAGGTATTGGTAGGTAGTAGCTTGATCAAAATTAATTCTGAGACGAGAGCAAGGATATTTAGGTATGTGGTTTTTCCTACTGCACCTTTCCTGTTGACCCATTCCCCTCTCTGTTCCTTCTTCTCTTTAGGCTCTGATTGTGCTTATTTTGTAAAGCTTTATGACACAAAGTTGAACACGTCGATATACATATAAAATTTTATCTCCATTCCTATCAGTGCTGCAGAGCTTTGGTTCAACACAAAACTGTTTCTTCTAAACAATCGTCGTAGATCTTCTGGTGGAATTTTTCAGCTACCTCAATTCCTTCAATACCTGAAGAAATACCTCAAAAAAACAATTAGAGAGCACTATAAAAAATTCACTTTTTTACCACGTTCATTAAGCATCATAGTGGCCCGCGGTTAGTTTTATTTGATTGAGAAAGTTTATAAAACGGTGCATCGCACTCTTGAATACAACAGCCGGAGAAATTGAACCAAAGGAGAATCGTATTAATATTTCGACAATATGACTGGTTGGAAAACGAAAATACGTTTATAAAACTAGCTTTACAATGGCTAGCTTTACCTAACTAAACAACTCGTAAACGAGTTCCACTATCTGCTTTACAAGCAGATACCATGTTACATGGATATGTCTTTGATTGGGGATTTCATAACGGTTGTCCTCGAGAGTTGTAAACAAATCCTTTAACTTTAAACAAATCCCTTGGCCGCATGGCCGCATCCCGACTAATTCCAAGAAAACAACGATTTACTTATAGAAATGTTGAAAATAACTGTGGAGAGAAGCCACTACAATGAGTTGTTGTTAACAGTCGACTGTTGTCAGTTTCGAGATGCACTGGCCCTAAGATATGGAAGGGACCCATCTGGGCTACCGTCACATTGTGATGGTTGCGAAGAGCAAATGAGTTTGACTCATGCGCTCAATTGCAAAAAAGGGGGCCTTGTCAAGCATGGACATGACAACCACAGGGGTGATTGCGCTAAACTCGCTAGTCTAGCTTGGGGAAGTGTAGGAGTGGAACCAATATTACGGGAAGCAGAAAACGAGAGGCCAGCGCTCATCGCCGATATCGTAGTGGAAGGATTGTGGGAAGGTGGGAGGAAAGCGTTTTTAGATAACCGCATTGTTAATGCCGACGCCCCCTCTTACCTTCACCAAGATTGGGACGCATCTGCAAGGGCACATTCACAACAGAAGCATGCAAAATATGATGTGGCAGCAGAGGACAGAAGAGGATCATTTACTCCATTAATCTGTTCTTGTGATGGTGCCTTACATGTGGAGTACAGTGCTTTTCTTAAGAGACTGGCAGATCGGCTCAGTGAAAAGTGGGCAAAGCCGTACAGCCAAGTGTTGAACTGGGTTAGTGTGAAAATTCAATTTTCTATCATTCGGGCGGTGTCCCTACGCTTACGAGGAAGCCGCAGGAAGTTGCGTCACCTGAATTTGGAGGATGGAGCTGCTGTGCCTGCCATCAGCTAAAGGAAATAGCATGATTTGAATCAACTATCAAAAATTGGAAGAAAAAAAACAAAAATTTAATGTTCACTCAATGAAATCATCAGAAATTTACAAGCGGTTGCAATCATGTTCACAATATCAATAATTGAGAATGATCACCTGTGTGTAAACAATTATTCAAATAACCATGCTCATAACTCAGCTTGTTGGCCACGCACTTCGCAGTAGTTAACATAATATGGTTGGATAAATCGAGAGCTTTCGAACGAATGGTCAACGAATTTTGTGGGATGAAAAACGACGAAGTACCATTTCCCTAGCAACGACTCGGTTGTAAGCGGAAATCATCAGAAAAAAACGTTGCACATTTGCGTGTCGTGTCGGAATTCACAGAATGACCCCCAGCCCTAAAACATTAAACATGTTTAAAAAAAAAAAAAAAAAAAAAAAAAAACATATCAAACTCCCGTTTCTTCCATGATCAATCCAACCTTTCCGAACATTCAAAAAAAAAAAAAAAGAGGATGAAAATGTTTCCTATGGAGTGGAGTAAATGATGCTATTGCTTTACGTTAAGAATATTGTAACCGGCTTATTAAAATTGTTTATAGTCCAATCAACTTAGTTTAGGAATGTAGCCAGGTACGTAGTAAGGTGGGGGAAATCGGTAGCTTGAGATGTGAACATTTATCACACAAATTAAGCGCTTTCCAACGAGTGGCGAACGATTTATGTGCGATGAAAACTGCGGAAGTTCCATTCCCCTCGCAACGGCTGGGTTGTACGTGAAAAACACTGAAATTGTGACACAAATTTTGCATCACGGAAATTTTTGGTTGACCCCCCAGAGCAAAGACATATCCATGTCAATAACTATTCGGCTTTGGATTCGGTTCAGCAAACTCATGAACTTTTTGGTTCGGTAATGAGATCTTCGTCATTAAATATTACTCTTTAAAGATCTAAGCTCGTGCTATAAGGACATAATTTTCTACGGATTCATAACTGTAAATAAAAGATTTTGTTAATGCTGTGCAGATCTTACATTTCTTGCTCCTTGATAAAATAAAGTCCTTTACTTCGCTTTTCTCAAGTTGAATTACTGACCATGACGACGTCGTTCCAAAGCGCGAGACTTAACACTAAATCGAAAATTTTCCGTCAAGCGGACAGAAGCTATTTTTATAAGTGAGACACGGCGGAGAATATTTCCTCGGTGCGTGTCAGCAATGTTTCAACTCAGCCAAGAAGACCGGGGAAAATCTGTTGAAAGAGGGCAACCTCCCCAGCACCTGAGGTCCTCTAATAAATTATTGCTCGAACCCCGGGCTACATTCTTCGCCTCTCATATTCACCCGGCAATCAGTTTCAGTGAATAACAGTCCCAAATCTCCCCCATTCCCTCCTCTACTTCTTTTCTATTCCATTACGTTTTTATATCAGATTCTCCTTCCACGTTCTGAGGAAAAGGTGGCGAGCGCGTTTTTCCTAAGGAAAGAAATCTGGGGCCAATTTTTCACGGAGCCTTTCGGGATCCGTCGTATCAGATCCTAGCGCTGCATTTCACCTACGAGGTTTCCCATTTTGTCTTGTTGAACCGTCAAAGTATAAAAGGGTGGAACACGATAAATCGTTGATAGTTCAAATTTATTTTTCACAGCCAACTGAAGCAATGGTATTACAATAAAATACAATAATAATATCGAACTTTCTTCAGTTATTTTATAATTGTACAATTTACAATCATAGTATGCGTTGCAGATGACACCATGCATTTTTAATAGGTAATTTAATATATATTATTGATTTTTTTCGATTGTCTGTTAGTTGTTATAGTCATCTCATATACACAAAACATTTTCTTGCCGAAAATATTGTCATGTAACAACTCAACGATAGACTGGCAGGTAACTATGACATGTAACTACGACATTATACAGGAAGGCTTGTTCTACCGTTGCTCTGAGATCTGTCCTCCAAATCAACAAAAGGGAAGTGCACAACAAGGAGTTGCTGAGGATTGGGCTAAGGATGGGTAACATAATCTACAGTGAGGCAGTTGAGATGGAGAAGTGTACTGGCGAATACAGAAGACTGGGCAGAATATCTTATTCAGTATAGTCACTGTAGGATTTCACTACAGTTATTACTCTAAACGTTTTGTATTGTAGCTATGTTGCCATGGAAATATTCAATAAAATCCATTCTGGTTTTTGGAATCCGTGTTTACGGAGAGTTTCGTACTTCTCGTATTCGAATTTCACGTAAACACGAAAACGAGCTGTTAGAGAGAGCACGATGAACGCTGACCTTTTTCGCATTGATTTCTCGCAGCGTTTTTGTAAGCCCGAGAGAAAGATGTGACAGTTCCCGTCAGAATCCCAGAGAAAGCGCTGCCGCTGTCGCGTGTTCTTCCTGAACATAGCACATTACGTGCTATTAGTAAGGGAATCTATTCCCGGAACATTGCACATTACGTTCCGGAATTGTACCTTTTACGGTACTGTCACACTCCCTTCGGTGGAGCGAGCGTGGTTAGGATTATGTACAGCTGATGCCTAGTAATCCGATCCACTATTTTTGGGGCGTTAGTGTTTCAGAAGAGACATGGCTCGGGTTTTCAGAAGGAATACCCATTATTACTCCTGTTTGGAATAAACACAAGGTTTCCCCTCTGACCCTTAGTTTAAAGCGCAGAGGCGGGGATGAGGTGGGTCTCATCCCGAACACTCTGATTGGTCCACCCCTTCCCTTAATCCTTTCTAATCGCCACGTCCTAAAACCCTACTACTTACTTCGTCGTCATCCTTCTTCCAAGTCGCTATATGCCAATTACCCCACATTCTAATCTATTTGACCCAAGTATTTCTGCAGTCCCCCAAACCCTCGTGCTACCAAATTCTCTGAGTGCCGTCCGTCTACAACTGTACGTGTGCGGTCTCCACTGGAAGCAGTACCGGATCCCGGATTTTCGGAGCGACTTCCTAATAGGTACCTAACTTCCTACCATTCCTTTTACATGCATGCCAATTTGGGGGGTTTTGGGTTGAATGCCCATATTCTTCTGCTCGCTGTTGCGCTAACTCAGCCCTAGGCGGCAGTGGTCCTTCGTAAAATCCATTCAGGACGTTTCCTGATGGAGGGGCATTAATATCCTTTATTAGTCCCCAACAACTCCCTTGGATACATAAATAATTTCCTTGGTTATTGACTTATAATTTCTCAATTTTTTCCCCTCTAATATTTTCAATTTTCATACCTATGGTATACCAGGCCTTTGCCATTTTTATTATTATATATATATATATTCTTTACACAAGGGCATTGTTCCCAATTATTAATTCAAGGGCATTGTTCCCAATTATTATTTCTAGAGCTTAGTTCCCAATTTAAGTCCCCAACGTGGGCACATATTTTTATATCTATTTTATTTTCCTAAAGGTATAAGTCTCCATAGTTGAGCCACCGTTTATTCCCGATTGTTCCAATCTTTGATTGGGGGTTCATTACCTAATGAATACTTCTTATGAAAATTCATTGACAATCCATCCTGTTTTAACTTCTCTTTACTCGTCCTCAATCGCCAATGCAGCTATTTATTAATGAGCATCAGTTCACAACCATTAAACTATTCCACCTGGTTTACATACTTACTCTTCAATCAAGTATGTCTTTAAGGGGGGGAGTGTGACAGTTCCCGTCAGAATCCCAGAGAAAGCGCTGCCGTCGCTCCGTTGTCACCCAACGGGCGTCGGGCGTCTTTACTCATGTTTTCGAACTACTGCGTTTGGCGATATGGGGGATCCGACAACCGGAAAACCAATCTACTCCGATCATAGCACATTAATGCTATTAGTACGAATGGTATCTCTCACACGGGATACTGTCACTCTCCTCTCTCTCTTTTGAGGATTTAGGGCCTCATTGCACCTCTGTGGGGGCGACCTAAGTCCTTGATAAAGAGAACTCATAGAGTGAAATTAACGTGTGTAGTGAGACACTGCTTAAAACTCGCAGTGGGCAATTTTCAAAATATCACGTGAAATAAGAAACAGCGACCACTTACCTCTAGATCATACAAAAAAGATTCAGCCATGAAGAACACAAATCTTAAAACATAAATATGTAAAATAAATCTTGAAAGCTCATATCTTGAGACGAAAATGCTGAAATCGTCGCGTTTAAACGTCGAAAGCACGAACAACTAACAATATGCCGCTAATGACTCGTCTGGTTGAGGTGCGGAGAAAAAACACAGACAAATACAAAGGTTAAACCAACAAAGAAAGATAGCACGAAAGTGGTAAAAGTCCGGCAATTTTGTCGGGTGTGTCCATACTGACGTATGTATGTGTGAGTGTGTCCATACTAACTGCGTTGTGGTTGCTATGTTAGCAGGGGAGAAAGGTCGTGTTGTCGTCTCGTAATTACGATTCCGAGAAAGCTGAGCACGAGAAAAGCTGACTCTTTCCGTTCCGGAAAGCGTTTCCACGTAACGAAAACCTCATCTCGTTTCGAAGAGGCCATTTTCGTGTACGAGAAAATGAATACGAGAAGTACAAAAACTCTCTTAATTCTAATCTAGATTTAGTGCTGTAGTTATATAGGAAATCTTTCAGTCACGGAAGTGGAACAAGAGGTGATGGTCAAAGTTTTATCGTGCCGAGATTTAAAGCCATAATTGGGGAGTTTCATTTTTGCTTCCGCAGTTCTTCAATTTGTTGGGGTGGAGGGTTCTTATCAATTTATAGTGGCGAATAGGTATATAGTTGATAGTAAATAGATTGATGATAGGTATATAGTTTTTTTTTTTTTTTTTTGTAATATCTGGGTCTGACGGATTAAGTCGTAATTTCAATAAATAGGTTTATGCAAGAAATCGATTTTAAACATAAAATACGATTGACGAACGAAATATAGCATTCATTATCAAATGCATCGTCAGATAGCGTCATTTGTCATATTGACAGCAATAATTTCATGCTGGAGTACATAGTCGTTCCTTTGCCAACAACATTACTGCCATCAGAAAAACGCTGCAAATTATTTCACAAAGGTTTATTATTTTTTCAATTAAGTTTGAACGTAGTTTTAGTTGGCTTGCGTACGTCATAAGGCCCGCAGTCCAGACTCCTCGGCGTGTCCTATTTCGAGTTGCCACTACCTATACTTCTATAATTATATACGCATGTTTATATTTCTCGATTTGAGCTCCTATCTATTCAAATAGTTATTGCCTTACTAATATCGTTATCTAAGTACGTACGTAAAGTCGAGAGGATATGTTATTAAATATGCGTAGGAAAAGCATTGGTATTAACACACAAATATGACCTAGAAAAAACATATATTCATGCCTCGAAGGAACGCTGTACCCACCTCATGGTGCCGCGGTGTATTATATGGGTATAACACGTAAAACTAATAAATATCCATTCTCCTACACCCCTCTGCTACGCCCCTGGTCACTCCAGCCACCACAAGGTGCCGCGGCGCCTCCTCTCACTCCACCCCCCGCTCTGGCCCATGTCCCGTCATCCTTTTTGATTGGAGGAGAATGAACCGTTACTCAAAAAAAACATATATTCCCTCCTGCCACCTTAGCGTGCGTAAAACAGGCGTGCGTCTAAGGTGCCGCGGCGCCTCCACCACTTCCGCCTCGCTCATCTATTCAAATAGTTATTGCCCTGTAATGGTTAATATCGTTATCTAAGTACGCTTGGTCTGTTCTTTCAGTTGGGGTTTTAGTAATTTTGTTTCTCATTCCAGAAGTTTTATGCTTTCCAGCACATTTCACACAAGCAGATTCCTTCCCGCTCACTTACACAATTATGTTGAGAATGGCCTTAATACTATAGATTTTATTTACATCCTCATTTTTGTCGAAGGTTAACCACTGTCATTTTTCCTTTTCTCTTTCCGTGAGGTCTCCCCCATGTTTTATGTAATCCTCTAACCATGACCTTAATAACACGTCCTTGTCAGTCTTAGTCGTGTTGGTAGGGCGTGCTCAACACGCCTCAAAAAAGACACTTTCGCCCGTTTTTGGACCATAGCATCTATGCTAGTAAAGCGATCGAGATGGTTAAACGTTAGGACCAACTAGACCCCAAATGGAGTCTATGTGCGAATTGGTTTTTTAAGTAAATTCTTAGGCCTTTTATGGCCCGGACGGCGGACGGCGGACGGACATTTCAAATAAGGATTCTACGCACCTTGAAACGTAAAGTGACAAAGTTTGAGGGGGGGTTATAAAAATTTTTTGCCACACGATCACATAGACTTATTATTGGAAATAATAAATCAAAATTAGAGGATGAGATTGCCTCTTAACCAGACTCATAAGATAAGAATCGAATAATGTCAATAAAAAAAAATATAGTAGTACTGGTAAAAAATAAATTATGAAAAAATTGAACAAACGAATTAATAAACAATCCACGCACGTCAATAAAGGTCCGTGCCAGCATGCAAAATGATTTGATTGTTATCATTCAGGGTGTCTTTTTTTTTCGAGTAACTAAAATAACCATGAATTCTTTAATCCACACCTTAAATAGTTGGTATATTGTCAGGAAAAAAGCCATATATATGTCACGGATAGAAATTTACTGAAATAGTTTGGCATTCAGTAGGAATTTGTGGAATCAGTTTTTCGAATGACTCAACATCCTGAAAATAACGAGCGTGTAATTATATGCATTAGTTAAAAACTCTTGAAATCCTTTGAAATTTTAGTCTGACCTTTTCTATTACACTTTGAATGAAAAATATCATCAAATCGGTGAACAATGACATCTCAGATACGTGCTTATTGATATGAATACACATTACAGATATTGGAGAGTTCCTAAAGCGATAGGGAGATGGAGATGAGGCGCCTTATGTCCAATTAGACAAATTTATTTCACCTAAACATTAGACGCTTTATCCCGAACCAACCTATCTCATCTCTTCCTCCCTATCGCAGAGTAACCTTACACATCGATAGCAGTGATATTCATTTCCTTTTGATATCCATGATTCATGAAAATTATATTAATTTTCTTGCTCATAAATTTTAAAAATCTGCCATTACGAAACCTTTTCGTGAATAAGAAAAGAACTAGGAAACGTAGAAATGCTGGAAACTGAACACACGGGATAGACGGGAAAATCCCCATGGTGGTTCAGCTTTACTTGAAGATAAGTAGCGTCACTCTAAGATGAAATGCTAATTCGACCCTCTTGACTTTATCAGGTTACCATCCGCTGTGGCTTGTCCCAGATGGTAAAATCCCCAAGCACCTTATCCCAATTGACATCGTTTAGGAACTCTCTATTATCCCTGGTACACAACTGCCTTACGATGTACCCGTATTTGTTACAACCTGGTTTGAACTTAAAACGATTCCAGGATGAACGGGGAAGTAAATTTATCACCCGGAAATATAGCATTCGCACTTCGAATTAAACCTTCCGCGAATTGAATTAAACTTTCCGCGAATTGAATTAGACTTTCCGCAAAATGAATTAAACTTTTCCCAAAATGAATTAAACTTTTCGCAAATAGAATAAAACATTTCGCAAATTGACCTTTGGCGAATCTTTTGTTTTAATCAAGACAGAATGTAAAACTTCAACAAAATGTATGAATTGTAACAAATTATGCAAGTGATTAAACGACCACAAAAAGTGTAGATTTAAACATAATCCAGCACCTCATGAAATTAATCTGAATGTAAATTATTTATTAATTACAAAACTGAGCTCGAAACATACCCATCTATAGTTGACATTTTATATAATTTATAGGCATTAGCAAGAAGACTTCTAAAAGCAAAAGGTAATGGAGAGGTCGTCCAAGAGCAGCAGTTGGGAGCAGCAGAAACATATCCATCACGTATGGAGTAATTTGAGGGGGGATCGGCTCCGGGTGTGGATGGCATACATTCCTCCATTATAAAGGACAATATAGACTGTCTGATAGAGCCGCTACTGCATCTTTTCAACTTCAGTATAAAGAAAGCTGTCGTCCCTAATCAATTTAAACTCTCAAAAATAATCCCATTGTATAAAGGAGGAGTTAAGTTGGAGGTTGGTAACTATAGGCCCATATCAATGCTATCAGCACTTTCAAAAATCCTAGAAAAATGGATAAAATTAAATTTATCTTTATATCTGAAGGACAATAAATTATTAAGTAATGCTCAATATGGTTTTCGTAAGGTAAGGGGAGTTGACGACGCACTTTTTGAACTGGTAGATCAGCTTCATAATATTAAAAATACAGGTTCAATAGCAGCACTCTTTATGCTGGATCAAGCTAAAGCCTTTGATTCCGTTGATAGAAATTTACTTATAGAAATTTTGGAAACATATGGGATAAGGGACGGAGCTCTTGTCTGGTTTAGGAGTTACCTTATGGATCGGACGCATGTAGTAGCGATTGATGATTGTATTAGTAATGTTGCTACCAATGAATACGGGGTAGTTCAGGGGGGAACTCTTGGACCGATTTTATTCTTGATTTATATTAATTCTTTACCCTGCATTACCGGTCTATGTAAATTTTTCCTATTTGCGGATGACACGGCCCTTCTAGTAATTGGAAAGGATTGGGAAGAAGTGCTTCTTAAAGCGGATGCTAGCCTTTCGAGTTTGGCGGGTTGGATGCTAAACAATCTGCTCACATTAAATGTCAAAAAAACAAAATACTTATTAATTGGAAATGCAGATGATATGACGCAATCACAGCTAGATCACAGATTCCGAATCCATACCTGCTCAGGAGGGTGCTCCTGCATTCCTATTGAAAGAGTTCATGAGCATAAGTACCTGGGGGTCATCATTGACGATAAACTTTCATGGAAGGGCCACGTATCGTAGTTAGTGGAAAAATTAAAGAAATTCATACATATATTTTACAATCCACGTTCGATGTTATCCCCCACAAACATAAAAATGGTATATGTAAGTCTAGTGCAATCCATAATTCAACACGGAATTATCGTATGGGGTGGCCACATATCAATCATCATTGAAACTTCTGGCTACATTACAGAAATGTATATTGAAGGTATGCTTAAAAAAGCCCAAAACATTCAGTTCGGTGGAAGTATTTAATTTAAGCAAAAACTTCTCAATTAGGCAATTCCAAAAACCTGTTACTATATTATTATAAACATCCTGAAATAATTTCTGCTGAAACAGGACACCCTTACCCAACAAGATTTCGCTTGGATGGTAATGTTACAAACCCTCGTACAAAAACAACTCTGTTTACAAAAAAATCCTCGCTATTTAATACATGTAGTGCACAAATCTTTACCTAGAGTTCTGAAATCACCTTTCAATAGTAACCGAGATGGATACAAAAAGCTTGTATGTATACTCTTGGTTGATTTCAGTTGGTTACATCCCCTTAGAAAATATTATGGCTAGTACCTATGTAACAAAATAACCTGGTTCCACGTTGCATTCCAATAATGTACCTACTTTAGTTTTTATAGAAATATTTTCTTCTTTTTTTCTTTTTCTTTTTCCTGTATTTTGAGGAATCGCCCTTTGTTGTACTTCTTTTGAGCTGAGTTCCGACTCTTGTCGGCAGCACGGGCTAGCCCATCGCCGACAGTAAGTTGACAACACTAATATAAATAATGGTGTGTTTAATTTCCTATTATTATGAAGTGTATTATTTTCATTTTATTTCTGTGATGTCAATAAATCATTTATCTATCTATCTACGTAATTTACACAAGTGCTGAGCCGTCATATGAGGATAACTTTGGTACCTAGCCCCGGGGAGGGATCAGTGTTCCTTTCTTGATGTTTTTTCTTTTTTCTTTTAAATGTAAGCCGCGTCTCAACCGGAAGGGTTTCTTAATGTTATTGATATTTTCACGCATGTAGGTTTAATTCAATTTGCGGAAAGTTTAATTCAATTCGCGAAAAGTTTAATTCATTTTGCGGAAAGTCTAATTCAATTCGCGGAAAGTTTAATCCAATTCGCGAAAAGTTTAATTCAAAGGGCGAATGCTATATACAAGAGTGGACTGGAATTTTAGTCTGACCTTTTGTATTACACGTTTATTAAAAAATATAAAAACGGTGAAGAATGAAATCTCAGATACGTGCTTATTGATATGAGTACACATTATAGAAGTTATCCCTGGTACCTACACAACTGTCTTACGATATTTCGTATTTGTTACGATCCTGGTTTGAACTTTGAACGATTCCAGGATGAGCCGAGAAGTAAATTTCTCTCGCGGAAATATAACATTTTTCAGTCAAATGAAACCTTTTTTCTATCAAACGAAACTTCGTACCGACCAAATGAAATCTTGTTCCAATCAAATGAAACCTCTTTTCAGCCAAATGAAACCTTTTTTCAAACAAATGAAACTCATCGGTCCACCATATTGCTGATCACTATGACATCTAGTTAAAGTAAAGGTTTCATTTGATTGAAATAAGGTTTCATTTGGTCAGTAGGAAGTTTCATTTGATATAAAAAAGTTTAATTTGACTGAAAAATACTACAATTATATATGTTTGAAAAAGTTCATTTGTGAAAAGAGGTTTCATTTGATTGGTACATGGTTTCATTTGGTAGGTACGAGGTTTCATTTGATTGGAACAAGGTTTCATTTGGTCGGTACGAAGTTTCATTTGATAGAAAACAGGTTTCATTTGTCTGAAAAATGCGTTATACAAGAGTGGACTGCCGTCATTATTCCCCTTGAAAAAACCCAGACACAAGCCGTCTCTTTTTGGAAAAGACGCCGGTCGGATCTAACTTACCTCTCGGAGCTAATAAAGAACTTTTTTTTTGTTCTTTTCCTTTACCCTCGTCCTGTTCCTTTCTTTCTTATCTGTTAGCCCTCTCCCTTCGAGAGCAAATTAGTTGAAAAGGGAGGGATAGGTACCCTCAGTAATCTACACCCTTTCCCGGATCTCATTTCTTTTGGCAACAGAGCACAGGGCGGGAGTTTATTGGGGCAAGTCTCACCTGATACTTAATCTATCAACAACTTATTCCGTGTTGAGGTTCATTTTATAACGTTAACCATAAATTTAAATCACACACTTGCTCGAAGAGAGCGAGTTTAGCACAAGTTTTTCGATACTGCGTACCGTGAAAATGGGATAGCACTTGAGATGAGTTCAGCTATGAAGGTACACAGAGGATTAAGAATATTTGCACACATGAGGAACGTAAATTGCACAATGATCTAGCCACCTTGCATAATACTATCACACACCAGTAGGATTCTTCTGCTAACTGCTGCTTTGGTGTGTTACCTGGTATTAACTGTATAGTATTAACGTGTGTTAACTGTTATAACTGGTCTTTTTTTTTTTTTTTTTTTTTTTGTAGTTTTTCAAACATTTCGTAAGTCGTCAGAGTCGTTAGATATTGAACGATGACACAACTATGACACTCAATGATAAATACCTACCCCCCAGGAAAAAAGTAAATGACAGTGTGATAATTAAACACATCCATCATGTCAATATGTTTCATCTCATTAATTGCCCGCGTTTTCGCAGTTTGTAAAATTCAAGCGATGGACCATTTCCATGAATTATCACCTAGACTTATTAGCTGTAGTATTTATTTGAATAATAACCACCTTGCACCTAAAGACAAAAGTATGATGAACGTAGAATACGTTTTTATGTTTTCTAAGTATTAATTTGCAAATTTCACCTCCGTAGGATGAAGAGCGAAGAAATTAGCTCCGGATCTTACTCAACTGATCTAGGAGGCTATAGACCTTATGACTCCGTTCTAGATGTTTCAAAAGGCTTCGAAATATTAGCTTCATAGGTTTAATAGAAAAGAGATTATCTCCAAAGCTCACTCAGTCGATCTAGGGAATTTCAGCTTCATAGGTTGGATAGCAATACAATTAACTCAAAATATTACTCAGCTAATCGGGGGGTTGGAGGGGGGGGGGGGGGGGGGGGGGTTCTCTGATTCGTAGGTTTTCTAAAATTCTATTCATTCACGGGAGCATGAACTTTATTTTAATACATAACAACTGTGTGTAGATCGATGAACTTTCAACAATGTAACAAATGAATTTGTGGTTCTATGTGAAGGCAAAAGGGGTCTCCCAAGCGGGGTCAAGGGGTAGAGTATTGCCGATTCCTTGCTGCATAAATCCATTTCTTAAGTTTTGACAATGACGTTTTTTTATAATACATAATTTTGATCGCCTAAAATATTTCGCCGTGGGGCGGATCATCAAGCTGAGAATTCGTAACTGCGTAGCACAATTCAGTAGTAGAGGTAAACCGCAAAACATTCAATCACTTCCGACTTCTCGTCGCTGAATTCTTGTGATAAACTAAGTGATTGCATCTTTCTCCCTTACAATTTGGCTAGGTAGAACCGGCACCCTCCAATTATCACCCAAGGCCGTCAAGTGAATGGTAAACAACTTCAGTTATTAGGGTACCTAATATCAGGTAAATTGTGAAAGGGAATTAAAACGGAAATGATACAGATGGCAAGGTTCATCATTTCGAGCAGATTCGGATTGATTATCACTTCACACAGGCCCATGCGGTATCGTACACTCCAGAACCTAGAAAACCACTCGCCTTGTCATATTGAAATCTTTTCTTGAACGTCAAAAGCCTCAAAATATATTGCTCTCATTCATATTTGATTATGCATCGACAAACCAGTTTTTCTCCCAATCGTAGTCCACCTCCCCAATAGCTTTCATGACTCTAATTCGGATATCGTTGGTATTAATAGAGCTTATAATCTTGAAACTTCTCCTTTCGTTGTACAATAAAATAAATTTGAAGCTATGTTTAACGATATTATACCCCAGCTGTTGTTTGACTCTGAGTCGATCATTTCTGAAGTTCCGTAACTGCGAAAGCCGGAGTAGGCAGCTAAATGCATGACTGAGTCTCCATCCACATGGAAATGTTTCCCTGCTTTTCCAACGTTTCATTCCCCTTCTATCTCACTCCCTTCGCCGTTGGAAATGAATTGTTGAACCTCGCTCAATTATTCTATCTCCTCGGGAGAAATCTTGCTTCCCGTTTCGACTCCTGAAAATTATATTCCGGAGATCGCTGACAGATACTCAAGCTTTATGCCGCCGTGTGTCTTGACATTATGAGATACAACGCTGATCCGTTTATTCGAATTGTAAACGCGGGTTGGAAGATATTTCTGAGCAAAGTGGAACAATAAGCCTCATATCCTGAACACGGTTCAGTCGCAACACCACTTCAATTATACGGATAAAATAATAATGATGAGTAATTGTTGAATGATAATGACGATTTAATGGTAATACGAACTGGGATATACTGTGACGGGTCGTGCACAGAAAATTTTATTGAGCATTTTCGTAGAGCATCGTGATGTCATTGGACTCCTAGGTAGTCATTTACCTTGATTTAGTACTCAGCAAGCTTAGAGTACATTACGCAATTAAGTACGTTAGAGAATGAATATATTTATTTCTACATTTAGTTTTGCAAGACGTGGAAATAGAAGTTTGGTGTCGGTAATGAACCTATATCGTGGCCGAGTGGATGTAAGAAAGATGTTCCTACATACATATACCTTTAATTTCTTGGGTTGTTTGACACCGTACGTAATGAGATCTTTATTTATTGATTCTTACCATTTGTAAATTCCAGAATCATCATCACACAAAATCGCCACTGAAGCAACAGGCTCCTGAACATGCACAAACTGTGGATTATCAAAAACTTAAAGTAGAGGTACTACAGACCTACAATAATCAGTTGAATGATATGCATTGATTAATTTTTTTCTTTCTCAATATACGACTCAATACCAATGGACTGAATGCAATAAATTCATAATATTAGGATTATAATAAAAATATGTTAGGACGTAGCATTAAACAGTATTCCCAAGTTATGTGGGGTCGAATTAAATTCCTAGTTCGATGCATTCCTATTAGTAGTGTTTGACATTGAGTAACGAGCATTTGCACGCTCTTTTTTTCTGCAACTAAAGTGATTGTTGAAGTTGAAAATTTGGTAGGTATACTTATATTAACATTTAATACAATAAATATTTTCAAGAAGTCACTACGCAGAATATGGATAAATATGCATCTTTCGCTCGAATATATGAAGTATACAATTTGAGACAGAGCACCAACTGAAGTCATTTCAAACAATGATGGAATCCAGATGCCTCAGATGAAGCGATGAAAATATGCTAGGGATGGTAAGAAAGAATCGATTCCTTAAAGAATCGATTATTTATAAAAAAGTATAGATACTTTTGGATTATTTTTATTTTTTCAAGTATCGGAGAATCGATTCAAAATTTCGAGAATCGGAGGCCGATTCTTTTCAACAGCTGGATGAACAGACAATGTTTTTGAAATATAGTTAGGTACTATTGTTTCATAAGCTTTGATTCTTGATATACATATCGTTACATTTCCCCATCTATGAACAAATGATATTGCTGGATGAAGTCGGTAAAAAGAGCTCAAGGTGATAGAAAGTTCATGAAATATTGCATATTTACTGGTAGTTAATGTACCTTCTACGTTATTGAAATTTAAGTACCTAATATGAACACGTACTACCTCTGTATTATGAACAACTTAGTTAGGTACCTACCTATTTCATGTTTGAAAGATTTATCAATGAAGGTTGTGAAAAATTTGTGTCAATTTTTCCATAGGAATTAGTTGGTTAAAAGTTGATTTTAATTTTAGTTCTTCATCCACTAAAAAGTATCGATTCTTCAAAGAATCGATACTTTCTTAAAGAATTGATACGATTATTTTTTATTCATTTCAAAAGAATCAATACGATTTAAATCGATTCATTTTGAAGAAAGTGACATCCCTAGAATATGCAATTGCATAAAAATCCGGTCTCTAGTGATAACCAAGTGAACATCAAGCACGTTCTTGAAGTGACATTTCAAGCTTCTGCAACATTAGACTAGAGAGAAATGGAATTTGGCTCGATCGAAATTAGCCATTGGAATTGCAGCCCTCCCATGCAGTACGCCCTGCTCATAGCAATGGGATTATTCACCCAGATTTGAATGATGATCATGAAGGAAGTTTCAACGTTTGCTAGTATATGGATGCCATCCATCACAACCTCCTCCATCTATTGTGGCCGTTGCTTCGCAGGTATTTGGGCGCCTAATGACGCTCTCAAGATGCATACCTGGAGCCGATAATAAGCCCATCAACGCATCGTCGTCGGGGGAAACCATCCCGCACTAAATACCTGTTATATTAGGCGGTTATTGAGTGAATTACGGTTGCTGAGCGAATGGATTGATCATCTAGTTATGAACAGTTTACCAGGCAGTAGTTCATCTCAGGAATGTCACCTACTTGCCGTTGTGTGAACCAAAATATTTATTTATCTAATGTATTTGAAAATGCATGTTCCTTTCATTTGAGTATGCAATGTATTCAATAAAGAGTATTTAAAAATGCTTAATTGAAACAGTTGTAGTGTAAACATCATTAACGTAGTGTTTTCAATACCCAGTTGAATCAACAACAGAGTAAAAAATTTAGAATTTGATCGTGGTGTCCATGATTTACTCACAATTAATGATAATCTATTCAGTATTACAGTATTAGTGGGAATTTCAAATATTTTATGATTTTCGCAAGAACGGTGAAACTGATAGGGGACCGTCTACCCCCTAGCCCGCACATTCCCTGAAAATTTCATCCAAATCGGATGAAAACTGTTGAAAATGAGCTTGTTACAAGGATTTGCAGACATACGACTGACAGACACACACACACACACACACAAACCAGACAGACACGGAACCAAAGTTGTTCAGAATGGTCTTAAACGTAAAATGCGAGTAACAATTTTGATTTTGGAGACCAAAAATTTTTTTCTCCCGAAAGTGAAAACAATACTTCCACTACCTTTAGGTAGGCTCGGAAGCAATATAAAATGAATACGTGGGTAAAGTCATTGGGCAACTCAATACCCAAATTGTTTTTGGCGACTTCAAATTAACGCCACCCGTCACCATAGTCTAGAGGGAACAAATGAAGATGCTAACCCTAATGGAACCGGGAAAACGGTTGCCTTAAATTTTGATGTCACGTTAACGGTGGTTGGGCAACACGATATTTTTCCCCCAGCTGTCTTGTTGTCTACTGGTTGACTAATCAACTTCTTTATTTTGATATGAAACGCCGATTTTCAATCCTGAATTCGAATTTTATTAAGTTTCAGTACAAATACGGGCGAATTTCGCATGGATTCAACGCAAAGATAGCAACCCTCAATGTGGAACACCGCGGTTTAGTTGCACTTATAGGTCATTAGTCGTTACGAACTATTATTGGATTTTCCGTCGGGTAAATTATCAACAAGTATGAAAAAGTATTTATCTCTATGTTAATGAACCAGGATTTAACCTGACATAATCATCAGTGGAGGCAGCACTTCACACAATGTTCACGAGAAAATAGCTGAGAGATCAGGCAAACTAAGAACAATACTGCGAAGAAGTAGTGTCTTAAAACTCAGTTTTCTCATTTAAAATATGTGAAATAATAATAGAAACATTGCTCTAATCGACCAAATAGAGCCTGTGCGCAAAAGAACGGATTTTTTCGATCGAGTAGAAGGCTAGTAAAGCTAGACAGCGGAGGCGGACTTCAGATGGCACTTTCGGTTTCTGCGCGACTTGAAACGTAAAGTGTTAAAGCAAAGGATTATCCGTTAATAATCTGGCTTTCAACTCACCTGGGTTATCTTGGGGAATAGCTGGTATAACCGTGCGTGAACAATGTACGCGTTAATGTAATACTAGTGAAATAATAATACTGTACACAAATGATGAGTTGAACTATATTCACAGAGAAGTTGAATAGGAGCTTGTAAAGCAATAAGCAAGAACGAATAGCACGGCAGTCTTTACGGACGTCAGAGCAGAAGTGAAGTTCAATATACACCCGGTTCCGCTAGGTGCAGTGGCGGCGGATAAACAAAGGAGCATCAACAAACATGGATCCACATGGATCCATATGTACATAAGAGATAGTATGGAGCAGTGTGAACATACATCAATTACCTATTCCCGTGAGATGGGGGCGTGGTCTTTAGGTAAAGAAACAGAGAGCCAACAACATTTCGTCACTCCCTCCTCTTTACCTAAAGAGTTAAACACACAAATCACCCTTGACCAATTCCATGTCGAGAGGAAAGAATTTGTGATCACATAATATACGAATAATCAGCTCATACACCATTACGTGGATTCAGGGAGCCTCAATTTTTATAGGTATAGATGTATACATACTTAATCAAGTCAAGTTAATTTAGACCACTATCGAGTCATAGTGATTAGATAGGAAGTGTTCTTAGGTCTTACTTGGAATGTGCTCACTTTCCGAGGTTGTTCAAAAGAATTCTAAATTTTGTTATTGTTCCTCTTGATCCTTTTGAGGAGGTCTTTGTGTTGTCTTGAAGTCGACGAAGATGCTTCGTCCGAGTCAGTAGAGCACAGCAGGCAGTCCACTGCGGTTCCCCAAGTCAGACGAAGCGTAGTCAGGCGTTACTTGAAGATCTTGACGATCCAGATTTAGTGCCATGGTTCCCGAACTCCTGTGGGAAATCATCATACGCAAGAATCAGGTTTAAATAACATTAGATCACGTAAATGAGTAAACCTGTCCAGCGGCCACGCCTTAGTTAAACAATCAGCTTGCTGTTCCGAACCAGGTACCCATTTAAGTGTAATTTCATTAGCTTTATACAAGTCATGTACAAAGTGAAGGCAAAGCCTTACAACATGTTTCAAAGTCTTACTATCTAATGTCATAGCAACCGCAATAGCCGGTGAACAGTCACAGTTTAGGGTTGGTGTCATGTCAGAATTTATCAGAAATTTGCATAAACTACGTAAACTAATGATTTCCTTGCATGCATCTGACATGGCTATGTATTCTGCTTCACATGTGGACAGGGCAACATGACTTTGTTTTTTAGCTTTCCATGTCACCAAGTCATTAAACACATATATACAAAACCCCGTTGTTGAACGACTATTAAGAGCGCTAGTACCCAAGGACGCATCCGAAAAGGCCGTTAAGGTATCTGTTTCTCCAGAATATAAAATGCCATAGTTACTAGTTTGTTTAAGATAGCTAAGAACACAAAGTGCGTTTAGCCAATCTTGCATAGTGTACGAAGCCTGTTTCCTACTCAGAAAATTCACAGAAAAGGAGATGTCTGGTCTAGAGCAATTTTGTAAATATAAAAGAGATCCTATTACTTCCCGAAACGGCACCCTAGGACACAACTCATCCTTTTCAGCTTCTTTCAATTGACTGCCTAATGTACAAATCGAAGGTTGCATAGGTATCCTTACAGCTTTAAAATTGGGTGGTAAATATTTCTCCACCAGATTCAGTATCGCAGTTCGCTGATGAATGAAAAGTGTCCTAGTCGCGTAATTACGTTCAATTTCAATGCCAAGAAATTTTTTTGGGGTACCTAAATTTTTTATTTTAACATTCTGACCGATTTGACTAATAATTTCTAATGCTCTATTCTTGTCATTCGATGCTAGAAGACAATCATCCACATATAAGATAATCATAACAAATTTATCACCCTCACAAAGTTTGTATATACAACTCTGAAACGGGTATGCTACGAACCCTAAACTGTGGAGCAACTTGCTGAATTTCTGATACCAGAGATTGGGCGAAACTTTTAATCCATATAAAGATTTTTTCAGTAAACACACATGGGTGTTCAAGCCTGATTCTTCGTATTCTGAAAATTTGGCGATTCCTTCAGGCACATGCATGTATACTGGTTTTTCCAGTTCACCATGTAAGAAGGCAGTAGCTACATCAAGTTGCAATAAATGAAGATTCATTTTATTAGAAATTGAAAGGAATAATCTAACATCGCTTAACCGAGCTACTGGTGCAAAAATCTCTGAGATCGAATAATCGTTGGTGTCAGCGAAACCTTTAATTACGAGTCTACTCTTATATCTAAATGAGCCATCTGGTTCTGTTTTTCTCTTGTGAATCCAGCGTGAGTTTATGATTTTCGTATTTGGAGGAACATCGGTTTTATGAAATAATACCCAAGTGCCCATCTCCTCCAATGACATAATCTCATCTTTGATAGATTCCTCCCACATATCTTTGTCAGGTGCAGACATGGCTTCTCTGAAGGAGTTGGGTTCTCTATATGTTTCATTGTTTTTAAGTGCCACTGTTTTACAAGATTCGGTGCGTGTTGGGTCTTTCGGATCGATACTGTCACCTAGGTCTAGATATGTGTTTGTCTGTTTAGGGTAGTCCGTGATCCTGTCCCCATATACAATGTTTTCAATACATCTTGCATCACACGAATTAATTAACGTTTTATGCTGTTCTGAGAAGATCACATATCCTGTTTCATTACATTCTAAAAGGAATCCTTTTTTAGCATTTGGTGCAAATTTAGACTTTTTGCCTGTATCTACATAGTGTACTAGACACCCAAATCTTTTAAGAAATTTCAAATTTGGAGAATATCCCATCACTATTTCAAAGGGGCTTATGAATTTGTTGGATGAATGAGGCATTCTGTTGTATACATACACAACATAATTCAGGGCGTGCCCCCAGAAAGAATGTGGCATTTTTGCCGATTTCAAACTGACTCGAATTTTGTGTTTTAGATATTGATTCATTTTTTCAGCACAGCCATTTTGCTGTGGTGTATGAGGTTGACTTGGCTCCCAGACAATGTCCCGTTCAGACAGTAATTTTTTCATGTCTGCTGTTTGATATTCCAGGCCATGATCCGAGCGAATTTTACACACAGAGCTCGTTTCAGGTATCATGGACCTAATCTCATTGAGACACAGTCTGAGGGCCAAGTGAACCTCAGTTTTGTTTTTTATCATGTACGCAAAAGTGAACCTAGAATAATCACAAATGAAAATAATTATATATGAGTCTCCTGTTCTAAAATTGATTGGTGATATTGGTCCCATTAGATCTGAGTGTAGAATTGCAAATGGTGTGTCGATTCTGTGCCTAACTAAATTATGTGATTTTCTCAGTGTGTTTGCTTCATGGCAATCCTCACAATTTTGAATATTGTCCGTAAGTTTAAGTTCAGGAAGATATCTCTTAGCAGCTCCCAAATATCTTTTCGAAGCATGATTTAATCTTAGGTGCCACAAAATATCTCTCTGATAGTCTAAATTACATGATATACTCGATATATCTTGTCTAGTGTTACTAACGGACTGTAGATAACTGTTGTCAGGCTGTTCTAAAGTGTCTTCATGGTTGTCATTTTCTGTGGTATTCAAATTGTCGTCTGTCTGTTCTGTGGTGACAGTAGGGCTTGTCCTTACTTGTGTTTCTTGTGGTCTATCGTTCTGATTGTCTCTTGAACATTGACCCATGCTACACTTCTGATCGCCAATTCTCCCTCCCAACCTAATGCGAGTCTGTATTCTTTCGGATTTTCTCCCTCCCACCTGATTCACACTTAAGTGGGGTCTCTTTGTTGCAGAGGAGTCATGTGGTTGATTTACAGAAGTGGAGGCAACACACGATAATTCATAATTACGTTTGATAGGTAGATCTTTAAAAGTCTTTTCACTGCAGGAAGGTACTAAATCAAAGTTGATCCACCACAAGTTATATTTGAAAAAGCCTTGTTTGATAACTTTACCTGTTGACCTCTGTATGAAGTCTACCCTATTCTGTGAGAAGGTAACATCTATACCGGATTGGACAGCTTTACGAACAGAAAACAAATTTGACGAAAGTCCAGGTGTGTACAGAACATTCGACAGTTTTGAAATCTGACCGTTATTACTGAACAAGACATCACCAGAAAAATTTGCAGACAGATCTGCCTTATCGTCATTATTAGCACATTTAAAAATACGACTCATTGACAAACGTTTCACATTAATTAAATACTCTAGAGATGTGGTCAGATGTTCTGTACACCCTGTATCAACTATAGCTGTGAAACAATTCTTACCTTCGGTGAGGGCGAAGGAGGTGTCAGAGACTTGCCTGTCGCTGACAAAGTTTGCCGAGGCGTAGAAATTTTCCTCCTCCCCACCCATAGCAACCCACACCTCATCGGAGTCACCCACGTCACGGGGACCAAGTATAGCAAAGACCGAGTCGGGATGGTGTCTAAATTGGTCCTCCAACAGTTTGGCATGGCTTAGGGGAATTTTGAGAGTTCTGGGTGAGTTAGGTTGGGTGTCCCGTTTATAATTTGCTGATGACGTGGGTTTATGTTTTTTTTTACAACATTGGGCTTTATTTGGTTGATAGGCTTTGTTCTGATTGGGAGAGGACAGTCTTGTATTGTGTGTTTGTCAGTTTGGCCACAATTGAAGCACAATTTGTGTGCTTTGAAACAGGTCTTATTTGTGTGCCCGAGAGTTTTGCAATATACACAAAACAGACGTTTCTTCACTGAATTTAATTCTGTCGGAGGTTTGCGGACAGGCTCGAACTTGTTCTTACCAGGAATGCTCCCACCTTTCCCTCCCCTCCCTCCCTTCCTCTCACTCCTACCCCTCGTCGATGCCACCCTGGATCTAAACATGCTGAAGGATGTTCCACCCGTGTGTGAGACCTGCTCTTCACGCAATTGCTCTTCGAGGAGCATATCGCGGAGTTCACTCAGACTGAACTTAAAGCTGTTGAGCTCAGCTTTTGCGTACGTGAGTGTCTCCGATATAGCTCCTTCGAAGATATGTTTCACATATTCAGGGTTCAACATGCTAGAGTTAATGGCATAAAGTTTCTTGTGAAGATCGTCGAACCTGCCCAAAAATTCGACGACTCTCTCAGACTTGGGATCAAACCGTATGGAGTTGAAGGTCGCGACCAACCTTCTGAGTTGAAAAGTGGAGGAGGGGTCACACGTACTTTGGAGTTTGGCGAGCATCTCCATTGGAGATAAGCCATGGACTAAATCTTGATAATACGGGGAAAGGGACTCAAATATAAAGTACTTCACCTTCCTCTCAGCTATTTCCAGCTCGGCAGGTAGGAAGCACTTAGGAGCTTGTTCTGAGGATTTTATTGTAAAGAGACATTCCTGTGTCTCAACCTGTCCTTCTATGCTCCTCTTCCAATACTTAAACTGCTCAGCCGAGTCAAGCTTCTGGTCTAGGGGACGTAGGCGAACCGAGTCTATCCGTCTAACCCGGTACGACTCACCCTTACCAACGGCTCCCTGACCTTCGATGGCAGATATATCATGCCTTGACTCGGCGTGACCAACTGAGGTATTAGAAGAGGATGGTCTAATTGGAACAGAAGCGGGGGCAAATTCGTCAGTTTCCATTCTTTGTTCACAATTTTCAGAGTGTTCAGGTATTTTAGTTTCTACGATTGGTTCAAGTGGGACTTTATGTGGGACTTTCAAGTCTGTTTGAGGGACGCCATTTGGAGGTGCTTGGTTGGAAGCTACTTGTCGGGAAATTTGATTGAATCTTTCTTCCATGGCATCAAATCTAGAGTTAAGTAATTGAAAACTCACCTCAATATGCTGTTTAAAATCATCTAAGACAGACTTTCTAACAAAATCCTGATCCCTGTCATTAGTCAAGAGTCTGTTTTCATGGTCAGTTTCGACCCACATGTTTTTGGCCAGGCTTCCAGTCAAAGAAATATCGGAATCTGATTGACTCATATTTGATTCAGTGTGAGTGCGATCTGAAAGTATACACAGGAAAGTTAGTTGAATCAAAACATTGGTTTCCTAACACATTGTTAATACTTAAACGTACATAAATAAGCCCTAACTTTCACAGACTGTGCGCCTAAGGAAACCAGTATTGTTTCACTAACAACTCTAATAATTAGAAGTGAGTTGGTCTATGTACCTAGAGAGACAGCTAAAAATATATACACATATAGACTATCCAGGTTAAGAAAGATACCTGAACCTCCTGAACATATGGGGTTCTCAACATTTGGTATAGGCGTCTCATCCCTTATTTTTCATGGCTCTCTAGGACTTCACTTGTCACCTCTGTTCGTCGTGTCTCCATATTTCAAAATCTCTTTAAGCTTCTTCCAGTATTTTTATTTTATTTATTTTTCTTTTAAATTGTGTGTGTCACCCCATATGTTTTAGCTATGCTAAGAAGGTTACACAAACAAAAAGGGTTATACAAGAAAATATGTATGTTTTCATTATTGTCTCCCAAAAAAAAAAAGAACAACAGTGAGGAAAGCTGTCTGAATTAATATACAGACACAATGCAAATAGCGTGCACCGCTACTTTTGTTAACTAACACGTACTCTCGACGTGTCCCCAGATGTTATACAGAACGATCCTGATTGTGTTGACACTGGCAGATACCCTTATGGACAGTCACAAGTGAAGGTCTACAACAGAACAATGTTTACTGATAATCATGCATGTATTGTGCATGTACTATTGTTGCATGAATTCTTACATACGACCAGTCACTTGTCATGCCCATAGATCTTGTAACCTAAATTAGTTAATGTGAACAAATCTAACTGGGGACCTAATCCATTTTGACATTACATAAATCGCAAGAGTCTGTATTGTTATGCTAAAAATTGATTATGCACCAAAGACAAACAAACTTGTATACAGGGATCCAGAACCCAGGGGACGATCATCAATGACACCTGGAGCCCTAGAGGCCGGACCGCCAGAGATAAAAAAATTCCCCTGAATCCTGACCCCCTTTCAAGCTGCGCGATCTCAGTTATTTCACTAATTCAAAGTTCTGATTCTAGCGCTAAGCATATTTCCCGTTGGTCTAAACTTGATACACTAGAGTAAGCCTAGGTGTCCAGGGACGGTTGATCGACCCTCCACGAGCTATGAGGTCCTAGAGACTTATTCTCAGAGAAAGTCGACTTCACCACCCCCTTAACCTCATACAAAGGATGACGGGGCCAGTATCCACTTATTTTAATAAGGCAACGTAAGATAATGTTCATAATGATCTTATAAATATTTTGGTATCTCAAATCTCAATGAACCACTACGAAAGTGGCCCGTGAGGTCAACACAATCAGTCCCACGGATATAGGTTAAATGCAGTTCAAATTCTGTGCCTACGGAATGGCGATACGTTTCTGAGTGACTACAGCTCTCTCTTTTCAGCCGCTTAACTTTGCGCCTTACACGCCTCTCAAACTCTATAATATAAATATTATTAATACATATGAGGCAGTAGGCTTTAACCTCGGGGAATCGAGGCCCTTTGCAAATATTCCCAGTTAGACACGGCCCTTGTGAGAACCTGACTAACCGGTTCAATAATGGTCCCTCAGGTCTCTGGGTACCCTATGCGCTAAATTACTTTACAAGAGTGCACCTACCGACGACTAAACTTGCGATAGTTCTTGGGGTGCACGCCAGTAGTCGGTATTTAATTTAACTCGGGCAGATTTTTCTCTCAAATCTTCGCGTGTCAGGCGCATCAGATATCTGCGGGGCTCAGATATCTGACACTTCGTATCTTATAACGCTGAGGACAAAGTAGCTAGTCAGTGCTATTCAATAAGCACTATGGCTTAATCGAGATGGTATGTACAGTTGGCCGATATTCTAAGTTACACACCAGAGCATTAGTCACTAATTATAAAACAACAGATTTATATGAACGAACTTCCCTGGATGGACAATAAATCTAACCGACGATGATCTACGTTGAGAAGAGAATAAGACTTAGACCGGATCAGGAAGAAATTTAATTTCGAAGCTTCAATGTGAAATTGAAGAGACGCTCTCCGACGCCATCTTTAAAGAATTCCTAACCTGGGGCAAAACGACGCCTACCAGAAACGTATCTCTTATAAAACATGTCATGTTTATTCCGTGCAACACAAAACCTATAAATCGATCGTAATACTTCAGGCGGTAGTCTTGGGGCACATTAGTTTAGTAGCAAACAAGTCTAATATAAAAAGGGACAACAACGATATCGTGTTAAAGCAAAGGATTATCCGTTAATAATCTGGCTTTCAACTCACCTGGGTTATCTTGGGGAATAGCTGGTATAACCGTGCGTGAACAATGTACGCGTTAATGTAATACTAGTGAAATAATAATACTGTACACAAATGATGAGTTGAACTATATTCACAGAGAAGTTGAATAGGAGCTTGTAAAGCAATAAGCAAGAACGAATAGCACGGCAGTCTTTACGGACGTCAGAGCAGAAGTGAAGTACAATATACACCCGGTTCCGCTAGGTGCAGTGGCGGCGGATAAACAAAGGAGCATCAACAAACATGGATCCACATGGATCCATATGTACATAAGAGATAGTATGGAGCAGTGTGAACATACATCAATTACCTATTCCCGTGAGATGGGGGCGTGGTCTTTAGGTAAAGAAACAGAGAGCCAACAACATTTCGTCATAAAATAACCAAGTTTGAGGGGTGTTCAAAAACCTACCCGCTACTTCAACATAATTAGCTGGTAATGAGGCATTTGAAAAGAAAAACTATTATTATTTACCTACTTCACCAGTGTTCGATTAATTTTGAAGTGCCCAGTAGTTTCATTTACAGGAAGGTTAGGCTGGTGTCGTATGCCTTTAGGTCCCAAAACGGGTGATGTTAGATGAGTCATTCTAATGTACAACGTTGCTAACGTCTCCTCAAGGTCACGTTCTCTTGCGTACGTTAGGGTGACGTTATGGGTACGATAGTGGTCACCTAAAACTCTATTCAGGAAATAGCAAATTCAAATAGATTCTTTCGTGAAAAATTCAACGTGGTGTGATTATTTGTGAACGGGAAAACGTTCGGTCTGCTCTTGGGACGGTATAAAGGCCGAGGAAAATGAAGTTCGTCGCCGCCTAGGGAGCAGTGACGAAAGAGGAATGCACGACACACCTACGACGGATAAAGGGCACGACATTTGAGAGGCCCCCGAACACCCTTCGCTCCGCCCTTTCCGCTAGCTCGAGCGTTTTCTGCTCCTGTCCTCCCACTAATTTGAATACAACCGCCATCACCCTGACAGTACAATCCCACCCAAGCGTTGGTCGTCGTCCCCCTTTTACTGTCCGCTCGTTCCTCCCCCGTCCGCCCGACAGCTGTTCATTTAAATCCTACCCGCCGCCCAGCGAATTCGAATCAGGCTCGCGGGACCGCCGTCTCTTAATGATGTGAAATTCCACTGAACGGCGAAGTGACGCTAATGTTTACCCAAGTCCGATAATACGTTTACAGGCGGAGAACATGATTTCACAGATGCGACTCAACATTGCTAATTTTCATGTTAGATCCATCAACTCTAGCCTACGAGTCAGACGGATGAAAAGCCTCCACTATGTATTCGGTAGACGTATGTGACGATTGGCCTATATGTACTCTGACAACAGTACGCTTTGAAAGCATCAAACTCGACATTAGCAAATGTTTGTATTATTCATGGTCAATTCCGTAGAATTAATACTTATTCCACATCAATGAATCTGCTCTTATGACTTCAACCATCAATTGAATAGATAGATATTTATTTCATTACGTATTTCTCATAACGCATTTTTCTGTAAACCCTACCAAGTTTGTCTGTTTTTTTTTTTTTTTTTTTTTTTTTTTTTTGACATTTTCATGTCTTTGCTTTGGCACATAAACTAAAAAAACGTCACGGAAAATAATTGCTCACGAAAATTGCTCACGAAAATTGCTCACGAAAATTGTCCCAAGTGGCCACAACGATGATTATGACCATCAGAAATGACGTTTTTACCTAATGATCCCACGATTCTGAGATTTGGTATGTGGGCCCTTGAGGGACTTCTGAACACAACTGACCGATCCCAGATCAGCTGAGTGGCTCTAGAAACCAGTTTTTTACCTAATGATCCCACGATTCTGAGATTTGGTATGTAGCCCCTTGAGGGACTTCTGAACACAACTGACCGATCCAAGATCAGCTGAGTGGCTCTAGAATCCATTTTTTTCCCTAATGATCCCACGATTCTGAGATTTGGTATGTGGGCCCTTGAGGGACTTCTGAACACAACTGACCGATCCCAAATCAGCTCAGTGGCTCTAGAATCCAGTTTTTTCCCTAATGATCCCACGATTCTGAGATTTGGTATGTAGCCCCTTGAGGGACTTCTGAACACAACTGACCGATCCCAAATCAGCTGAGTGGCTCTAGAATCCAGTTTTTTCCCTAATGATCCCACGATTCTGAGATTTGGTATGTGGGCCCTTGAGGGACTTCTGAACACAACTGACCGATCCCAGATCAGCTGAGTGGCTCTAGAAACCAGTTTTTTCCCTAATGATCCCACGATTCTGAGATTTGGTATGTAGCCCCTTGAGGGACTTCTGAACACAACTGACCGATCCCAAATCAGCTGAGTGGCTCTAGAATCCAGTTTTTTCCCTAATGATCCCACGATTCTGAGATTTGGTATGTGGGCCCTTGAGGGACTTCTGAACACAACTGACCGATCCCAGATCAGCTGAGTGGCTCTAGAAACCAGTTTTTTCCCTAATGATCCCACGATTCTGAGATTTGGTATGTAGCCCCTTGAGGGACTTCTGAACGCAACTGACCGATCCCAGATCAGCTGAGTGGCTCTAGAATCCAGTTTTTTCCCTAATGATCCCACGAATCTGAGATTTGGTATGTAGCCCCTTGAGGGACTTCTGAACACAACTGACCGATTACAGATCAGCTGAGTGGCTCTAGAATCCAGTTTTTTCCCTAATGATCCCACTAATCTGAGATTTGGTATGTAGCCCCTTGAGGGACTTCTGAACAC
Source organism: Adelphocoris suturalis (assembly GCA_030762985.1). Lineage (NCBI taxonomy): Eukaryota > Metazoa > Arthropoda > Insecta > Hemiptera > Miridae > Adelphocoris > Adelphocoris suturalis. Next base: position 24,372,536 of record CM061050.1, on the reverse strand, counting down.
AACTGACCGATTACAGATCAGCTGAGTGGCTCTAGAATCCAGTTTTTTCCCTAATGATAAGGAAATAATAAGAAAACACACATGAAAATGTCCCAATGTGTTGCAGACTCGTATGCAAGCATTTCTGATGATTTCCGCTTACTTTACTAAGTTTACATCAAAATTATGGTTTAACTTAGAGTAATTTTCCCTAATGATCCCACGATTCTGAGATTTGGTATGTGGGCCCTTGAGGGACTTCTGAACACAACTGACCGATCCCAGATCAGCTGAGTGTTTCACGTACAACCCAGCTAGGGGAATGGAATTTTTTTTTTTTTTTTAAGCTAAATAGGTATGCGGCATTTTTATGGTTGCCCGTCGATCACATGTTGATGTCTTCCATAATAAACGGCCAGAAGCTCTGAAGTTGTGAAATTGTCCATTGTTTTCATATCGATCCTCATGGGGCACTGTAAGGGTAAAATTTAGTACTATCTTGATCCCTGTTGTGTGAACGGGAATTCCAGAACCCGTTCGTCTCAGTCGGGTCGTCAGACTAGATGAAACCATGACCAAAACCAGAATGTATTTCCTATTTTCCCCACCCCCATGCTATTTTGAAAAAGAAGAACACGAGAAGGGAAGTGAAATGATTAGCCAACCAGGATGACAATTTTAAATCGGTCAACACATATTTATTATTATAAATATACAGGCATATGTTAGCCCTTCGTCTGCACTTGTATTTCTAGGTTTTGACAATAAATTGTTTAATTGAGAGTTTTAGCGACTTCAACTCAACTTCACCCGTTACCATAGTCTTGAGGGAGCGAATGAAGATGTTAACCCAAATGGAACCGGGGGCACGGTTGCCTCAATTTTAATGTCACGCTAACGGTGGTTGGGCAACGCAATATTTTCCTCCGCTGCCTGGTCTACTGGTTGTCTGATCAACTTCTTTATTTCGATATGAAGCGCCGATTTTCAATCAATTCTATCAGAAATAGGCATACTTAAATTCTATCTATGAAGAATATAAGTATCCTAGCACCTAGTATAGAAACTACCTTCTATGTGTGTCAATTATTTCATTTTGAGCACTGTGAGCACATAGTTTGTTAGGTATAGAATTTAAGGCAAACAAACTTTTAAAAAATAATATTCTGCTAGGTATGTAAAAAAATTCATAATTTCAAAAAAAATTCGGCAGATTTAATTAATTTTGAATACATTCCAACAGATCAAAACGTCTGCCAAAAGTTGGGTGTGGCACATAGCTTCCTCGATTACCCATAATTAATGTATAAATCAATGAAAAATTTTAATTGATGTTCATTAATCAATCGGTGTCTATTTTCAAAAGTTTGACTTTGATGTTAGTTTCAGTACAAATATGAGATAGGTTCGCATTTTTAGTTTTCGATTTGTAAACAGGGCATGGATTTAACGCAAAGATAGTAAGCCAAAAGTGGGAAACACCGCGGTTACGTTGCTACTTATAGGTAAGTAATTATCGCTGTTATGAACTTCATGTTTATGGATTTCCAGTTGTGTAAATTATCAACAAGTATGAAAAAGTATTTATCTCTATGACAATGAATCAGGAATTCACCTGATAATCGTCACTGGATGCAACACTTCACAAGAACTAAGAACAATACTGCGAAGAAGTAGGGCCTTGAAACTCGGGTTTCTCATTTAAAAAATGTGAAATAATAAAAACAAGGCTGTGATAGACCAAATAGAGCCTGTGTGCAAAAAACCGGACTTTTCCGATCGAGTTGAAGGCTAGTAAAGCTAGCAAGACGGCAGAGGCGGAATTCGGATAGCAGATTCGGTTTCTACACGACGTGAAACGTAAAATAACCAAGTTTGAGGGGTGTTAAAAAAAACTTATACTTTAATACTTTATTATATACTAAAAATTAATACTAAAATACTTTATTATTTACTTCAACAGTTTTCGAGTAATTTTGAAATGGCTATCAGTGTTACATTTACAGTTGATTGTCGTTTACAGGAAACGTCATTACAATGATTACTAAGATTTTGTAATTATTTATTTCTTCTTGGGCCGAACCCCAACTATATATAGCTATGAACATAGTTCATGACTATATACAACTATGAACTATTCCCCCCACAAGATTGCAAAGTACGTCTAGACACGTATCCAGATCATTTCCCCTCATACTACGCAAATTAACAGATGATTTGAGAAATCATACGACAACATCAAGGTCCAAGTTCGAAAAATTGGTCTTCACTTGGTTGATGGGTAAGGGCCCGCTGAGTGTGGACCAAATCACTCAAAGCATGTACGTGGCTTAGCAGGTATCGACGCTTGAATAACAAACCAAAATCTATAATAAAATATATAACGCCAATTTGTGTTTCAATTGTGACAATTTGTGGTGGGTGACAGATGTATAAATGATATGTATAAGATAGGTTTATTTGTATTATTATTTTTTGTTTTCTTCTTTCTTTAGTTAGATATAGTCTTCAACGATCTTCTTGTTTCGCAAATTCTATTGAGAAGCGTATCCATGTTTAACAATAATTCATACGGTGAATGACTCCCCAATCTAGCACAGAACCTTGAAGGTTCTAAAAGATGGTGTGCTTCACTCACGTTTCAAGTAATTTTAATGATCATTAATTTCTGTTAATTGACCGATTATTTCATTTATATTATTGTATTTTATTTTGAAGCAATAAACAACATCAAATCAACATCACCGCCGACAACACCTCTATCACAAATACGATACAGTACGGAACATCATCCCGAGATACTCAGCGTATAAAATGGTGTCTGTTGTATTCCCTGCTCGGGGTTTCACGCGAACATCAAAACCCTCGTGAACAAAACTCACCACAAACCCTCCCTCGCCGATCACTCCCCAACTCTTCCTCCTGCCTCCTTAAAACTGCCCCACATGTTTCCATCCCCCGCTTGCTGTACGTGAGAGTCGAAACAACGAAAAGCACCAGCAGGAAAAGGGTCCAGAACGGAGGATTCCGTAATGCTTCCATTATCCTCGTTATAGATGGCCAGTGATCCGTGCTCTTCCACCCCTACGCATATTTCAACGCCGGTTTTGTTGCCGTTCCTCGCGCTCGTCTCCACAATGACCGCTCTGTCACAGCAACTTCTGTTCGAAGCCTCCGATTGTCTCCAGGTCAGCAGAGCGTTAACCTTGCTATTGTTTGATAGGAACGCTGGATAACGCAAATAAATTATTACGTCCGGGAGCACCACGATTACGGCATCTTTTTTATTTTTTGTCTAATTATTCAATTTTTCATTTAGCTACATCAAGTTTACTTAATCAGGCCTCGTGGAATAGTTCGTTTTGAGTGCCTTCCCTGCTTTATCAAATGGTAATTTCCAGGATCTGAGAAGGTACCTAGCACAGATTCTACTACCAACCTACTCAATTTGTTATTGAACTGACAACAGCTTTTGTATACAAACTTATTATTTAAACACAAACCTGCTCGTTGTCTGAATTTTGTAATTATGTTGGTAAATACAATTTTGTAGTACGAAATGTACTTGGGAATAGGTATCTACTTGAAAATCGGAGAAGTATCGATGACTGCATTTACTCCGAAGTAGGAGAACAGGATATCTGGCTGTCGGACGAAATAGGTACGAAGGGCTCTTTTCTGATCAGCTGAGAGAGCTAAATTCTCTCTTTCTACCTGGGAAGTTGATGTTTGACAGGGGAGCGTTCTGGGACTCTAACATGTTCACCCTAGAGAATTTAAATTTGGTAGCGAGACATTAAGAGACGAATACAATGATGGGCTATTTTTTGATCAGCTGAGTGAGCTAAAAATTTTCCTGCTCGTTGTTTTCCTGTCCTAGCGGTTTGAAATGTGACAGTGAAACTCTCTGGGACATTAGAAGACGATTGGAATGATGGGCTCTTTCCTCATCAGCTGAGCTAAATTCTCTCCAATTCACACTAGAGATTTGAAATTCGATACCGAAACTCTCTGAGACCTTAAGCGACGAGTACAATGATGGTCTATTTCCTGATTAGCTGAGTGAGCTGAATTCTCTCCAGTCCACCCTTAGAAATTTTAATATGTCTGGTAGCTTTTCTGGAACAAAAGTCGATTTAAATGACGGACTCCATCCCGACAGGCTGAGCTTTTATTAATGGGATGTTGAAATTTGGCATCGAGCCCCCACTACCAGAGCCCAACACCAGAAGTTCCACTTTCTTCAATGTTAATCCGTTCCTCTCGGTTCAAACAAAGAGGCGTCGTGGGGTCCACCCTCCGTTAAGTGCCGAGCTTCCAAAGGTCTATTTTTAAACGATTTTTGCAATACGTCAGTTACTACCTACTAAGTACACATACGTCTGTTGGCAATTTTTTCTGATGTTGGCCACTTGTGCACCAATCATTGGCCCCATTATTTAACCTTGGTTTTCTAAAAGCTGTGTCGCTGGCATTCTATGAATATATCCACTTCCTTATCAATCATTTCATGTGATGATTCGTTCTGAATTACTTCTACCTTTTCATAAGCCTTAAAATGATGATCCCCAACTAGATGTGGGTGGTTTTTACCTAATCAGGAACAACATAAAACAATACTTAGAATAGAACGTTGTTTGATGCACGATCATAATTGACATTGGAGACATTCGACAATTTTAGTGTAACAGACAAGTTGGTTAATTTGTTTAGGTTGGTGGTCCAGCCATTATAAATTTAATTTCAGATGCGTTATTTATAGAAATTACGTTTTTTTTCAAAGTGGATGCGCTTACCATATTTTTGACCATCAGTAATTGTATGTTTCTGATTCTCCCAGCACTCACTACGCAAACACATCGTATGCATGATTTATGTATTTGCATACCGGATGATTATTTTTCACATTCTATTTCTTGTCGAAATTCATTTTCTGTCCATGATTCGCCTTCTGTCTGGTGTTTTCTATTTATTGTCCAGCGGTAGTAGACTGGAGACACTGTGCTCCATGGTGGATTTGAGAGAGCTCTTATTTATATTCTTCATCTTCCCGTTAGGAGTGTTGCTTCATGGAAGTTGTGTGGACACATATTTGTCCCCCCTTAAAGTGGTCATGAATTCATGCCTACCTCTAAGTCCATCTTCTTTAAGTGGACTGTTACTCTTTGTGCCATGGAGAAAAATAAGGATACTTAATACTTCTTTCATAAAACGTATTTATTTTGATCAATTATGTGTTGTATATTATCCTCGTTAATTTATTAAATCATTATGTCCTTCCATCTAATTTTTAAAGATTTTATGTCGAATACTTGGGACATTTATAATAATTTGCTACACTGTTGCATATCACCAGTTCAGCCTCATAAATTGCTTCACCTTTTTCTATTCTGGTTCTTTGTAACTGCCTGTGCTCTCTTACCTTCCATCTATTTAAATTTTATTAATGTGGATTTATCCAAAGTTATCTTGGTCATCCATCCAATTTTTTATCGTGTCTGGCTTCCAAACTGTCTTGCCTTGACGTTTAAGCACTTCTGCACTACTCAGTGTTCATTTGTGCATTTTGCTACGTTGCATCTGTATCTTGGGCTTCTACCACATATGTCAGTTGTACTGCCTAACAGCCTAAATCCTATTTCGGGCTACTGGACAGCGTTGTTGGTGTATGGTATGGACCACCATATTGGATAGCCCTCACCACTTGCTGAATCTGGATGACGACAATTTTGGAGCAAGGAACCGGACCCCTAGCTTTTGGGACCTGGACCTTCTACATTGGACATCATTTTCATGACTTCACAATCTAAACAAGCCTTTTAGGGGTTATATTCATGTCCATATTGATCGGATCAATTATAAGTGTGTACTAGACATCTGTCCATATATCTAACTGAGAGTAGGTACTTTTTTAGTCTCAAGTGGCCACTTTATGATAAGCTCTTAGATGGAAGTTTGAGCTCTCAAGAGCAACATTATATCTCCAGAAACACTCTATTTTTTTCTACTTGTTCCTATATTACCATTTAATAAACTTAGTTCTATTGATGTTTCCTCAATTAAAACTGCCTATCATTTTTGCACTACCCTGCACCACCTGGCACTTGTCTTTATCATACATGCAGCTGGCTATCTGTCCTTTCATCTTTCTATTTATTTAGAAATTAGGTTGATTGTGTCCCCAAACACATTCCCCTTGGGGTGGTTCTTCGAGCTATTGAAAAACATAGTTACATAGGTTTTTGTAGTACCCAAAGCTACCAAGCCACTTACAAACACAATAGTAGTTCTTTGATTTAGAAAAGGCTCCTATGGCCACTAGCTAACATCAAGTGGAGTGGGGAAAAAAAACAAAAAAAAAAAACCAAAAGTGAGGAAATCGCACAAACTTACTTCCTATCAACTATAGTTCTTCCTCCATGCCCACCCCCACCCCCTCCCCCCCTCCCGGAAACCTCTCCACCCTCATAGAAATGGATTAAAAGATTTATGACTCCAGGGTAAGTGCACGCAGCTCATTCCTTGGCTTTCTCCATCCTCGTTCTCACCCAAACATTCCCACTATCACCCTCTCTCTTCCTCTTTCCCCCCCACTTTTTTTTCCGTTGGGAACATCCTTTATAATGCAACTCTCCTTCAACACGAAACGCTTTTCTTTCTGACCTTAATCGACTCCGTGAAAAATAACCCAGCCACTTTCGGTGTATTATTCTTTTCCTCCAGTCTCCTCTCGCGGTTTCCGTGTCTTGATCTCGGGATCTCATGAAAATCCATTACGATCACATCATCCTTCCCCCCATCAACTGGTTGTAATTACATTTCCTCGACAATCCCATTTATAAAATTGACTCTATGTTCCCCTTTTTTCTAATTTCAGCTTTAAAAGAAGCACTAGATGCTACTGCAACAAATGGTGAAGTGGTTTCTTTTTTCTACGCTGTCATAATGAAATTGAACTAACAAAAACAACGTGAATAATTGAAGTTCACTGAGTTTTTTTGTTCTATCTTCAACTCGATCTTTCCTGAACAAGTAGATATTCTAATTTTTTTTTAAATTTTTTTCTTTTTTTTTTTTTTTTTTCAAAATAAAACTTTATGATTCAATAGAAGGAAATAGGTCCCCCCCCCCCCCTCAGAATTTATTGGTTACGGGTTACGTCTAGTAGCAAGACCCCCTTTGAAAATACCCAATACCACAGCCTTTCCATTGGTATTTTATAAATTATGCTTTGGAGAATAACCGTAAAAATCATAAGTAAAAATTTTAAATTTAATGAATGAATTTAAATTCAGAAAATTTAATATAAATGAGCATTTATTAAATTTTACCAAAAAGAAGATTGATATCATTTCATGATACCTCAACTTTCCTTTTATTTCACTCAGTGATTACATTTAATAATTAAATTTCATTAATTAGGTATCATTCCAATTTAAACAGGGTGTCCTGCTAACTATCCCCCTCCCCCCTCCCTGTCTAACTTTCTTTATAAATGTATTACTAGAAAAATTGACATGGTAACCTCCATTATTTTTTCTTAGATTTCAAGTATAACTTTTTTTTTTTTTTTTTTTTTTAATAAGAACTTCCATTTTTTATTGCAGATTCGAATTCTAAGTGATGTCAAATCTGCTAATTGATCACATTAAATCCCATATGAGAAAAATATTACTTCGTATGCAACCCCTCACGTACGGTTTTATGTTTCACCCATCTTCAAACACAATCACGAGAGAAATTCTCGGATTTTTCTTTGTGTTCGCGCTTAGTCTGGTGTCGTGATGGAATTTTTGCAATTCGTTTGACCACAAGGCAACAGGTTTACATTACCGTGACGTCCCACTTTTCGTTATAACATTTTTTATAGCATTTTTCAACACGCGTGCAACCAGTTTATCAGAAGTATAATATTGTTCACAACTCACTGTTAACATTATGAAACCTGAATGAGTAAATATCAAAATTTACGCTTTCCATTAATTTTCTGAGGACGCATTTCGATTACGACAGCTGCATATGGTCGAACACATATAAAAGCATTTACCTGTGGCCTATATTTGAACGTTATTGGTTAATTAGCAGATGGGACAATATTCCAATTCTAATATAATCCATAAGCATTGGTAGACATTTCGTCGAACCAGTTCCAGCGATATTGGCCGCAAACACAGTGCGTAATTCATGTATATTACCAAAACACGTATGGACAATATAACTGGCCATTGGTTGCGTTTCATCCTCTCTATGGCCCCATGAAATATCCCATTGGCACCTTGAGATGTTATAACGCAAGTTCCTGGCAACATGGCATTTTTCGCATTGGCAGTATCTATCATCACATTCGTACCACCGAATTTATTATTCAGGCCAAGGCCGTAGTTATAAAATATGAGGGTGTTAACATTAGTATATGCTAATTGGGCCGACCCAGTTAAAAAAGGGGTGCGAAATCCTAAAGGTGTTACTTTACATCGTACTACCTCAACACTACAATTGGCAGGTAAAGAGGCGAATTCCGCCGGTGTTAATAGGTTGATAGTACGTCCGTAGGAATTTTTAACTACATTCGTGGTCCATATATTAGATCCAGAATATTTAAATTGAGCTCCAGCCCAGGCTCTGGTTTGTAATAAATGTTCATGTTTAAAAACAAACTTCGAAGTATGGTAGGTATTCCTTAGACGACGAAGCACCTCCATCCAGGGCCGCCACATGGGGGGGGGGGGGGGCAAGTGGGTACTGTTGCCCCGGGCCCGGGCCCTGGGGGGGCCCGGTCCGGTCCTGTATTTAGTAAATAAAGTATTTTAGCATTTTTAGGCCTACATAAAACAGAGTGTAACACTTGACGGACCCTGATCAGATTATATTTGATTTACAACACCAGACTGTTTCTCTTAAACAGTTGCGATGATTGCGATGGCCCTCATTTACCCTTTACCCCTACTCTTTACCCTTTACCGTCTTTACCAGTAGGCACTCGGCTGAAGACTTGGGAGAGAGCATCCATGGGCCAAGAAAGGTTGAATTCCCTTGCCATTCTCAGCATTAAGCACAAGTTAGCATCCAAACTTGACTTTTCTAAGGTTATTAAAGAATTTTCACTTAAAAAGGCACGAAAGTTTTAAGTGTTTTGTCTTGTATTTTTCAAATGCAAATACACTTTTCCTCACTTCACTTTATTAGTTTTAAAATGTTTCATTTTATAAAACATGAAATTATAGCCTATTACAGTTTTCTATATTTAAAAAGTTTTCCACAGTGGATAAATTCAAATAACAGAATGCTATTATAACTCAACAAAACAAAGTTCTCATTTTACTAATTCATATTTTTGATCGTTTTTCACTAAATAATTCTTGTATCTTTTGTTGTTATAAATCTAATTCTTTACTGCATAGCTTCATTACAAGTAGATAAACTGTAATAAAACAATTATATTTTTGTAGATTTTTATTTTTATTTTTTTTCAAAATTAATAAGTGTATTCTTTCAAACATAATTAATCATTGTTTCAATTAATTCCTTCAGCCATCTTGTATACAGAGACTTTCCGTTTTAATCCGTCCATAACATTAAAATAAAGTTAATTGTATGTGTTGATTAATGATTATATGAAATTTAGTCAATCATAATTTCTGCCACAATCGTCCAATTGAGGAATGAGTAAATACTCTGAATACGTCCTCTATTCACAAGCAATTGTATTTAAAGTATTTTAAGTAAAATCCTATGACTGACTGGATATAGAATTTTTGTTTCAAGGTAATTTATGGCATTTTTATGGTTTTGTAATTGGTTGGTAATTACTAGAATATGAATACTTGAATTTTCAATTCTTAAGTTACACTTTACTTTTGATTAAATGTTGAATAAAACTTAGTGAAGTAGTAAGAGTTCAGCCCCTCAAGTGTTCTAATTCAAACACTGAACCTTGGTAGGAAGTATAAATGATTTTTCGTTTGGTTAGAGAAGGTTTAATAATTTTTTTTTAAACAATTATCATAGCCATCTCTAGTAAAACAACTCACTCGCGACAAAAAAAAAAAAGGGGGGGGGGGGCGTGGCCAGAATCCCGGGCCCGACTTGGAGATGTGGCGGCCCTGCCTCCATCGCTACGTCTACTTCTTTTAGCTGGTGACAGCGAATCTTCATCAGCCAATAAAGCACTTCCTTTCCCGAATAAGGAACGTTTAGCGGATCGTCTATTAGTATCAAAAGATGGCCCCACTTTTACCTTGAGCCCCTAATAATCATCGGAAGAACGTGATTTGAAATTTCAGCTTCATAGGTTGAAGAGCAAAGAACTTAGGTCCAGATCTCACTCAGCTAATCTGGGTGGCTCTAGACTTTGTGACAGAGTTCCCGTCAGAATCCCAGAGAAAGCGCTGCCGTCGCTCCGTTGGAAAACAACGGGCGTCGCACGCCTCCTCTCGTGTTCTTGAGAAGCTGAGTTTGGCGTTGGATGGGTGATCCAGGTCCTGGAAATCCAATCTACTCCGAACATAGCTCATTAATGCTATTAGTAGGAGTGGTATCTCTCTGACGGGATACTGTCATCCTCCTCTACCTCTTTGCCGAGGATTTAGCACCCCATTGCACCTCTGGGGGGCTACCTAGATCCTAGATATGGTAGCAGAGCGTGGTTAGGATTATGGACGGCTAACGCCTAGTAATCCAATCCACTATTTTTGGGGCGTTAATGTTTCAGAAGAAACATGGCCCGGGGTTCCAGAAGGAATTCCTATTATCACCCTTTGGTATATAAATAATTTCATTGGTCTTTGACTTATAATTTCTCTTTTATTCCCCTTTTTATATTTTCAATTTTATACCTATGGTACACCTGGCCTTTGCCATTTTTTATTATTATTCTTAATACTCGGGCATGATTCCCAATTATTCAAGGGCATTGTTCCCAATTTCGAGGGTTTAGTTCCCAATTTAAGTCCCCAATGTGGGCATATTAATTTATATCTATTGCTTCCGACACTGCAAGGCAGCGGAAGCTTTGTTTTCACTTTCGAAATGAAAACAAATTTTTTACTCCGAAACCAAAATTTCCACTGGCATTTTGCGTTTCAGAGCCTCCTGAACAAATTTGGTTCCGTGTCTGTCTGTCTGTCTGTCCGTCCACATTTCCTTGTAACAGCCATAACTTCCACAATTTTGATCTGATTTCAACAAAATTTTCAGGGATCGTGCGGGTTAAGCTCTACATGGTCCCCTATCAGTTCCGTCATGATCGAATCAACGGTAGCCTCTGGGCAGGCGCAAACAATATTTTCTTGTTTCGGTCATAACTCAGGCAATTGTGAACGGATTTCGGTCAGATTTTCAGTAATGATGCGGGTAAGGTTTCTTGAGGTCCCGTATCACATTCTTCGCGATCATCAGCAGCGGTACGCCAGGCGCATGCGCGAAAGTGCTGTTTTTGTTACGGTCACAGCTTAGTTATGAGGAACATGCGGACTACATCCTGGATGGTCCCATATTAAAATCAAAATTTTCCTTTTTAATTTCATTTATTATATGTACCATTCAGCTTCCAATTTCCCACCTTATTAATTCCCTGATGCCAGAACCGGTCGTTTCTAGTTTTCTGGAATTTAATGGTGACGTACTGTGTAGGTCACGAGGAAGCTCATAAGCCATTTCCTTGGCAGTGTATTTTTTTTTTTTTTTTTTTTTTTTTTTTTTTTTCGAGAATATTTTTTAACATTTTTCACTTTTACGTCCCGGTAAAAAAAAAAAATAAAAAAAGGTCAACGCAATGGCCCAATATGATTTACGTCTCTATATTGTCATCTGTAGTCTCCAAGTGTTTGTAGACTTCGAGCTTTTCAAATAGTAATTCGCCAGCATCAAATCGATCGATTCTATATATAGAGATACCCACTGAATTGGAAGGCAAACAATGAGAACTATGCGACATTCAGATCAGTGAGGCCACCCAGTAATCGTTCTACGTATTCGTAGAAAAAATATTTGCCATTACCACTTGACATACATTTTGGTTGACACAATGTTGTTCTCAATTTATGCACTCTCAATACACAATACAAACAAGACGAAACATATGATACATGTTGACTTTCATTGCACTGTATCTGCGTTGGAAGCTCAAGCTGGTTTAAGTTCGCATATTCCAAGCACCCTGTTATTCCGAGCCGAGGGGATCATCCGCTCGACTCATCACAAGTCCGGAGAAACGCCCTGGAGATGAATAGCCAACGCAGCGAAAACGTTGCGGTTCCGAGCATAAATGGGCCACCGCGGTTAAGTTATCTCCTTCTGCGGTCCAGCGTCGTTACAGCGAAAGCCCCTCCCGGAAGAGAGCAAATAGTTTAAGTGACCACTTGTATAATGAAGAGGCGAGCCGAAACCCACAAGCTGACGTACTGCAATTTATCTCACCCAGGCCTAACGAACGATGAACAGGGGATGAACGGTAGAAGCAATACGTCATTTTTCATACCCACACAATCGCGTGTAATGTTTTCAGTAGAACCAGAAATATGCTGGAAATTATAACACAAAGATGAATTATTTCATCATGAGGGTACGTCTCGTGTGCTCGCTGGTAGTCAGATTCAGATAATAGTTTGACACTGAGCGGCAAATATACTCCTGCTCAAAATTAGAGCACCACCATCCATGTCTTCGTTTGTCCCCTTTGGTTTTCCCTCATTAAGTTTTTATTCATTTGCACACATTGTTTGCAAACACAGAAGGAATACAGTAACCAAAAAAGGCACAAATTCTTGAAGAAAATATGTTATGGATAAAGTTAAAGAAAAATGTACCTTGTGGTAAAATTATAAAAATTGTGAATGTGAATAAAAGAATGTCAGTTTTGCTTTTCAATACTTCATATTACCTCCTCTAGCTCGTATGCGGGCTTGGAGCCTTCGGCCTATGTCTCTAATCAAGTTTTGGTTGATAGCTGATAAGGGAAGACACAAGGGGACAAACGAAGAAATGGATGGTGGTGCTCTAATTTTGACCAGGAGTGCGCAGGTTCAGTGCAGACAACGCGCATCCACCAAATCAGGATCAGATATGTTATGAATTCTTGTGTTCTTTCAATGTGTGTATGACCTTTACGGTTGATCTAAATTGATGCCTATGGGACATACTCCGGTCAATGTATGATTTTTTAGTCAAATACGCATCTTGAAACGTAAACTAGCGAATTTGAGGGCGGTCATTTTTTATTAATTTTTATTGTTATTTTCATTTATTTTTTCTCGGACAATTGTGTTCATTATTGAAAATAATAAACCAAAATTAAAATGATAAATAAAATCGAAATCTTCCACTAACCTCCTATAACCTTCATTTACTTCATAAAAATAGTACTTTGCGCATGCGCAAATGTTAATTTATTATAACGTCGATTTCTTATCCTATATTGGTATGATTTCGTTCAAACTCGGACAGTAGATGGGTATATGTTCTAGAAAAATTCCCTATGAATTATATTGCGATTGGTAGAGTAATAACTATAGCGCGTGCGCAAAACTATCGATTAACACAGACGAAATGCCGAGGCTAATAAACTGATTTTTAGACATTTTCAAGGATTTTGCGGGTTAGCTCCTAGACGTTCCTCTATAAATTGCATTGCCGTTGGATTAATAGTAGTCTGTGAGCATGCGCAAACATTAATTTCTAACAACTCTACTCATCATTTCAAGTCGGGCTTTATTCGTCAACTAATTCTATACGACCATGTTACAATTTGCGAGGAAGCTATACTGCCCACCCAACTTGGCAGTCTTTTTTCTTTTCTTTTAATTTAATATATTTATTTTTTATTTATTTATGTATTTTGTTTTTATTTATTTATTTTATTTTTTTCCTCATCACCAATTAATTCCGTTACCTACTTTATGTAGACTATTAAGCAAATAGATAGTTAGCTCAGATAATAGAGAGTTCATAGTAGATCCGTAAAACACGATACGTCGTGTGGTATCGACAATCCGGCGCAGAAATTGACGCATTCAGTTATTGTGACGCATCCTTCCGTAGAGATACGTTAACGGATCTCAATCCGTAAAAAACGTAATCGTCTAAAATAACCTTCTTCCATGGACTCAAATAACATTCTAGGGTTAATTTCCTCCTTCCGTGGATTTAGCGTTACAACTAGATCCGTTTAGGACTTGACGTGACTTTAAGGAGCGGTAAATGTTTCTCGTTACCGCACGCCGTACTGAGACCGACGGAGCAACTGCGAACTCTCTAATACTTTTGTAGTACAGAGATTTAGTCCAACACCACAAGTTGACGTGCCGCCGTTTATCTTATCCCATCAGGGGGGGTTGTTAGCATTTTTCACCCCGAAACTTGGAGGAATCGTAAATCCTACGTGAGGACGCCAACCCTTTCCTTTTTAAACGTCATTTGTAGTACTGCGCGGAAAACCGTTATTTCGGTACGTGATTTGAAACCTCGTTTTCCGGGCCCCTCATCGCTCCTCGTTTGGCCTCGAGAAAATTAATATTCAAACCTCACGAGACCCGGGAAAAAGATGAGCCGGTGACTCCGGGACAGGGAAGGGGGAAAAGCTACAGAGCTAAATGGTAATATGCGTTCATAAAAGTAGATTAGACTTAAATGCAAGCGGTGGAAGCTTCGGATTCATGCAGGCAGTAGATTCCTTTTAAAACCCGTCTCATGGCTTATTCATTCTCTCCGCCCCACCCTCTTTTCTGCGATCGTGAACTCAATGCTAAAATGACGATCGTAAATAACAGTGGAGCGAGTGAAAAGAGCCCTTTTCATTCAACTTTTCATACCTCCACCAAGCCCCGGCGTTCGTTCCGGAATATGAATTCGTGAAGGCGTTAAAAAGATAGGTTTCGACTGGTCTCCTTGAATATCTTGAAGGGCATTGCCGGTGTGTACAAAGCAATATCAAATTTCTTGAGCCTATTTGTCGAATTCCAATCATTTTTCCGATTTTGATGTCACTAAACTGATTTCGCTTACCAGGAGAACGTGCAATAGGATCGATCCATTCCCTTTGAAGAAAGCTGAATAATTTCAAATGTTCCATCTTAGTCGTCATCTATCTTTTTTTTTTAATATATATTAGAACCTCAATTGAACTGGAGGATTTCGATTATGCCACGAGTTCAACATACCCGCGGCAAATTCGGACATGATACTAACTGGTGGGACATAGCAAAAACCACGAGACCTTCTTGAACGATCAAGTTTGTCCCCCACCGCGGCAACTACTTGGAACCGTTCCCTACAAAAGAACTGTGAGTTCTTCAATTCCGTTCAACACGGAGCAGCTCATGAGTCACAAATGAAAAGTCACATTTACGTTTCTAAACTGTTATGTGATCGTGTTATGAGATGCGAGCTTGCGAGCATCCAGACCACCAAACTATACACTTCATTCTGATCTACATATCCAACTAATCTGCATTTTTACTAAGGGATTGACTACTTGATGTTATGTATTTTTGAGATGCGAGCTTGTGAGCATCCAGACCACCAAACTATACACTTCATTCTGACCTACATGTCCACTAATCTGCATTTTTACTAAGGGATTGACTACTGCTCTCAACGAAACAGGTTGAACGGAATTGAAGAACTCACAGTTCTTCTTGTAGGGAACGGTTCCAAGTAGTTGCCGGGGTGGGGGACAAACTTGATCGTTCGAGAAGGTCTCGTGCAAAAACCACCTAATAACCAGACCCTCGTATCAGCTGATATAATTCCAATTGAATTTTCACTTCACGTACATTTCTCGTTTATCATAACTTTTGTTGTCTTTACGTAGACTTCTGAAGCTTAGGTAGGTGACATATTTTATATAATTAATTTTCAGTAGGTGCGTCAACTCGTGTTGAATACTAGGAAAGTGTAGGTGTGTTACTTAATTTATTCAATATATCTTCGGTAAGCGTCTACACCTATGCAGAGATATTCAGATAACTAATGCGTAACAGACTTTGTTTAATAATTAGACAGGTGTTCTGTGTAGAAGGACTATCCAATGCAGAAATAATAAACCTTTGTGTAATAATTTGCAGCGTTTTTAGTAGTAATTTCGTATTGTAGGTAATTGGGAACTTTTGGTTACACAATTTCGTATAAATATACAACACCAGACAGCCGCACCATATTGAATTAGGTATATTGATTGTATCTTTTAGCTCAAAATAAAGGGTCTGACCGTGTTTTATAAGCAATTTTTCACCGCTTGAACTATAAGAATTGCTTTTAGTGGTCCTCTAGGGTTTCTCTCGGTAGATCATTCATGATAACACTCCGATATCTACATAATGGGGCTCCGAACATGAGAAGCTCGAGATAGAGCGCAGCACGTAAACAATGACCTTACCAATTTGCTATTCTTTTGTTGCCTATAAGGGCAGTGGTGACGGACACAAGTTGTTTTGTCGGGTTTTTGTTTGTTCATGTAGGTATTTCTTTATTATAATAATTTATTTATTAATAATTTAATTCTCATTTTTGACCAGTTTTGATTGGATCAATGAGGGGAACGATTGTAGAGCGCAAAGGGGTGACACAAGGTATCAACAAGACATATAAATCACCATGTTCCTTAGGTCCTTTGCCTCGTACCGATTCCAGCGGCGAAACTTGATATATCGAAGCACCCATTCGTGATTCGCGATTTAGTAACTGTTTGTTTGTAAGGCAGATGTTAAGTTTGGTTGTTAAGGTCAGATGTGTGGAATCTTAACTTGAATCAAAGATCCGGATTCTTTTATCGGTTTGAGTCTGACCGTATAATCTTCCCCAGGGTGGAATCAACAGGCAGTATAACACACGGCTATCTCTCTCCCTAGATTACCTCTGCCCTGCCAGCAATGGCGTAAGCCCCAAATGCTCTGTGAGAGGACACAGTCAGCACTTCAGTCGCCCGTAGCCCCCTGATTGCACAACAAGGCTTTTGGCCGGGACTCAACCTCCGTTCCAACCCCTTTTCTACAACACAGACTCGCAAGTTCGGGCTCTGGGGGGTTAAGAACGTTTGCTAAGGTAAGACGGTTTTCCGAGAGGGGAGATTTAGGGGTTGATGAGGGTTCCCTATCATTAGCTTGATGGCCGAGTGGTTAACTTTATGCCTCTCTATTTGTATCTGGGGCCGCCTGTTTCCCTAATGAATCGGGATTTAGAGGAACTTTATTAGTCTCTTTTGCGTGCAATGCCGTCCACGCTCGTTAACCTATTTATCTTACTTATCAACCTATATTAAAAACTGTGCAAATTATGGCACAAAGGCTTATTATTTTTGTATTACACAGCCGTTCTGAGTATATTACTGGCTTGATGACAGTTGTTATGACGAGAAAACCGAAAACATATTAAATTAGCAGCAGTACTCGTATATGTACTCCTGTACATGTCAAAACCACCTTGCGGCTTATATGGCCGTGGAGACGATTTTGCTTCCTCACTACCGATGGCACGGGAGTATTGTAGTAATCCACTCGAAAAAATTTGTGTTCTTTAAAATCAAAATTTCGACTTGCTTTTTGCGTTTCAAAGCTTGCTGATAATTTTGATTATGTGTCTGTTCGTCCTTCTGATGTCTATGTACCTATCTTTGTCGATTCCTTGTCACGCCAAAAACGATACTTATCTTGGACCTACTGAATTTTAGTCCGATTTTGATGAAATTTCCAGGGCTCCTAGATGGTCTACTATGAATTTCCGTCAAGACCGTAGTAACGTGTGCGCATGCACAATTGCACATTTTTTACAACGTCAATTTCTCACAATCAATCAGTCTGGTTTCGTTCAAACTTGAAGGGTTATGCAGAACTTGCATCTACTGGAATTTCACACTTTTGACCTCAATTCAGATCCGGCGCACTTAGAAACCCCAAGCGATTTTCAGCTCCAAAGACTGAAGAATTTAGTTTGGCAAAAAACGGGTAGGAACAGGCGTGCCTTAGTAGCACAATGGAGCTGAGGGTCACGCAAATGAGTTTCAAGATTTAGTGGTCAGATACCTATCGTATGGCACCTTTTTGGTAAGCTATCGCTTAGGTCTTTCTGTTGAGCAAATAATAAATAACCATGAAAATACTCCATCAGGTACCTACTGATTTCAGGATAACGCTCTACGGATTTTATGGGGATTGGTTGAGTAATAGCTGTTCTGCAAGCGCAAAACTGAAATTGGTGATGCAGGTGAAACTTCGACACTAATGGGTTAATTTTGATGACATTTTCAGGGACTGTTTGGGTTAACTTCTAGACCACCCCCTACCGATTCCATCACCGCTCAGATGCATAGTAGTTCGTGCGCATGCGCAAACTTGAATTTCCTATAACGTTGATTTTTCATTTTCTATTCGTCCAAATTCGTTCAAACTAGGGAGCAGTCAGGGGGGGGGGGGGGGGTTAAGGGGTTAGTTAGGTATCAGTTTCGGAATCGTGCTCTATGAAGTTTATTTAAAACAAAAAAAAAAAAAAAATCTTAGTTTTATAAAATTGTTATAAAAACTATTGCGCATGCGCAAAACAAGAATTGGTAGAACCAGATGAAACTTCTACCTTAGATATGGTGCGAATGCACAAATACGAATTATAGCCCTACACTTATTGTATATTAACTTGTATGTTACGCATATACATAGTACTGTTTTATTTTTCATTTTGATTCGTTCTTTGTTCGTCAACTAATTCTATACGTCCATGCTATAATAAGTGAGGAAGCTAAATGCCCATCCAACTTGGCAGACTTTCTTTCGACATTTTTATGTCTTTACTCTGGCACTCAACCACGAAAAACGTCACTTACTTCAAGGTTACACACTACCAAATAGTTGCTACGGAACAGTATCTTTGCCATTTTCCATCGTTCTAAAATCGTTCGGCAGTCGTTGGAAAGATTTCGATTTATGCTAAAATCTCACGCTGCCTAAACCACTCCTAATATAAAAGCAGCTAAGCTATCCGCAAAGTTATTTATTTACTATAAACAATTCTTGAGGTACAATAACGTAATTTGGTTGTAACCAAAACAATTTTCTTTAGAAGTTGAGGGATTAAAGTTTTTGCCATAGATTGCTTTGTTCATAAAATGAATGCCCAAATTATACCAGTTGAGACGATAATATTTTGTCTTATCTGGCTGGGCGATGGTATTGTTTCCTTATCTTATCAGGTACCTACTGAGTAACCAGTTTGTTAGTGTTTTTTTCTTTTTTTTTTAACATGGAATCATGTTTTAGCTATGGATCCCCCGCCGAAAAGTGAGACTATAAAGTGAGATGAAAGTAGCGCCAATAATTGTGATGATTTCCGCTTACAACCGAGTCGTTGCTAGGGATATGATACGTCGTCGTTTTTCATCCCACAAAATTCGTTGACCATTCGTTCGAAAGCTCTCGATTTATTCAACCATACTATATTAACTACTGCGAAGTGCGTGGCCAACAAGCTGAGTTATGAGCATGGTTATATGAATAATTGTTTATACACAGGTGATCATTCTCAATTATTGATATTGTGAACATGATTGCAACCGCTTGTTAATTTCTGAAGATTTCATTGAGCTGGTGTTTCGATTATGTGATTCATAGCAGGTGATCCGAATATTGCGAGAACGGTTTGATTTGTGAAGCGGTGGTTAAATAATTTTAATAGGTAATTTCTATACTTTACACTATAGGAAGCTGTAATTTCGTATGTAGCCTCTTTAGCCTCTTTCTATAATAAAGTGAATGTTTACTCGCGAGTTTCTAGTAGGAGATCATCATCTCACAAGAGCTCAATCGTCGTGATCATTTCTATAATAAAGTGAGAGAGAGGAGCTAAAACATGATTCCATGTTTTTTACATTTTAGCAGTCAGGCTCAAAGTACATCCGGGGGGGGGGGGGGGGGGGGGTCCAGGGGGGCCGAGTTTTTTTCCTCCTTTTTTTCTTTTGTGTAAATTGTATAGCTGTATTTACGTGAAATACAGTGTGTATCTTTACTTTGTAAAATACATGTTTTTGAATTTTTTGAAAAGCAAGAAAACCCTTTCATTTTATGGACAATTTCATCAATTGAAATAAGAAAACGTCTGCCATGTTGGTTGTGGCACATAGCTTCCTTTTACATTATTTCATCAATGTATAGATCATTGAAAATGTTTTTAATGATTTCGAAAAATTCCATAGCGGAATAGAGAAACCAAGAAGTAGCGTGAAACGTCATGATTGGTCAATTAAGAAACAATAAAGTTACGTATACTCTATGTAATGCGCATAATGAACTGATGAGTAGAACAATGAAATAGGTACGGGACCATCTACAACCTAACCCGCGCATCGCCTGACAAAGTTATCAAAATCGAATGAAAATTGTGTAAATTGAGGACGTTACAAGGATTTCGCTATTAATGATACCATCATGTTGAAATCAATATGGGATGATCAATTCGTTATCCCCAACTAGCATCCAAATTTAAGCGAGATCGGACGACTAGAGCGTAGAAAATGATACTTGATGGAATTTAAGTTTGCGCATGCGCAGAGTGAAGTATTGAATTAGGAACGGTGGAACTGATAGGGGACTGTCTACACCCTAGCCCGCATATACCCTGAAAATTGTATCTAAATCGGGTGAAAACAGTGGAAAATAAGCATGTTACAATGATGTCACATTGGCGCATACGCAGTAGCTATTAATGATACAATCATTTTGGAATTTAAATGGAATGATCACATCGTGGACCCCAAATGTTATCCATAATTGAACGAGATCGGACGACTGAGAGTGAGAAAATGATGCTTGGTAGAATTTACTTTTGCACACGCGCAGAGTGAAGTATCGAGTCAAGAATGATGAAACTGATAGGGCACATTGAAAATGTCATTCAAATCGGTTGAACACTTTGGAAAGTAAGTAAGCTTGTTACAAGGGTTTGCGGGCACACGACAGACACACACACACACACACAGACAGACACGGTACCAATTTTGTTCAGAATGCTCTAAAACGTAAGATGCGAGTGGAAATTTTGATTTTGGAGACCAAGAATTTGTTTTCTCCTAAAAGTGAAAAAAATGCTTCCGCTACCTATAGGTAGATTCGGAAGCAAAATTACTTTGATATCGTTTTTTTCTTCTATGGAAAATTTTTCCAGCTTTACGGTCATATAATCGAAAAGGACTTCCATAGTTTCAAAATGGATTAGTTTTTGAGAGTCACATAGCTCAACATCTCTAAACCTTAAGTGTAATACATGATATTCTAAAGAAGCCTTTTTGCAAAATCTAACTGTTCTGAGATTCATCTCAGGATTCTCTGCAGAGGATAATGTGGATAATTAATTTCAATCCCATCTATCGTAAAGTCCCGTTTAGGACCTGGAATTACTGCTTACTCCTCGTAATAGCCTACCTTGAAACGGCCGCCGGTATCAAACGAGAAGAAAACACAAATTAATTTTTCTTGTAATCTTCTTGAGATAATAACCTTTTTAATCCTCCGGCTCAGGAGATTTTTCTTGGAACCAAAGGAATAAACATTTTAAAAAAGTCGGATTAAAAAAAACTAATTGGTCCGATCTTATTATATTTCTATCACAAAAAAATCCACTCGATTACGCAGGAGGTCTTAGAGGTCTTACCCCTACCGCTGGTCCCTGTTTTCTGAGGTGGAAGTATATTTTCCCTCTTTTTTTTCTTTTTTTTAAACCTTGAAGGAGGAAATAATATAAAGTCCACGGAGTTGGAAGAGAATCTACTTTTTTTTTTATTTGGTCAGGAGATCCTGGGGAGTTAATTAAAAAAATAGAATTAAAAATAGGCCAGTGGAAAAAAAAGGGTGGAAGTAACCGCGGAACTGCGGTTTTTTCCCAGAGGACAATTTCTTACTCTTTACCCCCAACTCGACTTCCTTGTCCCCATCATTTTTCCGCCTTTACGAGGAGAATACTTGGGAAGGTAAATCCCGTACCAAAACTGAGTTTTTTCGAGTTTTTTCATATTAAGGGGTGGGAGGAGGCACCGACAGGAAAAAGCGGGAGCAGGTCTTACGCGAGCCGTCTTTAAGACCACCTTGGGGTTATAAGGGTTAAAAGTCCAACGTAAGCCCCAACCAACGAAACCTACAGTTTTTTTTTCCTTTTAATTCATTTTGCTAGAGCTAAAAAATAAAATAAAATGAAGTTGACAATTTTTTTCTCGTTTTCCAAGAGTCGAGAGAGAGGAAAAGGAGATTTTTTATCGTCTAGCTCTTTCCAGCTCTGATTCAAAGGATCAGCGCAGTTGGAATATTGGTGACTCGTCCGATGGGTTTTTGGCACGTTGCCGTCCGACACCTAAACTTCCACTTTTATAGATAAAAGTGCGGTGATGGGGGAGAGGGAGGGTCTTTTAAATTATTCGCTCAGTTGACCTCGTTTCGCTTCGGGGTTTTTTTTTTATTTCTTTTTATCCTTACCCGTTCGTTTTCGCTTGATTAAGTTTCAACGCGATTCATAATTCATTCGTTACTCCGTCTCCCACGTGATGTTTCATCTTCAAAGAGCAGTTTTTTAATGTTTTTTGGCGGAGGTAATGATATCACTCTTGACTCGCGTCATGAAATTGGATCGCGGAGCTTCGCTGCGTGCAACTCCTACGTCAGAGCGACGGTATCTTGACACAAACAACAGTATTCCAGAAGGATCGTTAAGAGTAACAACAAAAGGCAGTGGGAGTAGCTTCCGTCGAGAGTCAACATCCCTCAAGTACATGTAAAAAGCGCTTCCGAAAGGGAAAAAAACGTTCCAGTTATTCAGCATGATGTATTGAAGTTTGAGCAATTTCAGTTAAAAGAAATTTTTTAAACCCAACTTTAAGACAAAAAAAACGCATACTCAAATAAAATTTGGTGGTTAAAAATCGATTTTGGATTTTTTGGTTTTTTTGCTGTTTTCGTCGGTTTTTCAGATAATATTATTAACATTCAAAGTACTTTTTCAGCAAAATAGTATCATAACGCGTACATCGTATGATAGAATTTCAAGAGAATTATAGTAGGTAGTAGTTTCACAGAAGGGAATTAGACAGGTATGAAGCAGTGTTACATACTTTTAAAAGTTGTAGAGCTCTGCGATAGTAGGCAATGCGGAGGTCGTGGGTTCTGGTCGTTATACAGAAATGAAATGAAAATCAGTGAAGTCCGTTTGAATAAGATATTCCCCTACCGCATTTGGAAATCAGCAATGATGTTTATTGTGTAATTGGCGAAAATCAGCGTGGCCGTTGAAAAACCGTCTCACTCCCAATCGCAGGAAATTTTTTTTATTTTTTATTTTTTTATTTTTTTTTAGAAAATGAATGCACTGTACTAATGCAAAGCGTTTGGCTGGCCGAGGAGTAAACTGAATATTTTGCTAATTCGGCTCGATTTAATTCGGGTTTCTAGTTGTTTCCGTCCGTGCATTAGTGATTCCAGAATATACATTCAACAGCTCTTAACCAATCATAGGAATCGGACGTAGGAACTGTTACTCGGAACGTTTAACGAACGCCGATCTAACTGACCGCTCTTCAGCCGGCTCACACAACCAACGCAGTCCCCGTTACAGTGAGACTTATTCTTATAATTGTAAATTATTAGTATTCATACTCAGATTAATTAATATTTCTACCGATTCCTACCTTCCATGGAATTACAGTCAATACATCCCGACATCGGATTTATCCGAGAGTCCTCCCTTCATAATGCTGATCAATAGCTTCGTTCTCAGTGCACGTTCTGACAGTCCTCGAACTCATCAAAACTGGGACGGAAAACCTCGGAGCGTTCCGGAACTTGTGGAACCGCGTTCTGCACTACGAAAAATTTAAGAACTTGTAAGTGGAATAACCTGTGCGGTTGTTTGTAACAAACTCTTCATCGTCGAACCTTGGCACAATTTCGTCTAAAAAATTCGAGTTTCGTGGATGTAGACGAGATCCAGCTACAACTTTAATCTCGTCCTCATCGTCTACAAACCATGAAACTTCACCACCATCGTTGAAACTCTAGCTTTCCATACTTGACGAGCTACTAGTTGACATTTCGATGAAGAAATTCAAATGAAGAACAGCGAACAACATAACAAAGCGAAATTTTACAGGGAAAATTACAGGGAACACGCTGCAACTAAAGCCGAAGAGAGCGTATTGTTTACTCCACGAGCTCCGAAAAATTGTGAAATGCGCATGCTTTAACTGTGTCCTTGCGTTCGAGTTCTAACAGTTCCGAAAAAAAAAAATTGGGGACTGTTTGAACCGTTCGGAACTCGGTTGGCAAAACACTGCGTTCCGCAACTGGAAGAAAGCACTTTTGAGAACGATTTCATCACATCCATGTGTTGTCCCACTAATCTAGATAATTTTTGCTAGGTTTTTTTTTTTTTTTTTTTACGAACTTGTGAGCATCTTGCCACCAAACTATCCACATCACTCACATGCATCTATTGGGAATGAGTCAATGAAACCCAAAAACAAGTTGCGCTTTTCGATACTGAATTTGATCGTATTTGTTGTACTTACTTGTGCCTTTCGTTTATGGATTTTTACTACTCGGGTTTTCACTACTATTCATTCACTTCATTACCGCTTATCCATTCCAGAAAAATAATTTAATACGAATTCTACGCGGAACATTAGTTTTTTACTTTCAAGTTACATTTTTGAACTTTTCCAAGAATTTTATGTTGGGCACTATTGAATTCCAGCCAATGCATGTTTACTATGTTCCCAAAAAAAGTTGCCTGAGGCTTCTGGTCAGCCAACCCAGTAGTTTATTATGAACCTTCGTAATCAAGCAATCGTCGTTCTCATCGATGTTGAAACGAGACCCTCTCGAACGATCAAGTTTGTCCCCCACCCCGGCTACTACTTGGAACCGTTCCCTACAAGAAGAACTGTGAGTTCTTCAATTCCGTTCAACCTGTTTAGTGGACATTTAGGTCAGAATGAAGTGTATAGTTTGGTGGTCTGGATGCTCGCAAGCTCGCATCTCAAAAATACATAACATCAAGTAGTCAATCCCTTAGTAAAAATGCAGATTAGTTGGATATGTAGATCAGAATGAAGTGTATAGTTTCGTGGTCTCATAACACGATCACATAACAGTTTAGAAACGTAAATGTGACTTTTCATTTGTGACTCATGAGCTGCTCCGCGTTGAACGGAATTGAAGAACTCACAGTTCTTCTTGTAGGGAACGGTTCCAAGTAGTTGCCGGGGTCGGGGACAAACTTGATCGTTCGAGAGGGTCTCGTGATGTTGAATACGTTGTGCATATGCCATTTTAATAAAAGCGCAAAATGAACAATCAAGAATAAACACAAGAATTACAATCAAACACAGAAATCTCAAACTAAGACGATGTTGTATGGATAAAACAACGTGACGTCCGTTTTATTGCAACAACTGCGGTGGCTCTAGGAGTTGGCACTTATGGATGAAGCATGGAATAAAATCTGGGAGCTAACACGTTTGGGTTACGATTGTCTCGGAGTGGAGAAACGTATTTCATGATGCTATCCCCAGGATATTGGTAACTCAAACACTAACTCGAAGTGGTGAAACCCGCCCTGAAATGTCTTTCTAAAAAATTCAGACGATTTTCTACATCTGACCTATATAAAGATTTAGCAGTGTTCTCCATAATAATCACTCTGATCATCTTGGTGTATTGC
Source organism: Adelphocoris suturalis (assembly GCA_030762985.1). Taxonomy (NCBI): domain Eukaryota; kingdom Metazoa; phylum Arthropoda; class Insecta; order Hemiptera; family Miridae; genus Adelphocoris; species Adelphocoris suturalis. The sequence continues at coordinate 24,346,877 of CM061050.1, read as the reverse complement.
ATCCTGTATCCTATTATATCCTGTATTGTATTGATGCATCCTCACGACTCTACTGACAGATTATCTACACAGACAGTCACACTTGTTCCACGCTCTAGGTTATCTAGAACTACGCAGCACAATTAATTCAAGTTGCCTTCCTTGCTACTCAAAATATTACCGGATCTTCTAAACCCTAGCATTTTTTCGATTGCAGTCTATAGGAAGAATAAATCTTCGTTTCTAATCGACATTGTCCTGAGCAGTAGTGATCGACTGCTCTCAAGCATTTATTCTTAGAGAGCTGTCAGTTTATTTATTATAAATATTCCGGACCAATCTCATTTCGCTCTTCCTGGTGGCCCGATGGGATCCTATGGTCCCATACTGCGTTGTAGCGAGATGGATCTGAAAAAGGGCTCGCCTGTGACAAAGGAAGGAACAGTAGTCTTCTCCCTAGTGTGAGTGTCTTCAGTAGGACCTTGACCATTCGCGTGAACAGTTGGTTTGTTGACAGGATTTTTTTATTAGCCAAAAATCCAGATATTCCGGTAAGTGACGTGAATGTGATTTTTTGGTAACACAAACATCTGTGGTCCTCCAGATAGCTCACTCGTTTAGGTCCGGTGATGACTGTGTTAAGGTATTTCGTACGAGTTCTATTTCATGAGCTTCATATTTTAATTAAGCGATTCCTCATCAGCACCACAGAGCTATCCTTCTTGCTGACGGTATTTTTCCTTTTATGCTCTGTTGTTAACTCCTCATTGTATAGGAACTATTAGCGTGTAACACGTTTTTACCGAGACCTTACTGCAATAAAACGACTCCAGAAAAAGTCTCACGAAAGTACCGGTGAATCCTATTTTATTTGCTATCCAACCAATGAAGCTGAAATTTGGAATGGAGGCCCCTTGGGACGTTTAGAAACGAATCATGAAATCTAGAGCCTCCCAGATCAGCTGAGTAATAACAGGGTCTTCGACCATGTCTTGGAAAGTCTTGAAAATTTATGGCTTATTGTGTTATATAAATTGAAAAAAAAAACTTCATTCGTAATGTAATCCGATAACTTACTAAAATTTGATCACACGATTATGCTTAAAGACTTTAACTTTATTAACTCATGGGTATCTCAATTTAAAGAAGGAATCAATGTTTGCGCCGCAGCAAGTAGATTTCATTGTTTATCTTAAGAGTCTCATGAGTTAAGCTTTTTTATTGTGTCGTTCTTCCGCTGATGATCCTGCCGATATTCCACGATAGCTAACCCCCAACAAAAACACAAGTAAGAACGTTCCGGATGCTCCCACCACGTCATCATCAGACATAGCCAATTCGGAACTCTCGCCACCTCAGTGTCTCTCTCACTCGCCCTTCTGGCTCACACTTCGTCGTCATTCCTTCATTAAATTTTATTGGTCTGGGTCTTCACCATCCCTCCAACATTAATATATTACTTCTCACGGGTCATCAGCATCCCAAAGACAGAATACCTACATCTAGACTGGAAACCTGTACGAGACCAATCTCCATTTTGACGTAAGTACCTGGCTTGAGAGACCAACCATCACTTGACCACATGGTCGTGCTTGACGCCCATACTCATTGAGCCGATTCCTTTCCTCATTACAGGTTACGGGTGATTAAGCATCATCGCAACCAATTATTCTCAGCTGTGGTACATCGCATCGGCAGAATACTTCTTCACCAGGTGGCAATACATACATGCTTTGCGTTGGCCATCAGCGGACTCGCTCGTGAGGTTATCACACTTGAAACGGTCCGAATTTGTTTTCGATCTATTAATATGAACTTTTTCACCACCAAGTGATAAGGAGAAATTTATTATTTTACATATACCTAGAATTTTCAACCTTAAGTGCAGTTATTCTAGGGAAGGAGCTCCACTCTCTTTTTTTGTACTGTTGCTTTCTTTAAATCATTCTTCTTGTAGCTATAAAAAGCAATTACTGCTTGATATCTATAATAACACACGATCACAATAAAGTTTTGCAGCCCTAGGTTTTTGGTATTTTCAATTCCGAAAACTCCGTCTCCGAGCTATCTAAAACAATCAATATCTAAAGAACCTTCAAACTCAAGGATTCACATTAGTTCAGTAGGTTCGTCACGTTGAATAATTACTCTCGAAGAAGCAGAATCATCCTATTCCACTCTTCTGTCGTAGGATGGGCCAAAGGGGTGGATCGGTCTGGAAACACGGGTTGTCACTTAGGTCTGGCCCGACCCGTGTCACCTGTCTCAAATTGAATAGTGCCGCTTGTTTTAGTCAGATAATCCCCCGTCTTCCTCCCTCTCTTCTTGTAATCTTGCTTGTTAAGTCTGACATCGAGCTTAAGTCTCAATGGGTCCCCGTTGGATCCAATCATTTCAAAGGAGCAACCCTCCGAGAGAAAGAAAATGAGGGAAAGAAATTCGACTTGAAAAAGTCCCATGGGGCTAACCTTTCAACCATAATTACCATGAAGACAAGAGCGATTGCGTTTTTGTGAAGTGGTTCACAAACATTCCTTTGGGAAACATACATTTTTTCTCCCTCTAATTTCCTACTCGACGGTGTATCAATAGTTGCTTTACTTCCCTAACCTTATGGGAAACTTTTCGAAATATATATTTAAATATATATATACTCGGCGCTTCGCGCCTCGCCGAGGGGCTTTGCCCCCCTGGACCCCCCTAATCTATACTCGGCGCTTCGCGCCTCACCGGATCTTTTATTTTTTCTACTGCGTAGAAAACGAGGATAATTTGCTATACAATTCTTAGCCTGAATCAACTTAGTTTTGGAATGTAGCCAGGTACGTAAGGAGAGGGAAATTGGTAGCTTGAAATGTGAACATTTATCACATAAATCAAGCGCTTTCCAACGAGTGGCGAACGATTTTTGTGCGATGAGAACTGCGGAAGTTTCATTCCCCTAACAACGGCTGGGTTGTACGTGAAAAACACTGAAATTGTGACACAATCTATAGCAACTACTCAACTACTCGGTTGTACGTGAAAATCATTTTTAATTTCGTCACGGACGTTACAAAAAAAATTGTTGGGGGTCGGCCTAAGAATTGCATAGCAATTAATATATATTTGATGTCACAAACATTACAAAAAAGGCCTTTCTGTCCTTTTTTTTACCCTCTTGAAATATGACTTCCATTCCCTTGAAGATTTTTACCGTAGGTCTTGACGGCTTTTCCCATGAACTTTGCTACACCTGACTTGAAACATACTGGGTGATGAATGAAATACTTACTACATTGTAACAAATAAATAAATAAATAAAAAATTTTCAATAAATGGAGCCTAAACTAATTTCAAAAAGAATGTAACAGCTACAAAATTTTGTAGACCTCTACATATGGCATCCATGAATCTTTATGTGAATTCGATAACAGAAAAGCAATAAAACACCGTACTGTTTCAAAAGTCAATGCTACTACAATTAGATTTGCAAATTCAAGCAGAATTCCGTGTAGCGAGTAAGTAAAATATCAAATATTTATGACCGTAAAAGTCGAAGAGAGTCCGGATAAAAGAGGCCATGAATATTGATAGCTGTAGCTGGAAGTCAGAAGAACAATGAATATCAAAATCCTCCTATAACGGTCCAAAAATAGTTGATACCTCGACAAAGCTTGAACTCGGGTCCTTCGTTTCTGAGGAGAAATTTCTCTTTAGTCGCAACGCTCAAACCGACGAGCTATGAGCGCGATTTAATGAAACCTCTTCGACTGTGGAAGTTTTATTTGAAGGTAATATTTTCCTGAAGTCAAATACCTGCCGTATCAGCCGGTTTGGGTTTGGACGATTGGCGAAGTGAAATTGCAGGCTGCTGGCTTAGCTGATGTCCGCTGGAAGAAGTCCAGCAGTCGAGCGAGGTGTTTGTCAAGTAGCGTATTTTGACTGTTTTTAGGAAGTGAAAGATTTAACTAGAAGGAATGTGGTGTTTAAATTATTGTTTCGGGTCTTGCTGACGTGTGCCAAATATAACGGCCCACAAATATTTGATGCCACAACAGATACATTCTTCGACTCCGGAAGTTTTCCTTTAACGTAACACACCTGTACACGGTTGCATTTGTATTAGTATTTTGAGTAACAGGTTAAGATAGGATTCATCAAGACCAGACCAGCTTGAGCATCTGAAGTTCTTGGGAGTCATTGGCATAGCGTGGAACTAAATGGGTTAATACGATCAGAATAATAGTTTTCTAGGTACGACCTTTCTCTTACCACCTTCTGCACCTCGGGACCATTGAAACCTGATTTCTTGAATCCTACCTTTATGAAATCGTTTATCTTTTTTTTTTTAGAACTTTCAGCAGCGTTTTGCTACTATAGAAGGGAAAAGCATTTACATTCCACGGTTCCACCAGCTTCTCAAAGGCTTTTTGTTTATACCATAATAATCGTGAAGATAGACTTTTCAAAGAAAGTTCATGGCAATACTTTTCGTTAAAAAAAATGAAATAAAATCAAAATAAATAAATGCAATAAAAAGCACTTTGCTTACTCGTTTCATTAAAATTAATATATAAATCATTGAAAAGTTTAAAAGAACTCGAAAAATTCCCTAGCGGACAAGAGTAAATCAAGGTGTTGAGTGAAACGTCTTAATTGGTCAATTAGGAAAGAAAATAAGGTGTTATGACCCTCCAGTATAACTGTCAAATAACTCTAAACATTATATATAATCCGAGTAAATAAAGAAACCAGGAACGGTGCAAAGGACGGGGAATTCCCAAGAGGATAATGAGGGCTTAAGCCGTTCCACTTCCCTACCTACCCAATGGGCAAGGGACGGGGAAGGGACGCAATATAAGGGCTGTGTTCACAGCCCGTAAGGCAGTCTCGTCCTGGGCACTTTTCTTGGCGCTAGTCTCTGAAACTCAGTGTACTTCATTTACAACATTCCCTTTCTTACTTCAAAACTATTTAAACTCTTGAATTTAATGGTCTAGATGGGCATTACGACCCGGAGCTATTCCGTTAAATCCGAACATATATAAAACCTTCTTTTTCTGCGACCTTATATTTGAAGCGTGTATTTGCGTATATAGATGGGCATTGCGACCCGGAGCTATCTACGTAAATAAAGTCGGAATAGAATATATTGTCGTAAATTAGTTAGCTCCCTCTAAAATTTGTGAACTAGATGGGCATTGCGACCCGGAGCTCGAACACAAATTTTAGCAATAAAATTTGCTAATCAAATTGATCCCAATTTTTACTAACGTCTAAACTAGATGGGCAATACGACCCGGGGCTAGTTTTGAGTTAGTATTAACTACAAATAAAACTCCTCACTTATCAAAGCTTCTAACCTGGATGGGCACTGCGACCCGGGGCCATGTTATAAAGCTTGTAAGTAACATTAGTTAACCAGATTTTATAGCACTTAGATAAATACCTCGCAAGAGGGAAAAGTATTAGTTAGGAACAACTAGGTTCTAACAACTGGTAGACCCCGACGTTGGTTTTACACGCAAATTCACAAACTTCTGGTGACCCCACTACTAAGTGTTCACATAAAATTTGGCTTTCATAAAAACAAAAAACAAAATTTTTTTGCAAAAAATTTTTTTCTTCTCTCAAAACTAAGTTAATTTTCGAAGTAGACAAATTTTGACAAACGCCATGACTACCCCAGAGACAACTACTTCTGTGTCAACCGCGCACACCAAGTTACCGGAATTCTCATACGGTGATCCGCGGCTATGGTTCGTTCAAGTGGATGCAGCTTTCGCGGCCGATCGTATTACAGCACTGTCAACAAAGTTCAACAAGGTGATCGCCGCCTTACCTGTGGAAGTGCTAAAGGCAGTATCTGACATCACTGCCTCCGATCCCAGCGCCTACTCTACGCTGCAGACGCGCCTCATTGACACCTACGGAGACACAGAGAACAAACGACTCAGCAATCTCCTCTCGTCATCATTCGCAGGGATCCAGAAACCGTCTCTTCTCCTCACTTCCATCAGGTACGAGGCCTCGGCCGAATTTCCTACGAGCTTACTAAAGATGATTTGGTTCAATAATTTACCGCAACGAACGCGGGAACTATTATCAGCATCCACGGAAACCGATCTCGATAAACTAGCAACCATAGCCGACCGCATTCACGATACCGCCCCCACATCAATCACCAAAATTGATGACCCTATGGAGGCGATGAACCGACAACTCCAACAGCTGCAACAACAGCTCAACAACCTCACGGACCATAGACCTCGTAGCCGTTCTACGTCGCCTAGATCCCGACCTTCAACCTCACAGAACCGCCCAGCATCACCATGCGCATGTTCCGCTAGAAAACGCAGCCCTACCCCCAGAAAGTTTGATGAATTTTGTTATTTTCACAAGAAATGGGGAAAGGCAGCACGGAAATGCCAAGCTCCCTGCAAATGGCCGGGAAACGGAAGACGGTAGCTACCACGGCGGGGGTAGCTACTTCTCAACCTTCTAACCGCCTCTACATCAAGTGCTCGGCTCTTAGAACTTCGTTTTTGGTCGACAGCGGGGCACAAGTCTCCATTATCCCAAATTCTCTCTGCAAACGGCGTCAACCAAGAATCGGATCACTGGTGGCGGCCAACAATACACCTCTATTATCGTATGGAACTATATCAGCCACTATCATCATTGGGGAAGAAAAATTCCCATGGACCTTTACAGTGGCAGATATTTCGCAAGCCATACTTGGGGCGGACTTCTTGAGCTATTACAACCTACTGCCAGATCTACGGAACAAACGTCTCATCCGACAGGAGTATGGCGCAAGCCTTCCAGCGTATACAGCAGCAGTGCACAAACAACCTACTCCTCAACAACTCCTAGATCAGTACAACCCACCCCAAGAATATACAGATCCAGGTGTGTACCACCACATTGAAACTTCGGGACCACCTACACACGCGAAAGCACGCCGCCTGCATCCAAACAAACTCCGAGCAGTAAAAGCAGAATTTGACAGAATGCTGAAAGCTGGCATAATCAGACCTTCGAAATCACCGTGGGCCAGTCCCCTACATGTCGTCGAAAAACCAGACGGATCCATTCGGCCATGCGGAGACTATAGGCAGCTTAATACGAAGACGATACCAGACAAATATGCAGTTCCGAACATAAGGGATTCCAACACACTCCTGCACGGTGCTAAGGTATTTACGACTCTTGATATACAGAAAGCATTCCATCATATCCCTATTTATGAGTTTGACATCCCTAAAACTGCCATTATTACGCCTTTTGGTCTCTTTGAATTTCTACGAATGGGCTTTGGATTACGAAACGCAGCTCAGTCCTGGCAACGTTTCATGGACCAGATTCTGAGGGGCCTCAACTTCGTATTTGCATATTTGGATGACGTATTGATTTTCTCTAAAGATGAACAGCAGCATGCCCTACACTTAAAAGAAGTCCTTGACCGATTCGCGAAGTACGGGCTACATCTCAACAAAGAAAAATGCCTCATCGCACGCCGTCAGATAAAGTTTCTGGGGCATAGCATATCTGCTCAAGGCATTTTACCATTAGCGGAGAAGGTCGACGTCATCCAACAGATACCACTACCAGCCACGTTCGAACAATTGCGACGTTTTTTGGGAATGGTTAATTTCTACCGCCGCTGCTTACCCCACGCCGCTCAGACGCAACAGCCGCTGCATACCTTACTCCACAATACCAAAAAGAAAGACAAGCGCCCCGTACCATGGAACGATGCCGCCAGGAATGCGTTTGATCTAACTAAGAAACAACTTGCAAATGCGACATTACTGTTTCATCCTTCGCCAGACGATCCTCTAGTCCTCCACACAGACGCCAGCGATACTGGAATCGGCGCAGTACTACAACAACGATCCGAAAACGGAACCCTACAACCTTTAGGGTTCTTCTCAAAATCACTATCTCCAACTCAGAGAAAATACGCAACATTCGATCGCGAGCTCCTCGGAGTCTACGAAGCTATCAAACACTTCAGGGATCAAATCGAAGGACGTAGCCTCCGCATTGTTACAGATCACAAACCTCTGATCCACGCAATGACGCAAAATCCGAAGACCGCATCCCCAAGACGAATCAGACAACTCACATTCATCAGCCAGTTCACCACAGACATCATCTACACCAAAGGTGATGACAACGAAGCAGCCGATGCTCTCTCGCGCATTTCAACGGTTGACTTCAAGGACATCGCTCGACTAATTGCTGATGAACAAGCAACAGACCCCTCGCTGACACAATTCCGAAGCCGATATCCAGACCGACTGATTCAACGGATGATAAATGGACACAACATATGGTGCACTTCCGACTCAGAAGGAAAAGCATACTTACCACAGTCGCTGCGGTTTGTAACGTTCAAACAACTACATGAACTTTCTCATCCAGGCATCAGGGCCACTAGAAACTTAGTCAAATCGCGCTATTTCTGGCCAAGCATTAATAAGGAAGTCACCAACTGGACCAGGGCCTGTACTGCGTGTCAGGAAGTCAAAATCACTAGACATACCAAAACGCCACTTCAACAATTTCCTGCGGTTAAGGCCCTGGAGCATTTACATGTTGATATCGTCGGTCCCCTGCCACCCTCTAATGGTATGACATACTGCATAACCATGATAGACAGAACAACTTCATGGATGGAGTGCATACCAACCTCATCAATTTCTGCTGACAACGTCTCGTCGGTAATCCTTCACCACTGGATATCACGCTACGGAGTACCAGCTACCATTACGTCAGACCAAGGCAGGCAATTCGAGTCAGCACTCTTCCAAGACCTGATGAAACGCCTGGGAACCAATCACATCAGGACCACAGCATATCACCCACAGGCAAATGGGAAAATAGAGAGATGGCACAGATGCCTAAAAGCAGCACTCTCATCGTACCCGCAGCCTACGAAATGGGCTCACAACTTGCCATTAGTCCTGATGGGTCTTAGAGCAACCCCCAACCTTGAAGACGGACTCTCCCCGGCACAAAGACTTTTTCACACAGATATCAGGCTTCCTACAGACCTCATAAATCCTAGCCCCGTGGAGAACTCTACTCCGGCAGCACACCTTAAAAATAATATAAAAAATAGTGCTAAAGTATTTTTGCCAAAACATTTCACAGACGCCACACTCGTTTATCTTCTCAAACCTGTGAAACCTCCCGCACTGGCACCGCATTATACGGGACCACACGAGGTGATAAAACGCACAGATAAAACATTAACAGTGAAGATAGACAACGAAAAACATGTAGTGTCTGCCGATCGCTGCAAGCCTGCATACGAGCTGAAAATCGACAACAACGGAGAGAGCACTAATCCCCGTTGCAAACCTTCGTCCAAATTAGCTGTCAATCACAATAATCCCCCAAATCCGAAAGAGAAAGTTTCGCACGAAACACGGCTACCTGCTCCTATACTATCCAAAGGGTCAAACTTACCCCCTCCACGGAGGTCACCCAGACTACATAAGAGGGTGACCTTCGCGATACCAACTCAATCAGTATCAATCATCCAAACATGTCAGAACTCCCGATCGACCTCTGTACCGTCCAGCTGGACTACAAATACTTGCGATATGTGCTCGATAACCCGGTGGTACCCTTCACCGACGAAATCCCCGAACTCAGTGAAGAAGAAGAGAACGCACTCCTCGAGGATACCACGCGAACGGGACAAATGGGTAATCAAGACACGCCGACTCAGCGACCACAACACAAGACACCGGCCCCATCTATTCGCCGACACCGAATCGACGATAGGGACGCCCTCCGTCGCAGAGTCCTCCTACCAAGTCAGAAACCCAACATACCTCAGAAGCCGATACAGATCGCATCAATCTTCGACGAAGAATACGATCCTGAAACCCCTGAAATCGAAAATTCGCAAAGACCGACTTATCGGGCAAATAGAAAACAGCGACAGAAACTAAAGAAAGCAGGATTAGCCGAAGTAAAATTTTGAAAAATAAAGACGTTGACCCACACGGTCAGAAAAACAAAAACATTGTATATATCAACAAACAAAAAAAAAAAAAAAAAAAAAAAAAAAAAAAAAAAAAAAAAAAAAAAAAAAAAACATTGTTTTATTAAAGACGAGGCGCGCATACGCTGCTCGCCATTATCTCAGGCGCCTCACGCCAACCGCAAGCGACGACACAAAATGTTAACTTGTTCAGACGCCAACGTTCCATATACATACCTGTAAGACAACACTATTCTGTAAAGTTCCAAATACATGCAAAACCAGTCGATAGATGTTAATATTTCTAAATATGTGACATATTGTTCAAATTGTGTACGACTGGTGAATAACCTTGTTCAATTTATTCACTCGAATTCTAGGGGGGCCTGTGTTATGACCCTCCAGTATAACTGTCAAATAACTCTAAACATTATATATAATCCGAGTAAATAAAGAAACCAGGAACGGTGCAAAGGACGGGGAATTCCCAAGAGGATAATGAGGGCTTAAGCCGTTCCACTTCCCTACCTACCCAATGGGCAAGGGACGGGGAAGGGACGCAATATAAGGGCTGTGTTCACAGCCCGTAAGGCAGTCTCGTCCTGGGCACTTTTCTTGGCGCTAGTCTCTGAAACTCAGTGTACTTCATTTACAACATTCCCTTTCTTACTTCAAAACTATTTAAACTCTTGAATTTAATGGTCTAGATGGGCATTACGACCCGGAGCTATTCCGTTAAATCCGAACATATATAAAACCTTCTTTTTCTGCGACCTTATATTTGAAGCGTGTATTTGCGTATATAGATGGGCATTGCGACCCGGAGCTATCTACGTAAATAAAGTCGGAATAGAATATATTGTCGTAAATTTTTTTGAGTTAGTATTAACTACAAATAAAACTCCTCACTTATCAAAGCTTCTAACCTGGATGGGCACTGCGACCCGGGGCCATGTTATAAAGCTTGTAAGTAACATTAGTTAACCAGATTTTATAGCACTTAGATAAATACCTCGCAAGAGGGAAAAGTATTAGTTAGGAACAACAAGGTTCTAAAATAAGGTATTCGATATAATTTACGTTGGCACATGCGCAGAATGAAGTGATAATTTGAGAACAATGAAATCGGTACGGGGCCATCTAACCTGCATATTCCCTGACAATTTCATCAAAATTAGATGATAACTGTGAAAATTAAGCTCGTCACAAGGATTTCAAATTAGCATAATAGAATTGACGTTTGCGCATGCGCAGAGTGAATAATTGATTTGGCAATAATGAAACTGATTAGATACCATGTATTACCTAACCCACCCAATCCCTGGCAATTTTAAGAAAAGTTCCAGTCATGTAGCATGATCGTATGAGCGAATTTTCATAAACTATCTATCGTATTATAATTCGTTAAATTGCATTGAAATTGGAGCAATTTCAGTTGAAAGAAATTGTTAAAAACCAGTTTTATGGTTTAAAAAACTCACACTAAATAAAATTTGGCGATTCAATAGAGATTTTGGATTTTTAGTTTTTTTTCTCAGTTTTTGTAGATTTTTTATAAAATATTAATGAAATTTAAGTACGTTTTTACGTACGTTTCGGAAGCTATAGTGCCCACCCAACTTGGTAGACGTTTTTAAATGTGGATTACAGGTGTATCCATTACGAGCATGATCATTAGTATGTACTTCTGTAGTTAAAAAAGAATAACAAAATCTCCCTCTCACTAGTTATTTGAAAGATCTGTATCTTTTCACGCGATGAAACCTCTAATATACCTTGAAGATGGGAACGACATGATCCGACAGTCGGAGAAGTGGGTTTGGGCAATTTTCCTTCTACGGAAGACCCAGAAAAAGCAGATATGGTGGGTACACCACCGCCGGTAATGTTGGTAGCAGCAAATGAGGTTGTCACCCCGGCAAACGACTCGAGAGGGAGGCAAGGATGAATGGTGGGCTTTAAATTTTCTCAGGACTTTTCCCCCGCCTGGTGACATCAACCATTGCGAAGAAATGGAAGGTAACTTCGGGGTTATCGGGCAATGGATTGACGTAATAGGCTGCCACCTCGTTCATCTTACTTAACTTTTCACGCTGCGCTCCTTCTCGCTACTTTCTTTAACTGTGATGAATAATTTTGATGTCCACCCCCTCCCCCTCTCCCCAGCTCCTTCAAATTTACCAAAACATTATTATGAAATGTATAATGTTACTTGAATTAATATTTATTTTTATTATTTTTATTTTTAGCGAATTTTTTAAGAAAATTAGGCTATTGCTCTCGCCTCAAAATTTGTAGAATGTGAATTTTTTAAAAAGTTTTATGTAGAAAATCATATTCTGAAGTTTAACGCATTTTTTTAATGTATTTATGTATGTATGTTTGCATGTATATATGTATGTATGTATGTGTCATTCCAGACGATAACTGTCCGTAGAATTGTGCTACGGAATTGTGCTATTTTGTGTAGTCAAAATTTTCAAAATAGCCTGTTTTTTGCGATTTGTTGTGCGAAAGAATTTTTCAGCATACTAACATGTGGTATATTCGGAATCAGCGTAAAATTTCCTATAAGAATATGTATCAAGTTTTCAAAAATTTCAAAGGTGAAAAATCAGTCAAAAATCGAAATAATGCCGTTCGCTAGTTGTAAAAATCGGTAATATTTGCATGAAACATTGTCCAAATTCAGATTGAACTACTCTTATGGAAGTATCCCTGTATAACCAATCCTAGAACCATGCTGTTTAAAACGTAGGTAGTATCAAAATCATAAACTAAAATTTCTCTACACGATCAATAGCGACTGAAATGTCGAAGATTTCTTCAAAAATTCGCTCATGGGGTCATGCTGCATGACCGGACTTTTCTTTTGTATACGGTTTAAGCCGCACCTCAACCAGTAGGGTCATCTAAGGTGTCTAAAAGGACACTGGAAGTGGCACGATTCTAAGGGGAGCCATGTTGCCATCCTTGAATAAAAAGGAGCGCCATCATGGACTCCACTGGCAACTCGGAGGGGAAAAAAATGAGGGGTGCAGTAATGACCACTGTTTAGCCCCCAAAGTGGATTTTAAAAAACCCCAAAAATAAAGTAATACAACTAAGGCTAGATGTAAAACATGCTAATAACTATATACATGTTACTGTATGCAATCAGCAAAGTGAAATAAAAGTACGACTAGATGTATATAAATATATCGCAGATCAGATATCACAGTTCTTAGTAGAGCTCAGCGGCTCTCAGGTAGAACAACAGGGATCGGACATTTTCTGGTCCGGATTGTTTTGATATTATAACCAAGTTGATCAGGAATCTACTGAGTATATCAACCGGTTCTTAAAAATTACATTTACATTTAAAACAATGATTTAATGAGATAATTGTTCTACGTTCAATGAATTTACGAACATAATAATTACAAAGAACTACATAAGCTTTGGCCCTTATAAAATAAGGGTTAATTTTTAAGGGTTCAACGAATGATGGTTAACACTTTTAATTCTCAAGCTTTCAGAAACTGTTTGTTTCCATCGTCAGGAGATAATAAAATTAATTTAAAATCTTGGACATTGATTTTTAAAGTGTTGTGTGTGAGCTTGGTGATAATTTTCATGTATGTTGAAGATTAGTGTTGGAATTGGGTTCAAAAATTTTCCGTTTCTTCCGTTGAGTTTTTGTTCTGGTAAATCATTTGAATACGGAGTCCATCTTGAACCGTTCGCTGGTAATAGAATAGCATGGCTCCATTTCCACTAAAGTTTCAGATTCTGGAGAGATATTATGGGTTGGAAACTGCTTCCCTGTGGTCAGCTACTTCCGAACTTGAGCTCATTCTGAAATGTTCAGCTCCTCTATCTTTATACGGTCTCCCGGATTCTCCTACGCATTCTTTTGAACATTCGCATGCAATTTTGTGTATCGCCGGTGGCGATTTTGATTGTTTTTGATTACAAATGAGTCCAAATTTGGACTTCCACAAATAATTTAAGACCAAAGTTAGCCAAATCGATCCAGCCGTTTTCGAATTTCAACGAGACTAACGAACAGCAATTGATTTTTATATATATAGATAATGCACATTCAAACACTCGTACATATACCGGAAAAGGTTAGGCCTGTAGGTTTGGGGGCTGTCAATCCTGACTGCTGCAGGATCTTGTCAATAACTCAAACGCGTATATATATAATGCATGTTACGCACGCTTTTGTTGGTGCCCATCCTTCTACCCATCATTGTGACACCCTAAGATAAATATTATATACCTACCACATTTCTAGCACGGGAATTAGTAATGGTTACGTCAATCACTCTGGTAGCAGCTCATGGAACAAAACATTTGAGAGAATAATGTAGAAAAGTGTTTCTGAATTAGATTTCAGGATTTTAGCAATGCGCCTTTTTGGATTCAATAGACTTTAGAAAACTATGATTACATGGGCCGAACATCCCTAATCCTTGTATCCGTAGGTCTAAACATACATTTCGCTTAAAAGGAGACTCATATAATGTAGATAGAAACAGTCATGCCGCATGTTCGTATGAGCGAATTTTCTTAAGTTATCTATGTATTATAATATGTTAAATTGTATTGGAATTTTTGCTATTTCAGTAGAAAGAAATTGTCAAAAACTAATTTCATGGTAAAAAAAACTCGTACAGTAAATAAAATTTTGTGGTTCTAAAATGATTTTGGATTTTTAGGTTTTTTATAGATTTTTCAGCAACTATCAATGAAATTCAAGTACCTACGTTTTTCAGCATAATTTTTTGCAACATTTTTTTAAATGTTCTAGTTATTTTGTTGATAATTTTATTTTGGCTAAAATTCTGCTATAAATTATAAAATTCAACGATTTTTGGCCGTTTTTAGCCATTTATAGATTTTTTGGCACATTTAATTGAATGTACGGAAACTCGGCTTTCCCTTACGACGTTGACTGGGTAAACAACTTTGTAATTAAGGAAAAATCGGATAAGCATCGAACTTTTTTAACGGTACCAAACCGATTTTGCTGGGTTGAGCAAGGCAGTTTTTATATTGGTAAAGATAAATCTTCGAAAATTGATGTTAAAAACACCTTATTAAATGCAGCAATGTTTGTTAAGAAGAGTTCTAACGAAATTAAGATTATGTGGAGTTGGTTGAGGAGACGCTTGATTGAAAAATTAATTAGGTAAAACTTGATTGCTGAAGTTTTTATTGGAGCCTCTTCGGGACTGCTGAATTAAAATGACGAGGAATAAAGCCACCTTACATAGCTCAAGGTAATACGTAGTTACCATACATCGTCCGTAGCAGAGCACGGGTACACAGCTGGTTATAGATAAAACAAGTGCGCTGATATAGACCCATGCTCGGGTTTCAAGTCGATAAGGTGGTCGAGTTAATAAGATGTGTGCCGTTTAAGCTCCACCATATAACGAACATGATGGAGTATCACACTACAAAGAGAGAAGAGCGTTTTTTGGTTGGGGGGAGGGGAGTCTTTTGTGTTGAAGGATTCCAAAACATCCTAGGTGTACCATCACTCGTTATAGAAAGGGTGAGGGTGAGACGGCGCTAAGTGCGTGTTGGCGGTTACAAGGCAATTTTAGGGGATGAAAGAAGGTTAGGAGGGGTAGGTACATCTTCCCCGATCCCAGAGGTTCAATGGTGAAGTGACTTTCCATCGCTTCGGAAAGGCGTTTACCAAGGGGGATGACAACGCTTGGGAAGATTGATGTGGCCGGCTGTCGTTTTACGGAAAACTGAAAAAAATAAAAAGGATTACGTCTTCCAGGCAATTTACCGTTTATTTTTAAGAAGGACGCTAAGAAGTAATTGTCTGTTCCACTTATGATTTTATATTCCGCATTACTTGTATCTCCTATACAGATCATCTATTCACATTTTTTGAACTCATTACCTACCTAACGGAAGAAGAAATTATAGGGTATAATGTTAACTCAAATGATAAACTGCATACTTTACTCAATTTATTACACACAATTATATATTTTATTGCTCCATTTAATAACTAATATATCATTACAAACAATGGGCTCAGCGTGTTAGTAAACATTGGAGGAGTGTGGGACACGCTTCGTTTTAAATTTCAGCTTCATAAGTTGAATAGTATAAAGAAGTTAGGTCCGGATCTCAATCAGCTGATCTCTGGGGCTCTAGATTTCATGATTCGTTCTTAGACGCCCCTCGTCGTCATCTTAGATCCCCCGCTGACGCCCCAGATCGTCATTTCCAAGATCTGAATAGATATCTAGCACAAATTCGGCTACCAATCTACTCAATTTGTTATTGAACTGAAAGCTTTTATAGAACTTCCTACAACTCAAAACTTATTTAGACACAAATCTGCTTGTCTGAATCTTTATGTTGGCAGATACAACTTTGTAGTACGAAAACGCGAATGCCTACGTAGAACAGGTACCTACTTTAAAATCGGAAAAGTATCGACAACTGCATTCATTCCCAAGTAGGCTAACAGGATATCTGGCTGTCGGTCGAAGTAGGTAGTTTGTTCCCGTACAATCAATCAATCAATCAATTCACGTGCTTTGATTGAATAGTACAATTATATCATAAGTTATCATGTTTTTCGACTAATATTGTGGAAATGGGAAAAGTTATTAGACGCCAGTCGGAGGGAGAACTAATAGGTACCTACATACTCTTACAACTATGGTCACCTGTGCGTCAGGTTATGATGACTACGCGTAGGATGGGATTCCAACGAAAGCATTTTTCCCGCCTACGTGTAGGTAGGCCTCATTCACGTACACGCGTTGTTCTCCGGAAAAATTCGCGCATGCGCAGTTGGTACTTCAGTATTTTTCCGGACACGGATAGAATATTACGGGAAGGAAAAAACTCTCTGTGACTTTTTCACTTTCAGGTCCCAGTAAAAGCGTATTCCACTTCTACGCTAAAATGTTTTAAAGCCCATTACATGGGTCTTGCCTCGTAAACAAATTTCAAGTAATTCTTCTTCTGGCAAAACGTTGTTTGGTTACTCGGCAACTCCTGTGTAAATATCTCACCTTTTCGACTTCAAAAGCTACGATTTTGCCATCATTATGATTAATATTTCGCCTTCACGTCAGCGGTTCTACTAGTTAACCCAAATGAGAAATCATCGGCCCTTTCTAGTACCATTTAGAGAAACCGGAAGTGTCTAGGTGACCTGGGCGCCGAGTTCTAGATGGAGATGGAATCATACGCTAAAAATACTCAGAATCAAATTACTATGTATTTATATTAGGACGAACAGTTCGAGGGATTTTCGGATTGATATTTTGGGACTGCTCCGGACTGTTAAACCAATTTATACAGTACAGGATCATTGAATTAGCGTTGCGGTTTCCCGACCCGTTGTTATCTAGTTAGAGTCTCCTGACATACCCTGCTCGGCCACAACCGCGGTATCTCCTGTAAACGCGGTCTCCTACGAGCTTCGGTTTCACGGTCGATTCGTCATGTGGATGGAACTTAGGTCCCTTCCAACTGAAATTCGGATTTCGACTTGGGTCCCGTCCTTTTCAATTGTAATACGCCATTTTAGATCAAATTATGATGTTTCACAAACTGTATCGTATGAGAGTAGATCGAAGTAGAGAGTTTTTGCAACGCTGAGTCGTAGTTGAGTGGGAGGAGCTACAAATAGAAATGGAGCACTGCGCATGCGCGCAAAATGTTACCGGTTAGCGGTCTATTCTTTGTACGAATAGAAACATCCTATTCGTAGCTCAAGGTAAGGGAATACAGCTCCGAATACGCATGTAACCTTCCATGACGATAACCTATAATAAGTTTTTGGTTCCTATTTTGAGATGGCCTGACATGCACATTGTATGATCGTAATTTTCAAAAACGGTAGTTGGTTCGCAGGATTCATCCTCACTTAAACTACTCTGATTCCTTATAATTGGATTCTAAAGCTTCACGATCTACCACCAGTCCGATACCGTTCAAATGTGGTGGGTACTTGGGTAGAAGTATCAGGACAGCATCCTACTAATTTCGTTGAACTAGGTAACAATTGCACATGCCAAACTGAAATTAGAGCTCCGATACGAATAGATCGATTTTGATGAAATGGGTAGGGATTTTGGCCCTTTCAGAGAATATACACACAGACAGAAACTGCTGTCCTCACCCTTTGTCGGGTATTTGCCAGGTATCCACACCTTCAATAATGGTTCATTATTTTCAATATTCAAGTAGGAGGGTGGCTTAGAAATCGATTTGAAAATAATTATTTGTTTATTGCACATTAAATCCTTTGTGTACAGCTGATGTAGATCAGTAGTCCGATTAGAGAAAAAATTAGCCTCTGATGTCTCTCCATACCATGTAATTGTATTCACCATGTTCCAGAAGCACTCCATTTCGAATTTCATAACCGTAGGTAGATTTGGGAAGAAATTAGCCTCCGAGGCCCCTCTGCTAATCAGATCCCTTCCATACTTTGTAATCTTGTTGTCCCAAAATAACTTAATTTTTAGTTTCAGCTCAAGAGGTCACACCGAAATAAAATACACTCTAATCCTTCTGTGCTTTCTAGATCGCTCCTGAAGCGCAGAGTTTTAAATATCAAAACCCTAGTTTGATTAGGAAATGATTTCGCATCATGGGTTCCTTTGCATAATCACCTTCATAACCGATTTGCGTATAACGATTTCGAGGTGGTCGGGTGAAATGACGATTTAGTCATCAATAATCCACATAGATGTAAAGCACCTACCGAAAGAAAAGTATCGCAATTAAATAAAACATCTAAACTTTTCTAGTTCCTCTGATCTGTGCATACCAACATTGTCGTGAACGCCCACTAAATGAATATAATTAAACAGAAATGCTTTATTGCCACCAACATATCTAACAAACGTCAACGGGGAGAAAACACATGCAAAAATGTCATAAGAATAGGAAATAAATAAACAGTCAATAGCTCTCAACACTTCACCGGAAAACACCAGCTGTACGGAAAAATTATGAGAATTATGTATGAAAATTATGTATGTTTGAAAATTGTATATAATATAATATAACATGTAAAAAAAGTAAATATAATATAAAATATAGGTAATAAAATTGTATATATATATATATAGAATATATATATATATATATATATATATATATAAATATATATATATATATATATATATAATGAAATGTATGTATGAAAATTATTAATTATGCATGAAAATTAATGAGATAAAATAAAACGCCTACCAACGCTTCACTAGTTCATAGCTATTGGTGACAAGAGTTATAATGAACTCGATCTTGTGAATTCTGAATTCCATTGGAATTATATCAGCTGATACGATCTTCGTAGTTTATATTTATAAGGCGATTATTACAATGGTCGCACCGGTTCTTATTGCACTCTTCTTCGATTTTGTCTTCCTACCAAAGTTTTAGCCCTTAGGGCTGCGAACGGATTAACGTGTAGTATTTTAAAATTACCTCGTAACGCTATGATATTCAAATAATTCCAACCGTTTGATTTTGGTTACAGAAACCAGCCGGAGGCACCCTGTTCAGCTTGAGATCCCGTCGTCAAGAAGAGTGCTACTTTGCCGTGGAGTTGGCAGGACAAGATGCGGTGAAACTCGTCCATTCCGGACCCAATGGTACTCAGAGCGTCCTCATACCTGCGCTGATGGGTGACGGCAAATGGCATCGCTTGGCTTTAGGGTATGAAAACTCAAGATAAAATAGAGTGTGTGAAGCTGGAAGATCTGGAATGGAAGGTTTGGTGTCTGAGCTGGTGGTTTGGTGTCTTCCTAAGAATTTATGTAAATCTTTATTTGTCAATCTTCATAAACAACTAGTTTCGTCCGCTTAGTACCCGTATGGGTCATCCTCCCATATGCTGTGTCTTCAAGGTCAGAGCAGTTATACTATGTGGACCTGATAAAGTTGAGCTAATTTAGGAGCTTAAATACTTGATAATAGGTTGATTCAGGTGTACTAGTTCACAATCTTGATTCCAAGTACTGGAGTGAACTGGTGCAACTTGAATTTATTTCACTAAGTACCTACAGAGCCTAAACCTTTAAATTACCTCAACTTCATTGAATTTCCACAGTATAACTACAATTACCATGAGCACGCAGCATATTGGTAACTATGACGTTCTCTTTGTGAAACCTGGTGAGACCTCCATAGGTTCGAAATTAGTTGTTTATGAAGATTGTCGAATAGAGATTTCTATATATATTATCAAGAAGCCGACTGACTACCTTCCATCCACATCTCTTACTTTTTACTTCCGAGTCTACCTAAAGGTAGCGTGAGCATTGCTTTCACATTCGAGAGAAAAAAAAGTTTGGTCTCCAAAACCAAAATTTATATTTTACGTTTTAACCATTCTGAACAACTTGGGTTTAGTGTATCTCTGCCTGTCATGTGTGTCAGTGTGCCTGTGTATGTTTATTCACTACAAGTTAGTATTCGTATTTCTTTTCTTTTATATTTATTCCATATGCCAATTCTATTCTATTCTATTCTGTCTGTCTGTGTGTGTGTCTGTTGTGTGTCCGCAAATCCTTGTAACAAGCTTACTTTCCACAGTTTTTATAAGATTTGGATGAAATTCTCAGGATTTTGCGGGCTAGGGTGTAGACGGTCCCCTATCAGTTTCATAGTTCCTGACTCAATACTTCACTCTGCGCATGCCCAATCGGAAATTCTACCAAGCCATTTTCTCACGCCTAGCCGTCCGATCTCGCTAAAATTTGGATGATAGTTGAGGGATGACAATTTTATCATGACATACAAATTTCAACATTATTGTACCATTAATAGCTACTGCGCATGCACCAATTTGAAATACTTGTAACGACCTCAATTTCCACAGTTTTCATCCGATTTTTATGAAACTGTCAGTGAATGCGCGGGTTAGGTTGTAGATGTTCCCGTACCTATTTCATTGTCCTCAACTCATCAGTTCATTCTGCGCGTGCGTAAACGTAAATTACATTTTTTGTAATTGACGAATTAAGACGTTTCACGCTACTTCTTGATTTACTCTTTTCCGCTATGGGATTTTTCAAGAACATGTATGATACGTAAACGAGGAAGCTATGTGCCACACCCAACTTGGCGGACATTTTTTCTCTTGTTTTAAGAAACGACTGGCTACCTTCAACCATGAATCATCATAAATAATCATAACATTTGTTAAATAGTTTGATGCTCTCAAAAATTTAAATAGATTAACTTATAAGATTTATCTTATTGACTAGAGCGAGAAGCGGCGTTTGGGTTGGTGGGAGCTCCTCCAAGCTTCTCTATGTAGCACAATGCATCATTATTGGCGCTGGTGGTGATTGTTCCTTTTTCAAGCCAACCCCTGATCCATTCTTCCCGGTCCATTTTCGAAACGATTTTGGCATGGGGGTGGTTGTGTCACGATGTCCCTCGGAGGTTCTTTATTCATACGTTGGCCAATGGGATTTTAACACCTTATAAAGTTCTCTTGAGCTCGGGTGACTCTTCTTCCATGGAGTCGTTGTATGTCAATTTCCTAATTGTGTCGTCTTTTCTCTTCTCCCAGGGCTCTTTCTTTTTTCAACATCTTCTGTTTTTCTGGTTTCTCTCTGATCTGAACCAATGATAAAGAGTCATTCCTCGTGCCTCAGAGCGAAATTCTATACCATAGTAGAATGGATCTAGATTAGATCTCGCAGAAGGATCTGGTATACCGGTATATCCACTCATTTCCGATCGAAGGATTTCTCCAAGATGGCTGAGATCCAGTACCGTTGTCCGATGTGGAGCAGTCACTGCCTTGCTCCCTCCAATCATCCTAAGACTCCCTCCACCACATGTAGTTCCTTGATACACTATTGTTCAATAGTGATATGTTCTTTCTTTAAGTCGAACTCTTTACTCAACAGGCAATCTAAACACACAAAAAATGGCTCTTTTATTTCAGCACAATGGCGGATGGCGGAGCTCAACATCCCCTAGCTTAGTAGTTGTCATAGCCGTTCCCATGACCTATATGGTTTCCCCTGTGGCTAACAGTATCTTCCTTGTTGTGGGCACCATTTCAAGTATTCTTCCTGGATCAAGATGTACAACCTTTACAGTTGCTCCTTTGTCGAAAATAATTATGCAACCTCTTCTTGTCAGCTCCCCTCGCAAGGCCAAGTTAAAGCCATTTCCAATCCCTAAAACCTTTGGTGAATTTACTTCCTCTCATTCATTAGCCGATTTGTATTGATTTACTCCCTGTTAGAATGTCTAGTGTCGTCTTCCTATTGAACCTTCCTCGAGAGAGCCTATTCTATTTTATCCACTCTGTTTACTGGTGAAAATCTCCATGACGATGTTGCTCCGAGTTTGGTGGTTACTTGGACCGCATATTTGACAGCCTCTCGCAATGTGTTATTTAGATATGCAAGTACCATTTTCATTAACGCGTCATCTCAAAGCCCTTCAGAGTTGCTGTAGGGTCTTAGTATCGATCACTGCAGTAGGGGTCCCTGCAGGGGCCTTTGCTGCCAACGCTTCTGATTCTCCAGCTCATTACTGCATTTGTTACTGCCTGGTCTCGTTTTGTTTTTTTTTTTTTTTTTTTTTCATTTTTTTTTTTAAGTAGGTGTGGCAGAATATAATTGTAACATGAAGAATCACCCAAATCAACATGTATATGTCGATAATCAGCAGCTAATTTTCTTTCTCTCTAATCCGAGAGGCTGATTTGGAAAGGGGCTTTTCTGGATGTGGTAGAGTATAATTCAACCTTGAGAAACCACTCTTATCAGCAGAGTGAACCCTCTAGCTAGTTTTGTTCCTATTCAACTTAAGACGCTGAATATTGGAACGGGGGCTTCAATAAATTACAACTGGATGAATAAGGTATCTGAGATTTATTTTTTTATTTATTTATTTATACGGGCGGCGCCCAATTACAACACTTAAGAAAAAAAAATTGGTAACCAGTCTTTGAAGAAATAATGAGTGTCTAATTGATCAGCAGACCGTCGATGAACCAGATTTTTGAGAATGGTGGTGGTGCTCAGTTAGGATTCATCTCGATATTCGCCATACGTGGGAGCCTTGCAGGGGGCGGTTCCGAATAATAGTCAACGTAGAAAATATTCGTCGACCGAGATTCGAGGCTGAACTCTCGAGAGCAGGACTGGGAATCTGGTTGTTCAACAACTTCCGCTACACATCGGTCTCTCTAGGGGAATCAGGTTGCACATCTTCATAATAGATTCATAATTCACCTCGTGCGAAGGTATGCCGAGTTTATAGGCAACATAACGAAGGAATTTATTCTGAACCCTCTCTAGTGTATATTTGTGTACAGTATCGGAGACCAAATTGGAGAGGCATATTCTAGAATTGGGAGAACAAGCGTCTTGTAAAGCAGTGTAATAGCTCGAATGTTGGAGAACTCCTTCGTGTTTCTTTTTAGGAAACCCAGACCCCGCATGGCTCGACCCGCGATCTCCCCGATGCCCAGAGAAGGACAGCCGCCCATCACAGATCACCCCCAGATCAATCAACTCCTCGTGTCTTCTCAAGCGAGCCCCACACAATTTATAGGCATTAATGACAGGCTGAGTGGAGCGGTGGAAAGAGACTATGCAGCATTTTGACGGGTTGAGGAAGAGTTCGTTGGCAGTGCACCAGGCCTCCAATTCGTCGATGGCAACCTGAAGGGCCTCACAATCCTCATTCGAGCTCACATGACTGAAAATCTTCAAGTCGTCCGCAAAGAGAAGGCAGTGGACATTAGGGACGAACAACTTGACGACGCTGTTAATCATAAACTGAGGGGGTTCTGTAGCTTATTTCGTTTCTATTCAGCTTAAGCTTATGAACTTTTGAACAGGGTCTCTCTAGTATGGTAAAACTTAATTTACAACTTGAGAAACCACGATAATCAGCAGAGTGAGCTCTTTAATTTTGTTCCAGCCTAGCTTGGGATGATGAAGTTCTACACAAAACGCAGACAATAGAATCATCGGAGAGCAATTGATCGTTGCACTTACTACAGCTCATATTGGTTTTGGTTTTGATCTAATGATAAACGGGAAGAGAGCTGACAGCTAGAGACGCGGGGGGACTGTTGATAAATACCCTCCGCGCAACACACCTACTCAGTAAAGGGGAAAGGTGGTGCGGTGCGATATACCCAATGCGCAGCGTTATGACGCAGCGACCAGCCCCCACTCGAGCGAAACCGAACAACGAGGAGCGAAAGGGCGATCAAGCGGCTTCAAATCGGAAAAAATCGTCAATAAATTAGCACTCACCAGAGACATATGCGAGCAAATTCCTGGGTGGCGACTACGGAACCCTCCTACCACTGGTGTAATTAAACTCTGTGCAAAAAATGAAGGATATATGAACACTAGAATTGCAACTTTGAAGCTAAATAACGGAGAACGATATGAGGGTTTGGTAGAGTATTAATTCTACAATTAGGCAACCACACTAATAAACTGAGGGGGTTCTGTAGCTTATTTCGTTTCTATTCAGCTTAAGCTTATGAACTTTTGAACAGGGTCTCTCTCTAGTATGGTAAAACTTAATTTACAACAGGGTGTGATAGATATAATTACAATTTGAGTAACCTATCCAATGAGCTGAGTGAGTATTTCAGTTAGTTTTGTTCCCATTCAACTTAAGATGCCGAATTGTGGAAAGGAGCCTCTCTGGGTGTGGTATATATATAACTGTACGTAATGGTCACTGGCAATAATGACAAAATTGATCTTGAATTAATGTGATGACACAGTGTTCTGCATATAACGTCTTGGATTTGCGAGTGAGTTGAGCTGTCAGAGCTAGTGATTAATAAATTAATCTTCGCTTTTTCATTGTTTCCGTATCATTGGGGAATGATGTGGTTGATATCAAGGTCAACAAATTAATGCATATTCTCCATTTGTCTTCTGTTGAAATCTTCTCCAGCCAGCCAACCGTCTCCCTTTTTCGTGAAAGTGGGAAAAAGATACTGGAGACGTCGAGTTTGGTTAATGGAGCAAGCAGTCAGAGTCTTCCAGCTCGTTAGACTTTTGCCGACTTTCTGCCCCAGGGTTCAACCCCCACCCCACCTATCATCCAATCATAATATCGTTTCTCCCACTGCACTGTATCATCTTAGCGTAGAATCACCTGGTTCTTCTTCCTTACATTCATATGCTTTGATTGATTCTTTCATCCATGTAAAAAGGTCAAGTAAATTTATATCTAAACGGTGTAAGACATTATTTTTTAATTATCTTAAAATTAATCTAATACCTCACAAAATAACTTCAGTTTAGATATGTTAGCTAAATGAACAAAAACGCAACAGACAACATTTTTGTAAATTTTGATGGTTTCTAAAATTTGACAGATTAGTTTTCAACAGTCATCTTATAACTTTCATCGCTATCCGGCCGTTAGTAGAATAGGACTGTTGAAGCGCTCGTCCAATTCCACAAACCAATGCTGTAATAAGAGGACAGGTACCTGCTATTACTACCCAATGTTGGCAGGCATTTACACTAACTCTCGGAGAAGTATGGATTATCTCTAAAGATAAAGTAATATGGATTTAGATGATCCATTTTTTTCCCCCAACAACTGCTTTTTATTTACTTCTGAATCCTATGCATAATCGAGACCAGGCCTTAATCACAATAACAGGTACTTTTTCAGTGTAGTTGTATACATATGATCTTCTCCTGTTATTTCGAAGATATACGGCATAATCCAATGTAGGTACTTATTATGGAAGGTCACATGGGCCTTGTGAATGGTCGATGACATCAGAAGAGAACATTTGTGAGTGACACTTCTGAAGGAGAATTATAGCAAACGCTTCTTCTTATACCGCCCGTGCATTGTATGCAGTGGTAGAAGAAGCATACAGGTCCCAACATCACAAATATGATTTAGTCGCCGAAGTCCTAAGGACAGCGGTGCGGTGAGGTTCTATTACTCCCCTCATCACACGGGATTTCGAATATTTGTCCACCAGCTGGTGACTTCTCTCAAAGTAAAATAGAACAAATCCCATTCAGGATTAGCCTGTTGAGTAAAAATCAAGTTACGAATAGCCGTCATGCTAGCAATATTTCCAAAATCAAGGAAATCTAGAAGACCTTCAACCAGTTCATTTCGCATACCTCTGCGAATATAGATTTTCTTCAGCTTTCGGTAGCGATTTGCATAATTTGAAACAGTGAGTTTTTATTTAAAAATGGCCGTGAAACATAAAACCGGAGTGAAATACGCTCATTTATACCTTCCTAGTTTCTAAATATTACATAAAATTGAATATTCCGTGGATTTTCATAAAATTAAGACAAAATTACCATCCATTAGACTAAAATCACCTCTTCATTATCTCTCTATATACTATTCGATATTTTTCTTCTCTATCTATCTTATTTCTATTAGTTAGGGTAATAGAACCGCAATACTCATTATGATCAATTTTCGTGGTTTTGGAATTTTTTCCACCAAAACCCCCAGGATCGAAACACTGTGGCGTGACCTAGTTGTACCCTGTAGGACCATGGGAGTAGCCATTCACCTTTTACTTATTTTTTGACTGGTGGATGACATTGAACTAACTCAAAAACGTACTAAAGTGAAACTTTTGTTGAAAAAAATCACAACGGATTTTGGCATGTAAGATAATAGGGATCAATTTGTTTGTACTAGTAAACATATACGATAAGGTGTTTGATGTTTGGATTACGTACTGCGATATCCACCCAAAAAGACCATGTATACGTAGAGTAGCCTCATATTCATGAGTCGTGTAACTATTTCCTTTCACACAATTTTGTGACTGGTCGATGACATTCGACAATCTCAAAAACGAAGAGAGTGTCACTTTTGAAAACATCGCAGCAAAGAATGTTTGCATGTAAAAGAAGACGGCAATGAAAACTTTTCGGTTTTGTAAAAAAAAAAAAAAAAAAAAAAAAAAAAAAAAATCTCACTTCATTTGTGTTCTAGCCAAAAGACTTTTTTTTCCCCCAAGTCATTCCTTCACTTTGTCTTTCGAGCGAGAAATCTACATTTAAATATACTCTTCCTTCGGCAAAAGTTTTCTTCCCCTCCCTTTTCCATGGGGACTTCTTTTAAAACGGGGGATTCTCTGGAAAGATTTATTGCTTCGAGGAAAGAGAATGCCAGATGGGGATCGAACGGTGGTTCCCTGTCGTCGGGAAACTGTTGGTGAAGAGCTGGAGACGCTCGTGGGGGGGAGGGGGGGGGGATGGCTGAGGGATTTTTTATTGGATGATCTGAAATCTTCGAGATTAAAAACAAGGAACGATGTCCTGTTTACCCCAACTCGGTTATGAAAGGTCCCTACTCCTGCATTGGACATTGTAATCTTGACAGCCATGGCAACAAAAGAGATTTCTCAAATTATTGATCCCACTTACAAACATTTTTTGTGAAGCTTCTCACTCAACTTTGGGGAATGCGTTATCGGTAAAAGTGCAGGTCAATCTTCAATGGTTCTACATTACCGACCCTCAAATCTCTTTCAACTTCCCTCTTTATCGTTTCTTTTACATTCTGCAATATTTATTTTAAACTTACATGGCAGTGGTTTCATTGAACTCAAAAATTTATCCGTTGAATATGTTGAGAGTGAAATTCCACTTTAGGGGAAACTGGGAAAGTAAAGAAAAGGGAAAAGCTAAAGAAACCTTGTGTTTTGTAAAGGACTAAGAGCCTGCTGCGTTGTTTACAGTGCCAATTCCGTCCAACATGTTGCTCTGCTATTTGGTAGTGTTTGTGCACCGTGCTATCGTAGGCATGGTAGTGCAGACTAACTAGCACGCCCTACAAAGCTCAGCTAGCTAATATATTGAGTCGAATGTATTTTTAATGGACAAATAGGAACATACTATGAGAATCAGTGACTATTAGTGATATTTTGACTAGGAATGATAAATGAAGATAGATAAATCACCTAGTTTAATGATTAATGAGGTAACTTTGATATGTGTAGGTATTGGTGATGTGAGTTTTCCAATGTGGCCACTTTGATTATAACAGAAGAGAGAGGTAAGTACATATATGAGCTGATTAGGGTAAAGAAGGTACATAAAGTTAAAAGGATAACTCTGTTCCCCTAAGTTCAGTCCCAAAGAAAGTTGAAAGTGATGGCCAACTAACTAAAGATTGGTAGGTAGTAAGAATGCTGACGTTAAAGAACGTGAAAGAGCCCAGAAGATAAAGATGAATAAAGATGTAGGTAAAGATAGATAAGACCTCACCATAATTATGTTGAGCTGGTGATCAAGCAGCAGAAAATAAGGTTGTGAAAGGTGCCACCAACCAACTATTGAATGTGTGGTGATACATCCAATTGATGGCGACCCAGATGGTTTTCTGGAAAGTATGTCCTAATTCCTCTGATTTGGTGTCAGAATTAGGTGAAAATACTTTATAATCGCACGGATGATTATGGATATAAACTGGGCTCAATAAAATGTGGTCAAAACGGAAAATGGCTGACTTATCCGTTGCTTCTACCTCTTTGTCCTTCCAGGGTTGGCTGTTTCATGATGCAAAATTAGGTTGAAAGACAACTGACGATCAGTTCACAAAACCAGTACTAAATACCATTTTATAAAAATAGAAAGTTTTAAATAATATTTGCATTGAGAAGTCATTCAATTTGTACAAGGTTAATAAATTGTAATTTAGAAAACATTCCCTAACCATTATAGAATAGTTTGAACACCTACGGA
Organism: Adelphocoris suturalis; assembly: GCA_030762985.1. Classification (NCBI taxonomy): domain Eukaryota; kingdom Metazoa; phylum Arthropoda; class Insecta; order Hemiptera; family Miridae; genus Adelphocoris; species Adelphocoris suturalis. The sequence continues at coordinate 24,318,164 of CM061050.1, read as the reverse complement.
TCTAAGGGTGTCATGTTCGCACCATTGGAAATTCTAAATCTATAGAGCAGTGAATATGCGATGGCTGCTTTTTGTTTACATTGTGACAACAAAATATCAGTTATAAATTATGTAAAAAGTGATTTTAGGTTAATAGGAGGTGCGATTATGATAGTTAGGTGGTAACGGAAGAATAGAAAGCTTGTGGAAAAGGTTTGCTGTGGATGGAAAGGAATAATGCATATTTCTAGATGTCAGCAGGTGAGTTAGGGTTTGGCAGTTCATAAGTTGCATATTTAATTCCCGTTTTCCAAACACCTTGTTTCATTATCTGTATACTTCCTACTCTGCCCCTGGTTGTTAGCCAATGCCAGATGGGGATCGGAAAACTGTTTGTGAAGAGCTGGAGACGCAGGATGGGGGAGGGGGTATGGCTGAGGGATTTTTCATTGGATGGTTCGAAATCTTCGAGATTAAAAACAAGGAACGATGTCCTGTTTGGCATAACTCGGTTATGAAACGTCCCAACTCCTGCATTGGACATTGTAATCTTGACAGCCATGGCAACAAAAGAGATTTTTCGAATTATTGATCCCTCTTACTTACAAATATTTTTGTAAAACTCCTATCTCAACTTTGGGGAAAGTGTTTTCTGCAAAAGTGTAGGTCAATCTTCCATGGGTCTACATTACCCTAACATCTCTTTCAACTTCCCTCTTTATCTTTTTCTTCAACTTGCTGCTATGTTTCTCTAAAGTTCCATGGTAGTGGTTTCATTTAACTCAAAAATGTATTCATTGAATATGTTGCCAGTGAAATTTCACTTTAGGGGAAAAAGGAAAAGCTTGAGAAACCTCGTTTTCAAGGCAAATTTCTACTTCCTCTTAACGTTTTCAGCTTTAAAATTTGATTCTGAGTCTATCTGTAGGTGCGTTATAATGTGGTGACTTCGTATCCAAGGATAACCATGGATACCGAACTACAGACTGATCTTTACGAAATCTCCGGGGATAGTGTAAATTTGGTCCTGCTCCCCTATAGGTTTCACTTTCAAAGACAGCGTGTGAAACCACATTATGTGAAAACATAAATATGAATAGGGAACGTAAAATATGTGATCAAGAACAAAAAGTTGCAGGGATAGTATGGGTTAACCCCCAGACGGTCTCCTATGGTTTGTATGCCATAAAAATATACTGATTGCGCAAACGTGTACGCGCACTTACGCAAACTTGAAATTCCAGAAACAGCAGATACAATTGAATGTCACGAAAAAATTGTTGAGGTTGAACCGAAGGTGATTTCCTACGAATTTCAAAACGTATAATATCATCAACCATGGCAACTGCGCAATATTCAATGTTGGGTATTTCAAAACGGCAATACTCTCTATTCTTCAATTTTGATAAAAATTCCAATGAGGAGGAAAGCGCGTAGAAGATCCCCTATACTGGATCTAACGCCATTGACATTCAATTTTTGCGAAAATTTGCTAAAAGTCATCGCTATTGGATTAATAGTCGAGCAACTGTGCTAATATGTGCTATAAGTAAATTAAAATGTCTTCGTCGTATTTTATCGCTACCTCTTTTAATGCCAACGTTACGAAAATTGTGGAAGATATGGGTTCTCCGTGATCTCTTCTGCTTGCAGAAATATACATGGATTATCTTGAGCAACAAATATTTACTACTTGTAATCTTCTCTGTTGGTATAGATATGTCGATGATATCATCATTCTATAGAAGGGCGCAGAAATACAACTAAATTCTTTTCATGGAAAAATCAATTAATTAGATCCCTTTATCAAATTCACTCTCGAATTCGGCAGGAATTAACTAAGTTTCCTTGATCTGTCCATCTCTTTAGTAAACGAGAAGCATTATTTTTCAATTTATAGAAAACGATTTATAGAAAATCAATTCTCAATTTATAGAAAATAGATTTTTATTTATAGAGATCTCATTGAAACCATATCGGATAAGGTTCCAAGGAAAAAGAGTAGAGATAAAGTTTCCAATCTGGTTAGGGAAAATGTAACTTTAGAAGAAAAACAATGGATAAGTATACCTTATTATGGGAAAATTCCTGATAAAATCGGAAAAATTCTATCATCGAGGGGTTACAGAGTGGTTTTAAAACTAGTAATAGTTTTAGATCATAACTAGGTTCCGTTAAAGACAAAATCAATGTTCAGGGTAAAAGTGGGGTTTATAAACTAAAATGTTCCTTGTGGCTACGAATATTGCGGTCAAACTGGTAGGAAATTCAAAGAAATAGTAGAAGAGCATCAGGAGGATTTCAGGGAGAATAAGGATAGGTCTACATTTGCAAAACATCTCAAGGAATCGAATCTTACTTACAATTTTGATTTAACAGATAGACAGTTTTTAGAATTTCTTTAGTTTGGTCCTTCCTTATGTTTATTCCTTTGTTTTTATTTCTTTATTGAAGGTATGTTGAATGTGCTTGAAAAATTCGAAATTTTCAAATGTGACAGATCTGGTAAATGTTTAAATTAGGATATCCCTCAATATATTTCACCTCTGATAAGCCCTTTTCTATAAAGCTTGGAATCATCCCTTCAAACTGTTGAAACCAGTAATTCTTCCTCACCTTTCACTTCATCTGATTAGCCATAATCGCCCTTCACTTTGCTTGCACTTAATTGTTTGTACCTCCACGTCCATTCCTTTCTCTCGGCTAATGGGATTCAACCTCCCTTCACCTGTGACCATATAAGCCGTGCCCTTTCAGTTATTGTTTGTTACTGGATGGCCTAACCGTCAAAATCGATTCAACATTGTAACTCTTTATTTTTTGTGGAAATACGCGACGTTTTTCACTAACTTCCGTTTTTACAATTGTTTCAGAATTCAAGATGACAGTTCTGTCAGGAGTTACTTCGATTGTCGTTGGGTGAGCACGGACATCTTGAAAAAGAATTCCTTAGACATTCCCGAAGATGCGGACCTCGTGATTGGCTACCTTTTCTCGGTAATTATTCATTTTTTCTACTTTGTGTTTTCTTCATCGTACAATTGGACCTCTCCATATGAAGTAGTTCGAAGATGTGTGTAATTTGATGGTATCGATGCTCGCAAGCTTGCATCTCAAAAATTCATACTTGTGAATCCCTTAGTAAAAGTTCTGGAGCGGACCCTGTCTACCTAAGATACGGAAAGTGCCCTGTTCAGGTGAGCCCGACACTGCAATCGGAAATAAACCGTAAAATACTGTAGACAGTTCTATTCAGAAACACCTTTGCACAGAATATTATGATGCCAAGCCAGAGGAATTAGCACAGACGACGATGGCCCCCATCATTGAAATGCTCACATGTATTTACACACATAGAAGGTGGGGAGGGAAGGAACCTCTAAAATAAATAACCAGTTTCGAAAATAACGTTAAAAAGTTCGCTCAATACACTAGTTTCACTTTACCCCCTGGACTGAAGGAAAAACTATATCGAGACAGTAGAACCCTTTGTCAAGGCTAATGAATAACTTTCGAAATGAACGTCAAAATAGAACTTCACTTCCAAAACAGCTAATGGCAGTGGATAACAATATTAAGTTGCGATTCGCCTTAACCCTACAAATAACAACTTATGTAGGTACTTAAAATAAAAGAAGGGCTAAGGTTTTTGTTACGATGTTCATCATTTTTAATTTTTCCTTTTCATTCCAAAAGCACGAAAAAAAGACAATTATATATACTCATAAAATGTTCTTGGAAGGTAAATTGAAGAGATCCGATACAAAATACAGAAGTGGTGAAACTATAACCCTACTTCCATTAAAATGTTACACGTCATCAGCTCAAAGACTTTACTCGTTTAGTGGCGTAATATTATATTATAACTTACCCAAAGAAGTGCAACAATCAAGTTGAATGTTTTAAAGAGAATATTAAAGGAAAAGTATTTAATTTGATCATTTTAATTATACATTAAGCAAGATCCACATTTTTTGGATTCATTAATTGAATTTATTTCACTATCTTCAAAATTTATGTTTATATCTGAATTAATAAGCAAATAAAAATACACATATATTAAAGTTTTCCTTTTATGTTTTGTCAAAAATTCTACTTGAGATCAGATGACGTCAAGTACCGTAGCCCGACAGCGTTCCAGATATTAGTACAGCGAATTTCAATAGTCCCTCTTGATCCTTTAGGTTGAATAAAGGAAATAATAATAATAACACATCATTCTGTAATGCCAACGTTGATGTTTTCTTGCTGTCACTCTGTCTTCAAATTCAGGCTGATTCAAAAGGACGGAGAGGATTGATTGAATATTAAGTTAGATTGCCTCGGAAAATGTATAATTCATCTCTGTTGCTGGAAGTTCCATCGCGAATTGTGACCGGTATTCCAATAGAATCTACCAACGCGAATCAACAAGACTGTAATTGCATCGCTATCTACACTCAGTTTCGAATCATTCATACACTGGAACGAATTCATGCTTGCAATTACGTTGCGTGATACTTTAGCTATAGGGAAGATTTTTAATTAGACACGTATAAATTTGCAGTATTCATAAAACTACCACCCAATCATCTACTTTGGTGTGAACTACTTGTACATAACCTTGTAACATAACTGCAATATCTTTTTGCGAATCCCTGTAGAAAGTGAAGCTATTTTGTTGTTGTTAAGTGTTAACAATTTCGTAATTTAAATGTACCACCTTTTTTAGGGAAATTTGTTTTGAGGCATTCTGATACGATTCTCAAGTCCGTCTGCACACGGGTACGACTCGATTTGAAACGAGACGCGTCGCGGTCCACGTGAGTTCTTTCGTAGTTGAGGTGGGTTCACATCCGGAATTGCGGAAATGCGGCAATCCGTAAATTCGTTCGGCCTTCTGATTGGCTAGTGCCTGTCGGAAGAGTGGGGTGAATCTTGCCGGATAAGCACTCTTGAGAAGGACTGTCCACATCTGAAAAATGAGATATTTTACCGGATTGCCGCAATTACGTCACCCGTCAGGAGCTGTTGTTGGTTGTGTTATCTTGTTTTATGGCTGTGGTCGAGTGGGAGTCCGTATTTTTACGATCCTCGAATTTTGGTGTCATTTATAGAACATATAGTTCTGTAGTGCTTGAGAATAAGAATATCAATAATAAACAAATAAAACACTCAAATTGAACAAGGTTTTATGCCGATGAGGCCGAGTTGGGTTAAAAATAGCTAGGTGTAGGTACCGATTTTGCGATCTCACAAACAACTTACCTTCCTAAAGATCCTATTCCATTTTTATTTTGAGACTTTCTTTGATTATAGATTGGTAATTTTCTACTTTCCGAATAAGTAGGTATTTGAGAAGAGATAACACTTACTAAACGAAGAGGAAGTATAAAAATACTACTTGTCCTTACGAAATGGACAGATTATCTACGTTAAGTAAGTACTTCTTATGATGCATCAATGGATAAATGATTTGTAATACGCCAACCTACACAGATTTTTGGGTACAAATATAATGTTATCTTGTGATAAGCAGTTGATGAAAGGACCGAATAATTACCCAACAGTCTCATTTCAAAACGACGTCGCCTTTGCAGTTTTAATGTACATACATAACAATTTCATCTGTATGCCCTCATGTTTTGATAACATGATAGCAATGATAACACAACCAGATAGTATGAACGGCCTGCCGCTATTCCGCACTCCCCTCCACTAGTTCCAACCGCAGACGCATTTCCGCAATTCCGGATGGATGTGAATCCACCTTTAGGGGTGGTTCCGCACACGAGGAGTTTTGATCAAGGTTTTGTGAGTTTGATATTAGTTTCCTCGTTTTACGGTTGAAATGAGCGAAAAAATCTATGCCGAAAAATGTACCAAAATATCATTAAGGATCATCTAAACCCTAAATGTAATTTATGCCTATATTTCCATTAACCCAGTAGTTTCGGAGAAATGTTAATTGTAACTCAATGAATGCTACGCATTTTGAAATTCAATCAACAACTCTTGAGTAAATTTACAAGTAACAATTACTGATCATACATCATTGTAGTTATTTTTGTTACTGGTGATGTAACTGATGATGACCTAACTGCCGAAATCGATTTTACATTTCAACTGTTCATTTCTCGTGGGATGACTCACGTAGTTTTCAAATAAAAATCACCAACCACTGGTTTCTGAATCATTAGCTTGGCATATTTAGCGATTTAGAGACAGGGCGATCAATGTCAATTACTTGCGACGTCCTAATGCGTTTTCATCAGTTTTTGAGCTGTTCACCAATTACTGTGCTTTTAACCCTATTTATAACCTTGTGAAACCAGGCCTTGATTCACGTTTTCTCCGCCCTTGGACAACTTTTTTTTTTTTTTTTTTTTTTTTTTGCGATTACGACTGTAATCCCATGTTTTTTATGTGATATTTGACGTAACAACTGATTTCCCCTATAAATAACCTCGTTACTGCAGATTTTTCCCTGTAATTACAGTCATAATACTAATAATTTGTTCCATAATTAACGCCGTATCCTTAGTTTCTCCTGCAAATACAATTATTTGTGATTAGGATTGTATTCACAAGAAAACAAGATTACGGCAGTAATCACAGAAAAAACTAAGATTACGGCTGTAATCACAGGCAAAATTATAATGATGACTGTAATTACAGGGAAAAATCTGCGGTAACGGGCTTATCTATAGGGAGCATCGGTTGTAACGGCTAAAATCTCATTAAACACTTGTGATTACAATCATAATCGCCAAAAATAATTGTCAATACGAATGTAATCAAAATCCACTATAGATCCTCTGGGTCGCAGTGGAGGGTTACTGAAATACAGTACATGAAGTCCCTTTACCATTAAAAAAAAAAAAAAAAAATTACATATATTATATATATATATATAATTACAGCAAAACTATGATTACGAATGTAACTATAATCGTAATCATAAATGTAATCGTAATGATATCTTCAGGTTCTGTGATTATAATCGTAATAAATATAATCACAACTAAAACCCTAAGATTGTAATAGTAATCGTAATATGATTACGATCGTGCCCAACTCTGCCGCACAATAACAGCAAAACCCAACTTGACCCAACCTAAATAAAATTCAGAATTTTGTTAAGTATTTAAACAATGCTAAAAAATTGTGGATAATTCGAATTTTATTTCGGATAATTCGAATTTTAGGCGTGCTAATCAAGGTATAAATTTTAGGCTGCGACTCAAAATAATTGTAAAATTATCGGGAAATACGTTTTAGTAACGATATTCGGCAAAAGGTTTGCGTTAGACCAAATGCATGCAAGTCAGTGCCATCGTACAGTCTGATAACTCCCCTTCTCCTCCCGCCCGCCGACCGTCCCAAAACAGCAAAACAAAGCCACGTTAATGTACGTTTAATGTAAGTGATTCATACTCCAACTCTTTGAATGCGTTAGAATCTTTTTAATGGCCGATAGACTTAATTCAAGGAAACAGGCCAAAATATCATCCTTTTTTGAAAAACAATGGATTGTTTTTTATGGTTGCAGTTAAATATAGTGCCATTCCAAGTGTCTTTAAATTTATTGTTCAACATTCTGTTGTTCAATACAGTATTCAATGTTACTGTGGGTACTTTACTTCGTACTGTAGTTTGTTAAAATGTAATTTATTAAAAAATTCTTTAATTTGAATTTTTGGTTAATTCGAAGTTTTTGACTGGTCCCATGAGGTTCGAATTACCCAAGTTTCACTGTATTTGGGAAATTCACATGAATGTGAAGGTAACCTACCTTACGGGCAGTAGTTGGAGGAATGGCATCGGATCATTGGGGAGACTATGATGAGAGAGTATATAGATATATATAGATGGATGGAGGATGATTAATCTGGGTCATCTGAAGGGTTTCCTTTGTTCTCATAGAAGAGCGGATGAGCGTGGGCGAGAGGACGGAAAGGTAGAATATTACTCGAGACGATACATTTTTTTCCCAGTTGTTGAATAATTTGTATAAATCATTTTGTACCATGATTTATATATATATATATACACATATATATATATATATATATATATATATATATATATATATATATATATATATATATATATATATATATATATATATATATATATATATATTTCCGAGCGATAACTCCCTTAAAATACGGCGTAAAAAATTCTTTCTAACGAAAAATCCGTCTTGCCAAAAAAAAGTCGAGTTCATTGGCCAGAATTTTAGGATCACAATTTAGTGTCCCAAAAAATGCTAAAAAAGCGCTTAGTCAATTGCGACGACCCCCCAGATTTCTGAAATTAATAAATAAGTGAAAAAATATGTATTTTTGGTTTTAAAAAATTCCCAAAATTGATCATTTTATCGAGTTCGGCTGTGTGTCCTAAAATTGTCTTTGCTATCTCGTCACACTGCTGATAACAGCTTTTCTTTGAAAATTCGCTCTATTAGTCATGCGGCATGATTGAGTACTTTTTTGAAACGAGGAACTTGAGCATACCAAAACGCTAATACAGTGAAACTAAAAACTGTTGGATGATAAAATAACCGGATGTAACTAATAATCAAAACTACTTCTGCAAATTTTGTATTGACATTTTATGTCTTTATTTTGGCACATAAACGAAAAAAGCGTTAACAAAAAGCGTTAAAAAAAGCGTTACGGTTGGTTTTCTGATGATTTCCTCTTACAACCGAGTCGTTGCTAGGGAAATGGTAGGTACATACTTCGTTGTTTTTCATCCCACAAAATTCGTTGACCATTCGTTCGAAAGCTCTCGATTTATCCAACCATATTATGTTAACTACTGCGAAGTGCGTGGCCAACAAGCTCAATTATGAGCATGGTTATTTGAATAATTGTGTACACTCAGGTGATCATTCTCAATAATTGATATTGTGAACATGATTGCAACCGCTTGTTGATGATTTCATTGAGTTGGTGTTTCGATGATTTGATTCATAGCAGGTGATCCGAATATTGCGAGAACGGTTTGATTTGTGAAGCGGTGGTTAAATAATTTTAATAGGTAATTTTGTAACTATACACTAACTTACACTGTACTAACTGCAACTTAACACTCTAGGAAGCGGTAATTTCGTATGTAGCCTCTTTAGGATATTTACTTGACGATGCCCAGGGTACGGATTATATGAGTGGCACTTATAGGTAATTTCTATGCTTTACACTTTAGGAAGCTGTAATTTCGTATGCAGCCTCTTTAGGACATTTACTTGACGATGCCCAGGGTTCGGATCAGCTGAGTGGCTCTTAGAGCTTGCATACAAGTCTGCAACTAAAGACATAAAATGTCCCAATGTGTTGCAGACTATTATGCAAGCGTTTCTTTGAATAGGTATCATACGGATTTGAAAATCAAATTTAAAATTGTTTATGTTTATGTTGGTAACGATTTTAAAAGAAAATGCGCAAAAAATAAATATATAAATAAAAAATAAATTAAAGTTTAAAAAACCCAAAAAGGTGGAACCTCAATTTGAAATTTTTTGAGATATCTAAAAATAAAAAATAACCTAATAAACCGCTAGTGGGAGAAATGATCCGTTGAATGGGGATACTCAGTATTACAAAATAAATGTCTATCCAACTTCAAAATGAAGTGATAATTCTTCCAAATATTCCCTCCTAAAATTTGCCGCCCTGGGCACGTGCCCACGTTGCCCATGCGGTAAATCCGGCCTTGTGTGAAACCCGAAGTTTCTGACTGGAAAAGAGAACTAGGCACCCTTCTGGTAAGAGGTCTCAAATAGGTCACAGTTGACGTCTGAAACCTCGGCTCCATCTGGGAGTTTCTCGAGAAGAACGCCGTTAGTGCAAGAGCAATTTGTAACATATTCAACGTAATTAAGGTGGAAACCGAAGCTTGAAAGTTGATGCAGATTGATTATCAAAGTTGGGGGTAAGAGGAGAAGCGACTATAAGTTTGACGTTCAGCCTTGCGCCTCTCCAATCTACGTTGCGAAGGCCTGGCAAACTAATCAGAGCCTACACGCTGCTGGGACTAATGGCCATAATGCGATGACTAGGTAAGTTTGCCGTTCCGGCTTCTCGCGTTCAGGGAGCTGAATTAAGTGTGAAACGGCGATGTCGGGAGCCGAAGGTGTCAAGTCGAGCGTTTGTAACTTGTGGGGACAATGCAATAGAGGGGGAGACGGCCAACTATTTCAGCAAAGTGTTCAGGGTGATACATTGGGTACCTTTTGTACTAACACTGGGTGTATACAGGTCACGGATTCCCGGACAGTCACGGATTTAATAGTAGGGCACGGATATTTCTGAAAGTCACGGATTTTGATATAGAAGTCACCGATTTTTACGGCGTCGATAACCAAATAATCATAATATAATGCCAGTATCGGGATTCACAAAACACGAAAGAATCAATTGAGATTTTTGAATCTATAATATTAAATATTTTGTACATTGTATTTTACTAATATTCTGTAAGTAGTCTACGACTTCTGTTCTTTATAAGTAGGCTAGAATCAATAAAAAATTTATGAAGATTTAATTTTATATCTTACTAGAGGCCTGTTAGGGCCCTAATCTAGTCCGTATAACAATAGTACCTACCTAACAGGAACTCAGCACATTAGAGTAGGTAACGATAAAAGTCCTACTATTTGCGGCTTCATGTGATCTGGTGAAAAGCTACGGCGAAGTTATTAAATTATTAAAAAAGAGGAAATACCGATGAAAATGTAAGTACTTAGTGTAATAAAATAAATATCACCAGTTGAGGTGGTCCTCGATACTATGAGACTACACAAAATGTTGAATCGGGGAATTCATAATTTGGGCATGGTGTGATGATGGTGTGATTCCATCTCGAGTCTTCTTCGTTTCTTTGTTAGCGTGTGAATCTGCGCGTCCGTGTCTTCTATCTCCTTCTTTATGTCGTTGATTGTATCTTGATCGGTAGTACTCGTAGATGTCGAACTGGTGTTGAGTTGTGTGTAGGAGATGCTACAGCTGTCTTCGTCCTGATGTGTCTGGTACCACTCCAGCAAAGCTCGTGCTTGTTCTGTATCTGGATTAATTTCGAGTGTTGTGTCATGTCCAATTTGTGCTTCGAATATATTTTTGAATTTTTTGGTTGTAATGAGGTGTGCTGCCGCGATGTCATGTGAGTATAAATTTAATTGTTTCCCCCATTGGATAAGATTGACGGTTCCGGTTTTTTGTAGAGTGTCAACTCTTCGTCATTGCGCGACACTGTGCACACATCGGCGGGACCAACACAAATTACTAAAATGTTGGCAGTTGACGTTTGGAAGATCGGTGATGCTGGTATAAATATGTTACCTGGTTGAGATTGTTTTGGGATTGAGTGATTCTCAGCTGATCAGAAAAGCCCATCACTTTACTTGTCTCTTATGTCCCAGAGAGTCTCCCTATCAAATTTCAACTTCCTACAGTGAACAGGAAAGAATTTAGCTCACTCAGCTGATCAGAAAAGACCCCATCACTACGTTTCTTACTTACCGACACTTTTGCAACAAACTTGGGGCCGTGCTGATTCGGGATTATATATAAAGACCGTTCGGAATTATATATAAAGTCCGCTCAGTTCTTCAGTTTCAATTTCTTCGTTCAGAAATAAATCTCCTAGATGTTAGTAACTACACTAATTTTCTTACTTACCGTGAATTGATGGCAACTGTTGTTACCACCACAGCCTAATAAACAACTCTCGTTGATAAGGACCGCCTAGAACACGATCAAGGCGGGTATAGAGACGAACGGTGACACTTTTGCAACAAACTTGGGGCCGTGCTGATTCGAATGAGCAGTCTAACACTAAAATCGGACCGCGAAGTTCTTCACAATTTCAAAGACCGTTCGGAATTATATATAAAGATATTAATCTTATATTAATTTTAGTATTTCGGTACGTTATTCCTAAAGAAATAAAAGCTTGTAAAAGGTCACCGATTTTTAAAATTTAGAACCCACGTTATTCCTAACGAAATAAAAGCTCATAAAAGGTCACAGAGTTTTAAAATTTAGAACCCCAAAAGTCCCCAAAAAGTCCCCGATTTTTATTTTACAGATCTAGTAGACACCCTGTAGCAGAACTGTTAGGACTCAAATTGTCGTTCCTGTTTAGTATTGAACTAAATCTAAATATAGAGTTTCCCCTACAGTCCCGCGGCTACGACTGGAACCACAAACACATTCAGTGACTTTCCCCGCTGCGGCTGAAGCCGTATGAGACGTGCCTGTGTGTGGTTTCGAAAATTTAATCAAAATGAAAATTCAGCTTGTTACAAGGATTTCACATTCGTGCATATGCCGCAGCTAATATTGACATTTTCATGTTGAAATTAATATGGAATTATCACATTTTAGAATTGCCTTCAAGGCAGGTGGCACAAGTGCCCCACCGTGGGGAAGTTGCTTACACTGATGGCTGAGTGTGTTTAGCCATCCTAGAAGATCATGGAAACCACCTTCCAACAATTTAACGTATAGGGCAGCTCATGTTGGAGCTGAGAGTTCGAAACGGATGGATGATCGAGTAGAGATACACCCAGGCTTATATTGGGACACACGAGAAGGAGGAGGCTTTGAGTGGGAATCTTCCAATTCAGTTCTCTCAAATATTGAATTCATGCTTGGAACGAAATTTGTTTTGAAATGGGATCAAATATGGATGATGTCTGCGGATGGTAGAAGAAAAAGATCTCTTTCCCGACAATTACTGACCGAATTTATTTGCTTCTGTCTTCGAGACTTACCCTTCTCCTAGCTGAACGTGGAGGATTCAGACATACCTGCATCGATGCCGTCTTAGCAGTAGCCCCATGTGCTTACGTTCAGGGGAGGACCATGATTGCACTTGCTATTTCGATATGCCCATTTTAAGCAGCAGCGGGCTCGTCTAAAGCGAAGTTGTGTGTGAAGTAACGTGTGGATGTATTAATTAATTGCATTAATTTCCCCTTCGTAGATGCCGATATCTACGTAGGCATGCATATTGATGACGTAGTCAGCCTCTGACGGGCAGCTAATTTTTTTCTTAATCAACCTACGGAGCTGAAATTAGAAATGGAGATCCTCTGGAATCTCTAGAATATAAAATCAGTGCGCGTAGGCAAACAGATCCACTGAGGCACCTCTGAGCCCAATTTTTTTATGCTGAAACCTGAAGTGTTGAAGGACTGTCATTAGCTATTTTCTCTTCTGAAGCTATTTTCTCTTCTGTTCAACTTACCGTTCTTGTTCTGTTTTTTCATTTTTCTAAATTTTTCAATATTTACTAAAAAATGTATGTGGGGTCCTAGAGCAGTAAAGGTTTGAACCCTGTTGTGAGGTTTTAATTATTTACTACCTAGATGGATGATTTACTAGATTTACTATTTAATGGAATTTATAATTATTATAGACTAGCAGTGGCGTAGTTTGAGGAGGGACAAGGTGGGCAGAGCCCCTCCATGAATTACAGAGGACGCAGAAGTTCGTGGAATGGATACAATAAAAATTAATAATTTTACGCTTCTAACTTCAATACCTAACACCTTCAATTGGAGAATGTAATTAGTAAAACACAATTACTAATATTATTATACGGATCGGGTTGCCTAGCAAAATTAGATTTTCTTGGACATGAAGAAAACTTCCGTCTGTGGGATGAAGCACTTGGGGCCGGTCGGCTCCTTTCGTGAGCACTCGGGAACGATCGGCATTCGCTTCACAAGAGCAGCCAACGGTTGCCAACACTACGACATCGCTCCGACCGGCAAATCTACGGGTTTATCCATATGTGAAGAAAAAATAGATTTATTGGTGAGGAGATATTTCCGTCTGGGAGATGAAGCACTAGGGGCTCGGAATGGTTAAATACCGTGATTGCATCTGAATTCAATAGATGAACCGTAGCTCATAACTTATGATATCGGTCTCGTGAGACGAAGGTCGTGGGTTCAAATCCTGTTGGTTTTTTTTTTTTTTTTTTTTTTTTTTTTTTTTTTTTTTTTTTTTTTTTTTTTTTTTTTTCCCTGCATTTTTACTAAGGAATTGACGACTTGATGTTATGTATTTTTGAGACGTGAGCTTGCTAGCATCCATACCACCAAACTATACACATCATTCTGATCTACATGCCCAACTAATCTGCATTTTTACTAAGGGATTGACTAGTTGATGTTATGTCTTTTTGAGATGCGAGCTTGCAAGCACCCAGACCATCAAACTATACACATCATTCTGATCTACATGCCCAACTAACTTTCATTTTTACTAAGGGATTGACTGGAACACAATCTCCTCACCAAAAAGTCTATTTTTTCTTCGCATATGGATAAATCCGTAGATTTACCGGTAGGAACGATGCCGTAGTGTTGGTGAACCGTTGGCTACTCTTATGAAGCGAATGCCGATCGTTCCCGAGTACTCACGAAAGGAGCCGACCGGCCCCAAGTGCTTCATCCCACAGACGGAAGTCATGAAGAAATTCTTATTATGTTGGGTTTGTTTGTATAAGGGCGAAATTGCGTGGATATTTTACAGCCCCTCGGAGAGGAGTAAAATCACCTAGTCAAAGGAACGGAAATATGGATACTGCAAACTGAAATCTAGTCGTTCCCCACTTCCTTCTGGGGCTAGCCCATATGCGATTTTTCTCTAGAAAAATATCCGTTGTTCAGTATCCACCAAATTCCCCTACTTTTCACTGCCTACTTGATCAAGCTTGGTTGTTTCCCGTATTCTTTTATCAATTGTTTTATACCATTTATGAATTAAATCACAGTTAAAATACTCGTAAAGAGAAAATAAATAAATAAAATAAGTAAATAAATAAAACATATTGAAGTGTTTTGTGGTGATTGAAATAGTATAATAGAAAAGATTAAAACAGTCTATTGTAGCAGTAGGTACATATCTATTCTAACCTAGCGTATTGCTGGTTTGAGTTTGTTACAATTGTGGATAAGCTTGTAAGGGAGAAACGGCCACATACCTAAATATATGATTGCAGGCAGTAAGTATAGTATAATAGTATATAAGCCTAGAGCTCCTCAGTTCATCCGTAGGTATTCGTATGTATCGTAGTTTTCAACGTTCTGATTATTAGTTTATTGGACAAAATTTTTTCTAAATAGTATTAGGAATGCTTTAATAATCCACAGGTAGGTTTGTGAATATGAAGGCGTATGTGATTTTAAATCATTACGAAAAACTATTGAATATCTACTTATATGAACGTTTGACAGTTTATTATACAGTATTCGTATATTTAACAACAAGTACTAGAAATGAATAGTTACTAAAACTATAAAATAAAACGGAATCCTTTACTGTTGCCCCTCCATGAGAAATAACTTATCTACGCCACTGTAGACCAGTAATTTATATATATAATATATTTCCTTCATTAGATGGGTAAGTTCATGACTAAAACATTTGAAAAACTAAACTAATTCTTCAGTAACTTTTGTGTCTTAGGGCGAGCTGGAAGATATGGTGCTTGTGGGCGATCCAAGCGGCGTCGCTCAGCAGTGCTCGACGAACCTCACGCCCTCCCTCGATCCACTACTGGAGGCGGCGCGCCCTCACCGCAAACCACACAAACTCAAACAGTAAGCGACCCGATTGCACACTTCGGTTCATCTTCCCTCAACTTGAAATTTCCATTCTCGTCACTAGGATGCGAGCTCGATACCTTTCGAGTAATCCAGTTACCTAGCCATCTGAATTGTTGATGAACTAACTTTCTTTCATTTTCTACTTTCTTTCTAAATCATGGTAAAATGCTGGTAGCTTTGTATTCTGTGACAATCTTCCGATTGTCGTAATCAAAACTCTTGGATTTCTGTATTCTGTATTTCAATCTTTCGGCGTAATTTTGGGATTCAGGTGAAATAATTAGAACAAGATTTCAATCACTGAGATAATTGATTAAGCTTTTCTTTAAGTCGCTCCAAAATAAAGGTAATCAGGGGGTTTTTTTTCTATCTCGCCTGTCGGTTGATTAGTTTCATATATTCACTTCTTTTTTAAAGATGAAAGAAATACCGCAGGAGAGAGAGAGAGAGAGAGAGAGAGAGAGAGAGAGAGAGAGAGAGAGAGAGAGAGAGAGAGAGAGAGAGAGAGAGAGAGAGAGAGAGAGAGAGAGAGAGAGGTATACGGGATAGCAATGGATTAGGTATTAGTATAAACAATGGGAGTTTATATAATATTATTGCTATTAACGCAAAATGTAAGAGAGAGGTAGACTCACCGTTCTGAAGGTTGAACAACGATTAAAAGCAAGCGGACCGGTGCACGTTGGGGATACCAACGGGCACGCCGTTCCATTGAACGAATCACCGTAGCAGTTTTCGATAGCTGTTACAATTCACGAAAGAATTTCAGTATTGTTGCATTAGGTATATTTAACCTCTGAATCGGACTTACCACCATAAAATTTCATTCAAGCTGATAAAGGATATGTAGGAGAAAAATTAACGTATTTATTTATTTCACGGTCTATATTACAATACACCTAGTATTCAATCATGTTCAATACACTCTAAATCGAAATACAAGGAGGATTATTATTTTTGCATCAGAGAGCCCTTCCGAGATCACTGGTCAACAGATAGACAATCAAAACTTAAGGGACTCCATTTTCTGAAAATAGCTACTTAGACCCCAGCTCCACACGCAAAAAATAATTAAATTAAATAAAACTCCTACCTTACGATTCATTAGTCCGTGTATTGGTTACAAAAGTTATAAATAAAAGTTCCAGTCATGCAATATGATCGTATGAACGAATTTTCGTAAATTATCGTACTATATTAAGTTACATTGTTTTGTTTTGAACATTGAGGGGTGAGTAAATTGTAAATTGTTCATTACAAATTTTATGGAAAAAAAGCTCATTCTCCACGTAATCTGCTATTCAAAAATAGATTTTAGATTTTTAACTTTTTGGCAGTTTTTACAGATTTTTTTAGCACATTTTTTTAATTATTTAAACATAATTGGAGTAATTTAAATTTTAATTAAAGTACATTTTTCACCATGATTTTGTACATAAAATTTCGAATGTTCTATTTTGTAGTTAATAAACTGTGCTTGAGAAATATTCTGCGGAAAAATATAAATTTAACAACAAGGCTTGTATTTCCGTTGCCTAGTGATATCCGAAGCTGATTTCTTTGCCATTCAACCTATGGAGCTAATTTCTTTGTTATTGAACTATGTAGCTAATACAGGGTGCGAAAGAGAGGACGGACGGTTTTTAAAAAATCATAAAACAGTGAATTTTTACTCAAAAACAAATTTATTGATGCAATCAGGTTCTTCGCAAGGAAATACCATTTGAGACAGTTAAGTGTGAAAAATCACACCAGTCATGTGGTGGCCGAAATTGTTGATGCAGTGCTGGAGGCGTTCTTGGGCGTTCTCTCCAACATAGCTCTCTCAACTTGGGCGACTTCCACGCGAATTGCGTCCTTCAATTCGTCAGAGTTTGGGGCTTGTTCGCATAAACTCTAGCTTTGAGGTCTAAAATCGAATATGGATAAATCTGGGGACCGAGGGGCCAATGAACATCGCCAAACCTGGAAATAAGGCGACCAGGGAAGAGAGGGTGAATAACGTCCATTGATGCTCTGGCTGTGTGGACGGTCGCCCGATCCTGCTGGAACCACACACGTCGGGGTGAAACACGTCACCGTCGTAATTCAGGGAAAGAGAAGTTGGTGATCATTTCAAAGTAGCGCTATGTTGGAGGGAGTCTACGCGAACTTCCAAGAACACATCCAGCACTGCGTCAACAATTTCGGCCACCACATGCCTGATGTGGTTTTTCACACTTGACTGTCTCAAATGCTATTTCTTTGCGAACCTGATTGCATCAATAAATTTGTTTTTGAGTAAAAATGAACTATTTTATGATTTTTTATAAACCTTCCATCCTCTCTGCCGCACCCTGTATTTGAAATGGATAACCCCCAGTTCTCCACTCATCATGTCCAGAGCCCCCCCCCAGATTAGCTAAGGTCCGGAGCTATGTTTTTGATGTTCAACCAGTGAATCTGAAATTCAAATAGGATGCCTCCTGGGACATCTATAAACAAATTCCTAGATCAGCACTTATCGTGAAATAGTGTAGTTCATATCTTTATTCTCATCATTCTATCTGACATGAATTTAAAATACAAAACAAACATGCGGGTATCTCTCATTTAATTATTTGCCCCATAAATTCATAAAACTAAATTGAAAATGAATGAATGAACATTAATCACAAATACGTTATTAAACGCGGCATGCCGCTCGTGCTTTCTCTCTTATGAGAGAAGAGCTATGTGCATTGAAAATGTCTCTGTAATTTCGATGTAAACAACACATTTCAATAATTACACCTGTATTTAATGTTCTAAATAAACTTACATTACGTTAATTGAATGACTGATTTCATTGGCTAGTATACACTATCATAACAACACCTAACTTGTTTATAGGTTGCGTGACGTTTTTTTCTTTGCGTAACAAAATTTCCGGTTAACCCGTCGACTAAGACATTTTTAATATCAGAAATAGCTCAAAAGGTCAAGTTGCACAACTAGAAATTCTGGTTTTGTGTCCTGGTTACGTATAATCCTACTTCGTTTACTCCACAAAGAGCTTCTTTTCCAACTCGTCTCTTCGCATTGTATAGCGAAGGAAGCAAAACTAATAAGACCGCGGATCGGCTAGCTTCTGAGGAAAAGGAGGTTCAATGGCTCTGTAATCATAATCCAGAGAGCTACGATATAGAAAAACTTCAGAAAACTACCCTTCTTCCCTTTCAAAGATATCTTCTTGCCAATCCAACTCCCCTTTTGCTCATCCCCAGAGAATGGAATTCGCTTGGAAGTAAGTTTCCCTCTTGTCCCGCTTCCTCACTCGATCCCGCCCCTTGCCAATAGGAGGGACCTTTGGAATGCCGAGAAGTACGCGGATAAATTACAGTTGTCAACTCAGAGCGGTCATTAAGGAGGCTCTACTGGGAGCGTTCTATAGCTTTCTGAGTGCCGCCCCTATTCTGGACCGTCCTTTAAAAACTGCCCCCCTCTCTCCACCCCACATTTCAACTTTGTTAGGGCACCAACTTCTCGGAGTTTACCTCGCTCATCTTCACCACCTCCAAGTGTCGTAAAAGTGATTGAGGAAAACCCTTTTTATTGGACTGTAAAGTGTGGAAGTTTGCGTCTCGCCGACAGCGTCGTAATTCCAGCATGGAAGGCAAATTCAAGATTCATCAATCTTCGTTTATAGTTTTCTACGGCGAGATGGTACAAATTTTCAGAATAATAATTGCAAGTGGAACTGGAAGAAGAAACAGCTGAATACATATAAACAATGGTAACTTACACATTCGACACTGTTACAAAAAGCAAACTCAAAAAGTTCCAGACATGCATCATGAATGTATAAGCGAATTTTCGTAAATTATCGTACTATATTATGTTAAAACACAGAAGGCTAAGTAAAAAGGAATTGTAAACTACCAATTTCATGGCCAAAAACCCGTTCTAAGTCATTTTCAGCAATTCAAAAAATATTTTGGATTTTAGGTTTTTTGCACGTGTGAGATGTGGATGGGTGATACAGAATGGTTGAGTTATAAAAGAAGTTGAAATATTTCCTGCATTTGAATAGAGGGTGGTAGCGTTCCCATCACACTGGCTGCATTTCCTCTTTGAATGGCCACACTGACCCTTTGTTTCAGGTAAGAGGTTGACCTTGCCTCTCCTGTGGCATGTTCAATTTTTTTCCCCAGCTCATTAATAAAATCACATGCCTCTTTTGTCCAAGGTCCCAGCGTCTCTACTGCAAATCGGATGAAATTGTAACCCTCGCCTATCAGTGCGGAGTATTCGTTTTCTTTGTCTTATTGGCAGCAGCCTCAGCTGTGCTGCCAGCCTTTCTTGTGGAAGCAGCTATCGCAGATGGGGAAACCGTGTCAGTACAAGTTGCATCGCATATTAGTGGCGATCCGTTCTTCCAGGGGATGAGGGTCATGCCATCTGGTTTCTTGCCATCATTTCTCCTCAACCCACTAGGCTCCAGGACATTGGAAAACCTGCCGACACCAATGCCCTCCTAATGACGTCGTTCAACGTGCTGTGTCTTCATATTCTTCCAGCGCTTTTAAAACAAGATAACCCGTGAACCCCTAGGTTGTTGACGTGCTCACTGCGTTGACAAGTGTGAGGCATACAAATCGTTATGCCCAAACGCAAAGACATCGAGATGAGGAGTATTGTTGTCGAGAAGGGTCCCAATACTTCTAGCCGTCAATACATACATTTAGCCATCACTTGATTCAGTACACTTTGCTGTCAAGTGTAGGTCCCATAAATAGTTATATCCAGTAGATATATCAATCAATCAATCAATCAAACAAATTTTATTGTAAAAAATCAAACATGATTGTTACAAGGATTTCGTATACCCAGTAGATATATCTTCACTTGTCTTTTTACAATTCAGGTGATCCCAATTTTTTTGAATTTCGCCCTGCGAAACTAAGTTAGAGGTTTTTTTCTAGCCACTTATCCTCTGCCTCTTTGAAAAAAGCAAAATCAGCTGTCTCCTCAACAAAGTTCAACATAACTTGTACAAGGCTAACAACGTTGTTTAAAGAGGAAAGGAAGGCTGGTAGACTAATGTTTTCTGAATTTCGTACTCATGTCTCACCAAAACAAACTGGAGAAGTTGCGATTTTGAACTGTGATGGTGACAACCGAACATTTTGGTTTATTATTTTCAATAATGAACCTTTGTAATCGACCAAACAAAAGAAAAGAAAAATATTATAACACCCTCGGAAAATTTTTAAGTATACGTTTCAAGATGCGTAGAATCCGAAAATCGAATTAAAAAAAATCCGCCCGTCCGCCGCCCTTGGCTTTTCTCCGAAATTACTTGACGAAACTATATGAAACTTGTGTTAAAAATCACATTTGGGGCCTAGATGGTCCTAGAAGGTCAGCATCAATTTTATCAACCCTGAAAGGTTGCATTAAAGAGCTAAACATTCAAAAAATCGAGATCTCGAAAAATTTCCA
Organism: Adelphocoris suturalis; assembly: GCA_030762985.1. Lineage (NCBI taxonomy): Eukaryota > Metazoa > Arthropoda > Insecta > Hemiptera > Miridae > Adelphocoris > Adelphocoris suturalis. The sequence goes on along the minus strand of CM061050.1, from coordinate 24,297,115 downwards.
AGTACCTAACAGTAATAATTGTTTGCTTGTCAGTGATAAATTTGGGAAGTGTGAGATGTCTGTAATTTTTCAAATCTACTCCATAGGGGGTATTGTAGAGGAGGGGGGGGAGGGGGTATCTTCGTCATCACCATAACAAAATGGGGATTTGATTGCCAAACATGGTTGGATTACTCTAATTCTATCTCTATTCTATTTGAAGTTTTTAAAATTTGAGCCAGAGGGGGTGTTTTAGGGGAGGGGGAGGGAGTGAAATGGGGTATCTTGGACACCGTTGAACGAACTGGGGATCTGATTGGTTGAATATGTTTGGATTATTCTAACTTGAATCACAGGCTACTTGAAATTTTTAAAATCTGCCCCATAGGGGGTGATTTAGGGGAGAAGGGGGGATGGGCTATGATAAAACTGGGGATTTGATTGTCAAATATGTTTGGATTACTCAAATTCAAGTCAAAAAACTACTTTTTTCAAATCTACAATGGAGGGGGAGGGTGGGGAAGTTGAAGCGTTTTGAACGTCACTGGGGACCATAGGGGTGTCCCAAAATATGATGGGCGAGGGGGGGGGGGGGGGGGGGTTGGTTGCGTATATTCAAGTCAACCTGTGCAACGCACGGGTGAACCAGCTAGTACCTTTAAAAGCTGCACGTATAAGCGGAATGTCGTCGCCAACTCACTTTAACTGCTGCTCGGTTAGCTAAACCGTTTGATGGAGAGACTAGATAACTGTTTGTCTGAGAGAAGGCACATGTTATTCTAAATTAGGAGGCAGCGATAGCCTACTATAAACGCTGCTACCTCCGATTTCAAGAGCTCTCTACTACTGAAAACCACGCTAACATAACATTTGAAGTAGACCGCAGAGGTAGATGGCCATCATTTCTCGTAATCGTCCCCACCATTCCATACTGGACCTTCCATTGAAAACTTTCCCCTCATTTTACCCTACACATTTCGAGCATGGGAATTATGTTCCAGTCTCATCAATTTTCGAAGATCGTTCCCTATTACAACATCCCCATAATATTTTTGATAGATCCCTGCAAGAAGGTATACATCACTACCTACTAAAGCAACGGCTACTGGCACATTCCACCGGGTGTCTAGTGATCTATACGGTAATAAAAAATCAGGTAAAACAGATCAGATTCTAGCGAGACAACAGTCTCGCATTGCCAAGCCTTCAAAGAACCGATTAGCTGCCACTGCAAACCGCTCCGAGATAAGCAACAAAGCAGAACTTCGGCCCATCATTGGCCCTCACTCAACCTCACCCTGCTTGCATAAACTTAATTTTCTTTGCATATCATAGGTGGGTGCCCTCTAAGTCGCCTAATACCAAATATATAACGGTATATCGATTCTATATAAGCTAAAACAAGACGTCAAAATGCATGTTTTCTGACTTCCTACTTTTTTTTTAATCTCATCTGATTCTTTACCTACCCTTTTTTACCAGTTCTCCTCAGTCAATTTTGTTTATATTTGTAACGTAGGCTACGTTTGATCTAACGGAGTGCCTTTTGGGGTTTTGGAGCCGCCACAACCAAGTGAGGTTGTAAGAGAGGTTGTAAAAAATGAAATTCTCTCCCGTTCTCCCTAGAAAGATGAAATTTAGCGAGACCTTCTAGGGCATCAAGAGAATAATAAACTCAGGAGCTATTTCCTGATCAGCTGAGTGAGCTGAAGTCTCACTCTATGAAGTTGAAATTTGATAGGGAGACTCACTGGGTCATTAGGACATAAATGAAATAACGGGCTCCATCCTTGTCAGCAGAGTTAGCTAATAAATGCTCTCTTATTCACCGTAAGAATATGAAACTTGATCAGAAGCCTCTCGAAGACAATAAGACAAGAACGAAATGACGAATTCCATTCTGATCAGCTATGTGAGCTAAGTTCTCTTCTGATGACCCTAGGGAATTTTAATTGGACAGGGGAGGGGGGGTCCTCTCTGAGACAGCTAAAATCGAATGAAATTACTGACTCTTACCTGATCTGCCTGTACATCCCAAACTTTCCCTCCTAGACTACCAAAATGTGTGATATCCCCCCAAAAATATGCTCCGCGTACACAAGATTTCAAGCCAAAAAATGCATATCATCCGATTTGGGCCAACCAATAATCGTATCGCTGTCTCCTAGTATAGTGTTTTCATTCTCCCACTCTTTTTGACTGCGTGTGAAGAGTGAGAGAATGAAAGCACCGTATGTACTAGAAGACGGCGATCTAACTATTGCCTTGGTCCAAATGGATGACATCATGAATTTTGTGGCTTGGCATTTTCGTACGCCAAGCGTCATTTTGGGAATAACGATAAAAATTAGAATAATCTTTCTTATTTTTGTTCTTGATAGCTTCCATTTTAAAGTATCATGTAAGACCAACCTGATTGCTGACTTTCTTCCGTTTGCTCCTTCTAAAAGCTAGACATTTAGGAGGAAAAAGGAATGTCAGCATTGGATCAATTTAATGATTGTGAATAAAAACACGAGTTATAGTCAGTCTTAACAGTTTGTGATTCGTAACATTGCGGTATCTGTTCGTAGAACGTCGTAAGATTTTCTCAGTCAGTTCTGAATGCCGTCATGTTCAGTAACATTTCGATTGTTTGTGCGTCAATAGTCGGACTGGGTAACTTGTCGTTTCATTTTCGTCACACCTCGGTATACCGTATCACCACATACGGAAATTTCCATGGCAGAAATTTGGTTATTTTGAGTGAAAAAATCATCTTTTTAGGTGTGTGTTTATACATGAAATTACATAATTTCTCGTTCCCTTTCCCTCCTCCTTTCCCAACCGGGATGGGGACCGGATATGGTGGAGTTGAAAGAAATAAAAAACGAACACTTCCTTTAAAAATTTTTAAAATACCATCTGGCGGGGGAAAAAAAAAGGACTTCAAACGGTCATTTTGTGCAACTGCTTCCAAGACCTTTTTTCTGTATCCCCCCCCCCCCCCCCCGATGGTATTTTTAATTTTAAGGAAGTGTTCGTTTTTTATTCTTTACTGCCATATCCGGTCCCCGGCCCGGTTGATAAAGAAGGAGGGAAAGAGAATGGAAAATTATGAACTTTCATATGCAAACACACGCCTAAAAAGATGATGATTTTTTCACAAAAAATACCCAAATTTCGGCTATACATCTATAAATATATATATATTTTTTATTTTTTTATTTTATTTTATTTTAATTCATTTATTTATTTTTTTCTTTTTTTTTAGGTTTAAGCCGCATTTCAACCAGAAGGGTCAAAGGGCCATTAGCGGATTTCCACTATTATTCCGGTAAAATCGAATCAAATCAAGAAACGGATAGCGCCATATGAATCAGCGTTGAAAAACAATGAAAATTCATTTACCACACTTTAGGTTTACCAAAATCCATGTTTTGCGCAATTTTGGTAATTAGGCAACTTTGCGCGCCGTTAAAAAATCGAGTGAGGGGTTGTAAATTCATGTAATTTTACGTAGAATCCAAATCTGCAATAAATAAAAAAAAAGGGGATTCCCATTTGAAAAAACAAATTGAATGTCATTTGCGCCCCTTTTGGCGTAAGTGGCCGTGCGAAAGTATTTTTCCTGAAATCAACGAAAAAATTATGAAGAATGGCGTTGGTCCCAATTTTTCCGCTGAATTCAGGGGAAATGAAAGGAGGTGTAGGTGGGACATCCTGTATATACCTACTTGTCGTAGGACTCAGCAGATCTTGTTAACGTTACTATCGTATCCCTTAAGATGATTTCTCGTTCAGTCCCTAGCTCGGATTGTATAATAACGTAATGATCACTTTTTTCACCAGCACTGCCATTTCGTAACATCTCTTACTTACGTAATCTTTCAACCTCACTCCCCAATTCCAACTGAGGCACTATTTTCTTATGCCTACAGTATTCTTTTTTGTTCATTGTCAAATATTACGTTTTCATAAAAAACCATTGTTCATACCCAGAATCACAGGGTTTCTAAGATTATTTCACCTAAGTGCCTTCATCACACGTTACTTTTTATACTGAAATTGTTTATTACTTCAGGAGAATACTCCCCGATTGCTTTTCAATTTGCTGCGCAGTTTGCCCGAGCTTTTCTGTCCATTTTCTATCCTATCATTTCTTAACGTTACTTGTTTCTTCCAAATTATTCCTCAGTTTGTTTCTCGTTTTCTTTATGACTTAAAGCCCTGTTAAATTTCATTACACTTAGCATAATAGCTTGACGGAAACCCAAATGAGCCACAGAGTTAATTGTTTGTGTAGGTGTATGTATTGCTTGTATTGTGGAAGCATTTTAACACAGAATGTGTTTTAGCCATGGACTAACTAGCCGAAAATGGAACGCGGGATGGGAACGAAATGTGTGACGGATGATTTTCACGTACAACCGAGCCGTTGGTAGGGAAATGGAATTTCCGCCATTTTAATCGCACAGAAATCGTTCACCATTCGTTGGAAAGCTCTTGATTTATCACGAATTTATTTCGTTTTTTTTTTTCGTAGTTTCATACTATAACTATATAAATTGATGTTATAAATGAATAGTAAACAATGACGCTTGTTTGGTTGTCACTTGGTTGCGCGACAACGCAATTTTCGTAGTTTCATACTATAACTATATAAATTGATGTTATAAATGAATAGTAAACAATGACGCTTGTTTGGTTGTCACTTGGTTGCGCGACAACGCAAACACATTCTGTGTTTCAATAATTTCGTCCGAAGTATGTAAATAGAGGTAACCGGGGGTCCAGGGGGCTTGCCCCCTGGCGAGGCGCGGAGCGCCGAGTTTTTTTTTTTTTTTGCAATTTGTGTTTAAAAAGTTACACAATTTGTAACTCGCATAGTTTATTGTCCCGAACCCCTTCATCTGGCCAGAGCGTTACTATTGTGAAGGCTATTGGTCAGAAGAATCCAATATCTCCTTCCGAAAATGGAAGTCTTTGTGGTTTGGGAGTCCTTAGGCAATCGTGCCTTGTGGTCTCCCCCAAGACAAACGCTGGGAAGATCCTCCCGAGCGAAGATTGTACACACAGTCAATCTCCTTGACAGATGCCAAGTGCCCGTTTTAACCTACGGGTTGAGGCAAGCGTTCTAGCTTGCATTACCAACTAAGCAGGTTGGTGCCCGAGTCAACTCCCTCGGACCTCCCATTTGCAGAATGGACTGCATTTTAGGGGTGATGAAACCACTGCCCCCGCCCATACAGCACCTCTTCAGTCAGAATGGTCACTAGCCCGACACAGAGAAGATTTCTCAGTGCATAACCTCTTTGTCCTCACCTGAGGAATCCCACAGCTCAATCATTTTGAGTGCATGAGAATGGGAGATGGTACTCGAGGCTAATGTGGTCAGTAAGCCCTTAAGGGGACCCGGTAGCAAAAAATTTGAGAAAAATCAATTTTTCGTTTCTTTCATAAAACGATGTATTAACATCTAGGGAACAGTCCATAGCATAGTCAAATTTATGCTTAAAAATATGTAAATCGTTTGTTTAAGTACAGGCCGGTAGCATAGGCTGACTAGATGGTTGCTCTGTCGTCTTTATTCTTGATTAACGGTTTACTGGTCCTTTTTTTTTTTTTTTTTTTTTAATAATCTTGTAGAACCACCCATTTTCAATAAATAATCAAAAGAAAACGTAAAAACGAAATTGGGCCTCTGAAAATTACAAAGAAACCATAAGATGTAAGATGTATGATAAGAGTCGAATGATAAGAGTCTCTTCATCAGTTTCTTCTTTGTCTTTATTTGACTGGGCTACAACCATGGGTATTATGTTTATATTATCCATGGATGACATAGTTAAGCTATCATGATACAACACTTCATTTCAGATGAGTCTAGGGAAAGCAAAAACAGCTTCTATTTGCATAATGCGTTGCGACGTCATGAAAAGATGGATGCTGTTGGTCTTTCTGCTCTCCTGTAAAGTAGGTAATGTTTTTTCATGTTCACGGGCGTTTTTCTTCGGAACGGTTAACCCTATTCGGTTGATTTTTGTTTTGTTTTGAAGAAGAGATCTGGGCCAAGATATTACGTAGCGGTTTTACAAAATGTTGATTTTAACTGCCGCTAGATGTTTCTGAAGTAAAAAAAATATAACATTTATTCCATGATAAGAAGTATTCCTACCTACGAATTCGTGTTTTCGAGATACCTGGAAACCCCTATGTTAATTAAAAATTGAGAATATAAGGGAAAAAAAGAAAAAAAGCACTGAAATTGGTTGCAGAGGGGCTGAGGAAAACGCCTGTAAAAAGAGGTCTATTAAGGGCGGGAGGGGGGTGGGTGCCGGGCCCCCTTAAGGGCTGTGGCGTTTTGGTCGATTAGATCCTTTATTTTCAATCTGATCTAGAAATAGCTACGGGGATGTCTTATTCATGAGTCATTTTTACAAGTTGAGATGAAGGCTAAATTTCAAATTTTCCAAAAATTTTAATACAACTTTTTGGAAGGGGGGGGGGGGTTAAAGGAAAAACTCTTCATACCAACACCAAAATATTAAACCTAGATTTATTCCCAAAATTTGATCATGACAGGTTAAACGGCGTGTATAATAACTTACTAAAACTGAAATTTCTGACGTTAGGGGTTTGAGGGGGTCGAGGGGTGCGAAACAGTTCATCACTTTTCCACAGTACCGCCACAGTATTTTAGTGAAACTTGTGAGTCATTGACTCCCGGTCGAAATAGTGGTGAATGTGAAATTTTCAGTTAAAGAAGTTAGGTTAAACATCCAGAATATCAACTAGGTATATAAATCTCAGTACAAGTTGTTGAACTTGTCAGCATTAAATAACGTAACGTTTCAAATATTAGCCTGTTATAAATCGCCTCCCAATCGCAATACAACAAGCTTGTAATTTTATATTTTGAATCCTATTGTCAGATCAGTAAAGCATAGGTACGTATTTTATTTTGAATCATTACTTATCTTTCGACAGATGGTAGGTGGAAAATGTAGGAATTTGAGCATACCCTAACATGAAATACTTGCTCACCCATCCATCTTACAGAAAGTAATCATTTTTGAATTTTTTTGGCAATGATGTCCCTATTGCAATTAAATAAATGTGAATAAATTAATCGCCAAATTTAATGACGTATTCAAGAATAGGGGTGATGGTTGCAAGCCAGTTACTCAGGTTAGCACACTGTTCTGGACAGATGAGCTATCTAATACGGAAATATAAAATTTTTGTGTAATGAATCGTAGGGTTTTATTTTTCAATTTCTGGAATTTAGTAATTTTAAGCCAACAATTTTTAAAGGAGGATAAGTTTTGTTTTATTTTTGGCCGATTACAAAACTTCATTATTGAAAATATCGTTGTTGTGTTGTTCAATTGAATTCGACACTCCAAATAAACGGATTTATAAATACGGGTGTTTGGTGGAATTGGCAGCGCACCCCTGCAAGACGTTTTATTGCCAGCTTCAGTATATTATTCACAGAGGATTAAATTTATTTAGAGAGTTCCGGAGAACTGTAGCGGAAAATGGTGAAGGCGGAAAACCATTAAATTCAATAGCGGCTCAGCTAATAGTCCATATATTATTCAAAGCAAGGGTTGAACATGAAGCGGTCTTTTTCGTGGTTAATTGTCGGGAAAACGAGTTGAACGGTCGTGTTTGTGGTGCTGGGTTCATCCTTGCGAGTTTGAAATAGTCAAAAGAGCTGGATATCAAGTTTTCATCAATCAGTATACTACTACAAATTTAATGATGTACACACATTATTATTTTTTTATTTGTTTTCATTTTGTGATATGTGATATAAGGTCGAAGGAATTGAGGTGGCAATAAAAAAAACGTCCTGGTCCTTAACCTTAATTTTTTTCTCCAAGTCCTCTCGAGCAAAACAATAGTCATTGGGGACTGGCGAGAATGAACGGGAGAAAAATAATATCGAACATCTATCGAATTTTCTGCATACTTCATAGCTTTGTCGTTGGGGGGCATATGAAGTACCCACTCACAAAACCCTTCACAGACGGGCTGGGGCTCTTCGTAGGGGAAACCGAAAGATGGATGAAGCCATTTCCCCACGTAACTGTCCTTGTCTTTGTAAGAAATGACAAGTCCTAAATTCTGAATTTTGAGGTTCCTGAAACACATCCCTACATTATTTTATTGATTGAATTTAACATTGAGTTTTATCCACGGTTGCGGAAGATGGAATTCGCAGACATAAAGGGATGTATCCTCCCAGACGATGTATCTGCTCAGGATGACAAACAATAGGTGTGTTCCAACCACCGCGAGTTCATGAACTTTTCGGAACTGGTTCGGCGCCGAACCGTATGCGCACGTGAATCGTGTTCCAACCGTTTTCAGTTCAGGAACTCAACACTCGCTACGGTGTTCCCACCGCATCGGGTTCATGAACTGAGTTCAGTGAGTTCATACACTTTTCAGACCTGCTCGGGGATAGGGTTGAGAACCGAACTGAAGGAAACCTTTCGTAAGCTTCCAAAAATCTCATTTCACTGCGAACCTTCACGCTAAATTAATTGTTTTTGTTCCTAACTTGTTCCTCACTTCTTCACTTCTTTGTTCATTCATTCTTTCTTCATTCGTTCTCAATTCATTCTTCATTTATTGTTCCTCACTTGCCTTGCAAGTCATGAATCTCAATAAAATAGCGGGGGGATTCTATCCAGAAGAATCGGATTTGAATTCGGAAGTATATACTTCAATAGCAGATTGGGAGTGGGTCCTTACTTCCGATGAGGAGGAGGACTTAGATCAACAAGAATTTGAGGCGAATAGAGTCGTGCCTAAGAACATCGGCTTCTTCGAAAATGTTCTCCGATTCTACGACGGTGACCGGTTCATAGAACATTTTTTATTTTAGTTATTAGAGCAAGAGGGCTCATAAATAACCGAGATGAGGTTTTCACGTTACTAAAGACGACGCTAGCGCTACTTAGTGCATTGACTGTCATGTGAACTACAGTGTTCCCACTGACGGGTTCTTGAACCTAAAAGTTTCATGAACTCATGGAACCCGTCTGAGTTCATGAACTCACGAGTTCATGAACTCAGAGGGGTGGTTGGAACACACCTAATGAAATCGGTCGACGAGAACCAAGGGTGGTACTTGTCTCACTTTGATCCAAAGGTGAAAGAGATAGTTGTCGGGTGGCAGTTGATCGTTGCCCGGTTTCCTACAGGTCGTCCCCCAATATTTTTCACTTTGCTAAATTTGCTCGTACAATAAAGACTTTAACAAAATATTGAATATGACCATTGTGATTGATAGGAGTAGTTCCTCCTTCTCGATTCTTGAGTGCGCTGCATCTGGGGATATGTTTGACGGTTTATACAACCAATAGGACGACCTCTGGGTGTAGCGGGTTTATCGCCTCGCACCTTTGCAGGAGGAAGGAGAAGGTCGTATCATAAAAATAATTCTATTTTTAGAATTGAGTAACTATTCGTTGCTCATCATCTTCATGACTGAAAGTGATTGAGACAATTTTGAATTCCAATTAAATTGAAATTATATAAATATTGGGTCGATTATTTGTTCTACAATGACGGAAATCTTTGAAATTCGAGGTTTAACTCGCAGATCACTTAAATTCGAGCAACAAAAACTAAAACCATGACATCACACAGAATATTCCAAGACTTCACACCGAAAAATCTCGTTGTCCGATCTTACATAGACTTGTCTATTCCGCTACTATTTGGTACTATTAGGTGAAGCAGTAGGACCATTGAAATTATTCTCAAAAAATGTTTCTGGCAATTTCGTATACGTCAAAAGTTCACATTTGGTTTCATCGCAATCAAAATATTTATGGTCAGCATGAAATTTTCATAATAATGCTGATAAAATGATTTTTTCTCATCAATATCTTAGTGTCTAATTTGGTCCTCTTGTTATAGACAACTGCGGAGAACTGGGGTTCATCTCGTTCGACAGAAAATTGAATTTCCTTCTACTTTTCTGTTGGACAAAGAAATTTTTTAGCGGTGCTAAATGGCTTTATGTTGCTAATTATGTTGAAAAACGTGTTTTTTTTTTTTTAGAAGAAAATATAAGTACATATGTGGTGTGTATTTTTTGGGGTATAGGAGCTTGTATTCAAAATCAGTTCAAAAAACATTGCCTTGTCCAGAAAAAACGCATTTGCTCTACTGCGCGCCAAACAATGCACGGGCGGATTTTTTTATTGTACGTATCTTGAAGCGAAAACCAATAAATTTTGAGGGAGGTTGGGAGGGTTATTCATTTATTTTATTTTTGTTCATTTACTCTTATTGTTATTATTATTATTATTATTTTTTTTTTTCATTTTTTTTTTTTTTTTTTTTTTTTTTTTTTTATTACAATATTTTAATATTAAACCAAAACTCGTTAATTTCAGCAACTTGCTTTTGCCATGTTGCGGGACAATGGTCTATGTGGTGGTTAGAGAAAGCAAGGTTTTAGTCCTAGTGAGCATCGTCAGAGTGAAGTTGGAAATGTTTACTCATGCCATACCTTATAAGAGGCACTACATAGGTTCATTTCATAACTGGCACAATCTAATAATAGGCAACATCTCATAGCAGACACTTCCTCAAAGCACGTGCTATCTCATAACATACACTGTCTGATATCAGGTACCATTTCATAACACGCACTATCTCATAACAGGCACTGTCTGAAAACAGGCCGTATTTCATAACAGACACTGTCTCATATCAAGCACTACTTCATAACTGGTACTATTCATAACTACCTTATAGCAGCCACAATTTCATAACAGGCACCATCTCATGTCGTCAGACATTATCTCATTACTGGCACGTATGTATCTCTTAACCTACTTTCTCCCTGCTGGAAACAAAATTGTTTTTTGGCTCGACTTTTCCAATGCTTCTAGAACTCCTGATAACATTATTTTGATTGATCCCATCACTTGTTAATATACGGGTAATTTCGTCGAGAAGCACCAACCGACGGAGGCGGCGTTGACTCGGAAAATTAGAGCCATCGGGAAGAAATCCCGTTAATAGCTGCGCGAAAAGGGGAAGCGATTTCATTTTATTACCGGGGCCATTCCGGTGAAATACGGAGCCCGAAAGCCGAAACTGAAAGGACCCTATTCTTAAGACATATCTTCCAACTGTCGTGTCGCAAGCACGCAACAAGCCTCTCCGCCCCCCGTTCCGCTATTTATCATTAAAGCTCTCTGCAAAGCCGCAGAAATCTCGCTCATCCGGGCCAGGGATTTCTCTTTCTGTCTCGTCTGCGGTCGATCCAGGCGTCGTCTTTCTTTTGGTCCAAGTGGCATAACTCGTGCAAGCGAAAACACCCTTATCTCAGCAGCGTTCTCGAGGGGACAACAATTTCACGCTCATCCCAAACTATGTACCATGGATTGGAGGTATTAACACGTAATGTGCGCTTTGAACTCGTCATTAAATTGTTACTTTTCAGGGAACTTGAATGAGTTAGATTAAAGAGAGAGACAGCAAAGGTTAAGGTCAGCGATCATCAATTTTACAATAACCAATTAAAAGAATCATGATTTGCATATTAATTTGTAATATTAGGTAGAGCAGTGAGTTTACTTGATATTCTTCATGAGGGAAACTCCCTGGGTCATTAAGAGATGATTGAAATAATTGGCTCTTTCCTGGCCAGCTGATTGAGCGAAATACTGTCTTTATCTCCGTTGAGATTTGATAGGGAAACTCTTTGGGTCATTAAGAGACGATGGAAATATTGGCTTTTTCCCGAACAGCAGAGTGAGCTAAATTCTATCCTGTTCATCCTAGGAAGTTCAGATTTGAAAGGGTGACTCATGGGGTCATTAAGAGACGATGGAAATATGGGCTTTTTCCCGAACAGCAGAGTGAGCTAAATTCTATCCTGTTCATCCTAGGAAGTTCAGATTTAATATGCTGGATAAAGGGACAGACAGGTATCGAGGGAAACGAGATTGCCGACCAAAAAGCCAAAGAAGCAGTTTGCCAAGAGGAGCCATCACCCGTCCCTACATTCCCTCACACTGACCTTAGACGCCGGTCCTATTCCAAGCTTCTCGATGCATGGAGAAACGAGTTCCTGACGTATCCTGCAGGAAGCAGATATAAGTCATTGTTCCCAGTACCAAAACGCAGGCCTTGGTTTGACGAAATCCAGGGGAGCAAGCCCAAGTCGTTTTACACCGGCACCACAATCACAGACTGCGTACTGGACATGCCAAAACCAATATTTACCTCCACCAAATCGACCCATCCAACACCCCCATGTGCCGAAGATGTCATAATGAAGAGGAGTCCGCAGAGCATGTCATACTGGCATGTGAAAACAACGCATCCATTGGAGCACCATACTGGAAAGCAATTTCCCAACACACTGCCAATCCATTCAATTTAGACACCATCCTCGCCGAAAACAACATTGAAATTTACGAAACATTGTATAAATTCCTCGTTAAAGTAGATGTGCAATTGTGATAAATCATTGCGAACTATTGAATCGTAAACTATTGAGCTATTGAATTGAGAATATTGAAACATTGAATTGCGAACTATTGTGATGAATTATTGTGAACTATTATTGAAGTACAAAATTATGTTATATTGTAAGGGCTGAATGCAATAATGCGACGCCAATAATAATTTAAAAAAAAATTTCAGATTTGAAAGGGTGACTATTTGGGTCATTAAGAGACGATTGAAATTAAGGGCTTTTCCCCGATCGGCTGAATGAGCTAAATTCACCCTAGGAAGTTGAGATTTGAAAGGGTGACTCTTTGGGTCATTAAGAGACGGTTGAAATGATGGGCTCTCTTCTAACCTGCTAAGTAAGCTAAATTCCCCCCTGTTCGCCCTAGAAAGTGAAATTTCGGCAGGGAGACTCTCTGGGTCATTAACAGACAATTGAAATGATGACGGGCTTTTTCCTATTCAGCCTAATGGGCTAAATTTACTCCTGCTCACTCTAGGTAGTTGAGGATTGATTGACTCTGTGAGTCATTAAGAGGCTATTGAAATTAAGTGCTCCTTCCTGATCAGCTGAGAGAGCTTAATTTTATCCTGTTCACCCGAGGAGTTTGAGATTTGAAAGGATGACTCTTTGAGTCATTAAAAAAGATGATTGGGATTATGGGCCCTTTCCCGATCAGCTGATTGATATAAATTCTCTCCTGTTCACCCAAATAAATATAAATTTGATAGTACCAACATTCTTAGAATCAGCAGACAGCGAATCAGAAAAATTAAGAGGCTAAAGTATGTTCTACCTTCATAATTTTAGACGCAGTCTCTAAATAATATCCTGAAAGGGGGGTGCGGGGTGCAGGGAGTGAAGCCCCACCCGAGGGACAAAGCGCCGTTTTTTTTTTTTTTTTTTTTTTTTTTTTTAATACATCATTATTATTTGTTTGATCCATTTATTTTTTAACTTTTAAATTTCAGCTTGGTAGATGCCTACATAGTGAGATTTTCAAGGGGGCTGATGGATCATAAAGGGAGGAGTGCGGGCCTCATGTTATATTAGTTCCCAATCTTCCATCTTTTCAGTTACAGTAGATCGTAAGATTTTGAATTGTACGTCTTACCCTCCACTTATCACATGAACCTGAACAGATTAATGAAGGTTTGATAAGATAGATCGTTCTATGAACTGGTCACCCACATAATATATTTTTTGGACAATCTGTAAATAACGATGGTAATCCTCGAAGAGATCATAGGCCAAAAGGAACTTGAAACCCCGAGCTTCTTCACCCTTAACCAAACACAGCGATATACGGTCGGCGAAATTCTGTATATTTATCGTTCTCTGGGATAATGAATCAACGCGGGAGTCGACTGGATTAGCCGGCGCCCATTATTCTGAAGAGGCTCCTCCTCCCCCGTAGTCCGTCGTGAATCCAAACAACCCAGACTTTATATTATCTTCTTGTGGTTTTAACCGGAGAAAACTTCGGGAGAGAGAAACCCCGAGTATCTCCCTCCTTTCAGAAACCCGCTGGCGCTTCATAACGTCTTTATCCGGACGCCTCTTACGGTCTCCTTATGACGTCATGAGACAGCTCGAATAACAGATGAATTTATCGCCTTCATTTTATTTCGCGAGTAGCGGTGTTTTCACGCCGCAATACCAACAATAAGTGACACGTAGGAAAATGTGAGCGTTTTCAGAATGTGCGTGTTTTCTGAGGAGAACCTTCCACATTAAGAAATGAAATTGGGGTATTTTCTAGAAAAGGGCCGCTAATATTAACTTTCGTCTGGCGCACCCCACGATGCAGTGTTGGGCATAATCTTATCGTCGAATACGAATACGATTGTAATCGCGATAATTATTCGTTGATTCTGAGTCAACTACGATTATATTCGTATTCATATAATCGTATTCGTCTGTCGGCGATTACAGGAATACAACCCATAAAAATGGTCACGGTCATCAATTTCAACAGGGCGTCCCTCCTATAATATGCGAAGCCTTGCTAATACTACCTACCTTCAGAGGGACGCCCTAAATAGATTTGAGACAAATAGGCTGGGCTCCAATCGTTGAATTCGCTTTAAGGACGTCCCTCTGAAGCGAGGTAATATTAGCAAGGCTTCGCAAATCATAGGAGGGACGCCCTATTAAAATTGATTGCCGTGACGCATTTTTATGGGTTGTATTCGTATAATCGCCGACAGACGAATACAAATATGATCGTAGTTAACTCAGAATCAAAGAATAATTATCGCGATTACAATCGTATTCGTATTCGACGATCACATTATGCCCAACACTGGTCGGAAGAATAACTTGATCAGGAGAAACAACGTAAACTTCACAGTTTGAGGTCTCATCGTGCGGCTCAGTGTAGAGAGAGGGGCTTCACCTTTGAGGGCGAAATTTCTCAGAAACACTTCTATCGAACCCGCCCATTCAAACTTAAATTCCGGTAACTTGAAAAATCGACTTTTTCCAGCTAAATATTCAATGTTGCCCACTTTGCGATGTAGGGATTATTTTTGTAATAGAAAATTCACAGTAATTTGACATATAGATTAGTATCCTGTTCAGACTAATTAAAACTGTAAGTATTGTACCTGCGAATTGCGTTTTATTTCTATTTATTATGTGTATTCACACTAACGATTACTCATTTACATTACCTTTGTTTGTACAAAGGACACAAGGAGAACATTTATTTTGTTCAACTAATTTGTATACTATTCAGTAACCACCATTTCAAACTAATCTGAATTTTCACTAAGGGATTGACTACTTGATGTAATGTGTTTTTGATTTGTGAGCTTGCGAGCATTCTGACCACCAATCTATACACATAATTCAGTTCTATAACAAAATCAATCAATAATACACCACGGGGTGCGCCGCAGACGAAGTTGATAGTGGTGGCCATCTTCGACAAAAGATTAAAATGATTCAAGAAAGCAGCTTGTGGTTTTCTAATTATTCTAGTCACATCAAATCCTTTGCATGGAGTGAAATTTTGTGCTAAAATGAATACACATGAGTATATGTCCCCCCCCCCCCCACACATCCTCAGATGTCGCTACTCTGAGGCAATCCAGCGATTCTACGCACACTTCTTAAGTAATACACACTCTTCTATTCACTGATGGCTCAAAGACACCTGTTGGTGTTGGCCTTGCTCTATGGAGCCCCAACTTCCATGTCACTTGACGCCTACCACCAGTTGCGTCTGTGTTCACAGCAGAGCTGTGGGCAGTGACACTGGCTCTTCGACACTGCCAATTATTGGAAGTTGGGAATTACTTGATAAGTAGCGATTCACTAAGTACCATCGAGGCGATCAGGGACTCATATTCTGATGATTCCCTAATACAAAGCCTTCTGGATCGCTGCACCAAGCCACGACATTGGGCTCAATCATAACTTGTATGTGGGTACCGAGCCATGTGGGTATTCATGGCAATGAGTGTGCAGGTGCCCTTGCAAGGAGAGTCATTGGTGATAACTCCATTGATATGTTGCCTATACGCATAGAGGATCAAATCTCCTATATGCAACATAAAGCCAATTCCATCTGGCATGAGCAATGGCAGGGTGAGGTCACTGGTCTGCGTGGTGTCCTTCAGGACTTGAGCCCGGTGGGCCCTTTCGTAACCCTACTTCCAAGGAGGGATCGAATAGTCATACCCGTCTTACTTCCAGAAACCTACTTATTGAAGAAGTGTGTGGGAGGTGTGGGGGTAATCGTCCATCCGCCACTTTCTGGAGGACTGCCCAGCCCTTGTGGACCTCCGAGTCCAGCATCAGCCCCCTCAGTGGGTTGACGTTTTATCCGGACCAGACAAGGTCCGATCCCTGTTGTTTTACCTCAGAGCCGCTGAACTCTACTACGAACTGTGATATCTGATCTGTGATACATTTATATACATCTAGTCGTAGTTTTATTTCACTTTGCTGATTGTATCACAGTCATGTATATAGTTACACAAGCATGTATATAGTTATTAGCCTATTTTACATCTAGTCTTGGTTGTATTGCTCTGTTTTTGGGTTTTTTTTTTTTTTTTATCCACTTTGGGGGCTAAACAGTTGTCATCACTGTACCCCTCATTTTTCCCCCTCCGAGTTTCTTCCCCCTCAATGCGCTTCCATACCTAGTTATCGCATTCGGTTTGGTATCCCAAAACCGAGCCTTTTGTATATTTGATATTTTATTTATTTATTCTTTTTTTATTATTTATATATATATATATTTTTTTTTCTTTTTTTTCATTTTTCAATTAGGATGATCATTATAATATGTGTGTAAAGCGATTTCGTAACAAGATTTTGTGACCGAGTCCGTAATACATTCTTGTGGTGGTCGGGTGAAATGGTGACTTCGTACACCGCATTTAGTATCAACTACATTTTAGTATGGTTTGTGCTGTGTGGAAATGAGTAAGAAAAGTGTCATTCTGGTCAATTTTTTTGTCTTTTCCAAAGTTGGTTTTTCAAATATCAATGAATGAACATCATTACGAGGTTCAGCACGAAAAAATACCCCCAATCATGTATTACATGTGGCAATTAAAATCTTCAAACAGTATTTCACAATTTCTACTCCTTTATAGCGGAATTGCGTATACTCACAGTGGAATTGCGTATTTTCACAGCGGAATTGCGCCCGTTTTTCTGCATCAAAAAAATTGATTGAAATCGTGAAAGAAAATAGTGCGTGTGTGTGTGTGTGTGGCGCGCGCTGCGTCTGTGCGTGCGTACGTTTATGAGTGCGTGTGTGTGCATTCTCTATTATTAACCAAAATAAAAATATATTTATACAGTATTATTCCGTATACTAGAGGCCTGTTAGGGCTTGGAAAGCCCTAATCTAGAGAGTCTCCCTATCAAATTTCAACTTCCTACAGTGAACAGGAAAGGATTTAGCTCACTCAGCTGATAAGAAAAGACCCCATCACTTCACTCGTCTCTTAATGTCCCAGAGAGTCTACCTATCAAATTTCAACTTCCTACAGTGAACAGGAAAGAATTTAGCTCACTCAGCTGATCAGAAAATACCTCATCACTACGTTTCTTACTTAACGACACTTTTGCAACAAACTTGGCGCCGTGCTGATTCGAATGAGCAGTCTAACACTAAAATCGGACCGCGAAGTTCTTCACAATTTCAAAGACCGTTCGGAATTATATATATAGATAGAGAATACTGAATGAGCTAAGGTTTGCGGGGTTTTAATTTAATAGATGCTTCATCGAATTTTATTGGAGTTGCACGGATTATTTGAATGACACATGTGAGTGACAGTGGCCGCGGTGTCAAGATGCCTTTTCAAACTTGATTGGTTTTCTGCCTCTCCCTGATCCCTCGATTATTCAGTTTAATCATTTCACTCTGCAGAGTGGACATTTTCGTGGCTGTAATAACTCTAAGATATCAAAGATAGCTTCGTAGGTTAGGATTTACAAAACTGCACATGCAGAAACTACCATTTTATTAAATGTAAGAATGCGAGAAAATTTTTTTCTGTATATTTATACAGTTATACCGGAATAAATCCTGAAAATCTCAATGGATACCAACAAAAAATTTCTGAGTTGTCCGGAATGTTAGGTTTACGTTTGTAGCATGTGTATTATGTTGGGACTATTAATATGAATCAGAAAAATTCACTGGTGACTTCCTTGGAGCAACTGTCGATTTTAATCAAATTTGACTTTGTTGGAAGGATTTATGTTTCATCCAAGTATTTCACTGTCATTCCGCTTGTACTGTACGAGGCAACACTTTTCTGAGCATACATATACATACATAGATTTTTTTTTTTTTTTTTTTTTTTAATAAGAATACTACGCTTTGAAGGATACCACTTTTACCTCACATAGACTATTGCAAGAATGAACCAATTATTTGGAGAAACACTTTTAGTTATTAAGTACTTTGTTTTTAGAAATCAACATATTTGGTAGTAACCAATCCTTCAGGTAAATCCAAAGTTCCACTTTATGTATAAAAGTGAATTTTGAACAGATTATCGATTCGTTCAGGCGAATCGCTGAAGCAGAATCATCTCAAGTTTCCCTCTAATCCCTTTGATGTTCGTTGATTCATTCCAATAATTCCAACGTAATCACTCAGCTGATTAAACCGTCGGTTAGTCCTTCAGAAGGTGAATTTTGAACAAAACTTTACCCCGAAAAATGTTTAGTAACTATCCTGGGTTATTCGTGCCTCGTAGATTGAAAACATCTCCGGAAATCCGGGTGCTCTCATGAAACAAAACTTCGTAACTCTTCCGGCATCTTCAGCGCCATCTAGTTTCACGGTCGGAGCCTCGAAATTCTCATTCGGTGCGAAACCAGTTTCAAAGGGATAATGGAATTCTAAAGGAGTTTATCGACGGGTCACGAGTTCCTGACTAAATAGCGAGAGAGGTAGCCGTTATTTCACATGGACTCTCGACCCGGATTAATCCCCCGGGCAGAATCACCGTTGAGTAATGTCCTAATTAGGTTATTCAATTATATTACGGCCGCCTCAGGGGACATATTCTGAATGAGGAACGTACGGAGTTTGAGAACTACGTGCTAGTTGGGTTCAGAGCTTGCTTACGGACGGCTGATTATGTTTGTTCCTTGTTTCGCCAAGATAGACTTGACTTATTTCCTTTGACTCCTAGTGGAGCATAGGGCATCAACGAAAGATCTCCATTCCGTCCTGTCGGCAGCAGCCTTCCTCGCATCCGTCCATGTTTTGCCTGCCTGGCTCAAATCCTTTTCGACTGCTCTCCGCCAAGTTTCCCGTGGTCTTCCTCGCCTCCTTTCCCCTTGCGGGTTCCAATGGAGGGCTGTCTTTTCAATGGCACCTTCCGGTTTTCTAAGGGTGTGGCCAATCCATCTCCACTTCCTCTTCTTGATTTCAATGTCAATTGGAAGCTGATCGGCTGCTCTCCAGAGCTCCTTGTTTGAGATCCTTTCAGGCCACCATATCCCTAGGATTCTTCGGAGGCAGCGGTTGACGAACGTCTGTAGGGGGCGAGTGACAGATTCCGTCACTTTCCATGTCTCACTGCCGTAGAGCAGTACTGACTTGACGTTAGTGTTGAAAAGCCGTATCTTGGTGCGTTTTGAGAGGTTTCTGTTCTTCCATACTGAATATAGTTGAACATACACTCCGTTGGCTTTCTTCACACGGCTTTTCACGTCCTCCACAGCTCCGCCATTTTTAGTGACAATACTTCCCAGGTAGACGAAGGAATCAACCTCGCCTACTGGTCCATCTCCAAGGGCAAGCGGGTCTCGGCATCGCTGGTTCACTCTCATTTCCTTGGTCTTTCCCACGTTGATCAGCAGACCAACACGTCCAGCAATCCGTTCCAACGCGCCCAATTTATCCTTTAGGTCACTAAACCGTTGGGCCAATAAACACAGGTCGTCGGCGAAATCCAGGTCTTCTAGCCTGTCCTTCAGTCCCCACTGAATCCCTCTTCTCCTCCCTCCAAGCGACGCTCTCATGTCACTATCCAGTACGATTATAAACAGGGTTGGCGAAAGGACACATCCCTGCTTTACGCCCGTTTCGACCTTGATGGGGTTGGACAGCACACCTTCATGTACAACACGGCATTCAAATCCTTCATACTGGCTCCTTATAAGATTGATGATCTTGCTTGGGAGTCCATACTTCTCAAGGATCTTCCACATTACCTCCCGGTTCAGAGAATCGAACGCCTTCTCAAAATCGATGAAGGCAAGATAGAGGGGGCTATTCCACTCGACACTCTGCTCCAGGATAATCCTCAAGGTGTTAATAAGGTCAGTACAGCTACGTTGCTCTCTGAACCCAGCCTGTTCTTTCCTCAATCGTCTTTCTATTGGCCCCTTGATTCGCTTGAGGATCACTCGATTTAGCACCTTGCTTAGGATGGGTAGCAGTGTTATTCCCCGCCAATTCGTGCACTCTGATGTGTTGCCTTTTTTGGGAATCTTGACAATCAACCCGCTCTTCCACTCAGACGGTACAGTCTCTTCTTTCCAAATTTTCCTGAAAAATGGTAGAATGATACCAGCTAGGGCTTGTGTATCTACTTTCAGGATTTCTGCCGGTATACCGTCTATTCCAGGGGTTTTGCCATTTTTCATCTCAGTGATGGCTTGAACTACCTCAGCAAGAGTAGGAGGCGATATGTCAATCGCAGGTATGCCAAGATCTGGCATCCTGAAGTGCGGCTCCTGGGCATTCGTGGTTTCCCGGTTCAGAACTTCTGAGAAGTGTTCTTCCCAGCGTCTCAGCTGGTCTACTTGGGTGGTTAGGGGTACGCCACTCTTACTTTTAACTGGTCGAGTCTTCCTGAACCCTTTCTTTGACAGCGTTCTAGTTATATCGTACAGTTCTTTCATATCCCCTCTGTGAGCTGCTTCTTCAGCCTTTTGAGCCAGTTCACTTACCCACTCCCGCTGGTCCTTCCTGGCTTTCCTCTTGACCAACCGATTTGTGGCATTATATCTTTGTTGTGCTTCTGCTTTCTGCTGGCGAGTTCTGCACTGATTGAGTCTCTGCTTCAACAACTTTCGCTTGTCAATTTCCTGCCATGTATCCTCCTTCATCCACTCCTTCCGTTGGAGGCATTCATATCCCAGACAAGTCTCTGCAGCCTCGAAGATGTTATTTTTGATCACATCCCAATGCTCTTCAATTGAGAAGTCCTCGGTTTGTGTTGCCTGGGTTCTATTGATTATCTCATTTCTTAGGCTGTCGCAGACCTCAGGTACCTTAAGCTTCTTAACATCCAGCCGTTTCTTTTTCTTATCAGCTCTATTGGCTGCCGAGGTGATTTTCAGACGGAGTTTGGCCAGCATGAGATGGTGATCGCTCCCGACATCAGCTCCTCTCTTGTTCCTCACGTCCAGCAAGGATCGTCGGAACTTCCTGCAGATGGCTATGTGGTCGATCTGGTTTTCAGTTATCTGGTCTGGGGAGACCCATGAAATCTTGTGGCAGTCCTTGTGTGGGAATACTGTGCCTCCAATTACAAGGTCGTGCTCAGCACAGAAGCTCTTGAGCATTTCACCGTTTTCATTGGCCTGCCCAATGCCATGTTGACCCATTACATGCTCAAGTCCCTCATTGTCTGACCCCACTTTGGCATTTAAGTCCCCCATGATAATTACTATGTCCCTCTTGGGTATAGTCTGTAGAGTATTTCTTAAGGCGCGGTAGAAGTCCTCTTTCACCTCTTCTTTGGAGGGTTCTGTCGGGGCATAGCACTGAACAATGCTAATGTTTCGTACCTTTGACTTAAAACGGGCAGTGATAAGTCTATCCGAGATGGGTCTCCAATCCAGAAGACTGTTTCGGGCGGGCCTTGAAAGAAGGATGCCAACACCTGATCTGTGTTCTGCTCTATCTTCATCGGGGAGTCCCGAGTAGAGCAACACCCCACCATCTGCAGTTGCCACTTCTCCATGATCAAGCCACCTCACTTCGCTCAGCCCTAAGATGTCCAGTCTGTAGTTAGCCATCTCTCTGCTCACTTGTCTGAGCTTTCCTTTTTCATATAGTGTCCGTACATTCCAAAAACCAATTCGTGTGTTCCGTTTCATGCCAAAGATCGTTGCCGTAGGATCCGTCCGGGTTTCTCTCGTTTGTGTTTCTGTAATAATTTTTTTGTTTAAGGAGTGCGGGTTATTAGCCCACAGCTCCCGAGTACCCACTTGTGGGACTGCCACACTATGACCTGGGTACGGGCCAGGAATTTTCTGTCGGGGGTTCCACCCTTAGCCTTTGGGTCAATACCCTTCCCACAAGGCAGTGGGGCCAGGTTCGTCCGCCTCTTCAGCCGTTGGATCCTGATGATCTCCTCCGCCCTCTGAGCCGTTGGCCTTTGGCTTGGGCCCCTCCTCCTTTCTCAACCGGGCTTGGGACCGCGTATGGCGGAGTTCGCCAAGATAGAACCACTGGAAAAAGCTATCTAGGTAGTAGGTTTTGATTACGATATTCTTTTTACGTTACTGATAAAATTATATAACATTTTACCCCCCCCCCCCCCCCCCCCCCCCAATCATTAATAATGGGTCCAAAAAAATTTGTTTTTTCAATCTTTTTTTTCCTTTAATTACGTAATTACGCATTGCGCAGAGGGCGCCTCAGGGGACATATTCTGAATGAGGAACGTACAGAGTTTGAGAACTACGTGCTAGTTGGGTTCAGAGCTTGCTTACGGACGCTATCTAGGTAATACGTTTTGATTACGAAATGCTTTGCACGTTACTTATAACATTATATAATTATTATACCCCCCACGGCCACTAAAATCGTTAATGGGTCAACAACTTTTTTTTTTTTTTTTCAATATTAATGTTTTTGTTTGTTTAGTAGGAAAACTTTGTGTTCGTGATTGAATTAGAAAAAAATTTTGCGTTTCAGAACTTTTGGTTCCGTGTCTGTCTTTCTGTCTGTGGTAAATCCTTGTCCAGCCCAAAACTACACCAAGTTATAGTCCGATTCCAATGAAATATTCATTGTGGGATTGTGTGGGTGAGTTCCTAGACGGTTCCCTACAATTTTCAATGCCTTCGAATCAATAGTAGCAAGTGCGCTTGCGCAAACGTGAATTTCTTATAATGTCGATTTCTCATCATCTGTTGGACTGATTTCGTTCAAACTCGGTAGGTAGTTGGGTATATGTTCTAAAAAAATGCCCTATAAATTATATTACGATTGTTGAAGTAATAACCACTGCGCATGCGCGAAACTAATATCGATTGACACAGGAAAAACTCTGAGTCTGATGGATTGATTTTGACGCACTTTTCAGGAATCGAGTGGTTCAACTCCTAGACGGTCCTCTGTGAATTTCTTTGCCATCGCATTTCTTGGCTGTACGCATGCGCAAACGTCAATTTCTTATACCGTCGACTTCTTATCACCAATTGGACCGATTTCGTTCAAACTCGGGGAGTTGATGGATACATGTTCTAGAAAACTTTCTTATCAATTATATTGCGATTGATGGAGCAATAACTTCAGCGCATGCGCAAAACTACAATTTATTGACATAAACAAAACTCCGAGACTAATAGACCGATTTTTATGAAATTTTCAGGGATCGTGCGGCTCAGCTCCTAGACGGTCCCCTATGCATTTCATTTTCATTAGATTAATAGAAGTATGTGCTCATGCGCAAATGTTAATTTCTTATAACGTCGATTTCTTATCAGCTGTTGATCCGATTTCGTTCCAACTCGAGAGGTTGTTGGGTCCAGGGTGATGCCCTTTGTATATTATTGCATTTGCTTGAATGAGAGCTAACTATTGCACATAGCTAAAACCAATATTGGATGACAATCCGAAAATAATGAGTCGATTTCGATGAAATTTTTAATTGTTGTTTGATTTAATCTTTATACAAGTTTCGCTCATGCAAACTTGAATTATTGCCCTAATTTGCATTGTAGCATGTATTCTCATGAGTTAGTTACTGTTATATTTTGCATTCAATCATTTCGACTCCGACTATGTTCTTCAACTAATTCTGTACGCCCATTTACAATGTGTGAGGAAGCTATACTGCCCACCCAACTTGGCCGACGTTTCTGTAAGGATTTCAAAAATGCCGAATTTGCGCATTATGCACGTGCACAATAGGTATCAGCTTCGTTATTTTATATGGGAACCCTCATTTTTTATTGAAGATTTGAATTCTACGTAAAATTTCATGAAGAAATGACAGTCAAGCCACAGAGCTAGTGGAATCTAAAGCGTTGGCACTGGGATGTAGACTTGCTTTATATATTAAATAGAATCAGCTATATTTAGAACTTTAATTTAAAATGTACTCGTAATTCAAGTATGTCGCCTACACGAACACAAAGCTACCTATAATTTTTCCAATGTAGTTTCAGGCGTACATTAGGCAAGGCCCGCATAACTGATAGGTGTTGCGTGCATAGAATACTCAACGCCGTCGCCTTCCACCACATAAATCTAACGGAGCAAATCCTTTTAGCGGATCCGACCATTGAAGATCTGTATTGATTCGTTGATATAAAATCTCGTGTTTTGAAAATTTCTGAGATCCTGATTTAAAAAAAAAAAAAAAAAAAAATCTCAAGAAAATGTTCCTATCTGGTTTGATCGAAAATGAGCCCACGATTTTAAGACCATCCTCGTTCCTTATCCTATGAAAGTAAAGTAGCTCCATACTATGGAGGATTCTACGACCTCTACTAGTAGTTGTAGTAAAATATTTCTCATAAGTATTTTGAGTTGGCTTCAGTTGGCAATGTACTAGATTATATATAAATAAATATATAAATATATAAATCGACTATGTTTTTATCGACGTTTAAGCAAATTTTATTGAATTTTAAGTACATTTTCCAGCATAATTTTGTACATGATTTTTTAATGTTCTATTTTATAGTGAATAAACTTTCTTTGAGCAATATTCTACCAAAAAATGAAAATTTTACAATTTTTAGACGTTTTTAGCCATTTTCAATGATTGTTGTAGTACATTTTTTGATATTTGACCAATTTAATGTGCTCAACAAGTGCTGGCCAACGAGCTCATCCTTTTGTTTGGAAAGCTTTATGTTTTGAAGCAAGAACGGTATTTTTATCTCAATCCTAAGAAGAGTTATCGTATATATATATATATATATATATATATATATATATATATATATATATATATATATATATATATATATATATATATATATATATATATATATATATATATATATTCACAAAATTAGAAAAGATAACAGAAAAAACGTCACAAAACTATTTTTATATTTCGGCTTTTTGCCTTTTTCAAACTAACAAAGAAATTGAATAACTGTGGGAAATTTGTGTACAACGTTGACAAGGAATTTTGGTAACTTTGGATTTGGAATCATCGTCTTATGTTGAGGCCTGGAGGATCGTAAGCACCCAAAACGTTGCTATGTGCTTTTTCTGATTGGTGAAGCAGTCTCTTGTTCTCGTGGGGTTTCATTTTTTTCAAAACTTTTATGCCGAAACAGTCATCGAACGTTGTGTTATGGGTTGTGGCATGGCGGCTTACAGGCAGGTCTTCATTAGCACTCACCACAGATGCTCGATGATTGTTAACCCTAAAGTTGAGTTGGGTTAACTCAACTTTAGGGTTAACAATCATCGAGCATCTGTGGTGAGTGCTAATGAAGACCTGCCTGTAAGCCGCCATGCCACAACCCATAACACAACGTTCGATGACTGTTTCGGCATAAAAGTTTTGAAAAAAATGAAACCCCACGAGAACAAGAGACTGCTTCACCAATCAGAAAAAGCACATAGCAACGTTTTGGGTGCTTACGATCCTCCAGGCCTCAACATAAGACGATGATTCCAAATCCAAAGTTACCAAAATTCCTTGTCAACGTTGTACACAAATTTCCCACAGTTATTCAATTTCTTTGTTAGTTTGAAAAAGGCAAAAAGCCGAAATATAAAAATAGTTTTGTGACGTTTTTTCTGTTATCTTTTCTAATTTTGTGAATATAATCAAGCTCTCCTAGAGTCATTTTCAATAAGTGAAATAAATATATATATATATATATATATATATATATATATATATATATATGTGTGTGTGTGTGTGTGTGTTTGTGTGTGTGTGTGTGTGTGTGTGTGTGTGTGTGTGTGTGTGTGTGTGTGTGTGTGTGTGTGTGTGTGTGTGTGTGTGTGTGTGTGTGTGTGTGTGTGTGTGTGTGTGTGAAAAAGCGTTAAACTCTAGGATTCGTTTCAGAATGGCTCATAACGGATTGCAATGAAGAATTTTTTCAAAAATTTTATTTCAAAATTTTCCGAGCCATTGCAGTAGTTTCATTTTCTACAAAAATTCGCTAAAATCAATAAATATATCAAATGAAAATTAGGTTTTGGACGTGATGGTCTGAATTAGGTGGAGAAACAATAGTTATTTCTGAAATGCAATATCAAAAATGCCCAGAGAATCTTGATAGTCGAAAAAGCTTTCGCTTGGGTATCGAATTGGTAGTCGAAGTATTCATGTAATTTTTTGATCGTTCAATTCGGTTCACATTCACTCGGGGTTCGTTGCAAACTCCATTCATTCAAATCTAATGCGATTCTTTACTACAATTTCACGGGAAACTATAAAATTCGTTATACGATTCCTTCCTTGCCATTCTTGCCAATGCAGGAAGTTTCTTTTAAATTACTGAATATGTAATTTCTGTGTTGTTCTTTATTTCCAGGTTCACGTCCAAGACGTGGGCGCCAACTGTTCCGCTGGACACGAACCAAATGGAGTCAGACGACGAAGATTTTGATGGGAGTGAAATGTCTCCCTAACTGGGTAACATCTGTAATGCACGACATATGAGCTACACACACACAGATATATATATATATATATATATATATATATATATATATATATATATATATATATATATATATATATATATATATATATATATATATATATATATATATATATATATATATATATATATATATATATATATATATATAAAACCACTAATTTGTGACTTTTTTGTCCTATAACATATATTTTTTAATTCACGCTGAAGACCCTTTTTCACTTTTAAGATTTTTTCGCGTTTTCGACGTTGTGTCACTAAAACTGTCATAGCTCCCTTAATTTTCTGTAAAAACTCAATTCTGATTATACCGTTGGAAAAAACATTGAATTTCCTATCCCCCTGATTCCTTTTTTTGAATTTTTAAATGGAATGAACTGGTATAAAATAAGCCGTAAGTTGAAATTTTGTAAAATTCTGAAAATTTTCCCTTTTTTCAAAGTTTGTCTCTCGAAACATCCTGCTTGGATGGGAAGTTTTTTGGGGGAAATTGTGGACTTTGAGTAAAAAGATGTTTTAATTACTACCAATTTTGTGGCAAAAAAACTCGTTCTAAATATTAGTTTGCTTTTCAAAAACAGAAATTTTAATTCTAAAATTTCTGGAGCCATTGCAATAGCTCCATTTTTTCAACCAAAATTCGCTAAAATACAAATTATAGGACAAAAAAAGTCACAAATTAGTGGTCGAATCGATGATGCTACCAAAAGAGAGCCACCCTGTATAAATAGGTTTTCTATTATTACAGTCTATCTGTTACTTTAGGTAATATGTTTACACTGAGTTTATGGTATGAGGTTCCAAAACATTGATTGCTCAAGACTAATATCTTCTAGGATACTTCTTTCCTCATACATTTTTTTTTCTATGTTTTTACTTATTTATTTACTTATTCCAATTTGTTTACGTATTTATTCATTTAATACTATTCTAATATCATTTGTTGAATATTTGTAGTAAGTACGTATTTTATTTTTCAACTCTTGAGTGGCAAACTTGCAGATAACGAGTGGACTGAATGGAGCGAGTGCAATTCTACTTGCGGCCCAGGGGTTCAAACGCGGACTTCAATCTGCACTGATGGACCATGCTCTGTGAAATCTCAAACTAGGCCTTGTGCTGTGTCTATGCACTGCAACGAACTTCAAGAACGTAAAAGTTAGTCACACTTCACTCTACAATAAATGTACCAATTGCGCTCTTCCTCAAATTTATCGACAAATTGACGTACTTGTCCTGAATTGGATTCCTATGTGTTGTGGAAGCGATCGATGAGTTTGAGCGAATTGAGTGAGTGAAATTATTGACCCCAAATTGTGGCGTTTTAACGTAAGGTGGGATTGAATAGTTGAACAGTATTTCTATTTTAGTAGCACAAGCCTCTTTGATTGATTAAATAAACATTTGATTGATTCTACGTACGATTCTCGTACATCCAACTTTGGTTACAAATATCAACAGTCTTTCCGGACTGACATCCAAAGGACAATGATTCCAACTTTGGTGGTGACTGAAGGGGGGAGGGGGGGGGGGATTGTTATGGATATATACAGTAAATGCTTGTTTGCTGAATAAGAAGTAATTAGAGGGAACAAATCATTCACTTTTCAGAGTCAGCGGCGCAGTGATTAATAATATTATAATTAATAAAATAACAAACTTAATAACTTTGCAACCATGTATTTCAAAGTTAATACCGCCTGCTTGAATCCATTTTGCACAAAATAATGGTTAAACCAACTTGGATGAGACTGATTATCGTGAAACTTCTATTTGTTAGAAAGAAATTTGTTCTTCGAACCCAAAGACAAGAAACTAGATTGTGATTGTGCGGAAAAAGCAAAAACCAAGGAAGTTTCTTGTTTATTCAATTATTTCAGCGGTTGAGCAACATTACTCTAGATTCAATATACATCTGACCGAATAAACTGCAGTCAAGTCCTTTAACTTCGAACAGAAGAACTTCAAACGAAAAAGAGAAGTTAGCCAGCTCTTATCCCTTTGCAAAGTTATGTATTCAATTGTACTATATATCCTATAGATGTATTCCATGTGTTGATGCAGACAGCTTTCCAAGAATGATACTAGGTAATATACGACTCGTTCATATAAACATTTATCATGTTTTATCGCTAGGTTGTGCGCTCGAAAATTCAGCTTAACTATGCCGTCATGATATCATAATTATATTGATTTTCTAACCTCCCAATCGACGCAGGAAGCTGAAATTCGGTGTGGAGCTTCTATAGGCCCGTTGTGTACGATTGTCAAAGTGGGGAACATCCCAGATCAGCTGAGTAAGCTCAGGATCTCATTTTCCTCCTTATCGGCCGACAATGGACTTTATTTGTTCTGACTCCGATTTGAGATAGAACTTCCTAATTATTTCACCTAAACTTTTCACAGTATACTTTTCCCTCTCTCCCTCCCACGCACTATTTTTTTCCAGGAAAGTGGTTAGGTGACCTCATATGAAGGCCCAGTAAACAAGACGGTAGAGAATGGCCAGGCCAAGCCCTGAATAAACGTCAACATAATCGATTGACAGTTCTCAAAAGAGAGACGTCACATTAATTTGGGTGACAAGCCTACCAGGATGGTCACTGGGCTTCTCTGGTACTCTTGGCCTAGATACTCAGAAAGTAATCTTGGAACTCGTATGGTTATCAATCTCAACTAGGTATCATTGAGGTACGTTTCAGGGTAAACAATGTAGACGACACTGATATAGGGTATGAATAAGATTGGTATAGAAAGGCTGAACGAATTTCCAGAATAGAATGTAGGTCGAGAGAAGTGAAGCTATTTATAATATATATCGTAGACTAAGTATATGAGAGCAGGACCAACTTATGGCCATCCATTACCGTACCTATTCTGCTCCACATTACCGTACATCAATCCTAAAACCTTCCGCACCTACCTTCACCGTCCGCATATTTCCACCACATTTAGATATTTCATCATTGATATGTTGTTAGTAGGTATATTTTTTTATCAATTGATAAATCAAATAAACTTCAATAAAACTTCATAAGAAAAGTTCCAGTTATCCAGCATGATCGTATGATCGAATTTTCGTAAATTATCATACTATTTTATGATAAATTGTTTTGAAAGTTTGAGCACTTTTAGTAAAAAGAAATTGTCTACCCACCAAATTTATGGCAAAAAAACTAGTTCTAAATAATATTCTGTGATTCTAAACATTAGGATTGTTAGCTTTTTCTTGCAGTGTTGTCAATTTTTTGGCAAATATTAATGAAATTCAAGTACCAAAATTTTTCAGCAAAAATTTGTGCTTAAATTTGTTAATGTTCTAGTTCATCGTTGATAATCTTCTTTTGACTAAAATTCTGCAAAAAAATTGAAAATAAATGAATAAATTCAACGATTTTTAACCGTTTTTACCCAGTTTTTGTAATTATTTTAGTACCTACATTTTTGACATTTTATCAATTTAATGGGCTCAAAAAATGCTGGCGAACGAACTTATCCATTTATTTGGACAGCTTTGGTTTTTTTTCTGGCGCAAGAACGGAATTTGTATATTTTGTATATTTATATTAGGGTGGCCTGTAGCTATATGGTGTTTTATTATATATATATGTATGCTTTCATCAACATCACTCAATATTTTCTGTAGCATATTCATTCTTCGTTTGAAATCGTTGAACAGCTGAAATACCTACTCTAAAATGACCTCGATACTCTATGCTGTATTCTCTGACACTCTTAAGTTAAATACACTTAACGGTGTGCTTTTGGCTTCTTGACATTTATGAAATAACATATTACACCTACTAAATGATGAATTAAACTCTAGTGGTAAGGTTCTACACACGTTTGGTATATCGAAATGGTTAGAACTACCGCCGAGATACAAAATTAGAGCTGGTGTTACAATATGTAGATATACTACGAGCACTGTCGCAGAGTCAGTGAGTCAGTATCCATACAATCAAGGGTGAAACAAATAAAAAACAAGCTAACGCGAGTCTTAATCAGTATTTCAATAAATTATAATTCATACCTTCTAGTCAAGCTTCCATATTTGCTTATCAAATACATTGCATGAAACCTCGGTTTTTCGAGTAATTGAGGAGAGGACATCGTGTTCGTTGTAATCAAATCAACCAGGATTCGTTTCGCAATGAATTGATTACCCATCGCATGAATTAGTTTCTATGGCTGCTGTTTTTCATTAACATCAATAGCTGTTTAGTTTCAATCAGATTTTAATCACGAAAGGATTTTAAAAATCTATTTCGATGTTATAATAAAATAATTTCTGATACAGAATCCTACATGGATAAAACTTCTGACAGATTTAAGCAATACAAAAGTCCCACAACAACAAGACCGACATCATGAAAGTAATAGGAGAGTGTAGTAGCCGATTAGGCCGTATTTATGTAAGGTAAGGTAAGATGAAAAAAAAACGGAAGTTAGTGAAAAAAATGTTGACTATTTCCACGAAAAATAAAGAGTTACAATGTTAAATCGATTTCGGCGGTTAGGCCATCATCAGTACCAAACAGTAACTGAAGACACATTACAAAGGACACAGCTTTTATAGTCATAGGTGAAGGGAGATTGAATCCCATTGGTCAAGAGAAAGGAAAAGGGACAGAAGGTACAACCAATTAAGTACAAGGGGGCAGCCCCCTTGACGATTAGTTCTCCAGGATGTGTGGAGAGTCTCCACAACATCCGTTAAGGGCCGCCTGTTCAGAAATGGGCAGGTGGCCCCGGGAGCCGTCATGGTGGGTGGGTCCGGGCCGGTCGGGGCCCTCCGGTCCTGACCGGCCGAATACTGAAGGGAAATCCTCTCCACGCGGAAAAAATGCACAGGAAATACAGAAACAGAGGATAACATTTGACAACAAGATCACTGCAAACTATAACAAAGGGATAACATCAAACACATAAAGTAACAATTTTGATACAGACGGTAACAAGCAACTCATTAGGAATTTTTCAGAACATACAGCACCATAAACAAGACAAAAAAAGGATTTCCGAACTATGCAGACGAAATTTCAAGATATACCCATTTACCATTCCCATTTCACCTATACACCAACTACACACCATTCTATAGTTCTGGTACAAGTACAAATTGTATAAAACCAATAAATGAATTTTAAAGAAAAGTACAAGCAAAGTGAAGGGGAATTATAGCTAATCAGATGATGTGAAAGGAGGGGAAGAATTACTGGTTTCAACAGTTTGAAGGGATAGTTCCAAGCTTTACAGAAATGGACTTATCAGAGGTGAAATGTATTGAAGGATATCCTCATTTAAACCAGTCACTTTTGATGATTTCGAATTTTTCAAGAACATTCAACATACCTCCCTTTGGACAAAAATGAAGAAATTCGACAAACTGTCAATCTGTCAAATCAAAATTGTACTAACTATGATTGGATTCCTCAAGATGTTTCGCAAATGTAGACTTACCCTTATTTTCCTTGAAATCCTCCTGATGCTCGTCCATTCTTTCCCTGAATTTCCTACCAGTTTGACCGCAATATTCGTAGTCACAAGAACATTTTAGTTTATAAACCCCACTTTTATCCTGAACATTGATTTTGTCCTTAACGGATCCTAGTAATGCTATAAGACTATTTTCAGTTTTAAAACCTACTTTGTAACCTCTTGATGATAGAATTTTGCCAGTTTTATCAGAAATTTTTTTGTTTTTCGTGGAAATAGACAACTTTTTATCACTAACTTCCGTTTTGAAATGGGTTTCCACAACTTGGTCGCGAGTGATTTAGTACGTAAGGTAAGATGAGATGATGTTTACAGAGCAAAGTGAATAGTCGAGGATTCAGGTTGAGAATGGTGAACAGAGGTCGTCCCAGGTAGTCCAGGAGCCGAGGCCGAAAATAGGTAATAATTTCTGGAGACAGTTTGTGACTAGATTTTGAAAATTTAGTCCATACTGAATGAGAAAATATTTGCCTGTCATCTCAAAATCGGTTGAATACGAAATGACGGCCTCATAAATATAGCTTAATTTGCCCATTTTAAAGTTTTTCTCTAATAGTCCCTATAAACCGTTCATCCTACAGAAATTTGTGTACGTAGCAAAGTTGGCATAAAAACGCTGCAAATTATTACATAATGGTATTTTATTTCTGCCAGCTATAGCCAGCTATAGTAACCAGCATGCTTTGGGGCTTTCGCCAGTCTCTTTTGTAGTATCTACCTCTGTTCTTCCTCTAACTCCACCCCCCGCTCACCACCCTCACCACCCACCGTGACCCCCTGCCAAGCTTGCCAGGCGTGCGTAAGTCTAATACTCAAAGCCTCGAAAAAGACACTTTTTCGCCCGTTTTTTGCCCATAGCATCTATGCGAGTAAAGCGATCGAGATGGCTAAACGTTAGGACCAACTAGACCCCAAATGGAGTCTATGTGCGAAAGAACGGGTTTTTAAGTCAATTCTTGGGCCTTTTATGACCCGGACGGCGAACGGCGGACGGACATTTCAAATTTGGATTCTACGCACCTTGAAACGGAAAGTGACAAAGTTTGAGGGGGGGTTATAAAAATTTTTTGCTATACGATCACATAGGCTTATTATTGGAAATAATAAACGAAAAAAAGATTTGATCCCAAAACTTCCAAAACCAAAGGCTCTCAAAATAAGGGAAATACAAGCCCCCTCAGTGGGTTGACGTTTTATCCGGACCAGACAAGGCCCGATCCCTGTTGTTGTACCTGAGAGCCGCTGAGTTCTACTATGGACTATGATATCTGATCTGTGATATATTTATTTACATCTAGTCGTAGTTTTATTCCACTTTACTGATTGTATATTGTAGCATGTATATAGTTATTAGCCTATTTTACATCTAGTCTTAATTGTATTACTTTATTTTTGGGGTTTTTTTTTTTTTTAAATCAAGCTTAGGGGTCATCACTGTAGGTACCCCTCATTTTTTTCCCCTCCGCGGATGGCGCTCCTTTTTGGTCAAGGATGGCAACATGGCTTCCCTTAGAATCGTGTCACTTCCAGTGTCTCTTTAGACACCTTGTTCAATGCCGCTAATGACTCTTCGAGTAGAGGTGCGGCTTAAACCTTTAAAAAAGGGAAATACAAACAATTTAAAATTGGGCTAATTTTAAAGAGAGAGTCCTCTTCTCCCTCTGTCTAGACTTTTGCCCGGCAAAATCACCTAGCGGCGTTATTATTGGTCTGATTTCAGTCTCCCAAAGCTCATTTTACTCATGATTAAATACTTATAAGTTCGTATGGAGCATATTATAGCTGAGACCTTTCATCATCGACCTATAGCCGAACTCACGAATTTTATGTCATTTTACACATAAATTTCGCAAAACGGCATTTTACTTTGTACTTTAATGGGAAACGGTATGAACAAATACTTGCATGAAATGAACTTCGAAAAGTATTTAACCCTGAATCGAATGAGGTTTGACAGACCATAATCAGACCAATACTGAGGCCGCTAGGTGATTTGGAATGGCAAAAGTGTTGACGGGGTGACGGGGGGAAGACAGGACCCTCCTATAATTGCCCAATTTTCTGTTGTCCTAATTCCCTTATTTCGGGAGGTAATTCATAGTTTTTGGATCAAATCGCTTTGGTTTTTATGCCATACGTCTTCGCTACGTGTAATAATTTCTGTAGGGTGAATGGTTTAGGAATTATTGGAGAAAAAAATCGTAAACGAGTTCCACTATCTGCTTTACACGCAGATACCATGTTACATGGATATGTCTTTGATTGGGGATTTCATAACGGTTGTCCTCGAGAGTTGTAAACAAATCCTTTAACTTTAAACAAATCCCTGAGCCGCATCCCGACTAATTCCAACAAAACAACGGTTTACTTATGGAAATGTTGAAAATAACTGTGGAGAGAAGCGAGAAGCCACTACAATGAGTTGTTGTTAACAGTCGACTGTTGTCAAGAAGATGAAAATGTTTCCTATGGAGTGGAGTAAATGATGCTATTGCTTTACGTTAAAATATTGTAACCGGCTTATTAAAATTGTTTATAGTCCAATCAACTTAGTTTAGAAATGTAGCCAGGTACGTAAGGAGGGGGAAATTGGTAGCTTGAGATGTGAACATTTATCACATAAATGAAGCGCTTTCCAACGAGTGGCGAACGATGTTTGTGCGATGAAAACTGCGGAAGTTCCATTCCCCTAGCAACGGCTGGGTTGTACGTGAAAAACACTGAAATTGTGACACAAATTTTGCGTGACGGAAATTTTTGGTTGACCCCCCAGAGCAAAGACATTTCCATGTCAAAAGTTTAAAATGGGTAAATTAAGCCATCTTTGTGAGACCGCCATATTGTATTCCATCAATTTCGAGATGGTACGAACAGGTCATGGCCAAGTTAATAGAAGTCGATACCTCATTCAGCTAAGCGATACCTCAGACCGCGAATTTTGTGAGGACGTTGAAGAAGATGTGACACATAAGTTAGAGACCTGCCCATTATATGACGAAGAGAGAAGAGAATTCAGCCCCGATGGAATAAACTTGGCACAATATTTACGAGATGCCACACCACAGGCCTTGAAGAAGCTGGTCCAGTTCATGATGAATTCGGGTATAAACCTCTAGTGCCCCGTCAGTGATACGACGTGAACAATAACTTTACACATTAACGTTAACTGGTTATGTGTTACTTATTTTGTAACGCAACCAATAAATTGAAAAAAAAGGCAGTTAAAGATTTTCTCACTCAGAATGGACTAAATTTTCCACCCTGTACAAGGAATTAAGAAGAAGAAAATTCAGTTTCGCCCTGGAAATTAATGTTCGGTTTTCGTTGGACATTATTCCAATGCGATAATTCAGAGTAGAACATCGTTGTGAAGGGCTCGATGCTTCCCAGAGTGCAAATGAATTAGGTGCGTTCAATTTCACCGCGGTCACACTCCGCTCCACGTGCGTGGGAGGTTGATACGGTTTTTCCACACCCCTGGGGGAAGCAAGAAGAGGGAGCGAGTTGATGAGCTCACCATCGAATGGGCGTTTTTGTCGCGTTTTAATAGAGTCGGCGACGAGGGTTTCGCGGGCGGTGATAATCGTAAATATGGCAGCGGTGGAAATCCTCTCTCCCCGTTCCCAAGCTGCTAAAACCCGCTGTTGCGGACATCTACGATGAAATTTAACGTCGGAGGACGTGGTAGGTAGTCCGTGTTATATCGTTTACAGGATCTGTGTGCTTTTTTGTAACAATGTGTGAGAGAGTGAGTGGGGGGGGGGGGATTTAAAAGTTATGAAAATATAAAACATTTCTTCTTTATATATAATTCCGAACGGTCTTTGAAATTGTGAAGAACTTCGCGGTCCGATTTTAGTGTTAGACTGCTCATTCGAATCAGTACGGCCCCAAGTTTGTTGCAAAAGTGTCGCCGTTCGTCTCTATACCCGCCTTGATCGTGTTCTAAGCGGTCCTTATCAACGAGAGTTGTTTATTAGGCTGTGGCGGTAACAACAGTTGCCATCAATTCACGGTACGTAAGAAACGTGGTGTAGTTACTAACATCTAGGAGAGTTATTTCTGAACGAAGAAATTGAAACTGAAGAACTTATAATTCCGAACGGTCTTTATATATAATTCCAAATCAGCACGGCCCCAAGTTTGTTGCAAAAGTGTCGGTAAGTAAGAAACGTAGTGATGGGGTCTTTTCTGATCAGCTGAGTGAGCTAAATTCTTTCATGTTCACTGTAGGAAGTTGAATTTTGATAGGGAGGCTCTCTGGGACATCAAGAGACGAGTGAAGTGATGGGGTCTTTTCTGATCAGCTGAGTGAGCTAAATCCTTTCCAGTTCATTGTAGGAAGTTGAAATTTGATAGGGAAGTTATTTCAACAGTACGTAGTCGATTGTTACGTTATAGTAGACGGAGATCGGTTGCATTTCATCCAACAGAACCAATCCAAACTCCGCGTGGAGCACTACAAAGGATTGCAAGATTTTTTGCTTAATCGCGCCCATATAAGTCATATGTCAGCAAGAAAAATAGTCATTCTACCTTCTTCTTTTGAAGGAAGTCCTCGAAAAATGGTATAGCGGTACCAGGATGCTACGGCTATAGTCCGTAAGTTTGGAAAACCTTCCTCTTTTTTAATCATTTAATAACATCGCCTTAGCTTTGCACCAGGTCACATAACGCCGCAAATAAGTAGGACTTATATCGTTACTATAATGTGCTGAGTTCCTGTTAGGTACTACTGTTATACGGACTAGATTAGGGCTTTCCAAGCCCTAACAGGCCTCTAGTATTAAATAAACTGAATAAAATAAGTACCTACAGCTCGTCCTGTGCTGACGAGCTATAGTTACCGATCTATATTATTAGAACTAATGTAAAGTAAAACATA
The DNA here is from genome assembly GCA_030762985.1 of Adelphocoris suturalis. Lineage (NCBI taxonomy): Eukaryota > Metazoa > Arthropoda > Insecta > Hemiptera > Miridae > Adelphocoris > Adelphocoris suturalis. The sequence goes on along the minus strand of CM061050.1, from coordinate 24,259,901 downwards.
TTGGTAAGTAATGCATGCGTTACTAGGACGTCACTATGAATGGATTGTATATAATTCTGGTGAGAATTAAGATAATATAAAAGAACAAAAATATCATGACTTCAGGGAATTACCCCCCCTCACCACCACCCAATTTACCCCCTCCACTTACTGTAAATTTAAAACTTTCAAGGTTGCATAACTGGACTAAATTCTGAACTGAACAAATGATAAAAGAGTCACGAAAATTTGATGAATATATAGCAATTTTCAGTCAAATGAAACCTTTTTTCTATCAAATGAAACTTCGTACCGACTAAATGAAACCTTGTTCCAATCAAATGAAACCTCGTACCTACCAAATGAAACCATTTACCAATCAAATGATATCTCTTATCAACCAAATGACACTTTTTTCTTCACACCAGTGAAAAAAACTTCGTACCAATCAAATGTAACTTTTTCGAATCATCCCGAAAAAAATAACATTTTCTATTTCAGATTTCCGCTAAACAAGTTAATACAGGGTCACTACAAATTAATTTAATGAAGCGGTGTGGCAGCAGTTTCATCATTATGTTTATGACGAAGTTGGAGCAGTCTGTTGCTGTGCTCAACAATATGGTTGATCAAAGAGTTTCATTTGATTGAAATGAGATGTCATTTGTCTGAAATGTAACGCCGTATATATGTAGGACTTATATCGTTACTATAATGTGCTGAGTTCCTGTTAGGTACTACTGTTATACGGACTAGATTAGGGCTTTCCAAGCCCTAACAGCCCTCTAGTAACGTTATAATTGTGTAATATCTGGAGGATAACGCTATCCCTCAGATAAATCCCCCTTATCCATTGGATAAATGTGATTTATAAACCGTCCCTTAGTATACCAGCAACACGTTATAGGTAAACTCATCTTAGAAGGAAAAGTATATCACGTAGCGGTTCCCCGAACAAATCACGGGGTCTGAAAGACCAAACAGGAACAGATAAACTGGTCTGAAGAAACATGTGACAGACAGCCTGACATGGGAGCTACTGGGAGGGAGCTACTTCTAAAGAGAAGATAGCTAACTTTTTTTTTCCTCGGAGTGATCAGATGACACCCCATTTCCCCCACTCCCTCGCACCCTACACAGCCCCAAATCAATCCGTTCCTTTTCACTCGTTCGCGATTCCAATCCCTACTGTTCCCCCGTTTAAGGCTCATCTCTCCCTCACTTTTTTTTCTGTCGGGACAACAAGGTCTGATGGAATTTGTTTAACCGCCGCTCAGATAGATTGGTTTTTTTTCTGCCGTTCTGAGACGACGGAATTTCATTGAATACAGATGTGCCCGTGTTGTGGGGTTAGTCGTAGATTTTAAACGACAAATCCTTGATCGTATGGGTGAGGGAGATAACAACTCCGAACATTCAAGAATTTAATAAGCAGGTTAGGTTCATTATATTGAACGCTCCTATTCATCAAATTGGTTTTTTGCATTGATTGTTACATGAACATACTGTAAAGGAGCCAACAGTGACGAGATACTACGGTTTATCACAACAAAAACTCAACTAGCTGAATTTAATAAATTTCAATTTGCACTCACAAACTTAACAACAACTTTTTCCTTCGAGACGTCCTTGCCAGCAACGTCAACCAAACAACATTTTCAATCAACATCTGACGTCCTTACAACACCTCCTCCTTCCTTAGAGCCACTCCACAGTTTCATCTCTGCTTTGGCCAGCTTATTAACATGAAGGAGGACTGTTCGGCGAGGAAATCTCAGTACAGGACATCATTCTTCTCATCGATGACCCATAGTCCTGTTCATTGAGGTTGTAGTACCGGACAGAGGCCCATTCTCATTTCTTCAGTTCAATTCAATTTTACTACATAACCCGTAGGTATTACGAGGAGTTCCTTAAATACATATTAAAAATAGCACATGATATTTTTCCTTCATTTCTGCCTCAACAAACAATGTTAGACTTTTACGTATGATGTATCAAATAATTACTTATATAGGTCTACATAATTTACGTATACTAAATGAGCACTGTATAGTTAACATAGATCACAATCAATTCAGATTAATCTCCAGTTCTGACCCAGTAGATGTAGAATCCTCCAACGTACTTTGTCCATAGTGAATGATGAGTTTTGTCCATCAACTAGTAGTTCAACTCCAATCAAGACGGCATGCTTCCCGTCTTTTCTTGCTTGAAACAACTACTACTGCTAAATTCTCGTGTTTGTCTGTCGTAGAACTCGGATGTATTAAATTGGGATCCCATGAACTTGTAAATGTTCTGGCGTACTTTAAATTTATAGAAATTATTAGCAAAATGAATCTGAACTGGTTTACTTCTAGAAGGTTGGATGGTGCCTAAACGTCTTACACCTATAACTTCATAATTTAATTCCGCAATTTAATTCCGTTCTAAAAATGTTCATCACCTTCCTCTCGAGAATATTCATGTTTTCTTTCCCTTCTAGAACGTTATGAAGAATAAGATCGTTTTTGTTGACCGTGTGCCGGTTCTGTTTCGTAATATTATTATTTTATTTTATTTTATTTATTTTATTTTTTTTATTTTTATTTTTTCCATATAATGCTAGATTTTCTTTTATACTGTCAATTCCCTCATTAATTTTTTTTTAATGAGCAAGAGATAGTTTCTTGGCTGTTAGCAATTTCTTGCGACAGAGCATGCATCTCTGTATTCAGAACATTTGTATGTTCCTTCAAAATGCAGTCGCAGTTTTGAAGTTTGGTTGTGATTACTTGACTAGTGCATTGAATTACTTGATGTATCTCGTAGGTCGACATCCTCGTAGTTTCTTCAATCAATTCAATTTCTTCAATTTCCCTTTCTTCAATTGAGGTAGGTATGCGATTAAAAACTTCTTTCTGCGCTCTCATCTTCATGCTAGCCTGCTCCTACCTACCGAAGTTACGGAATTGTTCTAGTCAAGTCCGCAATTGTAAGGCATATGTTGTCGTCACGATGATCTCTTGCAGTGGGGCTCGCCACAGGGTTTCCGGAAGGAGCAGGTCACGACCATATACCGGCTGTGCTGGACACCGTCGCCACAGTGGTCCAGAAATCGATTCTGTCGGATCGAAATTATTTTATTGGCTATTCTTAAAGGAAATTTCGCGCTGATTCCGAATAAACCACATGTTTCTATACCTAAAACCGCTCCTCGACGTAATTATCTTCAAAAAACCCGTAAAAACACGTTTTTTAACTTATTTTTCGTTCTAGCGGCTATAAACAACGGTCAAAACAATTAGTGTAGAAGAAAAAAAAAATACTTACGCAGTTTGCATAAGCAGAACCAACTTTTCGAATAGAGATAGGTTAAATGAAATGAGCGTTACCCACGTATTCATTTTATGTTTTTAAATGAAACTAGATTCCATTCTATAAGAAATTTGATACCATCCGCACTCTCCTACGTTGAGTAGTTTTCTTTCTATGATTTTTCAAAGTTTACACTCGTGACGTCACACTCATAGGCAGGGGGTTCCCGCCCAGGTGGGAGGGGTACTTTGAAAAATCATGCAGAGAAAACTACTCATCGTAGAAGAGTGCGATTAATGTCAAACTTCTTAGGATGGAATCTTCTTCCATTTAAAAATAGTTAAAATACCTTTTTCGCGCCCATGGGTAATTCTGCTGCTTGACTTTCATATGGGTCTTCCAATAACCAAAATTGCCCCTCATTTAGGGAATCCTGGCTCTGCTGGTGCATCTCAGTGATCTTGACTGAGCGAATAATCCACTGACAGGTTTCCTTTCCCTTTCTGTCCTCCCACCTATGCAAGAGTTGGCCTTCATGAACTCTCAGACTGTCCCATCTGCTGATCAACTTCCGAGCCATTTCATCCATCCCATCCAGTTCCTTCCTCTCTGGCTTGATTCCTAATCTCACCTTCTCCGACACATCTCGACGCCTCGTCACCAACAACCTCAACCATAACGACATTTTCAGTCAACACCTGACGTCCATACCATACATTGCTCTACAAATATCATGAAAATAAAGAATTTAATTGAACTTCGAACTCTCGCACATAATCTCGGACATAATCGTAAATCTTTGCGTTTCAGGTTGTCATTGTCAAAACGGCGGTGTTTGCAAGAAGCACGGTGAGTGCCGGTGTAGGCCAGGCTGGGAAGGAATCGACTGCAGCACACCAGTTTGCCGACCGCGGTGCCGCAATGGCGGCATCTGCTCTCGCCCTGGCGTCTGCCACTGTTCAGACCACTACACCGGATCTATCTGTCAAACCCGTAAGTGGATATCTGGCATTTATTAATACTCCCCGAATGTTAGTATTTGGCTAAAACCAGTACTGATCAATCCACCAAACTCGTTAAGTGATTATCTGACGCTTATCAATACCATATAGTATATCTTAGTACAGCCGTATAGTATAGCTCATACAATATAGCATTGCATTTGGCTAAGACCAAGACTCGTAAGCGGTGCATATCTAACATATATCAAAACTCCCCAAAAGTTAAAGTTATGCTTTAACACTTCAGCAGATCTATCTGCACAACTCGTGACTATCTTTCGTTTAGCAATACTCCCCGAAAGATAGCACATGGCTAACAAGGGAAAAGAGTGACATATCAGTGCAGTACCCACCATATCACTCCAGTACTCACCCGTATCTTTGAAAACTTTTGATTAAATGAATTCGAATCTTCACCCATTTTTTGTATGTATGACGTATAGCAAACATTTTCCACGGCTGACAAATTCGTTTTTGTAACGAAAAGCAAACATTCCTAGAGGACGTTGAGCTAACGAGCGAGACCCACATTTCTTTACGTTTATTCAATATTACACTCCGCCTAATCAGGTTTTTTCAGGTTATAATCACATTTCCTATATCACTAATAAACATTTTAAGGGTAATTTTTGGAATTTTGAACATCAATTTATTGTGGCACTGTGCGGAATGGATTCATCACAAGAGGACATATCTGCCAAACTAGAATGTTCTTACATTTACCGATATTTCCCGAAAGTTAGCACTCACTTATCAAGTTTAGCTATTGTAACAAGCTTGGCAAATTTACCCAGCGGTCGCTCCACAGGGAAGGCTGCGGTAATAATCTGCCCCCAAAGCGACTTGCCCTAGTGCTACCGCAATATTCGTACAAGCTTGTTTATTTAGAAATTACAGACGAACCCAATTACAGAAGTATAAACTGTCAGAAAATCAACAAAATTAGGATAGTACATAGAATAACAGTATAATATCGTTGAAACACTACCAGTTTGACACTGCACGTCTCAAGACGTAATATTAAAGCGTCAACACGGACAATAAATTATCGATGTAATTGACAGTCACAGGAAGATCATTCTCTGAAATTATGTCCTTTAAATTCAAACAAACACTACTTTGTTAATATACCTACAGTATTATATCACAAAAAAAGGAGCGTTCGGCAATGTGGTGCGGGTGAATCTGAATGGGGATTGTAAACAACACTAAGAACTCGTACTTTAGCTGAACTAAACCTACCTTTACCTAACTCTATCAAAAATATCATAATCCATTCCTACTCGAATGAATTTATTTAGTGTTACAGAAGGGAGCGTATGAATTTGGAACACAATGAAGTGATGACATATATTGGAAAGTAATGCTTGCATTGCTCTTTGTGGGTTGGTCGTGATATTTGTGAGAATAAGCTAATATGAATATGGAATAACCAGCTCCTCCTTTCTCACAACCATAATAATGTATGAATTGCTTTTACATTGTGAAATAAAGAGAGATTCTCGAAAATGCTTTTAAGTTGCCATTATACATCGCCATCCAACCACCCTCCCACTCAATTCGTTGTGAAATTTTAATTTTCTGAGAACGAATCCACGAAGAGACCAAATTAATTTCTCACGCAAAATATTGAAATATTCGAACAAACAATAAACCAAAATCTGTTGAAAATTGCGTGAATAGTACATTCCTTCCTCTTCCATTAATCCTTACAAAAATCTATTATCAAAATGAAATCCCCGGTTTTTCTTAAATCTAAATCAAAAGGTTTTTAAAAAATAGGTGAGAAAAATGAACTTATCATGATTTATCGGAATTATCCTCCTCTATTTACCAACACCGATAATCAATTCGAAACTCCCACGGTTTGTTGCCTAACTGGACCGAAGTCCTAATTGAACAAAAGAAGAATCAGCGTCTAAAAGGAGTTATCAGTACCACGGATTTACTCGAGTTGAACATCTTGGTGGGAGTGCTCCGTGATGTCACCACCCGCGTTCTGAGAGGTTGTTACTTGAACTGGTGGTCATTATATAGGGACACTTCCTTTATCCGACTTTTCCTTCTCCACCTTCTGCAACTTCCCTCATCTCTAGAGTCTGCGTCGGATAAACCTGGGCGTCCTCCTCACTTCTTTTAATTATTTATTTTATTTTATTAATTTATTTATTTTTGTTATTATTTTTATTCCCTTCAAGTTAATGGTGTACCCCCGCCTTTGAGGGGTTTTCTTAGAAAAAAAAAAACTCCCCCCCCCCCCCCCTGGACCCCCCCCCCCCCCCCCCCGGATGTTATTACTTTGAGCCTGACTGCTAAAATGTAAAAAACATGGAATCATGTTTTAGCTCCTCGCTCTCACTTTATTATAGAAATGATCACGACGATTGAGCTCTTGTGAGATGATGATCTCCTAATAGAAACTCGCGAGTAAACATTCACTTTATTATAGAAATGATCACCACGTTTGAGCTCTTGTGAGATGATGATCTCCTAATAGAAACTCGCGAGTAAACATTCACTTTATTATAGAAATGATCACGACGATTGAGCTCTTGTGAGATGATGATCTCCTAATATAAACTCGCGAGTAAACATTCACTTTATTATAGAAAGAGGCTAAAGAGGCTACATACAAAATTACAGCTTCCTATAGTGTAAAGTATAGAAATTTCCTATTAAAATGATTCAACAACCGCTTCACAAATCAAACCGTTCTCGCAATATTCGGATCACCTGCTATGAATCACATAATCGAAACACCAGCTCAATGAAATCATCAGAAATTAACTAGCGGTTGCAATCATGTTCACAATATCAATAATTGAGAATGATCACCTGTGTGTAAACAATTATTCATATAACCATGCTCATAACTCAGCTTCTTGGCCACTCAATTCGCAGTAGTTAATATAGTATGGTTGGATAAATCGAGAGCTTTCGAACGAATGGTCAACGAATTTTGTGGGATGAAAAACGACGAAGTATCATATCCCTAGCAACGACTCGGTTGTAAGCGGAAATCATCACAATTATTGGCGCTACTTTCATCTCACTTTATAGTCTCACTTTTCGGCGGGAGATCCATCGCTAAAACATGATTCCATGTTTAAAAAAAAACTCCTGATGTGACCCCGTACCCCTTTTTGTTTTCACTTTGAGCCTCGGCTAACCATTGGAGGAAAGTAGAACACTCTACATTATTTAAATTTCAGCTTCTTAAGTGGAAAACCCCAATAACTTAGCTCGTGATCTCACTCAGCTGATCTGAGGGCCTCTATACTTCATGATTCCTTTCTGGACGTCCCAAGGGTTCTCCATTTCAAATTTTAGCTTCATAGGTTGAAAATCCAACAACTCAACTCCTGATCTCAGTCAGCTGATCTGGGTGGCTCTAGACTTCATGATTCGTTTCACGAGTTCATGAAACTTCTAGGTTCAAGAACCCGTCGGTGGGAACACTATAGTTCACCTGACAATGCAACAACCAGCACTAGCGTCGTATTTAGTAACGTGAAAACCTCTTCATGGTTAATAATGTGAGCGACATTCCCTAATTAGCTCATTTTTACGTTTATTCGTTATTACTTTCAAGATTAGAAGAGTCAAAGTAAAAGTGCATCCATCCTGCTCATCTAACTCCTCCCCCTCATCACAACTAAGGACCCACTCCCAATCGACAATAGAAACATACACTTCAGATTCCGAATCAGAATCTTCTTGGAAGAGCTCCGCTATTCTATTAAGATTCATGACGTAAATAAAGTGCAACGCAAGCGAAGAACAAAAGAGATGTGAAAAACGATAACGCAACAACCATCAAGAAGGCGGATCACAAGGCAAGTATTTGGCGTGAGGGTTCACGGTGAAATGAGATTTTCGGAAGGTTCAGAAAGGTTTCCTTCAGTTTGAGTTCTCAACTCTATCCCCGAGCAGGTCTGAAAAGTTCTTGAACTCACTGAACTCACTTCATGAACCCGACGCGGTGGGAACACCTTAGCGAGTGTTGAGTTCCTGATCTCAAAACGCTTGGAACACGATTCACGTGCGCATAAGGTTCGGCGCCGAACCAGTTCTAAAAAGTTCATGAACTCGCGGTGCTTGGAACACAGCTATTAGCTCCTGAGTTCACCCAGCTGATCTAGGCTGCTTCAGACTTTGCGATTCGTTTCTAGATGACCCAATAAGCCTCCATTTCGAATTTCAGCTTCATAGGTAGAACAGAGAAGAAATTAGATCCGCCTCTACTCGTTTTTTCGTGGCAGTATTTTGTGACTTTTTGGTGTGTTGACGCGGAACAATTTCTCGTGAAGCAACTCCCACACTTTCCACGCAATTTCAATTAGAATTTCAGAAATCATGAGATACAGGGCCCCGTTGGCCGAAATTGACCCGATACATCGCTTTCAGACCAACGATAACAACTACTACGCCCACTGCCTTAAACGAGACTTCCTTAGAACACGCAAAACTTTCACAATTCTCATTCAATTTCTCGGAATGTCGGCCCACTCATTTCTCAAACTCCTGAACAAGTTGTTAGCTCCGTTTCATGAGTGTGGACGAATAGTTGGCGTTTCGCTTGGGTTCGGTACCCAGTTGTTTGTAAGGGAATTCGCAAAGTTACAAAGGATGTTATTGACTTGATATTCAAAGGGCTTAGAGTAAACTCCGGCATCGAAGTAGGTAAATAGGGAGGCCGAAAACCAACGTGCTGGCAATGACTGCCAGCTCCAAACAGAATCTGTTTTAGAACTTTACGCTCCGACTAGTATGATAATTGGGAATGAAATGTTCTGTTTGACTCAAGAATGGGCAGATTTACCACGAAAATTAAACGAATTATGCCTCTTGGAAAATACTATTGATATACGATTAATTCGCTTTCCGAGCAGTAGGCCACAACAGTATCTGCTTGGACTCATGAACTTTTAGATTTTTCACTGAAGCAAGAGACATGTAAAGCTCGTTTCTCGAGCGAGTCCATTAAAAACCAAGCTCAATTTGAGAGAAAATGTCGTGAAAATGTCATTAATTTTATACCACTTCACATAAAACAAGAGTCTTAAGCTAACCTATACATTCTTCCAGTTTGAGATTTCCAAGTGTACCTACCCTTATTTTAATTACCTTTATTGCATAGGAGGTATATGAAGTTCCAATTATGTTCATACGTCACGAAAAGAACGTTTTAGCTTCGTAATGTGATGTTGCGGAAAGCTCTGGAAGGTCTCACTTTATCGTGTTCTTACTTTATCAATTTTATTATGCTCATTAGGTACGTTTCGATATACCAACCTGGGACATGATATACCATCATGTCTGATCGTGTTAATTAACTAAAGATATAAGTAATTTTATATGAAAGTTTTCAGTATATAAAACTTGACAAAATTTAGTTGTAGATTGTAGATAAAATGGGGAGCAGATAACCCTCTTACTGACTTCATTCCTCCGGCCGAATTGAGGTCATCCCTCGCCCGTTGAGTCAGTGTTGAACGCTTATGTTGAACAGAAGATCTCCTACGATTTAATCGCCACATTTTGATCTCAGTTTAACTCCATCGTTTTCTTTGGTAAAATATGTCTTTAGTAATCTCGCAGGAGGTCGATTGTTGTGTCCTACATAACAACTGTCCACTTGATCACGTTTCACAGATTTATGACGACTTTTGATCCCCGATCTGTCTGATTTCTTTTACCGTCCAAAACTATAACTACCAAATGACATTTGACTATGGGGATTAGACCGTGAACGACTCACTATAAGTTTCATCACCGTAGGATCAACAAGAACATATTGATATGGGCAAATGTGGATTCTCCAAAACAAATATTTCTCAAGCTCTGATGATCCAAATTGTTTCAAAAGAGGTGAGTAGTTGAAACTTGGTATTTTCGCCCATGAATTTTCTCTCAAAACCATTCAGTATAAAATTAAGGCAGTCATCAATTAGAATCATGCTCAATCTCATCAGTATCATCTCACCAGAATCATAATCTATATAGGTACATTGGTCCAAAAATTAGGGCCAGATTTGCTCATAAAAGTGCATTAGCCTGTTTAGAAAAATATTATTATAATAAATCATTTATTCTGGAAATAGTGGGTTTCCAGAATGGAATAGTGGGTTTACCCATTCAGTTTTAGTGAGCTGATAAATTCTTTTGATAGACCAAGAAACAACAATTTTTAACACCCCTCAAAATTTGTTGGTTTTAGCGAATTTTTGTAGAAAATGAAGCTATTGCAATGAGTCGGAATATTTTTAAATCAAAATTTTAGAAAAATTTCTTCATTGAAATCCGTTTTGAAGCATTCTCAAACGAATCCTAGAGTTTTTTCATATATATTTATGCATATATATACATATACATTTATTTATATAATTATGTGTCATTTCAGACAATAACGCTCCATACATAAAAATTACTTTCTTGCGCCAAAAAATTACGTTTTTCATACAAAAGAATGAGTTTGTTGGCCAGCACTATTTGAAATTAAATTGGTCAAATTTTAAAAAATGTACTAAAAAACCACTAAAATGGATAAAAACGTAAAATTTATATTTTTTTGTAAAATGTTACTCAAATAAAGTTTATTACCCATAAAATAGAACATTCAAAAATTTATGTACAAAATTATGCTGAAAAATGTACTTAAAATGAATTTGAAAATTTGCTAAAAACTCAATAAAAACTGCAAAAACCTCTATTTGAATAGGAGATTATTATTTAAAATACTTTTTTTTTTGCCAGAAAATTAATAGTTAACAATGTCCTTGTACTCAAAAAGCTCAAATTTCAAAACAATTTAACATTGTACAATACGATAATTTAAGAAAATTCGCTCATACGACCATGCTGCATGACTGGAACTTTTTTTTCTTTTAATTAAACTCCAACGTTTCTCCCCAGGAACTGGGGCTTCTTCACGGAGATGGAAATTCAAAAGTATAAAATATCCACCTACTTACTTTTTTTCTAAATATAAAAATCGAATTGAAAGTTATGAGTTTATAAATAAGTTATTATGGTAATAGTGGATTTACTTGCTGCTCTGAATCCGATAAAAAAACAAAAAAAACTATAAGTACTTAAGTAGATATTTTACACTTTTGAATTTTCATCTCCCTGAAGAAGCCCCAGTTCCTGGGGAGAAACGTTGGAGTTTAATCAAAAAACCAATTTAAGGAGAGAAAGGCCTTTATGTAAAGTCTTGTTATAATCTGAACTGTCCGAATAAAGAAACTTTATTCGATACCTGTGCAGATATATTGTGTAGTAATTGCAGATATATTGTGTAATAATTGCAGATATATTGTGTAATAAACCTTTTTGTAATAATTTGCAGCATTTTACTGTTGATATACTTCTGTAACATTCAAATTCTGATAAAAATTTCTGTTCAGCTATCTGCGACCCGCCATGTCAGAATGGAGGACATTGTGTGGGAAACAACCAGTGCCTCTGTCCGCCCAATACCAGTGGGGAAAGCTGTCAAAACTGTAAGTCTGGATATATACTTCAACGTATAAGATGGACAATAAATTACAAATCTTTCAAGGGGAGTGCGCGGTAAGTCCGTCACCGATCTCAATGAAATATTTGATTTTCTACATCAAAAATGAATCGACACGTATCTTGCCAGTCTACAGAATGTGCCCTTGGAGCTTCGAGAAAAATATGCAAATATCTAAATTTGGCATTCACGAAACGAATGCTACTCCCACGTGTTTGAACCAGTTTCAACGAAACTCACACCAGGTATAATTTTTTTTGGACGTAGATATACTGGTGTGACTTTGATTGAAATTTGTTCAAAGACTTGGGAGCAGCATAATTTTCGTTATCGCCAAATTTAGCTATTTTTAGACCTTTTTTATTTTTCTCGAAGCTCTAAGGGACCATTCTGTGGAACGTCAAAATACCTGTCGACTCATTTTCGATGAAGAAACCAGTAAATATTTCATTGAGATCGGCGTAGGACGTGCCGTGCACTCCACTTGTTAGTATAGGTTAGGTAATAGTAGCGATTTGGTACCTGTCCTAATTGCAACTTTTCACTTAATCACATCGTCCTGCAGTGATCCTACCGAATCAAATAACGTAGTGGATCCATTGTGTGTTAAACATGAGAGTAGAATTATTGAAATTCGTAATAAATTGATTTAGTCATCGACTTGAGGAATGAGGGATACCCGAATAATTACTGTGCCTTTTAATGATTTGATAAAGTTTTGGCAACAAAATATTATGTTGGCGGGACTCCTCTGCCAAGTGTGACGTCACGATTTGGCGGAACTTGGAAAAATCATAATAACGAAACCATTCGTTGTAGGAAAGTGCAGGTGGCGTCAATATTTTCAAAGAATCTACATTCATTCAAAAATGGTGAACGTTTTCAGACCGATCGGTAATCCTCATTAAATACCTATGTATTAAGGAAAAACAAACAGTTTTGGGAGAGAATAGATCTTTGAGTTTTCAGACAAAGCCCATTTCGCAGGTCTGCGAATCTGAGTCTGAATGATACTCGGAAAACGACGGAGAATAATGAGATTTAAGCCGCTCCACCACACCCCCTTATTCTGATTTAAAAGCCTCACCCTGGTCTCGCAGAACCAAGGTAACACTTAATCAAACAACAAAAAGTTGATTGAGTAAGAAATGAGGAAGAAATACATGCAATGGGATAAGTAATGAAAGCAAAACTGTTAATTCATTATAATAGCATGTTTACTTAGGCAAAAATACATTTAAATGGGTGTCTAGAAGAAGGGCTTATGTTATTTTTTGCAATTTTGCTGGAGGACGAAAAATCATTCAAAACTCACTTTTTCGATTTTTCCATTTGGTTGTTAACAAACGCCCTTCTTCAAGTAGGTACTTTTGCTGACTTTGGTGCAACATATGGGATCCCTTCTGAGTCACTAAAATCACTAAAAATAGCTTGTTTTTTATTTATGGTTAATCATATCATTTCACACAAAGTCCTGAATATTCCAAACAATTTAACATAATATAGTACGACGATTTACGGAAATTCATATGATCAGGCTGCATGACTGGAAATTTTTATTGTTTCTCCAATCTTTTTCAAAACGACATCAAAGTGGGATGCGGAAAATTGCACACCTTTAAGAAAGTTATTTTATTTTTGCCGGCACAACGCTTCTCTTTCCTCGCGTGTACGCGAATTGTTGACAGGTTTTTCTCAATCGTTGCAGTTTCTAATCCACCCTCTCACGCATGTTTGATGACCGCTTTTTTCCACTACTCAAGTTTTAATTTCACTTACACTTAACTTGGGAAAACTCATCATAAATATGCAAAAACATTCACGAGAATCGCAAAAAGTTACGCATCTTTACAAACGGGAAAGGAATAGCCATGACTCACGTTACTAATGATGAGGCGTGCATCAGACTGCTATATAACATACGCCCTTTTACGTCTCATTTCCAGCACAAGTCTCTTCTCTTTCACTGCATTTTACTGCAATTTACCGGTTGTTTAAGATACCAAAACCGTTTCCTTCTCGTGAAGAAAAAAATCGTAATTTTTAACATACGCCCTTCTTCTAGACACCCATTCATTTGCACTTCGATACACCATTTCCAAATTTACTATATTCTTGAAAGATATAGCTATATTTTTGAAATATTGAACCATAGAATAACTTATACTAACGTACTAAGCTATATCTTTGCTGTAGCTATGAATTTTTAACTCTTGACGTATGTCCCAAAACTAAACCGAATTATTAAATAATCAAAAAAGAAACCCGAAACGTTTAAGAATTGGAGCTTGGGCAGTGCTTGCACAAATCTGTAACCCCCCCTCCTCCATTCCATCATTCAACGATAAGTCCTAAATTTCCCAGATTCTTTAGACAACTGCACCAAAATTGGGATCGAACAAAATAAGAATCACGAAAATCGGTTGAGAATTGTAGCCCCAGTAGCGTCCAAAAATGTTTCCGAAAAACACGTTTTTCTCGGCATTACACTTCCCGTTTTCTCCTTTTTGCTTTTGTCGTAAAATTCAAAATCTTTTTTTATTTTATTTTTCCACAAATAGCCTGAAATTGGGAACAAACAAAAAAACAATCACGAAAATCATTCAAGAATCGTAGCCTGGGCTGCGCTCACAAAATACACCTATCGTTTCTCATAGATTAGTTCTTAGAATGGTCTGAAACGGATTAGTATTTGGGTATTTTATCTCTCGTGCTTGGGTTGTCCCACCCGGATCAACTTCAATAGGACTGCCCTCTGTTGACGAAGCCTTCCCCTATATGAGCTTGCTTCTGAGGCACGTCCTATATAGCAGACAATTATCTGATATAAGCTCTTGGAATATAAGTTACATTAGATAATCCTCTTCTATTACAGCGGCATTCACTCCCTTCTTGACGTATCTGTTTAGAGATCCTGCCACCCGTTGGTGTGAGATACCACAAACTACGGATAAAAACCCAATGGAGCCATGCCGGTAGCCTAGCAAGTCTTACTTGCTCGCACGCTACTGGTTACATAGCGGGTTGCTGTAAATACAGCGCCTAGTTACTCCCTTGTCAGCGCGGAGTGAAGGATTTACATTAAAACCGCGAGTTGAACTATCTCCGCTTACAGCTACGTAAACAATCGACTTGGCAGTACCCGCTTAGAGCTACCACTGCTTAGGGCTTTCGCTACTACCTTCGAAGCTACATAGCAGTAAAGGGAGTAAGCTACCGTCCAGCGAAACTGCTAGCCTACCGGTCAGGCTCCACTGTGTTTTTATTGTGACGAAGTTAGCAGACCAACTAAGTTCTAAGAAAATGACCTGCTTACCTATTTTGCTTGACGAACCTTCATCCTCCACTCTTGATCCATGTCTGTGAGCGACTGTTTGAGATTTACAATAGCTGGAGACAGGCGGAAAACACACAGGGGGCCAAATTTTGTGACAATTTTTTCGCATTCCTAGTCCTGCAGACAAGGATGTAGTGGAGAGGGTTAAGTGTAAGTTTGATTACATCAGAATAATTTGTTGTTCGTTCCAGACACCTGTGAAGACGGTTGTCAAAACGGTGGAGCCTGCGTTGGTCCAGGCCTCTGCGAATGTCCGCACAACTCGACGGGCGAGCGGTGCGAGCGACCTCTCTGCGACCCGCCCTGCGAGAACGGAGCGACCTGCGCCGCCGGAAATACTTGCCTCTGCCCACCCTACTCGTCGGGTCCTAGATGCCACGACAAGTAAGAAACATCCTGTACATTTTATAGTTTTAACTAGCCAACGTGGCATTTGTTATCCCCACAGAAAATACTCCCAATACTTATAGGTACTTCTTTGAGTCCGTTGAAAGAAAAATGCCACGTGATGAAAGGTGTCGGAATTCCATTGAATCTCTCTAATTCAGGGTCATAATGGTGAATCCAGGATTCATCCCCAGTGATTTTTTGAACCCTTGAAGCCATAATATCAAACCTCAATCATCGAAAATTTTTCGCTCGCTGAGTTCCAAGACTGCTCTCAGAAGAAATGAAGAGAAAGCACGTAGATGCCAGTATTGAGTTTCTGGAACGGTATCGTCGAGAAGACGACCAATTTTTGTTCAATATAGTCAGTGGGGATGAATCCTGGGTTCACCATTATGACCTTGAATCAAAGAAAGCTTCACTGGAATTTCGAAACCTTTCGTCACCTGGAATTGTTTTCTCAAAGGAATCAAAAAATTGGATTTGAACGTGTAGAAAAATGTATGTCTCTAAATAGAGAGTTTTTAGAAATATGAGTTCATATTTTGTTTTAATATTATATACTTATTTCTGTGAAGTATTGCATTGGTGTTTTTAATTTATTACCGTTTTAAAAGATGTGAAAAAGCAGGAGGCGTTACTTTTCATGCCAAAGCTGGGAGGCTTCGCGCCAAGTTTTTGATTCACTGGTGGGTTCACTTCTTATGTATGCGTTCAAAGTTTGTAGCATGAGGTATTGGAATGAAATTGAAAAACCATATAGTACACATGGATATATTATTCGCACGGAAACTAGTAGGCCACGACTGTGTTGCGATTTCGGGAAGGATACTGAGTTGGTGGGGGGAAATACTAAAAATGGATAAAAGAAGATACACCAGGACGACCTGTTAAGGACGACCTACGACCAGTTAAAACAATTAATTTAGGGGTGAGTGTACATAAGTACAACTGGGCAGCGCAGCTTGAATCTATTTTAATGGATTTTGGTTTCCAGAGACTGTGGGACAATCAAAACCCGGAAGAAATTGCTAATTTGAAGGTTATGAAAAAATGGAAGTTAGTGAAAAACGTTGTCTATTTCCACGAAAAAAAAATAATGAGTTATTGTTTGTTACTGATGATGGCCTAACCGTCGAAATCGATTTAACAGTGTAACTCTTTATTTTTCGTGGAAATAGACAACGTTTTTCACCAACTTCCGTTTTGAAATGGGTTTCCACAACTTCGTCGCGAGTGATTTAGTTCGTATCGAAGGTTATGGTTATGCACGCTTTCGATATTCGTTATCTAAACCACCGAACCACAGTAAATTCATTAAAATTTAAAGTGAACTGAGAATTTACAATGTTGGGTTTTTTTCTGAAGTCATACATGAAAATAAGATCCTTTTTATGTAATCTAATTGAAGACGCAGGTCTTGTAGAAGAGGATTGTTAAATGTTTTGTATAATTTTTTTGGTTTATAGAAATTTATCATTTCTTTGTGAAACTTTCTTTCTCTACTTCGGTCTTCATGGGTACCTACTTGTATTATCTTGCGTAGAAGTATTGTGTGATTGTTCTTTTTATGTATGTTTTTTTATTTCTTTTAAGGTGGCACTTATAATCATTTTCAATTTGTTATAATTGCAGAGGCTGGACTTATATTGTATTTTCATTTTTGTATAGTTTTGAGAACTCCTTGTTGTATAGGTTGTATACATTATGCAATAATAAAGACATTTCATTTTCTAAATATTCCAAGAGGCCTCCATTTCAAATTTCAGCATCATAGGTTGAATAGCGAAGGAATTTGCTGTGGGTCTGACTCTGCTTATCTTGGGGGCTCTAGACGTCTAAAACTTCTAGAGGTATTCGTTTCTAGACGTCAAAAAGGTTCTCCATTCCAAATTTGAGCTTCATAGGTTGAATAACAAAGATTCAGATTCATAAATTCAGTGTCAATAGATATTATACTAGATGCTTCCACACTCACGATCGTTAGTTTGTAAACAAAACATGAGAACTGTTATACCTATAGCTCTGCTAGTCGTGGAGTCACAGAGTTCTAGTGAGAAACAGGATAATGTTAGCTCGAGATCGAGAGCTTTCCAACGAGTGGTGAACGATTTTTGTGGGTTAAAGAGGGAAGAAGGTGAACAAACATAACGGAGTCGTTGTATGTGAAAATGATCAGAAAGTTTTCTGTTCCGTTTTGCTTTGTGTGATGCGAATTGTAATAATTTCCTACTGAGGGGGGACTATAGTAAAGACATGGAAATGTCAATGTAATTAAGTTGTAGGTACTTCCTCATTGTCTCAATCTGTAACATTCATTGTGTCATACATCGCGTCCTATTATATCGGATTATCACCATGGGTCGGCCAAGCATATAATTTTAGTGACAGGAAGGACAAGGAATGTAAGTGCTTACATATGCAACGGGAATCTACAGACAAACGGTTTCAGCAATGATATTGAGAAGATATGTCATACAACCGTACAACATATTTTAATAAGATCATTCATTATCATTTCACGTTGAGAATCTGTATATCCTTCAATGAAAGCTATCAAGCCACTTATATACTTCACTCTTCTTGAGTTAATGCTGATAACCTAATACAAATGCCAAGTCCTGATTATTGGGTACAAGTACTTACTGGATATATAAGTGGTAACTTCTACTCAGTCAAATACCTCTATTAGAGGTTCTGAACCTCCTGAGACCCAAGAACTTTGAACGTTGGAACCAATATAAACTATGGAACCCCATCTGCTGGACAGTGACTTTATGGGCAGATAATGAGAAACCATGAGCCATAATATACGAACTTTCTCTATAATGTTACCACCGCTTCCTCCAACTCCAAGGTGCCGTTTCATTACGAGAAAAGGAAACAGTGGAGAGGTGGAACCCCCTCCCTGTTCATATCATCTTTGCCAATTACTCGGAAAACTAATTCATGAACTTGGGAGGCAGGTACAGTTGCTATCTTCCAGCATCTGCAAGAGGTCTTGGGGGTCTGTGAGCGAGTTTCTTGTTATTGCTCACCCTCCTTCTGCTAAAGGGATGAAGCCTTCTTGATTCCCGCCTTAACAGCTGGCAGAGTCGAGGAAAAGAAAATAGGGGAGATCTCAGGTCCCGGAGATGTACAGCCGGGTGAGGGAAGTTTAAGCATTTTACGGCCCTCTGGGAGAACGAGGGAGAGGATGAACTGAGATTAAAGTTGCAAAGGTTCTCGCAGCAAATACCGTTCGTTGATGATATTTTTTTGTTTTCCCAAGAGAAGCCCGTGAACGTCTGGTGAGAACTGATTACACCATGAAAATGGTTGGGTACAATAGCTACACGTTAAGATGTCCAAAACATAGCAAGTAGAGGAAGTATTCAGTTGTTGGTTAATGATAATGAAGTTATAGTCTGACATTATTTCTGTTCTACTGGCGTGAGTTATAATCAGAGTACAAGCAGTGAGACATTGATGAAGATATTTAGTTATTTGATCCAAAAATATTGAAACGGCATATTAGGAAGAGCATCAAGAGATCGATTTAGAGAGAGCTGTGTGGAATCATTAAAATCTACTGAGTGAGCTCAGAAGCCGACAGAATGAAGCATATTCCTTTTTTGCTTTCTCACTACCAAAGGTAGGGAAGCTTTGTGTTCGTGATTGAAGTCGAAAAAATGTTTGTCCCCCTAAATCAAAATGTCCACTTGCTTTTTGCATTTCAGAGCTTGCTCATCAATTTGGTTCCGTGTCTGTCTGTCTGTGGTAAATCCTTGTCACACCCAAAACTATACCAAGTCTCAGTCCAATCCAAAAAATTCAAAATCTTCAGGGGTGCGGGTTAGCTCCTAGACGGTCCCCGATAATTTTCAAAGCTGTCGAATCAACAAGTCAGTCAATCACTGATTGTCATGTCACTCAACTGAGTTTAATATGTATCTTCTTCTTAATTATCGCTAGAAGAGTCACTTTTACAATAGCCAGAACATATATACATATCCGTTTGCAATACATACATATTTTGTTAAATTTCCAATTATGTAGAAAATGTTTATTGTATTAGTGCCTGAAAGCAGCCTCATATACATGTTGGCGTGCTTTTATCCAACCAAATGTAAGATCCTTAGTAGAGAGAGCGAATTCATGAATGTCAAAGTGATCCCATTCGATTCCTTCAGATGAAATCTTTTAATAGTAAACAGAACACTGTTCTTATTTAGACCCACAATTATGATTTTCGATCCAAGTTTCCAAAACCTTGAGCACTCAAGTAATTTTAAAGTTCCAGTCATGCAGCATGATCGTTAGAGCGAATTTTCGTAAAATGTCGTATTATATTATGTTAAATAGTTTTGAAAATTCAGGACTTTAAGTAAAGAGGAATTTTCAACTTCCGATTTCATGCCATTAGCTCGTTCTAAATCGCATTCGACAATTCAAAAAATATTTTTGGTTTTTAGCTTTTTTTCGTGGTTTTTATCTATTTTTCGGTAGCTATTAATGAAAAATTGTACATTTTTCAGCATAAATTTTTCCACAAATTTATTTATGTCTATTTCATCATTACTAAACTTTTTGGACTAAAATTCTGCAAAAAAAAAAAAATATATATATATATAAATTTAACAATTTTTTGCCGTTTTTGCCATTTTAGTGATTTTTTTTAGGAAAATTTAAAATGGTTAAGAATCTACCTATATACAATATTTTTATTTTATTTTAGTTATTTATGCAAATACCTATTAATTTTTTATTATTTTACCTATTATTATTATTTTTATTTATTTATTTTTTTTTTTTCAAAATATTACTCATAAAAAGTATTTCAATTGGGAACTAGATCATTCAAGAATTTATGCTAGTCATTACCAGTCCCGTTGTCTACACTTCTCGACGAATTAGTTTCGAAGGTTGGTACACCGCTCGAACACCCGACCTCTTATAGTATAGTTAGCAAAATCTGAGGAAGTTAGTTGATAATAAGGATGCTAATTGACTCTCTGAAGAGGACAAAACCGATAGTCATGCGAGTGTCCGTTAGAGAGGGGTTTTACTGAACGGACAGCATGACCATCTGTCGGAAAAATACAGTCACGTTCGTTTTTACATCGCAAGGTCTGGAGGGAGTTACGGGGCCTCGGAGCATACAAAACACTATGGGATCGAAACAACTTGGGATGTAGTGGGAAGGAAGATGGCCTTTTTTCCAATACCCTTGAAAGGGTTACCGTGTTTTTCACGTGAGATCCTCCACCCCGTATATCATAGGGGTTGACCTCTCTAGCGACGCATTCCACGTAATTCAGTTAAAACTCTCTCAAACTGTCGGGCCATGTTAGCCATATTTATCCTCTCCCTTCTCAGCCACTTGTTGATGTACGTATACTTAAATACAGTATACGCCTCAAACCAAACGTTCACGAACACTTAAAATCTCGTTCATGCTCATTTTATTGCAGTAACAAAGATAAAGTTTCGTCATTAAAATGGGGAAATGCATAATTTTCAATGATTGGAGAATTTTAATACTAACAGTTTACAACACGAGAGAATGATTCGCCCCTCCATTTTCTTTATTTGATGCGTGTTGATGGGAATTTTGAATATTTGGAAACCCAAACTCGGGTTAGTCATTAGAATGCATTTTGAACGTTTAGTGAGGAAATACCATGATACCCGATGGAGCCAGATGTATCACGAGAGTGACACCATTTCTTTCTACAAAATGCACCAACCCAAGCTACGAATAAGGACATGGATGATGGAAACCGCAGGGAATCGAAAGTTCTGTAGAGTAATTTCCCGATTAAGAACAGGAGTGGCCTCATGTCCTGCATATCTGCATCGGATTGATTCACGAACGTACGAATCTCCGGAGTGCTGGTACTGTGATATTAATCCGTCTGGCGATGTTGAACACTTAATTATGGATTGTGATTTCTTTGCTGAACAAAGAAAAAAATTATTTGATTCAATTTATTTGAAAATTGAAACACCATTCAATTACCCTTGTATATTACAAAATCCTGTGATTTATGGGGAATTATTTGTTTCATTATCTCGTGCAATTTGAAGTTTTAGTTTAAACTTTATGTTTTTTTAGTTTTAATTTTATGTGATGTACGCTTCATGGCTGCATTTGTTTACAATACCAAATAAAAGGGTAGAAAAACGTTTGTATTTTTCATTGCATCTGTATAGTAGATACCTACCTACGCTTAGTTCTACTTAGAACCAAGCGTAGGAAGGTACTACCTTCAATTGAAACTAGTGCCGGTATCTGCGTTCCTATGATAAAAAGATACCTGTTAAAAGAAGAAGAGTTTTCAAATAGTTGCAGTTTTTTGAGATTCACAGTACGAATTGGAGAATTCAAAACAATGACCATACAAAACATATCCTTCTAAACCACGTTTAACTAGGAGAGAAATTGCAAGTTCATATTGTGCCTTCAGATCGCATAAAAACTGCTTTGAAACTAAGAACTATTTTGCCTAAGGAGAGATATTCTCAGCACTCAACTATACGTGATAATACTAGCTCTAAATAAATCTAGAAATATATCTATTGTAAATAGTTCTAGTAGGTGCGCACCTACCTGGATTTTATAGATCTACGATCCAGACGACTACATAACAAATATTAAAATGATATAATATTATGAAAAAAATTACATAAAAATAAATTAAATTAAATAAATTACATAATATTTTCGTTCTGTATATGTTCGTGAATTTTTTTTTCTGAACAATTATCTATTTAACTAAATTTAGTTTTTCCTTCAATGCCTACAAAGAAACATAGGTAGGTGTTACTTTTGGAAGCGGATCAGAAAATGTCTGACCAAACTCAAAATATCTACCTAAATAATACGCTGCTGTCCGTCCTAATTAATGTTTGGTTTATTTTTTTCTTTAATAAACCTTTGTAATCGACCAAGAGAAAAAAAATTTAACCCCCCCCCCCCCCCCCCCCTCCTCCACCAAATTTTGTTGGTTTCCGTTTTAAGATGAGTAGAACCCAAAAATCAAATTTTGAAAAATCTGTCCGTCTGCCTTCAAGAGCTTTGTTACAAAACCAGTGGACAAAAGTTAATGAAACTGGGTCAAAAATCATATATTGGGCTATTTGGTCCTTAAATCTCTACATGAATTTCGGTCGACCCTACGAAATCTCAAAAAAATTCAAAATAGGTTTTATATATATATATAATTATTTGTTAGAATAAATTTAGACAGATATATAGAACAAAAGTTTCTGATATTTCGAAGAAAAAAAAATTTTTTTTTTTTCGAAATATCAGAAACAATTCTTTTGTTCTATATATCTGTCTAAATTTTTTCTAACAAATAATTATACATAGTTCAGTAGAACCATTATTAATGAATATATATATATATATATATATATATATATATATATATATCACCCCAAAGAATCAAATGACACACCTTGATCGCTGTGCTTTAATCCGTTCGCTTTCTCCCTTAGGGCTGTCACAGGAAAAAATAACGTAAACTCATTATCTATATCAACGTCAATAAAAACTTCTTCAAAAATACCTCTTTTTTGCGTAATTTGTCATTTATTCATAACTTCCGAACATTTTTGTAATGATTTCCATTATCTACAGCAAACGTTACTTGTTCTTATCTTTCTAAATTAATATTTCCTGTTAATTTCTCACTTGCAACTATACAAACCTATCCTTTTTTGTACCTATTTATTTTTAATCTGGTATAAGGTAAGGTACCCTAATATGACACACTATAAGTTTTCGCTCTAACAAACCTACAATATACGCGATTTTCTTATTAGTTAACACTAATAAGTTGAAATGAACTAATAACTTGAAATGAACTAACTAATTTTTCGTTTTGAAATGAAGGGATAAAATCATATTTCGGATAAATTTCATGATCAATTATTTTTATTACACTCATCAGTGCTTGATAATAGCAGAAATTATTTTGAGTTATTTTTCATTTGTTCAGGAAATGTGAGTACCGGCCGATCCAAAAGCCATATGTCCGTGGCTACCGCCGCCTATTGGTGAAGAAACACTTTGAGACGAAATGCGACCCCAGGGACTGGAAGAACTGCATGAAGAATGTGCCGGAGTATCAGAACGTTTACGAGAGGGCGTACCGAACAAGTTATAAATGCCTGCCCGAACCATGAGAAAAAGGTGTTTAACAATGTTATTTGATAGGGGAAGGAATAAGAGGTGGTAATATCAGTCAAGGGTGTCTGCCAATAGTACATATTCACATTGTACATTATATTTTTAGATCAAAATAGATTCTATTCTAAGAAATTTGACACCATCTGCACTCTTCCACGATTATTAGTTTTCTTTCAATGATTTTTTCAGTTTTCTGCACAGGTGACATCACACGGGGTTTTGATGTCACCAGTGCGCAAAACTTTGAAAATTCATTTAAAAAAAAACAAATGAACAGGAGTGAATTATTTAGGTCACTCAGCTGATTAGGAAAAAATCTTGCATATGAGTCTGCAAGACATAAGGACCAGTGCTGCCAACGCGGGGGATTTATCCCCATGAGGGGGATTTTTAAGGGCTCGCACAACCCTACAGGGATGAAGTTGGGAGGGGATTTCTGGGGGATTTTTGAGCTTCACTGACAATTCTTGATTTCTATTATTTTTTTTTACTGCCTTTCATATGAATCAAAGGGGAATTTCACCATAAATACAAATGAAAAAAATGATCCCTCCACTAGATTGTTCTCAGAACAACGACAAATGACACTCTCGGACAGTGTCAGGCACGAACGTCAGTTAGCCAAACCAAATCAGACGAGTTAGTGAAGATGTAGGAAAGGGAAGGAGTTTGAACCCCAAGAAAAATTATTTTCTCCAAAATTTTGGAGGAAAAATAAATGGTTCTGTTAACCTATTCAAATTTATTACTAATGTGAACGTCACTGATTTTTTGCTGAAACCCGTTGGCAGCACTGTTTCCCAGAGTCTCTCCATCAAATTTCAACTTCCCAAGGTGGACAAGAGAGAATTCTGCTCACTCAGCTGGATTAGGAAAAAATCTTGCATACGAGTCTGCAAGACATTGAGAGATTTTATGTCTTCTCTTCCCAGTCTAATAGCGGTTGCAATCATGTTTACAGAATTAACTGAGGAGGATCACCTACATGTTCATTCAGACAACCATGCTCATACCTCAGATTGTTGGCTACGCATTGCGCAGTGGTTGACGTAATACGGTTAGGTAAATCGAAAGCTTTCCAATGACTGGCGAACGATTTTTGTACGATGATAAATGCCTAAAATACAGTTCCGTAGCAACGATTTGGTTCCAAGTGATAATCATCAGAAATTAAAGTAACACTTTTCGGTAACGGTAACACTTGTAGATTCTATGTGCCAAAGTGAAGACATACGTACTTACATAAAATGTCATACCTAAAGTAACACAAAGACATGAAATGTCGAAAAATACCGTCATCGGAGGTGATTTCAGCCATGCGGGGTGGTTTCAGCCTGTAGGTACTTGCACCCTTTATTTTTGCACTGCTGCATACTGGATGGTCGTACAAACAAAAGCTTGCTTTCCGCCTGATCCCTAGACATATATATCCGTCGAGATTTTCCTGCCAAGAAATAGTTGGTTGGTCACCTTTTCGCTTTTGTAAAGAACGCCTTCTCAGAACACCAATCTGCAGCTGGAATCACCTCTAATAAATGTGAATTCGACTTTTCATACAGAAAACAGGCTTGACTGAAATCACCTCACTTCATGGGGTAAATTCAGCCGCAATATGTAAATTTTTTTCTGAAAAAATATCTATATCAGTGCCTTTAAATTTTAACAGTATGTCTACAGAGAATAATACGATGTTTGTTTGAATTTTTAAAGCACGAAAATGAGTAGGAAACATTTTACAGCAAAAAAGCCGTGAATTTTGGCTGAAATCACCCCTCATGACTGGTAACACAAAGACATAAATTGTCAAAAATAACACTTTTCGGTAACGGTAACACTTTTTGATTCTATGTGCCAAAGTAAAAAACCACTTTCATTGTAACCAAACTAACTAAACAACTCGTAAACGAGTTCCACTATCTGCTTTACAAGCAGATACAGATGGAATTTAAGTAATAGTTTAAAAGAAAGAACATTCGGTATGAACGGCACTTTATTCGCATATCACAGAAGGAACTGAGATAACAGGAAAACAAGAGGAATAAGTGTATAATATGTAAACCCGCAATGCACGTATAAGCGGAGCAAAAGATGCTAATCTATGGAATCGTGTAGGGACATACATTCCAACATGCCCTCTTGGACCTATCACGATGAAGTTAACATTACATACATATGTACACAATATTTACATATTATTACAATACATACATATTACTATTATTATACATACATATTATAATACTGACATAATATGACCATATCAATTTAAGAACGATGACTGACATAAAATTTGGAGTTGTATAACATCTCTATAAATATTTCAAGTTGCAAGAAAAGATAAATTTTTTTACTAAATTATTAAGAATTACATACATCTAAAGTTTTAAATTTCACAGCAGAATACAATCACACAAGATAAATTAGTTCATTGGAAATATAAATGACATACAATACGTTTAGCATGATTTCATTCCAAGTTTAACCAATATTTCATTGAAACTGACTTTTGGCAATGCTTTAGTAAAAATATCTGCCAACATTTGGGCACTAGGAACTTGAGTTATTTTTATATCTTTCTTTCTCACATGTTCTCTTAGAAAATGATGTTTAATGTCTATATGTTTAGTTCTAGGATTGTTCATACTATTTTTACTGAGATCTATAGCACCTTTGCTATCACAAAATACTTGAATCGGCTTTCCTTTCTTTTCAGGCTGTAACTCAGATATTAAATATTTGAACCAAAGAGCTTCTTGAGTAGTAAATGACAGAGCATAATATTCTGCTTCGATAGTACTGATAGCTACAGTAGATTGCTTTTTGCTATACCATGAAATTAATCCACCGTGCAATTTGAAACATGAACCAGTTACTGAAACTCTATTGTTGATTTTATTTCCGTAGTCTGAATCAGAATAACATTCCAAATCTAAATTTCCATTTTTAGAATATTCAAGTTTGTAATTTAAAGTACCTTTTAAATATCTCAAAACTCTTTTAATTGCTAACCAATGACACTTTTTTGGACTTTGATTATAACGACTGAGCAAATTTACTGCAAAACTTAAGTCTGGTCTAGTTATTTGAGACAAGTATAATAAGCTGCCAATGGCTTCTTGATAAGGAAATTTATTCGAATTTTCATTTGAATCTGATACTTGCGTGTCGAATTCAAGTCCTTGTTCCATGGGAGTAGCGACGGGATTTGCGTCCGACATGTTGAAGCGTTGAAGGACTTTTCCTGCGTAGTCAGCTTGACTGAGCCATAGCTTTCCACGACGGCGGTCTCTGGTGATCTGCATTCCCAGGCAGTTCTTAGCTTCTCCGAGGTCTTTCATGTCGAATTGCGATTCCAGCGTCTTCTTGATTGACATTTTGGAGCGCTCATCGTTAGAGAATAGCAGTAGGTCATCCACCCAGGCGGCTAAGTATGTGGCTTTCCTCCCATTTATTGAGAAATAAATGCATGGATCTGCTTTGGACTGCGTTAAGCCACATCCGATGAGAGCTGAATGTAGAGCTTTGTTCCAATTTCTCCCACTCTGGCGTAGACCATATACAGATTTGCGCAATTTCCAAATTTGGTTAGACTTTGGCGGTCGTATGTACTCCGGTGGAACGACATAAATGTCTTCTTCGAGCTCACCGTGAAGATAGGCAGATTTCACATCCATATGGCATATGTCATAATTTTCCTTTGCGGCAAGAGCGAAAAGGTAGCGAAGAGAAGTATGACGGACAACGGGTGAAAACGTTTCTTGAAAATCGATGCCCTCTTTTTGTGCACATCCTTTGACGACAAGACGTGCTTTGTATTTGGGGGCTCCATCTGTCGGCTTGATGCGTAGAACCCATCGAGTACGTAGCGGTTTCTTCGTTGCAGGAGGATCAACCCATTCGTAAGAGTCGTTTTTGATGAGCGACTGTATTTCGTCATCAATGGCTGCCTTCCATTTTTTCGAGTCCGCTGACTTCATGGCTTCTTCGAATGTGACAGGATCATCTATGCACTCGGCCAGGTAGACAAAATCTGGATGCTGGTTCGGCTTGACAGTGCGTTTAGAGCGACGAACGTCTTCTTGCGCTTCGGCTTCGGCATTTCGGTGTGTGGATGGCAGGTGAGGTGTTGACGTACCAACAGGCTTCGGTGTTGATGTAACTTCCTCATCTCCATCGAATGTTTCCAGAGACATGTCTAGGTGAGTGTGGTCGTCACCTTCATCAGTGAGGTACTCGTCATCCTCGTCAGAAAAATCTGGTTCGTACTTGATGGATACCGAGGTCTCGGGTTCAATTTCCGTGACGGGTGTGAATTTAGATTTGGGCGTCTCGCTTCCCGGTTCTTCTTGGGTGTCTTCAAGGAATATGGCATCTCGACTGATTACCACTCGTTTTGTAACAGGATCCATAAAACGATAACCTTTGGTATCAGTTGGGTATCCTACGAATATCATTTTCGTGGATTTGACGTCCCATTTTTGCCGACGTTGTTTAGGCACTTGTACCATAGCTGGACAACCAAAAACGCGTAGGTGACTGAGATTAGGCTTCTCGTTCGTCCATGCTTCGTGAGGTGTCATGCCTTTGACTGCTTTGGTCGGTGAAAGGTTGTTGAGATACACGCTGACGTTTGACGCCTCAGCCCAGTACTCTTTAGGTAATTTGGCATCTGCTAACATTGTCCGGGCACGCTCAACAATCGAGCGATTTGCGCGCTCTACCACACCATTTTGAGCACTGCTGTATCTGCATGTCTGTTGCTGTCTGATACCCTCATCTTGGAAAAAATGTTTGAATCTTTTATTCACAAATTCTCCACCTCCATCGGTTCGAACTTTTTTTAGAACTTTTCCAGTCTGCTTTTCCGTTAGAATTTTGAATTTCTTAAATTTTTCGAAGGCTTCACTCTTCTCAGCCAGAAAGCTTACATGGGTATAGCGCGAAAAATCATCAACTATTACCATCATGTATCGACTTCCGCCTATGCTGGTAGTTTCCATTGGACCCATCAAATCGACATGTACTAGCTGAAGAACCTCTGTAGAACGAGTTTTGCTTGGCTTGAACGGTAACCTTGGTTGCTTACCCTGACAACATAGTTCGCAGGTTTTATCAAAATTGCATTTTCCAACACCATCAGCCATATCTGAGAGCTGACTAAGTCTCACCCTATTTAGGTGACCCATACGCCTATGCCATAGGAGGCTGGGAGACCTGGCGTAATATGCTGGCGAATTTTGCGAAGCTTGATTTATTTTGTAAATACCATTATGCGGCGAAGCTGTAGCCATTAGTTCACCATCTCGATCCAATATTTGGGCTCCCTTCTTGTCAAATATGACGGAATTTCCACGCTCAACTATTTTACTTACAGAGAGCAAATTTGCAGCAATATTTGGCACGTAGTGAACATCGTGAGTCAAAATGTCTTCCTCCTTCCCGTCGATCGACACGGAAATTTTGGCGTTGCCGACGGAAACTGCATTTATGGTGGACTTATCAACTAGATATGTTTGACGTAGATTTTTTGGGATCGATCAGCAACGATTCATCATTTGTGAGATGCATGCTGGCACAAGAATCTAAGTAGAAATGCTTCTCCTCACGATCTGTCGAGGTATCTGTCTGCTTGGTTACATAAAAAGCTCGAAATTTATCGGAATTGTTATTGTTGTTGTGCTTTTTACCGTTGTTGTGATTGTTATTTTTGCCGTTGTTATTTCGATTCTCACCTGAACGGTTCTGAGACTTGTTGTGAGAATTGTTATCCGAATGATCGTTACAGGACTTATTTTTCCGGCATTCATGGGTGTTATGCGATTTATTTCGGCAAATCCGGCACCACTTACCTTTATGATTCGACTTATTGAACGATTTCGAATAAAACGCTGAGGTCTGCCCCTTTGACTGGTTCGCTGCGTCACTGCAGTCTTGAAGCAGTTTGATTTTGACCAAGTCTGACGAAATGTTCGCACAGGAACTTTCCAGTGCCATAATCATAGGGTTGTATTCCTCTGGTAACCCGGCAAGGAGCAAAGTACCCAACCATTCGTCGTTAATATCTAGGTTAATTTCACGCAATCTTTGGGCGGCCGAAATTATTTTATTCACATATTCCTCCATCGACGAGCAATTTTCGAGCCTAGTACTACAAAGCTGTTTCAAAAGACCAACTTTTCGAGTTAATCCATCGTCTTGATAGGCTCTTTTCAGATTATCCCACGCCTCTTTCGATGTTTTAGCGCCATCGATGTGTGGAAAATTTACCTTGTCCACGAGGAGCGTAAGCTTGGCAAGGGCAAGGTAAATTTTCCACACATCGATGGCGCTAAAACATCGAAAGAGGCGTGGGATAATCTGAAAAGAGCCTATCAAGACGATGGATTAACTCGAAAAGTTGGTCTTTTGAAACAGCTTTGTAGTACTAGGCTCTTTTCAGATTATCCCACGCCTCTTTCGATGTTTTAGCGCCATCGATGTGTGGAAAATTTACCTTGCCCTTGCCAAGCTTACGCTCCTCGTGGACAAGGTAAATTTTCCACACATCGATGGCGCTAAAACATCGAAAGAGGCGTGGGATAATCTGAAAAGAGCCTATCAAGACGATGGATTAACTCGAAAAGTTGGTCTTTTGAAACAGCTTTGTAGTACTGGGAGAGTAGTAGCGGGATCGACTCCTTTCTCGATAACGGTCCATAAACCATCGAGGAGCATAGCAGCACGGACGGAGGTCTTCCAAGAATTGTAATTTTCTCTGCCGATGAGCTTTTCAATCGGTGGAACATTGGACGAACCCGGTTATCGCGGTTTTACGGTTCGGAAGAATTTCGGGTCCCGACCTAACGCTTGAAACAAACTAAACTCGCGAAACTACCACTTAAAAACCACTTGAACGGCCCATAACCAGATGGAATTTAAATAATAGTTTAATAGAAAGAACATTCGGTATGAACGGCACTTTATTCGCATATCACAGAAGGAACTGAGATAACAGGAAAACAAGAGGAATAAGTGTATAATATGTAAACCCGCAATGCACGTATAAGCGGAGCAAAAGATGCTAATCTATGGAATCGTGTAGGGACATACATTCCAACAGATACCATGTTACATGGATATGTCTTTGATTGGGGATTTCATAACGGTTGTCCTCGAGAGTTGTAAACAAATCCTTTATCTTTAAACAAATCCCTGGGTCGCATGGGCGCATCCCGACTAATTCCAACAAAACAACGGTTTACTTATAGAAATGTTGAAAATAACTGTGGAGAGAAGCCACTACAATGAGTTGTTGTTAACAGTCGACTGTTGTCAAGAGGATGAAAATGTTTCCTATGGAGAGGAGTAAATGATGCTATTGCTTTACGTTAAGAATATTGTAACCGGCTTATTAAAATTGTTTATAGTCCAATCAACTTAGTTTAGGAATGTAGCCAGGTACGTAAGGAGGGGGAAATTGGTAGCTTGAGATGTGAACATTTATCACATAAATCGAGCGCTTTCCAACGAGTGGCGAACGATTTATGTGCGATGAAAACTGCGGAAGTTCCATTCCCCTAGCAACGGCTGGGTTGTACGTGAAAAACACTGAAATTGTGACACAAATTTTGCATCACGGAAATTTTTGGTTGACCCCCCAGAGCAAAGACATATCCATGTCAAAACATAGAATGTCAAACTTCTTAGGGTGGGATTGTCTTCCATTTAGAAATAGTTATGGTAGGTTCCTTTTCATCCTGGAAGTAAAGATATAAGCATGACACGAATGTTGGGGGATGACAATTTGATCATCATATAAATTTCAACATGATTTTATCATTAATAGCTACTGCGCATGCGCCAATATAAAATCCTTGGAACGACCTTAATTTCCACTGTTTTCGTCCGATTTTGATGAAATTGTCAGAAATGTCATTGCCACAAGGGGAATGGCAATGTTGCCATGAATATTGGAGGATGACAATTTGATAATCTTATATCAATTTCAACATGATTGTATCACTAATAGCTACTGCGCATGCGCCATTATAAAATCCTTGGAACGACCTTAATTTCCACTGTTTTTATCCGATTTCGATGAAATTGTCAGAGAATGCGCGGATTAGGTTGAAGATGGTCCCCTCTCAGTTTCATTGTTGCCAAATCAATTTTTTTTTTTTTTTTTAATTCTTTGCACCTTGAAACACAAACAACAAATTTTGAGGGGGTTATGTATTTATTTATTTGATCCCCTTGGCCGATTTCAAAGATTGAAGATGAACCAATAGATAGTCTACTCAACCCTCCTCGTCTGCTTATATTTATACACCATCAATTTATAACAGGAAATCTTTCTTTTTCAGGAGCCAGTAATGCAAACATATCCGAATGAGGGGAGAGGCTGGGAGACGTGCTTCCAATGTACATAACTTCTTGTTACTACAATGATTTCACTGGTTCACCCTGACCCACTCCTGCCTCCCACTCCAGCCTCTAACTTCAACTTCGAAAAATTATTGAGAAGTTAAAAAACATCATCGTGTACATCGTTCCCCCGAAATTTTCCATCATCCAAAACGTAGATGGGAACCAAGAATTTCCCCCGATTTTCTGTTAACTTTCAACTTCTTCCCTGAGTCTTGTTATCTTCTACTTAGATACCTAGAAATAGCTCTTCCCACCACTCTATAACTAGTAAGATTACGTATTAGTGTTTTTGAACAATGATAGTCCAACATTATGAATAATTTCCCCCTGTTTTCGTTGTGCTTCATGTAGTATAGATTTAGGACTCCGTAGTATGTAAATAGTGTGCGAGTATGGATGATGAAATTACAGAGATTGAGCAAGTTGTAGTGAAGAGAAGCTTTGTCTATTTTTACTCCTAGGATCTAATAATCAACCCCACGTTAAATTCCATTTGGTGCTACTTTTGTTTCCTTGTTTGTTGTAATAATTATTTGTAGAGCAGTGAATGTGCCGCATACCGAGCGATCTTGTTGCAGGTCAAAGTTAAAATGTTCGAGAATGATGAAATGTGTCTCACGTCGTACGTACCCAGGTAGGTACGACCACTCTGACTGCTGCCTTTGAAAACGTGCAAAATATTAGGAATGAGGCGGTAGAAAGAAAATTATCCCGACCTCTCCCGTTTTAATTGTTTTAAAAAATCATTAATCATATTGAAGCCGGAAGTAAACCTCGTCTTTTGAATAGACATGAAGGGAACGGCTTGCGTTTAATGTTTCCTATGTAATTGACTAAGTATTGAAATTTTGATGTTGAAAGTTTTCAAGAATGCTGTATGCGTATTTTCAAGGTGCAATGCACCTATCTATATTTTAAGTGACTTTGAGTAGGTATTCCCATCCTATTGTTCGTAATCTTCTCAAATCCCTAGAAACACATTGTGCAACTACTGTTGTAAACAAAATGTGTTCCATGTTGTTTTATTACAGAGTAGGTACCAGATATTGTCAAGTGGATGAATATTCGATAGCTGAAATGGAAGGGGAAAGATTGTAAATTTTTGGTTGCTTTAAGTGTTTCTAATTTTTGTTAATGATGTAAGAGCATTGATTTCTTATCCTCCACTTTCCATTTCCGCTGGAGAAATTTTATTTCCTACATTTTTATGTGTATTTTTTTAATTTCAACCAATTGTATCGTCTTTGCTGCGTCCGGAATAATCATGTAACCGACGTACTCGCCAAACCTCTCACAAAATATTTGTATTGACAATTTACCTCTAAGATCAACCAAATCAGTCAATACTACTCGTTGATCTCAATATTGTCCTGATTATTTTCATAAATTTAAAATGTTCAGAGTAAAATAAAATCCACGATTTCAAAATTATTGTAAGGCATGTACCAACGCACGTGTGTCTACTCGAGGTTATTTTTACTATCGTTCCCCTTATTTTCTTAACAATGTGTACATACTAATATGGAATAAAATGGACCAAATACGCTATGTTTCTGGTCCGGTTTGTTTTTAAGAAGAAAGGTGTTAGATTTAGCTGTAGTTGTGGCTGATTTATGGTGATAATTCCAAATCGAGGTGGGGGTTTCATATTAAGTTATAAGTTATAAGTCTTACTTTGTAAAGGTAAAATAAGTGAAGCATCAAATTTCAGTACCTTTTTTTTGCAATCCTATATTGTTATTTAGTCAGTGAATTTAGTTTTTATATTGCCATGTGGAAACATTTGTTTGTGATGTGAGCCACCGAGATGCTGAACGGAGTAGGTACTTATGCCAATCACGCAACTGAATTCAAGATAATTACTACATTAATTTAAGATCTATAATAACAATCACCTAATATAACTGTCCCCGGGCTCCAAAATTAAGGAGGGTTGAGGAAAAATTTGAATAGCTAGCTGTAGTTATTCTAACATCGCTGCTGAGGTTTGTGGCTTGAGAAGTAGAGCAGTCTAACTAACAAAAGATGCATCAGGCCCCAAATTTTGGAAAGGTCTCATAAATAAGTTTCAGACTCGTCTCCAAGCCATCAAGTCACTTAATTTGTAACTCACCTCAATCATACATATTTATCTATAAATATATTACATGTAGTATGTACAGTTGCTCGCTTGGAAACCGTTTAGGTAACTATCACCCAGCATTTGGTGGCGGGAACGATCTATTTGAATATGTGCCTGCAATTTCATCCGCCAGTTGCCTGGTAAGGAAAGCTCCTAATTGGTCACCAACTGGCCTGTAGTCTAACATGCCCTTGCTCGCAGAAGAATACAATACGATACAATACAAATCGATCACGTTTGTTGCAGAAACTACTAATCATTACCTACTGCATAAAATGGGTAACTTGTTCTCTAAGGCCCATCTAGAGACAGAGGTAAAACTATTGGCAGCAGCCCCGGGAGGTATAGTCGAGGCAGAGGGTATCTACGAAGCGTAACTGAAATGCAAGGCAGGGTTAGAACAGCTGCCCCTGGTATTAGCTACCAGTTTTACCTTCTCCAGGCGAACATTTCGTAATTTATTGGTGGGCCGGAAAACAAATTGGGAGGGTGGAAACACAGGCAGGTGAGGAAATCTTTAAGATCCTAAGGTGGTAATTGGGTCTCGTAAGATACCCGCAAGGGACCGCACTCCGGGTTGTGTGGGATTCAAACCTTACTAAAATCTCACCTTCCTTTTCCCACATTGGAACTCAGCCTGGAACTGTTTAACACATTACTTCAGGTCGAGTCGTCTATGTGCCTTCTCTGTCCATGTGCTCCCTCCTCCTATGTCTCTCCTGTTCCAAGATGATCTTTTTCTGGAGGATGTCTTCAACGTAGGCAGCTACAAAAGTCCGATTTTGTTCTCGTTCAATCATTTTGGCTACTACCACCTCCGGTGTCACATCTTGAGGTGGTAATTCCAGAGCATCCTGCAGCCTTTCTGTAGCCCATCGCTTGCATACAAAGAAAGTGTGGAGCACATCATCGTCCATTTCCTGGCTGTATGGACACTTTCCCATTTTATAGAGGTATGCGAAAACAGCCCATGACCTGAAATGAACTGAGTCAGGAAAAAGTTTACTTCTCCATGTTTTCTATCTAGCCATATCTTGATCTTAGGTATCAAGCGTGCTATTCATCTACAGTCCACATTTCTTGCCATCTTGCCTTCGTACATTCTCTCTCTTCAGTGGCTAAACGAGCTCTTCCCCCTTCCTCTCTTCTATCAAGAGAGAAGAGAGAAGAGATACACACTGACGTTAGCGTCACCCAAACCGCCGGTCAATTGTTTCACGTGAGCCTTGATTTTCCATGGCCCTAGCCAATCACTCGGCAAATAGCGGAGGTACTCCTGTAGTCATAGCTGGGGCAGGGGTACCCAGGGTTTGAGAGATAACCTCCATTCTGGGTTACGCCTTATTACCAAGAATGCAGGGGTAACCCCTGCCACCCCTTCCAGATATCTGTCCTATGTTTTCCAATTTTATATATTTCTTCTTTTGTCAGCCAAAATGTTTCAGTGAACTTTTGAAGGAAAGGTGAAATATTTAAAAGGCTGCAAATTTTTAAAAATGCAGTCAGAGGCCCCTACAATCATACAGTTTAATGTTTTGAGAGATATCTTACAAATTCATGGAGACAACATCATCTAAATACAGACCATACCCACCATAGCAGTGAGCCACATGTAGGTACCTACCTATATTGACCAGGCCACCCTGTGACCCTCCTAATTGTAATGTTATAATTTCCTACTTATTATGCTTGATACAAATGAAGGGCACACCCATCCCAAGAGTTTAGCCAGTAGGCTATTTTAATTATACTAGAGAGGGCCATTTGGGGAGCTGATCTACCTTCCCCGAGCATCCGCAATATGGACATGCAGATCGCGTTCAGTCGCTTCCTTACCACCCAAAGAGAGAGATTGTTCTGCCTGTGTCGCGACCCGACTGATGGTGATCCGCACGTCCACACTGTACCAGTATGATCTACTTTCTTTGATCTGGACCAACTTGTATCGGGTTGCGATCTCTGTTGATCCGGTCGCCTTCCACACATCCACACTTGCTTGCTGTGCGGATCGGCTTTGCGGATCCTAAGGGGTGCCCACCTTTGTTCCATAGTTCGACAAAGCTTTGGAACTTTGTGGCATTCTGAAACGAATCCTGGATTTTAACACAATTCCATATATATATCATTCCAGACGATAACACTCCTTAGGATTGTGATTTTAAAAATCCGTTCTTACGCCAAAAAATCAAGCTTCCAAAATGAAAGGATAAATTCGGTAGCCAGCGTTTTTTGAGCACATTAAAATTGCACACATTTCAAAAATCTACTTCCTACAGGTGTATATACTTCCTTCTTTAGTTGGTTACTTCATCAGTAGTTGTATAGATAACTAGAATAACGACAGCTGACTATTGGGCTTGTATTCAAATCTTTACTGAACCAGGCATACCTAAATTAATTTTGGGGACTTTTCCAGTTTTGCTTATCACGGCCTCAAGCAAAAAAAAAAAAAAAAAAAAAAATCGGGTTCATTATATTATCACGGCAAATGAAACTTCGATCTATCTTGTGAACTATCTATGACAAATATCGGCTGTAGACACGAGGATACACTAAACCAACGTTTTAGATGCAAATCCATTAATAGTAGCGCTACTCAAGCCCAACCCTACCTATCCAGAAAAATTTATATGAAGTGGATGTTGTCTTACATCTCGGGGGACTCATATATTATGTGTTGCTGTTGTGTAGTCCATAGGTGAGTTGTGTTAGTTTAAATCAAAACGATCGACAATAACGTCTTGAGTAACCATTCCACAGTATGCTGCAATGTCACTCTAACGCCTGTAGATCTGAATAGAAACTTAAAAAATTGTACCTACCTATCCAGCTACATGAATGAATAGAAACAGAAAGCAGTTTAGTGATTGTCTGATTGGTGGTAAAACTAACTTACTGACCCCGGTGAAAATAACATGATGTACCTACCTACCTAATATTAATTCTAACGTGTCATAATATGAGTGTTTACATTATTTTCCAATGAATTCAAAAGGAAATTTAAAATAATATGAAAAACAGCGTTTTTTTCTTTAATTAATTACCTCGTCACGTCAAGAATTTATTTCCAAGGATATACCAATTTTATTGATACGAAAAAATTACTTTTGACGTTGATGGCAGCTAAGAACTCTTGTTGGCAAGAAACATTTCGCTTCAAAATGTTCTTTATTATTTTTTAGTATCCTATTCTTTGTCGTCATTGTTTGATGTACTTTCGGTGGTATTATTTACCTGAGGAATGTACCTAGGTATTGATTTCTCAATCCATATACCTATAGCTGTCAATAAATTTTATATGTTCGGTGTCAATGGCATTTTTTTTCTTGACGTTGACCATTCCCAAAATGTTTTTTTTTTCCAGATTTTATAGTTGTAATAAAATAAGCACAGTTTGAAAATTGACTGGAAATCAAAGGAAAACGGACAAAACTTATCAAGTATAGAAAAAATTCACTAAACTGAGGTGAGGTACATTCTAATGATATCCTAGTCCAATAGAACCACGAAAAGCGTTCTGACAAAATTGACACCAGAAAAGATGTTCCAGTCATGCAGCATGTCGTATGAGCAAAATTTTCGTAAATTTCTCATTGTATTATGTTAAATTGTTTTGAAATTTGAGCTTTTTGATTTATATAGCATTTCCAGACCAAATAAAACCTTTTCCGGACCAGATTAAACTTTTTCCAAATCAAATACAACCTTTTCCAAACCAAATTAAAGTTTTTCCGAACCGAATAGTTTTGGAAAAAGTTTAATTTGGTTACGAAAAGGTTTAATTGGTTTGGAAAAAGTTTAAAGTCTGGAAATGCTATAAGAAATTGGTAACTATTATTATGGAAAAACGCATTCTAAATAATGATCTGCTTTCAAAAAGAGATTTTGAAGTTTTATTTTTTTTTTTTTTTTTTTTTTGCAGATTTTATTGGTTTATAAGCGCATTTTTTATAATGAAATATTGAGTAAGGTTAATCTTAGATCCAACTTAAAATGAGGAGGTAAATGATCAGCAAGCTCTGAAACGCAATAAGCAAGTGGAAATTTTAATTTTGGAAGACAGAAATGTTTTCGACTAGGTACGAACGGCAGTGAGGAATCCAAATCTACGGCTGCAGGACGGAGCGGTCTAACTGGCCTGGGGAAAAGGGAGTGGTCATATGACCGCACAAACACTATTGGTGATGATTTTGGCGAGAAAGGGGTTAGAGAAGGGGGCAATGATACTCAACCATGTTCTTTAACATCGAGAGGTGTTGGAAGAGAGAGCTCCTCCTTCAAAGATGAGAGGCAATTAACCTGCTACACCCAGAGGTCCTCCTGTTAGTTATAAAACCGTCAGGCATATCCCAGATGCAGCGTATTCAAGAATTGAGAATGAGGAACTACTCCTATCCATCACACTCCCGGGGCTTTCAAGAAGCAGGGGGGGTGGTGGAAGGGGGGGCTCCAAATAGGCTGGGCAGGGGTAAGTATGTTTTTTTTTTTTTCCAGTTTTAAGGGTTATAGCCTAGGGGGGGGGGGGGGGGGGCGCCAGGACATTCAGTAAGTAATATAGGGGCTGGGTGGGAGCTAGGTTGTGGCTCGAAACCGAGCTCTATTAACACGTAACAACGAGAGGTGTTGGAAGAGAGCTCCTCCTTCAAAGGTGGGAGGCGATTAACTGCTACACCCAGAGGTGTTAGTTGTACCACCGTCAGGCATATCCCCAGATGCAGCGTATTCAAGAATTGAGAATGAGGAACCACTCCTGGGGCATTCAAGAAGCAGCTGGGGGGGGGGGGGGGGGGCAGAGTGAAAAAGGGGATCCAAATAGGCAGGGTGGGGGAATGTTATTTAGTTTTTCTAGTTTTGCGGGTTATAGCCTAATGGTGGGGGGGGGGGGGGCGCCAGGACATTCAGTAATAGAGGGGCTGGGTGGGAGCAAGGGAGTGGCTCAAAACCGAGCTCTGCTAACATGTTACATCGAGAGGTGTTGGAAGAGAGAGCTCCTCCATCAAAGGTGGAAGGCGATTAACTGTATAAGGAATTTAGGTCCCCCCAGAGGTGCAATGGGGGCCTAAAACCTCATAAAAAAGGTAGAGGAGGTAAACAGTATCCCGTCAGAGAGATACCACTCCTACTAATAGCTTTTAATGAGCCATGTTTGGAGTAGATTAGTTTCCAGTCACCTGGAAACATCAACGGAACGCCGTCAGCGCTATCTCTGGTGCCCTGACGGGACCTCGATGGACCTCACAGGAGGTAACTCTGTTACACTCCTCCCCTTAAAGACATCCTTGATTGAAGGTCAAGGATGCTAACTGGGTGGAATAGTTAATAGCTGAGAACTGATGCTCATTCATTCATAAATAGCTGCATTGGCGATTGTGGATGGGGAAATAGAAATTAAAACAGGATTGTCAATGAATCTTCATAAGAAGTATTCATTGAACAATCGGGACAAAACGGAGGCTCAACTATGGAGACTTATACCTTAGGAAAATAAAATATATATATAAATTAATATGCCCAACATTGGGGACTTTAAATTAATATGCCCAACTATGGGGACTTAAATGCTTGCTCTAACCTGGTAATTGACATATAGCAATACTCAGGTGGCATAAAATTGAAAAAATATAAATGGGGAATAAAAGAGAAATTATAAGTCAAAGACCAATGAAATTATTTATATACCAAAGGGTGATAATGGGAATTCCTTCTGGAACCCCGGGCCATGTTAATAGCGGATCGGACTACTAGGCGTTAGCCGTGCATAATCCAAACCAAGCTCTGCTACCATATAAGGAATTTAGGTA
Organism: Adelphocoris suturalis; assembly: GCA_030762985.1. Taxonomy (NCBI): domain Eukaryota; kingdom Metazoa; phylum Arthropoda; class Insecta; order Hemiptera; family Miridae; genus Adelphocoris; species Adelphocoris suturalis. The sequence continues at coordinate 24,219,870 of CM061050.1, read as the reverse complement.
CCCCCCCCCCCCCCCCCCCCCCCAAGGAGTAATGGGGGCCTAAATCCTCATAAAAAGAAGGTGGAGGAGGTAGACAGTATCCCGTCAGAGAGATACCACTCCTACTAATAGCTTTTAATGAGCCATGTTCGGAGTAGATTGGTTTTCCAGTCACCTGGAATCCCATCCAACGCCAAACCCAGCTGCTAAAATGATCGAGTACGGCCAAGGCGCCCATTGTTTCATCAACAGAATGCCGACAGCGCTATCTCTGGTGCCCTGACGGGACCTCGATGGACCTCATAGGAGGTAATTCTGTTACAACTGCTACACCCAGAGGTCCTCCTATTAGTTGTAAAACCGTCAGGCATATCCCCAGATGCAGCGTATTCAAGAAAGTTTTATAGGTTATATCCTATTGGTGGGGGGGGGGGGGTGGCAGGGCATTCAATAATATAGGGGCTGGGTGGGGGCGAGGTTGTGGCTAGAAACCGAGCTCTACTAACATGTAACAACGAGAGGTATTGGAAGAGAGAGTTCCTCCTTCAAAGGTGAGAGACGATTAACCTGCTATACCCAGAGGTCCTCTTGTTGATTGTAAAACCGTCAGGCATATCCCCAGATGCAGAGTATTCAAGAATCGAGGAGGAACTACTCCTATCCATCACAGTTCCTTATACCGAATTGGGAGGATACTAAAGACGACGAGGTGAGGACCACTTTTATTACACCCCCATACCCCACCAAAGTTTGAGGAGCGGTTTAATCGACGTCCTTCCGGATTGAAAGTTAAAAATGACAACAACAAAAAAAGGCTGAGAATAGATTAATTTATATTTATTAGCCAAATATTACCCAAGAAAAGTATCCAACAGAACTCCATCAGAAGCCAACATGAGGTAAGTGACCATGATCACTACTGCAACAGAAATCCATGATAGTCTACAGTTAGTGAGTTCAAATGAATAAATTCACTGTGGTTTTGAGAGGTACGTCGGAGAGCAGGAAGCTACATCTGAAAATCACTGGAGTAAACTATAGTTTGAATATGCCACCACTCTTTCCTCAATCTTCACATCAGCAGTAGGTAGGTACCTCCTACCTATTGTAACGGGCTAAAAATATTTGATACCTCGACAGGAGTTCGAACTCGCGTCGTCACAACTACGAGAAATTATTATTAATTTCCCGGAGTTGCAACGCTCTAACGACCAGAGCTAAGAGGCCAGGGTGACCAAACCTCTTCGACTGTGAGAGTTATTTTCCTGGAGCGTAACATTTCCCCGGAGTCAAATACCAGCCGTCTCGGCTGGTTTAGGGTCGGACGAATGACGAAGTGTAACTGCAGGCCGCTGGCTCAGCAGATGCTCGCTGGAACAAGTCAGCAGTCGAGCGAGGTCATTGTCACGGTGTGTTTTGACTCAAGTGAGTGAGGAAATGAAAGGCATAACAACAGGAAATGTGATGTTTACAGTCTTTTGGCTCGAGAGGGATTTAATTAATTATTGTTTTGTATGATTTCGGGTCCTATTTCAACTGCGCCACTGTAACGGGCTAAAAATATTTTGCTACCTCGTTAGGATTTCGAACTCGCGTCGTCACAACTACGAGAACTTATTATCAATTTCCCGGAGTTGCAACGCTCTAACGACCAGAGCTAAGAGGCCAGGGTGACCAAACCTCTTCGACTGTGAGAGTTATTTTCCTGGAGCGTAACACTATTGAAGTAGAAGTAGGTACCTACTGTACCTCTCCAGTTTTGGAATATCCTCCCCAAGCCACCATTCCACAAAACATACAATTCCATGAGAAATCAACAGTCACTGGATCGAGCCCGCCCACAGCATTGGAATCGCGGTTCACCTCGCATGAAGCCCCCCCCCCCCCCCCCTCATGGCACAATCAATCAGCTCATAGCAAAAACCCCCTTGCCAGTGCTTCTACTCGGTGCTTATTCCATTTTTTCGACATAAAATGGGCAGTTTTTCTTCACAAAACTCATTCCTGGACCTTTTTCCTTCAATTCGAGCGAGTCCTTACCTACATATTTTACATAATTAGTAGGTACTGGATTTTTATTCCCTCTTAAACATGGTAGGTATTTCCCTCTGTACCTAGTTATAGCAATAGATCTAACGGTCATTATTGCAGCTTTCTCATAAAGTTTTAAATTCACATGGGTTAATAAAATCGACATTTTCCAACCACCCTCCGAATCTAAGAAAGATCATCCTTCTCATCTTATCTTCACTCTCCCCCATTCCAATCCTAATTTCATCAGTAATGTTTTTGTTACTGTTTTGATAATTTCCTCCCATTGTTATTTTTGCTCTCCATTTCTCCAAATGGTGTCACTGAATTTTTGTCAACGGTAACTGATTTTATTTTTATTTTGTCAATTTTTATGGTATTTTCTGTGTTCAGAGCTAGGCGCGAACTTGTTCCTGTTCTGAATAACCGGTTTTATTATTATTATTTTGAGTTAGAAATACAACCTTACAGAATACCTGGCTTGGAGACGTTCTTCTAGCCAAATATGGCAGCGTTCCTCTTCTGTCAAAAAGTGAGGAGAAGTTATGCAAAACCCCACTACGTCAAATCAAAGTTTTAAGAATTAAGGAAAAACTGTTTCATATTGTTCTACAAATAAAATTTGCGTATTTTTACTTCATTGTCTTGTAGGAGACTTTAAACAAAGCAGTATACCTACCTACTCGATTCAAATCATACTGCCACTAAAGTTGAACAAATCCTAATTTTCTTTTATTGAACTTTTCTTACTTGTGGGGTTTTGGTGAAAATATATGGAGGACTTAAGGGGTTTTGGTCTTCCTTATTCAGAGGAAAAATGGAAACTAGGGTAAAGATAATATGCCATTTTAAACGTTTTATGCTGAACCAAATTTTTTCATTGTTAAAAAGGGAATGAAATTCAATTTGAGTTAATACTTGAATATAAAACTTGAATAAATCAGACGTGGAAGGAAAAATTAAAACAAATAATTATGAATAGGCAGTGATACCTAGCAAAAAAAAAAAAAAAATAAAATAAAAAAAAAAAAATAATAATAATAATAATAATAATAATTACACATTGTATGTATCTGTTGATCATTTGATCCAGGAATATCTTATCACACGATCCATAGATATTCCGGCGGAAATGTAAAGCATCCCCTGGCCGAATTTTGAAGCATTGGTAAGCTTTACTGTTGTGCTTACATGGTATGAATACGTTTGAACCAGATGGAAACTAATGCCTTACTTTTTCAGCAATTTCACACGAACTACTCTTTTTTGCCTTTCTCCTAGTAGGTACCTTGATTACTGTCTCTCACTGTCACTACACCATCCATTTCACTATCACCCATTTCGAATAACATAAAAAATCACTTGAAATAATATAAAAATTCACTGATAAACGTACAGGTAGCCAAATTTCACAGATAGCCAAACAAGAAGCAACAGGAGGGTCACGTGAGGCTAGGTTCCCATTGGTTGCTTGGACTAGTGGGGTTCTGCGTGATTAACAGCTTCTGGATGATGGTTTTGGAAGAATCTACTGTATTGTTTTGACGAGATCTGTGCGGTTTTGCTCGACATTGAGTGAAGAAAATGGTACCTACCGCTGATCACAAAAAACAAGAAACCAATGCTAACTTAAAAACAATTTTTTTTGTGTTGTGACTTGTGGGGTTTCGCATTGCTCTTCCTCAAGTTTTCCCATTGAAATAAAGTTACAGAAACCCCCCAGGAATGACGGGTTGTCACAGAGTAAAGTAGGAGTTGTCCAGTGGAGTCATGCTTGAAAAGATCCATGAGGTACTAGCTCCATGTTCTTGTGATAACCGTGGTAACCTTCCAGTTTCGTCATGGATACTGAAATCCACGGAAATGTCAGCTGGCAGTTGAATTATTTTTTATTTATTGTTATTAGAATTGCTTTATTTATTGTTGGATTAGTTTCGTTTTCCCCGCGATCTATCAGAATTCCAATGATCTAATGAGTGAATTTGATCAAGTAGTTACTGTTTTGGAACTGTGGTCTTCAATACTTTGTCGGCGTTGTCGCGTAGAAGCACTAATGGTGGGTTGTATGTTGCTCAGACACTCGGGTTTCCTTCAATGCAGATTAATCGAACGAGCATTCATTGATTCGTAACAAGTCTTTTTTTATAAACGCTACTTACATCATTGGATGAAAAAAATGGAATTCGAAAGTCCGGACGTCGAACGAGATTTTCCCGGACTCTACGCTTCAGAAGCTGGCAAAAGGAGCAACGAAAGTGATTGTAAGTTGCTTGGATTATGTAATAATTATTGTGGAATCAATGTGGTCCGTATTTTGGCCAGAATAGGTTTATACAACGAACCCGATCGATGAAACACGAATGTATTATTTAGACTCGCGAGACGATCGTGCGATTATAATTTCCAAGGATGCGAAGAATCGATAGGTGAACTTAACATTTCGCGTCGTCCCGTGCCAGTGCTACGTTTGTCGCTCGTGTTTCTGTCACAATTTCTTGAGTGCATTAAAGAGAAATAAATACATCAAAGGTCGGTGACCTCATAGTTGTGACCCGTGTTAAGTCAATTTCTGTGCTCTCTTCTCACGAAATGGCCGAGTCCTCTTTGCCCGTGTACCTGTTGATTTTGGCGTATAGCGTCCTTTCGTTTTTCCTTATATCGGTCGTCATGTCGTATGCGGTTCCAGCGTTGGCTGGTTTGGTTCGTATTTTCGTGTGAGGGCTCGAAAGTCATGATTTCCACTGTTTGACTTCATTTGAACGTTGGGATGCCGTTCAAAGCTCGGGCTGTGGTCCACTTTACGAAGTCCGTTCGCAAGATACGTTAGTATTAATTTATTAAATAGACGTACCTGACTACAGACTGTAACGAAATCGTTTGGTTATGCACGCTTACTATACTAGTTACATCGGTACCTTTTTTCGTTACGTATAGAAACCTCTGAATTCCGTTTTCATACATATACCCCTAGGGGTATATATGTCCGTTATCATACATATATATACACCCCGGCAAGAAAAGTGACACTTTTAAAAAACCTCACTTTTCAGGAAAGCCAAAAAACCGAAATCAGTAACACAATAATGATGATTACGTCCATACGCTGCTACTTGGGACTGCCATTTTAACTGAATGTACGGAAGAAGTAATTCAGATAACAGATACCTTAATAATTGTTTTGTTGATGTCATCAAGAAATGATTATTCGGCCAAAAAAAGGCGAATTTCGTCGATGTGTCACTTTTCTTACCGGAATAGTTCAAAAGGTGCTAGTAAATTGAATTGTAACTAGCTATGCAAAACGACACTTATATTTTTTTAAATTGATAAAGAAGGTTTGAAACAACAAAAAGCCTGTTGTAACAGCAACATTTTGATAGAACAGAAGGAATAGTGAACCTTAATCACAGCACTTGAAAAAGTTAGGCACTTTTGGGTGGCACTTAATTAGGTACTTAGTCTTAAAATTTCCCAGATAAATGTCATTGTTCTTAAACTAAATTAATTATTTGAAGAACTAGAGCACGGAACACAATACTAACTTATACATCCATTTAAGAAACAACTTCAGTCTGCAAAGTAGTACACACATTTAAGAAAAAATGGTTCATAAAACCAAGGAACATTTAATAAAAAAAGTTTTGTCTGAAGAGAATACAATGGTTTATTAAAGAATAATAAACCAAAAGAGATAGGTAGGACCTAAGGCTATTGGTAATACCTACAGCACCAACAACTGACACTGTAGAAACTAATTAAAAAGAGTTTGGCACAAAGTAGTGTTGTGCCATTAGAGCTAAGACTAGGAAATTCAGAGTCACATATAAGTCATTCGCAGTCAGTTAAATAAGGAGCGATAGTAGGATTCATGATATTGAGGAATCGAGTTGTCAGCAATCAATTTAATATCTGATTTCTTACCATCTGCTAGTGGTATCTTGCTTGAGTAAGCAGGGGAAAGACTGAGCTCGCAAGGATGGAACGAAGAAGCACGCCTTGAAGAGGCTCGAGTATTTTTGACTTCTGAAAATTCATCTTTGAAACCAGATTTAAGAAACAGAACCCCTTGAGTCGATTTTTGAGCATTCATAACCCTTACTTGTGTGGTTTCAATTGACTTTCCATCAACGGTTTTACTATAATTAGTTCCAGTTTGCTGCGCCAAACCCTTGAGATCATAAAACTGGGACAAATTTTCTCGAAGTGTCACTTTTCTTGCTGGGAGTTGGGCAAAAACAGGTGCGAGGAAAACTGACACTAGCGACTTCCCACGGCCAGTGTTGTTACTACAGCCAAAACAACTGTTTCCTCTTGTAGATATCAGTCTGGAGCACGCAATGAAAGTGCTAACCCAAAACCGGATTTTTCGAGAAGTGTCACTTTTCTTGCCGGGGTGCGATATGTCCTCAAACTGCTCGGTATTGAATAAATCTCTAATTCCAGCCACAAAACTTCATAAATTCTTTTTTTCGAAATCAATTTTTTTACCCAGTATTTGACAGCCACAAATCTTCAATTGTCTTACGTTCAATTGACATTTTACAAATAAATTGAGCATTTTAATTTAGTTTTATTACTTAATCTAAATATAAAATTAATATTAGTATTCATAAAGACAAAGTTGAAAATATCACCGGATGTTTCATCACAAAATAGGTACAATGTTTTCTTGTTCTTGATACATAGGCACAATACGATTCTAATGGTAAACAAGCAGATTGTGAGTTGCTATGTATTTTTATAAATATAAAAAATAAAGTATAATATAATAAATATGTATGATATTATATAAATATATTATAATAAATATAAAATAACCCTTCTGGTTAAGATGTGGCTTAAACCGTAAAAAAATAGAGATCCATATTGACAGCACTGTCAATCACTGAGGGGAGCATCAGTTTGGGAACTAGTAATTGACATTTGCATTTTCACATGTTATCTTTGATTATTTCCAAAAAATGATAGCATAAATGCAATCTGCACAAAACTCGGCGCTCCGCGCCTCGCCAGGGGGCAAGCCCCCTGGACCCCCGGTTACCTCTATTTACATACTTCGGACGAAATTATTGAAACACAGAATGTGTTTGCGTTGTCGCGCAACCAAGTGACAACCAAACAAGCGTCATTGTTTACTATTCATTTATAACATCAATTTATATAGTTATAGTATGAAACTACGAAAAAAAAAAATACGAAATAAATTCGTGATAAATCAAGAGCGATTTATCAAGTAAATGTCCTAAAGAGGCTACATACGAAATTACAGCTTCCTAGAGTGTAAAGTATAGAAATTAGCTTTAAAAGCCACTCATCTGATCCGGACCCTGGACATCGTCAAGTAAATGTCCTAAAGAGGCTACATACGAAATTACAGCTTCCTAGAGTGTAAAGTATAGAAATTAGCTTTAAAAGCCACTCATCTGATCCGGACCCTGGACATCGTCAAGTAAATGTCCTAAAGAGGCTACATACGAAATTACAGCTTCCTAGAGTGTAAAGCATAGAAATTAGCTTTAAGAGCCACACATCTGATCCGGACCCTGAGCATCGTCAAGTAAATGTCCTAAAGAGGCTACAAACGAAATTACAGCTTCCTAGAGTGTAAAGTATAGAAATTACCTATTCAAATTATTTAACCTCCGCTTCACAAATCAAACCGTTTTCGTAATACTCAGATCACCTGCTATGAATCAAATCATCGAAACACAAGCTCAATGAAATCATCAGAAATTAACAAGCGGCTGCAATCATGTTCACAATATCAATTATTGAGAATGATCACCTGTGTGTAAACAATTATTTATATAACCATGCTCATAACTCAGTTTGTTGGACACGCACTTCGCAGTAGTTAACATAATATTGTTGGATAAATCGAGAGCTTTCGAACGAATGGTCAACGAATTTTGTGGGATGAAAAACGACGAAGTACCATTTCCCTAGCAACGACTCGGTTGTACGTGAAAATCATCCGTCACACATTTCGTTACCATCCCGCGTTCCATTTTCGGCTAGTTAGTCCATGGCTAAAACACATTCTGTGTTAAAATCATTATTACAATCGAATTTGAAAATGTGGAGGACATGGAGAAGCGAAATAAAAACAGCACCAAAGAAATTACAACCTGATGTTCTGTTGGGTGTTGGGTAAACTTCTTCAGATTTCACAAAAACCCTCCTGAAACCTTTCCCCGCCTTTATACTTTACTGAGAAGGTATTTTGCTTCAAAATTCAAGCGGATCAAGCCCGTAAAACACTTTTAAATCCGGGTCATTCTCATTTCATTTGCCGCTTTGGGGCGTGAGAACCTCAGTGACGTGAAATATGAAAGTGTTCGAAAATGAGGTTAGATCAGCAAATACTACTCATTGTACATTGCAGATTTGTGTTCCATAGATGAACAGTGAGTTTTTCATTGTTTTGTATTTTATATGCTTTTTAGTATTAAAAAACAGGATATCCAACTCATGAGTGTTACCAGATTTCAAAAATTGATTTTTGTAAAATGGATGATTTGGCAAAATTGTTGTCGGGGCTCAAGTAAGTACAAAAGAATCACGTTCAAACGTAATATTCAGATTTCACGGAATTCATGTTGAAGGCAGTGTAATTGAGCTTAAATCTCAGGAGTGTTACGCTATTAGTGTTACCGTAATATCAGGAGTGTTACCCATCCTCGGTCACACTCCTGAGAATTTCCGATAAAAATGGCGTCATACAGGATGATGAAGTAACAAAACTCGGGGATGGCTACTGTTTGAAACCTGTCACCAAGCAGTATGGTTGTTGATATAGGATTATTTTGTTTAAGCATCAACAACACTCGTAATTTGTGAATAATAATACTCAACATGTTTTTAGGCTTATTTTGCTGTAAAAACTGCTGCAACTCCAAGCACCCCACTACAGTCTCACATCTTCAACTGGACAATATAACCTTCACATCTGACTGTTTCCCACCATTTTCTATCAGCTTTCTTGATCGCAAAAATTATAACACTCCTGAGGTCCCATTGAGAAGAGATATGGGGGACTGACTGAAAAACTAGTTTTTCACGGGTTGGGAAAAATCTTAAAAATGTAAATCCTTACTCTAAATAAAGAGGAACCAACTTACTGCAGCTAGTAACCCTGGCCAGATCTAGATTGCCATTGTTTCGTAACTCCCTAACTTCTCCTTAGGTGTTAGGTAGGAGGGGACAGTAACACTCATGAGTTTCCAGGATTTCAGGTTTCATTCGTCATCACTGTGTATTGGTTAAAAGGGATTTTGGGCAGTCAAATTATTACTTCGTTGATCTCCCAACTTATACTACCTTTTTTCCCCAAAATCGCTAGTTTTGGTCAAGAATTGTGAGAATTCGTCGTCGGGGACATGAAAGCGGCAAATAAAATGAGAATGACCCAAATGCCTTATTATTAAAACTTCTTGGTGAGATGTCAAGCGTTGGGTCCCTGTCGTCAATCATTAGTCCCTCCACCGTACATAGGTAACCTTTAAAATTGTATGTGTGTGTCCATTCCAAATGATAATTATCCCTAGAATTGAGATAAAAAAATCCGTTTTTGCGCCAAATTTTCAAGCTTTTCAAATGAATGAATGAGTTTGTTAGCAAGCACTTTTTGAGCGCATTAAATTGGTCAAATTTCAAAAAACCTTCCTAAAAATCACCAAGAATTGCTAAAAATTGATGAATTTGTATTTTTATGAGAATTCCATTCAAAAGAAGTATATCATCAATGGAATTGAACATTATAAAGTTCATGCACAAAATTATGCTGAAAAACGTTAAATTCTGTTAATATTTGCTAAAAAATTTATTAAAACTGAAAAAAGCTGACAATTCAAAACCTGACGTGAATTGCAGAATATTATTTGAAAATAATTTGCTCCTAATAATTCACTAGTTAACTATTAGGTAGGCACCTACTTTGTACTCAAAGTGCTCAAATTTCTAAACAATGTAACATAATGTAATACGATAATTTACGAAAATTCGCTCATATGGTCATGTTGCATGACTGGAACTTTATTAGTTCAAGGAGCTTGATTTCCTCATTACTTTGTCAAAATTCATTGGAGTCAATATTCGCACAAGTTCTCAATTTCCTCTCATACACAGGCACATGCAACATTATAGGTATGTACGAGTATGAATTTATACAAGTTGAAGATGTATTTGAACGAAATCAAATAATCATCTGTAAGTTTATAATAAAACTGTGAGGGTAATAAATAAACGAACCCAATTGGTGACAATAATCTATTGTGACCATCCTAGGTTACAACCAAACATGGCATGTGGGATATATGATCCCCAAAACCGTGTGATTGTAATCGTAATCACATCTTCGGGGTCAATGTTTATAATCGTAATCACAACTCTAAAACCCTATGATCTCAGTTAGGGCTCTGCGTTTCGTATTTGGCAAGAACAGCCTGGAAGTTGTCAATAAGTTTAATTATCTGGGTGTAACTTTTTTTAGTTCAGGTTTATTTAGGCAGCAGGCGGAGGATGCTCTGAAGAAGGGGTTAGCAGCTATGTGCAGCATTCTAGCTATTATTCGAAAATCTCGAAATAATAGTGTGCAGTCATGGAAAAAATTGCTAGAAGCTCTTTGTTTATCATCCTCCCTTTATGGGGCTGTGTGTGGTTTGTCCTACCTGAACCGGCTTGAGAGAGTGAAGATTAGATTTTTTAAATCTATGATGTTTCTCCCAAGGAATACTCCCGGTGTGTATGTAAGGAAGGAATTTGGTTTGTGGCACACCAAAGTTGACGTAGCAAGGAGAGTTCTGTCATGGTGGGCTAAATTGTTAGCAATGAATGATTCGCGTTACCCAAAAAGATGTTTCTTACGTTTAAAAAACCGTTCACCAACAGATGACATAAGGTATAACTGGGTTCACCAAGTCCAAACGCTGTTTGGTCAGAGGGGGTTGAGGCATTGGAGGAGATTGAGGTTAAAGCGTTCCGTACACACGTAGACAGGCTAATATCTGGTCTAATATCTAAATCATTTTCTGAGGATTTAGTAAAAGTTCAGAAATCTAAATTTAATAAATACTTTTGTCGGCTAGTTTCTGAAGTACAAGCATCGTCTGCATACTTGGAGGATAAGAGATTGTCACTGTATGCTAAACGATTGGTGTCTCAGTTAAGATTGGCTGGGCATAGGAAGGTTTCTTTTTACCTCACTGGTGTTAAAACGATGTTTGTCCGATATGCAATACCGGGGGGGTGTATGCATACTCACCTTATATGTAGTTGTCCCATTTTCAGAGGTGATAGGAGAAGATATGTAGGAAGTGATGTGTTGGACGAGGAGCATCTGGCTAGACTGTTGAACGTAATAGACCCTCAAGATTATAGGAAGCTAAATGCATTTATTCAGACGGATGTTAGGCAGCGGCGATTGATTGTAAATGAGGGCTTTGTGAATTGAATTACTCTCATATGTTCATTTTCTTTTCAATCGTGTTTTGAAGTATTTAGAAAGTAGTGTCCTTAAGATCGTCGTAATGTGCTCATGAGTGGACTATAGGTATATTATTCGATAAGACCGGCATTAGTTTTTTCCGTTTGAATTTTTTTTTTTTTTTTTTTTTCACTTATTACTAGTATAGTGCCTATTTATTTTACTAAGTAGTGTAATGCAACTCCTTGTAATGCCTTTAGGGCTTATACAAATAAAAATTCATTCATTCATTCAAAACCCTATGATTGTAATCGTAATCGAAATTGATTGATTGTAATGAATCGAGCAACTCTGCTCTACTTACAAATTAAGTTCTTATCTCGGCCTTTATTTATCGCTCAACTTTTAAATAGCGAAGGAATTAATATTATCTCGGACAATCATTGAAGGTCATTCGGCTTCTACACTGGAAGAAATTTAAAAGCGCTATATATGCGCCGATGTGACGGGTAAACTCACTTATGACTATAGTGACACAACGCGTAGGATAAGAATATAAATGACTCCATCTGTTTTTAGTTTCCGTGCTTTTGCAGCAAAGAATGCTCGTCGCCACTCCACCACCTATGCGGGTATAATTCTAGACCACTATGCTATTCAGCTATACATCTGTTGAGCTTCAATTTACTCATCTTCTTATCTATATTCGGTTATTTTTTATTACATTCTTCCGCTTTCCACCTTTTAAAAGTACACACAAAATGTGGCATTAAGAACACAAACTCCCCAAAATATTAGCGGAACTGTTTGTTTTTAAGTTTATAACTTATGTTGAATACGTTCCAATGTTCAATTCGTCAAGTGTATTAGGTAATTCATGTTTTATTAGACTTATTCGACACGTTTTATATTTTTCTTGAGCTCCATTGATTTACCTACATTACACATCTTGTTTTAAAATTGGAAAACTGCTTTCGGGATGAGGACTCTGAAAAATGATACTCATTAAATTCAACTTGTTAAATAAAACGTAAACTTTAACTTGACCTTAAACTGTATTAAACATCTTACAATAAAAAAATTCTAGTCATGCAACATGAATAGTATGAGCGAATTTTCGTAAATCATCGTATTATATTACCTACTAGCTGGTTTACCCGTGCGTTGCACAGGTTGACTTGAACATACGCAAGCCCCCCCCCCCCCACCCATCACATTTTGGAACACACATATGGATCTGATTGAAAAAATCCTTAGTTAAAAGTACTTACTTGAAGCACTTACTTATAAATTACCTATTAGGACCAAACTACTGAGGTCAACCCCCAATCCTTCTCCACAAACACCCCCCATATTTCGGATTAAAAATATTCTTGATAAGTAACCCAAAAGAACGTTCAGACTAAACCAATTTCATTCGTCCGAACATCAGATCACCAGTTCGTTCGGTGATGACCAAATTATTCCATTTAACCACCCCCTGCTTTTTTTCCTTACCACTTGCACCTCCCAATGGTTGAGGCTAGAATTTTTTTTAATATCGTGTGACTAAGGTAGACGTATTGTAAACGTATTCGCCCTATCAGACCCCCAGTTTGTTCAGTGATCCTCCCCCCAAAACAGCCCTATGGGTCGAAATTGAAAATTTCCAAGTTTCTAAGTAGGCTGTGTTTTTTTTAGTGTTATCCAAACATATTTTATCAAACAGGTCCTTAGTTTATTCAGTGACGTTCAAGCCTCAGCAGCTTACCTACTAGTTGATATCTCGATAATTGGCTCCCATTTTTGAAAAATTGTATCAAAATATTTTTTACTTCCCACCGCTTCGGAAGGGTTACTAAGAGGAGAAGTAATGCAATCGACCTGAAAAAGTTTTTTGAAAATCCTCCTAAAAAAGGGATCTGTGTCTGTCAGTCTACCACTCAGTATTTATGTTTGTAAACTGATGGAAGACCTTAGCGACCTCTCCGTTTGACATACAAAATGAGTACTGCGGGGTTTCGTACATCTATTAAAATGTGAGATCCATCCTCAAAATAACCTCTTTTTAACTTTTTACCTTACTCCTTCAAATATTTTGACCCAATCTACACGATTTATTCTTTTCCTTGATAAATTCAATATCCAATACGTCCCTAATCTCAAGTATAACCTATACATATCATTGAAGACAAGTAAAATCGTTAAAACCAGTGTTTTTTCGACTGGTGGTTTTAAACGTTAAACAATGTTTAAAACAGGCCTTTTTTTTTTAAGGTGTAACAATGAGTAGACAACTGTTTTAAACTGTACCAACTCTTGACGGTTCAGAATTAAGAGAATTATTTCTTGTCTTTTAAGAATTATTGAGTACCACTGATATCTACTTGTTGTAAAGACTAACAATTTATAATTAGGACTCACACAAACGTATAATTGTGACCGATTGAAACAAGCTAAACTTGTTGATTTCGTTCGATTTATTTTCTAATAATGTTGCGCGCATTTCGATTTGTCCACAGTCAGTGATGAGAGCCACGAAAAGCTTTCCAAGAAGGATCTTCTGATTGGGAAAAGAAAAGACAAGAAGGACAAAAAAGATCGAGGGTATGCGACACTAGAAGGCGAAAGTTCCCCTGAAGAAGATCCGGAAATGAGGCAAGTAAACTGATGTTAATGATGCTCGTATTCTACACCAAACTGTCTATCTTACAGATTAGGTATTTAAAATTTTGCAACGATTCAAATTCTGATTAAGATACATTCATAGTTCAACAGGGTAGCCTCCAACTGGAAATGTCAGGGAATCCTTTTCGTTGGGAAAAGTGAGGGAATTCAGCAGAAAACCACCAAACGTCAGGGAATTTTTTTATCAAAACTTTGCGTAATAATTTGCAGCGTTTTTTTTAGGTATTTTATAACTCCAACTTGACCAGCCAATCAAACTTCAACAGCATACTTTATCATACAGGGTGGGCCCTGGGAATATACCAAAAACAAATAGGCATAACTCTAGGTATAACTCTAGGTATTTCAAACGTACAACCATTTTATTTACATTTTCATGAAGGGAAATGAGTGCCATTTCAAGTTTTGAAAATAACATCCAGCATAATATGGTGTCCATCTTGTTCGTAGCATGAAGCAAGTCGTTCCAAGAAGTTTCTGTGGACGAGCAATGCTTCCTCAATTGAACGAACTTCGGTTGTTATTGCATCTTTAAGAGCGTCCGAGGTGCGCGGTTTTGTCGCATAAACATGTTCCTTAAGGTACCCCCAAAGAAAAAAATCGCAAGTCGTCAAGTCAGGTGATCTGGGGGGCCAAAGCACGTCCCCGAAACGTGATACGACGCGATTGGGGAACATCTCCCGCACCAGGGCGATTGAGGCAGTGGAAGTGTGAGGAGGGGGGCATCTTGTTGAAACCAAACATCCACTGGGTTGACAATTCGCCTTCTTCTGTGCAACTCGGGTTTCAAAACGTTGGTCAGCATTTCAATGTAGCGCTCAGAATTGACGGTCACGGTGATTCCTTGTTCCTCAAAAAAGAAGTGACCGATGATGAATTTCCTTGAAACGGCACACCAAACAGTAACTTCAGGGCTGTGCAGAAGCGTTCGTAGAGACTTTCAGGGTTTTCTGCTGCATAATACCGGCAATTTTGCCTATTAACAAAACCGTTGAGGTGAAAATGCGCCTCATCACTCATGAACAGCACCATATCATCATTCACTTCGAAGTACGAGAGCATCTCTAGTGCAAATGAAGAACACTGAGTGTAATCACTAGGTTTCAATTGTTGAACAATGGTCAACTTGTATGGATGAAACTTTAGTTCTTTTTTAATGATTCCTCGAACTTAAGTGCGTTACATTTAACTATCGATTCATTGTTTTTCACATACGCGTCGTAAGCAAATACACGATGAACCGCATCCCACTGATTCATGATGGTAACTAAGCGGCATCATATAATGGTTCGAATGAGCCCTCACAGACCTTCCTACCCGTACCCTGGGTGCCCCACTTTTTGGTCTGTTCCCGGGGCCTGTTTGCTTGAGGGGAACTGAACTTATATCACCTTGCAACACGATGCGCACACGGAAAGAAAGGTATAAATAATGTTCATGTACTTACGAAAAGCGGACTGTATTGTACGATTAAAACACCTGAATACAAGACTATCACGTGTTTTGAACACTTATTGACTGAGCTGCTTGGCTTCTTGAAAACATAATGCACTGAATAACATAACTCTTGAAAATGACACCTTGGGCGACAAAATGAAGACTGACTACTGACTGATTACACTTAACTGACAACACTAGCGCTATCATTTTACAACTCTGAAACTACAAATTATGGGGATGGAGCGCTCTATGACAATATCTAAGAATTATAGTTTCACGCCCACTAACAGGGCCCACCCTATACTTTCATAAAAGTGAATCTTTTTTCCCAAGTTTCATCTTCTTTATGATGCGTTGGCTATTTTTATTTTTTAAATTACACGATTTTCGTTTAGAAGCATTAAGGGTGTTGAGTTATACGCTAAAATGACGAGGAAAAAAAAAAAATTGATTCTGAAATGTCTATTTTTGTCTGGGGAATCTGAAATTCGGTCAGGGAAATTTTAGGGAAATTTGAAATTTCCATTTAGGGGCCACCCTTCAAGAGCGAAAGAGGCGTCGGTTTATCAAATTGCTTTTTTCACTGTTTCAGAAGCCCTTCTAAGGTCAAGAAGTCGAAACCTTTCAAATTCTCTTCGAAGAAAGAGAAAAGGGAAAAATCACGAGATAAAGAAGTCAAAGACAAAGAGAGCGACAAGGACAAGAAGAGAGCGGAAGAAAAGGAAAAAGATAAAAAGAAAGAGCCGAAAGTGAAGCTCAAGTTCAAGGAAAAAAAGAAGGACAAAAAATGTCCTGAAGATGTAATTGACATCTCAGGTGCGTTGTATTTCATTGTTAACATCTATTTGTGAGTCATTAAGTAGCACTATAGGTATTGATTAGGGAGTTTTTGCAGTTTTCCATCTGAGTCGTTGTACGAAAAGAGGTTTTTCTAGCGCAAGCAAACCAGAAGCTAACCACTGAGTTGTACTGTACGAATAGGGAATCGTACGATTGAATGAAACGATTCAAAAGTCACACTAACGTGACTACACTACTCCAAATCTTCATAATTAAGCCCGAGTCATAGATTACTTAACGTGTAATGCATTTTTTTTCATAATTGAAAAAGTATCAAATTAGCAACAATTTTATCTGGGGTTTAATTTTTTCACTAGAAATAGATGTAGTAGAAGGAAGGGAACTTGGAAGGGTAGGTAGTTGTTAAGGCAACATCGAAATTCGCCTTGGGTTAGGAGAATCTCATTCGGGAACATCAACATGATCAACGATCAAGATATACATACCTATATTATAAACATGTACCTAACTCCCTGTACCCATTACTTTCATAATATGTACGATATTTTACACTTTTTCCCTTGGCCAATTACGTTTCATTATTGACGATGTGGATACCTGCTAATACACGACAAAGGGCAAAGACAGCCGTTTCTGTATGTGCCTATTTTCTCTGTAATGTGGCACAATCCCTACCCATTTCATCAAAATCTATTTCAACGAAATTAGTAGGATGACATCCTGAGGCTGTTACCCAAATATCCTCGAACGAAATCGGATTGATGGTAAATCGAGAAGGTTTAGAATCCATTGTAAGGTATCAGCATAGTTTAAGTTTGGATAAATCCTACAAACAACCAACCTTTTTTAAAAAAAAGGAATATTACAATGCACATGTCATGCAACCTTGAAATAGGAACTAAAAACATTGATTATAGCATTATAGGTTATCCAGGGTGGCCCCCAACGGGAAAAGTCAGGGAAAACCTGGAATTGTCAGGGAATTTCGTGCGACGGGAAAAGTCAGGGAAATGTCAGGGAATTTTGCAAAAAACACCAAAATGTCAGGGAATTTTTTCAATCAATACTTTGTGTAATAATTTGCAGTGTTTTTAGGTTTATTTTAACTCCTAAACAATAAAACTTCAACGGCGTACTTTATCATACTACCTAATATTTTATAGATGGGTAATACGAATAAAAAAATAATTGTCGAGTCGTGGTACTGTTCAAAGAGTATCAACGCTACACACAGATACATTGTGACAAGGATATGTCTTCGGCTCTCCTGGTTACTACATCACCTATTAGTAAACTATATGTGAGAAAAATCAACAGGTTATTGAACTAGGGAGCAAACCCAACAGAGTAGTGGATTGATCCAGTAAGAGTCCCAACAATGAGTTGGTGTAATAAATTCATAGCATTCAAGCCATGTGTAATAAATTCATAGCTTTCCAACGAAAGATTTTTGTGTGATGGGAAATAAGGCACCGATTGGAAGTAGGTGGAAAAAGCGAGACATTTATTGCAGTCGGGCGAAAATTCGGAATTACCCACAGCTAAGAAATATCCTTGTTAAAAACCTTTTCCTTTTTTCAAGACAAATGATTACAATTTGAATTTGATCTTCAACGAATCGCTTCAGATCAAAAATTGAGGGACCATAAAATATTAAATGAAAAGTAATGCAGCATGATTAAAGGCGAATTTTCGTAATTTGTCGTATTTCATTTAGGTTAAATTGTTTCGAAAATTAAGAAACAAGCTCCTTTTTAACGAATTTAACGTGGTACTGAAAATGTGTCGTCCACCGAACTGATTCTTTCTTATGAAATACTTCATTGCACAGCACGTGGTCGATTTTAAATAATTAGTTGTGATGAAATAACAATTTTATGTGAAAACAAAGCATTTATTCATTACGTACGTAGATAAAGTGTAGGTACCATAATTATGGTTCAGCAAAAGTTGTTTTTCAAACATCTCCTTCTAAGAGCTTCCAGTTAATTGTTATCATTTTGTGTTATTCTGGTCACTAGAATCTAGTGTTTTGATACGATAGTGTTTGAAGAACCTTGTGGCCGTTCGGCATTCGTTATTATGTTTTTGAATTCGAAATACCAAAACTGGGTTTTGAAACTTACTGTAGTGTTTTCCTCATTCTCAGTATATTTTTTACCTGAATTTACTGTGGAATATTTTATTTACCTTAAGTATGTAGTGTGTCAAAACCATTCTGTTCGTCTAACTGCGATTTTTTAAAAACTATTTAAGTAAATTCTTTCACAAATTCAATTACTTTAAAAAGTATCTTTTCTCCCATGCTTCACCTTCATTATTACTCCTGGAGTAGGCTGTTTTTTCTTTTTTAAATTATACGATCTTCATTTTGGAAGCATTAAAGGTGACGCTATATATATATGTATATATTTGATATTTTTTGTCAGGGAAATATGAAGTTCGGTCAGGGAAATGTCAGGGAATTTTAAAATTTCCATTTGGGGGCCACCCTGTTATCGTCATGGAAGGTTATATGCATATTCAGAGCTGTATTCGGTTTCCCTTGAGCTCTGAATAGGATTTTTCTATTCGTACTACGAATGGACCACTAACCATTAGCATTTTTGGCGCATGTGCAACGCTCCATGTCTATTCGTAGTTCCTCCTACTCGACTACGACTCAGTGTTCCAAAAACTCCCTATTAACTCGACGATCCGTCTACATCACACCTTGATCGCTACTAAGTACGCCATTTTGTTTTCACGAGACACAAGGAAAACAACACGAATATCAGACGCCGTATAAGCCATAAATCGGCCCCCTTGTAATAAACAGGCCTCTGTAATAGATCAGAATAATATACTCGTACATGTATAAATTGGTGATTTGGAAGCTCGTAAACTCGGATCTCAAAAATAAATATTATTCTAAATTAATCCTTTTAGTAAAACAGAAAAATTGGACAGAATAGATGTTTTCCTTGTGTCCTGTGACAACAAAATGGCGAACTGATGAGTGGTCAAGGTAGAGAAAGTGGTGATAAGTGGTGTCAAAGTAGACAGATAATCGAACGTAATTATTACACTAACCCCGCCTTCCAAATCACTTCAACAACAATTGCGCAGCCCCAAAAAAGACGCCATCAGCCGTTCCGTTTCCTGCCATCTTGCCCCATCTCGCCACATCGATGACGTCACGGATTTCTCCCACCCCTCGACACTTATTAAAGTTAAATTAAACATGGCGGATGAATCATCCATCATCAACCCACTTTTGGAGCTGGGTCGTTGTGATAAGACGGGCAATAAGATAACAGATAACACAAATGAGCTCGGATTTTTGTTTACAAACAGTGTAACTCTGCGCAATATTTAGTTGTTACCATAGCAACTGCCAGGCCTCAGCTTTCAGGCGCATTTTTCTTCCACACTTGAGTGAGCATTGATAAACTGGCCTTAATCTCGTAATGATGTCCATTTAATGATATTCGCCATACCAACGTGAAAAACGATGAAATGTTGGCATATGGGTTTTGCACTATTGAAGGTAGGAAGGTACCTTTGTGGAAATTCTGGTCGCTTTTTCTCATTTTTAATTTTTTGAGCTATTGCTTTAGTCTTTTGAAAATTCGCAAATAGTACCTATTTAGGTACCTAGTGTGAAAGTACCAGCAAAAATAAAGTTTGCGGACGAATTGAACGAGGAACTATTGAGATGAAAAATATTGTTCCAAATAACAATAGTAACTTTGGAAAATGGTTATGACACGAGAGATCACTGTTTAAATAAAAGCACGAGATGTGGGAGGCCGAGCAAGAGGAGAGGGAACTACCACCCCTCCGTGAAGTCATCGTTGTGAGGGGAACTGCCTCAACTAGCTTTAACTGGAGTGGCGAAAGTGGCTTTGTGATCGTGATTCGGAACGCACTGTAATTAGGCTCCTCTAGTTCTTTGTTCTGCATGGATACCTGATTATTTGCATAATAATAGTGGAGTAATATCACATAACCGTCGGTGGAATTTTACGACAAATTGACCCTTCGAACACCATCTTCTCACAGTCTGTTGCACATGGAATTGTTTAGCATCATTCATTGTTGTGCATTATCTCGAAGCCAACAGTTTATTAAGTTTATTTTCTTATTAGCTATACAGATACGAAGGCACAATAACAAAATTTTTGGTAATGTAAAAAAAAACAAAGTACATGTAGTGAGGTAAATTGTTTTCTACAGTAACCATTCCTTTTTTTAAGAAGTTGAATACTCTAGAATTATCACAACCAAACCTCAGTTACAAGAGTACAGATTGTTGGAGATTTTCTGTGGGGTTAAGTGTTACCAAATTAAAAACTTGATTTAATGTGGTGTGCTGCTTCCTCCTGCGAATTGCCAGAATTGGTCTATAACCAAGGAAAATAAGGAAGTTCTTGAATAGAAAACACCTGATTGAAATTATTGATAAAATTATGGTTGATAGACTCTTAATATCTTTAGCTTGGTTGTATACTGGGTGGTCACGACTTAATGGATCACTATCTCTATCTCCGTTAATATGGGGATTAGAAAAAACTTCCCCTTTATTTTTAAGCAAGGAATTAAAATATCACATTTTCGCGCACCAAGCATATGCGCGAAACGAGCATCTACTTTGTTATTTAAAATGAGAACCGGCATTTTTTGAAGCAGGTTTGAATTCTACGTGAAATTTCATCCTGTACCCATCATTCAACCCATCACTCGATTTTTTATGTGCGCGCAAACGGGCCCAATTCCGCTCCAAAAGTGCAATAACTGAGTTTTTGAAGGTTACCTACTCCATTGCCACATGTAAAACATGATTTTGGCGTATTTTTTTTTCGAGCTAAATCTCGCAATGGTGTTCATTTATTGATATTTGCAACAACTACTTCGGAAAATACAAAAAACCTACATTTTAGTATGCTTTGTGCTTTGTGGAAATGTGTTAGAAAAGTGCAATTCTGGTAAATTTTCGGTGTTTTCCCAAGTTGGTGTTGCAAATATCAATAAATGAACACCATTACGAGGTCCAGCACGAAAAAATACTCCAAAATCATGTATTACATGTGGCAATTGAGTATCTTCAAAAACTCAGTTATTGCACTTTTTGAGCGGAATTGCGCCCGTTTGCGCGCACCTACAAAATCGAGTGATGGGTCATTTCTTCGTGAAATTTCACGTAGAATTCAAATCTGCAGTAAAAAAGGGGGGTTCTCATTTGAAATAACAAATTTGATGCGCGTTTCGCGCATTTGCGCGCATGCGTGGTGCGCGAAAGTGTGATATTTGAATTCCTTGCTTAAAAATAAGGTGGGTTATCGCTTGAAGTTTTTTCTAACCCTCATATTAACGGAGATAGAGATAGTGATCCATTAAGTCGTGACCACCCTGTATATAAAATGAAATCAATTAAAAATTGTATGTAATAAATTATAATGTTACAAAAATGAACTAAGTTTACTAATTTGGTTGTAGTGGTTGGCTCTGTATCTTTGCAAGAAAGGAAGTGATTTCAGGTAGGCAGGTACTGGATGTGAATTCTAATTTTGTCAGGGTCCACGTTGGAAGATTGCTGGAATCGTGGAATATCTGGCTAAAATTTACTTTCCAAGTTATTTTGACTAAGTTGTGTGGGTTCAGATGTGAAGGAGAGGATGGGTCCACCACTCATAACGACCAACGTTGTATTATGAAAACTTGTTTAAGTGTAAGTGTAACTTTACGTTCTATGACCCTAGGATGGAATTCAGATTCCTCCGTTTCAGTTGAATGACCTCTCAATCGCGGGCTGGGGTAGTTGCTATGATCACTTCAAATAATCATGCTCAACATATGGCAAGGAATATGAAAACATGGGTACAACACCTGGAATACTTATGTGTACTTGTTATACTCTGATACCCCAAAATATCATTAGATTCATGTGCTAAATTATAGCAGGTGAAATAATCCCATCGAATTTTTAATACTTTCAGAGGATCTACCAATATTTGGAGTTCCACTCAATCTTGCAGTTGAGAGAAGCAAGTGCCACGATGGTGTGGATATACCTCTTGTTGTGAGGAACTGTATAGATCACATCCAAGATGTTGGTAAGTGGTAACGTATAAATTTAAAAGTGCTCACCTATTACGAAATCTTGATCAACTGTTCAGAAGAACAGAACATACTATAATACCTCCCATCAACATGTATGTATAGAGTACTGAGTTCAAAACTGCCCAACTGATCCTTGCATATAGTTTTTGTTATAATTTTGTTTCGTAAAACGCAAAAACTTTAAAATTGTAATTATCTATTACCAAAGTTCGTACCTCGCTAACTCTCCGTCTTGACAGCAAGAAAAAAGGAAAACAATGATAACTTCAAGAGCTAATGTCATGGAGAGTGGTTGTCTCATGATGAAATGCCTTTCACTACTGACTATGTCAGTCTTTCGTTCTCTCCCTCTGAACAGTCTTGAACGGGGAGTTGTAAAGCTTAAAACTTTCAACACCCTCTTTATCGTCAAAAATTATTAAAAAGAACTCAAGCAAGTGCTCTTAACACAAGTACTAGTTCAATAGCATGCCAAATTACGCATGCAAATTTTGGAAAAAATTTGATGATGAGGAAGTGCGGTAAATTAGGAAGAGAAACGAAGATTGATCCGAGTTTACCCTCTGCAACTGGCCAAGATCGATCGCTCAACGCCAATCGCGTTCCAAGCTTTATAGAAATTGACTTATCAGTGGTGAAATATATTGAGGGATATCCACATTTAAAAATTTACCAGATCTGTCTCTTTTGATAATTTCGAATTTTTCAAGTAACTAATTTTAAAGTAAAGTAATTTTTCAACATACCTCCCTTTGGACAAAAATGAAGAAATTCTACAAACTGTCTATCTTTCAAATCAAAATTGTAATTATTATTGGATTCCTGAAGATGTTTTGCAAATGTCGACCTACCCTTATTTTCCCTGAAATCCTCCTGATGCTCTTCTATTCTTTCCCTTAATTTCCTACCAGTTTGACCGCAATATTCGTAGCCACAAGAACATTTTAGTTTATAAACCCCACTTTTATCCTGAACATTAATTTTGTCTTTAACGGAACCTAGTAATGCTCTAAGACTATTTCTAGTTTTAAAACCCTCTTTGTAACCCCTCGATGATAGAATTTTGCCGATTTTATCAGAAATTTTCCCATAATAAGGTATAATTATCCATTGTTTTTCTTCTAAAGTTACATCTTCCCTAACCAGATTGGAAACTTTACTCTTTTTCCTAAGAACCTTATCCCATATGGTATCAACGAGATCTCCTCCATATCCATTACCAGCCGCTATGCTTTTGATAATGGATTTTTCTTTTGTTAAATTTCGTTCACTCATAGGAATAGATAGTGCTCGGTTGATCATACTATGGAAAGCTGCATGCTTATTGACTAAAGGGTGATTTGAAGTACTATGGATCTTTGTATCACTATCTATATATTTTCCATAAGTTGAAAATCATGCTTCTCATTTACCAAAGAGATGGACAGATCAAGAAAATTTAGTTTATTCCCGCCGAATTCGAGGGTGAATTTGATAAAGGGATCTAATTTATTGATTTTTTCGTCGATTTCGTCGCGAGTGATTTAGTTCGTGCCAATCGCTAGTTGAAGGAGATCAATCTTGAACTTCCATGGTGAAATCCAATTTTGCGGATAATCTTCGCTCAATAGTCGAACCACATCTTGAACTTGGATCAATACCTTGGTAAAAGCGGCACTAAGCTATAATATTATAAAGTCTCGCAACACTACATCATAAATACCTTTCTCCTGTCAAATCGTTACTATCACTCATGTATATATATTTTTGTCATTTTGAAAACTTTTTCCAATGAGGCAAATAACAATTGTTTTTTCCTCAAATAATAATTGTTTTATCCTTTTTGCCTGCCAATAAGGCAAACTGAAGAACGTTCTCAGAAGTATCATACAACTTTATTTAAATGTTTTGTTTGTTAATATATAATTTAATCAATGGAAAGAACCGAAAGAAGTTGGAGTTTGAGGTGAAGTGATTGACAGAAGTAAAATTACGGTCCAGAATGAAACAGCTGAAAATCTATGTAGTAAGGAAAAACTTCATGCATCCTCTCCTGGAATCAATATTTATCAATCCCACCTATTGATTGTCCATTAATACTATACCACTTGATTATTCCAACTCCAGCTACCTATTATCACATGCGCCAATGTCATTGCAATGTAAATCTACTTTATGATTTTATGGATCATTCGCCGTCTACTAATTTTTGAAATTACTCTCAGGGTTAACGGCTGAAAACGTTTACAAAGTTTCCGGCATCAAATCGAGAGTTCAGCAAGTGAAAAAGATGTACAACAATCATGAGCCCGTGACAATAGCTGATTACGATCTACCCGTAGCCACTAGTTTGCTGAAACAATTTTTAAGGTAGGTAGTTGATTCATATAATAGTTGATTCAAATAATTGATTCATATAATTTTTTCATTGTGTTTCCTAATAATTACATAAATTGGGTTGTATATTTATTGTTGTTGACTTTTTGAATACTTCATAAACGCTGAGAATGTCTGTTGCTCTTGGATATCGAGAGTTCCGACCTTCAAAAATAGAAACAAGGTCACCCATCCTTTACCACAATTTCTTATCCTCAAGGAACAGCTAAGTACCTACATAAATAAGAAACAATACTCCCCTGACGAAAGGAATATCTCCTTATTGATATCAGTAAGAAAAAAATTTGGCGAACGGCTTCTATCTGAATCAGCCTTCGAAAACGATGAATACAGGCGGAATTTATAGACAACGCCTGAGTGCGTGTGTTCACTTACCGAAATGGAGGATCACCCTGCACTCACCGGTTCGAATTCATAGTTGAGGGGGGTGGTTCACTCATTGCTTTTTCAAGTTGGCAGCTAAGGGAAGTTTCCCTGGTTTGATGGAAAAGGGACAGGAAAATTCCCTCTCACATTCCTCACTGATCGATGACAGTTCTCAAAGGTTACTCTTTTCTTTGTGTTTTTGCTTTTCATGCTGTTATCCTTGTTCCTTAGGGAGGCAGGACAGAGATGAAAGTCAGTGGTCCTCCCACCAGAATGGGGCTCCCCCAGTTGAATCGAATCCTTGTTTGTTGTCGTACTGAGAATTGAGAATGAGAGTTGTGACAGTGGGATGTAAAAGAAGCGAGAAAATGAGAAAGCAATGATTCGCCAGTTAGTTTAGGAGAGCAGAGATGAACAGTATTTGAAAATAAGAAGAGTTCTAGGTTTAATGAGACTGTTGGACAAAAAGAAGACGTGAGGTTTTGGGAGAGCTTCAAGCAATCACATTTTTTTGGATTTCTCATTAATTGCGGCCCTGATGGCTGGAAGGTAGGTAGCTACCACCAACTCATTCCACAAATCAAGATGACTTGGAAAATCATGCACTACACATTTGGTATGTAGAGATTGCATTAAATTAAAGAGAGACTAGCATTTTCAGCTGTGGTGGTTAAAAATCCTCTCCATTTATTTTAGGCTCTTTCAGGATAGTACCTATAGTTGTCCATGACTTTTTCCCTCCCAAATCGGAATAGTCTGAGAAAATATTTCGTTGTTGAATGTATAACATTCGAATGGGATCTGTTGTCAGGTCTCACCTGTACCTACCTACCGTTTAGGTACCTACTTTCATTTGCCGCTGACCTTGAATATGATTATTCATCGTAAATATGAATATAATTCTTCATTCATTGCCGACCATTTATTCAAATCTTCGAAATCCAACGATTAATTTAAATAAATGAATATAATCAGTTAGTTGCACACTTATGTGACCTCCTGTGGTCATTCAGGATATTGCACTGTTAAGCTGAGGGTGACACTGAACGCCGTTTTTTGTTTATGATTGCCGTTTAATGTGCATGATTTCTCTTATTAATTCACTTAGGGCCCACGGACTCAATTCCCGTCTACATATTGAATTAGGAAACAAATCCAAGGCATCATGGAACATGATCAAATCCACACTACAGTTTGCATCTTTTAGTAAAGCCCTAAAATACCCACTTGGATTGACTGCCGAGGGCTTCAATGGGTTTTTCGTCTCTTGCATATCCTAAATCCATGAGAAGATCAACGATTCCCCTCTAAATGCCCTTGATTTGATCATCAGACCTGAAATGATTTCAGTTTCCATGCAGTTAGTGTCGAAGATGTATATAAAGCTGTATAATTTATGAAAAATAGTTTCCCTGTCGATCTATTTGGCCTGAACCCGTACATCCTGAAAGGTATAGCTCCCCGATACTCGAGCCACTCAGGTACATAGTTTACCAATGTTTATGGTCGGGTGTCCATGCCTCCTGAAGTTCTTTGGAGTGATGCCTGTCCACAAGAAAGGGAAACCTTTAGCCTATGAAAGATTTCACCCTGTCGCTCTTGTAACTTACATCAGCGAGTTCATTTGAGACGATAATGAATGACCAGATGTCTTACTACTCTAGATGCACTCGCCTCTCTGGTACGTCCCTTTTTCAGCGACCCTAATCATTGGGACTTGTTTGCCGCATTTGACTGCATTGATCCAAGCATTCAGTGGAGAAAGTGAGGTTCTACAGTTACAGCGATGTATCTGCCAATCTCGTCCATTCCTACCTGGTGGTTTGGCTGCAGGCAGTGGATTTTGATGGCACGCTATAGTCCTCATAGCTCTGGACATTGGAGCCCAGTAGGGGTCAAAAATGAGTCCATTGTTATTAACATGTATCATGTTTTAGCCCTGGGGTCCTAGCTAATTTTGCGAGTCAATTTTTTTCCGCGCACGATATAGTGTTACATTGATTTCCGCCTACAACCGAGTCGTTGCTAGGGAAATGGTACTTCGTCGTTTTTCATCCCACAAAATTCGTTGACCATTCGTTCGAAAGCTCTCGATTTATCCAACAATATTATGTTAACTACTGCGAAGTGCGTGTCCAACAAACTGAGTTATGAGCATGGTTATATAAATAATTGTTTACACACAGGTGATCATTCTCAATAAATGATATTGTGAACATGATTGCAACCGCTTGTTAATTTCTGATGATTTCATTGAGCTGGTGTTTCGATCGAGGAGAAAACATGATACATGGTTGAAATTTTTGGTTCTAGAACAGAAATAAGCATCGTTTTTTGCTACATTTTCCCATCTAATTTGGCTAAATTTTAACATATTTGCTCTACCACAATTTATTGAATTGGTTTTTGTATCCTCATACACTGACGACACGACGGCTTGCATTGTGACTGACGACCCCACAGAATGTGGGAGCTGGTGTGGGAGGTAAATGCGAAGATGGAGGAGTGGTGCACAGCCAATACGCTGTGTTTCATCCTAGATAAAACTAGCTGCCTCCGTGTGAAACTGAGAGATGTTGATCCAACATTAACGAACCTCCTTGGGCATCAATAACAGCATAATCTGTCTGGTGCACATGGACACTTTGAAGAAGCTTGCCAGGATTAATGTTGTGATACTCAAGCTGAGCATGAGTGTTTCACCCAATGTACTCTAAACAGTATACTTTGGATATTTCCATTCTGCTATGAGTCCTGTTTTGTGAGAATTGTGACTCCTGTAGGTTTCTGTTTGAGAAGCTGGGGCCAGGGGAAAATGACCATGTATGGGCGGTTTGTTTATGAGAGCCTGTTGGAGAACCTTGCCTCATACAGTTCGCACAAACACGACTACAACACTCAGCATATTACTCAACTGAAGACTAAGCATAACCTAACAGTGGTACAGCGATGGAATATCGAACTGTATAGCAAACTCAGCCAAGAAATGAGAAGTTCGGACGTCCTTAGTTTCAAGAGAAAAACTAAAAACTCTGTACGATGCCCCTCATTTACCAAGTTGAGGACTTAAGATGGTTAACTTTTTTTCTTGTTAACAGTTTTATTTTTCAGTCAGTACACATCTTTTTTTGACGATGTACCTTCCAGTTTGGTGTTGTACTAGTTAAAATACATTCTATCATATTTTCACCTCACAAAAGTCACCTACTGGAATCAACACAGATCTAGTGGCTTAAGATCAAAGAGCTAATGGTAATTTTTAATTGGAAAGAATGATTATAGTCTGTTGGTATTTTACACGCTCTTCGTTGAGCTTCAAGGCAAAAAGAATTTAAACTCCATCAAAAATTCTGTTTCATTCCATTTCTTAAAACTGTTGACTCTGTTCCTTTCTGTATGGGGACTCTTTTCTTACTCTAAAGACTCTGAAAATGCACTTCTCTCGTCGCTACTTCCAGATGAATCCCATGTGATGGAATGTGTAATAGTGAGATAGGTAAATAGGAAATGTATAACAAAACAAATAGGATACGGTGTGCTTCATCTAAAAAGATTTGTACGTTCCCATAATCAAGTCAAATGAACCATGGCCCTACTCCGATGGCAGTTTCATTCTTAATTCACTAGGTGGTTTCACTTCAGCAATTTTTTTATAAAAATTTCTCGTTCTCTTCATAGGGAACTGCCTGAACCTGTGTTAACAAATGAGCTCCTTGAGAGGTTTGAGGAAGCAGGCGCCATCAAGGAAGCTTTAGAGCGCGGAGAGAAATTCAAAGAACTCCTAAAGGAACTACCAAGTTGCAACAGAACGCTTCTTGGTTGGCTATTAGTTCATCTTGACCAAGTCACACAACACGTAAGTTGATACCTCATCGCATGTGCATGATAATATCCTGAACAAATCCTCATTAAATTTGTTGGTTTTAAATCATATTACCGGAAGAAAGGTTTGCCTTTTGAATATATATCTTATACGTTTAGTCAATAGTTTTCACGATTGTTATGGATCCTCAGTCACGATTCAATCGTCACTAACCCATTTAAATCGTTAACGTTGAAGAAATAATTTGTTTTTTCCCCCAGGAAAAGTACAACAAAATGAACGCGCAAGCTATTGGCACAACGCTTAGCCCTTTACTCCAAGTTAGCCAACGCCTCCTCACCGCTCTCTTGTGCCACGTCTCTGATCTCTTTCCTAACATCAAGCTGGTCAAGTAAGAGAATAAGTGAATTTTCTACTAAGTTTTAGTCATTTGTATGCCTAAACATTATTTCATGCACAGCTATCCAAATAACCATGCTCATAGGTCTATTTGGTCATAGCTCATATAGTTTCTTTGCTAAGAAAGTGAAAATCGGGATCTCTCTTATTCACAATACAATCCATACAATAGTTAGATAGGCAGAGTTTAAGGCATCCATCAGATGAGACTCAGGAAATGTTAAAGGCTGGTATCCAGGAAGGTAAGCGAGCGATCAGATCGATAAACATTGTAATTTGGAAAGACGAAGCTCAGTCAACTCGACAGAAGGTGCATGCCATGTTTCAGCGAACATTAAGAAATCATAAGTGAGATGAGGTGTCTGGTGATGAATAACAGACAACTTAGTGTTGAGCCCTCTTACGTTTTGATATAATCCGGTTTGTTTGGTGGTTTCAGACTTCCCCTTCCCTCTAAGTTTCTTGACTGGTTAGAATTCAAGCGAGTGGTCACTATGGTTGGAATCCCTGATACATATCTTATCGTCAGATTCGCCTCGCCACCATCCAGTCTCCGCTGCAACAGTCCACGAAATTCGGCCAGATAGTCCCGATGAGATGGGGTCCGATCAAAAGAATCTGATAGTACTTGAGGTTGTGACAAACGATTAGCAATGAGCAAGCGATTAGCAGAGGAAGGGTTATCAAAAACTAGTTTCACAGGACGAACATTATTTTCACTCTTCTTACCCAATCTTACGATTCGTTTAACCAGATCTATAAACTCTGAGGATAGCTTTGTTAGTTCGTTCTTAATCCTGCTTAAATCCTCCTCGACTGACTTCACAGAGTCGGACAAACCAGACTCAGGGATATTATAAACAATAATATTACCTGCTCTTCGCTGGTGATCCTCAAGTTCAGCCACTGACACCTCCAAATCATGGCCACGAGGTAGGGTGTCTGAAGAAGAAGGTGGATGTTGGTGTTTAGAGAGGGAACTTGAATACTCAATTGAGTCAATACGTTGAGAAACTTCAGCAATTTTTGATTCGAAATTAGACTCAACACGATCAACCCTGAGCGACTCATAGTTGGATAGGCAGGTGTCAATTTTGCCGGACAGATCGTCTATTTTTCCGATTATTTCGCTACTCCTAGCGGCAACCTGTTCCCCAAGTTCCCTCCTCAAATCAACTTTCAAGGATTCAAAAAATTCAGACAAAAATTCTTGGGAAATGCCACCATCAGGTTCGACTGACTGTGCCGCCCTCGACTGGTCCCCAGCAGAAGCCGAGGGCCCGTCCTTACACTGCATGCATTTCCACACCTCCCTCGAATATTCCTTTAGCAAACGGAATTTGGCTTCGCGCAAACCAACACAGCCAAAATGAAAGTGTAAGCCACATACAGCACATACTAAAGCGTAGTCGGAAATCAGTTCTTCTAAGTCTAAGTCTAAGTCGTCTAAGTCATCAGTTCTTCTAAGAAATCAGTTCTCTCTTGTTCATCCTAGGAAGTTAAGATTGGATAGGGAGACGAATTAAATGACTGGCTCATTCCTAATCAGCTGAATAAGCTACATTCTCTCCTGCTAATCTTAGGAACTTGAAATAAGATATGAAGACTCTCTGGGACACTAAGAGACGATTGAATTGATTGGATCTGATCAGCTGGTTTAGTTAATTTAATTGAGACATTACTAACTTGAGACACGAACCACATATTTCACAAAGGAAAAATAAGGCACATCCATGTACCAATGTATCTGCATGTAGTGTAGATTCTTCATTTGGTAGGCGACATGTCCAGTTATCTTTATATATAATTCCGAACGGTCTTTGAAATTGTGAAGAACTGCGCGGTCCGATTTCAGTGTTAGACGACTCATTCGAATCAGCACGGCCCCAAGTTTGTTGCAAAAGTGTCGCCGTTCGTCTCTATACCCACCTTGATCGTGTTCTGGGCGGTCCTTACCAACGAGAGTTGTTTATTAGGCTGTGGCGGTAACAACAGTTGCCATCAATTCACGGTAAGTAAGAAACGTTGTGTAGTTACTAACATCTAGGAGAGTTATTTCTGAACGAAGAAATTGAAACTGAAGAACTTAGCGGAATTATATATAAAGTCCGCTAAGTTCTTCAGTTTCAATTTCTTCGTTCAGAAATAACTCTCCTAGATGTTAGTAACTACACAACGTTTCTTACTTACCGTGAATTGGTGGCAACTGTTGTTACCGCCACAGCCATAAACCTAACGCCGAACACAGGGGCACATATAGGCAAGACCCGCAAGACCGATCAGTCTTGAAGGAGAGGTATGCCTCGAGCGCCGTCTTCGCTCAAGTTGGAACTTGGAACACATTTTGTATCACCCCCTTTGGTTTTTTGTCATCCATGATGATCCTGTTTAACTATAATTTCTAAACTCCCTCAAAATTTGTTGGTTCACGTTTAAAATTACGAATATTAAAAAAAAGTAGGTATTAGTAGTGGGAAAACTTCAACTACCCGGCACGCACTGGCAAAACACAATTTTGTGAATATTTAATTTATATACACGTATTATTTAATCAATAAATTAGCTGATCCAAAGGTTATGATCCAGAGTCCTTAAAAATACGAAAATTCCCAAGGAATTGGAAGTTTAGATGCGTGCAAGTTGTTTCAGATAGTCCTCATCCAGCGGAACGTTGCGGAAAGTAAGCAACCCGTCGTTCCATCCCGGATATTAGTCGAAACTGAAGCTTTGAACAAATATGCTGTATCCGATCTAGAAAAATATATTTCACTGTTCACTTTATTTTTCAAAATTCCTCATTATATTCGCTATCCCAGTCTGTTACTTATTTCCTCTCGCACAGTGGGTACCAAACTACAAGGTACATGTTCACGTATCACATTCTCTTCGACATTTGGTGATTCTGTTCACATGCAAATAGAGTTACATTATTTCAGAGAGGGTGTCCCAAAAGTACTCCCCCCCTCCCCCTCCTAACTTTTCTCCACAATGTTGTTATATTGGGGTGAAACTTGGAGAGCGCTACTGGGGGGGGGGGGGGGGGAAGCTGATACTGTTTTAAGCAAATAAAAATCAGGGAAAAATCAAACATTTTCGGACTACCCAAATGAGGGAGTATAGTACTTCGAAAAACAAAATTGTTCATTTTTGCCGAGAGAAAACCAGTTTTACAGATTTATTAGTGCTAAACACGATGGTGGAATCAGAATTGTGATATCTTGTTCCTTTCTTGGATTGGAGCTGATGAACCTGGATGATGAGATAATGATGAATGTTGGCACAAAAGTATTGATTCGGCCACAGGGGGATAGGAAATTCAACTTTCTTTCCTTATTTTTGATTTTTGGTTCTAAGGGGTGTTAAGGCCGTTTTAATGTCATGTAATGAAAAAAAAAAAAAAAATAAATTAAATTACTTGAAAACAAAGTATTTAAAAAATCTCTAGGAGAAACTTTCGATAAGCAATAAGTTCTTAAATTGACTCCTGAATTGTGTACAATTAGGTTTGGGACACGCTGTATAAATATTGGTATCTTTATATATAATTCCGAACGGTCTTTGAAATTGTGAAGAAATTCGCGGTCCGATTTCAGTGTTAGACTCATTCGAATCAGCACGGCCCCAAGTTTGTTGCAAAAGTGTCGCCGTTCGTCTCTATACCCGCCTTGATCGTGTTCTGGGCGGTCCTCATCAACGAGAGTTGTTTATTAGGCTGTGGCGGTAACAACAGTTGCCATCAATTCACGGTAAGTAAGAAACGTTGTGTAGTTACTAACATCTAGGAGAGTTATTTCTGAACGAAGAAATTAAAACTGAAGAACTTAGCGGACTTTATATATAATTCCGAACGGTCTTTATATATAATTCCGAATCAGCACCGCCCCAAGTTTGTTGCAAAAGTGTCGGTAAGTAAGAAACGTAGTGATGGGGTCTTTTCTGATCAGCTGAGTGAGCTAAATTCTTTCCTGTTCACTGTAGGAAGTTGAATTTTGATAGGGAGATTCTCTGTTTATTATGGGCTGTGGCAGTAACAACAGTTGCCACGGTAAGTAAGAAACGTTGTATAGTTACCAACATCTAGGAGAGTTATTTCTGAACGATTTTTGAAATTGTGAAGAACTTCGCGGACCGATTTCAGTGTTAGACGGCCCCAAGTGTCGCCGTCCGTCTCTTTGCTTATCTTGATCGTGTTCTAGATTAGGGCTTTCCAAGCCCTAACAGGCCTCTAGTCTATATCTATAATTCCGAACGGTCTTTGAAATTGTGAAGAACTTCGTGGTCCGATTTTAGTGTTAGACCGCTCATTCGAATCAACACGGCCCCAAGTTTGTTGCAAAAGTGTCGCCGTTCGTCTCTATACCCGACTTGATCGTGTTCTAGGCGGTCCTTATCAATGAGAGTTGTTTATCAGGCTGTGGCGGTAACAACAGTTGCCATCAATTCACGGTAAGTAAGAAACGTAGTGTAGTTACTAACATCTTGGAGAGTTATTTCGGAACGAAGAAATTGAAACTGAAGAACTTAGCGAACTATATATATAATTCCGAACGGTCTTTATATATAATTCCGAATCAGCACGGCCCCAAGTTGGTTGAAAAAGTGTCGGTAAGTAAGAACCTTTCCTGTTCACTGCAGGAAGTTGAAATTTGATAGGGAGACTCTCTGTTTATTAGGCTGTGGTGGTAACAACAGTTGCCACGGTAAGTAAGAAACGTAGTGTAGTTACTAACACCTAGGAGAGTTATTTCTGAACGATCTTTGAAATTGTGAAGAACTTCGCGGACCGATTTCAGTGTTAGACGGCCCCAAGTGTCGCCGTTCGTCTTTGTGCTTATCTTGATCGTGTGCTTTCCAAGCCCTAACAGGCCCTTAGTATTTCGATAATGCACCTTAGACTCAGTTTGGTAGGTAATTTGTTTTGGACCA
The DNA here is from genome assembly GCA_030762985.1 of Adelphocoris suturalis. Taxonomy (NCBI): domain Eukaryota; kingdom Metazoa; phylum Arthropoda; class Insecta; order Hemiptera; family Miridae; genus Adelphocoris; species Adelphocoris suturalis. The sequence continues at coordinate 24,185,536 of CM061050.1, read as the reverse complement.
GTGTTCCGTGGTGAAAGGCTTTCTATATACGGGGTTTAATAATAATTCATAGATATCATCCCAAAGAATCGAAAGAAACCACCCAGGTAGCTGTAACTTCATAGATTTGCTCTCCTCCCTAAGGGGTGAAACTTTAACAGGGGGACAAAATCAATATGGGATGAATTTTTTAAATATCTTAACGTAAAATTAACATTATGATACTAATTAAGAATAGTATAGTGATTAGAGACGATGAGCAGAGAATACTAGAAAAACGGTTGTTGTGGTTTTGCTTCCAAATCTACATATAGGTAGCGGAAGCATTGTTTACACTTTCTGGAGAAAATCAACAATAGTGGGTAAATAATTTGACCATCAACAAAAATCTTACAAATCTAACAAATTTAGAACTAACTTCCTACATATATACATAACAACAAGTAAAAATGTTAATTTCTCCCTTGATGGGAAAAACAAAAGATAATGGATATGTCTAGTACCTACTGCTTACCAGTTGGTACCTACTACTCAATTGCATACCAACCATGTAGTGCCTTCTTTTCACAAGATTATTCCATTATGGTTACAAAACAATAATAGTTTTTAACTTAGAGTAATAAGTCAGCATTCCTTGACACTACAATGGCTTAGACGTCATAAAATGTGGTAAAATGAGAGCATTCCAAAAAGTGGCGAACGATTTTCCTACTATGAAAACTATGGGAGTTACTCTTCCCTAGTAACGCCTTGGTTGTACGTAAAAATGAATAGAAAATGTGCCGATCGGGAAAAAAAAGTGTCACGAAAAATTCCTTGACCCCCAGCCAAAAGACATGTCCATGTCAAATTGCGGGGTCTTGGAAATGAAAAAGTGTGAACCCTTCTCGGAGGCACGATGCGCCATGTTCTGATCATATGTATATTACATACGGGGTTTAATAATTATAGACCAATGTAGAAGGGCTGTCCAACACAGAAATGATAAACCATTGTGTAATAATTAGCAGTTTTTTAAATAGCAGACTTTATTACTTTATACTAAGCTTTTTTCCATAAAGTTGACGGCTGACAATTTCTTTGGATTCAGAGAGCTCAAATTTTAAGTGGATTCAGCATAGAATATAATACGATAATTTACGAAAAATCGCTCGTTCGGCTAAAACATAAGTACCTGTGTCAATTTTCGACTATTTTTCAAATAACTGTCAACATTTTGAACATGACAATTTAGGGGGAACGGTTTGACATATTTTAGAGAAAATGTTGAAGTTTAAAACAAAATAAAGAATTAGCTGTATTCTTGTCGAGATCAAGTAGTTCCTGAGATAAGTTACCTCCGTTGAAAATTACGTAAAAGTAAATAGGACAAGGAACCCCTTTATAATTTCGAAACGGTGAACGGGAAATCGCGAAAAGGTCGAGTAGCAGATGCCCATTGATGAGACCCGTCATCTGTGGAATGTTTTAATCAGCCCCTCTGAACTCGTGGCTGTCGGAGGGGGAGGAAACGCGATTCAGATAACAGCAGTGCATCCTTTGTGTTGCCCAGTTTGATTTCGTACTTCCGATGTTATGGACAGTGCAACCACGTAGGTGAATCTATTATAAAGGCTTCACACATAATGTATTGCACTTCCATTCAACGCGGATCATTTATAGTTATATATTATGCATTTATTCGATTTTATTTTCCCGTTATATCGATTACTTTTAGCGATTTGTTGTGTGACAATAATTTTGCAACAAGTATGAAAACATTTTTGAAGCGAACTTTTGGAAGTGTCTCCATGAAAATCTGTTCTAAATCTGTTCAGGAATCGATCAACGAACTCTGAAATGTTCATTCAAGCAATACTTATTGCTTCATTATTTCCAATAATAAGCCTATGTGATCGTGTAGCAAAAACATTTTACAACCCCCCCTCAAACTTTGTCACTTTACGTTTCAAGGTGCGTAGAATCCAAATTTGAAATGTCCGTCCGCCGTCCGGGCCATAAAAGGCCTAAGAATTTACTTTAAAAACCCGTTCTTTCGCACATAGACTCCATTTGGGGTCTAGTTGGTCCTAACGTTTAACCATCCCGATCGCTTTACTCGCATAGATGCTATGGGCCAAAAACGGGCGAAAAATAGTCTTTTCCGAGGCTTTCAATGTTAGACGTGTTAAACGCACGCCTGGCACGCTTGGCAGGGGGTCACGGTGGGTGGTGAGGGGGGGGGGGGGGGGGGGGGGGTGGAGTGAGAGGAGGCGCCGCGGCACCATGAGGTGGGTACAGTGTTCCTTCGAGGCATGAATATATGTTTTTTCTAGGTCATATTTGTGTGTTAATACCAATGCTTTTCCTACACTTATTTAATAACATATCCTCTCGACTTTTCGTACGTACTTAGATAATGATATTATTAAGGCAATAACTATTTTTTCTAGGTCATATTTGTGTGTTAATACCAATGCTTTGCCTACACATATTTAATAACATATCCTCTCGACTTTTAGTACGTACTTAGATAATGATATTATTAAGGCAATAATTATTTGAATAGATAGGAGCTCAAATCGAGAAATATAAACATGCGTATATAATTATAAAAGTATAGGTTGTGGCAACTCGAAATAGGACACGCCGAGGAGTCTGGACGGGCCTTATGATGTACGTAAGCCAACTAAAACTACGATCATACTCAATTGAAAAAATAATAAACCTTTGTGAAATAATTTGCAGCGTTTTTTATTTAGTCATTTGAATACTCAAATGAAAGCATTTATATACAAGTTCCAGTCGTGCAGCATGATCGTATGAGATAATTTTTGTAGATTATATTATTATACTTTATTAGTTATGGATTTTTGCATTGTCCTTCGTAGGCTTAGGTGTTTGAGGGTAGAAAATTTTTCATAGGCTTCTCAAATAATGTGGTTTATTCGTTAGCTGAACGCTTTCACTGTCTTGTGGCCTCATCAGAGGTTATTATTGATTGGTTCATGTTTAAATATATGCTTTTTGGGTCCTCTTCAACATCACAGTGATAACCTGTTGTATTTTTAGGTGTTGTTTACGTCAATTATGTTAAAACGAAGTAGATGTGAAAATTTGCGTTGAGGAACACACATTGTCTGCAGGTTGAACCTCTTAGTTATGACCTTATAAGTATAGTTTGATTTCCTGGGTTCAATTTGTTATTAAATTGAGAAATATTCAAAATTTTTGTAGAGATGTGCACAATCTGAAGTGATAAAACTTTAATTTTAGTTTTACAACGAGGTTATAGGGGAGGCACTTTGAGAACCTGCTTTGATTTTTTTTTAAAGAAGTAATTATTATTTTTTTATAACACGAGCGATCTCTGATACACAACAGCATTTTCATTGCCAACCCACCCCGTATTATTAGGTACCTACTCAAATGAAAGATAAGTATCCGAGGAATAATTTTGAAGCACAATAAATTGACTGAGGTAGCCATTATCGTATTTTTCCGCCTACCCCTCCGATAATTATCTAATTTTGCTCAAGTAGATGGGGCAGGTGGAAGATGAGTTAGGTAGAGACACTATTATTTTGTTGGTTTATTATCATCGAATACAGCTGTACATAATGAAATATTTAAAAAAAAATGAAACGTCGATTTTGACTGACAAAATCACGTTTTTTGCCATTCAAACGCTATTTTCTCCCAAAACTTCCCTATAATTTTTTTTTTGTTTTTTTTTTGTTTAGTAAACCGTTTGAAAGCTGTCAGTTTGAGGAAGTTTTTCTTGAAGAGCGCCCGCCGAAAAACTTCCATACTGAAAGCAGAAAAACGAAGAAAAATCGACAATTTTTACATTTTTTTCAATTGTTAAACTTTGGCCATTTTTTTCACTAACTAGAACTAATCAAAAATATTGGAATTTTCATAAGAAAAATAGGAAATTTTATGCTCTTTCCAACGGTATCCTCAGATTTGAGAAAACTCCAAAAATTGGGGAGTTAGAGCCGTTTTTGTGACGTGAGGTCAAAAATACGAAAAAAATCTTGAAAAAGAAATAATTCGGAAACGAAGCCTCTAAAAGAAAAAGTCTAGGAGGCACTTTTTGTTGCAAATTACTTGTGGAATCGATCGAGACACCCTATGTCGTGAGAAATTGGTCTCTCGTGAAATCCGTGATTGCAGATGCGCACATAGCTATTGTTTTGTAATCTGAAGAAAATTAAAATTATAAGAAACATTCTGAGGGGCAGAACTGTCCACAGAGATTTCGTCAGATCTGGGGGTTCACTCATGTGAACCTACTCAGTCCTCTGCATTGTGCAAATAGAGCAAAACTAACTCTGATCCTATCATTCAATGTATAATGATTCCATTATGGATTTTCGAAGTGCCGACCCACTAAATGAGAAGATAATTCTTATTCAAAAGTTGTAAATATTAATTAGCGAAATGCTTATTCCAGGTATATTCCGCCTCTCAAATCAGTGAGCCCAGGGCTGCCAGAGACGCCTGAAGGTCTGGCGTTGGAGCTGTCAAAACAGGAGTCTCTACTGGCGCATCTACATCGGGAGATGGCACAGGGACTCGCTGGCCAGGACCGCGTTGAGCAGCTGTGGACCGTCCAAAGAACTGTAACTCACCTTAAGGTTAGCCCAGCCCTCCCAGAGTTACTAAATAATAAGCACCAAATCCCCTCTGCTGTAGAACCCTCATTGAGCAAAATTTTGTGAGAAATATTGGGTTTAGTAAATCTCTTAATTTGACTTCATTCAGCAATAAGATGCGCCTAAATTTTCGCTTACAAAAATCCAAGTCACGCAACTTTTTTTTTTTAATCGAGCAGGTGGCTGAAAAGGGACAGCTTGCTTGCTGTCTGATCATGCTAGTGCTTCATCTGTATTTAGTATGTAGGCAGGCCAACGCATGTGACAAATCTTGAGAAAAATCTTCCACTCCAATTTTAGTGTCACAGTTTCATTTATTTATTTCATTTTATTTGTAATTTTTTATATTTTGCAGCGGATGCTTAGATCACTGGAGAAGACAAGTGGACAGAGAAGCCTTGATGAACCAGACTCTTTGGTTTTTCATCGACAGGACTCCAAAACATCGCCTGGAGACCAATCCAAAACATTGGATGTCAGGATTCCGGAGGAGAAGGCTGTTTCTCATACCCTGATGATACCACCGCCTCCTGCTTTCCAGAATTCCACATCTGCCCCTAACTCATTAATAAATCCCCCTACCTCCAGTGGTCCAACGACTATGCCACCCTCATCCCACCTCCCCTTGGCCTCATTGCCACCCCCAAGTTCCCTGCCAGTAGTTCCCCCGCCTCCAGCTGCATCTACTGCACCGTCGTTGCCGCCTCCCTCAGCTTCTATGTTGACAACATTGCCGCCCCCAATCCCACCTCCAACTGCAGTAGTTCAGGCTCCCTCTTCTGTTGTTCCTACGATTCCACCTCCTAATACTAGTTCCATCATCCCACCACCTTCTTCTCTCCCTACCATCCCACCTCCAGCTGAAAAGTCTTTGACTTTGGGCAGGAAAGCTTCTCTTTTCCAAGGTACATAACTTCTCTTTCTAATAATGTAGATAGTTTTATTATGTCCCCTACTGTGATGTACCTAAGGATTTGTCTAACCCCAGTAATTATTATTATCTTTGTATCCTGTCTGATATTACTGTCAGAGCCTGTATTTTTTCATCCGTACTTTTATTCACACTTATTGCTTTTCTCACAAGGTTACGATGACGACTCGATATGGGCCAGCCCTTGTAAACTTACTACTGAACAGAAATCCGCTACGATTGGAACAATGAGAGGCAGAGTGCCATTACCCACCGATTCTACCAATCCCTGGAAGAGACGACCTCCACTTGTTCAGCAGGAGGAAGCCGTCCTCATACACAAACAAGGTAAAAAGTGGTACAATTTGGTTGTGTGGTTCACTCATTCAGCTTAGAACAGCTTTAACGACTAATTTTGAAATGTATTTTGGTTTACTATTTTCATTAATGAACTTTTGTCATCGAGAAAACAAGAAATCCGTCCATTGCCATACACCATCCACCGTCTGAAACTGCTGGACCGAACTTTATGAAATTTGACACTAAAATCTTAATCGGCCGGGGATGTGAGAGTGATCTCGGCATCCCTTTTTAACAACCTTAAAGTTTGTAATTAGGGGCTGAATTATAAAAAATTCAATATCTCAAAAACTTTCTTATGAATAGTGTAGTTTTTAAATTTATCAACGAGGCATAATGAATCGAATGGTACCATTCTTGTTGCAGTACGTTGATTCGTTCATTTTCCATAACAAGAGGATTTATCGAGTATAGGATCATAAACCTTAAAGGAAATTGATGTTTCAAAATACTTACAAGACGTCAGTGGTTCAGGGATTACTTCGGACTGTCACACTGGTGGTTGGGGTTTGAATCTTTGTGGTACCATTGAATTCTTTATTTCTTCAGAGCACCTTTTAAGGTCTAATTATATGATTAATATTTTTTTGTGTTTATTTATTTTATTATCTTTATATATAAGAGTACACCGTTGGAAAGAGCGTTAAATTTCCTACCACCCTGACACCAATTTCAACTTTTGTCAATTTTGACAAAAAGTTCCGTCGAAGGAAGAATAATCCTGACAATGTTCGCAATTGATAAAGTAGGAAATCAATAAAAATAAATAAGTAAATAATAATTATGTCCCTTCTTGTTCGGCTCAAATAACTTGAAAAATATTTATAAATCAATAATAATACCAATAATAGAGTGGAGAGGCCCTACTGAACAAGAAGTTCCAGTCATGCAGCATGATCGTATGAGCAAATTTTCATAAATTATCATATTGTATAATGTTAAATTGTTTTGAAATTTGAGCTTTTCGGATGCAAATAAATTGTTAAACATTATTTTGAGGCCAAACACGTAGTCTAAATAACAATCTGTCATTCAAAAAGAATTTTGGATTTTTAGCTTTATTTGCAGTTTATATCGATATTTTAGCAAGTTTTGATGAAATTTAAGTTCATTTTCTGCATAATTTTGTACATCAATTTTTGAATGTCCTATTTTATGGTTGATAAACTTTATTTAAGCCATATTCTACTTTAAAATATAAATTTAACAATTTTTAGCCGTTTTTAGCCATTTCTAGTTGTTTCTTTGGCACATTTTTTGAAATTTGACCAATTTAATGTGCTCAAAAAATTCTGGCCAATGAAATTATCATTTTGGCGCAAGAATAGAATTTTCATCTCAATCCTAAGGAGAGAGTTATCGTCTGGAATGGCACACACAAACACACACACACACACGCACATATACTATATATATATATATATATATATATATATATATATATATATATATATATATATATATATATATATATGAAAAAGCGCAAACTTCAGGAATCGTTTCAGAATGTCTCAAAACAGATTTCAATGAAGAAATTTTTCTAAAATGTTTATTTTAAAATTTTCCAGCCATTGCAATAGCTTCACTTTCTTCGAAAATTCACTAAAAGAGCAGAGGGGTTGAGGCCATATAAAATAAAGTAAATAATCATTAAATACAAATTATTGGAGTTGGTTTTATATACTGGAGGTCATCTTCTTTCCTAGTTCCTACTGCTGAATCCCTGGAAGTACAAGACATCAATCGTGAATCCACTGAAAAAGCTGAAAGGATGCAGAAAGCTATAATTGAGTCTGAGGAGTTGATGAACGCCATCAACAAGCTCAAAGCAGAGTGCGAAAATGAGCGAGCAGACATCAGCAACCTCAAGGAAAAGATCCAACTATTGGGAGGAATACCAGACTTGTGGTAAGTGTCTTTGGGCATTGTGCTGTGACAATTTTTATCCGTTTGACAAGAAATATGATATGCTCAGAGTAAGAAATGAAGGTATAGACGCGTATGTAATTTCTATGGTATTTTGAGAATTTCTTATAACAATTTTTGTATGACGGCCATTCTCATATGCTAGGATGGTGAAGACCCTGGGTAATGCTTTAAGTATTTCAATAGTATGCTGGAAGAAATTAAAGTTATGGACACGCAATTCAGCGGTGCAAACTCAGCTTGAGGTCAGTATTTCTTAATGGGGCTCCAAACATGAAAAGTTCGAGGAAGAGCAGCACGTGAACAAGGACCTTACCGATTTAATCTTATTTTGTTGCCCATAAGGGCAGTCATGACAGACACAAGTTTATTTTTGGCTTTTTGTTTGTTTCTATTTTTTTTACTATTATAATTTATTTATTAATAATATAATTCTCATTTTTGACCAGTGTGATTTGTTTGACACAAAGTATCAAAAACGGGAAAGTCATGTCAACCATCATGTTCCTTAGGTCATTCGCCCTCCTAGCACTCTTAGCGGCAGACCTCGTTAGCCGCATTGGAGAGTCAATTGTACCTATTATGTTTGAACAGAACGTTTTTTTACCCTTCCTCATCGAATTGAGTTACTAATTTAAACTGGACACCGAAGTGCTTGTGAAGAGCACTACCCTCTGCACACCCATATTGTTTAGGCTGGGTTTGGGGAGGAATATCCTCACTTAGGCGGAGTTAGAGTGGTTAGAGGGCAGGTACAAATTCTCTGCCCTCTGGCCTGCTACCCTGTCAGGCATATGGAGACAGTGGAGAGTCCAGTAACATGGTAATCTCCCATCTCAACCACGGGTTGGGGGGAGCCCCAGGCTACCAGCGCACTGGCACTATGCCGAAGTGTTGTCAGCCTGCCCCCCTGATGAGGCAGGATTCGTGGTGGCAGTGGTTGAGCACACCCCAGCCCTGGGACACAGGGGGCCCAGGGTGCTTAGGGGTAGAGATCGCTACCTTGGATGTGGTAGCTGTTTCTCAGGCTCCCTCTCCGGAATCGAACCCTGTTACCCGTAGCAACCATGGTAGACATGGAGGATAAGTCGCCGGTGCTGAGACCATGCGATCTGATGTGTTACCTAGAGTCACCAAAGCAACGTCCGGACGAGCCGGGCGATTGGTCTTGATCTAATAAAAGCGTCCTTCCCAGTCAGACTGGTCGGGACTTGGTTGCATGTATTAGCTCTAGGATTACCACAGTTATCCAAGGACAGTCATGTATACTCGAGTGAATCATGACTGGTTTACTGAGCCTTTTGCGGTTTCACTTTAATACAGTCTGTACTGAGACTTGCATGGCTTAAGCTTTGAGACAAGCGTATGACTACTGGCAGGATCAACCAGTGTGGCGAGCCGCTCCTTCCCATCGTGAGAAGACCGTGAGGGGTGTGTGAGACCCGGGGATCCTCAAGAGCATGACCGCCGATCGATAGTCCGTCTCTACCTTCTCCGTGTAACGGGGGCGTCACACCGCAACATGTGATGCGACGGGCGAACCCCCTTTTCAGCTCACTTCATTAACAACCGACCCGGACTGGGCTTCCGATTACTATGACGGGCCATATCCTGGAGATTGGATGGAGGCTCCGAACGCAAGTTTGGGCTCCACGGTTTGACTCGCTTGCACGAGAAACGCTTTAGGGTTTCGGGCGTCGAAACGTCCCTGGGAACGGCCTTATGGGCCTTCAGTAGTTTTACCGGCTTCTTGGAAAGGTGGAGAGTCCAGTAACATGGTAATCTCCCATCTCATAACCGGTACCATGGGTTGGGAGGAGCCCCAGGCTACTGGCACTATGCCAAAGTGTCACCAGCCTGCCCCCCTGATGAGGTAGGATTCGTGGTGGCAGTGGTTGAGCACACCCCAGCCTTGGGACATGGAGCCCAGGGGAAGAGATCACATCACTAGGGACTTGTACCCTGGTAATGTGTCTTGGCATGTAAGTTTTGCTATAAACTTGGATACCAGCTCCCTTAGCTGGGAGAACCAGCTAGAAGGTTCACCTCCACCTGCAGTGCCTTGGCTTGTAGGTACCTTGCAAGGAAAGCTCCGAGCAAGGGCTCCTGAACGGTGAGTCATACCGTTCCTCCCGCCTTCTTTGGAGGGCGAGAGTTGTGTCCCACCGGCTTGCCGGCAGGGGAAGAAGCGCTGTCCACGAGGGATAGGCTCTCCTAAGCAAATGTCAACCTTCTGTAAGAAGGGGGATCTCTCTCTCTCTCTCTCTTATGATACTAATTTTATTTCCAGGGGAATGCTGTCCGACACCTCCGACGACGACAGCTCTCCAACTGATTCGGAACTCAATGTGCTGTGGAAGCGACGACAAGATCTCAGACAGGAAACCAAATTGCTCCAAGTAAGCTAAAAGTGTTGTGTTGATCCAAGTTAAAGCATTAGCTCAACTGTAATGTATTTGATACTAATGGCATTTTACTGATAAGTAACCTCAAAAATAATTCCCCTGATGGTAATATTATTTATCCTTCTGCATGTAGCACCAGCTGTTTCCGACTGCCAATGTCCTTTTGAGTCCCCATACATTCCTTTTTCACTAGTAAGCAATTTGATCGTGAGAGTTGTGAAAATGAGTCGATGTCAGAATTTTGATTGTTGTACTTAACAACAAATTAAAGGAAGATTCTTACAATTGTTTTGCTTCCAAATCATGTTCCAGCTGCGGAAAAAGGCGCTGATTGATAGCATCACTGCTGAACAAGACGCCATCATAGACCTTAAGGTACAGATTAAATTTCTTCAACTCAGTCGCTCTTGAGTTTAATTTGACCTATAATAGGTCACTTTGTCGGAATCAATTTATACCACCAAGCGCTTACCTTGTATAATAATTGCCATGTTTGCTATGTCTTTCTTTCGTTCATACATTGGTGTTTTGTAAATTCAATCTAGGAAATCACTGCATAAGTTCAAAAACTTGCCACAGTTTCCCTGTTTTGTTATTTGGTATGCTTCTTGTAACCAGTTGTGCCGGCCAAGAATGATAAAGTCCTATAATCACCAGTGAGAAGGTGTGCGGTAAAGTCGCTGTCTAAACCACCTGGCTAGAATTATGGAATGTTACTCATTTAAACGCTTTCTGAACAATATGTGTTCTATGCCTGACTGTTCACAAAGTAATCCTTGCCATCCGCACTAAAATCACTTAATTTATTTTTAGATTCTTATTGAGGCTGTTGAGGTCCTATGTTAGGCCATAAACTGCATTCTATGAAATTACCAGCATGACTTGGAATATCCAAAGGCATTGTGCTGGCCCAAACAAATCATTACAGCTTGCACTTTACCCAGTAGGATTGCGACCTTATTGTTAATACTGCCGAAATGTTGCAATTCCAGACTCGAGAGCTTTCTACTTGTACTGATGGGTAGACTATTTTTCTATCGAATGTGGGTGATAACAGGTCTTAGATCCCATAAAACTAATAAGTCTTGATCCCATTAAAACAGTTATTTAATTTTGACACCCTGAAGTACTCATTGAGCTTGAATTTGATTGGATTTGGAGGGTGAATTCATTAATGTTCCTCTGTGAATTTCATTGTACTTATTAGAATCTGTACATTTACCACAACCGATGCTTCATAGTTTCTTGAAGCATTAATATATTCTAATACGGTAGATTCGTGAATCATATTGAAATATTTAAATGTACACATTTTAAAAATGTAGACTTGCCTCATGGTCGGCGTATAGTATTTCTTTTTCTATGCCAATCAGATAATCTAGCTCTTTCAGTGTTATGCTGTAGCTACCTGAGTCAATTAAAGCTAACATGCTTGGATTACCTATCCTATAACTATGGGTACCTGCGTTTGTACTGTTTTTAACATCTCATCAATTTATAGTGATCATCTCTTTCTATAACTGAATAGGATAGATATATCTCACGGGGAGGGGAGAAGGGAACGTCTGGAGGTTAGTCCCATCTACTCGTGTTGCTTTGCAAAAGTTCACCAATAGCTAATGTTTCGTTGGAACGGGGTCAACCCCATAAATTTTTGACATCAGAGCTTATTTTTGCTCCCCCCCCCCCCCCCCCCTCCCCAATAGCTTTTGAGGCCAACCCAATATGCTTGTTTTTTAGCTCCGCATTACGTATTTCATGATTAAATAGGAATCGTATGATCGTATGGTACCTATGCATTATGTAGATTAGAAAAATGGTTATTTCTTACTAATCAACTGTCTCGATACTTTGGTACTGAATTCATTATGTAGATACTGGTAAATTATTGGTTGTTGAGCGGTTAGCGTGAATAGTTATACTGCTGATTGATATTAATTTTCGGTAACTGCCTCTCAAAATCGACTGAACCAAAAATAAGTGAATTTTAGTAATTCAGCGGTTTCAGCATTGTTTTTGAGCTCAAAAATGAATTCGAGTGTTTGAAAGTGCCAAACTTTGTGGCATTTTATCGTCCTTTTACGGCACTAATGAATTTGGCGTTGAATGTATTGTTTTCACTTTTTATTTATTTTTATACATATATATTCGACCATTCTGGTAGAGGTGCGGCTTCAATCATTAAATAAAAATATTTGACAAAATGAAAATATATATTTGAACACCCGCATGCCAAAGATGCTTCCCAATCTTTATCCCACACTATAATAATAATTTTTTTTTTTTAAACTTATTACATCCTATCCTTACTATAATTAATGAGAAGTAACGGTGACTTAAAAAATAAAATAAAATAGATAAATATATAAATGAAAATTGATCCATAATTTCCCAACCTGCTTGGTCTCTAACAAAACACATATCTTTACCAAGGAAGTTGAATGAGTTGGTACATGTAGTAGGAAAAGTAGTGTGAAGCCTGGTAACAGTTTTTTTTCTTCTTATATCCTAAATAATTAACAAATTAGACTATTATTAAATGCTTCTTTTTATGTAATTTGAGCACGTATTTATTCTAACATGTTAACATTGTTTCGTGAACTAAAAAATACGTTCATCGAGCCATAATTTATTATTTATGTTTGATTTGACACTGATTACGTAAACTTGTGGTTGAATTTAAACAATTGAACCAAACTATAGGTAATATAATATCCCATTTTAAATGCTCTAATCGCTTTGCTGAATAAGTCTGTCACGTCCTCAGTTGCGTCACATATTGTCAGAGTTATCGTTCAAATTTTGTCAAAATTCTATAAATCTCAACATTTTATTTATAAAACACTGATGCAACCATGTGTTCGTGTATGAAGTATTTTCTCTTGTTCAATTGGCTAGAAATTATGAACGGATGCGTGTTTGTAATGTGAATAAAGTAAGTTTGGTGAGAGTTTTTGCAAGCCACAAACAGGACTGTATAACCTCCTCAAAGTCTGGAAGTGGAGGATTCATGATCATATAAGGCCTTTTCACGCAGGCAACTTTTAACTTGGATTTTCTATGTTCCTCTCACATTAGGCAGAAAGGCCGTGGTACATGGGTCATGTTTTTTTGCTACTTTGTAATTAAACGGGGAGGCAGGACTACAGACCAGGACTGTGTACGACTGTAGCACAAGGCGGTGCAGGTGCTTGGATATGCAGTAGACTTGAATATTGTGGTACGATCAAAGAAAGCGTTGATTGAGGCTTTAGTGTCTCTTGGAAAAAAATGGAATTAAGTAATAATTGCTCCTAGGTTCATGGTTACAGGGAAAGCATGCAGACGCACCTAATACCCTGTCAGCTGGGGCATATTCATTCGAGAAAGTAGCAAGTTTCAGATATCCGAATGCCACATCTGCGATCAGGGATACAATAGGTTTGGCCAACAAAGCGTGCTTTACGTTGATTCACCTCTTCCATTACAGATTGCTCTCACGCCAAACTAAATTTTTGGTCCACAGGGCACTGATGAAGCAAAATGAAAAATTGCTGGACGCCTTCAAGCGCAAAGTCATGATATGTACTCTTGCTTAGCTTGCCCCTCAATCTGCGAGCTCATTAAGTCTGCCAGGCTTTGTTGGGCTGGCATGCTGCCCACATGAAAGAAAATCAAGTCCCCCAATAGTAAAGTAAACAACCATTCCAGATTGGTGCTTTTCATTTGACTGCCTCAGACGTTGCGGTCGTCATCAGCTGTCCTCCAAATAGAGGATCAGAATACATTCTGGTGATATCGCTTAAAGCTACTCATTGCCTCGCCCCCTTGAGTGGAGAGGGGTTATACAGAAGCGTGGATACAACTTGGACGGGAGATCCTTACCTGGGTGGTCACCGATCCAAGTACTCACCATGCTCGACATTGATTAACTTCGCTAATCGCATGAGAAATAGTTCATTACAACACCTAACCCGTACGACGAAATCCTAGAGGACAGACAGGGCATGCTAGACCATGAAGGTGCCAGAAATCTTGGCATTCGGGTTTGGAAAACTGTTGCTCCTAATAGAAAGGCGTGGAGAAACATTGTTGATGCAGCAAAGGTCAATAATGAAATGTCATGTTAAAGAAGAAGTGATGAAGTAATCGAATAGGGACCAGCAGGCTAGGTGGGACACAGTGGTGACGGCATGGGCAAAGCACAGGACAGGAAACGCTGCCACTGCTGGCACAGTTTATCTCCCTGCACCTTCCAATGCTTACGTTCCCTATGTTCACGTCCTACTTCTTAACTGCTTCCCTACCTTTCGTTCCATCATACCTAACTGCTCTCCATATTTTTAGTAGTTGGCCAACATTTGTTGAACATCTTGTATGAGGTCCTCAAGAATGGTATTAAACCCTCAAACTTTATCTCTTTCCTTGTGTTCTCATGAACCAGCTTCCATCTATTTGGTTCAGTGAGTAGAACAGCTGCAACTCTTGCTTCTTCAGAAGATGATGATAAATCACTCATGCATGCAGGTAAGGGAGTTATGTACCGCCTAGTGTGTGGGCTTTCCATTTGGGTTAGCATCATAATTTGCTTATCTAGACTTGGTTACAGGTCCTGTGTACGAGTAGTTAAACTTGTACATTGCAAAAACTCTCAGTGAATGTGGACATATGTTTTTACGAAATTCGCACCGAAAAAGGGTTGTCATCAAAACAGGCTGTCTATTACGAATCGGTGGATATTGTATCATATTTTGACACAATCAGCCTATTCTGAAAACTTCTGTACTGAAATTCAGTGTGTACTCGTACATTGTGTAGGTATGTACTAAATTAAAGACCTTAAACTCTTTCGCGTTGCATTCTTTAAGGGTGTTACTATAAATTATAGTTATTACATTTAGCATTAGCTTGTTATTACATTAAAAAATAAGGAGTGAGCCAAAGTGAGCAACTAAAATTCATATCAACGTTTTAAGAATGCTTTATTTTTCTAGCAATCGTGGCTTTACAACTGTCATTGATTACAATTGTAATCACGTAGCCACTAAATTGTGATCCTAATCGTAGTATTATGTGATTAGATATCGAAATATTGTTTTATTTCGATTATGGTTAGATGTTGATTATACAATACCTATTCAATATTGTATTGTTCCAGTAACAAGATTAATACGATTACATGATCACATTTATATGAGTAAACTACTTGGATATCTACATTATTTTTGCCTGTGTTAATATGTGATTTATGATTATGTAAGCACAATATAGCGTTTACTTGCCTACTTTAATTATAGTAACGAGTATCTGATTGCGGCTATAATGGTCACCTCATCATGTGCTTATTTTAATATTCAGCTTTAATCTTTAATCAGTTGTTGTACCTGGGGTTATCTCTAATCAGAACCCAAGTCCAAGTGAACTTTGGCCGCCAACCTAGAATGCATTATGTACGTAATGTTGAGCGATTCACGTATTTTAAGAATAATACACTGTCTATCGATCTGTCATTTATGTTAGCAGCTCTGGCTCACCCCATAATACACTGCCGAATGAAACCAACATAATTTTGTAGTAGGAGTGCACCACTCAATATACGTATATGTACTCTTACACAGGATGTGACTCAGTGGACTCTGCTTAAGAATTTTTGGCTAGATGGCATAAGCGCTAATCCGCTGAAGGACGGTGTATGAAAGCGCTAATTTCCGGGAAGCTGGGTTGTACAAAAGCGCTAGGTGCGAAAGCGCGAAAATATGTCGGGTGGAAATCGACTTTTAGGCCCAACGTAAGGGTGTTCTATG
This sequence comes from Adelphocoris suturalis, assembly GCA_030762985.1. Taxonomy (NCBI): domain Eukaryota; kingdom Metazoa; phylum Arthropoda; class Insecta; order Hemiptera; family Miridae; genus Adelphocoris; species Adelphocoris suturalis. The sequence continues at coordinate 24,169,533 of CM061050.1, read as the reverse complement.
AAGTCGCCAATTCGACTATCGGCAGGGACGGTTTGGCATCAAGTAAAGTAGCCCGAAATACGTTTTCAAGTGTTGCCCTTTCGGAGTGTTGCTGACATAATCGTTAAGAAGACCAATTCTACTGACGAGTGAACTGCCTTTTCAAAGTCAAGAATGAACACTTTTGGAGAAAAGTTCACACCGAAAGAATCACAAAGCTCCTGCACAAACTCCCACATACGTTGGTAGCACTCGGTTGTTATGTCTTGCAAAAAACAAAATGCGAGTTGAAGGTAAACTCAGTTAACCAAAGCGAGCAGCGTGTGCAACTGGGCCAAAAGTTTTGGCAAAACATAAAATGTACCCGTATGTGCACTATATACGAGGAAATCGCTTAGTGAATATGTTCTACACCTTTTTTTGCAATTTTCTGACCAAAATAATGTTTTTCCAGCCACACCACGCGATTCAGCGGGAAATTTCCTTTGGAATGAGTGCTTTTGGAGCTCGAGACATCGTAAAATAGTGCTAATATCAGGAAATTTCGACTCAAAACCTAGAGACGCATTTTCCCAAAAGTAGGGTTTGGTCAGATACGGGATCTATTCTTAGTACGGCAAAATATCGGCATTACTCATGAACGCGAGATTTTTTTAGTTGTCAGTATGATATGCTTGACATCGATTGTTGGCATCGATTGTTGACATCTCCTTCGTCCCACTTCCGTCATCCCCTCCCCGCACGTTCCATCACTAGGCCGGTCCATCTCTCAGCTCCAAATGCAGCTGACTCCCTGTCATAAATTCGCGCTTTTTTTCGCTCTTTTGTAACTATCACTTGACTGTTCCCAAACGGGTTAGCGCTTTCATACTTCTTCGGAATTTTCCTCTAGTATCCCTGATTAATCTACTTACCGACTGTATTATCCTGATTTGTTGAAAAGATTTATGAACCTAACCATATCAATTATAAAAATAATGACCACCTCGGAATCATTAATGAGGAGTCAACAATTATATTTACCAGCTTAGAATGAACTGTAAACGTCTTGAAGCTTTAACGAATACTACTGAAATGTATATAGTATATAACGATTATATAAATAGATAGCGAATTATTTTGATGATAAAAGAAAAAGTTATATCATGTTGTATTGGAAAGTTTAGAGAAATATGAACGTTGTTTTTATTTAATATTTTATTTTACAATGTAAATAAATCATAGTGCGAAAAAACTGTGGACTTATTATTTGAATGTGACCAGGTGACATAGAGGCATCGGTTTTTGGCATTGATTACTTCTTTCAAGGATAACTAGGAAATTGAAAGAATTAACTTAGTTTGCTGAATTCATGCTACTGCTTGAAGCTTCATTTTGTATGTGCACTTCCATATTTCACAGAGACACACTGTTGAATGGAATCTAAAAAATAAAAGAAATTGAGTACTCACTTTCTAATATTAACATTAAATTTGCATTGGTATTGTAGTTTAAAATTGCCTCAGATGGAATACCGTTCGATATCTTATGTTTACGATATTTGATTTAAAAAATAGTTAATTTCACAACGCATATATTGGGACTATATCACTCACCGGTAAAAGACTGCCAAAGGCATTGATATTTGAGTTATGATACTCCATGCCCATATTCCGTAGAACCTGTAAAACATGTGCACAATCACAATAATTGAAACGCAATTTAACATCAACCACTTTTTTCTATTGAAAAAATTGCCCTTATTTTTATTGAATAAATATTGAAATTCTATCTAAAACTGGGATCAGAACAAACATATTAAGTGACCACCTTAGCCGAGCCCTTTACATCTACATTGTCAACAGAGCGAGATGTCAAATTAATTTGAGGACAAGCTTACCAGGATGGCCACGGGGATTTTCTGGTACTCCTTACCTAGCAAAGTAAGCTAAATGAGTAGCTTGAAGTTGAATGTAAGCTTCGAACACGTATTGAGAATTGGACTTGTGATCAAACTCTACTAGGTATTTACGGTACCCATCACTAGAGCACCCCTATGGCGCTTCATCTACAACGCTCGAAGCCGACCCCCCCCCCCCCTTCATCAATTACCTTTTCATTAAAACATTGACCTAGAGCCAACTAATTCACAACCTTCTTTTGTACATCTATAGCAGTCATTGGTGATAACTCCATCGATATGCTGCCTATACGCATTGAGGATCAAATCTCCTACATGCAACATAAAGCCAATTCCATCTGGCATGAGCAATGGCAGGGTGAGGTCACTGGTCTGCGTGGTCTCCTTCAGGACTTGTGCCCGGTTGGCCTATTCGTAACCCAGCTTCCGAATAGTGGTCAACCGGGTTGCAACTGGGCATACCCGTCTTACTTACAGTCACCTGCTTAGCGCAGGAGCTCGAGATGTTGTGTGCGGAAGGTGTGGGGGTGATCTGTCCATCCGCCACTTCCTGGAGGACTGCCCATACCTTATAGACCTCCGAGTCCAGTATCGGCCCCCTCAGTGGGTTGCCGTTTTATCTGGACCAGACAAGGTCCAGTCCCTGTTGTTGTACCTTAGAGCCGCTGAGCTCTACTAAGAACTATGATATCTGATCTGTGATATATTTTTGTACAATCTAGTCATAGTTTTATTTCTCTTTGTTGATTGTGTATAGTAACATATATTTAGTTATTAGCCTATTCTAGATCTAGTCTTATATGTACTATTTTATTTTTGAGGTTTTATTTTTTATCCACTCTAGGGGCTACTAAACATTGGTCATCACTGTACCCCTTATTTTGTCCTCCTCCGATTCGCCAGTGGAGTTCGTGATGGCACTCCATTTAGTGGTGTAAGGTGGCATGGCCCCCCTTGGAATCGTGCCACTTGCAGTGTCCCTTTGGACATATATGTGTATATATATATATATAGCAGCCCTTCCATTTGGTAATTTAGTTGGTAGTGCTGATCAGCCCCAGCACTTGGAAAATTCCCCTCCCCCCACTCAAATACTTCATATCCAGCCTTTACAGGTACGTCAACCTCCACAAACGTTTATATATTCAAACCCTCAATTTTTAATCTCTCGTGGTATTCTTTACCGAATAATATTTCAACTTTGTATTTTCCCTCCCTCTACTTCTCTTATTGTCCAACACTGAAACCTAGTAATCTGTTTCATATTACTTTTATACTTTTTATTCTCAGTCCATACAAATAAAGATGTGTGGTGTAGTGGGCTTTGAGGAATACATCCTAGAGTTCTTGAGGGTGAGAAAGAGAGATCAGAGAGATAATGATAAGTGCTTGCTCCCATATCTTGCGTATTTTATCAATTTTAAAACTAAAATTAACCCCCCCCAAGACAAGAGCATGGGTCCCCCTAACCACTGATATAAATAAAAACACTTATATAGAGAACATTACAAGACATACAAACTACCAAATGGAAATTGTACCACTAAGCAACTCCCATATATAAATCTAAGCTCTGACAAGGACAATAAAGGCGAAAGCGCTAAGCTAATAAACTAATACGAGAAGCTGATCTCTCTTTCTCACCCTCAACAACTCTACAAATAGACATCGTTTTGTTTCCTTATTTTAATGCAGAGACAGTAGGTCCTACACTTCGCTTGCAATTCATTTTAAATAAAAAATCTTTCTCCTTACCTCACTTTGTCTTTATCCCTTCCACATTTATAATATCATAAAATATATATTATTAATTTCTCAGCTCTATTGAGTTGAGTGATAGCAGACCCTCTGTTAGATTTTTGAGATATTTCCCCCTCCTATAGAGCGATTTTAATGAATAATTGGCTAAAACTGGTTTGTTTCATATAAAACTCACTCGGTCACAGGTTCGAGCAACTCATTATTCTTTCTATGGTAAGCATTGTAGACTACACTGATGTTGATTTTGAACAAGGTAAGTATAGACAGACTGAAGGCTGACTGAATTTCTAGAATGGAATTACTTCCTGGGTTTTCCCCAAAGCCTGGCTCATGAGAGCTTCGCCTTTAGTCCGTCTATACCAAGAGTAGGTACCTACTACGTTTATTGAAGTGATACGAGGTACGATCAAAAAGTAAGAATACAAACGCTCTAGCTCACTCGAAAAAATTTAATTTCGACGAAATTTACAGGATGAGTACTTCAGGTATATAATTATTTTTCCACGAAGTCCCCATCTAATTCCAAACATTTTGTATACCGAGAAACGAGCTTCACAATTCCTGCATTGTAGTCCTCTCCTACCACCTCTTCAAGCCAAACGTTAACGTCAATCTTGAGGTCCTCGTCATTGGAATAGTGTTTTTCCCCCAAAAAATTCCTTCAGTTGGCCGAACAGATGAAAGTCACGAGGAGCAAGGTCTTGGCTTTGCGGGGGGTGGGGGGAAAATATCCCACCCAAATGACACCAAGAGAGACTGGGTTTTTCCGGCAGAGTGAGGGGTGGCATTGTCGTGCAAAAGAGTGACCTTCTTCGACAACATGCCATGCCGTTTGTTCTGAATTGCATGACGAAATTTTTTCAATGTTTCACGATACGCGTTGGCGTTGATTGTGGTCCCCTTAGGCATAAAGTCGATCAGCAGAACGCCTTTTCTATCGAAAAACACCGTTGCCATAAGCTTGTTTGACGATAAATTCGTTTTTTTTTTCTTTTTTGGTTGGTGAAACAGTGTGATGCCACTCCATAGACTGTCTCTTGGATTCAGTTGTGTTTAGGCGAACCCGCGTTTCATCGCCAGTGACTATGGAGTCAAGAAAGTCCTGTCCCTCGAGTTGAAAACGTTCCAAAAATCACTCGGCCAGCAGCAAGCCTTTTCACCTTATGCTCCTCGCTCAACATTTTTGGAACCCAGCGAGTGCAAAGTTTGCGATAATTAAGGGTTTCTGAAATAATGTTTTGCGCTGTTCCATATGAGAGATCAAGAAAATGCTCATTAATGTCCGCAACTCTTCGTCGGCGATCTTCACGAATCAAATTGTTGATTTCTCCCACGATTTTGGGAGTAACCGCAGACGGACGGCCACTTCTTTTTTCGTGATGAACATCAGTTCTCCCATTTTTAAATTCCCTACACCATTTGGCTACGTTATTGCGTACGTTCATTACTCCTCTCCTTAAACAGAAATCAGCTGGCGATGAATTTCTGCTGGTTTTTCACCTTTAGCGGAAAGAAACGAATCACTTCGCTCTCACAGCATCGGACCGGCAAGGCGATAGAGGTGGCGGGGACGTTCACAGAAGCACACATTTCAAAAAGCTCTCAATGACAAACTAACGGTCGCTCTGAAACGCAGGACCTCTTGTTTTGTTCAGAACGATCCCCCCCAACAAGCAGGGGTGCCACATTTGAAAACAAAACTTTCCATGCTGCGCAAAACGTCTTGTATCCTTACTTTTTTATTGTCCCTCGTACATGATAAATAATATTAATTATACATGTAAATGATTAATTATATTTTGTAGCATTACTGGCCCAACCACTATGTAGTGTCTATAATTACTAATTAACAGTAGTCTAGATTGATAGACAATTGCAGTTAAATTGTAGTTAGTGGATCTCCAACCTACTCTATTAGTAGCAATATATTATTTATTAGTTTTATTACTATTTTAGATGAGTTTAGTTTAATAGTTTAAGGCCGGTTTCACACGAGGCGGTTTAGTTGATTACACAAAGTTGCCTGCCAAGTGGTCAACAAGTTGACCACCGTGTGAACTTATCACCATGTGGAATCAACTTCATTTCCCAAGGGGACGTTTAGTACGATGTTAGAACCCGAGGAAGCTGGAGCACTTCTTGTGCTTGCAAAAATCAAGTTGATACTTCGTAATAGGTCTTGGTAGTTGACATTTGGTATTATAGGTAAAATTCTTAATTTAATAATTAGGTAGGTACTTATATAATTCGAATAGGCACTGTGCCGGGCTCCCATGTGCACGGGAGGACGAGCTGACCGCGTGTGAACGGGCCCGGGAAATGTCATTCACTTTCCACAAAGCTACACTCCTTGCACCCACCCGTTCAACTAGTGGAATCAACTAAACCACCTCGCGTGAAACCGGCCTAATTGTAATCAAGATGCATGATGGGTATAGTTTGGGTGCATGAATGTTCACAACGCTCTAATCACAAAAGTAAATCAAACGTCCGAAGTGAACTCAGTTACTAATATTTATCTTCTAGTATTTCAATTATTGAAAGGAGAGGAGATCCGCTAGGTTCGCAGTACGTATTGGGTATCAAACCAACTACGTTCAAGGTTTAATTTACTAACCCAAGTTCGATTGGTTGGAAATCGGCCCTTGCGCTCTCCAAATGGTTGATCGACCACATTGCAACGTTTGTGAGGAGTAGGAAAGTTACGAGTTGCCTCGCTGGCTTCTCTTTGGCATTCTGTGCAAAGAAATTAACATTTACTACTGCACATGAAGCATTGGAATGTACGTAGGTACTAGACTAGGCAGGGCTTTAGATCCTTGGAAGTCCCCACAGAGTAACAGAACACTTACCCAAGAACAAGAGTAGTAATGAATATATAACCAATTGTTGAATTACTTCTTCTTCTCCTTCGTCTCAGCTAGCCATGGACCTATTTGTGGATATGAATGTCCCCAAATGATTCTTTGGTGGTGCAAAATAAGGTTAGTACCATGTGGTCGAGTTAACATTTTTCAAATTGGTGCATAAAGTACAACAAATATTTTTGAAGCCTGAAATCTGAGGTGAATGAGTAATTGAGCCTAATTAATCAAATCTAGATAAAATAGATTAAAAATAATCGATTATGATGACAAACCATAATGGTCAATACATATCTGTAATTGCCACATGCTGGATGGAAGGAGATATCGTAGCTACCTGTGAAGTAGTGCATCTCCTCCACCAAGCATCAACGATAAAAAGGGTCTGCAACGTCGATTGGAGTATGCCACAGGAGGACATGAGGAGGACAGTCCGAGGGCTACGTGACGAGCCGTCCCCTATCGTTCGGTATGCCGCAATCACGGAGAACATGAAATACATGTACAGGCCTGACTGTGCCATGATCAGGAGAAGAGTGTCCAGCTCGAACTGCCTATTTTTTTCGTACCTGAGCAACAACCACCGAATTAGACATTTTAAAAATGTATGCGGCATTCACTAACTTCTAGAATGAACTAAGTAGTAAACAATGAGCGTCAAAATCCAGTATGAGTACTATCTCTAATATTGATACTTCTAGTTGAATTAATCCAACATAGGCATTAGGGTGCCCCCTATTTTGAGAAAGGTGGAATTTTGATGACCACCACCCGAAATTCGGTTTAAAATGTCAAAAAACTTATGTTTTTTGAGTCGCTAAACTCGAATTTTCTGTCAAAAAATCAATTTTTCGAAAAGTAATGGGCAAACAAATTTTCATAATTTTACAATGAATTTTGAAAAATTGTCACTTTTCGACATGATTTTGACGATTTTGAGATTCAAAATTGTCAAAAGTTGTTGCTGTCGACTTGTTTTGACTGCATATTCGGAGTTCAGCGACCCCAAAAACGTAAGTATACGAAGTTTTACAATTTTACAAAGAAGTTTATAAGTTATATTCAAAAGTCTGAGATTGGAAAAAAAACGTATTTCTAAAACCAAAATCGAGCTACCAGCGTAGGTTTTTGTTATGCAAAAAATCTGGAAAAATTCAGGGGTCATTTTTTGACATTCTAAACCAAATTTCGGGTGGAGGTCATCAAAATTCCAGCTTTCTCAAAATAGCGGGCACCCTAATGGGCAATCAATGTAGTAGGGCTGTTTAACAAAGAAATAATAAAACTGTAAAAACATAGTTTCAACCTTAAAACTTAATAATTTGACACCTATTTTGCTCCACATTAATTTGCTCACATTGGAAGGAATTCAAAATTTTAAAAAAGGTTCAAGGTAGTTAAGTAGTACCTACTAGTATCGTATCTACTGATTTAAGATTTATTGAATGGGAAGTTAATGTACTCATTGGTTCGTTGAAAGTGGTATCCTTACCTCAAACGTTTTATCTTGTGCATTGCAAGAAGACACGCCAACGTACCCAAAATGTAAAGGGTGAGCTCACATAAGTTGACCTACAAAGAGTAAAAGAAAGATGTGATGGATATAATAGTGCAGGATTACTTAGTGATTTGTGTTTGCGTGAAATTCACAGCTCCTTCTATTCTATGTTGTATTAAGGGCCTTCCTAAGTCAACACAATTTTATAGGAGGTACGTTTCCTCCACAACCACTGGAGTTAAATTCATGCATTTTTTTTCTGTACAGTCAAATCTACTCTCAAACCTGACATTTTTTTACCCTTTCCACTCGGTAACTTATGGAGTGAAAGCTCCCACACCTCTTTTTTGAGTCTGAACTCACTTGTTTTGAGGTTAGAAAGAACCGATTTGTGGTTGAAAAGATGTCAATCTGTCCACAATAAAAAGATAAGTGAAACTCAACCGAAGAAAATATTCCTAACGCGCACTAAACTAGAATGAGTTGAGAAACACAGAAATAGCTGATCTACCACATCAACTAAGTTTTCCTTCCCCAAACTCCTACTAGAGTGAGTTGAGACACTCAGAAACAGCTGATCTACCACACAGAACTAACTAACTTAACTTGCCCAAAATCCTGCTAGAATAAGTTGAGACGCTCAGAAGCAACTAATCTAACTTCCCAAAACTCCTACTAGAGTGAGTTGAGGCACAAACATCAGTTCAGTAGTCAAAGCCAATCGAATCAATGACATTTCACATCCTTGAAGTTCATACGTGTCATGTCACTTGCCTGGTCCACTTCGTCACTATGCTGCCCTTCAAATTTTTCAAGAAGAGAATGGATATTCTCAGCGGCCCTTAACATATGGTCAGTTTGATTATTTACAGCTCACAACAACATTTCTTTCAGAATTTTCAAGCCATTATAAAAACTGAAAATGTTGCCTAGTCAAATGCGCACTTTTCAGGAGAATCAGGTACCCAATACTGCCACCCTTGGCTTCAGCTTCAGAAGATAAATTACGTTGGCTTCTATGGGATGGGCATTGGGGAGAGGGGCAGTGACGAGACCGGGCAATGGATGCTGAATAGATCTTTGAGCTCTTCATTATAAAAAGTTGAATCCATCTAGTTTGATCTAGTCTTACGCTCAGAGTGGAGGCTCTTCCTGGGGAAAGGAGATAACTTTGTGGTTGAGCTGGTAGAAGGGAGTGGGTTTGCATGTTTACAAGGACATCATAATGGGCAACGTTATGGTTAAGACACCATAACTTAGACATTGGACACCATAATGGCTAAGTCTAAGATGACCGTTTGGTCCGTCTTTCTGGTAATGGTATAAGGTCCCGAATATGGATCCTGGGATCCTTTAGTTACAATATTGTGGCGTTATTATACCTAGGTGGAAAATGTCAATGGGTCAAAGCGATTAGCAGCGGAAAGGAGATTTCCCTCCATTGAGGGGGAAAATATCCACTGGAAGTCACAGTGAAGTCTTGAATGTTCTCTCCACAGCGCTGCAATGGACTGATGACTGTATTGCTAATTGAAGTCACAATTACATTGATGGGAGCTCCTTGGTCCAGAAGGCAGATGTTGAAGCCCTAGCAATCGCAGACTTCAGGACGAGATGAACTCTCTCAATCTTCCCATTTGAACTTAGGTACTTGTCCTAAGTTTATTAATTCCTATTTGACGTGCGAACCTGCAAAACTCCACCCCTTTGGACTGCGCCTTGATCTGTTAAATATTTTAGACATCAGAATCATAGTAGAAAGGAACGCCCAAATAACATTTTCAGAGGTGTTTGAATTTAATGGGACGGCCTCTGGCCAGCTAGTGGCTCTATCACTCATATGACAATGAAGTGTTTTCCCTCCGAGGTGGGGGGGGGGGGGGGGGGGGGGATCCACAATGTCTATATGAACATGTACAAACTGCAATGAACCTTTGAATTCATGCAGAGGCGGGTGGTGATGACGTGAATCCTTGAATAGGACACATCTTTGGCATTGGAGGAGCCAGTTGCGGATGTCTGTGTTCTTCTGTGGCCAAAATAATTTAGATGAAATCATCTCACTCGGGGCCCTTATACCTGGATGTTGAATCGAGTGGTAGTGGCAAAAGAGTTGAATATTTCGGTCTTCAGGACATAGGTACTCGTACGTCCAGGGTGGTACCACTTTCATATCGCACCATAATTTACAATTAGAGTTCTCGTCGAGTTTGAGAGGGTTTACCCCGGTATACTATGGTCCGGTCGAACAGTTCAAGATTTCATCCTGGTTCCGCAAAGTCCTGTCAGACGAAAGGAGACATATCACTAGTAACTTACGGAAGGATAGGTTTGGTGGTAGCAAAGTTAATAGTCAGAAATACAGATTTAGAGTGATGGCCTCCGCGCTTATTTATGTGTACTGTTAGGGCAGCCCTTTAGGGCTTACCCAGACCCTTGCAGCCTCATATCGTGATCACGTGTTCTTGTCATGCAGCTGCAACGATCACTGAGGTACATGTAGGTACACGTTGGTACCTAGCTTTACGAGGATTGCCCTGGCTAGAACGTTTTTATTGGAAAATATAACGTACCTACGTATACATTAATTTGACTTGCTATGACGTATCAGAAGGTCGCAATCTTGTTCTTGTAAATGAAAAGTGAAGAGGTGGAGGAGGAAAAGACGGATGATGAAATTAAGTCCTATTCATTTTATAGGAACTTATACTAATCATTCTATCTCTAAACCTAGTCACACCAACTTAAAATGACTTTTTAAATTTAATATAGTAAATATGATGAAATATTACGATTCCACGGTGTACCTACCTATTTCTGTCTTGAAGGGCAGCGGTAATAAACCACCTTCCAAGATTTTTCTTCCCAACCTAGTAGGGTTTATGAATAGTTTAAACCTCAGAGTCACACCACTTCTAATTAACCTAAACTGTACTAAGAGATTTTTACACAAGTAAGTATAACTATGTAAGTATCTACTCATGAGTATTGTCACACTGACCTGGAAAATCGCAGTTGGGGCGTAGCGTTCCTCTTTCACCAAAACGTAGAACATGATTAGTGAAATTATTGTAAAGACAAGTACTAGTATAGAGGCGAATAAGCCTTTGTGGGCATTGGCGCAGTCCACCGTGAAGTGCTGCGACGTCATTCCTGTTACTGGTTTCGGTACCTGGGGCAAATGTTAACTTCATTAGCAACATTTTTGTTTGCTCATCATTCAAGATACAGTTACAAATTCATATTTTAATGAATAAACCTAGAAAATGTGTGTAAAGTAAAGATAAAATAACCACCTCGAGTTGATCGACTAACATGAACGTGAAAACTAGGTACTAGGTACCTATTCAAATGAGAGAACACACAGCTATGTACCTACCTTTCCCCACCTTTACTTTTAAGCAGTATTCAACGGTGAAACAAGATTTTAATTATCACGCGCCATGGTGGCGCGACGGCATGTACCTCGTGCTTTTCTGATAAGAACCCGAATTTTTCTATTGTAGATTCGGAATCTAGACATGAAATTTCATTGAAAAATGATTGAATGAATGAAAAATGTGATTTTACTTCATAATGAACAATAAAACAGAAGGAAATTATGTTATCACAATTGAGTAGTAGGTAGGTACCTCCTACCTATGGCAGTAGCCGTCTATTTGGTTGGCAATTTTCACAATGTCCAACACATTCAAACCATAAATCTCACTATATTTTATGTACCTACATTTGCTATCATTGTCTCGCCAAATTATGATAAGTAAGTGTTGTCAACAATTTATCTACCGTAATATAGGTACCCTAACGATTTACAAGGCACACGACAAATAAAATCCACACTAAACACAGTAAATAGGTAGGTACATACCTCGCTTAATCTCCAAAAAAATCCAACTATAAATAATAATGAATATAAAAAAATGACCTATCACAGGAAGTTTTGAGTGCGCAGAAATGGGCGCAATCACGCGCCAAATGTGAGATATCGAGTTTTTATGTGTATTCAACTGCCACATGTATACGTAAATACATGATTTTGAAGAATTTTTGACTCTGAATCAAATAGTGATGCTAATTTATTAATATGCACAATACCAACTTGGAAAAAACCGGAACAACGAAATTTTAGTTCGTTTTAAATACTCAAAAACGAAGCGCAAAAAAAAAAAAAAAAAAAAATCTTCATGATGAACGTTTGATCAGAATTGAGTTTTTGCCATGGAAGAGAAACTTTATAGGTCTGGGACACTCTGTTTACAACTAAGATTACTAAACTCGTTTGTTCGTAAACACTAATTGCCCGGATGGGTACCTCCTACCTATTCAGACGGATTGGTAATTTGTTGGAATTCGGATTTTGGGCGTAATTCGGACGGGATTTGGCTTGGTATAATAATTCTGCAGACCAGAGATCTGCACAGAAGGGCTACAATATAATAATTAAAGATTTTTGTAAATTTGTGGGTGCATGAATTTCTTTACCAACCATAGTTGATAGTATCATAATTAATTAATATTTTACTCTTACCTTCAATAAATATATAAGAAACTATCTATGTAATTGAGGGATTGTTTGAGCTGCAAACATAAATTTAAAAAACTATCGAGGGTGTTGAATCGCAAGTTCATAGTAGCTACTACCTTATTGGCGTATGCCCCAGTGTGTATGACGTTAGCCTGATTGGTACAGACGTTTTTCCAGAGGGCGTACAGTATGACAGAGCAGATGAGAGAGTATTCGATAGTGCATGGAGACAGGAACGGAGCGGCATTATTCACCAGAGCTCCCATGATGTTGGTCCTGGTACATCCCTCCACAAGGCTCCTACATACCGGAAAATAACAAAAAAACTTTTTTGGTTTACGTTTCAAGATGCGTAGAATCCAAAAATCGAATAATAATACGTGAAAATCCAGAGAAAACGCTTGCATACGAGTCTGCTACACATTGGGATATTTTATGTCTTTAGTTACAGACTCGTATGTGTTACTGACTCATATACAAGCTCCAAGAGCCACTCATCTGATCCGGACCCTAGGCATCGTCAAGTAAATATCCTAAAGAGGCTACATACGAAATTACAGCTTCCAAGAGTGTAAGCATAGAAATTAGCTTTAAGAGCCACTCATCTGATCCGGACCCTGGGCATGTAAATGTAAGTAAATGTCCTAAAGAGGCTACATGCGAAATTACGGCGACATAAAGAAAAGCGTAACAAATTATCCCAGTGATTAAAAACTTGTTCTACTTATTTCACCTGAGTCCCAAAATTACATCGAAAGATTGAAATATACTATAGAAGTCCAAGAATTTTGATCACATTTTGGTTTGAATGTATTTGAAAATTTAAGGAGCATTATAATTAAACAAAATTAAGAATTCTTACACTATTTAAATGCTATTCAACGGTGAAATCGGATTTTGCATATTACACGCCACACTGGCGCTACGACACCTAACTCGCGTTTTTCAAATTGGGACCCCCCCCCCCCCCCGTTTTTTATCGCAGATACGAAATACGCTTAAAATCCCCCACTCCCTATCACTCAAATTTTGGAGTGCGCAAAAACGGGCGCAATTACGTGCAGAAAGTGCGCCAATTGTGAAATATCGAGTTTTCAAAAATATTCAATTGCCACAAGTGATACATGACTTAGGCAAATGCTACCTATAGTTAGGTATAGCGGAAGCATTGTGCTCACTTTCGGGAGATGACAAATTTGGTTCCTTCAAAATCAAAATTTCCACTTGAATTTAGCGTTTTAGACAATTTTGAACAGTTTTCATTCCGCAAGTGTTTGTGTGTCCATCGTGTATCCACAAAAACTTCTTCCAACAATCTTAATTTCCAGAATTTTCAACGAAATTTTCAGGGAATGTTCGTGTTAGGACCCTCTACCAGTTCCATTGTTCCCGAATCAGTGCTTCACCCTGTACATTCCATCAAACATCATTTTCTCACGCCTAGTCGTCCGATCTCGCTGAAATTTGGAGAATAGTTGGAAGAAAACGGTTCGATCAATCCATATCAATTTAAACTTAATCCTATCATTACTAGCTCCTGCGCATGTGCAAATGTGAAATCCTTGTAACGAGCTAAATTTTTACGGTTTTCATCCGATATTAATGAAATCTTCAGGGAATGTTCGAGTTAGGCTGTATATGGTCCCCTACCAATTTCATTGGTCTCAAATTATTTCTCCATTTTGCGCATGCTCATACGTAAATTATTTTATGCATCATTTTCCAGTTTCCTAATTTACCGATTTAGACGTTACATCTTGATTTACTATTTTTCGAAATGGAGTTTTTGATTATTCAATACATTTCAATGATTTTTATTTTATCTCTTAAATTTTCAGTTGGCTGGTATCTACTATAATGTCGTTATACTTAGACCAGGGGGACTAGTAAAGTGTAAATGTATTGATTAATTGCATTATATTAATTAATTTTCCCTCTGTAGGTGCCAATATCTTCGTAGGTATATTGATGACAAAGTCAGCCTTTCGCTCGACCACCACGAAATTGCATTACGCATGTCGTTTACAAAGGTGCGTTACGCTAAGGAGCTCGTGAAGCTAATCTTCTATGTGAAGCTAATTTTATACAAATTCCATGGTGTTTATAATGATTATTCTAATCTCAGTAATATTGTATATTACTTCAGTATAATAATACAGAACCTATTTGGAAAAACCCCTTCATACCTTTCCACAAAATGGAGGGAATATGGCTTTACTCGGTACCTACCTAGTACTCACTTTAATTACTTCCAATTTTTCGAAAGAATATTAAGGTAGGTACAAATACCAACAGATATTTACCTGTGGTTTATCAGCGCTGTTCTATTCATTTGAATGAATCCACCTATGTAGTTCGTGGGTTCGACATTACCTGCGACATGATTTGATAACAATAATACAGTATACAACATTTTAAACTGATTTGGTATTATTCACGTAAACATAATTATTATAAGATAGATCCACAATTATACAAATTATGCAACTTGTAATAAATCGATAGCCACTGCTGGACGCACTTTTAGTGTTATTGTAGTAAGAGATTATTTCATATTCAGTTTCGTTCGCAACGACGCTAAGCCAAACGCAGATGTTGGTCGCTATCATGTGCATCAAGCCGAATCGCGATATAGTTTTGTATTCCGTTAGCATTTTTTGCTGAAACATGAATATTGATATTTTATTTTTGTTGGCACAGCAAGGTGTAATGTTTGGCTCAATAAGCCGGCAGGTTGGTAATTGAGATCACCTGAAAATTTAAGTAGAGTTGCTTTTTTTTAAATTTTATTGGCTTCAACACAAGGATATACAGCCGTAATAGTATTTGCAATCATATACAGGGGTTAAGGACTAAGTTATAATGACATAATGTAATAATATACCGGTGATGTAAAATAAACAGTAGTCTTTGTTGGTTAAAATAAAATGTTCACTTTTTCTATGAAATCATATAAAATTTAGGCTTCGATACTTTCTGTAGCCAGGATAGTATCCAGGATGTAAGGGCTGAGAATATGGGGATGGAGTTGTTGGAGCATAGCTGTTCTGTCATCATTGTGTGCTAGGCACTCAGGCATTAAGTGTTGGGGTGATTCGTTGAATTCGGTGCAATATCGGCAGAGAGGTGATTCTGTGTTCCCGATCGTGAATCGGAAGAGGTTAGTGTTGCAAAGCCCGTTTTGAAGTCTGCTTAACGTTTTGTGGAATTTCTTCGGCTTGATGTTAGTCACTTTGTCAAACCAGGTTGCTTTCTTGGGGAGAGGAAAGAGATCCTTATACTGGTTTCCCGAGTGGTAAGTATGGTGGTAGTCTTTCCAGCTTTTGATAATTTTGGCTGTGGCCAATCGTTTGAGGTCTGAAGCTGGGTAGGAGTGGGAGGGATGTGGCTCAGGTTGTTGAGCGGCGCGCTTCGCTGCAGTGACAGCTGTAGCATTTCCTCTGATATCAGAGTGGCTTTTTATATTAATAAATATAATCTTCCTTCCGTTACTTCTGGCTCGATGTATTTCCCGGGCTATGGATGCTTCCATTCGATTGAGGCGGGATGAGGATTTTAAGCCGGATATTTTTGCAGTCGTACTTTGAGAGTCCGTCAAGATGATGATGGTGGAGAGGTTATGTTCTATGTCGTTGGCATACACTAGGGCTTGGAGAATGGCATGACATTCAGCTGTATAGGTGGAGGTGCTGTTCCACAGACTGAGCGCTCTCGTATGCTCATATATGGCGTCATAAACCGCACATCCAGTTTGGTCGCAGTGGTGTGAGCCGCCAGTGTATATTGTCAGGCTATTCGGCCACTGGTCAAGGATTCATTCCTGGAATGTTAGTCGATTGGTGCGAAGGTGTGAGTTGAAATCGTACGAAACTTTCAAAAAATCTTTTTATTTACGCGGTCGGTGAAAATTCCTGTTTATGGGAATGGCACCTCCTATCTTTCCAGTACCATTTAATAGCTCAATTATTCCTCTTTATTTTTGAGATTGGTATAAGAAGTTATAGATTGGATAGTGAAAGCGTTTGTATGAAATAACACCTACCTATTGGTTATTTAATAATACAGGGTGGGCCCCGCGAACAGCCCAAAAAGTGGGGCACCCTTGCGCCGCCCAGGTTAGGGGTAGGAAGGTCTGTGAGGGCTCATTCGAACCATTATATGATGCCGTTTAGTTACCATCATGGATCGGTGCGATGTGGTTCATCGTGTATTTGCTTACGACGCGTATGTAAAAAACAATGAATTGATAGTTGCGGTGCAGCATGCTTTCAGATTCAAATTCAACCTTGGACGCCGCGGAGTTGTTCCAACTTGGAAACAATTGAGAAGAGAAAAAAACTGAATCACATACAGACAGGCCTTTTTATTAAAATTTTAGGAAAAAATGTCGAATTTCAGGGAGAAGTACAAGTCTTCACCATAGAGTTCGTCACTCAAAATTGTTGATGGTTATGAAACAAACCCCAATGACAACAGTCCCTCCCATCAACCTTGATAAACTAACATATTCCCTTAAAAGTATCTGCTATCTAAATTAGATTATTTTAATGGTAACAGCTAGGTAGGTTCTCTTACGTACTTTATTGCTGACAAATATGAATTGAAGTTGGATGATGATGAAGGCCATTCTGATGGTAGGAGTCACTGCCATGAGGTAATCTCTGCATCCTTGCTTATGCGACATCTCCAAATAGTGACCAAACTCGAGGCCTGAGAATATCATACTTCCGATTCCAAAAGCTTGCAAACAAAACTGAAGATTATTTACTTAATTCCCAACGTTAATTCCCTTAAAATAATTGAGATAACCGACTTTACAATAAATGTGATTAAGTCTGAGTTAGGAATAAAAACACAATCGTATCTACAGAAAAACGTCTGCCAAGTTTAGTGGGCAGTATAACTTCCTCACACATTGCAATATGGACGTATAGAATTAGTTGAAGAACAAAGTACGAGTCGAAATGATTGAATGCAAAAGATAACAGTACCTAATACATGTCTAGGTATACATGCTAGATTGCGAATTGAGGCTATAATATTCATGTTTGCATGTGTGGAAATTGTGTAAAATTTAACCACACAATAATTGAAAATTTCATCAAAATCGATCCATTATTCTCGGAGTCTCATCCAATATTAGTTTTGCTTATGCACAGTAGTTACAGATTATTAAAGCAAATGCGATAAAATACAAAGGGTATCATCCTGGACTCAACAACCACTCAAGTTCAATACGAAATCGGACCAATAGGTGATAATTAACGCGATGGGTTTTTTGGTCAACCTGAACCCATATCTATACGTTTCAAGAAAATGTGTGTATGTGTGTGGAGAACTCCGACAGTGCTCTGAATCCCCCTTTTCTTCCCAGTGGGTGGAATGGGCTTCAGAGGGCATTGGGGCCCGCGACTATCGCCATTTTCACGCTGTGTGGGTGGCTACACTAGTCACCTCGGTGAAGTGTTCAAGGGTTGGTTGCAGGACTGTAGTCACCCTTTGCTGTGCCTGTCGGGGTAAAAATGAAAACCTGTATGTGGTGCAGCTGTGTCCAAGGACTAATGGTGGCCGCATTCTACGTCACAATGCAGTTGAAAAGCAGATAGCAGGCGCTTTGTCATCCATTGGTTGGGATGTCGAGAGGGAGAGACTGTATCACGTGCCAAGCGACCGGGGCAAGAAGCTGGATATTGTTGCCGTCAAGCCCGATGGGTCTGCTATAATCCTGGATGTCCAGGTTGTCAGTGGCAGCTTGGACATGGAGTAGACCTGGCGGGCTAAGATAAGCAAGTATGACAGAAATGACCAAACGAAGAGCGATTTCCGATCAAAAAGGAGTGGCAAATAATAACATCAAAGTCATGGCCGCAACCGTGTCATGGTGTGGGATGTGGTGCGGGAAAAGTGCCACAGAGTTACTCGAGTTGGGCATCTCAGGAGGAGTACTCCGTGGTATCACAACCCGCGTCCTGAGGGGTTCTTACTTAAACTGATGGTCATTTTATAGGGGCACTTCTTTTCATCCCATTCTTCCTCCTCATCCTTCGGCAACTTCCCTCATCCCTAGAAACGGCGTTGGGTAAACCTGGGTGTCCTCCCCACTTCTTCTATTTATTTTCTCAAAATGTGCCAAGGTGTGCCCCCTCCACCTTAGGGGGTTTTCCACACAAAAAAAAAAGTTTGTGTATGTTACTCGTGGACACGATTGCGACCTTACGGTACGACATAAAAAAATTCCAATTTCGGGGTTGGGTTTCTATACCCAAGAGCTACATAGAAAAAACAGCTTAAAATGATCTCAAGGATGGCTCGAAGGATTTTGATTTAATTCACAGGAGTTACTCCCCTTCTGGGTAGAAATGATATCCCACCCTTCGTACCTGGGAAAATACTCTGAGGGCGGCAGTAGGCAAAAAACCTTCAACCCCTCTCCTGGCTACTTTTCCAATAGATACGACCCATCATAATAGCATCCATCCGTAATGAATACAAGTTGGGGAAGTAGTGTGAAGCCTCGCACCAGGTGTTTTTAAATTTCTATGATCACACTCAACTTGGCAGACGTTATTTTTCACATTACAAGACAAAACATATCTTACTGAAGAAAAGAATTTTTCGTTTCAGACATCAAAAACAAACCGATTGGATTATGGTTATATCAGGTTATCAGGATCACTTGGTGACTAGCCACCAGGGGCTGAGTTGTTATATATCGCCCATTATGACGCTGTCTTAAAAAATCGTCTATAATTCTATATATAGCTAATGAATAAATGTTATGTCAGTTTGCGTATTAATTATGAAAAATGTGATCTAATGATGAGGTCCTTTTGATTGAGATTTCATACCAACTGCTCCCATTCGAAGGTAGAAGCTGCCGTAACGACCCGTGGGGTGCTGATGCACGGATCTGCGCTTTGGGCGCTCTCCTGAGACATGGGCATCAGCTGAGGCGGCTGCTGTACTCAGCACCGTTTCCACAGCTCTTTGCTTTAGCAGCGTGGAGTAAACGAAAGCCAGGAACATCATGCTCACTATGTATAAATATAGATAGAATCCCTAGGAAAAAAGACATTTATTTATGTTGAGACTTCACACGTTTAGTTAATGAATATCCTCATAAATTTATAAAAACAATAAGAGGGTTTCTCTAGATGATTTTCTAAATATCATGTATTGAGAGGTAGGTTACCTTGTATAAAGTAGTTGGCGTGTCTTGTGACAAGAAATCAGCAACGGGGAATGACATTCCGAGAACTATCAAGAGTTTGCAATATAATCCAGATAGTGTGATAGTCAATGTTTCTCTGGAAATTTATTTTGAGATATTAAATAACTTATTATTTAGTGAAGATTGATGATACAATATTTAGCTTGTTGGCTCTAACACACTAATAAATTTACGTTCTTAGCATGGGTACCTGATTAATCATCGTATCTTACAGGAGCTATTACATTATAATTGTCATCTCAGTCATTTTATAATAGTTATGAATATAACAATGTTTGTACTCATGTTATTATCATACAATAAACCCGCCAGTTCCTAATGCACACTCCGGAGTGTACCTCCATTTGAAGCTTTAAAAACTTATGCTTTGGTTACTAAGAAATTTAAGAGTTTCCATGGGGTTTTGTACGATGTAACAAAGTTATTCTGTCAAAGCGAAACTGATAAGAATCACCTGCTGTTTTGATATGACAGTTCAGGGTGGTCAACCTCAACGATTTTCCTAATATCAATTTGACCCTTCTTCGAGTTTTCGCACATAATACCTAAAACACGGCACGTATACATATAATTCTTCCTGATTTTATTTCTCCAGTTATCATTGAGTAATGAAACTAAAGAATATCAACGTATTGGGTTGAATGGGAATTTTTGTCCTGTAGGGGGTGCTTAGGGCTGGGAACAGTAGTTTTACGTGGTTTAATAAAGCACACACGTACGCACGCACGGACGGACAGACAGACAAAAGGTCTTGCTAATATATAATTTTACTATTTTGATATTGCATACTCTGCCCAGGGAGACGTACAAGAATAAAAGTTGTGTTTTTTTCTCGTACACTTGTACATTTGTTCCTCCGTACCAAATGAACCCTTCAAGGGGCAGTACTAGTACCAGTAATAATTGGAGAGTAATACTAATTCATTAACTGAATCTCTCCTTCAATTAGATCCCCAATGACCAGAATAAGACATAAATTACGAACTCCCATTCCAGTTTTCTTCTAGGTTAAGGAAATAAACCAAAAGCAAACCTCCTAATATCAATTGGTCTATTGATACTATCACGATAAAACGCCTCGGCCGTAATTGGTACAGTGGCTAATTACATAAGTACCTACTTAGTACTAATTACCAAGAATAATTATTGTATTGGTCTTGTTTCTTTTATTGTTTATTAGTTTTCTTTTCAGTATTGTTTAATACACACTTCCTTCAAACGGGAGTATTACCTTGCGTAATTTATGAACTATTATTATTCAAAATTAAGTTTTATCATCAAAACTTACAAAAATATTTTGTCAGATTCAGCTCTATGAAGATCTGGAGGCCCCTTGTGTATAAATGGCATCGAGAGCGACCTCCCTCTCCTTGAGCCTTTGACCATTGCAGCAATAGAGCTGTTCGATCCGAAACTGTAGAAGAAAGAAGTAATGTTGAAATTTCGACGATAATTCAGAATTCATTTCTTTCAACTCTTCCACAAATTGATGAAATCAAGATAGTTTGATACTTTGGAGCAAAAAGAAAAAATATATATGTAGGTATGTTTAAAAGTTAAGCACAAATATTTGTGGAAGTCAACTCATTATTGTTTTAAGATCATTACAGTGTCATCATTATGGTAGAAGTGTATTAATTATATCTCACAATTTGTTTTTCTTGAGGTTGGTAAGAAGTGATCCTTCACCCGGGCCCTGCTCGATCTCATCTGTAGGCGTCATGGGTTCTTTTTCATTGATTGTAGCCAGATCGGTTGACACGAGGGATCCCCTAAAACAAAACCCGTTGCACTCTCGTATACTGAAAATGTTTGCATATGAATAGCTCATTTGAGGAGGTGATGTTTTCGTCTGATTGATCCGAACAGTTACAGGTACTGATGCTTTCTTGGGGAACTCACCCTGAAGGGTCGGGTCGGAATGTTGAAAGTTTCGACATCAAGTGCTGCAAACTGCAGATGGGAACTTATCGACTAAAAGCGCGGGTATAAAATATAATTGGGCTGTTTGTTTGATAAACTTTTTCGAAGATTGTGGGTGTTTATCTTATCTCTATAGTGGTTGTTGCAAGACTACGTTCTCTTCGATGCAAGTCGTAAAAAAATAATGGATTTTTTTCGCCGAGACATAGGTTACAGGATGGGAATAGGGTATCGGCATCTTCGTTTAATGAGGTATACAAGTTTTGGGTCCCTTCTTGTGGGATGTCAGCAGCCTATCTGAATTACGATTCAAGTATTCGATGCAAAATACTGTTGGGCCAAGTCAGATAATAACCAATAGCTATGCGTAGGTACCTGGTAATACTATATGCATCGCATCTTACCGGTATTCAGCCTTAATTTTCCTTAGGAACTAAATTCTACAAGAAACTTTCTTTAGCACCAAGCATCTTTACAAAATTGTATTACACAAGACCATTCCATACTTCCATTTAGAATTAGTATATAGCCCTATCTCTTGAGAGAGTGCCACTGTTAAATGCCTATATTCTTTCTATATGTTTATATTCTATAAAGTCTATAAAGTCTATATTCTTTAAGGATAGGACAAACACACAAAAAAAAAAAAAAAGAAATATATCTTCTCGGTCTCCAAAATTGCACTATGAGCATTATTCTCTTCGGCTCGAGCTGTGTGGCCTACCATTTAAACTTAACGAAATTCCCTTCGCAATTTGAAGAGCCAACGAGCACCACCCAACCCTATAACGCTCTGGGCCTTCAACTGGACAATCGCCTCTCGTGGAGCCATCATATAGACCATTTATACACCAAACTTGCTTCGGCTAAGTGTTATTGCACACACACACCGATTTTGGACGGTCGGTTTTATTCTGGCCGTCCAAATTCCAATAGTGAACCATTGGATGGAACGGGACTTGGCACACACGCCGACCGTAAAATAATGCCGGTAAAATATCGGGGAGCAGCCGGCCACTGCCACTGCAGACCGCCGGTACCGGGAAGACCCGACCCCACAGTGGCGTACATGACTGAATACACGCTCGCACACCAACGATTGTTTACCGACCGATTTCAGCAGTTCTCGCTAGTCGCTACGCATCTTCTATTCCATTTGAGTGCTCTCGTGATATAGGACTAGTTTTGTGATTTCGGACTACCAATTTATTTTCTATTTTATTTTTCATCTTCTCATGGAGTTTGTCGAAGGATTCAATTGACATTCTAAAGAAGTTGAAAAACTTAGTACCATCACGCCTCAGTTCTTCAAAGAAGTGTAGAATGTTCCACTGTGTTCCCTTCTTTGATTGATAGGATGAATCCACCACTTGCGCATAATCCTACGGCGCTTAATGCGGCGATACAATTACCACGTATCAATTACACGTTTAGGATTCATTGTTGTTCAAGATTCTCCCGTCACGAACACCAAGCACCTGATTGTTTTGCCGATAAGAATCCGATGTGTTCGCAATCACCTGCTACCGATAAAATATCGGCCGATTTTTTACCGACCGATCGACTCTCATCTGCAGTATCATTTTCTGTTCTTCGTATGGCTTTTTTTGCCCTCTTCATGAGTCACGCATATTATATGATTGTCGTGTGGGGGAACTCTTCTAATTGGGCGAACATTTTCAAACAACAGATAGCAGCTGTTAGGATTTTAAATGGTTTGGGATACAACGAACGTCGTAGGGGCTATTTTAAAAAACTGCAGTGCCTAACCATTCCCAGCCTTTACGTGTTCAGCTGCATTAAGATCATTCACAAAAATCCTGGATTAGCGCCTCGTGGATCGGACAAGCATAGCTATTTGACTCGCTTTCGAAATAATCTCTATCCTACCGTGACCCGACTGACGAGTTCTTTGAAGTCCAATCCTTTGCAGACTGGTGTGATACTCTATAATTGTTTACCTGAAAGTGTTCGTGAGTTTCCTGAAAAGCCATTTGTCAAACAACTAAAATCTATTCTCCTTGATGCTGAATTATATGCTGTTCAAGATTTTTTTACCATCAAGTTTTGATATAGCCATCTGTGCCATTTATTATTGGTCTTGTTTGACTAAGTAATTTCATTGCATTTACAGTTTTTATTGTGTTTTTTTCTGTATATTGACGACTTTTTTCATCTTGTATTCATGTATATTTATATTGACGTTTGTGTTACCTTTTAGGTTTTTGCAATAAAATTATTCTATTCTATTCTAAAATCCGTCTACTTTATGAAGCTAGCGCATTTCAACTGGGCATCTAATTCTATATTTAATGTACAGCTCTGCGATTCATTCACCTTGAGCCGGAAGCTGGCGAATTTCTCATTATGATAGCTTGACCGCAATTTGCCTACGTTATCTTTTAATTTACTGCCATCGAGTGTTTCCAACGGGTTGGGAAGCTGATACCTCTCTACCGATTCCCCATGGTGATCCGCCCGAAAAATTCCCCTACGTGCAACCTCACCCAAAACAATCCTTGGCAGGCAAGAATCGGACATCCAGCTACCTTGGCAACATAGCAAAGTGTCATAGGGTATAGTCTCAGGGTATAGTTAGGTATAGATAGGTATTGTCATAGGGTATAGCTATTGTCTCAGGGTATAGTTGGACAGCGTATTTAGTTACGTTTCAAGTTATCCAATATTTGTATAATTTGGGGCGCAGATAGATAGGTGAAAAATCATTTCTTTTTTTTTTTTAATCATAGGTGCACAGCTTCTACATTAGAGTACTCCATATACCTTTGGATAATTTTTGATTTCATTAAAATTACAATTAACCCCCTCCTATCGCAATAAGCTTCCGAAATGTCTATGTTTGGAATAGCCATAGTTATGAATCATTATTTTGTAGAGCCTTGTTATTGAATTAACTAACACACATTGAATAAACTTTGTCAGAATTTAGAATATAATTATCATAAGGATTACACAACACGGGTGAAACGCACGAGAACACCGAAAGCCACTAACTATATTATTTTCATGGGATGTACGGGTTAGGGTGGAGATGGTCCCCTATGAGTTTCGTTGTTCCCAAATCAATACTTCACTCGGCGCATGCACAAACGTAAATTCCATCAAGCATCATTTTCTCACGCTCCCGTTGTCCGATCTCGCTCAAATTCGGAGGATAGGTGGAAGAGGATAATTTGAGCATTAAATAGCAATTTCAACATAATCCTAAAATCAGCAGATACTGCGCATGCGCGAATATGTATTTAAAAAGTTGCCAAAAATCAATTACCACACCTCTAGAGCTGTTGTTGGTCTCATTCGACACAGAAATAGTCCAAGAATAGCAAAATATTTTCAGGTCGCCAAGTGGTGTAATTTGTACAAAAAGTTTCAAAAAACTGTAGAAAAATCGTCAGATTGGTGACAACCCCCGTTTTTCGGCAGGTTTTACGAAAAAGGGACGTTAAGGATGCATTTCAGACCCATCATATGTGTCGTAGGCGTGTTCAGCGTTAAATTTCCAACAAGAATATTACCTTTTAATTAAACATAAATTATCCTGGAGTTTTTTTTAAATGCTGGTGTCGTACCTCAAAAATTAGACGTCTACATGAAAAACGGGCATCGGATTCAGCACTCTCGAAAACCCCTCAGGACCAGTACCAGATTCGTGGGGCCTTGACTTTGATTTTTTTTGCAGTGTTTTTTTTTTACTAGTAGTTAGTATTTACAACTAGAATAACATACCTGTGCGACGACGGTAATGGTTCATTCAATTCATTCACGCGATGCATGTTTAATGTAACTAAAGAAGTAACTTCACGCCGTGTTGTGCCGTGTGAGCAATCAGAAGAAAACCACTGAAGATGAACTGGCAATCCGTTGACGTTAACGAACGTTGAAACGTATTCAGCGCTAACAACTCTAATTTTAGGCGTATGCCCTTCTACGAGGTAGTCAGCTAATTTGGATGTTATTTTCGATTTTCTGATCTTTCAAAATTCAGAACTAAATCACTCGCGACGAAGTTGTGGTTAAATCGATTTCGACGGTTAGGCCATAATCAGTAACAAACAATAGCTGAACATAGAATAAGGTTCTTAGGAAAAAGAGAAAAGATAAAGTTTCCAATCTGGCTAGGGAAGATGTAGGTAACTTTAGAAGAAAAGCAGTGGAAGAGTATACCTTATTATGGGAAAATTTCTGATAAAATCGGCAAAATTCTACCATCGAGAGGTTACAAAGTGGGTTTTAAAACTAGAAATCGTCTTAGAGCATTACTAGGATCTGTTAAGGAAAAAATCAACGTTCAGGATAAAAGTGGGGTTTATAAACTGAAATGTTCTTGTGGCTATGAATATTGCGGTCAAACTGGTAGGAAATTCAGGGAAAGAATAGACGAGCATCGGGAGGATTTTAGGGAAAATAAGGGTAAGAAGTCTACATTTGCCAAACATCTCAAGGAATCCAGTCATAGTTACGATTTTGATTTGTCAGATAGACAAATTGTAGAATTTCTTCAGTTTTGTCCTAAGGGAGGTATGTGAATGTACTTGAAAATTTCGAAATTATCAAAAGTGACAGATCTAGTAATTGTTGGTCCTCCATGCAAATATTACCTAGCTTCAGAGGGACGTCCTTAAAGCGAATTCAACGATTGGAGCCCAGCCTATTTGTCTCAAATCTATTTCAATAGGACGTCCCTCTGAAGCTAGGTAATACTAGCTAGGCTTCGCTTGTTATAGGAGGGACGCCCTATTGAAATTGATGACCGTGACGCATTTTTATGGGTTGTATTCGTGTAATCGCCGACAGACGAATACCATTACACGAATACGAATATATTCGCAGTTGACTCACAATCAACGAATAATTATCGCGATTAAAATTACGATAAGATTATGCCCAACACTGTTGGGTCCTGAGTGGCTCCGTCCGAATATCACCGCCTAAAGATCAAAAGGAGGCTCTACGCATGCGCAAATGAAATCCTCAAAACGTGAGGTCCGAGTTCGGTTTAATTTTCAGAGTAGATGAGAATTTTACGTTAGAGAATCTTCTATGATTATTTGTGATGCAGCAATGTCTATGATAGTGGTTGTGATACTTTACATGCTGTCTAGTTTGTAATACCTTCTAATAGAGAATTTCTCAATGCAAGTAAATATAATTTATTCAATAATAATCTTCCATAACAATAAACTTTCAGTAGTCTATTGTTCTCTATTTTGAATTTAGCAACTCCATCTGGACTATCCTCAATCCCACACATCACCAAAAAATTCCATAGATATTGGACTGTTATACAGTATAAGTTTTAAAGACAAGGAATGACCACAGACGGAGCTACAGACCGACGGATATACTGAAACAGAACTAAAATTAATTGGAAAGGTATAAATTGCAAAAAAGATGTAAAAATTTCGATTTTGAGCACCAAAATTCGTTAAAAGACTTATTTCGATAGAATCCCAAGGGGCTGGGGGGATTTTCTCTCAAAAATATTTCATCTCACAGCTATCGGGACAAATAAGTTTGTCCGCAGTATACTCAAATATTTAACTCGTAAGTTCAAACATAATGATAATTGGATTTTTAAGTAATGTTCAAAAACTTTGCTGATCATCTTCACCATTCATTCTTAAAAGGCTTTATGGATTTTTTTATACGAAGCAGCAAAGACCCTTTCTATATGCCGATATAAACCTACCTGTCGCACGATATAAAAGAGTTAAAGTGAATTTATCTCGATTTAGAATGATTGATTGTATACAGGGGATTGTAAGAACTACTTAGGGTTTTCAATAAATGATAGGTACCTCAATATTATTCGACCTTGCTACGGTTTTCGGAGTGATGAGCCATTATTTTCATCAAACATCCGTCATAAGAAGTTCATTTCTATAACAAAAACCATGCTAACTCGTGTAAGACTTAGCGTTGACTAACCAGTTTCAAATACACCGACGTTCTAAAGAGATGCATTTTCTTAGAGTTATTGCCTTGACTCGATGGGTCGGACTTTACCCTTTCGACAATGGAGGGCGTTTCAGCAAATATTGGGCAGCCCACTCCATTTTGATACATCTTATTTACGCAACAACTTTGATGTATTTCTATCATTCGTTTTCAGTGAAATTTGCTCCCGATTATTCGGTTGTTGAACAGATAGTTGAACACTTGGTTGTCTTTCTTTTTATAGTCACGCCTATCCTTCATTTCTGCATGTTGGTGAAAAACAGAACGCAATGCCAAATCGTTCACAACTTCTTTCTCCAAACCAGATTTGCCAATGATTCCTCTCGTACTACTTATATCTTGATTCTTAACTTACTGATGTACGTATCTTTTATTCTACTTGGAGACATTGAATCCAAATCAGACACACTTACAATTTGTACTCTAACAGTGTACGGTATGGGTTACCAAATCACTACTTTTATTATTGTTCAGTTCGTGACCATAATACGAATCTGCGAAATGGAATTTATTTCACTTAGATACAGTCACGTCAGAAAACATTCTGAACTTATTGTGCTATGTAATAGTTTAAACTCGATATACGGGGTACAAATGATCCCAGTGATCGGTTTGTTTTTCGTAAACCTCACCGCCCGAGCTTTTGAAGTTGTAGTAATTTTGTCTGGCAAACTATGGATTTCACCCAACGAACAAACGCTTGCAAGAGCTTTGTCCACAATAATCCAGCTGTTGAGTTCATTATTTCATGTACTACTGCTTCTTCGGAGGAGCAGCCTCACTGGACAGGCGGTGAGTTTCCTAGAGACTAGTATAGCTACATAAGAAATTTAAAAATACGCTACAAATATCAAACAATGGTATTTTGACATCACAACTAAATATTTTAACGCAGAATGTGTTTTTACGGAGGGTTATTTGGTTTAAAGGCGTCCGTCCCGTAAGATCCCCCCCCCGAACCCCACCCCTCTCACGTACGAGCTGCTACCCCCGCCGCGCGTCCGCTCCACCACCTACTTCCTTCGCTTTCCTTCACTCCCATTCCCTTGCAGTAAGATAGTGGCAAGCATTATTATAATATTATTATAAATATTTTAAATAAGCCGGTAGGTAAGAAAGACCGGTACGTACTGCTCCCATTTCATTGACAGTTAATAATCAGACGATAGTTGGATTGCTTGTAATCTTTATGATTATTTGACTAATTCATCAGGAAGTGGGTGTTTTAATTAAAGACACAATTGAACGGAATTTGTAAGTATAGTTGCAAAACTACTTTCGCGAAGGCGTCCTGTACGATAATGCTCCAACTCTACCAGGCCAGAGGGTTTTCCTAACCATCCCTACCCTTCCTTGGAGGGGACGAGCAGTCGGTCACGTAGGCCCAAAGTAATGGCTTACATGGAAAATCATCGAAGGAAGAAGAGAGATTTTGTTACTGAGTGGACGATTTCTGGCAGGGTTTCTTCTTCACTTTGCTGGAACGGTGCCGGCAGGTAAACGGACTTTTAAAATTTCTTGGATCTGAAAGATTCTCGGATTATAAGCATCTTGAAACGTGAGCCAACGAATTTTGAGGGGGGGGGGGGGGTAAACTTTTTTTTCTTGGTCGATTACAAAGGTTTATACCAAACCACCACCAACCGAACCAAAACTGAGGGTGGCCCTGAACTGAGTTTTGCGGAAATCAGTTCTAAAAATAGAGTTACGAAAGTTGCTTTACCCGTCGCAATAGTTTCATTTTATACATACGAGTAGTTACCACCGTAAAACGAGGAGATTACGGTCTGCTTCTGAGTAGAATTTTTTTTAGCTCACACCTCTCAGGTTTACGATACTATTTCTATGGATTTTTTTTTTTTTTCTGAAACTACATCTATCAGCAATGTATTTTAGCGGTGGGCGATTTTTTTAAGTTATCAGAAGACGAGCTTCTAATTTTCAAAGTTGGACTAATTCTGGCACTGACATTTTCGCTTATTTTTCTCATTTAGAACGCTCCTGGATCATTGTCATCCTGTTTCACTGAGTGAGACTAGCCAAACTTTGAAAAATTAATAGCTCGTCATCTGCCAACCTAAAAAACTAATTCACCAACCTAAAAATCCATCCTGCCTCGAGAAAAATAACAGCTGGCCGTTTCCACCACTTTTGAGCCCGTCAGAACGATTTCAGAATAAAAAACGATGCAGGATTGTCGTCACACCTAGAGAGAGAGGGAGATGGAGAGAGTTAGAGACTGTTTGACTGATATGTTTATTGATGTCATACAAATAGGACCATTGGGTCCTCTCTTACTTTATATGACAATTATTAAATAATTACGTATCAAATTCATCCAGAAATTAAAGCTCAACTATACAATTCTTTGAATGGAAGTGTGTGTGAGTACAAAGGGTAGAAATAAATATAACACATGTACGAAAATCGTGAAATTATATAAAATATGACCTGCAGACTTATAATTAACATAAATGCAAATATATTAATACATGTATATATTTTAAACAATTTTTATCTAAATTGTTTTTTAAAGTGAAAAACCGATTTATCTAAATCAAATTGATCAGGGAATTCGTTATTCAGGCGTATTGTTTGCATCTGAAATGACTTGTCATATACTTCTGTTTTATGCTGCGGGACATTTAATAATTTTTCAGCATTTCTAGTTTTAAAATTATGAATTTCAGCCAAAAACTCAAAATTCTTCCTAAGATTTTCAGGGCTTCCGAACTTTGAAATCTTGAACAGTAGGACTCCTACTCTAAACGTTCTCTTTTCCCTAATTTTCAGTCACCCTACTTTTTTATAGAACGGAGTAGCATGCTCATAAACGCTGAAATTGAAACTCATGCATGCATTTTGAGCATATTGCAATTTTTTCATTAATTCAACAAGTCTCATTTTAACGGATTGCGGCAAATGGTACGCTAGACGTCTGAATTGGTAGAGCCCTTTATCAATTTTATTGAACACATTCCTTACTTGAGTTTCCCATTCAAGATTTGAGTCTACATGAAAGTCTAAATTTTTCAAAGAATATTCATATTGCAGAGGTACGTTTTCAACCATGATTTTGGAGATGCTGTTTGTATCAATCTTCTGAAGCAGTGCCGAATTTCCTAATAGCGTGACTTTGCATTTAGCAGGATTGATTTGAAGACCATGACTGTTACACCATACAACTAATCTTTGAATATCCTCTATCATCTTGTAAATATCCATTTCAGTATAATCAATATTTACCTGCAAAAATATCTGCAAATCGTCCGCATAAAGCTGACATTTACACTCTACAAAATTAACAGATATCTTAGATATGTATAAAATAAAAATCAAGGCTGACATTACAGATCCTTGAGGGGTTCCTAGTCGATTTAAGCTCCACGTAGATTCAGAGCCATCTCTACTTTTTGTTTTTTTCCACCTATCATTTAATAATGATCCAAACCACTCAACCAATTTTTCTGAAATGTTCACCGATCTCAATATGGAGAGAATCAACTCATGATTCAATGAATCGAATGCACGAGCATAATCAATTAAGCATAAGATCGAGATCTTCCTGGAATCCATACCTACTCGTACTTCATCCATAACCCTAATTAAAGCTGTTTCAGTACTGTTTCCTTTTTGAAACCCGGCTTGGTACCTATCAATCACACCTATTGACTCAATAAAACCCGAGAATTTCCCATAAACGCAAAAGTCCATGATCTTAGCAAGTATGTACACATAGATTATTTATGGATTTCCAGACTTTTTGGGTTTTCCGCCTTGTTCAATGGTATGACAATTGATCGTTTCCAGGCTGATGGATATACACTAGTCTGTAAGGAGCATGTGAAAATATGACTAAGTATTGGCATGATCTGAAACATCACCATCTTCAAAAAATCTACAGGTATGCCATTATCGCCAACTGCCGAAGAGAGAGAGAGAGAGAGAGAGAGAGAGAGAGAGAGAGAGAGAGAGAGAGAGAGAGAGAGAGAGAGAGAGAGAGAGAGAGAGAGAGATCTGTAATGAGAGACGACAATGCTCTTCCTAGATGGATTGTATTATACATAAATAATAAACCTTTGTGTAACAATCTCAAGTAAATGACGTATGTTTCGCTGAACTGCCGTTTCTTAATCATTATCAAGCTGTCACAACAATAGCTGAAAACCCTTTTTACGGTACTCAGTTCCGGGCGCGGGTGAACAGATAATTTCTGACAGTTAGGTATCAATGGGATAATCAATATTCAACAAAAAGGGTTCGTGGTGATGGTAAATCGTATAGATATCTCCCCACCCAGTGTTCGGTATTCAGATAAGCCCTGAAGGGCTCGAAAGATGTATTTTCTTAAGGTTTTTGCTTTGACTCGATGGATTGGGCTTTACCCTTTTGACAATACAGGGAGTTTTAATAAATATGGGGCAGCCTTCTCGTGTTTCGTACTGCTGATGTTCTCTACTAGTCTCATATCTAGTACTTGCTGGTACACAATCACATATGCCGACAATTATTCGATAGTGGAACACTTGGTCGAACAATTTAGCACCACACCTATCATTATCACTCCTATCCTTCATTCCTTGTTGATGGTAAGAAGCAGATCTCATTGCGAACAGCTTCACAAATACATTCTCCGGACCAAAACTGTCGCCAAATTCACTGAAACATCTTTCCTTCTGTGTTTTCAAGCATTACGATTCTTAATTTCGATGCTGCTTGCAAATATAGAGTTCAAATTGTGCAAGACTGCTATTTATTTAACAGCCATACACGAGGTGGGAATTAATTTCAACTTTCTCATTATTGCTCAGTTCATGACCTTATTACGGATATGCGAAAATGAATTCCTTTCCCTCCATTCCAGTCTAGAAGTGGATAAACATTCTGTCCTCATTAAGCTATGTCGGTCAATTAATTCAATGTACGGATGGCAAATGGTTGTACTGATCGGTGGGTTAGTCATGGGCTTAACCGCACGAACGTTTGAAGTTGTTGTAATTTTATCAAGCCACCTTTTGAATTCACCGACCGTCTTTGAACAGAACATTGCTAGGTTGTTGAGTACTATAATGCATCTGATGAGTATGACGCTTACGACGATATTAATTAGCAGGAGTTGTAGTCTCACTGAAAAAGCGGTGAGCAAGTTTTGTTTTATATTCAAGTTTTAATTAGAATATTGTAGGATCGCACTAAAAGATATAAATATATGTTCCCTAGAGTTTTAGCCGTTTCTTTAGTATTTTACTGCACGTAACTATCAATACCGTAGATTGGGGTGACTATGAACAAACAGCGTGACTACGATCCAGCAATGTTTTTGATTGTGTTATCGTTCTGTCGGGGTGATGGAAAGGGTGTTATTATTCTCGCTGGCAGGATGGGTTTTTAGGGGTGGCAATGATTCAGGAGTGTTCAGAGTGAGAAAATTGAGCGAAAACGTCTGTGGTGAGATTAATCCAACTTTTAAAATTAGTAGCTCGAAACTCAGATAACATCCTGATAACCTTAAAAAAACCTCTGATG
Source organism: Adelphocoris suturalis (assembly GCA_030762985.1). Classification (NCBI taxonomy): domain Eukaryota; kingdom Metazoa; phylum Arthropoda; class Insecta; order Hemiptera; family Miridae; genus Adelphocoris; species Adelphocoris suturalis. The sequence goes on along the minus strand of CM061050.1, from coordinate 24,136,347 downwards.
ACCTACCACTGAAATACATAAAGAAATAGAATACCTATTAAAATAATAATAATAGTAATAATAATAAAATAAAAATAAATACAATCCATAGAAATGTTATCATAAACCAAAAAGGTATGAGCTAAAAACCTCACGAAGATTCTTGCATTCGTGTATATAATACTGGAATCTGTGAAGAACATGTTTCTACATTTCTAAGTACAAGAAACTATTCTAATTCAGGAATAGTTTTGCCAAGAGCTCATACAGAGTTTTACAAGAGAAGTGCGTATGTTCGTGTTTTACAATTTTCGTTTGATAATAATATTAATTTGTCATACTTTCATAGTTTGTCAAGTTTTTAGAAGGTGGTAAAATTGTACATAAATTTAAGTTTAGTTAGCCTTATTTTCAATGAATTTTTGTTTTTCATGGAAATTTATTTCGAATTTAGTGTTTTATTGCTTTTCTATTTTTCTTTCAATAATTAGGCTTTCGAGAGTTTTTGCTATTTGGTCCTAATGTATGACGAATATGCTTGAATTTGCGACTCCACCAGATAGCACAAGTTCTTAGGAACTTATTTTCTGGTGGGCGTCAGTTGTTTCATTCTTATTTACCTACTAGCCGCTCCGGCTCGCTACGCTCGCCTCCACGTCCAGCCGGGGGGCAAGCCCCCCGGACCCCCCATTAAATTGCTCGCTTCGCTCGCAAAGTGTGGCAGATAGGGAATGTTGCTCGCTTCGCTCGCAAAGTGTGGTATGTAAGGAATGTTGCTCGCTTCGCTCGCAAAGTGTGGCTGTATACATGCGATGTATTACAATTGAAACATGTAGGGGATGTTGCTCGCTTTGCTCGCAAACGGTAGATCCCTAAGGGTAGGTTTAACGTGTGTAGGGGATGTTGCTCGCTTCGCTCGCAAACGGTAGATCTCTAAGGGTAGGTTTAACTTCTGAAGGGGATGCTGCTCGCTTCGCTCGCTTGAGGAAGTTATACTGCCCACCCAACTTGGCAGACGTTTTTTTCAGTTGGGAATTCTTACAAACAAATTAAATCTTATAAAACTACGTGGAACCACGAAAAGTTTATTCGGGGATGTTGCTCGCTTCGCTCGCAAGGTATTGCTGTATATGTGTAGGAAAAAGTCCGTATTTATTCTGTTGAAATGGCTCTCGCTTCGCTCGCAAGGTACCTATGTGTATCTGCTCGCAAATGATAGATCCCTTAGGGTAGGTTTAAAGTCTGAAGGGGATGCTGCTCGCTTCGCTCGCTTGAGGAAGTTATACTGCCCACCCAACTTGGCAGACGTTTTTTTCTGTTGGAAATTCTTACAAACAAATTAAATCTTATAAAACTACGTGGAACCACGAAAAGTTTATTAAGGAATGTTGCTCGCTTCGCTCGCAAGGTATTGCTACATATTCCGACATGCGAATAGCTAAAACTACCTACGAATTTGCACCGCTTGGGATTTGGAACCCCAAAGGGTGTTAGGGCATCATTAGCGACCGTTATGTGACCGTTATGAATAGCTCGCAAGAGTGCAAGAGCGAACTTTGAGTCCCTTCAACTCGCATTATTGTGAAACTGCGGCCCGGGTCGATTAAAAATGTAATTTTAATCGCTTTGCTCGCTTCTGCTCGCAATTTGACCGAGTTCTCGTCACTTTTTTCGATATCTGATTTCGGATTCAGATTCGGCGGACCCAAAGCTGTATTTCGCCCGCGAAAACCGTTCCGAAAAACGTACCTTTATGGGGTATATTTTAATCGGAAAAAACCAAGTTTTTCGACGGACTTTTCGAGAAAACGGGTCCGTACTCTCGCATTTTTTTGACGCATTTCCCGATACTTTTTTCGCGATCCGATCGCGCCGTCGTCTTCCTCGTAGGAAAACCTACGAAACCCGTATTTTTCCGGAATTGTCAACGGCCGTTTAGAGGGGTAGGGGAAGCGGGGAAGTCAAAAAAGCGCACATTAATTATTACTTCGACCCCCCTCCCGCCCTACGGCCCATGGTTCGGGTGGGATTAGAAAATTTTAAATTCGCTTATACACCCTATCGGAAAATCCCAAGAAGATCCCCCCACTCGTAGACTCCCACCACTCAGCCGTTTGGCCGTGCATAGACACGACAGACAGACAAACAAACAGACGGAGTTTCATTCTTATAAATAACTAGCCGCTCCGGCTCGCTACGCTCGCCTCCACGTCCAGCCGGGGGGCAAGCCCCCCGGACCCCCCATTCAATTGCTCGCTTCGCTCGCAAAGTGTGGCATGTAGGGAATATTGCTCGCTTCGCTCGCAAAGTGTGGCATGTAGGGAATGTTGCTCGCTTCGCTCGCAAACGATAGATCCCTAAGGGTAGGTTTAACTTCTGTAAGGGATGCTGCTCGCTTTGCTCGCTTGAGGAAGTTATACTGCCCACCCAACTTGGCAGACGTTTTTTTCTGTTGGAAATTCTTACAAACAAATTAAATCTTATGAAACTACGTGGAACCACAAAAAGTTTATTCGGGGATGTTGCTCGCTTCGCTCGCAAGGTACTGCTGTATATTTGTAGGAAAAAATCCGAATTTATTCTGTTGACATGGCTCTCGCTTTGCTCGCAAGGTATACCTGTATACCCTTCAAGACGTAAGTGCGTGTACCTGCTCGCAACCCGTTTTCGTCAGGTGCAAGCCCCGCCTCATCGAACCCCTGACTTCGTAGAGCCTTCTCGCGAACACGGCAAAATTAATTTCTGATGTTAAACGCTTCTTCTCGCTTCCGCTCGCGATTTGACCGACTTAACGTCATTTTTTTCGATATCCGATTTCGGATTCAGATTCGGCGGACCCAAAGCTGTATTTCGCCCGCGAAAACCGTTCCGAAAAACGTACCTTTATGGGGTATATTTTAATGGGAAAAAACCAAGTTTTTCGGCGGACTTTTCGAGAAAACGGGTCCGTACTCTGCCATTTTTTTAACGCATTTCCCGATACTTTTTTCGCGATTCGATTGCGGCCGTCGTCTTCCTCGTTCAAAAACCTACGAAACCCGTATTTTTCCGGAATTGTCAACGGCCGTTTAGAGGGGTAGGGGAAGCGGGGAAGTCCAAAAAGCGCACAATAATTCTTACTTCGACCCCCCTCCCGCCCTACGGCACATGGTTCGGGTGGGATTAAACAATTTTAAATTCGCTCGCTCCCACTTTTGGAAAATCTCAAGAAGATCCCCCCACTCGTACACTCCCCCCACTCAGCCGTTTGGCCGTGCATAGACACGACAGACAGACAGACAAACAGACAAACAGACGGAGTTTCATTCTTATAAATAGTATAGATAGAGATAGAGATAAGTCGTACTGTCGACAATTTTCAGTATAATTTTGGAATTGAATAACTGAAGCAATTTGTATATTTTTATTTATATAAAATGTAGTTTCTATTTGTTATTTTTATGCCAATAAATAAATAAATAAAATGGACCATAGTCACACTGTCTTACGGCAACTATTTTTATAAAATGAAGCTATTACGATAGGTAAAACAACTTTCATATCTTCAATTTTGGAATTTATTTCCGTAAAAATCTGTTCCGAAGCACCCATCGTTTTAGATTAAAAAATAATAAAAAAAGTAAAGAAACTCGTCTGCCAAGTCTGGTGTGGCACGTAGCTTTCTCGTAACGGTTACATTAATGTATAGATCATAGAAATGTTTTAAATCTTTGAAGATAAACCATTCGATCCCGGTAAAATTGTTCAAAATCTGATAAAAACTGCAGAATTCAATGCTTGTTACAGAGTGCGGCAGCAATGATACGATCGTGATTAAACTCATATTGGGTAAATTACATCGTCATCTTCCAACCCCACCCTTCAACTTTGAAAAAGATCGGGGAAGCAGGCTATGGGAAATTGGCACTTGATTGATTAAAATCCACTAAATTTAAACATTTAAATGTAAATGTTAAATGTAAAAATTTGCACGTGCACAATGAAAACTTTAAATTGATTGCCGGGGACCATATTAGCATTAGTATTAGAAAATGTAGAAGATATGCTTGCAAATATTTCGAATTCGCACCTGCGCAGCAGCTACTAATGACACGATCGTGTTAAAACTGATATAGAAGGATTGAATCGTCTTTTCCCGACTACCTTCCGTCTTGAAGCGAGATGTCACGGATAGGCCCCTAGAAAATGACGCTTAATGGAATGGATTTGGAATGGTGTTTTCGAGTGCGCAGAGTGGAATATTGATGAGTATGTGTAATGAAACTAATAGAATCCACGCATTCCCTGAACGTTTCATCAGAATCAAATGAAAGTAGTTGTATGAGTGTTGACACACATACTGACATACACAAAACGAAAGTCATTCAGAGTGGCGAAAACCGCAAGTGGATTTTTTTTCCATCTTCCAAAAGTAAAAAGTACGTTTCCCCTACCTACAGAATAATTAATTATTCAACTAAGGTTTGTTATTTAACTGGTTAGGTAGATGAGAGTTTAGTAATAACTTATTATACGAAATTTGTTGTTTGAAAAATCAAGTTACTTAGATTACCAACAATGGAAGCTTTGAAAAACCCGTCAGTCTGCCGTTCCAAGCAATCACTCGAACAATGTTCACTAAATTTTACTCAATTATCACATATTGGCCGAGTACAGAATCCACCTCCCATAACATTCAATGAACTCGAAGTGGGTAAATTTACTTACCTGTTGAAAAAAAAAAAATCGTTATCTCAAAAACTGTAGAAAGAAAAGGGCAGTTTCCCAGTTATATTTTGGTAGATTATATATTTCTCTTCAATACATTGAGTGGAACATCCTGGAACACTATCCGACCAAACGTTCGTGATCGGCAAGGACTCGTTTCAACCCGACAAGTTTAACCCATTTCCGCCGGCTGTAACATACATGTAACGGATGAGGGAGGGACCTCCGTCGAATAAAAACAGCGTCCTGTGCGATCATGATGATCTGCGTGGTCTCGGATCTCGATCAACATACCCCTTCCATCATTCCATCACAGTTCCTCGTCGTATCCGGTATGTTGTTCACTACCATCTTTTGAAAAGTTATCTTGTTTTTGGAGGAATCAGAAATGGATTCCTCAACCTTGTAAGTACAAATTATGTTATTGTTTTTATTTTTATTGTAATTATTGACGTCGCATTTCGTTAATAGAATATGTTGAAGGTATTTTAGTCAGTTTTTGGTCATTATGAACCATTTCCTTGTATTTTTGTGAGCTCTCAAAATTGACTGTCACATATATGTTACAGCCGTCACTCAGAGTACAAACACTTGAACTGTTGAAATTATTTGTATTTCAGTGAAGGCGTTATTCTACGAAGTATGACTGTCCAGGAAGCAATAGATATCGTTAAAGGAAGGTGTGATGTATGTGGATTTGTCTGCAAATGGGTGGACAACAGTGCTGTGGCTGTCGCATCCACAAAGTATGGATACGAGCCAACGAAATGCTGCTAAGAGACACTCCAGAACCGACAAAAAAAAGTCTTGGTCCCCCAACCTCATTGTCTCTACCAATATAATAAAAGTATGGGTGGTACAGATCGTATGGATCAAGATGTAATTAGGTACAAAATTGGTATCCGAGGGAAAAAATGGTGGTTTGTCCTTTTCACGTGGTTGATTGACGTCGCAGTAAATATACGCTTGGATTTATCCATAAGGAGAGCTCAGGAACTAAAATTCCAACATTGCAGTTTTGTCGAGAACTTGCACAAACCTTCCTTGTACGCTTCAAGACTCCAGTCAAGATTCCTGGACCTATGGCTCAAGCCAAAAACAAGTGTCTCGATTCAATCAGGTACGATCGTATTGACTATTACGTGGTACCTATTAAAACAAGAAGAAAGTGCGCTAACAAGCCATGTTCCTCGCACGTGAAGAACATTTGCCAAAAATGTAACGTGGGGCTTTGTGTACGATGTTTTGTGGAATATCATAATAAATGAAATTCTTTCAAGACCGTTTCATTCTGACATTCACATATTGACATTTTCATGTCTTTGCTTTGGCACATAAACTAAAAAAACGTCACGGAAAATAATTGCTCACGAAAATTGCTCACGAAAATTGCTCACGAAAATTGTCCCAAGTGGCCACAACGATGATTATGACCATCAGAAATGACGTTTTTACCTAATGATCCCACGATTCTGAGATTTGGTATGTGGGCCCTTGAGGGACTTCTGAACACAACTGACCGATCCCAAGTCAGCTGAGTGGCTCTAGAAACCAGTTTTTTCCCTAATGATCCCACGATTCTGAGATTTGGTATGTAGCCCCTTGAGGGACTTCTGAACACAACTGACCGATCCAAGATCAGCTGAGTGGCTCTAGAATCCATTTTTTTCCCTAATGATCCCACGATTCTGAGATTTGGTATGTGGGCCCTTGAGGGACTTCTGAACACAACTGACCGATCCCAAATCAGCTGAGTGGCTCTAGAAACCAGTTTTTTCCCTAATGATCCCACGATTCTGAGATTTGGTATGTAGCCCCTTGAGGGACTTCTGAACACAACTGACCGATCCAAGATCAGCTGAGTGGCTCTAGAATCCATTTTTTTCCCTAATGATCCCACGATTCTGAGATTTGGTATGTGGGCCCTTGAGGGACTTCTGAACACAACTGACCGATCCAAGATCAGCTGAGTGGCTCTAGAAACCAGTTTTTTCCCTAATGATCCCACGATTCTGAGATTTGGTATGTAGCCCCTTGAGGGACTTCTGAACACAACTGACCGATCCAAGATCAGCTGAGTGGCTCTAGAAACCAGTTTTTTCCCTAATGATCCCACGATTCTGAGATTTGGTATGTAGCCCCTTGAGGGACTTCTGAACACAACTGACCGATCCCACATCAGCTGAGTGGCTCTTGAATCCAGTTTTTTCCCTAATGATCCCACGATTCTGAGATTTGGTATGTAGCCCCTTGAGGGACTTCTGAACTCAACTGACCGATCCCAGATCAGCTGAGTGGCTCTAGAATCCAGTTTTTTCCCTAATGATCCCACGAATCTGAGATTTGGTATGTAGCCCCTTGAGGGACTTCTGAACACAACTGACCGATTACAGATCAGCTGAGTGGCTCTAGAATCCAGTTTTTTCCCTAATGATAAGGAAATAATAAGAAAACACACATGAAAATGTCCCAATGTGTTGCAGACTCGTATGCAAGCATTTCTGATGATTTCCGCTTACTTTACTAAGTTTACATCAAAATTATGGTTTAACTTAGAGTAATTTTCCCTAATGATCCCACGATTCTGAGATTTGGTATGTGGGCCCTTGAGGGACTTCTGAACACAACTGACCGATCCCAGATCAGCTGAGTGTTTCACGTACAACCCAGCCGTTGCTAGGGGAATGGAACTTACGTTATTTCGGTTGAAAATTACATAATATATAGAGTTAAAATAGTCCTTTAACTCAATTTCAATTCTGATCAGTTTTGATTTTTTAGACATGTTACTTTTTCATGAAAATGTCCAATATATTCTCAGAATTTTTAAATTTATATTTTGATGTGCCGTTATGATTACTATTTCATGAGAGTTGATTTCATTTAATATACTAAATTTCAGTTCCGATTTCATTTCTGTATATCTGCACGTTCAATAAACGGTTTCTCGTTTTTATATGTCTCATTTCACCAAACAACTATTTCCTACCCTCATACGCCGGCTGTAACATAAATGTAACGGCCCCTAAACCCTCCCTAACCACCACAATAATTTTAATATTATTTTTCTTGACTTCTTCGGAGTCTGTAATGAAAAAATATTTGGAAAAAAAGATATTTTTGAACATTTTTAGTTCTCGGCGGAAATGGGTTAAAAGATCGCCAACCAAACTGTGAATCGCAAAGCAGCTTTAAGACGGAAGACTAGACTGAACTTTAGCTGATTCAAGTCGATCCTATTTGGTTTTCTCGTTTGGAATGTCGATGCTATTTTGCCTAACTAGGTCTGCTAAAAAGTAACATGACTTTGAATATTATCTTAAGTAAAAATCCAAATCAGTGATGTATCTAAAGTAGGGTTTTCTATTGCAGACGTGATAAAATTTAAAACAAGGAGGTGATGGAAATGTATAGTTCCTCCTTCAAAAGGGAGAGACGACTAATCTGCTACACCCAGAGGATATCCTGAAAGCTGATAGCCCAGAAACTATCACCTATGGTGGTGGAGGAGGGTGGGAGAGGGGAAGGGAGCTCCGAGTAGGCAGGGCTGGGGAAAATGTAATTATTAATTGGTATACGTTTTGTGGGTATTGCCTATTTTGTCTATTGGAACCGGGGGGGGGGGTCAAAAATAGAGGGGCTGTGGCAAGGGGTAGGGGGGTTTGAAACCAAGCTCTGCTACCATATGACAAGAGGTAATTGAACTGTAGTAGTTCCTCCTTCAAAGGGGAGAGGCAATTAACCTGACACACCTAGATCCTGGAAGCTGATAGCCAAGGAACTATCCCCCTAGTTGTAACATTTGCAAGAATCGAGATGGGTGACTACTCCTATCCATCACATGTAATAATTTGCAGTATTTTAATCCTAAGGAAGCCTCTCTAGAATCATTTCAGTGATTAATTGATAAATTATATGCAGAAAAATTACTTCCTCTGATTCAAGTACCTACTGTTTACATACTGGAAGAACAAATAGAGAACGAACCAAAAATATATCTACTAAGTAAAACTCTTACAGAACAAAAATCACTTTTTTCTTCTTTTTTTTTAACAGGCTACCGATTTTCATCAAAAACTATTTCAAGTAATGAAGCGTGATGAAGAGTTATGCAAAAACGTGAGTTTGTTTCTTCTAATCAAAACATTGTTCAAATATTGCATACAAAAGTAGTTAACATCTTTTGTAAGCTTGTTTTTCAAATCAAGCTTATAGTGAATGTTTCTGATCTTACACTTGTTTTTTCTTCTTTTTTTTCGGAAGAGGAAGCTATTCATGTACGTGACAGTGAAACCTACAGCCGAATTCACTGCTGCCAAGTTCTTCAAGTTAGGACGTGTTTTAACAACATCGGTAAGTTGAACACTTCTTAATCAAACCGCGTACATTCATAGTAATCTAATCAAATACACGTTCTAACTAACAAATACAAGCCACACAAAAATGAATACAAAAATCGTATTGAAATTTCATAAATATTTGCTGAAAAATCGATAAAAACTGCAAAGCATGTGGTGCGAGGTTTCACACTACTTTCTTTACTTGCATTCATTTTGCATGGATGCTATCATGATGGATCACATTTTACAAGGATGGGGTTATTATTCGATTGCTTGATTTTCAAGTATAGGAATCCATCAGTCCAGAAGTTTCTTCAGGTGGCTGTCAGCAAGAGACCGATGAACGCCGATTGTATGACTTCCTGTATTTACTTTACGGGCGAGTAGGAAAGTGGTTTTAACTGTTTTCTAATCATCCCTAAAAATTGCAGCAAATTCCTTGTTTTGGTAGAATATTAAACATGAATAGAGTAAATTCAACATTGAGAACTCTTGCTCGCCTGATGTGTTGAAGTTCGAATCAATGTGAAAAGCCAGCTCAATTACTGTTTTGTCGTACAAAAACTCATTAAGTTATGCTTAATTTTAAATGTTTGCTGCGGTAAATGGTTACTACTTTTCGACCCGCCCAATGGGTATTATAAGAAAGTAGTGCGATCTTCTTAAAACACATTCTGCAAATCCCACAATACATGAGTAGGTATAAGGATTCAGGATAAGACCTTATCTGAACACACATCTATACGAACCGAAGGGATATATTAATGTACAAAAAATTTTGAAACGTACCACCTAGAAATCCACCGATATCCGCTTTCCCTGTGCCAACCGCAAGCAGGCGCTGAGTTGATTTGGTTATCAAAGGTTTGACTGAGTAAAGGAGGTGTTCTCTCGAAGCATTGATGACCACTCGTACATAGACCCAACGCCTGCACGGGGTGGCCGCCGGCACTGGGGAGGTAGATTCCGGTGTGTTTCTAATTCAAATTGTGTGTAGTTTATTTCTCTTACATTCTTAATAATACGTAGGTATGTTTATAAGTGCTTGTAACATGTGTACAAGGTAGCGACTTTATGGAACGACATAATCTCAAGAAAGAGCTAGCGGAAGTGAAAAAAAAAAAAAAAAAAAAAATCAGCTCTTAATCCATTATTAAGGGTTGAAAACAATCAAGTTTTTAGCAGTTGTTTACCCTTGTCAGCGATTTTGTAGTGTATATTGTTAAATGATCAAATAAGATTGCGTGCTGAATAATAATTTAATTAAAATAACAAGGCAGTCGGTCACGATAAGAATTTTGACAGTGAGCATAAGCTACGCGCTAGAAACGTTAATGACAACCCCTTTAAATGCTGGTGGTGGTCATGCCTATTTCTCCGCGAAATATTGACTTGAACTTTGATATCTACACAACTTGCATTGTCTTGAGGTAATTACTTATATGAGAAATCGTTTTGAACCTACCCTAAATGACCATTTCCCAGCTTATTACCGCCTATACAGTATTTTTCTGGACATATATGTGAAATGGAAGAACATGGACATCTATAGAAGAATTTCTTGAGCCATTTCGAGGAAACTACGTTTTTCAAATATTTTGGGAAGTTTTTTTTGTTGCTAATTGCTGCTTTTTTTTTTTGGAAGTATTTTGCTAATTACCTCCCTTAGAGTATTTTCCCAAGCATGAGGGGTATCTAATATCATTTTTACCCACAAGAAGAGTAACTCCTGTGAATTTCATCAAAATCCCTCGAGCCATTTTGGAGAAAAGGCAAAAAAAGTGCTAAAAACTACTTCTTGGGTATAGAAACCCAACCCCCGAAATTGGAATTTTTTTATGTCGTACCGTAAGGTGGCAATCGTGTACACGAGTTATATACATACAGATACATATATACATACACTCACATACACACATAGGTATATACATTTTCATGAAACGTATAGATATGTTGTTTTGTTCAGGTTGAACAAAATACCCATCCTAGCATGAGTTTCAGAAATTGATTTTCAGGGTTATTGCAAGACTATCCCTTCACCCTTCGGGTTAATTAAGGGAAGTAAAAAAGCTAAAAATCCAAAATATTTTTTGAATGGTAGGCTATTATTTGGAAAAAGTTTTTTTTTTGCCATAAAATATATATATTTCATTTTTATAAATATAAACTATCATAAGTTCAGGGATATCCTCTATCCTCTACGCCGAGACCCCTCACTCTTCTCCTTGTCCCTCGCAATCAGAGTCACACCGCTCGTATTGTCGAATATTGAATTTTTGCCCTCTCCCATTCTATAACCTGGGAGAAGGGCTTTGTCCACTTATCCGACAATTTTTCAGCCATCCTCATCAAGAATATATTGAACTCTCTATGGAGAACTCCCACCCAAGACGTAAATAGGGTTGGAAATGAGCCCCCTCAAGTCTTCGGCGGCCCTATCATACTTCGAATGCTTTTCTCGGGCAGCTCGTTCAGCAACATCGCCCCAGGACTGGGAATGCATTGATGAATCTTACGTCGAAGAACGCCTGCCCCTCGCGATCCCAGACCCCAGGTATTTGGATGTCGGCAACAAGTCGTGGTGTTCCATCTAGTGATTCTTGGATCACCGGTTCAGCTGCCACGCTAGACCATGCCAAGCTCGACACTTTCGCACACTCATCCCTCAGCTGGTCATGTCCATGTTTAACTAATCCCCCTGCCTTGCAGTTGAGCAGGTTGAGATGTGGTTCAGGTCACTGATTCCTCCGCATCCATCACAAGTACTTGGGATATTTTCTGGCTCACGGCCATACCTTAGTGACAATGCATCCTTAAATTGCAAGAGAGATAAGTTTTGGTTATCTGAGATGGTTGGGAGCACGGTCAACCACTGGGAGCCAACTACTCCAACAACTCTCTCCACAGCTCTCTTCTGTCTGGGTCGTAGTCTCCCGATTATTTCTTAGCTTCTTGTGGCTTCTGCGTCTCGTCGAATAGTTCTTTACTTATTTATTGTTTTTGCAACCCATTCCCGATTTTCCTGAATGTCGAGCCCAGTACCCTTCCTGTTTGCTTCGGTCATGCGCATTGCCAATTTTGTTGAAATGCGATATGCATCATCTGCACTATATTTCGGATTTCTTATCGCTAGCTCTCCCAAACGAACTGGTAGTTCAAATAATGCCATCTCTGTCTCGGTCGCATTTCGTCCTATGATATTAGGAATCAAGTTTTGCGAATAAAACTACTTAAATTGGTGAATTCTTCCCCGCAATTTTAGACCACTCTCGGTAAGAAATCCCAGTCACATTGCAAGGTCTTGTTTACAACTGCATAAGCTGCCTGAGGGCTCTTTTCTGCAGCTTTTGCTAGTTTGTCTGAGCAGCATGATTCCACAGAGATCCTATTCCTATTGGATTCTAAGATCCGATTACCATTCTGCACAAAGAAACATTAATAAATAAGTAAATATTAAATTTTCTGGATTCACTGGTGTACTTGGAAACATATTAACCTACTTAGACCCACTTTCACCGAATAAGTATTTAACGGAGATTAGCCAAACTCCATTAAAAATAATCTCGTGGATCAAACCTTGGCGTCTTTCACCAACCCATTACTCGTTTATACCGATTTGGAATGACGAAGTTTCCAAAACGGAGTTCAGTCCAACAAAATTCGCAAAAATGTTGGACAATTTGAACACCAGGACAATAAATCCTCTGACGTCATGATCTACTCTACAAGGGATTGCTATTCTTCATCCTGCTATAACGTGCTATTATAGATTATTATACGTTATTTTCATATGATCCTGTATCACTTTTGTATTATAATTTATCAATTAGACTGTAAAAGTCATTCCCAACTTACCTCTTCGACGAGAACTTCAGGTGAGAAACTCCAAAACATTGGAACCACCGAAATTCGATGTTGTCCGATTACTAGAAGTACGGAATCCCTTGTGTGTATCATCCTCAAGCATTTTTGAGGGATATCCGGGAAATCAAATGTAAATCCAAGTGCCAAATTGCATGACTCCATTGTAAATAAAAGCTGTGAATCAAACAAACAGCTGTTGGTACGCGGCCATATTGCTCGATATCATTGTTTTCACGGCTAACGGAGATCAGCAAGAGCAACTGGCTGGACTTTGGGAGATTAAGCTCTAGCTGATTCAGTAGGCGTTTAAAGTCGTACAGTGCTCTGGTGAAAGACGTTGAGCTACAATCTTGGTTAATTTCCATTGTTTTCGAAATCAAACACGTTAAAGTTTTTGGTGAAAGTGGGCCTGTTTATCGATTTTATCATTCTGAATAATTTGGTATATCCTTTTTCCAGATTGTTTCCAGTGTTTGCTCCTACGTTATCATTCTCTATCAGTTTCAAAATGTAAACAATTATCAAGAGGAGCAAAAGGTTTGCAACTGCAATGACACAATTGTTATTTGAAATAGTAATATTTTTGCTTATCAATAAATTTAGGTAATCATTTTTCGACTGACATCAAGATTCATTTTTGATACGTAGGTATCAAAGAAGTGCTATAAAGAAAATTTATTGACAACTAATGCTAATCGAAAAATATGCAGATTCCCTGGTTAAGTTAAGTAACTTACGTAGTGACTTATCAATGTTTGGTGACTTGTCAATGTCTTGTCAACTTGTAATCATCCAATAAATTATTGAATAAAGTTTACTATTTAGAATAATAACTCAAAAATCCACACGTCTCCCTACTGTCTGTTCCCCAAACCATCGGATTAAAGCTACAGTTACAAGAAACGAGATGGGGGAACTAGCCATTTCCATCACACTCCGGTGGTTCTCAAAGGGGGGGGGGGGGGGGGGGGGGGGTAGAATGGAAAAGAAGGGTGGTTATAGCAGGTTAGGGGTAAATGGTTAATTGATGAGTGGTAAGGGATTTAACTCATTTTGCCTATGAGGGAAAATCGAGAAGGAGGGAAAGGGGCGTCAGGGCACTCTATAGTAAGGGGGCAGTTCCAAACCAAGCTCTGATACCATATGACAAGGTGGTGGTGGAATGGAGTAGTTACCCCTTCAATGGGCTGAGGCGATTACCCTGCCACACGCAGAGAATATCGTGAAACACAGTTACAAGAAACGAGAAGATGGAACCAGCCACTTCCATTACACTCCTGGGACTTTCAAAAGGGTGGAGTCGAAGAGAAGGGTGGCAATAGGCAGGTTAGGGGTAAATTGTTAATTGATAAGTGTTTAATATTTATTGCTCATTTTGGCGATGAGTACAAAATTGGAGGAGGGAAAGGTGTGTCTGGAGCAGAGATGGGCAAAAATTAGTTGAAGTTAACAACTAAAAACTGAAGGTGATTCAACTGAAATTCTTCCTTTAATAGCTAACATTTTGGCTGTTAGCTATTGAGGGAGAGCTAATTTGTTAAGCTAAATTAGCTGTTAGTTAAAAAGTAAAGCTATTCATTTAAGCTGCGGAAAATTAGCTGTCGGGAGTAACTATTAAAAGCTAATAGGTTTAACTGTAGCTGAAAACTAATAGCTATCAGCTAACTTTTCAAATTTTATTTTCCCGCAAAAACAGCTATTAAGCTGATTATTATTTTAGTTTAAGCTAATAACTACATTAGCTTCAGAATATTTTTTAAACGATTCAGCTGCGGAAGCTGCGGGAAACTAACTGTCGGGGGTAACTATTGAAAGCTAATAGCTTTTGCTGTAGCTGACAGCTAATTTTGCAAGGAAGCTTTGTGTTCGTGAATGAAGTCGACAAAATTTGTTGTCTTCCAAAATCAAAATTTCCACTTGCTTTTTGCGTTTCAGAGCTTGCTGATCAATTTTGATTCCGTGTCTGTCCGATGTCTGTCTGTCTGTGTGTGGTAAATCCTTGTCACGCCCAAAACTATACCAAGTTTCAGTCCGATTCTGATGAATTTTTCAGGGACTGTCCGGGTTAGCTCCTAGACGGTCCCTATGATTTTCAATTCCGTTGAATAAACAGTAGCTTGTGCGCATGCGCAAACGAATGTGAATTTCTCTTAACGCCGATTTCTCATCATCTGTTGGTCTGATTTCGTTGAAACTCGGTAGGTAATTGGGTATATGTTCTAGGATAATGCCCTATAAATTATATGGCTATTGGTTGAGTCATGACCATTGCGCATATGCGAAACTAATTTCGATTGACACTGGCCAAACTCCGAGTCTAATGGAACACTTTTGATGAAATTTTCAGAGATTTATTTTTAATGGAATTTTCAGGGATTTTTAGGGATAGTTTCTAGACTGGCTCCTATAACTTTTTTTGACGTCACATAAATACTAGTCTGTGCGCATGAGCAAAAGTTAATTTATTATAACATCTATTTCTTATAATCTATCTTGGTGCGATTTCGTTCAAACTCGGGGAGTAGATGGGTACACCTATATGTTCCAGAAAAATTCCTCATGAATTTTATCGCGATAGGTGGAGTAATAACAATAGCGCATGCACAAAACTAAAATTGATCGACACAGGCAAAACTCCAAGGCCAATGGACCGATTTTAATGAAATTTTCAAGGATTGTGCGGGCTGGGTCCTAGACGTTCTCTTATACATTTCATTGCCGTTGGATTAATAGTAATCTGTGCGCATGCGCAAACTTCTAATTTATTATAACGTCGACTAATAAATTATTTCGACTCGTTCAACTAATTCTATACTTCCATGTTACAATATGTGAGGAAGTTATACTGCCCACCCAACATGGCAGACTTTTTTTCATCAAGTCTAAATAGGTTAGAATCGAAATTGTAATACTACGTTGGATTCACAAATTATTTGGTTTTTAATGCGTAAGTGTAATGTTTGTTGACAAGGCAAATATTTTTGACAGTTCAGGTGGACGGATCACAGCAAACCGAGTTAACATGCCTGTTCTTCATCGGCATCGTTGATTTTTTTCGAGTACCAGTCAAGCAAAAGTTCCCAAAACCGTCGCGCGATGGTTTGTACGGGGCATGTAGGGTCTATGACACCCAGCGTTTCTTTCATCATGATCTTCTCGATGAAGGTGGGAGGCGGGTGGTCGAAAAACATCTTGCGCTTGTCTTTGTCTTCCAAAAAAAATCTGAAAATGGACAACTGTGATTATACCTTAAGGTATTAGAGAGTTCTTCCCGTAATTTTCTACCCGTGTACGCGAAAAACTTAAATATCAACTGCGCATGCGCGTAGAGCTACGCGTGTACGGGAAAGAGACCAGACACTAGGTAGGTACACAACATGTCCCGCTGTGCGCGCTCCTGCCGACCTTTTAATTTAAACTAGCATCAACTGGCAATGGAAATAAGCTCCCTTATGGGTACTAGCTAAGTTGTGTGATTATTCAATTATTGCTAGTCCTCGTGGTGTAGTGGATATCATAACAGACATTTAAGTTGAGTGACCCGGATTCAATCCCATTCACGGAACAATATTATTTTGCATTCGAATCCAACCTCTGAAACATACTTTTAAGCCTCGTTATTATAAATGTTTTAAATCATACTTTAAAACCTCATTTTGACCTATTCGTCTCAATAATCTGTATTTTACTAAAGGATTGACTACTTGACGTAATGTATTTTTGACATGCGAGCTTGCGAGCATCCAGACCACGAAACTATACCTACAAATCATTCTGATGTATTTGTCCTACTAATCTGAATTCGTCCTACTACTTGATGTTATGTATTTTTGAGATGCGAGCAAACAGACCACCAAACTACATAGATCATTCTGATCTATTTGTCCAACTAATCTATAATTTAGCAGCGGACATAAATTAATAAAACGCTGCAAATTATTTCACAAAGGTTTATTATTTTTTCAATTGAGTACGATCGTAGTTTTAGTTGGCTTGCGTACGTCATAAGGCCCGTCCAGACTCCTCGGCGTGTCCTATTTCGAGTTGCCACAACCTATACTTCTATAATTATATACGCATGTTTATATTTCTCGATTTGAGCTCCTATCTATTCAAATAGTATTGCCTTAATAATCTCATTATCTAAGTACGTACAAAAAGTCGAGTTGATATGTTATTAAATATGCGTAGGAAAAGCATTGGTATTAACACACAAATATGACCTAGAAAAAAACATATATTCATGCCTCGAAGGAACGCCGTACCCACCTCATGGTGCCGCGGTATATTATATGGGTATAACACGTAAAAGTAATAAATATCCATTCTCCTACACCCCTCTGCTACGCCCCTGGTCACCCCAGACACCACAAGGTGCCGCGGCGCCTCCTCTCACTCCACCCCCCGCTCACCCCCTCACCACCAACTGTGACCCCCTGCCAAGCGTGCCAGGCGTGCGTGCGTGAGTAAGCCTCGGAAAAGACACTTTTTCGCCCGTTTTTGGCCCATAGCATCTATGCGAGTAAAGTGATCCCCAAATGGAGTCTATGTGCAAAAGAAGGGGTTTTTAAAGTCAATTCTTAGGCCTTTTATGGCCCGGACCGCCGTCCAAATTTGGATTCTAAGCACCTTGAAACGTCAAGTGACAAAGTTTGAGGGGGGTTATAAAAATTTTTTGCTACACGATCACATAGACTTATTATTGGAAATAATAAACCAAAAATTGAGGCGCCAATTCATTCAACGTAACCTATTCGTGCGAAAAGACAATGGGGGAATGTAGTTACAATTCAGCTCGATAGGGGCGCGCACAGCGGGACATGTTGTGTACCCAACGTCAAGTGGGAAAAAGTCCCAACTACACGTAGGCAGGAAAAATGCTTTCATTGGAATCCAGTCCTACGTGTAGTCGTTATAACCTGACGCAAAGGTGACCACAGTTTTAAGAATAGGTTAGGTATTCGTTCTCCCACTGACTGTCGTCTAATAACGTTTCCCTTCCACAATTACCCACCTAGTCGATAAAAGTAAGAACCTGTGATCAATATAATTGTTTTATTAAATCTAATTCCGTTCATTATGTGAACAAAGTACCTAGTTCGTCCGACAGCCAGATATCCTGTTCACCTACTTCGGAGAAAATACAGTCGTTGATACTTTTCCGATTTTAAAGTAGATACCTATTCTTCGTAACGATTCGCAAGTACATTTCGTACTACAATGTTGTATCTACCTACATAATGATTCAGACAAGGAGCCGGTTTGTGTTTAAATAATAAGTTAATATACAAAAGCTGTTGGCAGTTCTATAACGAATTGAGTAGGTTGGTAGTAGAATTTGTATTCGGTACCATCTCAGATCCTGGAAATTACCATTCGATAAAGCAGGGAAGGCTCTCAAAACCAACTAGATGAAAAATTGAATAATTAGTCAAAAAATAAAAAAGATGCCGTAATCGCGGCGCTCCCGGACGGTCTCCCATCCAAGTACTAACCAAGCCCGATGTTGCTCAACTTGGGTGATCTGACAAGAACCGATGTTTTCAACGGAATATGCGTTGGCGAATACTATTTTTTTCTTGGGTCAAACCTAGTTATTCGATGCCTGTGAAGATAGCTGACAAAGCTGTGTGTAAAATGACTTCAAACTTATTCAACTCGAATTTAAAAGAATCGTTGACTTTGAAATACTAAAGAGACTTTAGCGTGACGATAGCGTTTGGTTAGTCGTGTACGTACGTGTAAAAAAATGTGTAGAAATACGCGAAGAGTTGCATCTGCAGTTGCTTGTTCTAGACTGCTCTACGCGTTAACGTGGGAAAATCGTACGGTAAGAACAAAAACTCTATCGGTATTGGTTGGTAGATCTTGGAGACTGACGTCTTATATAAAATCTACCACTGTAAGCGACGTATTGACCGTAATTTATTATTATACACCTATTAGTGAACCCTACTGTAAAAAATTTCACTTGGTTTTCCCATCAACTTTGGACCCAACAGAAATCAGAAATTAAAACGCTTGCATACGAGTCTGCAACGCATTGGGACATTTTCATGTGTTTACCTATGAATGGTCAACGTCATTTCTGATGGTCATAATCATCGTTGTGGCCACTTGGGACAATTTTTTTCGTGACGATTTTTTTGTTATGTGCCATATGAAAGACATGAAAATGTCAAAATAGTAGTAGTACAACCACAACACGATTGAATAAATTATTTTTAAAAAAAAACGGACGGTAGACCTACGGTTCTAAAGTCAGATCATTTAATAACGATTAACGTTTGTTTCGCCAAAATTTCCGTCATTTGAAACTTTGCAGCTCATTAATGCATCAAAAGTTGAAATTTGTTTTTGTTTCACCTCCCGTCAATGTTATTATGGACCGAATGAAACGTAGGACTGTGTCAGGTGATTTGCTTATGAGATCATATGTGATTTCACGCTCGCAACCAACATAGGAAATAATAATTTCGATGGTGCAATTTCGATCGTGATGTGACGCTCAAAAACTCCACCGTGACGTGACGAAAACAAATAGAAACGTCCTGTTAATAATTATTAAATGATAAAAATCCGAAGAATTCCTTATCATAGTATCAATTATTATTTATTTATTTATTTATTTATTATGAGTACGGGCAAGCCCAATTTACAGGGAAAAACATGATACAGATTTGAGAAAAAAATAATAATAGGTAGGTATTCAAGAAAAAAAAAAAAACAGTGTGTCAAGTGAATGAAAAATGGAAGAAAAATATATACATACTATTGAAATTCGATAAACATTTAAAATCAAAATAAAACAGGGGATGATAATACAAGTGATCCAAGTTGGGATACAAAACTATTGAAAAAGTCAAAATCGGGATGAAGGTGGAGAAGTAAATTGGCTGAACGGTTTAAGGGGGAATTTATTAAATAATTAGATGCTGAGAACGGGACGTGAAACAAGGTGGGATGGCGACTGGTAAGACGAGGAGTGGAAAGCTGGAACTTGGCAAGTAGAGATGGGCAATTGATTTTATTATTTAGCAGCTTATGCAGGAACACCAAATCGGCAAGAATTCTTCTTTTGTCCAGTGGTTGGGCTCTGCAGGTCTCCAACAGGGAAGAATAATTGATCTCGTCGGACGGGATCCCCAACTTAAATCCGACTTACCTCAGGAATTTATTCTGAACTCTCTCGAGGGCATGCCGGTGGACTGTATAAAAAGGGCTCCACACCGTTGATGCGTATTCAAGTTTTGGGAGGACCAACGCCTTATATAGCACAACTATCGGCTTAATATCAGTGAATTCGCGGGTGTGACGCTTCAGAAAGCCTAACGCTTGCATGGCATGGCTTGCCACTGTGCCTTTATGCCTGGAGAAAGAGAGTCGGTCATCGAACAAGACTCCCAGGTCCATAGTCTCGGTCGCTCGAGAGAGAGAGGAGAGCCTTCCAAAATATATGGGAATTGGCATGTGCTAACAGAACGATGAAAGGAAACTACAGAGCACTTAGCCGGGTCAAGTCGCAAACTGTTCTTAGTGCACCAAACACTAAAACGAGCAACCGCCCGTTGCAGGATTTCACCGTCAAGAAGAGAATCGATATGCCGGTACAATTTCAGATCATCTGCGTACAATAAACAATGAACATCAGGCCCAAGATAATCAACAACACTGTTGATCGCCAACAGGAAGAACCAAGGTCCGATATGGCTTCCCTGGGGAACTCCAGATGATGCCACGAACGATGAAGAGATGGCCCCTCTCACTCTGATACAAAGTCGTCTTCCGATGAGGTAGGACTCAATCCAACGTAAGAGTGAGCCAAATATTCCAATTGATTCCAGAAGTGAAAGAAGGTGTCCATGGGATATCTTGTCAAATGCTTTAGAGAAATCCGTCGAAACAAGGTCTGTCTTATTATTGATGTACAATTAATGTATTAACAATACAACATTGCCCAGAATAAGTTTGTTTACTAGTAGCACAGAAAGTAGTTCAATAGAAACAAGTAAGTATTTTATGTAAGAGAAGAAAATAAATAAATTTTAGTAGTGCAGCATGACCATGGGAGCAAAATTTATTTATATTAAAATTTGAAAACCCAACTTTTTCAAAATAGTTAATGCTTTGCAATACAAACCAATTTTAGGATGTATAAAAAGTTTTATAAATTTTCATCAATCGATTTTTAAATATATTTTAATGAAATTTAACAGTGGTTAAGTATTTTTTGTGGCAATTTATTTCACGAATTTCTCAATACTGCACTTCGTTTTAATAAAGTTTTGCTATGTACTGTAATGCTCCCTCCCAAAATTTTGTTGGTGCGATGTCCCTGCTCCTACCGTGCATATTCTAGGTAGCATGGTATGAAGTACCTAGGTCAACAGACTATGTTCATCTACTTACCTGTTGAGAGCGACGATCAATTTGATGAACTGCTCATCTGTGAAACTATCGATATACGGGTTGAGGTACATGTCTTCGTTCCTCCTGAGAATCCCATATATCATCCTGTAGGAGATGCACTCACCTCCAGGAGCATTCATGGCTTTGAATGCGTCACACATCATGTCTTCAATACTCCTGTTGTGAGACTCTGGGCAGTCCAGCTTCGACTGAATCAGCGACCGCCACTGCGATTCTTTATGCTGGTCCCAGTCTTCTATGCATTTCCACCTACCCAAAACAAGTAAGTCTGTTTAATAGTAGTTTGATTCATTCTGTAAAGCTAAAGCAAATTTTAAGGGGAAGCCTGAACTGACAACGAACTAAATCACTCGCGACGAAGTTCTGGAAACCCATTTCAAAACGTAATTTAGTGAAAAATAATTCCACGAAAAATAAAGTGTTACAATGTTAAATCGATTTCGACGGTAAGGACATCATCAGTAATAAACAATAACTGAACACACATTAGAAAGGACACAGCTTATATAGTCACAGGTGAAGGGCGATTGAATCCCATTGGTTGAGAGAAAGGAAAGAGGGCTGGAGGTACAACCAATTAAGTGCAAGCTAAGTGAAGAGGGATTATAGCTAATGAAGTGAAAGGAGGGAAGAATTATTGGTTTCAACAGTATGAAGGGATAATTCCAAGCTTTATAGAAATGGAATTATCAGTTATGACAAAATATTGAGGGATATCCTCATTTAAACATTTACCAGATATGTCACTTTTGATCATTTCGAATTGTTCAAGTACACTCAACATGCCTCCCTTCGGACGAATATGAAGAAATCCTACAAACTGTAGAATTCTACAAACTGTCTATCTGTCAAATCGAAATTTTAATTATGATTGGATTATTGAAGATGTTTTGCAAATGTAGACCTACCCTTATTTTCCCTGAAATCCTCCTGATGCTCTTCTATTCTTTCTCTGAAGCCCTTCCAGTTTGACTGCAATATTCGTAGCCGCAAGAACATTTTAATTTATAAACCCCACTTTTATCCTGAACATTAATTTTGTCTTTAACGGAACCTAGTAATGCTCTAAGACTATTTCTAGTTTTAAAACCCACTTTGTAACCCCTCAATGATAGAATTTTGCCGATTTTATCTTATTTTCTCATAATAAGGTATCTTTATCCATTGTTTTTCTTCTAAAGTTACATCTTCCTTAACCAGATTGGAAACTTTATCTCTACTCTTTTTCCTAAGAACCTTATCCCATAGAATAAAGATTTATTTGTGGCATAAAACAGGCAAGCCTATTTACAATATGGCACTCGTCAGATAATTGTACAATAACAAAGTTTTAACAATAATAATAAAAATAGAAAAAAGATAAATGTTTAAAAAAAAAAAAAATAAATATATTGGGCTACAAACATTTGAGCCATTGGTCCAGCAAAGTAGAGCAGCATAAAGATTTGAACTCGCCAAAAGAGCTGTGAAATATATCGATTTTCGGGTTCAAACTCTCAACTAAATTGTATGACAAAACGGATCTATGACTCAACATTGCTGAATGAGCCGCAGTACGCCCAAATGGAACATGGAAAAGGCTTCTCTGTCTAGAATGAAAAGACGGTACCCTAATAGAAAAATTGGCTAACAGTTCAGGGCAATGTATAGCACCGGAGAAGACTTTGTATAAGAAAGATAAATCTAGCCATTGACGGCGCACAGACAGAGGAAGAACATCGAATCTCTTACATAGGTCTGAATAATTAGCTCCTAGGTTATATACATGAGATCCCATATCCCCATATGAAATCCCATATGGTATCAACGAGATCTCCTCGGTATCCATTACTAGCTGCTATGCTTTTGATAATGGATTTTTCTTTTGTTAAATTTCGTTCACTCATAGGAATAGATAGTTCTCGGTTGATCGTACTATGGAAAGCTGCATGCTTATGGAATAATGGGTGATTTGAAATACTGTGGATCGTTATATCGTTATATATATCTTTTCTATAAATTGAAAAATCATGCTTCTTATTTACCAAGAAAATTTAGTTTATTCCCGCCGAATTCGAAGGTGAATTTGACAAAGGGATCTAATTTATTGATTTTTTTCGTGAAAAGAATTTAGTTGTCTTTCTGTTCCCTTCCGTAGAATGATGAACTCATCAACATATCTATTGCAATGACTAACTGACAGTCGCTCTTTGCATGGGAGATCAACTTTCTGGCTTTGCCATTCGAAGCAACGCTCCAAAAACTCTCAAATCGCAATTTTAGCGCCGACAGTAGCAGCGAAGTGTACTCGTACAATTAACTAGATCGCAATCTTCTCAAAATATTGTTAGACAATAAATTACTGTTGCCCTGTGTCGTAATCTTAATTGTGCTGTTGATGGCAAAAAAAATTAACAGTAAATCCTGTATTCAGTTCCTGTGTATTGTAAGTCCTCTGTAAATTCTAACAATATTGTAGTGCCTATATTTTTTTAGAACGGGAAAAAGATTGCTAGGTATTTGAATGAGCATGGAATTTTAGCACTTTTCGACTTTCTATAAAAGAATAGAATACATAAAATAAAAACCTATCATAATAATATAATTCTAATTACATCGAAACTGGTGGTTTATTTTGAAAAAATGTCCTAAGAACTCTTAAAAAATATAAATTATGACATAATTGAAGGTCCGTATTTGATTTCTAACATTTTTATTATTCCATTTTTAATGTTTGTGGCGCTCAAGTGTACGGTTGAGCCACGAAACTGTGTCTTGCGTCCTCGAGATCGCGACTCTTCACCGTGCTTGATTTTCGTTCAGCCTCTCATGGTTAAAATATTGTAAACTAACCGCACTGGCTCGCTTCGCTCCCCTCCAGGTCCAGCCGGGGGGGGGGGGGGGGGAGCCCCCCCGACCCTCCCATAAGTTGCTCGCTTCTCTCGCAAACGGTAGATCCCTAAGGGTAGGTTCAACGTGTGTAGGGGATGTAGCTCGCTCGGTATTGCTGTATATGTGTAGGAAAACCCTCGTTGATATCCTTTGTGTGTAGGGGATGTTGCTCGCTTCGCCCACTCGGTATGGAAAGGAAAAGGAAATATGTGAAGGAAAAACCTCGTCTATTATTCTGTTGAAATGTCTTTCAAACAGAAAGGTTCCTTCCCTAAAGAGATACTCCTTCAGGTAAAAAGGGCCTGTGTCACAATATTTCTAATACGACAGGCTTAATTAACTTCTCATTTTAATAGCTTCGCCTCCCTTTCCCTCGAATTTTGTCCAACTTCCCGTAACTTTTTTCGAAATCCGATTTCAGATTCATATTCGGCGGAATCAAAACTGTATTTCTCTTGCAAACACCGTCCCGGAAAACGTCTCTTTATGGGGTATATTTAAATGAGAAAAAAACTAAGTTTTTCGTCGGAATTTTGGAGAAAATGCGTACTCTTTCATTTTTTGAAGCATTTCCCTATAATTTTTTCGCAATCCGATCATGCCGTCGTCTTTTTTGTACAAAAACCTACGAAACCGGTATTTTTCCGGAATTTTCGACAGCCGTTTATAGGGGTAGGGGAAGCGGGGTAGTCGAATAGAACGGCATTAAAACGGGCTCCCACCCCCCTCCCGCCCTCAAGCCCATGGTTCGGGTGCGATAAGAAAATTTTAAAATTATAGTCTGACCGGGAGAAATCCAAGAAGATCCCCCCACTCATAGACTCCCGCAACTCAGCCGTTTGGCCGTGAAAGCGACACAGACTCACAGACAGACAGATTTTCATTCTTATAACATAATAGAGATACAGATTACCTGACGGTCCACATCCTCATATTCATTTCTCATTCTAGTCCTCCGAAGCGATCAAGTTAATAATTATTTAAAAACCACACATTATTTATTTCTTTCAGAATATTACCATGACGCAGTGTGGTCTCAAGAGTCTGATTATTCCAAATAATTGGTTAAATCATAAATTAACCAAAGCCAAGCTATAGAGTTTTCTGAGCCTTAGTCAACGAATCAGTAAAAGAATTAGAAAAAACAAATTAATTTAAAAAATCCATTCACACTGGTAACAGACGCATGATGCAAATCTAAATAAATCATCCAGGCTTCAGAGAATTTAACATGATGCCCATTAGACAAAACAGATATATGTACTGATTTAGGAACCTCACATTCGAAGCACACACCTCATGAAAGTTTCTGGGTTCCACAAACCATCAAGTAGAGGTAAATTATCGTCATCTGCACTTTTTTTGGTGAAACAACTTGAACTTTTCTTCGCTAATGCTGCACGAGCCTGCGGGCGCTTTTTGCTGCTGAAGTCTACCTGTAATAAAACAATCCGTTTGGTGAACCAGCAGAACAAATTTTGTTTCACAGTTTTTACTTGGCATGGGTAGGGGCTTAACTTTTAATGGGGCGGAAATAACTGCCAGGTATTTATGGCCTATAAGGCCTCCCTTTTATTTTTGACATTTGACACATTATTTTTGAACTACCTTTTCAAAAGTTCAGATCAAGGGCGTTGATTCAGGGGTACCTTGGGTAGCGCCAGTACCTCTGACGAAAAGAATAAGAAGGTACATAGGTTCTAAGAATTAGGGCGGGTTCTAATAGATTCGAATACGTTAGTTCTATCGATTCTTCGTGGTAGATTCGAATTAGAGATCAATGAATACTTTCTCTGAATTGATACTACGAACCGATCGATTGATGATTGAGCCAAATGGATCGAAGCGGAAGCAGACACAAATGGTGGTGATAGTTAATTGTACCGCTCCTCGAACCGCGGGTGTTACTGTCAGTGTGTCTCTTTATTTCAAGTGTGTGTGTGTGCGTGTTGAGTATCCACAGTCGCCTAGATTTCGTGACGTCAGAAGGTCACCGCAGATTTTTTGGGGTGATGGAAGTGGTTTTTTTCTGTGATCACGCAGGCTTACTATTGATTGTTTTATTCGATGCTATCGAGGCTTATGTATCGATGAGTTTCGAAGATGGAAGGTTATAGCTTCTTTCTGTTCTTATTTGGGTCCAGTGCTGCCAACGCGAGGGATTTATCTCCACGTGGGGGATTTAAGGGCTCTCAGAGCCCTAGTGGGATGACGTTGGGGAGGGGATTTCTGGGGGATTTTTGAGCTTCACTGACAATCCTTGATTTCTATTATTATTATTATTTTTTTTTTTTTTTTTATTGCCTTACATATGAATCAAAGGTGGTTTTCACCTTTTTTTGATAAAATGATCCCTCCACTAGATCGTTCTCTGAACTACGAAAAATGAGACGAACGGACAGTGTCAGGCTCAAACGTTAGTTTGTCAAACCAAATCAGACGGGAGTTAGTGAAGATGTAGGAAAGGCGAGAAATTTAAACTTCAAGAAAAATGATTTTCTCCAAAATTTTGGAGGAAAAATAAATGCATCTTTCTACATCATGTACAGAGGAAGTATTTGTATTTTTTCCAATTTCACTTACTAGTCATACTTGTTGGCTTACATTTGTGTGGTGATCCATGTTATGTTGATGTTAACCTATTCAAATTTATTACTCTTGTGAAAGTTGCCCATTAAGTTTTTCTTTTATTGACAACATGATTCACCATAAGTACCTGCCTACTGTTGGTAACGGAGTTTCTCCTGTTTTTGTAATAATCCTCTCTTTAATTTCTTTCACATTGTTTTCCTTGTTATATGACCTTTTATTACCTACTTAATAATTCAATTTGTGATCAATATTGTGTCCAAAATCACTTTTAACGGCACCTTAAATTTGGGGGATTTTCTGGTTCTTCCTGGGGATTTTTTAGTGAATTTGGGGGGATTTTTTGCTGAAACGGGTTGGCAGCACTGTTTGTGTCTCTCTTGTTTTCCATCATCTCGCAGCTTTTTCGCTCATTCATACTGAGTACATCGAGAATGTAGAATCGTTCAATAGTTCGTCACTCGTTCAGTTCGCGTAATTTTGAACAGAAGTGCGACATAATCAGGATCGGCCATTAAACATCCCCGCTATCGAATCTGACGGC
Organism: Adelphocoris suturalis; assembly: GCA_030762985.1. Lineage (NCBI taxonomy): Eukaryota > Metazoa > Arthropoda > Insecta > Hemiptera > Miridae > Adelphocoris > Adelphocoris suturalis. The sequence continues at coordinate 24,109,023 of CM061050.1, read as the reverse complement.
TGCTGTGAAGGAAAGCAATCGTCAGTATACAAGACATTTTTTAATCAAAAACCACAATGGGTAGGTAACAGTGGTTATCTGGCTGTAGTTTTCATAGCCGTTTGCATCGCTTTTTTTAAACGCTGCTATATTTAAACGAAAAAAATTCATGGAGTAGGTACGAAGGTTTGTTCTCCAACTTGGTTCAAGGTAACTAAGTACACAGACGAAGTTGAAAGTTTATCTAATCCAAATGTCGAGTTAAAATACTAGAAACGACCTACAAATGGATTTTCAATGAAATTCTAGTCGTTGCTATCATGCAAAGTTCCCAAAGGTTTGCAAATTTTGAAGCTCTCGGTTTTGTCGCTGTCCTTGACTCAGAAAAATTTAGAATGTCCCAAAACAGTTTACAGCAAGATGCTTTCAATCGCCTAGTTTTACCCTACAAAAGATTTGACTCTATTCAGCTAAAAAACGAATTAACTATCCTCTACAAAGACAAGGATTATGGTGGTATATAGAAATTAATGAACGGTAGTTAATGATTTCGTAGTAATTGATGTTTCTTGAAAAAAAGTTAGTTGATAAGATAAACAAGATACTGGCTAGTTGCGTGTGAATTCTTGGTTTCTGAGTATTGTTAGAAGGCCAATATAAGAACTGAACGATCTGTTGACCTGTTGAGCAGCTTGCTAAGAACTGCTTTACATTTCTATCTTTGTTTTATGGGAGGCTTTGGATATGGCTGGAGTGGGGGGGGGGTTCGAGTGCGGTACCCTCCATTTCAGAGCCGCGCTAAGCTCCTGGTTCAAGTTATAAATGTTGGGGTGCTCTTCCAATATGCGCCCCCCTATCACGCTTCTGTTCCAATATGCGCTCCCCTATCACGCTTCTGTTCCAATATGCGCCTCCCTATCGATGCGCGATGCTTCGAACAGGTCTTCATTACGGTGGGCCAACTTCCAACAATAATGGTCGAGGTGAGATTGAAACAGTGCAGGGGATGTTCCTCGCATGGTCTTCAAAATCTTATTTTTGGCATCCAACCACGAACGCTCGATGGCCTGAGTGTGTGCCCCAGTCGACGGATCTACATAATTTTGCTGGTGGTTCACTGTTCGATGTTTGAAGCCGAGACTACTCAGGCTCCTGTATGCCGTCCATTCGTCGGAATGTATGACGGAGCCAGGCTGGCACTCTCTCTGTATTATAGGGATGAGGGTGTTTTTGTCGCGCCTTTCGACGCAGAAGTACCTACAGTCGAACTCATCTTTGATCGTTGGAGATGAGTTCAGTGTTCTTTGATCACTAACAATGAAAACGACGAGGAGGCGCACTGGGAGGCGCAGTTGCTCGGGGGGGCGCATATTGGAAGAGCACCAATGTTGATACGTGAAGCATCAACAGTCCTGTCATGTCGAACGGACCCTTTAGGATTCACTCCTACATTCCACCTTCCACGAAAATGATTACTTTTTAATGTAGAAAAAATAACATCATTTCTGGCCAAGAACTTATTAATTACTTCTAGTGGTACCAATGCATCCCTCCTCAAATACCTACACTACTGTTGTGTTTGCGCTGAGGATGGAATAGATTTTTACCAAAATGAAACAAATATCTGTTAATAGTTGGCAATATTTTATGTTTAGTGGCCAGTAGTTTCATTAATTGCAAAAACACCTGCAGATAGTAAATACAAGTTACCTTTAGCGTGGGACCTAAAAGTAAAAAACGTTACAAAAATCTAGGACATTTTTTCCTGTTATGCAGTTGTGCAGTTCCAGTTATGCAGGATGATCGTATGAGCGAAGTTTCGTAAATTATCTAATTATACAGGGTGAACTGCTAGTAGATGCAAAGATGGAAATCAGTAAACTGATGTTGAGTATTTACACTACACGCAGATACATCTTCACATGGATGTGTCTCATTTCCCCCCGTGAAATATGTGTTTTATGTCTTAACTTGAAAATGTGTACTAAGTCAGCGGATTGGGATAGAGAGCCATTAATTTTAATCGTCTCAGTGCCCGGAGAGTGATTGTGTCCTGATTGCGGGCAGTCCAGATTGCGGTCAAGGAAAAATCTGTCCAGATTGCGGGCAACTAAATGTACCCTGTCCAGATTGCGGGCAAGAGATTAAAGTTGACCCAGGAACATAAAGCATATAACATTTTCAAAAGAGTCTCTCATTTTATTTTTTTGTAGCAATAATATCATTTGGGATTTTTTTTACAACCTAAGCATATGTTTTGTTCTTATTACCTATTTCTTGATTTTTATATTCATCTCTACAATAATGTTTTGCATAATGCCATTAAATCATTAAACTATGTCAATGGTTTTTAATATCCTTATTGAATTTTTTATGAATAACGGAAATTGAATTTTTTATAATAATTAATTTTTTATAAATAAAAATTAATAGCGCACTTGGAAGACCGCACCCAAGAGTTAAGGAGTTAATCAAACATTTAAAATCTGAAGCGGAACAGAGTCATCTGAAAATTGTGCGATTGGAACTTCACATGGAAGGTGTTAAAAGAAAAAAGAAGTATGTGAAACTTGATGAAACGATAGACAAAATTACGGAACGCTACGAAGAGAACAGCGAAATAAAAGAATTTTTAACAAAAATTCGATATGTCCTAAAACTGGAGTAGGGTTAACGCTTTTGAAAGAAGTTGTAAATATAGATTAATGAATATGAACTGTAAAATTAACGTATCACTTATTTTGTAAATATTAACCGTGTACATAGTGTAAATATAGTTTAAAGTTGCTGAATAGTTAAGTTAGTATAGGATGACAAGGCCAAACGGCCGCTTTGTTTATTGCTAGAGTTGGTTTGTGAATAAATTCGAATCACCCTGGTAATAATTGAAGCGGCCTTTGAATTACGAAAGAATACTGCGGAGAATACTGCTTTTGTGATGCCAACTGCTACCACAACCTGTCTAGGTAAGTAGCGTAACAGCTTGTCCGCAATCTGGACTCATGAACACGTGTCAAACCCTAATCATCCCCTTCAGGTACCCACTTGACCGTAATCTGGACTGACCGCAATCTGGACCGACCGCAATCAGGACGACACCCCGGAGAGTCTCCCTATAAAATCTCAACTTCCTAGGATGAACAGGAGACGATTTAGCTCACTCAGCTGAGGAGGAATAAGCCAGTCATTTCAATCGTCTCTTAATTTCAGCTTCAGAGATTAAATACGATAGAAATCATCAGCTTTAGACGCCCATCAGCCCATCTTCTAGTACATACTACTTACAAGTACCTACTACTCAATAGTATACCTACCATGTACCTGGTCCATTTTTTCACATTACTAGTTCGTTATGCATTGAACTAGCTTAAGCATTTCATTTCACATTATTAGTTTTTTTGTCTTCATTTTTATTTCATTATTATGTCTACATTTTTTCATTATTATTTCTACATTATTGGTTGATTATGGTTATTTGGCAATATTAGTTTATAACGTAGCTTAATAAATCAGCTTTCCTAGACACTACAATGGCTTAGGGATCATGAGATGTTGTGATAAATGAGAGCATTCCAAAAAGTGGCGAAGGACTTTTCTGCTATGAAAACTAAGGAAGTTACATACACTCCGCTAGTAACGCATTGGTTGTACGTGAAAATCAATAGAAATAGAAAACTCGGCCCCTTGACCCCTTGCTTTCCGCTTTGAGCCTTCGGCTAAAATGCTAAAAAATGGAACATGCTTTCTTCCCGCTAATTCGTAAGTGTAAATAAATTTAAAACTGAAAGAAATGCGTGTTAAATTGAAAGCTTTCCAACGAGTGGAGAACGATTTTTATCCGGTGAAAACTGAAGAAGTTTCATTCCCCCAGCAACGGCTTGGTTGTACGTGAAAATCAAAAGAAAAAATTGTGTGACACATCCGCGTAACGTTTTTTGCTAGTTAGTCTAAGTTTCATGACACTTCCGCGTAACGTTTTGGGCAGTTAGCTCAAGGCTAAAGCATGTTCCATGCTAAAACCGTTGCATTTTTTAGTGCTAATTTTTGCACTCACTTAGGCCAGCCAATATCCATGTCAATATCGTCACGACAAAGCCAGACCAAAGTAGTAATGGATCTAATAAGTTCTATGCTATTCAACCTGTGAAGCTGAAATATGAACTGGAGCCCTCTTGGGACATCTAGAAACGAATCGTGAAGTATGAATGAAGCTCCCTAGATCAACTAAGTGAGAGCTGGACCTAAGTTCTTGGCTTTCAACCTATGAAGCTGAAATTTGAAATGGAGGCCTTTTGGAACATCTAGAAATGATTTATAAAGTCTGAAGCCCCCTAGATCAGCTTAATTTAGCTCCGGAGTTAATTGCTTTTCTGTTCAACCTATGACGCTTACATTTTAAATGTAGAACCCTTGAGACGTATCGAAGCGAAACATTAAGTCTAGCGTCCCCCTGATCAGCTGAGTGAGATCCACAGCTAAGTTCTTTGCTATTCAATCTATGAGGCGTGTTCCACGTTTCTCCAATGTTGAGTCGAGGCTCAAGGCGAAAGCGAAAGTGGGTCTGGCGCAGCGCCGAGTTATAATGAATTACTGAGCTAGAAAACTAAGAATTGGCTTAATAACCTTTAAAGGACAAGGATTGGTTGGTCCTTTCAACTTCTTCATGATTTTTGTTAAGAAACTTTCGTTATCTTCATTGAGCTGATTTAAAGAGCAGAACTGTTTAACATCGGGATCAAAATTAGGGCAACTGCCAAAAAGGTGGTCTTCCTCTTGTTGGTTGTACGCGGCGCCATCTGGATCGTAGTTGCTGAAGGGTTTCAAGCAAGGTTTCGAAGGGCCTGGGGTTTTAGGGGTTTTCTGGTGCTGGCTCGAGCGTGGCGTCTTTGGGGATGAAGGCTGTGAACCAGGCCTGGGTGGTAAGGCGCAAGCAGTCGGAGCTGGAGACCTATTGCAAGTAGGCGTTGCTGTAGAAGTTGGCCTTGCGCAAGTTGGCGTTGCTGTAGAAGTGGGCCTGGCGCAAGTTGGCGTTGCTGTAGAAGTGGGCCTTGCGCAAGTTGGCGTTGACGGCGCAGTCGGTCTGCTTGTTGGTGTTTCACAAGAGCCTTCAGTAAACTGAATTTGTCTTTTGGCGGTAAGAGCCTAAATAAAAGAACAATGAAATGGATTTAATCTTGAACACGAAAGCGAAGAAAAATAATTCGTTAGCACATAAATAAAGAATAAAATATAAATAAAAAATAAAGAATTATATAAAAAATAAAGAATAGGTTAGGACATCCACTGTATGTATACATAGAAGAAGAGAAAAACTGAGCCAAATACACTGCCAAGGACATGGCATAGAAGCATCCTCGTGGCCTTCACATATGTGAACAGCCATATATGTTCCATTAAATGTTCATAAATGACCGGTTTACCATTATCATGACGATATAGTACTGGACAACCAAAAATTAAAACCTGACTAAATTCTGTTCAATATTGACGGACTTATGGCTATCACAAGAAAATCACGTTCGCACATGCCCAGATCGTACCGCAGATTCAATCATGATGAAACTAATATAGGACCATCTAGGGGTAAAGCCACACTATTACTGGGATAAAATTCAATCGAAATTGTGGAAGTTATGGCTGTTACAAGGAAATGTGGACAGACAGACGGACGGACGAAACAAAATCTGTTCAGGAGGCCATGAAACGCAAAATGCGAGTGGAAATTTTGATTTTGGAGCACAAAATTTTTTTCAATTCGAAAGTGAAAACAAAGCTTCCTTTGCCTTGCAGACTCGGAAGCAAAATGAATCAGGTACGTAGGTACCAAATTTCTCTTCCACTGTCACTGTTTATCTCGTTGGGCTATGGTAATTGAAAATCACTGGCCATTCGAATTTATTAATAAAATTACAACAATTTTCCCCAAACTCAAAACTTATACTCTCATTTAACACTATTTAGGGTTGCTGGGGTAGGGTAACTGTTGTTTTTATCTCTTTGGAGCTCCTTCATATCCCTATTCAAGTCAAGGTCATACGTCCCTGTCGTGCAACCCGGGCACCCTCTGGGTGAACAGAGGGTGGCAAAATGACCCGCTGGCGATAAGGGGGAGGCTCATGCGAATGGGCCTCCTGTTCCTTAAACATGCTTCCCCCTTTATGAACAGTAATCAAACAAAGCCTCATAATCACCGCCTGCCCGTTGGTACGCGGGGATCTAGGGCAGGAACTCAGGGGCGCCCCAGGCGTCGGCCATCCTCTCCTTCTTCTTCATCCTCGACTCCCTATTACTCATCATCTTCCACAACCCTGGTAAATGCCCACCAGTGTGCCCATTGTGATATACCCTTTACCTCCAAGCGAGGCCTCCAGTTATGCTTCTGAGGATTCGCCGAGAATGGCGGCAGTGGAGGCAGAAGCAGTGCGTAATGGGGTATGTCATATAAATGTTTATTTGCAGCAACGTTTTTGCATGTGCACGCTTTTTGAATAGCAAAAAGCCTGAGCCCCCACTACAAGCTGCTTGTCCAGGATGCGATCCTGGCAAATAGCTTTGGGGCCTCTCCCGCATCTCCTACAGGAGTGGGGCAGCATCCCACAGTTCAGCAATCCTCCCCCAGGACCTCCGGTCTTCTTGAAGCCTATGTATTGAAGTTCGGGGAGCAGGTAGGCCGTATTGAAGGTTATGCGAGCGCCTACCTAAAGGAACTGGCGAGGCGGGCTGTTGACGGGCCTAATGGCTTGGAAGACGAGGTCGTGGCCTATGTGCAGAGGATCTTCCCACAGGTTGAGGAAGGACCGTGGTGGGGCACCAGGGAGGGGTTCCTCCTACATTGGTGCCTCGTGGAGGTCACAGAGAAGCGAAAAAAGCAAGAAGGCGAGAATATCAGCGGGTCCAGAAGTTGTTGAGGAAGCAACCAACTCGTCTTGCTGTGGAGGTACTGGAGGTAGCTGGGGATAAACAAGTTATACCCCTTCTCCAGGAGTTTGTGGACTATTGGGAGCCACTCTTGAGTGCTCCCAGCCACAACCCTGGTGAGCTGGTGGTGCCCCCAGCTTCCACCAGGGATTCCTTATACAGCATTATGTGCACACTAGTGCCACATGATGAGGCACATAAGTGCTGTGACAAAAACTCCACTTCTGCTGGACCTGATGATATTTCTGCTCGACGGTGGAATCAAGCCCCAAAGAATGTCAAGCTGCTCATCCTCAACCTGTTCTTCTGTCGGAAAGACCTTGGAAAGCGTTGACCCGTGCCCCGACCATCTTCATCCCAAAGAAAGGAGCAAGTGGGCCTTAAGGCTACCGCCGGATTTCAATATCGTCAGTAGTGTTCCGCCACCTTCAAAAGATTCCGGCATCTTGCTTCCAAGTGGCTGGTGTCATCAGTGATGTCCAGAGAGCATTTTGGCCAGTGGATGGCACAGCAGAGAACCTAACAGTTCTCTAAACTGTCATTTTCTGGCCCGTATCAAGGAACGACAGCACCATCTTGCCGCTCTAGACATCGCTAAGGCCTTTGACACGGTAAGTCATTTTCCCCTGACCGATTGTCTTTGTGGTTTGGGGGCACCTGCTCGTTTTATTGAGTATGTTGCCTGTCTGTACCATGAATACGTGATCGTCCTCGAGGCACGAGGCGAGGTGTTGGGGGATGTTGTCATTAGGTGCAGGGTATGACAGGGGGATTTTCTGTTGCCACTCCTCTTCAACCTGGTCGTGAAAATGGCATTGGGTAAGCTGCCAGTGGGAATAGGGTTTGATCTCGCCCTGGTGCACGAGTAGGTGCATTGGCTTTTGCTGATGATGACATCCTACTCGCTGAAATCCGTGAGTGGTAGCAGATCGCCCTCAATGCCTTTGCTGAGCAGCTTGCCAGGTGTGGTCTGGTGGTTAACCCAGTTATGTGTGGGTCAGTCTCCTTGGTACCGTTGGTTGGCCAGCATCAGGCGAAAATGGTGGATGAGGAGTGTTTTGTCATAGGACAGTCACCCATCCCCACCCGATCCATGCTGGAGGTTTGGGGTACCTAGGAGTTGACTTCATGGGTGTATCCACCATTGCCGCAAGCCGTGTGGACCTTGGACAAGCATTAGCTATTATCAGTAAGGCTCCATTGAAGCCAAAGCAGAAGCTGCACTTCTTCCGCACGTACTTACTGTCAAAGCTATTCTATGAGCTAGTCTTTGGTAGGCTTACTGGAGGGAAGCTGCTTGAGTTAGATTGTGAAGTTTGCACTGCTGTGCCCTCTTGACTAGGCTTCCCACCTGGTGACCCAAGTGCCAATATTCATGCACTGGTCAAGACTGGTGGGCTAGGTATTGTCCCCCTCTCAGCCAGCATCCCATCTTTACACTGCTGCACCTGCTCACCCTAAGGGGCTCAAGCTGGGAGGTCAGCAGCACTGCTGCTTACCTGGACTTTGTCAGGCAGCAGTTGTTGTGGAGTGTCGAGCAGCACCAACTGCTCCAATACCCAGCTCGTTGCTGGGCTGCATGAGTGAAGAACTCCGACAGTGCTCTGAATCCCCCTTTTCTTCCCAGTGGGAGGAATGGGCTTCAAAGGGCATAGGGGCCCGTGACTATCACCATTTTCGCACCATCTAGATGGCCACATTATCCGCATTGGTGAGGTGTTCAAGAAGTATCCGAGCGAAAAGGAGTGGCGACCAACAACATCAAGACCATGGCTGCGATCGATTCATGGCGTTGGGTGTGGTGTGCGAAAAGTGCCATGGAGTTACTAGAGTTGGGCATCTCGGCAGGAGTACCCCGTGGTATCACCACCTGATTCCTGAAGGGTTCTTACCTGAGCTAGTAGTAATTTTATAGGAACACTTACTTTCATTTCTCTCTCTCTCCTCCACCTTCTTCAGCCTCCTTACTTCCAAAAACCAGCATATGGTAAACCTGGGAGTCCAGGGTATATATGAGCTGAAAAGCCTTGCATTTGAATAAGTTTGCTTCACGCTTGTGGCATAGGTGACATCGACAAGTTCTGAAGATGTTTAACTAGAATATCCGCATGCATTGACACCCACACTCAACTTTTTCCTTTTTATGAACTCTTGCTTTAGAATGGTCATGTTGATAATATTATACAAGCTCTTCTTATTAGTTACCAACATTATTATTCCATACTCTAAAAATTCCTTGGCTTTCCCTTTGAATCACTAAGACAGAAACTATCACGAGTAATATAGTGCACAAACTTTGTTCCAAAATCATATTAGTTTAAATCCTATAACCAAATAAACGTTCAAAACTTTTATTTCTTACACGAGTGCTTTACCTTATGAAGCTCGTAATATCCGTCTTCTCCACATTGCGGCAAATTTCCTGCAAATTGTAAATATATGCGTCTTTTCTATCATAAATTTAAAAACTGAAGACATTCATATATTCTAGGTGCCATGGCATCCATATAAATATTATGCATGGGGATAATAATTCTAATAATTGTCATACTAACCATCGATCCTTCGACTAATGTCCACTGAATTACTTTAAGTGGCTTCTCTTTCACTGCTCTATATTGTTCTTTACGTATATCAGATTCGTACTAATATGTTTGTGTTATTGCAATATCCTGATTGTTTTCGCATGCTAAATGGCGCTATCACTTGGTAATTGATACTATGTTTATGTATAATTAGCTTATCATCATCATGCCCTTGTCTATAAAGTTAGATATGCTACGTAAAAGTTTCTCGGGGGTTGGTAGTTATATATAGGGTGTATCGATATAGTCAAGCTTATTGTGTGTTTAAGGGATGCCTGATACAAAATTGTAAGGGAGAAAAATATCCTGTATTTGGAGTGTATTTGGTACTATTTAGCCAGGTGACTCCTCATTTCAAAGATTTTTCTGCGTTGAACACGATTGTGAAGCCAGAATAGCGATATCTTCTTCCGGTCACAGAGAAGAGTTGATGAACCATGAAGGAGCGTTGTTTTTCTACCAAAAACGCACTCCTTGTTTTTCTCCAATATCTCAAAAATTATGGAAAAGGATATGAGGGGGGGGGTTACTTCGGAAATTTTGTATACATAGTAAATCTGTCTTAGTCCAGTGGTTGTATGTGAAAAATGTAATTCGGCAAGTTCAAATAATTTATAGTTTCTTTAAATGGAGGCGTTGGAATCATCAACTGTTGGAATTATATTTCTGAATTCCGATCTTACTGTGCAGTGCACTGGATAATAAATTACCTTGTAACATAAATGTCACAGGAGGGACTTGGGCCAGGTATAGATTTTGTGAAATATAGGTCTACGATAACGAACTCCATAGATATTAAATATCTGATTTGGCTGATTGTTTGACAGCAGTAGGTGTTAGCTTTATTCCAGAATACGTCAGCTGATAACAGAATTGGATGGACTGCAGCAAATGTTAACCTAACTGCTGCTGCTGCAGGTGATTCATCTTACACAGCTGCTTAACGGCTGTTCAAAGTTCAACAATTTATTTTTTGTTTTATTGGACGTAGTCCTACTGACCAAAGATCTCAAGCCGTACAATTTACTTTAACCTAGTTACCAGTTATGTTCTAGGTTCGACTGCCCGCTGTCAGACTGCAGTTGAACGACAATATAATGCCGTTAATATATATATCGATGTCGTATTCCCTAACAATCTACTATTTGTAAGAACTAGCGTGCGATATCTTACTGCCAGGGGTTCTGAGTGTTGAAGCATATTTTGCAGGACTGTTCCATGGAGTTCTGGTTGGAGACTGTGAGCGATACTTGGCAGCTACTTGCCCAGCAGTCAGACCGTCGCGTTGATTAGTTAAACATTCTTCCGTCATGTCCGCCATGTAACCCCTAAGGAAAAACCATATAGTACACACCTAAATACTTATAAGATAATTGTTTAACAAATTAATATGTATGTTACATTCATTACTATCCTACCATTACTACCTTAATTTCTAGTTTCATAAGATTTTGATGAAATTTTCTGGGAATGCGGGGATCATGGTGTACATTGTACCCCGCTGATTTCCTTTTTTCAAATCATTACTCCATTCTGCACATGCCCTAACGTAAATTACTCCAAGTATCATTTTCCCGTTTCCTAATTGACCGATTTCACGTTTTGCGTTGCCTACATCTTAATTTACTATATTCCGCTATGGAGTTTTTTATGATTATTAAAACCGTTTCAATGACCTTTATATTCATGTTATTCTCAGTTGGGAGGTACCTTGGAGCTGTAAAGGTGTGAACTGTTTTGGGAGGCTCGATGTGCCATGTTTAAATAATCTACTATATACGGGGTAAAATAATTATAGACCAATTATCTGCCTAGAAGATCTATTTAATACAGAAACAGTATTATGTTGCGTTTTTTATTTCGGTACCCACAAGAAGTACTGTTACAAAATATACCTAACAAGGTAGAATTGGGACCTACTGATCCATGCGGAAAGTGTATCGGCAGAGGAAGTAAACTCGGAAGCAATTTATGAGATAAAATAATGCATCTACCAATGCTTCACTAGTTAATAAACTCGATTTCTGTTATAATTTGCAGCGTAGTAATCACTCGCAGCTAAAAACAATTTATCCGTGCCGCACCCATGCTCATCGTATGTTAATTTCACTGACAGTCAATTTATGCTAACCTAGACTGCTAACCTAGACGAGGAAGTTGTGAAACATCTGTTTGAACTTTAAATCCAAAATAATGTTAAGTAAGAGTGTGTTGCATCATACAGGAGAGCTAATTCGGATTCGGGAGTTTTCGCCAAAAACTATCAGTGATATAATTTGTTCAGTTCTGGATTAATTTGTTGTTTTCCGTTGTGAAACGGGACGTAACAGGATAAAAGCTGGAAAATTACATATTAGCCCACCCTCACTACCTGCGTTGCGCCGAAGGAGACCTGCTGCTGGCGCTCGTCTGAGGATATCTTTGCTGGGCCTGTTGGGTGAAAGACGATCCACTCCCAGATGACGACGGCGCAGGACCCAAGCCCCCCATTGGATACCGATCATATCCATAGTCGCATGCATTGTCTAGCATTTCAGAATAACCGTATTGCCCCCCTGACATGGAGGCAATGTTTTCTTGAATCCCGAGAAAAGATATAAATGAACTTCTGAAACAAGATGAGTATTTGATGTATCCATATTTTACGGAACCGAACAGAAGTAAGCTTAGCATAATCACACTTTTCGTAAATGGGAGGGGGGGGGGGGGAGTTTGTTCTCCATAATCGTATATTTTACTTGCTCTTCGCTATTTTGATCTTAGTGAAATGTTTGGTGACACCCTAATACTTCAACATAACTTCTTTAACTGTAATCAGATTTTGTTGAAATTCACGGACATTAGGCTTCTAGATGGTCCATTTTGGACTGGATCATTATATTAGGATCGTAGTTTCTGCTTATGAGTACCTAAACGTCGAATTCTTCCAGGAATACCTATATAGGTTCATAAATTTTCACTAATTTTCTACTTAAGGGAGTTGGTATCTTTGTAGTAGTAATTAGGATTTTCGATGTGCCTTTCCTTGGCAACCACTGGACCAAATCTGATGAAATTTTGTTTTGTTTTAAACTTCAACTCAATCTCTTGAATGTCTCGAGGCCTTTTTTTTTATTATACCCCTCACTCGAGTCATGGTAGCTGTCCAAAACTGAATACGTTTTGAAAAAACAAACAATATTATAAAAAATAAGGAAATCAACATACCCAAAAAATGGCTCGAGACATCCTTCATTCAACCCCAAGGAATAATATAAAAAAAGAATCGTGGTGATAAGTCTCTCTAATCCTAACAAAAGCTCACTGAAGGTCAAAAGGGTCTAAAAAAACACTGAAGGTCAAAAATTAGGATTTTACAGGAGAGCGGTTTTTCTAAAAAGTTACCTATATCGATGTCGTCATCAACGATTTCTCTCCTCCTGAGTCAGTAACTTTTGAATAAGTGAATCCTTTCGATGTAAATACAGCAACACAACACACAGCCATCTCATTCTACCTATAACCAGCAAACTGGAGCGTGTACAGCTCAAGTTTTTCAGGTTCCTCTGCTACAAGCAGGGAGTTCCGGCTGGCCAAGATCAGTTTGCCACTCTAGCTGCAAGGTACAATCTACCTGAGTTGAGGGACCGGCGTGTCATGGAGGATGTACTATTTTTTCCATAAACTCCTTAATAGTGGGATTCAGTGCCCATCCCTTCTCTCAAGAGCAAATAGCCACGTTCTCAGCTACACGACCCGTTCCAACTTATTGTTTTATGTACCATTTGCTGCCTACAATTATCAACTGCAAAGTCCTATGTATCGGATACCTCGTGAAACATATGCCCTCCTCCAGACTGTGGATTAGGACTTATTCTTCGATGGTCTTCCGCATCTCAAGAGGAGCCTAAACTCTTACCTCCATTCGCAGCGATGTATGTTTTGTGTCAGTGTCAGTAGTTTTGTGACTGACTTACTTATGGATTGCATTTGATGCATACAAATGATGCATTTATTTCTATTTTTCCATTCTGTATGTTTTGATTTCATTCCAAGTTTAAAGTTACTTTTATTTTATTTCCTAACATAATTTATACTCAATTCCCTATGTTTTTGGCGAAAGCCGTGCTTATAACTAATAAATAAATAAACAGGCTTCCCCATGTACCTTTTTTTTTTTGCGTGGAGGCACTCTGAAAAAGGTGCACAAGGTTCCCCACTCTGCCACTAGGGTGGGTTGGAGTTGTCTCCTCTCTTATTTCCATGCCAAAAAATTGACACTGTTACAGGTGGGTTAGGGTGGGAGCGTGGGAGGGTGGGGCACTCACACAGCAAACTCACACAAACAAACACACAACCAAGTCATTCTACCTATAATCAGCTGACTTGCTTCCCCATATACGCGCTCGTTGGATTTTACTAGAACTTTGTGTTGTGTATCTTTTCTGTTTTCCTCTCTTCAACAGTTCAGGTAGAAATTATTGTATTCATATTGCATGAGGAGGTTTAGCTGGCTTGTAATCCTTTCCGCTATTGAAATTTTGCAGTTAGGAGTTCGCGAACCAGGGTGACTTGTTCACCTTTGAAACTGTATAAAACCTAGTTGGAGAATCGAAAATATAAAAAAACCACAGGTCAATCGATTCAGAATTGAATGCAGATTTCGAAAATGCAAAAATATAAAAATGTAAAAAAAAATCATTTTTGACGGTTCCAATCTTCTTAATTTTCATGAATTCCATGGTAACGTCCGAGTTCCATTCTCTTACATTGACTTACATTGGTCTCGTTGCGATTAAATACTTAGAGACCATCCTTGAAAAACCCCTGAAAATCTCATCGAAATTGGATATTTACTTAGTACTGCTTGAAGAATTGAAGGGTACCTATGTGTTATAGATGTTACCGGCAAAGTTTAAAATCAGGCATTGTGTACAATGCCTAGTCGTTGTATACAATACCTGAATGGTGCAGGCAATGTGTAAAATGAATCTCATTTTATACTTTACCTAGGCATTGTATATAGAATGCCTGATCGTGCATTCGGCAAAGTGTCCTGATCAATCCTTACCTGGTCTGGGCACCTTTGTTGGAGATATAGGTCAGAATGATGTGTATAACACTGATCTGGATGCTCGCAAGCTCGCATCTCAAAAATACATAACATCAAGTAGTCAATCCCTTACTAAAAATTCAGATTTGTTGGACCATATAGGAGTATTTGTACTTAGCCTAAATCAATGGTAGGCATTATATAGACTGCCTAGGCATTGCCTAGCCATTGTGTCTAAAGAGAGTTAAAAATGGAGGAATTCCATACTTCGCCTAAAAAGTTCAGGCATTGTATAGAACGACTAGTCATTTTATACAATGCCTGGATTTCATACTTTGCCGGTAACATAGACACAAAAGCTAAATTTTCAATGATATTCTAATACGAACATATTGATTTTGGGAGACTTCACTTCGCTTCACAAAAGAGATCATAACATATCATAGTTGATTCGATATTAATCAGGGTACTATTACCTTGTACCTAATACTACGAATGAGTTAGAGGAAGTGGACGACTAGTGTATTATGCCAGTGATGTAGAATTATGTCTTGTATTACTCTAGCAAGGTTTCCCTCAAGTATCCCATCATTTGGCAGACCAATTTGCAAGTTTTTTTCACATTTTGTTGAATAACTTCTACACGTTTAGCATTTATTCGTAATTTCCACCGTAACTTCTTTTCAAAGGTCGCAATATACCTACCTAGGAGGAGAGGAATTTAGGAAAAATGCTTAAACATCTAATACACTTGGTTTTGGATAGTACACGTGTTCTTCCGTTACCTGTCCCAATAAGAAGTTTAACTTCACCTTCAGATGACGCCTCCCATAATAGAGTAGAAGGCTCGAGTCAAATCTGGATTCATATCTCGTCAAAGGTGTACGGAGAAAAATTCCAATGTTCGATTTCGATGCTCGGGCTTGTGGATAGAATTAAATTTTGTGGAGAAATTTAAAAATAGGTATTAGACATACATGATTTGAAAATTATAACATGGTTGTTAATGAGGTGCTGTTGATATGGAAATATCTACGATCTAGGGGTTCGTCATAAGTTATTTTATTATACATTTTCAATTGGTATGTTATGATTGTTTTTTGCTGGATAAGTGCGATGGATGTTTTTTGGTGGGTAAAAGCGATGAATCACTGAAATTACTAACTTTTGACATTTTCATGTCTTTCATATGGCACATAACAAAAAAATCGTCACGAAAAAAATTGTCCCAAGTGGCCACAACGATGATTATGACCATCAGAAACGACGTTGACCATTCATAGGTAAACACATGAAAATGTCCCAATGCGTTGCAGACTCGTATGCAAGCGTTTTTTTCTGATGTTTCTGATGATTTCCGCTTACAACCGAGTCGTTGCTAGGGAAATGGTACTTCGTTTTTCTTTTTTCAGAACCTCTCATAATTGCATCTGTGTTGCGTCACGTTACCAATATATAGGTATACGCTAAAAACGATAAAATTTTTTATTGTGTCTCTCAGAGTATTAAACTAAATTTTCCCGATTTCCTAATCATAAAATTGGCCAAATAAAAAAAAAATTGTCTTCATTCACATATAGGCTATATAGGGTGGTCCACGGGAACCTGACGGTTTTTAAATGAGTAGTACACATTTGTTTTTCAACATAAAAATTTATTTTTTCATATTCTTACAGCCAGTGCTATGCCATTTAAAAAATCAAACCTTAAAAATAACATCTGTCATGTGGTGACCGTCTTGCTCGTAACATGTTGCAAGTCTGTTCATTAACTCTTGGTGAACGCGCTCCAATAAGGGTGTGTCAATCGCGTGGACTTGTGCTCGAATCGCTTCCTTCAGCTCGCCTAACGTTCTCGGTTCGTTTTCGCATATACGAAATTTGAGGAAACTCAACAGAAAAATGTCACAGGTTGTCAAATCAGGTGACATCAGAGGCCAGGGCATGTCCCCGAACCGTGAGATCAAGCGCTCTGGGAACATTTGGCACAATTTGTCCATCGTTACTTTAGCTGTGTGAGGGGTTGCCCCATCTTGCTGGAACCAAATGCTTTCAGCAGGAAGTCGTAGTCTGCGTAACTCAGGTCTCAGGAAGATGTTTATCATCTCAACATAACGGGCTGCAGTCACAGTCACTGTGTTGCCATTTTCCTCAAAAAAAAAAAAAAAAAAAAAAAAAAAAAAAAAAAAAAAAAGGACCAATCACACATTTGGACGATACTGCACACCAAACCGTCACTTTCGGACTGTGTAAGGGCCGTTCATGAAGTTGCTGAGGGTTTTCACTGGCATAATAACGACAATTTTGCCGATTGACAAAACCGTTCAAATGGAAATGAGCTTCATCACTCATAAACAGTACAGCATCTTCGTTAACTTCAAGCATTGAGAGCATAGACAAACAAAAATCATTGCGTTGTGGAAAGTCAGTTGGTTTCAGCTGCTGGACAATTGCCAATTTGTATGGGTGGAATCTGAGTCATGTTTGACATACGGCGACCTGTGGAACGACTTACTCTTAGTGCTTGAGCTTGTTTTCGCACTGAGGACTTGCTAGCATCACCTGCCTCACCCTCTCCACACTTTCAGGAGTCCGTGCCGTGCGAGTTGGTCCTGGTGTCTTCTTTTTCATAACACTTCCAGTTGTTCGAATGCCATCGACCCACTTCAGAATCGTGTTACGGCTTGGGACAGCTCCATGACGGCCAATATTAAATTCACGCCGAAACAGTCTCTGCTTCGCCACCACTGATTCACCATTTTTTATAAAAGCTTCTAACCCGAACATGCGATGCCTCACACTTCACTCAGTCAACTTCCGATGATCCCACTCCTCCTACCTGCCGAGTAATACCCATTCGAAAAACGTCGGGTTATGGTAATACTTTGCTATAAATCGATATAACTTAGGATCTACCCCTTCAATCTACTTGGTTTTGGTCTTATAATGCCAAGGAAGATGTAAACTAAAAACTTAAAAAAAAATTTAGGCGGTAGAATATTTCAAAAATCAAGTTTGGCTAATTTATGAAAAAAAGAAATTGTCCCAAAAAAAATAAAAACGAAAAATTTTGAAATTCCATATTTTGTCCATATTTAGTTTGGCTAATTTATGAAAAAAAGAAGTTGTTGCTCCAAAAAAATAAAAACGAAACATTTTGAAATTCCATATTTTGATTTCTATTAATGATGCCAGAATTCTAGTGCCTCAAGTTTTAGTATATACCTATATCAAAGATTCTTCAGTGAAAATTTCAATGTACGTCCACTGGTTCTCGAGTTATATCAGTTTGAAGATCGACCAATAAGCAAAAAAGCAATTAGAAGAAAGAATTGCATCCTACTTTCACTCCAACTCGAAATGGTTGGCTAGAAAAAGTTATTGTTTTCGTTTTCAAGCTAGGTATAACTATTTATTTATTTATTTTCATTTGTTTCATTATTATCATTTATTTATTTTATTTTTTTAATTTAAGCCGCGTCTCAACCGGAAGGGTCATTAACGGCAATCAAAAAGGGGAGTCAAAAGGACACTGCAACGGGGACGATTCTAAGGGGAACAGATTGCCATCACGGACTCCACCGGCAGATCGGAGGGGGAGAAATAATTATAATAACCCGCAAAACGAGGCATCGCTGCACTCTGCTTCAAGGGATACAGCGATGACCGCTTTGTAACCCCTACAGCGGATAGAAATACCCCGCAATAAAACTAAACTACGACTAGATGATCCTTAGAAATACATAAATATTATCGATAAATATATAGGTAATAATAAATACTATAAATCCTGGTTGAATAAAGGTATGATTAGATGTACATGAATAAATAAATATATCACAGATCAGAATATCACAGTTCGTTGTAAAGCTCAGTGGCTTTCAGGTACACCAACAGGGACTGGACCTTGTCTGGCCCTGACTGAACAACCACCCACTGAGGGGGTAATGCTGGACTCTAAGGTCCATGAGGGTCCAACTATTTAATATTATACATTATTATTTATATATTCACATGATTATATAAATTAAAATTATATTATAAAACATGATTATAAATTGACAATTTCCACTAATCCCTCTCGGGCTTTGTGGCGTACTGCTGTACAAAAATAGCTACAAAACCAGTCTTACCTACCTCAGATTGGATTTTGGTTTATTATTTCCAATAATAAGCCTTTGTATTCGTATAGGGGGAAAAGATTATTTTCTCTCAAACTTTTTCACTTTACGTTTCAAGGTGCGTAGAATCCAAAACTGCAATGTCCGTCCGCCGTCCAGGCATATGAGGCCTTGATGAGAAAAATCCGCCCTTTCCCGGACTTCACTTGGGGTCTAGTTTTGGTCCTAGAATCTAGCCAGCCCGATAGCTTCAGACACTTCAATGCTATGAACCAAAAATGGACCAAAAACGGGATTTTTTTCGCATATTTTTCCCCGTACATAGGTTTTTCTATTTATATTGATTTTCACGTACAACCAATGCGTTACTAGCGAATTGTAACTCCCTTAGTTTTCATAGCAGGAAAATTGTTCGCCACTTTTTGGATTGCTCTTATTTTATCTCAACATCTTACGATCCCTAATCCGTTGTAGTGTCAAGGAAAGCTGATTTATTACGCTAAAGGCCGCCATTCACGACGGAGCCAACGAGCCAAACGGCCTCGGGCTGATCCATATTCCACCGTGTGTGGGGAAATTTCAAGTGGCCCCGCGCCACCTAGCGGCCTTGCTGGATTTTCGGACGGGCCAAAATCCATGGAGCCGAGCCACAGACCCGTCGAGTGGACTTGCCGTGATTGGGATCGGCACGCCAAATGGATCGGCTCCACTGACTGGCTCTTCCGTGTGTGGGTCATCCCCCGGGCCAAAATCCTTTCAGTGTACTTCTAGACGTCGAGGTGATAGCTAAGTGTACGATGGCAAGTGTGAGTGGCCGTGACTTCAGCAGGTTCTAATGTTAGGTGTTCAATCAACCTGACATGGGTTAATTTATTTCGAGCTGAAAACCATTCTTTCTGCCACTGCCTTTTTGGTTTCTTCTTCTTCTTCTTCATATAAATGCAAACTGCAGCGGCAGCTAAGTTAACAAGTTCCTCGTTGTTCATACTGAAGTAAAATTGAAGAGGTACTGTTAGCGCCCAAGTTTATATTTATTTTGTTTACTTAATAATGATTCGCCACCGAGTTGTGATTGTGTTGTGTGTTGTGATGTGCCGCCGATAACGTAGTCGCCTATTAATTGGACATCAAGGAAGCCGTAACCTGACGCTGCCGGTCGACTTGCTGATGCGCCTTTTGTACTTGATACCTCGTGACGTCGCTCTGGTCCTTCAAGGGATGCCACGTCCATTCTCCTCTCGACTGCCACGTTGCTACTTACGTTCCTCATACAACTTAAAATTTGCTTGTCTGGGTCATCAGCATCCCTCCAAGTGAACTTTATCTCTGATCCCGGGTCCTCAGCATCCTCAAGTCAGGAGATATACGAGTATATCTATTCTGGATAACCTCTCTAAAATACATCCATTTCGACGTAAGTACCTGGTTTGAGAAATACCCCAGCCATCATCATGTCTGAAAACCCATCCTCATGGAACACATTTCCTCCATTACAGGTTCCTGGGCGTTTTTAGCACCACCCTTACCAATTGTGCCGTTCTCCAAATCAATTCAGCAGTCTGCCTTTGCCACGGATTCGACTTCCTGGTGGTACGAACATCTCGCGATTTGCAGTACACGAGTGAGGCCATCACCCATACTGTCAAAATGGTCAGACTTTTATTTCATTTTATTTTATAATCATGGCATTCAAAATAATTTTAACTATTCCCTTTTGGGATGAAATTTTTCTACACTAGAAGGAGCTCCTTATTTGTAAGTTCGATTTATATCTGAAGGCTCGCACTGTCAAATAGGTTCAAATAATATGCCTAATACGATCACCACAATAAAAAGTTTTGTTGCCTGAGGTAATTGGTATTTTCTTTGAAAAACCCCGCCCCTGTGTATTCCAAAACAGGTACAATTGATAAACTGATGATTAAGTGAATTGGTGATGTCAGATGCTCAAGAGCACAGCACCAGGACCGAAGAACGAGGAAACGCTACTGGCTGTGAACCCGTGTGTGACCCCCCTAATTTGGACCGGGGCCAAATGGACTCGAGCGAGCGGCCTCAGGCCATCTGGCTTCGTCATGAATGGCAAATATTGCTAAGTAACCATTATTAAATTTGAAAATTATTAAATGTGAAACACATTATTAAATGTGAAAAGAGGGCACTAGTACATGGTAGGTATACTATTGAGTACTAGGTACTTACAAGCAGTAGGTACGAGACGTTTGCAATTATTGGGTCTTTTCTAGTCAGCTGAATGAGCTCTTCATCCTAGGAAGTTGAGATTTGATATGGAACCGATTGAAAAGATTATCTCATTCTTACTCAGCTGAGTGAGCTGAATAGTCTCCTGTTTATCCTAAGAAGTTGAGATTTTATAGGGGGACTCACTCGGACACTAAGATACTATTGCAATTATTGGCTCTTTTCCAATCAGCTGAGTGAGCAAAATTCTATCCTGTTATCCCTAGGAAGTTGAAATTTTATAGGGATACTCTCTGGGACACTAAGTGACGATTGCAGTTATTGGCTCTTTCCTACTAATATACCAAAAATGTACGATCCTAGCGTATCTCCAGCGTTTACGGTATCAAGTCATAAGCAATAATTATTGCATGATGTAATATAATTTCCTTATTTCCTTATAGATTTATGAAGAAAAATAGATAAGGTTGAGAACGATAATTTTAGGCTTGAGTAGTTCCAACAGCCAAATCGTAGGTGGAGAAAAAGATAAACACTATTTCAGTTATTTTCTGTTTAATACAAAGTTCAACACAATTATAATGTAATTGTATAATGTAACTTGTATTTTAAGGCGGGGGAATGTCATCCCCTTAACTTCAAGCTGCCACAGAATGATATAGAATTCCTGTAGAATATTCAGCATTGTCCCATTCTATCTGACCCTTGTTAAATTTTGACAAAAGGAACTTCTTTTTGCAATGCGATGAAGTTCTTGGCCGCTACTTAGAGGTAAATGAAGAAAGTAATTAGGATGGAATTACCCCACTGCCGGGGTAATGACATCCAGGCTGTGGGGTAATAACATCCTAAAGCAACTGAAGTACCTATAAAATTTTTTCATTTTCGAAGGAAAACCTTTAAAAAATTCAAAAATGTATTTAAATTTGTTTTAAAACAAACAATGGAGAATACATTCTGAAGGAAATCCGTTGGATACGATTATTTTAGTTAACACAGCGTTTTTTGATTGAGGATTCCCTTCGGAGCACGAATAGTGTGCCAACTGATTGCATCGGGTGCACCTCCACTTCAGCGCATCTTCCTCTTCAGTCTCTCTCCAGATAAAATAGAATCGTTCTTCTGCGTCACTCAGTCCTAGGAGTCTTGTTCGTCATCGCTACATAGATCTTCGTCATTTAACCCGTAGTCAGTGTCACTGTCTTCACTTTCTCCCCAAGTTTTCATTTTTTGTTTTTCTTTTTGAGCCCAACGTTTCGAGCTTTTTCGCTGTATCAATTTTCTTTTCTTTTTTCTCTTTAAAGGGCCCTTCTCCAGGGTCAACACCTTGAAAATCAATCTTCCGTTTCGAAGTAGGTTTGGTATGGTTTGGGAATTTTTGGCCATTTTTTCCATTTTCTCGATCAGCTCTTCTTTTCTTGGGGTAGATATCAATATCTCTGAATGCTGCTTCTGTCGTCCTTTCGTCGCTGGTGGTTTGGCAGTTGGGAAAGGGAGCAGTGAAGATAGAGGGCTTGATTCAGTTTTAGAGGAATCATGAGAAGTGGGCGTTGAAGAAAATTTGCTATCCTCAACAACAACGGGTAGCTCCTGACTGGGTTTGATCAAATCAGTAGATAAGAAATTTTCCCCGGTGAAGATGTACGGATCAATAGGGTAGATCCCTGTGCTACAAAACCCTGAAACGGCATTTCTTACTGTTGCTACCGTTGAGTAGGGGGTTATTTTCTGCAGACCTTGACTTTTTCATGAATCGGTCGCAATTGTTTCTAAACGCTTGTTTCGAAGGTCCGAAAAATTATACATCAAGTGGCTGTTTCTTGTGAGAAGTATGAGGTGGAAGTGATAGCATATTAACACCATTTTCCCTACATTTGCCATATGCTGCCAAAGTAGTGTGACTCACGTGATTGTCCAAGATGAGCAGAACAGGTAAGTCTAAGGATGCACCTGAATTTTTAACAATTCGATCGAGATACACAGCTCTTCTGTGATCCAACCACTGTCCGAACACTCGTATGATGATCCAGGTGGGCCATCTCTTGCAAAAACAGGAGTCATCCTCTTTCCTTAGGAATATAAACACAGGAGGAATGTATGATCCAGAGGCGCTCATGGAGCACACCACCGTCACATTTTTACCCCTCTCCCCACCGTTTACCGAGCATCCTCTCCTTTTCCCCTTAGGACAAATAATTTTCCCAGGATCTTGGACGATGGTTATTCCCGTTTCGTCCATGTTGAAAACTCTATTTGGTGAAAAATTTATTTATTCCATAAAGAGTAGTGGATGCCATTGCCCCTCGAAAAAAGATGGCATTACCCCAATTAGGCACACAGTATTAAAATGCGCACCATACTGTTATTTTTGGACCGACTTTTAAAAACTGCATATGAAACGATAGGCAAATTGCTAATTGAACATATGGATAAAATAAATATTGAATGTTTTGGAAATTACGTCATTTACCTGGTATTCATGAAGTACTATCAAAAGTAACAACGGATATCATTAGAAAACGTGAAGGCATGGAATAGCCGACAATTATTATTTTAACAGCTCCCAAAAGTCGATTGAAAATAGTCACACGCGTTGCTAAGATACTTCAAGACCCAAAAAATGTCGTATAGAGTGAATAGTTTTATGGTGAGTTCGAAGGATGGGATTACCCCATGGAAGTCATTCCCCCGTCCTACCCTTTTCTCATAGATTTATGAAGAAAAATAGATAAGGTTGAGAACGATAATTTTAGGCTTGAGTAGTTCCAACAACCAAATCGTAGGTGAAGAAAAAAATAAAAACGATTTTAGTTATTTTCAATTTAATACAAAGTTTGTATATTACAACACAATTATAATGTAATAAAAACATTCACATTATTTACAACGACTTTGATGAATGAAACAACTAAATGTACTGGTAACCGCTCATTACTTTGAATAACCTAATAATCTCCATTTCAAATTCTAATCCTTGATAGTTAGAGAATACTTAATATTTTAATTTTTGCTTATTTTTTTAATTATCTAACAATGTCTTTCTAAAACAAATTAAATAAGGTCAAGAAATTTGTTAATAGGTAATCACATTATACCTACCTACCTAAAAAAATTGGTCCACTCATTTGAACCTTTATAGTTTTCCCGTTTCTTCAATAAGCTTGAGCGTTTCATATAAAAGTTGAGCATTATGTCGTATTATTTTTATCAGAAAACAAAACTTTGAAATTATATCGAGTGAATAAGATGTGTAAAATTAGACTACGAGTGATACGCTTATAATTATGTACGATTACTTACCTACTAAGTACGTATTTAAATTATTAACTAATTAACTACATGGTAGCTACTCTATACGACCTTGGCCGTAGCAAATACATTTAAAATTGTTCTTTTCTGTTTTCAAAACATGCACGTACAAAATTAGAATCTATATATCTATTAATTTTGAGCCTTTCAACTACTATGTATTAATTTTATTCATTTATTTTTGTTAGTAACGTAATATTCGAATTATGTCCTCTCAGACATTTGTGGAAACTGAGGAACATTAAAAATGGTATACTGCATTTGTTTAGGGTACAGCTAACACAATTAATACATACCTTGGCACATTTTTATGAACAATTTTTGTATTATTATTAAATTTATCTACATGTAAAAATGAATACCCTGTATGTGATAAGCTTAAATTATTGTAGGAGTTTAATTTTTGTTGACACTACATTTTTAATATTACTATCATTATTTATAGTAGGTACCTGTTCGACTCTAGAATATTTTATATATATAGTCAGAAAGATCGCTCATTTGAAATTTTATGCAATTAACTAGGATAATTGCAATTCGAAATCAGCAATTGCCTATATTCATTATTGCTACATGATTCATACAGTTAATTTTAACGTTGTCCCCAACTCATAGTTTTTTTCTTTTCAAATTTTTTTTTTTTTTTTTTTTTTTACTTTTTACTTATTACTATGCACCTATAAAAAAGGAACAAGGTACTATCGTTTGGAATGAATTTAATTATTATTCATTTTTCATGTCCATGGGTTTTCAATATTATATTTATAAGTACTTCCGCGTAACTATGGATAAAATACAAATAAAAACTGACCAGTTTAAGTTGTTATCGACAAGTTCTTCGCAGCTTCACCGTATTTATATCAAGATTGGATATAATGAACCTATAAATGGATTGATCACTGGATATCAAACCAAATGAGTTCGCCATTTACCTAGGTAATAGGAAATTCAGCTAGAAGGTATAGGACTGGTAACCGTTTTGCACCTGCTGGTGGCCATATTGTGGACGGTACCTGAGCACGTTCTGATACGGCTGGTATTGGTAAAAATCGAGGTGGGACACTTGCCTCTTCACGTGAGGGTTGTAATTCCTGTATTGCTGATGGTAGTAAGGATTGTTTGAGGGAGCTGATTGGATAGCTGAGGGATTGCTTTGGAAGGATGAAGCACTGTTTTGGAATACCGGCGGACCGTTTTGAAGGGGGGGACTGATTTCGAATGCGGGTGAATGCTGGTTCACAGCTGGATAATTCTGGAATACGTCAGGAGTCCTTGGGAACGCTGGTGGATTGCTTAGACCTAACGTCGCTTGGCTTTGAAATCCATCGGGAAGTCTTCGGAATTCTGGAATTTCGCTTTGCACTACAGTTGAACTACTTGGAATTGGTGTAATGGTACTGCTTTTATCAGCATTTGCCTCAATCGGTAAACTAGAAGAAGTCACACTCTGGAGACTAGTCAAATCGCCTTGAAGTGGAAGCGAATTTGTTTTTAGGGCAGTTGGGTAGGGTTGAAACTTTTGAGGAAATTCTCTCACGGAAGTAGAACTTGGTTCTGGAATCAAATTTGTAGCTGGAGTTGACAGCTGATCACCATCGATTACAGCTAAGTTGTTGATTTCTGTACCCTTCGAATTCTCACCTATAGCATCGTCCGTGCTACTGTCCTTTTTGATTTGTGCGTTTTGAGCTTCTAATAGTTCTTTCTCAACCTGTTTTTCGATAAGCTTTTCTATGACCCTTTTGGCCAATATTATATTTCTTAGTTTTTCTTCGTCATTTTCTTGATTTCTTTGTTCACTTAGTGATGTGGAGATGTTTTCGGAAGGATCGTAGCTTCTCTTGAATTGACTGGGGGCTTCTTCCGTCACCATTGAATCACTAGAAGCTTCGTTCACCTATGACAACAAACATAAAATATGAAAAGATTAGTAAAACAATCACTACAATGCAGGTACGTAGGCATTAGTTAATAATGATGTGACGATTTTGAGAGCGAACTGCCGATACCAGTTATAAAACCCATGATGATGGTCTAAATTAAAAACATCATTGGATGGTACACATTGCATACTCATAGTAGAGTGTACACTTAACTCTAAGGTTAAATGCAGATAATTATCTAGCTTTGCCATATTCCCGTTGTCTTTCGACAGTTTAAGACCTACTAGAGACGTGACCAACACTCCCGCGTTGCTCGGATTCTGGATCCACATAAAGAACTCCTAGTAGTGACAAAACCACCCCGAATTTACTCTGTAAGCTTTCTCCTATGGGCAGTTAACGGTTCATATGGCCTTAAACTACAGCCATTACTTTCAACGTAAAAAAATGTGGTCGAAAACCGTGAAGAATGGAATGTAAATGATAATTCTGAAATCTAAAATCTGAATTAACCGTCTGAACATATCTTAATGTCAATATTTGAGCGTTTGAGCCTGCTGAATATTGTTCGAGCATAATTTTTCAAGTTTCCAAGTCATTTTGGCGGACTAAAAAACAGCATGTATGATGCTTAAGAATATGCATTAAGGGGATTCGTCAAACTAAATTCTTTTTGATATTGCAAAACTGCTCATCTCTTCAACTAAAAAGATTTTCGTCCAGTGAAATCTATCACGCATCAATGTGATGGGAAACGATTTTGCTGATGAAGCAGTCAAGAGAGGCTGTACAACATCGACAGAGGCTTACATGAACCTCCGATCCCTTTGCCGGATGCAATTCATGTATGGTAGGTCATACCTAATGCTCCTGGAATGAATCTTGGTATGAATGGAGGCCTCTTGGAACATCTAGAAACGAATCATACGATCTAATACCCCGTAGAGCAGGTGAGTGAGATCCGGGGCTAATTTCTTTGCTATTCAACCTATGAATAGCACATTTTAGCCTTCAGGCGCAAGGTCGTAGTTTTTAGGACGTCCCTCTGAAGCTATGTCTTACAGGCAAGGCTTCTTTAATAAGAGGGACGCATATTGGAATTGATCCAGGATCCAACGGGGTGGGGGACAACCCAAGTATGAGATGGGAGAAAAAATGAAAAATATATCCGTAGACAAATCCGTTTCAGACCATTCTAAGACCGAATCCGTGAAAAAATACCATACGTGTATGTCCGTGTGTGTGACAAATTTTGTCGACACTACCCAGGCCACAATTCCCAACCGATTTTCGAGATTCTTTCTTTGTTCGATCCCAATTTTAGTCTAGTTGTGCAACAAACCTCGGAAATTTGTAATACCGTGATGAAATACAGGGAATGGATGTGGTAAAGTAAAAAAACTTGGTTAATTTTGGTAAATTTTGTCGACGCCACCCAGGCTACAATTCTAAACCGATTATTTCGTGAATCTTATTAGGCTCGTTTTCTAATGATTCTCGCTTTCAACTGCATCTTTGTCGTTTTTCATCGTACGAAAAAAAGGTGGTAAAGCCAAAAAACTTGGTTAATTTTGGTAAATTTTGTCGACGCCACCCAGGTTACAATTCTAAACCGATTATCGTAATTCTTATTTGGCTCGTTTTCTGACGATTCTCGCGTATAACTGCATCTTTGTGCCACTCAGGTTACAATTCTAAACCGATTATCGTGATTCTTATTTGGCTCGTTTTCTAATGATTCTCGCTTACAACTGTATCTTTGTCGTTTTTCATCGTACAAAAGGAGGTGATAAAGTCAAAAAACTTGGTTAATTTTGGTAAATTTTGTCGACGCCACTCAGGTTACAATTCTAAACCGATTATCGTAATTCTTATTTGGCTCGTTTTCTACTGATTCTCGCTTTCAACTGCATCTTTGTTGTTTTTTATCGTACAAAAGGAGGTGGTAAAGCCAAAAACTTGGTTAATTTTGGTAATTTTTGTCGACGCCACCCAGGTTACAATTCTAAACCGATTATCGTGATTCTTATTTGGATCGTTTTCTGATGATTGCAGCTTACAACTGCATCTTTGTCGTTTTTCCTCGTACAAAAGGAGGTGGAAAAGTAAAAAAAACTTGGTTAATTTTGGTAAATTTTGTCGACGCCACTCAGGTTACAATTCTAAACCGATTATCGTGATTCTCATTTGGCTCGTTTTGTAATGATTCTCGCTTACAGCTGCATCTTTGTCGTTTTTCATCGTACAAAAGGAGGTGGTAAAGCCAAAAACTTGGTTAATTTTGGTAAATTTTGTCGACGCCACTCAGGTTACAATTCTAAACCGATTATCGTGATTCTTATTTGGCTCGTTTTCTAATGATTCTCGCTTACAACTGTATCTTTGTCGTTTTTCATCGTACAAAAGGAGGTGATAAAGTCAAAAAACTTGGTTAATTTTGGTAAATTTTGTCGACGCCACTCAGGTTACAATTCTAAACCGATTATCGTAATTCTTATTTGGCTCGTTTTCTGACGATTCCCACTTACAACTTCATCTTTTTCATCGTACAAAAATCTTTCGCCAGTCGTTGGAAAGATCTCAATTTATGCAAAAGTCTCACGCTGTCAATACCGCACCGAAAACACGAAAAGTTATTAATGAATTATAAACATCCTCGAGGTATAATAAAATGATTTGGTAGTAAGCAGTCTGGCTTTTTACGAAGTCAAATATTGGGACCGAAAAGTTTTTATCAATAAAATTGCCCATTACCTGTTCTATTTGAGAATCGCTGTCGCCTCCTGTCTCTCTCTTCAGATTGGCACCAGCTCCTCCAAAACCAAAGGAAGATGCAAATAGGGGCTTGAGCGATGCACCGACGTTGACTAGCCTTTCTGCAGTCCTCTGCAACAATCATGATTTTATTTGAGCGATTTTCCTGTTGTTAAGCATGCCTATCTATGTACTATTCAATACTTCAATAATGTTCCTACGCTCTTAAAATATTTCAGTCCCTGTTGATATTATTATTTATTTGGTGTTATCCTACTATCATGCTGCAATATTTCTGAGACGTGGACACTATTACTACCATTGTCAATTAAGAATACGTTGCAAGGAAAGAATACATCTGACTCACTCAAGGAAAAACCAACGTACAACTTGACCAGCAAACAACTTATAGCTAAGTACCTACTTACGTTGATTTGAAACCTCCAACTACTTCGTGTATATGAAAAAAGTGACAGTCATGCAGCATGATCGTATGAGCGAATTTTCGTAAGTTAACGTATTATATTATGTTACATTGTTTTGAAATTCGAGCGTTTTGAGTGCAAAGAAAATTTGAGGGCTTTTGGATTTTTAGCTATTTCTTCAGTTTTTATCGTGTTTATAGCAAATTTTGATGACATTTAAGTACATTTTTCAGCATAATTTTGTACATACATTTTTCAATGTTCTATTTTAAATTTAATAAACTTTATTCGAGCAATATTCTGCTAAAAACTATAAATTTAACGATTTTCAGCTCATTTTTCGGAATTTGACCAATTTAATGTGCTCAAAAAGTGCTGGCCAACGAACTCATCTTTTTGTTTGGAAAGCTTGATTTTTTGGCGCAAGAACGGAATTTTTATCTCAATCCTAAGGAGAGTTATCGTCTGGAATGACATATATATATGAAAAAGCGCAAACTTCAGGAATCGTTTCAGAATGCCTCAAAACGGCTTTCAATGAAGAAATTTTTCGAAAATTTGGATTTCAAAATTATTGAAGCCATTGCAATAGCTCCATTTTTTACGAAAATTCGCTAAAATTGATACTTAGAGATATATTTTACTGTATAAGTGAACGATATACAACGTCTGCCAATTTGGGTGTGCAATACAGCATCCTAATTTATTGTAACATGGATGTAAGGAATCAGAAGAACAAATTACGAGTGAAACTAGATAATGAGTCTGATTGTATTCATGCCATGACAAAACTAAATGTCCGAGTTGAATGATACAGCACCAGCATGTCTTTCTTCAAGGCCTTTATCAATTTATTGTTTATCACCTGATTATAATAAATTCCCGGTTGCGCATGCGCATGTTGCAATGAAATTTATAGAGTACCTTCATCCAATTTTTTTAGAGTACTTCACAATTACTTGGCTTGATTATTCGAGAAACTTCTCACCTGGATAATTTCTCCGAATACAGGAGCTCCTCGGTTGACGACATTGAACCCGGCAGCGACGATTTCACTCGGAATTTGTAACGAAACCTTCTGGGGATCAATTTCTGGTAAGTCCTCCTGGAATTGAGACAACATAATTTAACTGTTTTAATATCCTTAACGATACAAACCTACTTTTTTCTAGGGAATCCGATGATCGTTGAATTCTTGTAAGACTATTAGAACTGGTTGTGGATAAGATCACACTGACACACTGAGCTTACTAAAATAACCCTTATTTTAAATATTGAGTTTTGTTATGCTCATATAACTGTAATGTGGGAAAATAATCCATTAATTCCACAAATGACTAAGTTGAGATGGATTAGAACTAAGGATGGGCAGTTCCACCGATTTCATGGATTGGATCCAGCCGTTCCGATCCAGGGCGAGATCGGAACGGGATTCCGAAAAAGAAATTTCTATATGATGATAAATCAGAACTACTAACATTGCTGGAGGTTCATTGGGTAGTTTGGTGAATCCCTGCAATCCCTTTAGCACACGATTATGCACGTTCTACTGTAGGAATCCAAGCGCTAAGAAATATTTCTCCACAGTGAAACGTGATTATTATTCATCCATTCTATTTATATTTATAGCGGTTCATATAACACGAAGTAACCTTCGGGCAAGCATCTAATTACTAAAGAGCCAGTAGGGATCGACAGGGTATTCTTCCAGAATAACCCAAATGACCAGAAGCAGCTCTTTGACAATTTCAGACCCGTTATCTACACTCACGATTAAATCATTGTTCGTACAAAACTTCATCCATGCAAACACAGATCGCACAATGTTGAACAAATATGGGATTCTGGAATATAATTGCCAACAATGAAATAACACAACTTATAAGTGTAGGGAATATAGCACATTCAAAGCAAGAACGGAGTGGTTGTTGAAGGTATCTGACGTTTCGCATAAGGGATGTCAATTTATTAGCAACCAACAACACCTTATAAACATATAAGCGGTTTAATTGGCACGTACCTATTCAAAATTTAAACATTATAAGTAAGTGTCTGCCACTCTTTGTGATTAGTTTGATCCTATCAAAGAGTTGACCGTAAAATTGCAAAAGCAAAGGTCATCAACTCATTGTTACAAAAATTTGGGGGGCAGTTCATGGTAACAACCGTTTGGTAACCTTTGACAGAGCGGAAATCTCCAGCGCTGCTACGAGATTGCAGGGTCTACACTGAAGGGGCGGCGGGGACATGATCATTGGCGGAAGTGAAAGTCCCAACTACGAGCAAGCCGTTCAATAGTGAAATGTTACAAGTACCGTACAATCAGAATGGAAATTGAATATCTTCAATAGATGTAATACCGATTGTGAATTCATTACATATTTAACACAAATAAGACTGCAGATGTCCGCTCTACAACGATTTATAGTGTCGGGTAATGTCGCATTCACTAACAGAAAAAATTTACGTGTTCCAAATATTACAATAAACGGAATCTCTATTGCACATCAAAACAAAGTGACGTATCTAGGACTAACTTTGGATCAAAAAGTAATTTGGTACCACCACATCGCCTCCCTCAAAATTATAATCAGAAACAGACTTTCTGATGACCTGAAGCCTCTTCTCAGCTACCCTAAACTTCCTTTGCATCTAAAACAACTGGTGTACAAAAACCCTGATACTCCACATCTGGCTGTACGATAGTCGTTTGTGGATATCGGCGAGTGCAACTCAGATTAACAAAATCCAAGTTCTACACAATCGAATATTGAGAATATTGTGAATGCTCCGAGGTATGTAAGTACGTAACAAAAAACTAAACAAATACCTGAACATTCCTGTAACTGATTCCCTCAATGCGGCCTTCCGCTCAATGCACCAAAGTAGCTCCCAACGACCTCATCAACATAATTCCTAATCAACGTCACTCCCTCGCCTCAAGGGATCGGACATCGAAGCCAAAACATCGATGTGGGTAAATATCGGTATTCTAGCCATCGATGTTTTTCAACATCGATGCTGTATAAAAATTGTAGTAAATTAGAACATTGATTATCTAAAGATATTTATCAAAAACAAACATCTCTCATAAATCAAATTAGGCTATGCCCTTATGCTAGTATATTAAAAAATTTCAATTTTTTTTTTAAATTATTGGTTAACCCAGCAGAAAAACATCGATGCTGTATAAAAATTGTAGTAAATTAGAACATTGATTATCTAAAGATATTTATCAAAAACAAACATCTCTCATAAATCAAATTAGGCTATGCCCTTATGCTAGTATATTAAACATTTTCAATTTTTTTTTTTTTCTTTAACTATTGGTTAACCCAGCAGAAAATCATATTTAAACTAAAACAAGTTGATGCAAAAAACACATCTTTGTTTTCCTTTTAAAATGAAGTTGGAGAGTACTAATGGAAGAAGTTGGATTTGGAATTTTTTTATAGAACCCCCTAATTTTATCCCTCCCAAATTCATCTAGATTTACCCTAGATTGTTAAGTTTTCACCCTAAAATTTCAACTTTTATTGCGCAAGTGGGAAAAATCGGTGAGGCCAACATCGATGATCCATGTTTATCAAAAACCTTACCATCTATGTTCGATAATATCGTTGCTATCAACATCGAACATCGGAGATGTCGATGTCCGATCCCTAGTGGATATCGGCGAGTGCAACTCTGATTAACAAAATCCAAGTGCTACAAAATCGAATATTGAGAATATTGTGAATGCTCCGAGGTATGTAGGTACGTAACAAAGAACTACACAAAGACTTTTAACATTCCTGTAACTGATTCCCTCAATGCAGCCTACCTCTCAATGCACCGAAGTAGCTCCCAATGACCTCATCAACATAATTCCTAATCAACGTCCACTCCCTCGCCATGGTGACTTTGCAAATGGTTTCAACCAAACAGCAACAACTCGTCATCTCAGTTCCGATCCACGCACTTTTAGAACATTCACATTCTCATTGTTCCTTAAAACCTAATTTCCTCTATTCCAAAAACCCAATTATACTAGGATAAGACATTGGTAACATAACTAGGTTCCTATTTACATGTGAATCACGCTCAGAGTGCTATATGTTCACACAATGAGAGTGCTTAGTGCAATATTGCATCTTAATAGGTGTCATAAAAAATTAAATATATTAATTAAAAGGAAGAATCTAATGAATTTGATGACAAAGCGATCCAGTGGTCTCATGTAAATATTCTACAAAATTGGTACCACTAAGTGATTACTTTTGAAATTTGTTTTTAAGAGTTACCTGGAAGTGTAGGTTGATCATTCTGAGGGATGATGTTACCAACTCTCACCTGATTGGGCGTAGCTGGTTGATTTTGAGGGCACGTAGGATGATCGTGAGTTGGCTACGTTAGTTATGGTTACTTGATCAATTCCCAAGTGTACTATGCTAAGGGCGTAATTCGTAGAAGGGAATTGAGTCTGAGTGGTCCCCTAAGTGTATCGGTTAGGGGAATTCATGCTTCTGCGCGATTCATAGGCGTGATTTAAGGGCGACCCTGAGGTTGCACTGAGTGTGCAACCCACACACACACTTAACGAGATTTATAAACAAAAAATGGCGTTGCGAACACCCCACTCAACTATGAATTCGAACTGGTGAGTGGAGGGTGACCCTCCATTTAGGTGAGTGCGAGTCAACACACACACTCTGGCTTTGTCAATGAATTCCACCATAAATAGTTGTATTCCAAGTTAAATTTGTTAGTTCGGATTACCTACTCATGTAGAATACGCATACAAATTGTGATTTTCCCTTGATAGAAATATTGAAGTAAATATGGATGAATTGCTTCGTTACTAGCGGCCCAAGCAAGCATATCGTTACGTACCTCATCACCCGGCAGCGGCCGTGTTAGTGGGTCGCCGTTTCCCTGCAATGTTGACTCCCATGAAACGAGCCGGCCAACAGCCGAACGAACGTCCGCATTCCTTTGATTTTCTTGTAGATTTAAAACTTACTGTTTTCTCACGAATGATCAATCTATCGTACCTACGATCTATCAACTCTTATACTCTAATACAAGCCTGGAGGGTTGATTTAAATTAGAATGTTTGAGATAAACATTCTAAAAGGAGAGTTTATCCGATCATCCAGCTTTAGTACTCTTGCTACTTTCTTATGCGAAGCTTGATACTAATTGTCTTTGCTGTTTACCTTTGATGCATTTTCATTTTGCCATCTGTTGAAATATACCTGTTCATTTATTTAACGCAGTATAATGATTCGATTGCTGTGATCTGCTTTATAAGCCAAATCTTTTTGGTAAACACCAACAGATGAACAACAAATCGCGAAAATACTGTCATATGGAACACCAAAAAATTGCAGTCGTACCATGATGGTTCATTGAGTTACGAATTGACACTGAAGAAATGGCATTTATGTACATACACCGGAGACGACAAATTACCTAATTTTATTATTATCATTTACCGAAAATTAATAAGAACATTTTCTCTGGATGTAGGTACACAACTTTTCCTCCGGAAATGAACGTGTTTATATCCATATTAAAACTAAATTACTCGCGACGAAGTTGTGGGAAACCATTTCAAAACGGAGGTTTGTGAAGAACGTTGTCCATTTCCACGAGAAAAAAAAAAAAAAAAATTATAAATAAAATAAATAAATAAAATTTAACATTGTTAAATTGATTTCGACGGTTGTGTCGTCATGAGTAACAAATCTTAAACGATAAGCTACTAACGATAAGCTACTAGCGATAAGCTACTGTTTGTTACTGATGAAGACCTAACTGTTGAGATCAATTTAAAATTGAAACTCTTTCTTTTCGTGGAAATAGACAACGTTCCTCACTAACTCCTGTTTTTCATATTCAAGACTGAAACTTCAAGCTGGATACTCACAGCAGCAGATCAGCAATTTGTATTGGGTTGAAAGTACGGTTGCTGATATTCCTCAATAACACGTAGATAATTAAAGAATAGATTTGCCGTTAGTGCTGCTATTCCCGTCTGAATCAAAATTTTAGATGTTCCTACAAATCATTTCGCGGATTTTTGTAAAAAATGAAGCAATTGCAATGGCTAGGAAAATTTCAAAATCAAAATTTTTGAAAAATTTCTTCGTTGAAGATATATATATATATATATATATATCTTTCCAGACGATAACTTTCCTTAGGATTGAGATAAAAATACCGTTCTTGCGCCAAAAAATCAAACTTTCCAAACGAAAGGATGGGTTTGTTGGCTTTTTTGGGACTTTTTCAGTACATCAAATTGGTCAAACTTCAAAAAATGTCCTAAAAAAATCACTAAAAATGGCTAAAAACGGCCGTTAAACTATATTTTTCAGCAGAATATTGCTCAAATAAAGTTTATTGACTAAAATTGAACATTCAAAAATTTATGTATAAAAGTATGCTGCAAAATGTACTTAAATTTCATTAAAATTTGCTATAAAATCGATAAAAACTGCAAAAAAGCTAAAAATCCAAAACCTTTGTTTGAATAGCATGACTGGAACTTTTTTAATGGAAGAGATTACAATATTGCTCGACAATATTTTAATTGAACCCGTGTAAATTCCTCTTTGCCACGCTTTTGGGATCGTACCTACTTTGGAACTTTACCCAATTATCTTTTATTGATTATCATTTATTGCCGGATTAACTGCCCAGTGTCCCACTAATAGCGACTGTCCCACTATCAATCCTCAAATTAATACATTCATCATCGAATGACCCGCCTGTCTACTCCATTGAGCTGGCCATCCCCATTGTTTCCGGAGCGTCACAAGAAAGTTTCATTGATGGGACTGATGCGATCCAAGGTGAAGAAAAGTTCCAAGGTGAAGGAAGGGAGTGACGTCACGAGCGTCTCAAGTAGGACGGTTCATGGATACTATATAGGTAGCTATACAATATCCAGCTAAGATCCGACTGACCCGCAAGGACGTTCACCGCTCACTCTCACTGCCACGTAACATTGGTCGTTAGGGTGTTGACCTGCTTGGTAGTTATAGGGAAAGAGCCAGTCACTTTAGATGGTTTACTGTTGATATAATCCCATCTTCAAGTTATTGATATCACGTTACAGGCTCTTCGGTGATATTGTTACTTCATAGTATCGTCTGCATGATTATTGTTTGGCGTAATATTGTATTTAGCCGGAAGATGAAGAGACACACGACTCTCATCAGCTTTCAGTCATTTGAAGTTTTGGGATCATATGGGACCAGGCACTATTTATACCGGTGCGCAAAATTCCAGTCATGCAGTAACATGCTTGTAACAAAATACTAGTAGAATCAGTCATATTTACCTACTGTTGATAAAGCTTGATGCTTAGTTTAGTTCCATTGATTCTAAATAATAACAGGTACACCACTAGTACTGGTAAACTGGGGTAGGCAAAGGTATCGTGTCTGTTTTTCCTGACGATGGGTCTGGATGAACTCTAAATGACGAATAATTAAACACAAGAGAGGGCATTGCAAAAAACGAGAGAGAAGGAGAAAGCTGAAGAGATCCTCATATCCCTACCAGAGGCAACAGTGAGTAGTTAGGAGAACGAAGGAAGCTTCACAGTGGTTGTCATCCCCTTGGCGTCAGATAACTTTGACTCATCGAAATCCCAATTCCATGATGCCCTGATGTGGGACCCCAATGGACCTAAATCACGTTCTCAATTGTAAGATGGAGGGCTTGGTCAAGCAGGGCCATGACCTCATTCGAGAAGAGTGCGGGATGATGGTAAATCTTGCGTGGGGGCGAGTGGTAAGAGAACCAATCCTACAGGATGGAGCCGAAAGAAGCCCAAGGCTGGTTGCAGATTTTAAGATACATGGGGTTGTGGGACTGTGAGAGGCCAGCGTTCTTTGATACCCGCGTTGTTGTGAACACCAGCTGCCTCTTATTCCCATCTTGGCTGGCCAGCGATCTTCCAACATTCAGCGTAGGCGAAGCACGCCAAATACGATCGAGCTGCTGAGAGCCTGCGTGAGGCATTCACCCCGCTGGTCGTGTCCTGTGACGGAGCTTTTCACAAGAAGTATGATGTGTTTTTTAAAAAAATGGCCCACACAAGTCCGAAAAATGGTCAAAGCCTTACACTCATGTGGTCTCTTGGGTAAGGGTCAAGACCCAGTTTTCAGTGCATCGAGCCGTTTCCCTCCGGCTGAGAAGAGGATCAAGACGTCGGATTCGAGGCCTTGGTCTAGAAGATGATGCGGCTATAGATCGAGCCTTTTAGTATGAGAGAAAAAATATAACAAACCAGAAAAAGTTCCAAAAACTTCATAAAGTGAGAGAAGAAACTCAATTGTAATTGAAAATTGATGAATATTAATAAAACCTTATATTACTGACAAATTAAACACAGAATAGTGTCTTCCCTTATTCCGGATGAATCCAAATGTACAACCTCAATAACTTTGGTAAGAAATGGTTGAAAATCATGATCATGCTTCAGTGTTACCAACATTCGAATTAGTGCGCTTCATTGCTTGTTTTTGTATTGATTTGTTACGTATGCATTTTCAGGGATAGGTTGGTAGTTTTTCTGTGAACTACTCTTCAAAAAGTAACTCCTCAAAACGAAATAATCATTGATTTATTTCGTTTCACAGAGTAGACGCTCACTAGGACCACTGAATAGGTAACAGAATCACCAGACAAATGTAGCTACCAATTGATGTAGGAACTGGGAACTATTTCTCAAAACAAGTGAAGCAACGGTTCTGTGTGATGTGAGTGATTAATTCAGTTCTTTTCTTTGTTCAATGAACGATGTGATGGATAGTAGTTCCTCCACTCTATCTATCACCTCTCGTTGTTATATGGTAGCAGAGTGTGGTTTTGAGACACATCTCGCCCCCACCCAGTCCCTCTATTATTGGGTGTCCTGGTCCCCTCCCCCCATCCTCCTGCTTTATGAAAGCCCCGGTAGTGTGATGGATAGGATTAGTTTCTCCTTCTCGATTCTTGAATATGCTGCAGCTAGAGATATCCCTGACGTTGATTCAGCGCTCAGGATAGCCTCTGGGTGTAGCAGGTTAATCACCTCTCACCTTTGAAGGGATGATTACCCTCTACCACCACCTTTTGTTGTTACAACGATGGAATCTCTAAAGATCTCTAAAGAAGTTTTCAAGATTATACATAATAGTAACCAATACACGACTGGGAATTGACAATCACTATCACTGGGTACTCTACATTGTTTAGCCACCATAACATAGAAACCATTAAGCTAATGGGATTTGTTAACCAAAATACGAAGAAATCCCGCTTATTGACTGTAGCAGCCAATTAGAGATCAAAACACATAACCTCTACGTTGAGTGCTGAAGGGGCATCAGAAAATTGCAAAGAAAGAAATTTTCTCCACCGTCACAGGAAACATGTTTAGTTTTTATTACCAAAGGTAGGTACTCAAATAATGGATTGATTGCTTGCCAAAAATTTCAGGATCATTCAGTTTATGATAACATAAGCTTATATTGAACGTTCAGGAAATTATTGTGATAACAGAAAGCCAAAATCTGGATGAAATATGTTCATGCGATTCGTCAGCCTTTCCTCACAAATTTAACGAAACTCGGATTACACACACACAGCCAACTAATTCTACCTATAACCAGCTGATGGCTTCCCCAAGTACCCACTCTTTAGAGTGGAGGCACTCCGAGAAAATTAGCTTGAGTGCTCCCCAGCTGATTAGAATGGGTTTTCTTGTTGGAGTTACACTCTACCCACACCAAGAGCTCTGTGACAGGTGGGTCAGCTGTTCACATATTATTTGAACCCGTCTTAGATACTGAATAGTCTTAGATACCTTCAATGGAGTCGGTGTTTTTTAATAGTTTCCTGTTCTCTTGTTCCATGAGTATGACACGGAACGAAGACCTCTCAGATTC
This sequence comes from Adelphocoris suturalis, assembly GCA_030762985.1. Lineage (NCBI taxonomy): Eukaryota > Metazoa > Arthropoda > Insecta > Hemiptera > Miridae > Adelphocoris > Adelphocoris suturalis. The sequence goes on along the minus strand of CM061050.1, from coordinate 24,069,890 downwards.
ACTCACACTAGGCACCTATTTTTCATTTAGTTCATTTGAAGGGAGTTGGAGCATTATTTTGTCACCTGTTCCTTCTATCTGTAATGGTGTAATGGTTTTACATTCAGTCCCAACCTTTATTTTTTGGAATTTTGGAAAAAAAAATCTCTGTATTCCATCTCTTGGGAGTCAGCTGGGCAGTTCATTCAGCTGAGAATCATTGTACCTCATTTTTTATAACGGTACAAATGCCAACATCATAAGTTGAGTAGGGGAAAAATTAGTCTCAGATCCAACTCAGCTGATCAGGGCTGAAGGAATTGTTCTTCAAAATGACCAAGTAAAAGATGAAACCTATTTAGATTTCGCATGTTGGACCTCCCTGATCATTTTTGATCCCGCCAATGTGTCCCTAGAATCGTGCCGCAAGTAAAATACCCACTATTTTCAATCGATTTTGCGGGGTCTCATAGAACTCAATTAATCTAATTATTAAGTATAAATTATTGAGATCAGGTTGCGAACTTAGGTATTTCTCTCAAATTTGTTGGTAATTATGAAAGAACTCCTGAAGATTCTTAAGGGGGTTCCATCATCGCTAGGTATACAGTAGTCACTACGCTTGCACAAGTGTGGAATCCTTGGAATTCGAATAACTTCAACAATTTTCACCTGATTTTCATCAATGTTCAAGGACTACTTACGTTGTTTCAACTCAAAACCATCCCATATAAAACACGTTGTTGACGGATCAAAGCAGCGCTCTAAAGTTGAATTCTCAAAACGCGAAATTCTAGCGATACCACATCCTTGCTTTACTTGTAAAGTTCTCATTTGATTTTACAAGTTTTAGGGATTCCCTCTTACAGTTTCTAAATTGTCTATGTATTCATCTGGTGGACCGATAATTGCATCTGTGCATGTGCAAATGATAAATCCTCTCATACTTTGCTTTTACCAGAAAGATTGTTACCTTCTAAGTACGCCATCTTCTCACGTTTTCTGTAGTTAATGATCCTGCTCAACAGTTATTGATGTGTCATAAAAATCATGTTCAATGTGTTACACCCATGATAGCAGATGTATTTTCATTAGTAGGTATTCATGATTTCTCGCATACAAAAATGTCATCAACTCCTAAACATGTTTTCAATTTGAGCCCAGATTTATGTTTTGGGGTTCCTCGAATAATTATTTCATGCAAATTACGACTACATAATTTTATCACCTCAGGGTTTTAGTGAAGTAGTAATTTCATGAGACGCAATCGATCCGTTCTGAAACTTTTCATGATTTTTATAGTTTTGTAAGAGAAAACTAGGTATAGATTCACAACATATTGGCCCCAAGTTGAGAAGGTAGTGAGAAGCCTCGCACCACATGTATTAGGTATACAACACCCACTCTCACTGTAACCGGTTCTATTATATTCCTGCCTTTCAACATCCTTCCGACCTATCGAAGATTCGCGTTACCCAACTTAACTCGTTCTTATTACAAAAGCAAATGACATTTGACTCCCGACAGTGTCATTTTCTCATAAACAATCGGCTCAAGTCAGCTGTGGCGAAAGGACTGGTAAGCCCCGGCGGCCCCGTTCCAATTTTGAGCCAGTCATTCATTTTAAAATCTCGTTGAGCTCGCCGTCATCGTATCGAATTGAGCGGGATTTGATTTACAGCCGGGATAACGGCTCACGTAACGATGGAGTTTGTATGCGCGAATATGATATAATATAGTTTCGAAACTACCAATTAGGAACTGCTTACATTTCATGACTAATACGTCCATCTCGAATGCGCAAGGATGACAGCATGGAAACCCACTCGACTCTCAACATTGCAGAGTGTTCAAGAACTCAAGGCTACTTCACGGCGATCCGAATCTTTGGATTCGCCCAAATTGGATGATATCATGTATTTTGTGGCTTGGCATCTTTAATACGCAGTGTGTTTATTAGGAGGCACACTTACTTGCAAGGATTTTGCAATTGCTCTGGCACTCTGACTAATACTGTTCCCAACAAGATTGAAGTTTAATGGTGTCGTCTTGGGCTTAATTCGTACAGCGCCTCAACTTATGATTGAAGTCGGGAGTGGACTGAAGGAGCTTGGTAAAGATTTGCGAGCACGGAAGGACAGACTATAACATCAGGCTGTTTTGTTGTCGAGTGACAAGAACACAAATGAAAAATGAGAATAAAATTATGAAAAAGTCACAAAAGTTGGAGACAGGATAGATGAGAAGGGGTGTGAGAAAGTTAGAAGACAAGGTTACAATATCCAAATGAAATGGACAAAATCTCACAAAAAGTTTGGTTTTCAAATTCTCTTTCTTCCCTATTCTGCGTACAGTGCTGACATTAGAAATAGAGCTCTTTTGGGGTTGGGGTCTAGAATACAATTGTTAGTTGCGAAGGCTTACTAATCAGCTATGGGACGTAATAGAGACGAATTTCTTTCCTAACCGACCAATGGTGCTGAAATTTGAAATGGAGTGCCTTTCTGACATCTAGTTTACAATGAGGGATAGTCATGGGTGTGAAAAACGTACTTTTTAACTATTTTTAAATGGAAGAAAATTCAACCCTAAGAATTTAGGTATCTCCCTACTCTCCAACAATGAGCAATTTCTTTTCCATGATTTTTCAAAGTTTCGCACACTGGTGACGTCAAAGCACCCCTTCCACCTGGGCGGGACTCCCCATGTGACGTCACCAGTGCAGACATCTTTGAAAAATCATAAAACGAAAACTATTCATCGTAAGAGAGTGCGGTCAAATTTTTTAGGATTGAATTTATTTTCATTTAGAAATGTAAAATTAATACTTGGATAACGCTCATTACAAGGCACGGAGGCGAACATCGCATGAAATTCGAGGTTTGCAAAGTCTGTTGATCTCCCCAGCCATTTTTTCTCAGAAAAAAAAAAAAAAAAAAAAAAAAAAATGAATGAATAAATACAATTGCGAGTGTATATTTTGGTTTCATGGACATTAGGTACTTTTTTTTCATTGCCGTTATTGATCACGAGGTCCCAACATTTGTGAAGGAGAGAACATCTCCATAAATTGAAACCCAACAGTGCAAAAATGGTCTTGACCTCGGTATAAGCCAACAATTACGATAATAGCGCTGCAAAATAGTCTTATATATAGTTCAACATAGATTGATGTACTTACTTTCAAATTAACTTACTTCATTCAACATATCCAGTAGGTAGATCCTTCTCCAGTTTGTAGAAAAAGGAGTATTAAACTCTTATCATTAAACATAAATTAAACAAACAAAGCAACTAAACTATCGTTTTAATTCAGATCGCATTATTTAGATACCTAATTGATTGATTTCACCATATCCTCACCATATTTAGATCCAATTTGTTGCTGAGTCTGTAAAAATCCTCGCAGTGCAGTTGTATTTGACGATATGATCTCAAACTGCATACGACTCTGAGTTCTCCACGAACTTACATCAAATTATTCCATTCAATTTAATAAAAACACTGTATGTTAAATCAATTAGATCAACAAACCATCATAAATTAGAATGTTAAGTGAAATCACATAACAAAACTGACATCATGTACCTATTTTCTGGGACAATTAAAATTGGATTAAGTTCACTGTTAGTCAATATTCAACAATAATTTAAAATGCGTTATCTAATATACACCGACACTTATACGACTGTTAAACAAGTTTTACCTAAAATGTTATTGATTAAAAAAAAGGAAAAAATGTATGTATTAACGTACTCTACTTTTGAGTTAAATTTGTTCTGTTAATTTGTAATCAACTACAAAAGCCAATATCAGTAATGAAACCTCCATCCAATTTAGTACTGTGCCGTGTTTTGATTATGAAAGTATGTACTTAGCAATTTTAGTCGTAAAATCAGTTACAAGTGACCGTTTTCTAATACACAGCAGAAGGCACCGTCCTGTACCTTGTATTTACGAGTATTTATTCTCATCTCCGCCTAAATATTCAAATCACAGAAAGTTAGTGCACCAATGTAACACTCATAAAGTTTCATAGAACTTATCATAGAATTAACCAATGAATTTTTAAACCTAATAAAATAATTTTTAAATTTCGTAATAATTACTATCAAGATTTCTACATAAAAACTTCCGCCATTTACCGAAATTTGGCCGCCGCGCCGCGCCGCGCCCTAACATTCATAATATACGAGTAATTATTGCATTTTGAAAGTGTCACTACATAAATGGTTAGATCATGAATATGGTCCTTCATCACCCAACAGAAGAGATTCTATTAATGATATTCGACACAGATTTGGTAAAGCAATGATACATAGAATCTGGAGAATAAAAATTTCAATACCAGCTGGTATATTTAAATATAGTTCGTTATAGCTGTTATAACCCATAGTCTCCAATATCATTCCAGACGATACTCTTCTTAGGATTGGGATTGAAAACCCGTTCTTGGCCATAAAATCAAGCAATCCAAAACAAAGGATGAGTTCGTTGGTCACCATTTTTTTTAGTACATTAAATAGGTCAAATTCGAAAAATTGTGCTAAAACAATCAATAAGAATGGAAAATCAGTTGAAAATCATTAAATTTATATTTTTCCGCGGAGTATTACTCAAACAAAGTGAATCAACTGTAAACTCGAACATTTTTTTATGTTCAACCGGAAAAATATTTACGATAAAAATTTTCCTATTTTTAGCTGAAAAATAATTGAAAAAAGTACTAAATGCAATTTTGGTTGTTTCTGTATTATATATTACTTGATTATATATTGATCTGCTTTTATAAATATTGATTTTATTGTTATGGGCTCTGTTCCACAGGGCTACTATAAGAATTATTCAAAAGAAACACGATTTAGCCCAATAGTCCACTCAGCTGATTGTAGTGGCTAGTTAGAATGTTTAGAGGTGTAGGAGAAATTTTCACGGCTGAGAATTTAGTGTTGAAATGTGAAAGTTCCGTAATTATTCTTATTATTAGGGTTTTTTGAATCGTAAGAACTAAGTAAGCGGACTATATTTTTTCAGTAACGAAATAGTTGTACCTACATACCTACGAAGAAATCTTTTCTACTTTCTCGTTTCAATTTTGTAATGATTTCGAGGTAACTGTAGGTCTTGAATGAAGCGATTTATGTGCGTACTAAGTTACTTACTTGATAAATGGTACATGAAAGAATTAAATGAATATTTCCCACCCAGTTATTGTGTCAATTCCCTTCATAAAACTTTTAAAAAATCATTCTATGATTAGGAGGGATCAATATAATGAAGATGAAGAAGAAATTGTATGTCTACAGCGAGGCGTCGAAAACTATCCTGATAAAACTAACCGGTTCAATAGTTTCAATAAGAATATTCAAAGCAGTTATATAGCATTCGCACTTTGAATTAAACTTTTCGCAAATTGAATTAAACTTCCCGCAAATTTAATTAAAATTTCCGCAAATTGAATTAGACCTTGGACAAATGTGTTGTTTTAGTCAACAAAAATTTTTCAGCTTCAACAAAATGTATATTTGTAAACACAAATCATGCAAATGATGGAGCGAACACAAAATGTATAGATTTAAACATAATCCAGCACCTCATGAGGTTAATCTGAAGGTAAACTATTCATTAATAGCAAAACTGCTCTGGTATCTTATCCTTCTACAGTTGACATTTTAATTTAGGTATAGGCATTAGTAAAAATACTTCTTAAGACAAAAGTTAATGGAGAGGTCGTCCAAGAGCAGCTGTTGGGAGCAGCCGAAACATATCCATCACGTAGTTTGCACAATCTTGTGGCGTGATGGAGTGTACACTTTCTGCGATTACCTCTCGCGTGATTTTTATTGTTGAAAAAGCTTTTTCCACTGGGACAACAACTGCAGCTCTGTCTAGTGATTTTTTTTAAGAACTGAACTCAAAACTTCTAGAATCGGAGGCAGATGCTTTGCTAATCATGACAACGCACAGATACACTGATCACTTGTAGTCAATCAACTCATCGCTTCAACAGAAATGAATATCAAATTCTTGCATCCCCTACTCTCCGATGTTAAACCCCGTTTTTCAAAAATGAAAAATCACGCGAGAAGTATTATAAGCAGTCAAAGAGAACACCAACTTCAAGAGGTAATCGCAGAAAGTGTACACATCACGCCACAAGATTGTGCAAACTACGTGATGGATATGTTTCGGCTGATCCCAACAGCTGCTCTTGGACGATCTCTCCATTAACTTTTGCCTTTAGAAGTCTTTTTACTAATGCCTACACCTAAATTAAAATGTCAACTGTAGGAGGATAAGTTGCAAGAGCAGTTTTGTTATTAATAAATTTGTTGACCAAAACAACACATTTGCCCAAGGTCTAATTCAATTTGCGGAAAGTTAAATTTAATTTGCAAAATGTTTAATTCAAAGTGCGAAAGTCTAATTGATTGTGCGGAAAGTCTAATTCAATGTGCGAAAGTTTAATTCAATTCGCGAAAGGTTTAATTCAAAGTGCGAATGCTATAATTTTAATTATAATATAATTTTGTGAAAGAACGTCAAACTCCCAACTAAAATTAAAGGGTTGTTACATGTTCGATTCTACCAATTACCTCTCAATACTTCCGAAAATTGACGTGGCGTTTTATGGCAAATTATTGGAAGTTATACATATATAATGTACAATAATTACATCAAATGTTTACACAATGTAAACGTAACAGGCGGTTAAAAACATCACGATGCGGTTAGTTCATGCAGTTAGAGTAGCAAGAGGAACAACAACAGGTGGTCGAATGAACACACAGTGAAAACCTCCAGAACAATTTATTACTGTCTAAAAATATTATTTACAATATAATGCAATATCAACACACAAAAAACAATTTTTTTTTCATTTAAACTCGATAAAATTAAACATAATTTACATTATTACCAAAGTGCAACACCGGGGAATAAAGATTGAGCGTGTTAGAGTGATTCTAATCAGTCTTGAAGAGGTGGAAGAAACAAATAACACATAGATATGGCTGAACGTTGGTAGAAAATGGCGAAGATTGGGTGGGAAAAGTAGATGATAGATGATGAGAGTAGAAGAAGGAAATGAGATGACGGGTTTATTAGTTGCTATATGACCACTATGACGCCATCACTGGACGATGATTTTCTTCACCGTTTATATGGCTGGAAAAACAGAAAAACAACGTGTTGTTACCACCTTGCCCCGAAAGCATGCATATTAACATAGAAAAGACAAAACTATTGCATACAGGATTTTCAAAATGCAGAGAAAAGAAGAATAGGGGTTGCTTTTTAGACAGGTCAGAGTGAGGGTGCGGGGTAGTTCAATACAATTCGCTTTCTTAGTTTATCATTTTTAATAATTTTTTCTATGCATTTACCTTCCAAATATGAATAAAATAGGGTAGCTCTCCCACGTTTAGGTTATTCGCACTCTCCATCTACCCTTCACCCCCATCTTAACCTCTATTGCTCTTGAAGGCCTTCCTAATTCAAAAATTGTACCTAACGAGGAGAAGTATATTAAATTTTTATTAACTCAATAAATACTAAATTTAATGCTGATTCGTTTGATACCAAAATGTTTAGGGTTGGACACGATGCAATTAGTGTAAATTACGTCCAAAGCAAGTCAACCCTGCAAAGGGTTCAATTTAATCGTCTCACCTTTTCAATTGTTTTTGTTTTGCCGTATTAGGACATCACGCAGTATCCATAACAGAGATTGAGATCAACAAGTTGTAGGGGAGAACCCACACGTGGAATCACAGCAATTTATCGTCACACGTCGTTTCTCCAGTGTACGTTTTTACACAAATCAGACGAGAATTATCCAAATCACTTGATTTGGTTAAATTTGCTAATTTTTTAAAATTTTTATAATTTCATTTGTTTGTTAAGGAATAGTTTCAATATTTACTATAAGTCCGCTGTTTTTTTATATTTTATGATCAAATGAAAAGTTACGAACAAAATGAATGAGGAAACAAAAATTTTGTAGAGAATGATTCACAAATGAAAAATCATGAACCTAGGCTGTACGTTGGCTGAAACAATTGTTCGCGAAAATGACTAATTTTACGTAGATAAAGGAAGGCCCTCAAGAATGGATACTTCGAACAAATAATTAGGTACCTACCTAATTGTCTATTTTTGCGCATAGTTTATAATAATTTTAACCTTTTTGAAATGAAAATATGTTTCTGTTTTAATGTATATTTTCCCACTATACTATAAACCGTTCGTTTAATATAATATACATTGATTTGTTGGATGAATCAACCAAAATATAAATATGATGTACCGAAAATGGGTCTAGCAAATATTAACCACTCCGATATTTCGTACTCAATACTTTGATGAGCGATTGAAAAAAAAAAAAAAAAAAGAATATTTTTCTCTCTTCATGAATTTGGTACAATTATTCGAGAAATACGATTAACCTCCAATAACTTCAGTAATATCTACGTTCCTGCAAATCGGAAAGCTTAATCATAATACGCAAGTAACAATGGCTCTTATAAGTTGGCCATGAATTTATTTCGGTAAAACTTAGGAATAACCACGATTGTGATTAACGGATTAATGCCACTTTCGAAAGGAATAGTTTGGGAGAAGGAGCTGTCCATAGGAATGGTGTATAATAATGTAATTAGCATATCAAGTATCATGCAGCACCAAAACAGTATTTAGGAACTCGGGAAACTAAGGTTTTTACTAGCTTCTTTAATCAAGAGTAGTTCATGGAGATTTGTCATTTGAAGACCGCCATGTGCAAAACATCCTAAGTGCCATTTATAAAACTTTCCAGCAGACCCCAAAAAACTGTTCATAGCCGAGAAAAAAGATAAATGAAATGTCTTTTGCAGTTTTCCAAGTCTGTTGTACATTTTAATATTGTTTAATTAGTAAATAAATAACTAAAATTAGCTATCCTATTTTTAGCGAATTCCAACCAAAACACCTCAAGTGTCCATCCCCTTGCATAACTTATTTTGGTAACCGGGAAGGTCAAATTTTTGTTTATTGAATACATTTCAGCCTGTGTTCTGATTCTTATATCACAAAATGTTGTAGAAAGGGTGGAATATGAAGTAGGAAGGTAATTAAAACTTTTATTGCACCATCAGTATTTAAAAGAAGTAATGTAAGGAAAGCATGAGACGTAAAACAGACTGAAAATATAAAAACATACAATTTCTCTCATTTTTTTTTTAGATAATATATACTATTAGGTACCTATATACGGGTAAAGAACTTTCAATTTCGAATTCGACGATACCAAAACGATTTTGGTGGGTTGAGTCGAGCATTTTTTATTCGTAAGATACCTGTTCAAAAACTGATATTCAAAACGCCTTATTAACTTCAGTAATGTTGATCGGGGATAGTTTTAACGTAACTGAGGTTATAATGAGTTGGTTATATTGAGGGGACATTTAATTGAAAAATTAATCAGGTACAACTTGAAACTTGATTGCTGAAATTTGAGTTGAAGCCTCTTGAGGCCTGCTGGGTAAAAATGACAAGGTACCTGGTAAAAATGACCCGCAGGTGTGGGCCCGTGCAATGCACGGGTAATCGGATGATCTAAATAAAAATTTTGACTTTTTGGGGATAACCATGGAATCATGATTTAAACGCCCTTCGTCTTCCCGGCTCCGGTTTTTTTGGAGGGAGGGTAGCGGACTGAAGAACGCTGTCTTTCGCAATGGTCGTCCAGTAGTGAAAACTGTTTACCGACTTTAGCACAAGCATGGCCAAAATTCCCTGATTTTTATTTTACCCCCTCCTTTATCTGACCAGAAGATTATTTTTGCATTGGGCGATTTAAGATTTTCTGTATAAAGTAGTTATGAATACAGGTGCCGATATCGTTGCTTCGAATTTCCTCTGTCTCGTCCTAAAAGTAGAAGAAGTATACTCCGCTATCGTCGATATAAATCCCAGGGTTGATACACGTCAGTTGTCTGCTACAATACATTTGGGATGTGGGCAAAGTTAACTTAAACCGAATGAAGGGAATCTTAATTTTCACTTGTTTTATTATTAGTTCGTTCCTGTGTAAAAACATCAATAGGGGGATCATGAGGCACTTAGCATGCAGCATGGGGCACTTAGGTTTGTTTAGTTGAACATTGATAAACGAACCGCTCGGAGCTCTACTATCGTTCAGAAACTTCATGAGCAGTTTTCTTATGGCACATAAGGTCAAAATCCGTTAAAAAACGAATTTCTCAAAAAATGGCACTCAGGTTGTTTTGCAAATGGCGGTCTTCATTTATGGAATGCAAGTAATGCAGGATGATCGACCTAATTATTTGAAGAATTTTTCACGCATCTAGATATTTACATTGCACATACCAGTCTTTGTACTGTGTTATAAACAAGTCCGGGTGTGTGAATAGTCACCGTATTTGTCTTACCAAACTTGTTTTCATCCTAATTTCATAACCATTTGACAAGTTAGAGTGTGAAATATACCTAGTAGATCGAGAATATCGTTAAGACATCACGGGGCGTGGCAGGGAGCTGTTTTTTTTCCACAGTGGATGTAGTAGTTATGAAATTTGTTTTGGATTTTAAGCAATGATTTAACGCGCTTGATCGCTCAGAGCGAAAAACCGCATTTTGCTGACATCGAATTTCCTGATCATCGAACTAAACCACAATGAGACCCTAATAACTGTGCAATTGAGTGGTAACCTTGTAAATCAGATTTCTATAGTGTTGAAGTCATATTTGAAGGAAACAGTAAATTTGTATGACATTATACAAAATATGACTTTAAATACACACAAAGATACTTACGATTATTATGCGAATACGTAGGTACATATTTACATTACTACGTCAGGCTGACACAAGTCGCATTGGTTTTGGAACATCCTGACAATCGTGTGAGTGTAGAATAAGCACATGTATGGCTTCAGTGTTCTCAAAAACGAAATGCATTCCTATTATTAGCCATAAAACGCACACTAGATACTGTTTTTACCTATGTTAGTTTTTGAACGGAATAGACAACATAAAATTAGCAATTTGATATATTTTATCTGGCAACCTGTTTATAATTAGTCATTCGGGATTAACTTTATGTGGTTAAATTCATTTTATAAAATTTTTATTTGGGTGGTTGGGTGGGTTTTGAGTAAGAGGTTTTCTGTAGAACTGTAATGACGAAAGAAATATATTTATCCTAGGATATAAAAGTTGATCATATTTGTATGATTATATAAAATGTGTAGAGGGTTTAAGTGGTTTATGTGCACACTTTCATAGTTGTAAATATCCTAAGTACCCTTAAAAATCTATCATCATCACAACAATCGCAAGTTTTTTAATTCATGACCTATTGTATATATCATATCATCCTTTCCACCTTCTGAAATAACAAATCTTCAAAGAATCCAAATCAATGATAATTAGCGTATTGCTGTTGAATTTCCAATCGTAATTAGACACGAAATTAGTCATTAGAATAGCGTAACATCAATACTTCGTATAACATCAATATAATCGTATACTTCCGTTGCCAGGGAAGTATATAAGATACACTTTTGTCTGTTATGAGTCAGCATACTATGGAGGTGCTGTCTTACAAAGCCCCCTGGCCGACCGCTGTGTCCAACTAATCTGAATTTTTACTAAGGGATTGACTACTTGATGTCACGTAGTTTTGAGATGCGAGCGTGTTATCATCACGCAAAAACCTTTACCTTCGTGTTAAAGCTTCCGATTTCCCGACATTTTGTGTCTCACAACGGCAAATATTACCTACATTTAGCAATCCCACCTTTAGGAATCCGTCAAATTTGTAACTTCCTGGGCGAGTACTACCATCACTGGCAGGTTGGTTAATGTGACCTTCATATCGAGGTTTTTTTCACTTGCTATGTATATTGTGCATTATCGTACGAGCTGAACACCTGGATTTGGTGACGCTTGATGATGTCTACCATGATGACTACTACTTTTTCCACTTTTTGTGGCGAAAAGAAAAAAGCACGTAAAGACGAAGTCCTCGTTATTGACTTCGTTGTTGCCCCGGTTGGTGGGATCTGTTGACATTGGCTGAGTCACGACCGTTTCACGATGAACAACTTAGCGACTCACAGCAGCAGCAAGAAAGAACAGCAAAAGGAATGAATTTTCGATCTATTCATTTCAAGTTCATGTCATTGGAAAAAAATTCTGAATTTTGCTCTCACGCAGGCAGACTGCTTTTAATGTAAAAACCCGAAGCTAAACAAAAGTTTTAAAATACACCGTACATCTTTTAAAAAGTGTAGCGTGTAGTGTTCACTCTCCACTTCAGAATTTCGGCTATGAAAATCGTCAAAGCCCCTATTGAGCTAGCAACTCGATGAGACTAGAGCCCAGTCAATAACTTGACGAAGGAAAGATTTGTTTTTCGTTTCAACCATTGACAGATTGATTTAGCAACGTTTCCACCAAATAGGGTCGTATCCCCCGCATCGTATCTCCAAAACTTCCTCTTTTCGGTGTGTTACAGCGGGTTTGGGGGGTTCCAGCATACAAATACCACGAAGAAGTTACATACACATACGACCGAAGAAGTTATTGTGTGGTCATCATCAGTAACGAACAATGATAGTAATTGTTCGTGATGAAGAACAAACTGTCGAAATAACATTGTAACTCTTCAATTTTCCGTGGCAATATACAACATTCTTCAGAAACTTATTTATCGACAAACTTTGGTTTTATAAATACGTTCCCGAATTCATTCACACTACCGGTTTTGTTTGATTGGATTTTCAAATCTGGCTTCAAGTTGAGCTGAAGGCATCCAACAGAGGACGACGATGCACTTGACCTAAAAATTAATATTGTAAAAGCAATATACGACTTTCTCAAGTACGAACTACGTATTTCAAGCTATTTGGCACTGGTGAGAAAGCATGATGAGAATATTTTGAGTAATTCGAGTTAATTTCATTGTTATTTCAACTGACATGAGCAAGCAATTGGGTAACGAAATTGGAATGCTGAGAAGTATATTTGGTTTGTATGATTTTTTTCTTCCAATCTTTCGGTCACTACAACAGTACCTATGGACTGAATGAATGATACGTCTCAGTAGCAATATACCTAAAGCAGTTGTATATAGCATTTCCCAATTGAGTTAAACTTTTTCCATTTAGGTTTAGTCCTTTTCCATTTAGGTTTAGTCCTTTTTCATTTTGGTTTAAACCTTTTCCATTTAGGTTTAGACCTTTTCCATTTAGATTTAAACCTTTTCCATTTAGATTAAACCATTTCCACTTAGATTTAAACCTTTTCCATTTGGATTTAAACCTTTTCCATTTGGATTTAAACTCCATCAAAACGTCAGTAGTTAGCCCCATCATAGTAAGTAAGTGCCTATCTACTAAAATTTCATTAGGCTAGAAGTAAAAAAAAAAAAAAGGAAACGGATAGTTTTAACTTAATTTATAACTTCCGTTCATGAGAAATTCTTGTGTTCAAAAAACATTTGTTCATTATTATATTATATTACATTTCTGTGCATAAAAAAACACTTGCATGATTTAATTTTCAAGTTGTGGCATAATAACGTCGGGTTAGAGGTAAAAGTACCGAAGCGGTAAATTCATATTGTGCAAAAATCAAATTAAAATTTCAAAAGTTAGTTTGGTAAATATGATTATTTTCTTAGGTTGGATACATAGTTTGATGATATTGATCACCAATAATAACAACAGTTAAATAATCATAATATTCTCCATTTGATTTTCCCACGTGTTGAATTTGTGACTTGGGTACTTTTACCTCTAACTCCACGATAATTTCCTGAGTTTAAATCCAAATGGAAAAGGTTTAAATCCAAATGGAAAAGGTTTAAATCTAAGTGGAAATGGTTTAATATAAATGGAAAAGGTTTAAATCTAAATGGAAAAGGTCTAAACCTAAATGGAAAAGGTTTAAACCAAAATGAAAAAGGACTAAACCTAAATGGAAAAGGACTAAACCTAAATGGAAAAGGACTAAACCTAAATGGAAAAAGTTTAACTCAATTGGGAAATGCTATATGCAGTAAGTAACATATTCTAAGGGGCAAAATGCATCTTTCATCATTCCCTGCCACACCCCACCAAAACAAATATTATGAGTTGTCAAATCGCAGACGTATAAATCATAGTCAAACCAGAAGCCAATAGATTTATTGTAGAAAACGACACATAGCATGGTGATGTGTGTCTTGGATGTTATGTTCGGTTTCATTACTGAATTTGGATTTTGTAGTTGGTTTGAACTCAATATTATTTGAAGTTAACTTCGAGAACGAATTTATAACTGATGGTCTATTTACTTAATTGGTTCGTACGATACAGATTCAGTATTACAGGGTGATAGACCATTAGATAATCAATATTATGTTCGTATTCAGCGTAATCCTGTTAACGTAACGTACAGTAATATTTGTAATGTTATTTCAAGCACGTGGATCAGTTGGGTATATTCATGAAACTGTGCATTATAACGTTTAGTGGACCAGTGGCTTAAGCCTAGTGAAAACGTATTTTCAACAATCTTCTGCCAAGTCAATAATGGTACATTAGGGAATGTGTATGTACATCGTGACCTCTGGTAGAGTTTCTCTCTCTCTTCCCATCTTTCTCTTTATTCCTCTCTCTCCCTTTCTCCCTTTCTATTCAAAACCGTCTACGGTTCATATTTGCGTGATTTCAAAAAAAAAAAAAAAAAAGATTTGTCCTATTGAGAGAACAAAACTATTAGGGAAATTAGAAAAGAGCATAAATCATGACACTGGCACCTTATTTTGGAGCAGGTTTGTAAATTCCTTGAATGTTGTCTATATAGTTTTTTTTAAGTACCATAATTAAGCTAAGTTAATTTTTTTAACGGTCGAATGATGGTTGAAATATGTAGTTCTTCTTCCAACAGTTCAGACAATGCAGAATACATTTGCGTCCAAATTTTATTTCTACAACGCACCATTCATAGGGTCAGCGTAATTTACATTCTATATAAACCAATAATTGTCAGATCAAGTTAAATTTAACATTTCAAGAATGAGCAAACAATAAAAATAATAATAATAATTGGATGACATCATTCTTCTCTTTCGGTCCATAAACGGTTGCTAATTGACTGATGACATCTCTTGCTATTGCTATTATTCATAAGTTTTTCGTTTACTACTATTCATTTTTGACTAATTATATTGCGATTTGTCGATGGTTACCTACCTGAAAAACCAAAAATTCGGAGAAGAAAAAATAATAATTAGAAGCAATACTGATGGTTTTACGTATACTTTTTATCTCCCATCCCCAATAACATATCCAGAATTCGGGAAGGCCTCACCCCATCACCCTCCTGACAGTTCTAGGTGAAGGGTATAATAATATAATTATTGGAGTAGATTTAATTAAATTAAGGCAATAACGACAAGGAGTTGCTACCAGATAGTTGCTACCTTCTGAATGGTTTTCCTTTCAAGAAATGAGTAAATTATGCACGCATCACCTACAAAGTTCGACTTATTCCAACAGGTTTTGCTGATGGAAGCGAAACCTTTCATCCACTGCTGACCTCAGTACACTCGCTCTAAACAAACACAAAACTGAACACACCATCAATATGAGCGAATTCTCTTGCCACCGATGGTAATTCAAATATGATTCAAACACATTCCCTAACGTACATTATGGATGACCAATTTAAATATATTTTGTTCTAGCGGTCCAACCAGTACTGGTTGCACCATGTATCAATTTATATATGTATATATATCGTTATGATTGGCCGTGCAAGAGAAAAATTAGTTAATTTGGAATAGAATGAAGAGAGCTTACCCCAATTTCTGAGTCGCCAGCTGATCCTTCAGTCGTCTCTCCTCCGTCAAAGCTCGCTGCCGCGTCCCCTGCTCCAGCCCCTCCACTACTGCTGCTGCTGCCTCCACTGCTGCTACTGCTGCTTCCGCTGCTGCTGCTGAGAGCTCCGAGATTGCTGCTAGAGAGGAGGCCTTTTCCGTTTCCAACGTTGCCGAGGAGCCTCGTCTTGAAATCAATCAATTGGTTGATTTTCTGCAAAAATCCACCCCGGAAAAAGAAAGAAAGAGCTGCAGAAAGATAGCCGTGATCGTGCAAGAAATGTATGTACAGAAGCAGAGAGTTAGCATGAAAAGGTGATACAACAGGCTGCAAGACCGAATAAGATCCGCGGTGACAGAACAGCATGATATTTTATCCAAATCATTCATCAGCGCATCGCTTTCTTCTTCACCAAAAACAAAGACTAATAATCGTGAAGCTGTGTTAAGAGAAGATTGATATTCACATTTCTATAAACTAAACAGTAAATAACAAATTACAATGTTACTAAGAAATTAGCTTGTCAGAGTTCATATCTGCAGATAAGATACCCATAATATGGCTAATAGTCAAATCTAATTTCGTCAATTATCTTCTACGAAAACCCTCCTATTTTAAAATCAACGCACCAGACACTGCTTTTTCGAATAGACACATGTGTTTGAAAAGAACGTCCGAGACACAAAGAACAGAAATTCATTTAGTAGCATGCAACAAATGCCAGCAGAATAGCAATAAAATATTGATATACGTTACACATCGGATACTTCATGTAATTACAACAAATACCACTGTAAGGATACAAATGATTTTTGAAATTACCAATGTTTTATTTTACTGAATTTAATAATTTTATGTTATTTAATAGAAGAGCCATCATAGATCATGGAACTAAATGGTTACTTCGTTCGATTAACTGATGCTATCTCATTTCCAGGACGCGATGCTTTGACTCAACATGAGTTTTGATGTTTGACCGTGTTCTAAAAATAGCAGATCACGTCCTTGGGCTCATTTCATATAACAACAAGTTACAAGTTAAAAAGTACAGGTGCTTGTTATGCACGGTAAACTAGAACAAGTGTTTCACAAAAACAAAGAGTACAAGCGTAGAAAACTTACACTTGTAGAAGCTAAGTTTACTTGTGTAGCAGAAAAGAAAGATGGCGTATGGGAACTAACAAAATGAACAACGTCAAGCAAGATGCCGAAATTGAAGCTTTGTCAGCGAATCATTATGTAAAAAGGGTTTTAAGTACACGATAGGATGTTTATCGTACATGGCTAAGTATAATGATTGGAAGACAGATAAATTTTAAACTGAAAAATGGCAAAAGTGTGTATTTGATGTCAACTTATTCTGATGGCTGGCATAATAGGATTTTTCCTCTTCATTCAGCGGAAATGATTCATCAATTCATCAAGTCTTAATGCTGCTGGGTTAGGAATGTCATGTGTGACTTCGAAATTAACTTCACTTTGTTCTTCAATGATAGGGAGATCCTCAATACCCGATCAGGAAAAACTGTATAGGGTCACACATCATTTGAATCTTTCAAGAGTCTTGGAAGACATCCTAAATCTCTCGTTAAACTCGAAAATACCCACGAAAAAAGCGTTTATTCATGACCGAAAAAATCGTTGGCGCCTTCTACGCTAAGTGCTTCTTTCTTGTCTGTTTTCTCCAGCAGAAGATGATTCCCACATATTAAACACCGAAAAATGGTCAACTCACAATGCTGGAATATAACAAGTTTACAGGTGAATGAACGTTGGTTAAAAATCGGCCATTTTTTACAAGTGTAAAACAATGACTAGTACAAAATGGTGGGTAAACACTTGTAACTTGTACAAATTCGCCTGCACACTTGTTAATTTTCACTGTATATGACAAGTCTGCACTTGTACCTTTATGAAACGTTGCACACTCACTTTTTACTACTTGTACATAACATGTACACTTGTACATTTATCACTTGTTGCTTTATGAAATAGGCCCCTGGTCGCCAAGTTGGTGAAAATCAATGCCATCTTCCAGAAAATTCCGAAGACTTCCCGAATCAACCATAATAGGAGAAAGAAGAGGTGATATGACAGCAATAAGTAATACGTAATAGTGTGAGGTATAGCAGATGATATCTATACTTTAATATTATGTACATGGTAGGGAAGACACGTCTTTCAATAGATCATACTCGTACATAAATACATTGCACAATTATGCTTTATGCATGCATTTCATCAAAGGTATAGCGAACAATCATAAGAGTAGAATACTAATTTATAACGGCTACCATAAGATGGTGTAGTTGAGAAGTTTTCAACTATAGGCCTTCCATGCAAACAGAGCTCACCATAGTGCAGTATCGTGGAGTGCAAACATTCACAAAGAATAACATTACATTTTACATCACTTCATTGAAACTCATGAACCCATTCCACACAAAAATGTTTGGTTTTTTAACACAAATGTAAAAATTTCTCACAAAATAAAATGTTCATAATTAAAATACAAATAAAACAAATTTAAAATAGAAAACAATTGCCAGGATTAAATCGTGTAGAAAAAGTATGATGAAATTCTACCTGTTAACTGTGCGGCAGTTGTCGCATAATTTTCTGTTCGTACATGTTTATTTCATTTTCAAAGTCTTGTGAAGTTCTATTTTCCTCAAAAATTGAATTCCTATCGGACCTGTGTTTCTCTAAATTTACATTTACGGTTTAATATTAATTCTAAAGGAATCTCAAATAAGTCTCGTTAGATCTGAGTTCCACTGACTTGAATATAAAAAATGTAATTGTGCATTAACTACATATACCCTCAACTCAGTTTTTCACTTTGGGATCATTAGGAGCAATGTTTTAAAGTTTTTGTATATTTTCATAGAGTATGTATTCAACGGAAAAAATCCCACGGATTGACTTAAGCCTCTTCTTCACTCAAAAACCGATGTTCTTGTACCTTGTAGGTACATTCTAATTTATTCATGAAGATAGTTACCAACAAGGTATTCATGTTTAGTGAATAATTGTAATTTAATAAAATTCTACCAAGACTTCTTCCTCTTATTTATTGAGGATTGAAATGTGTTGAAAGAAAGAATATAGTGTAGGTATGTATTGATTTATAGATTGACGTAAGAGAATAACTTGGAGACATTGTGAAAAGATAATTTACTAATTAAGAATAATCCAGAATGTGGGAGCAGTGTTTTGAAAATTCAACAGGCACAAAATTGAATCTAGCAATGGTGAAAAGGATGATCAAGCGAAACGCTCACAATCTTTCACTGAAATCATATGGGAACTGTAGTTGTTGTGATTGTCTGAAGAATTTGACATTTGCACATGCGCAGAAGCTACATTCAATCGGGGGAAAATATAATTCATAGATTTATCATATGATTTCTTCTGAATCGAGTTATTGACGTAAAGCTGTGAAGACTGTTTACAAGGACCCATTTCATTTGTCTCTTGACGTTCCAAAGAAACTCCCTATTAAATTCAACTTTCTCGGGTGAAAAGGAGAGAATTTGGGTCACTCAGCTAGTTGGCTGTAGCCCGTCATTTCATTAGTCACTTGATGTTCCAGAGAGGTTCCCTATTAAATTTCAACTATCTGGGGGTTTTCACTGAATGATCACGGGGATTAAAGTGCCAGGAAAGTATTTTAACACAGAATGTGTTTTAGCCATGGACTAACTAGCCGAAAATGGAACGCGGGATGGTAACGAAATGTGTGACGGATGATTTTCACGTACAACCGAGTCGTTGCTAGGGAAATGGTACTTCGTCGTTTTTCATCCCACAAAATTCGTTGACCATTCGTTCGAAAGCTCTCGATTTATCCAACAATATTATGTTAACTACTGCGAAGTGCGTGTCCAACAAACTGAGTTATGAGCATGGTTATATAAATAATTGTTTACACACAGGTGATCATTCTCAATAATTGATATTGTGAACATGATTGCAACCGCTTGTTAATTTCTGATGATTTCATTGAGCTTGTGTTTCGATGATTTGATTCAAAGCAGGTGATCTGAGTATTACGAAAACGGTTTGATTTGTGAAGCGGAGGTTAAATAATTTGAATAGGTAATTTCTATACTTTACACTCTAGGAAGCTGTAATTTCGTTTGTAGCCTCTTTAGGACATTTACTTGACGATGCTCAGGGTCCGGATCAGATGTGTGGCTCTTAAAGCTAATTTCTATGCTTTACACTCTAGGAAGCTGTAATTTCGTATGTAGCCTCTTTAGGACATTTACTTGACGATGTCCAGGGTCCGGATCAGATGAGTGGCTTTTAAAGCTAATTTCTATACTTTACACTCTAGGAAGCTGTAATTTCGTATGTAGCCTCTTTAGGACATTTACTTGATAAATCGCTCTTGATTTATCACGAATTTATTTCGTATTTTTTTTCGTAGTTTCATACTATAACTATATAAATTGATGTTATAAATGAATAGTAAACAATGACGCTTGTTTGGTTGTCACTTGGTTGCGCGACAACGCAAACACATTCTGTGTTTCAATAATTTCGTCCGAAGTATGTAAATAGAGGTAACCGGGGGTCCAGGGGGCTTGCCCCCTGGCGAGGCGCGGAGCGCCGAGTTTTATGATCTTATTATTACACATTTTCGCACTATGGTTACGTTGATGGGATTCTTGGTGAAGGGAACACTTTTGGATCCACTATGGCTGAATTTTAGACTGCATAAAATGTTCTGGAACCTCATTCAGCTGATCAGGACGAGTCCGTCATTTCATTCGCCTCATGAAAGCTGGGGCCGGTCATTCAATTCGTCTCTTGGTATTCCAGACAGACTCTATATTAAATTTAAACTTTTTAGGGTGAGCTGGACAGAATCCAGCTCACCTAGCCGACTAAGCTGGAGTCTGTCATTTCATTCGTCTCTTGATGTTCCAGAGAGACTCCCTATAAAATTTGAACTTTTTAAGGTGAACATGACAGAATCTAGCTCACAAAGCTGGTAAGGCTGGGCCTCTCATTCAGTTCGTCTCTTGGTGTTCCAGACGACTCTCTATTAAATATCACCTTTTTAGGGCGAGCTGGACAGAATCTAGCACGCCTAGACAATTAGGCTGGAGCCTGTCATTTCATTCGTCTCTTGATGTTCTAGAGAGACTCCCTATTAAATTTAAACTTTTTAGAGTGAACATGACAGGATCTAGCTCACAAAGCTGATTAGGTGTGTCATTCAATTCGTCTCTTGGTGTTCCAGACAGACTCCCTATTAAATTTAAACTTTTTAAGGTGAACATGACAGAATCTTGCACACCTTGCTGATTAGGCTGGATCCTGTCATTTATTCATCTCTTGATGTTCCAGAGAGACTCCCTATTAAATTTCAACTTTTCAGTGTGAGCTGAACGGAATCTAACTCACAAAGCTGATTTGGCCTGTCATTTCATTTGTCTCTTGATGTACCAGACAGACTCCCTATTAAATTTAGACATTTTAAGGTGAACATGACGGAATCTTGCACACCTTGCTGATTTGGCTGGAGCCTGTCATTTCATTCGTCTCTTAATGTTCCAGAGAGACTCCCTATAGACTCCTTATTAAATTTAAACTTTTTAGGGTGAACTGAGGAAATAATCCAGCTCACGCAGATGATAAGGCTGGATCCTGTCATTTCATTCATCTCTTGATGTTCCAGAGAGACTCCCTATTAAATTTCAACTTTCAGAGGTGACAAGGGGAGAATTCAGCTTATTCAGATCAGCTGGGTGGAGTCTGTCATTTCTTTCGTCTCTACATATCCCAGAGAGGTTCCATTTTAAATTTCAACTTTCTAGCGTGAACGGGAGAGAATTCAGCTCACTCTGATCAGTTAGAGTCCGTGATTCATTTCACAAGCAAAGCATGACGGAAAATTAGGCGGAACCCCAGTGGTAGGACTTATTCATGTCAATATGAAAACCCAAAGAAATATGACACTCTTCGTTATATTACGCCACGTAATATGACTCGAGTGGGCCAATTTTATTTGACCTTTTTATCCAGCTTCGAAGAATGAATCATCCGAAAGGTGACCCACTGACTGGATCCTCCCGGTTTACTTGTGGATTTCTGGAAGGCTCTCGATAAAGACAGAAAAAAACCCCGGTCACACCTAAGGTTAACCAGAGCCCCACTTTCCCTTTCCGAGTGCGATGCGAGTTCTGTCGGCCGGTTACGCAACCTGAGCTTATAACCCAGACGAGATAACTTTCTGGCGCTCGACCCTCCTCCCACAACCCCGCTGGAAAAGGCCCATTCATATTCATACTTGAGTGGTTATGGGGGTGGAATGTGGTAGAAAAAAAATTAATACCGCTCATAAACTGCATTTCTACCTACTTATTCCCTTCCTTTTTTCCTGTCCCTAACCCGTGGAATACGGAAAATCGCGAACAACCGCTATGAGTTATGCTCGAAACTGCTGAATGAGCTGGTTATAAAATGCGGCAATCCAGTCAACCACAACCGCAAAAAAAAAAAAAAAAAAGTTTGCTAATGGGTGTGGCACTTGGAATCCTCTAATCCATTACGGTGTCGCGTTGAAGATTGATTTCGCGGTTACTGTGAATAACAACGATATCCGTCGTCAAAACGAAAAATGTCACGTTTCACAAAATTTCAAAAGTTCAGTCACGCAGCATTCGTAGAGCGATTTGATCATCCTATATAAAATACCATCGATATCACTTATTATCAATGTTCATTGGAGAATTGCCGGAAAAAGAAAGTTGAAACGAAAGTAACTATTGAACAATTATCAGCGGAATGTATGTCTACACAGAAAAATAATTTTTTCTTAGTGTAATCGGTACCTACTACCTAACTTGTTTTTCTCCTTGGTTATAGAAACCTAGCCTGGAAAAGTAGGTGTTTATTTTTAACGGGATTGGTTGTCAATGTCGTTCTTGAAGGGTAGAAACTCCACTAACAGCAAAGTGGCGGGCAGATGCACCTTTTTAGCGAATTTTTGAAGGAAATTAAGCTATTGCTCTCGCCTCAAAATTTGTAGAATGTGATTTTTTGAAAAAATTTTATGGAGAAACCCGTTTTAGGCTATTCTGAATCATATTCTGAAGTTTAACGCATTTTTTTAATGTATGTATGTATGTACGTATGTATATATATGTATGTATCTATATATGTATGTATGTGTCATTCCAGACGATAACTGTCCGTAGAATTGTGTAGAAACTTCAAACAAATTTTAAAATGTTAAGGACACAAAACGAAAGTTCAAGTTTGTTGGCCAGCATGATCGGATTACATCTTCGGGTTGAAATTTCCAAAAATGTAGTAAAAAATTTCAAAATAGCCTGTTTTTTGCGATTTGTTGTGCGAAATAATTTTTTCAGCATACTAACATGTGGTATATTCGGAATCAGCGTAACATTTTCTAAAAGAATATGTATCAAGTTTTCAAAAATTGCAAAGTTGAAAAATCAGTCAAAAATCGAAATAATGCCGTTCGCTAGTTGTAAAAATCGGTAATATTTGCATGAAACATTGTCCAAATTCAGATTTAACTACTCTTTATGGAAGTATCCTCATCATCGAATTGCTGTGGAAATACGTTTCTTTCATATGACGTCGGTATGTTATTTTATTTCATGTCAAGATTTGATGATGTTATGATAGGATACTGTTAAGATTTCAACTGCCTTCAATACTGACCACATTGGACATCGAAATCTATGAATATTTACCTACATTTGTCATTAAATCTACAAGATTAGTTTAATAATAATAAAGTATGAGTACTTACTTCCTAATTATTTTTAATAATTTGATTCCATGTTTGTCTATCAAAATCATAAACTAAAATTTCTCTACACGATCACGAAATGTCGAAGATTTCTTCAAAAATTCGCTAATGGGGTCATGCTGCATGACTGGACTTTTTCTGACTTGTAATGATGTGAATTCGATTTGGTTCCAGAATGATAAGTTGAAATAATCTCGGATAAACTATTTCGAGCCTAAAACAGAATTAACTTTCTCCTTGCCATTAAAACTATTGAGAAAGTATGAGAAAATACTGTAGCGTACATGTAGGTACAGTTGGTTTTATTAAAAACGAATTTAACTATTATAGAACATTGACAGCTCTCAGGAACTTCAAGTCTGTGTGATATTAAATAATCACCTTGAAGTATTTAAAGTCCTCTCGTATTATACTTCAGTCTTTGATAGTTTTTCTTACCAAAGGTTAGTGTTGGACTTCCACAGTGGTCCTGCAGTGTTCTAACTTTTGTAAATGAATGTAAATATTTTGGAGTCCTTATAGATCAACATTTGAGATTCAGGGGGCAAGAATTGCTAGTGAAAGATTAAGAAAACTTTCCTGTGTTTAAAATTTCAAGAGGTTTCGCTAACATAAATTTGCTAAAAAAGATTTATTTTGGTTTATGCAATTCTTTGATTAGATATGGGATCTTGGTATGGGGAGGGGCATGTAAAAGTTTGCTTCACTCATTGCAAGTTTTGAAAAATATAATTTTGCGTATAAGGTTCTTCACTTTTCCTGCGACTCCACAGAGGGACACAAATTCCTTGAATTTAAGCCTCTGTGGGCACACGTGCATAATGTATTGGTTAAGTTTTTTTTAAATGTTTTTAAATTTATTTATTTATTGATGAGTATATTTTCTTTTGTTTATTTTCTTGTTGTGCCAAATAAAGAATCTTGTGTCTTGTATATTAGGGCACTTTCTCCTATTTTCCGATGACCTTTCGGGTCAAGTCAGAAAAGTAAAAGACAAATAATAAATTAGGGACTTACGCCGAAGACGAGCGTCAGCAGAAGTTTAGCAATGCCGATTGTAATGGCGGCTTTGGCGACTTTGACCCCCACAGTAGTGGCGACCTTGAGGGCGGCGCCGCCGACTTTCTTGGCGCCTGCGACGGCGACGGTTTTGACGCCGGCGCCAACCGCCTTGACTCCGGTTCCGATCGTCTTAGCCGCCAGCCCGAGGCCGAGCGCCTTCAGTTTGAGCAGCGTCCGCTTGTCCCTCTGCTTGTTCTCGTGAACTTCTCCTCCGAACACGTCTGCGTCCACCAGACTGACCTGAGAACAAATAGAATAGAATATCAATTTATTGACAGAAAGAAAAACAAATCACAGAATTGACAATAGTCTCATAAGAATTCTCTCCTCTGTCCACCAAAATACTAAGATCTTACAAACTTGTGGCGGCTGGTGGAGCTAATCTCAGAGGAAAAACAAAACAAAAAACAAATAAATATCATCAAACACCTAGAGAGCAACGCTCAAATGAACAAACGTTAAAAAAATTTAAATAAATTTATTCCATAAATTCTCTTATTTTAATCAAAATCTCCTTCTCAAAGCTCCCTAAATCACCAAAATCGACCGGGTTAATTTTACAGGCATAGAGGAAGCGCAATACCTAATGATAATAATTATTCTTAGCACGCTCAGTATTAAGTTTTGGGAGCTGAATATTCGGACATTGCAGCACGTGAGTTAGAGATACTGCTTCTATGATCAGGCTGGATACCCGTCTTATAGACGACTAGACAAGCTTGTAGCAAAAATACTTGCCTAACATTCAGCACATCAAATTCATTGTGGAGCGGAACAGTTGAATATCTAGCATTCTTCCTGATCATAATCTTAAGGATAGTATTATGTGCTACTTGCAAAAGACCTATTAAAGATTTACAGGCACTTCCCCACGCTAAAACACCATACTTTAATAATGAATAAACTAGACCAAAGTAGATGGTTCTCAGCTGCACGACAGACAAAAAATTTCGAGCTTCACTAAACAAAAAAAAAAATAACTTTCTTAATTTATTAACTAACAACTTTATATGATAATTAAATTTCAAATGACAGTCAAATATAACGCCTAGATATCTACATTTGTCAGACAACAACAAAGGACCACATTTACAAGCTAATTTATTCTGAAAACATAAATATCGGTGAAATGACACTCCTGACACATTATAATTCTCACGTTTAGAAAATGAAAACCTAATCAATGACGTCTTGTTTACATTCAAACATAGACAATTAATATCCATCCAATGCTTCGCAAGGAACAAATTATAATTCATTGAAAGGAAGTAATCTGCAATGGTCCTTTCCGTAGAATACCATAGCCGTATCATCCACAAGGCCGAACCATCCACTTCAAGATTTAATATAATCCAAACCAAAACGTTCAAATATTTTAACCCCGTCAGTCCTACTGTCCATCACTCTGGTCGCAACTCTGAATGACAATTTTTCAAATCCAAACATTATTATCGGTCCATTGGCAATATATGTGGTTTCCATGTCACTGTAGCAATACGTTTCTGGCGCTAATTAGTAGTATTTCATTACATTTATATCTACATCACTTTCACACTCTTGTGTGTCACAACCACATGAATCATCGAAAAACTATCGTTTTTATGGTGTTGGAACACATTTTAAATTTGGTTTGAGTCTAAGTACCTAGGCAGGTAGGTACAATGCATCCAGGAGATTCAATAGAAAATAATAAACTGAAAAGAGCGAACATCTACAAGGAGCTATTTAGTAAATCATGTTTCACGGTTGCCACTTTCCGATATCACGGCTACTTTGGCGGCATTGCCGGCAGCCCCATTGTCCGACAACGGTTGATGGCTTTATTGTACGACAAGACTGCGAGCCGCTAACCGATTTAAGGGGCGTAGTAGGACGCGAGTAGGTACGATCGAAACCTTCAGAAAACCGTATTACCTGTCTCATGTGTAACTTTTTTGTTGATTTTTGGTTTATTATTTTTAATAGTATACATAACAATAAGTAGAGGAGAGTGGGGTAATACCGTCAATTCGGGGAATACCGCCACCCCATACAATTATTTAACCACCTGAGTGACGAATTTTAGCCAAATATCGTCATCTTTAGATCAGCAGTAATATTGGTTTGGTGTTAACAAATTAATTTGTTTTCGTCAAAGATAAGCGAGTTCACAGTTTTTGAAGCTTAACGTTCTAGTTTTACTGTTATGGAGTTTGCGTGGTAAGTAATAGTTTACCATACGTTTATGTAAATTGTTGAGCATGACGACGTAGAAAAATCATTTAGTTTTAATTGCCACCCATTATTTCATGATTTTTTACAAAAACTGTAGTTTTTGATGATTTTGTTTTCAAGAAAAGTTTACTTGGGCAACATCGCCACAGCGAATTCAGGGTAATTCAGTCATGGCGGTATTGCATCAATGCTCCAATCATCAAACTTGTTTTTTGGTGGTAATAATCACCTATTTCTATTAATGCTGAGTAATTAAAATATAAATCAATGTTTAAAATATGAATTATGTTGTGATATCTTATCTCCATAAGCACCTCTACATTTACTTAATCGTGATTTATTAGGTGTTTACCCAACCTAACTACTGAATAATTGTACGGTAGGTATCTACTAGACTGTTCATTTCCTCCTGGGGTAATACCGCCATTTACAAGGGTCTCGCAAATTGTTGTTTACTAATATCAAGTTGCTACACAACCAGTAAATACGTAATTCACTCTGGAGATGTTTTTTTTTTTTTTAATATGCTTCAAAATCTGAAGCTCCTGGGTGCAAACCTGGGCTGTGATAGAAAAATATGCATAGGTATTATAATCATTAGGCGGTATTACCCCATTTTCCCCTACCTATGTAATCGACGAAAAAAAAACCCCTTTTATATTTTGTTGGTTTACTTGTCAAGATACTTATAATTCAAAACCCGAATGAAAAAAAAAGTTCGAGCGCATGGTCGTATGAGCGTTTTCTTAAATTATATCGTACTATAGCATGTTGAAATGTAATGAAATTTGAGCAATTTCAGTAAAAATTGATGGTTAAAAACCAATTTTATGGCAAAAAAAAACTCGTTCTAGATGCATTTTGGCGATTCAAAATAGATTTTGGATTTCCAAGTTTCTTTTGTTTTATAAATTTTTTTAGCAAAAATTAATGAAATTTAAGAACGTTTTTCGGCATAATTTTGTGCAACCATTTTTAATGTCATTGTTAATAGTTGTTAATTGATCATTTTGTTTTGACAAAAACTCTGCTAAAAATGTTAAAATTAAAATTTTTCGCCGTTTGTGATTACAATAAAATCTAGCCATAAATATAAAAATCTAGCCATTGTGATTTTTGTGTGATTTTTGTGATTTTCGGCCGTTTCTAGCCATTGTGATTGGCCGTTTCTAGCCATTATGATTTTTTCTAGCCATTGTGATTCTAGACATTGTGATTTTTTGGGTACATTTTTTTGAAATTTGACCAATTTAATGTGCTCAAAATTTTTGGCCAACGAACACATCCTTTCACAAATTAGTAGTAAAATCGAACCCTAGCAGGTGGTGCGCCCAAAAGTGCGACACCCTGTATTGTAGAGAATAAGAAATTTAATCGCGACCAATCAGTTACGAGTATATTTTCACATGGTAGCTAAACGAGCGAGTAGCGAGAAATGTCCCTCTGAACTAGTTCAATCATGGCATAAGCAACACTACATAGTTCTCCCCTTCCTAAGGCAACTTTCATTTTCAAATTTTTGGCCAGGTTTTTAGCAATTTCGCCCACTATGCCGCGGGCCGAAATGTTTGGGAGCTTGGGACATTCCCACTTTTCAGTATCGATGAAGTTTAGTTACCTTAGGGTCGGCGACGGCATTGGCGACTCCGTCGTCCCCCAGGAGCAGGCGGACGTCTCTTTTGACGACAGGGCTCCCGAGGGCTGTGTGGACCAGAAGGACAGTCAGGAGCAGGACTCCCTTGCTTCTCACCGAGCACCTCATCCCTGCAACATACAAACAATCATATTTATTCATCATGTTTGGGGATAAAAAAACATGTCTAATCCCCTAGTACCTAATTTTTTGTGACAAAAGTCAGTTACAATACATTACCTCGGGACTTACAAAGTCTTCTACTTCTCGTGGAGTTTGCGATTGAACGAACCTTGATTAGTTATAGTTAATCTACAGCACGGGTTGATATTGGATAAAACTGACCCTATAGAATTATATTCAGGGGCCATGGGGGTAAAAACTCATTTAGGAAAATCTGTACTTGCCAAGCAGAGCAGAGTGCAGGTAACATCGAGCTCTTGTGTGTAATGGTAACCATAACCTAACAATTATAGAGAGGACATCAGAGGTGAGGTCCATTTGGGGTGCAAACGTAGCGGAGAAAGTCGACACTGCCCACAACTCTGCGCTCCACCGCTTTCTTCATGCTGTCACTTTAGGTAACCAGGCAGAGTGCAGGTAACCTCAAACTTTTGTGTCAAGAGGTAACCTGATTCTAAGCAATCTTGGCGACGACAAGTCAGTGAAGTGCAAATGGGCTGCAAACGTAGTGGAGAAAGTAAATCGCACTCCTCAAATCTGCACTTCATCGTTTGCTTCATGCTGTCACACTAGGTAATCATGCAGAGCAGAATGCAGGTAACCTCAAACTTTTGTGTCCAGAGGTAACCTGATTCTAAGCAATCACGGCGACGGCAAGTCAAAGAAGTGCTCTTAGGCTGCAAACGTAGCGGAGAAAATCGACACTGCCCTCAACTCTGCACTCCACCCCTTTCTTCATGCTGTCACTCTAGGTAACCAGGCAGAGCAGAGTGCAGGTAAAACTTCAAACTTTTGTGTCAAGAGGTAACCTGATTCTAAGCAATCATGGCGACGACAAGTCAGTGAAGTGCACAGGGGCCGTGGAGAAAGTAAATTGCACTTCTCAAATCTGAACTTCATCGTTTGCTTCATGCTGTCACACTTGGTAATCATGCAGAGTAGAGTATAGGTAACCTCAAACTTTTGTGTCCAGAGGTAACCTGATTCTAAGCAATCACGGCGATGTCAAGTCAGTGAAGTGCACAGGGGCCGTGGAGAAAGTAAATCGTACTCCTCAAATGTGCACTTCATCATTTGCTTCATACTGTCACACTAGGTAACCAGGCAGAGCAAAGTGCAGGTAACTTCAAACTTTTGTGTCAAGAGGTAACCTGATTCTAACCAATCATGGAGACGACAAGTCAGTGAAGTGCACAAGAGCTGTAAGCATAGTGGAGAAAGTAAATTGCAATCCTCAAATCTGAACTTCATCCTTTGCTTCATGCTGTCACACTAGGTAATCATGCAGAGCAGAGTGCAGGTAACCTCAAACTTTTGTGTCCAGAGGTAACCTGATTCTAAGCAATCATGGCGACGGCAAGTCAGTGAAGTGCTCTTAGGCTGCAAACGTAGCGGAGAAAGTCGACACTGCCCTCAACTCTGCACTCCACCGCTTTCTTCATGCTGTCACTCTAGGTAACCAGGCAGAGCAGAGTGCAGGTAAAACTTCAAACTTTTGTGTCAAGAGGTAACCTGATTCTAAGCAATCATGGCGACGACAAGTCAGTGAAGCGCACAGGAGCTGTAAACGTAGTGGAGAAAGTAAATCGCACTCCTCAAATCTGCACTTCATCGTTTGCTTCATGCTGTCACACTAGGTAACCATGCAGAGCAGAGTGCAGGTAACCTCGAACTCTTGTCAAAAGGTAACCTGATTCTAAGCAATCATGGCGACAAGTCAGTCAAGTGCGCATGGACTGCAAACGTAGTGGAGAAAGTAAATCGCACTCCTCAAATCTGCACTTCATCGTTTGTTTCATGCTGTCACACTAGGTAATCATGCAGAGCAGAATGCAAGTAACCTCGAACTTTTGTGTCAGGAAGTAACCTGACGCTAGCAATCACAGCGAGGACGACATGTGCGTAAAGTGCTCTTGGGGTGCAAACGTAGTGGAGAAAGTCGACACTGCCCTCAACTCTGCACTCCATCGCCTGCCATCATGCTACCACACATTAGCCCACTCCCTAATTATAAAAGAAATTCACAGATGCAGTGCGCCCCATTGTTATCATTTCTGCAGAACCGAGATGAAGTTTGGTATGCATGTAATTTATTGAGAGTTTGGCTGTGTATTTTTTTACTTTCTGGGTTTCGGCTTGGGGCTCTAATACTTAATTTTTCTTCTTCTTCTGATCATTTTGGCTTGATTGAGATGTTTCTCCCGGAAGTTTTAACGAATAATATTCTCAAGTTTGGAATGTTAATTTCTAATTTCTATGTATTTTTTCAAGAACAGAATAATTATTCTTACGAAGCTGATATTTGGATCGGAGTCTCTGTGAGCCAAGTAGGATAGGAATTTAAATTGCCTAACCACCGCAATCAGCTGAGTGAGCACTTAACTCTAATTTCTACGCTATTCATCCTACGAACCTGAAATTTGGAACGGAGCCCTCAATAATTAACTAATAATTAGGATCCTTATAATTATTGTAATACAACGTCCGTTCAAGCATTGGACGTCCTCCCTAAATTCTCATTTCGTCATTCCTCGTAAAACACTAATCTACTTAATAGGAAATACGCTTAAAACATGTGGCTCACTACGTGAGCACTGATCTATATTGCTTCCGAGTCTACCTAAATGTAGCGGAAGCATTGTTTTTCACTTTCGAGAGAAAAAATGTTTGGTCTCCAAAATGAAAAATTTCTACTAGCATTTTACGTTTTAGACCATTCTGGACAACTTTGGTTCCGTGTGTGTGTGTGTGTGTGTGTGTGTGTGTGTGTGTGTGTGTGTGTTGTGTTCCTTGTAACAACCTTATTTTCCACAGTTTTCATCCAATCTGGATGGAATTTTCAGGGAATTTGCGGGCTAGGGGGTAGACGGGTCCCTGTCAGTTCATTGCTGCGAAATTAATACTTCACTCTGCGCATGCGCAAACGTAAATTCCATTATACTCTATTTCTTCTCACCCTAGTCGTCCTATCTCGCTCAAATAGATGGGGGATGACGATTAATTTGATCATCCCATATCAATTTCATCATGATTGTATCATTAATACCTACTGCGCATGCGTCTATGTGAAATCCTTGTAACGACCCCAATTTCCACGGTATTCATCCGATTTCGACGAAATCGTCAGCGAATGCGCGGGTTAGGTTATAGATGGTCCCGTACCTATTTTATTGTTTTCAACTCATCAGTTCATTCTGCGCTTGCACAAACGTAAATTACATTGAGTATGATTTTTTCGTTTCTTAATTGACCAATTACGACATTTCAGGCTATTTCATGATTTACTCTTTTCGCTTTGAAATTTTTCAAGATCATTTAAAACTTTTCGATGATCTATGCATTTATGATAGTTAAACGAGAAGCTATGTGGCTCACCCAACTTGCCAGACGTTTTTTGGTTTATTATTTTCAATAATAAGCCTATGTGATCGTATAGCAAAAAATTTTTATAACCCTCCCTCAAACTTTGTCATTTTACGTTTCAAAGTGCGTAGAATCCAAATTTGCAATGTCCGTCCGCCGTTCGCCGTCCCCAGTCCTCCGTCCGGGCCATAAAAAGCCTTAGAATTGACTTAAAAAATCCGTTCTTTCGCACATAGACTCCACTTGGGGTCTAGTTGGTCCTAACTTCTAGCCAGCTCGATCGCTCCACACCCATGGGTGCTATGAGCCAAAAATAGGAGAAAAAGTGTCTTTTTCGAGGCTTTGAGTGTTAGACTGACGTACGCGCGCACGCCTGGAGGGTGGGAGAGGGTGGGCGGGAGAGAGTGAGATGAAATTAATTCCAATTGGAAGAGATTGTTTATGATTATGAAAATACTCATAATTCTATTCTACGCTTTATGATATAAAGCTTCGCTTCCTTCGGGCGTCCCTAGACGGCCCTATTTTTTTTTTTTTTTTTTTTTTCCCTCAACTTTAAAGCGTAACATTTGGGGGTCCTGGAGCTGTAATGCAGTGAACGAGTGAACCAAATATTGGAAGCGCGATAAAACGAGTTTCGATAGTAAATATACTATAAGTGAGGCTAAATAATTACGGTTAGTTTTCTACGTAGAAGGTCTGTATGATACAGAAATAATAAACCTTTGTGTAATAATTTGCAGCGTTTTTTATATGTTCTTTCAGAACTTCATTACGATAAATGTGGCCATTAAACGACGTATGGGACAAAGTCCTTGCAAATTCACGGGGCCTGTGGGAATGGCTTCTTGCCCAAATTGGTCTCTAAACCCTACGAAAAATAGTCATAACTGAGGGTGCCTAATGCTGTAGAGCGCCGTCAATTTCTTAGGAGGCTTGTTTTGTGTAGCGGTTACACAACGGGCAGACCGAAAGCACGTTCGAGTTACGAGAAGCCAGTTGTTTGTGTGAATCAGTTCTGTTCCCTTTCCGAAATCACCTGCTGTCCGTCACGTTCAAGTGAACTAGATAGGTAAAAGTAGGTAACGGTAGGTTTAAGTACAACTTGAAACATGCTTTTGACCGGTTTTTATTAGTTTTTCGGGATGTGGATGCACATGATTCCTTTAAAATTGAAGACCACCACATGCAAAACATCCTAAGTGCCATTTATAGAATTTTCCAGCAGACCCAAAACACTTAGCAATATTAGTTTATTGTGTAGCGTAATAAGTTCGCTTCCCTTAATACTACAGCGGCTTACGGAACATGAGAGATGTGATAAGAAGAGAGCATTTTAAATTCGAATCATTGTCATCCAACCTTTATATTATATCACCTGAGCGATAGCTTCTTTCTAAGTGACGACTCTACAAGTAAAATTGTGGCTTAGAGAATGTATCAAAACACAAACGGTGGGTACAGCTTTCGTACAAGTACGCAACCACGAGGGACATTTTATGTCTTTGCGCCCCCTCCTGTGTATAAGTGGTGCCTTATACACAGCTTCTTCTATACACACTCACGAGTGCACTTCATAAAAATCTTGTTAAACATAAACACAGTCCGAGCTTCATGTCCAAGACTCGTACATCTCCAAGAGATAATTCGTTTATCGGTTGTTTGGTCTTAAAATTATGTCTTTACTTATTTAAAGCTTTCAAGCGTGTTCACAATATAAATTATTGAGAATGATCACCTGTGTGTAAACAATTATTTAAACAATCAAGCTCATACCTCAGCTTGTCGGCCACGCACTTTATAAGTGGTCAACGTAATATGGTTAGGTAAATCGAGAGCTATCCAACGAGTGGTGAACGATTTTTGTACGATGATAACTACCGAAGTTAAAGTTCCGTAGCAACGAATCGGTTGTACGTGAAAATCATGAGAAATCTTTCATAACGCTCTCTTCGTCACACCTAACGTCACACTTTTTGAAAAGACATAAAATGTCAAAACTGTTCATAGCCGAGCGAATAAATGAATGAAATGTCTTTTGCAGTTTTCCATGTCGGTTGTACATTTTATATTGTTTAGTTAGTAAATGAATCAACAACTAAAATTAATTATATATTCAGCGAATTCCAACCAAAACACCTTAAGTGCCCATCCCCTTGCATAACTTATTTTGGTAACCAGGAAGGTCAAATTTTAGTTTATTGGATACATTTCAGCCTGTGTTCTGATTCTTATATCACAAAATGTTGAAGAAAGGGTTGAATATGAAGTAGGTAGGTAATTAAAACTGTTATTGAAGTAACTGTAGTTAAAAGAAGTACCTAATTAAAATGTAAGGAAAGCCTGAGACGTAAAACAGTTTGAAAAAATAATAAGGTTAGATAATTAGGAACCTATATAAAAATCTGATGGTGTCTATGTTTGTGTTACTCAATCACGTAAAAACTACTGGATACATTGAGCTGAGATCGTACATGGACATTCATGGAGTCCCTGGTTAACGCAAAGACTATAATATTACAATCCTCTAGACTTACTCCTTCATAACTCGGCTTTCTCGGTAAGAACGTAAACAACTTTGTAATTAAGGAAAAAGCCGACATGCGTCAAACTTACGTCAAATTTGGATTTATTTTGTAAATGGACGAATTCATTTTGTAAAAGGACGAATTCATTATGTGATTGGACAAATTCATTTTGTAAAAGGACTAATTCAATTTGAAAAAGCTATATTAGAGAATAGCGTGTTAGCGAATATGTATACGTATACACATCTACTCGTAACTTAACGGTATAAAGACTACCTATATATTTGAAATAAAATATAAATGGAAATCAATCAGTCTTAATATTCACAAACTCAGCTCAAATGAGAAAGAAGCCACCGATGTATCTAAGGAATGAAGAAAAGAAGCCTTCAAGTTGAGAGATTCACATTTCAAAAGTCGGTGTAAACTGGATACATTTCTCCCCTTTCAAGGATAGATTCATTCCAGTGTAAATATCGAGCCAAGGAGGTCAATTCGGCCGTCACGATTTTTGGACGAGATGCGATACATAATTGGTAAAAGGCTGGATATCGCCATAAATGTCAGAAGAAAAAAATCTGACAGCTTTTTTTGTTAGGGGAGGGGGGGTAATTTTTTTGAGTGGGTTCTGCATACGGGTTGCTTTGGGGTCAGTAAAAGCCGTTTTGCCGGATACTGGCCAAGGACTTCGGGTACTGTATGTTGCAATTCAAAAGCTGGTGCACACACCTACCGACTCTATGCGGACGCCGGCTGACCGTTTGAAAGTGGGCGGAAATATGGAGCAACGAGGCGCTTGTCCCAAGGCGCGGACACGAGCCGAATGAGCAATATCTTCTGAGATAGAAGAAACGGATTGATACGATCTTATTGGATTTTGAGATACTCCGGGAATAATTCAACAGTAACAGGATTCCGACGTATGCTGGTAATTATAACAACGTGCGCTACACCGCAATAGACGTCTTGGCTTTATATTGCAAGAACGTACGTAGCCTTGACATGATAAGAACTGAATGATTTCAAAAACCATCAGATTAATACATGAAACTCTTCCGCCGTTATTATGCATATATGCGTATAGCTTCAGACTGATTCGATACCCAATGATTTAAAAGCATATTACCTACTTGCCTGAACTTTTTTCTTTTTGGCGAATTCTTGAAGAAAATAAAGCTATTGAAATGCTCAAAAAATTTTATAATCAAGACATTCTGAAACGAATCCTAGAGTCAAAATTTTTTCATTTGTATATGTAGATTATATATATATATATAAATATATACATACATATGTGTGTGTATGTGTCCTTCCAGATAAAAATTCCGTTCTTGCGCCAAAAAATTAAGCTTTCCAACCTAAAGGACGAGATAGTTGGCCAGCATTCTTGAGCAGACTGAATTGGTCAAATTTCAAAAAAAGCACACAAATCCAAGGAAATTTGATCATTTGATCATGCTGCATGACTGGAACAATTTATTAAATTCTTCAGTTCAATTATGTGAAATTATAATAACCGGATAAGCGTAAACACAATTGAAATTTTCTCGATTTTTCCTCAAAATTCCATTAGAATTGGACTCATTAAATCTCAAAAACTTAAAGTAGAACAACTTTCCAAGAATTTGAAAAGCGTCACTACCTTGGTAATTGTTAGTTACAAACCCTAATGAGCTCTATTCGATCAAGGGCCTCACGTTTCTCATCTGAAAACTGAATCTCGTTGATGAAACGCAAAACTCTCAGAAAAGTACAACCCATCAAGCTACTTTGCTTGTGGCTCGAAATCTACATCTAAATCTACACCTTTTGTAAATTGTTACAGCTCATAATATTAAATTGTAAGACAAAGTAGAAAAATACACCCGTACTGTAACACATCCAACGTACGTCTAGTGGACTAAAAATCGACGTAAAACACTGCAGGGAAAGATAGACCATAGACTGTGTTTAAATTAACTGACTTCCCAACAGTTGGAGATTTGCAGCGGTGGGGAAGAATTGCATCAGTTGCAGCTCATCAGTTTCCAATTAGGATTTCCGAAGGCCCTAAGAACTACCTACAGTTATCACGGCTAAAACCAGTCAACAAACTCGCTGGTCATGAACTTAATTTGGAAGTACGCATGGCGAAATTGAGAAATCCTAATTTGGGACGAACACGAAGGAAAGTCACTAATCAAGTTTCAACACTAAGCTTCAATTCAATTCCCTTTGCTCTAGAGGTAAATGTTCAATTTGAGAAATCGTAGAGCAAGAACACGGTAATTTTCATCCACGGCCCCTCTCTGTTAATTCTAATAAATTATCCTTCCTTTTTCGGCCTTTCTCTGCTAATTATAAATTGCCGATGAATTTTCAATAAAATAA
Organism: Adelphocoris suturalis; assembly: GCA_030762985.1. Classification (NCBI taxonomy): domain Eukaryota; kingdom Metazoa; phylum Arthropoda; class Insecta; order Hemiptera; family Miridae; genus Adelphocoris; species Adelphocoris suturalis. The sequence goes on along the minus strand of CM061050.1, from coordinate 24,032,891 downwards.
GAAAATTGAACGGGTTCAAGTACCTATATTCATTGGACGGTAAGGTGTAATTCGGAACGATCATATTCAAAAATGGTTACTGTCTAGTTGCAAGACCTCGTTACAATACTTTTCATTACAATTTAATGAATTCATTAAAAGAGTAACACTTTTGTAACGCCACGAATGACTGAGGGGAAGCTATGTAAGCAGCCTGAAGAATCTATTCCGGATATCTTCAGAACATGAGTTGGATTTAAAATGGAAATATTTCTTTCAAATCCAAGAACTGACCACATCGCATGAGGAGCCTTACTTATTGCGGTCCATTGGCTCCAGTCTCAAGATCACATTGGGGGTCATTATTGCACATCGACAGACAGAAGATGAAGGGAAAATGACAGAAGCGAATTTCAACACTTGTGCGGGCTAGGGTGAAGACGATTCCCTATCAGTTTCATCGTTCTTGACTCAATAGTTCACTCTGCGCATGCGCAAACTTAAATTCCACCAAGCACCATTTTCTCACGCCCTAGTCGTCCGATCTCGCTCAAATTTGGATGATAGTTGGGGGATGACGATTTGATCATCCCATATTAATTTCAACAAAATTGTGTCATTAATAGGTATACTGCGCATGCAGCAATGTGAAATCCATGAAACGACCTTAATTTCCAAAGTTTTCATCTGATTTTGATGAAATTGTCAGTGAATTTTCACTTACTTAAAAACAAAACACTCTATGTTTAACTGCGTTAAATCGTAATTGAGGAATAGTTCATTTAAAATTGAAATTGGAGATTGACAGCTCGCTCACGCCCCTACCGGCGAGTTCGCGTCGCGTCAACATCGGATGCGAAATATTTCGTCTATTTTTCGATATTTTGAAGAAGTAGTTAATGTATCGGAGTGTCCGGCTTCCTAGAAGTACCGCGAAGGCTCGTAAGTCACGAAGTCAGCGTCTCAAAAGGTCAAGGTCAAGGTTTTGACCTGCAGAACATTAAGTTATACACATGTTCTTCCATCTCCAATCGTCGTTGAATTTTGAAATATAATTGATATTTTGTTATGATTTTGTCAAATTCAAATATTTGCTTTGCTCATCATAATTATTTTGCATTTAATATATTGATACAGTCCATAAATACACTGCCAAGGAAATGGCACATGAGCTTCCTCGTGACCTTCACAGTACGTCATCATTAAATTCCAGAAAACTAGAAGCGACCGGTTCTGGCATCAGGGCATTAACTAAGCTGTGACCGTAACAAAAACATCACTTTCGCGAATGCGCCTAACGTTCCGCTGCTTATGATCGCGAAGAATGTGATACGGGACCTCAAGAAACCTTGCCCGCAGACCCGCACGATCCCTGAAAATATGAAGAAAATCGCATCAAAATTGTGGAAATTACGGCTGTTGCAAGGGCCGTAACAAGAATATTTCGTTCACGCATGCGCAGAGCGTACCGCTAATGCAATTATGATGATTGTCTTATGGGATCTCGAGGGACCTTACCCACATCATCCCTGAAAATCTGACCAAAATCCGTTCAACATTGACCGAGTTATGGCCGTCACAAGGAATTCACAATAGCGCCTGCGCAGAAGCTACCATTGATTCGATCATGATGAAGTTGATAGGGGACCATCTAGAGCTTAACCCGCACGATCCCTGAAAATTTGGTTAAAATCGGATCAAAATTGTGGAAGTTATGGCTGTTACAAGGAAATGTGGACGGACAGACAGACACGGAACCAAATTTGTTCAGGAGGCTCTGAAACGCAAAATTCGAGTGGAAATTTTGATTTTGGAGCAAAAAATGTTTTTCATTTCGAACGTGCAAACAAAGCTTCCGCTGCCTTACAGTCTCGGAAGCAAAATCATACACTTTATGATATGAAAAAGTTCAAACTTCAGGAATCTTTTCAGAATGCCGCAAAACGGATTTCAATGAAGACATTTTTCAACAATTCTGATTTTAAAACTTTCCGAGCCACTGCAATAACTTCGCTAATAAATTCGCTAATAAATAAAATTTTAATTGATGATGACTATTCAAGTACCGTCCCAATACATTGTACTGGTACATTGTATGAATACATGTACCATGTATACATGTACCATGTTCATTGTATGAATGTATGAATACATTGTACATTACAACACTTAGTAATTCAGTTAGTGCATAAGTTTAATGAAGGTACCATCTTCAAATTAAATTTGTATTAAAGGTCCGATTCCGAGGTCAAACGTGTGAAATTGCAACACATGAAAGTTCCCCATTGTGTTTATTGAAGTAATTGAACTTTCGAATTTTTCATATCTACAAAAAATGCTCAACTAACACTACCATGACCACATTTGCTCGTCTCACAGTCCTGCAAAACCTGGATGAGTGGTTAAGCCGTGGTAAGTGTGGAACCTGGATAAGTGGTTTTGACCTGCAAACATTCAAATCACGGGCCATCCTAAAGACATGAAAAAGTCTTGTCGTCTCAAAGGATGCCATCGCAACAACCGAACTGATAGCAAAGTAGGTTACAAACTAGGGCTTACTGTGATGTTGACACAAAGTTAGTGTTCTGATCAGCCTCACTAGTATCAACGTTATGCTAGATTATCTAGCCGTTAATACAACACGAAAACACCGTCCGGAACGCTCGTTAAGCAGCACCCAATTTATCTGTGTCACCTTCCTTCTTCACCGATAGTTTGTTTTGAATAACGCGATAAATGACTACATATCGTGCGTTCATTCTATTTTGCTGTATCGAAAAATGTAACCCTATTGGAATTCATGTGATCACTGCTGACATAACCTTCGAAATTCTCGGATGTTCGTGATAGGTTTACGTAAGTAGCTTTTGAGGCGCTCGCGTGGGAGGTGTTGAGGACTTAAACTCCGAGTACTTGTATAGCGGACGAGCACTTAGGACTTTCTACAGTCAAACCCATAATAGACCTGATCTATAATTAACCTGTATACATTGATACCTCATTACCTGTAATGGTAAAAATGTGTTCCGAGATTATTTTTTACAAAATAAACTGTTGTCTAAACGTAAGGCACAACTGGTGTATTGGAGAGTTCTTAGGGAGTTTTTACAACGCTGAGTCGTTGTCGATTAGGAGGAACTACGAATAGAAATGGAGCATTGCGCATGCGCGCAAAATGCTAACGGTTAGCGGTCTATTTGTAGTACGAATAGAAAAATCCTATTCGGAGCTCAAGGGAAGCCGAATACAGCTCCGAATACGCATGTAACCTTCCATGACGATAACCTACGAGTATAATGCTATAATCAATTTGTTTTTGGTTTATTATTTCCAATAATAAGCCTATGTGATCGTATAGCAAACAATTTTTATAACCCCCCCTCAAACTTTGTCACTTTACGTTTCAAGGTGCGTAGAATCCAAATTTGAAATGTCCGTCCGCCGTTCGCCGTCCGCTGTCCGGGCCATAAAAGGCCTAAGAATTGACTTAAAAACCCCGTTCTTTCGCACATAGACTCCATTTGGGGTCTAGTTGGTCCTAACGTTTAACCATCCCGATCGCTTTACTCGCATAGATGCTATAGGCTAAAGTGTCTTTTTCGAGGCTTTGAGTGTTAGACATACGCACGCGCGCACGCCTGGCACGCTTGGCAGGGGGTCACGGTGGGTGGTGAGGTGGGTGAGCGGGGGGTGGAGTGAGAGCAGAATCGACTGGGATAGGTCCCAGATGCTTTTGGAATCCAGTGTACCTACGGTTTTAGTTTGATTCCTATAGAAATTAGCTCCGTGGAATGAATGAGACCACTCGGGTGGCTGTACGATCATCCATTTGCTCCCCATCGGGAGCGCTGCCTGTAACGCGAGAACAGAGATGGGTACTAGAAAAGAGACTAACGAAAGCCCCAGAGCATGCTGGTTACTATAGCTGGCTATCTGATTCAGAAATAATAAACCATTATGTAATAATTTGCAGCGTTTTTCCTATTTCAAGATGGCATGACATGGACATTGTAATATTCGCGATTCACAAAAAAGGTGGTTGGTTCGAAGGATTCATCCTCACTTAAATTATGCTGATACCTTATAAAGGATTCTAAAGCTTCACGTTCTACCATCAGTCCGATTTCGTTCGAAGGTATTTGGGTACAAGTTTCAGGATGATATCCTACTAATTTTGTGGAAATAGGTAACCATACACATGTCAAACCTGAAATAGGTTGTTATAGACGAAGCTCCAATACTGATAGATCGATTTTTATGAAATGGGTGGGGATTGTGCCACTTAACTGAGAATATAGACGCAGACAGAAACTGCTGTCTTCATCCTTTGTCGCGTATTGGCAGGAATCCACATCTCCAAAAATGGTTCGCTATTTTCATTATTAAAACGTAATTTTCCAAGGGAAAAAAGTGTAAAATATCGTAAATATGTTGGTAATAGGTACAGGTAGGTACATATTATCATTCACTCGTAATAATGATTAACAGGACGTTTCCATCTGTTTTCGTCACGTCACGAGCGTCACGTCACGGTGGGGTTTTCTATTGATTTTCACGTACAACCAATGCGTTACTAGGGAAGTGTAACTCCCTTAGTTTTAATAGCAGGAAAATCGTTAGCCACTTTTTGGAATGCTCTCATTTTATCACAGCTTCTCATAATCCCTAAGCCTCTGTAGTGTTAAGGAAAGCTGATTTATTACGCTCAGTTATAAACTAATATTGATAAGTAACCATAATCTAATTCAGAACGGTCTTTGAAATTGTGAAGAACTTCGCATTCCGATTTTAGTGTTAGACGGCTCATTCGAATCAGCACGGCCCCAAGTTTGTTGCAAAAGTGTCGCCGTTCGTCTCTATACCCGCCTTGATCGTTTTCTAGACGGTCCTTATCAACGAGAGTTGTTTATTAGGTTGTGGCGGTAACAACAGTTCCCATCAATTCACGGTAAGTAAGAAACGTAGTGTAGTTACTAACATATAGGAGAGTTATTTCTGAACGATCTTTGAAATTGTGAAGAACTTCGCGGACCGATTTCAGTGTTAGACGGCCCCAAGTGTCGCCGTTCGTCTCTGTGCTTATCTTGATCGTGTTCTAAATTAGGGCTTCCCAAGCCCTAGCAGGCCTCTAGTGATCTAATAATGTGTAAAATTAATCATTATTAAATGATCTGACTGTAGAACCGTTGGTCTACCGTCCGTTTTTTTATAATATAGGTACATCTTGATCGTTGATCATGTTGAAGTTCCCGAAAGAGATTCTCCTAACCCAAGGCGAATTTCGATGTTGCCTTAACAACTACCCTTCCAAGTTCCCTTCCTTCTTCTACCACATCTATTTCTAGTGAAAAAATTAAACCACATAGGTGGATCAAGTTTTAGCTAATTTAATAGGTACTTCTTCCATCATGAAAGAAAAAGAATACATTACACGTTAGGTAATCTATGCCTCGGGCTTAATTATGAAGATTTGGAGTGGTGTAGTCACGTTAGTGTGACTTTTGAATCGTTTCATTCAATCGTACAACGATTCCCTATCCGTACAGTACGACTCAGTGGTTAGCTTCTGGAAAAACTTCTATTAGTACAACGACTCAGCTGAACGACTCGGATAAAAAACTGCAAAAACTCCCTATTACAGTGGAACCTGGATAATTCGAACTTCTTTAATTCGAAATCTTCTTTAATTCAAATATTTCTCTTGGTCCCTAGCATTTTGTATTTAAACAATGCTAAAAAATCGTAGATAATTCGAATTTTATTTTGGATAATTTAAATTTTCAAATCAAGGTATAAATTTTAAGCTGCGACTAAAAATAATTGTAAATTTATCGGGAAATACGTTTTAGTAACGATATTTGGCAAAAGGTTTGCGTTAGACCAAATGCATGCAAGTCAGAGCCATCGTGCCATTGGCCGAGAGACTTAATTCAAGGAAACAGGCCAATATATCATCCTTTTTTTTGAAAAACAATAGATTGTTTTTTATGGTTGCAGTTAAATACAGTACCATTCCAGGTGTCTTTATATTTACCTCTTGTTCAATATTCTGTTGGTCAATACAGTATTCAATGTTACTGCATGCTCTTTACTTCGTACTGTAGTTTGTTAAAATATAGTTTATTCTAATTTATTAAAATTTCTTTAATTCGAATTTTTGGTTAATTCGAAGTTTTTGACTGGTCCCTTGAGGTTCGAATTATCCAAGTTTCACTGTATCTAAATTTGTGACCGAAAGAGTTAATTTGTTTTTGATGCCAACGAGACAGACCGAGTTGCAACTTCTTTCCTCAAGGACAACCGGCTTTCTAGCAGTTTAGCGCCCTCAAAAGGATAGTTCGTTTGTCTTCGTTGGCCAACAGAGCGTTAGAGATGCTCATTATATAATCAGTAGGTAGCACGCAATCAATGATCGAGCATTACGAATGTATAAATTCCAGTCATGCTGCATGATCGTATGAGCGAATTTTCGATAATTATGGTATATCTAATATTAGGTATATAATGTTACATTATTGCGAAATTGAAGCACTGTGACTGCAAATAAATTGTTAACTACCTGTTTTATGGAGAAGAAAACTTAAGCTTTATTTGCAGTTTTCATCGATTTATTAGCAAAAATTAATGAAATATTCAAGTACATTTTTGAGCATAAGTTTGGGTTTAATTTGTTAATTGTTCTAGTTCTTCGTTGATATACTTATTTTAACTAAAATATTGCTACAAAATATCAATTAGCAAATTTTTAGCCGTATTTACCCATTTTCAGCACATTTTTTTTTTAAATATGACTAATTTAATGTGCTCAGAAAGTGATGGCCAACACACTCATCCTTTCGTGAAAAAGCGCAAACTTCAGGAATCGTTTCAGAATGCCTCAAAACGGATTTCAATGAAGACATTTTTCAAAAGTTTTGATTTTAAAATTTTCCGAGCCATTGTAATAGCTTCATTTTTTACAAAAATTCGCTAAAATACGTTATTAAATTTAATAGGATCTTGCTACGAGCCCACCTTTGGAAGCCAATATCTTTCGGCTTGAAATGAAGGTACAATCGGACAGCAGATTGAAAATACTGTCAAAATTTTTGAGATTCCATAAAGGGCATGGTTCAGTTCCATCAAATTTTGGACTGCCCTTATAGGCAACAAAAGAAGTGCAAACCAGTAAGATCCTTGTTTTCGTACTGCGCTCTACCTCGAGCTTCTCTTGGTCTCTTTCAAATGTTTACAAAAATTGTATAAATCCTTGAAAAGTTGAGTTCATGCTGAACAATTAAATAAAAGTCCTCAAAAAATGTTCATTATTTAAGGTATTTACAGCTAAAAATGTACTGTAAAGCGATTTTTGAAAAATTGTGTTCAAAATTAAAGGATTTTTGTGTTTTTTTATCGAGGTTTTGAGGGTTGAGCTGAGGTGGAGGCGTGGAAGTTGGTTGCTATAGGAGTACAACTGTGAAAAAAAGTACTGTTCTAGATGACCAGTTAAGAGGACGGATTGAAATGGTATATACCATTTCTTGTTTTGAAAATTATCCGCACCACAGCCTTTCACTGACTGAAGACCCTACCTCAACGACGGATTGATTCAGAAACCGATATAAATACCATTATCGTATTTCTGTTAAACCTAAAAATATTTCCACTATATTATAGAGAAGTATAACATAATGAGAATCCGATTTTTATCACTACTTTAATACACATGGGCGCCGACTTGTCCAAAACTTTGGTGGGGCTTGACAAGGCGGGGGGGGGGGGGGGGGTATGGAATTTGACGAATTTCATGCTAAAAGTAGCCATTTTTGGGCCCTTTTGGATGCTTAAAAAGAACACTATTCTATCCTGAAAGTAAAGTAAATTTGCTAAACAGCTTCTTTTTTTAATTTGTGATGAGTAATAAACAGCGTTAGGTAATAAATCAAAACGGGTATAAAGTTCAATGATACACCAAACAATGAGTACAATGAATAAATGAAACACCAAAGTATCATGGTCTAAAAAATTTATTTATAATTAATATAACTTCTACTTTAATGTAGGTATGACAAAATAAGAGTGAAAAGAACGTAAAAAAATTTTGACTAAACTTAAGATTCTTTAGCTAATTACAAAAAATTAATGTTTTGTTTAAAAAGAACTAAATGTTAGCCTAATTAGGATGAAGGCACATAAAAAACATTCATGTAGCCTAACACTATATTTTATGAAACGAAAAAACCGTAATTAACAAAGATAGTAATATATTTAACTTAGAAATAAATGTAAATAAAAGTAATCACGTTCACATAAGTAACGTTCCGAGGGTGTACATTAAAGTTAAATATTTCTGAAATATGAGAGTTAAATGTTTAAAAAATGTTGATCAAACTTCAGATTTTTTTAGCTAAGTACTTACCGTACATTAACATTTAAGTAAATTAAATATTTCTGACATATGATAAAAATACATGAAGAAACTACGACAAAAGCAGTAAGCTTAGTTAAATTGTTGCTAAAAGAAAGCAATACATGCTTTTCTTATATTATTTTTATTAACAAAGTCGTTATCGAGGAGCCTCATGTCCAAACTATCTAGAACTTCTTGATGGCAGTTGAGAATCGTTGTATAGTTTAGTCTCTCCTGTCCCATTGTTGACCGTAAGTGATTCTTGGGACGTCAGTTGTCATGGCAGAAACACATTCTTCTTCAACGGCAGTAAGAAAAATATTGGTGGGGCACAGCCCCACCACTCTCATTATTGGTGGGGCCCGGGCCCCACCATCTCTTATGAACTCGGCGCCCATGTTAATACACAGTGTATGACGAATATCAGAGAATGGTTATGGCATGCCACTCTCCTTGAATGTCGACGTATCGGGAAATCGTGTTGAGTAACTATGTATTTAACATGCTACACAAAATGATTTATTATTAGATTAAACATAAATTCAACAACGCACAAACGAAACATTTATCAGCATTGAGCGTTTTCATAGAATTGACCAATTTACGTCGTAAGGTGGTGGGTGTGGATTCCTGGTGTGTACCAAGGGTTCACAAAATAATCTTTCCATTCGATAGGCCTTTACGTTGATGTTTCGCATAAGGAAACATCGTAAAGACTTTTTAAAGAGACTTTTGTAACTCGTGTGGCAACGAATGAATGAATCCGGGCGTCAACTTGAGAAACCGCCCATGATAAGCTTCTTACACCCTTGTGAAGCGCTTGAGCAAACTGTCCTCCACTAGGAGATTTATCGATTGCTAAATCGGTCTTTACCTTCCTAATCGGCTCGTTAGAGATTCTGCAGTTGGGCTTTTACCGTTTCTCGTTCAAAGAAGGACGTAGCAAAACAGGAAAAAGTATTGAACCTCACGCTTTTAAAAACATTGAACCATACAGTTTCTGATGCAATCTTGTATATCTCCAGATCCATAACTTGGACGTCTTAAGGTGTTATGACATACACCAGTATTCTATTCGCATATCCGGGCACAATGGCAAATATTAGCGTTCCTTGCAAAATCACGATTCATACCATTGAAATACGTGGTTTTCAACAATATTTGCACTTACGTAAAAATAACTCAGTTGAATTTTTTCAATAGGGATATTTGCATTTATTGGCTTTAGGGCCGGTTTATCAATTACATTTATCCACTGGATTGAATTTAACCAATGGATAGTGGGGATTATCTGAGGGATAGCGTTACCCTCCAGATAACACAATAGGGGGTGTTTATCCATCCCTAGTTAAACCTATCTGGCGTTTTGATTTACCTGGTCTCTGGATGGGTGGATAACAATAAATTATAATTGGAGGTTAACGATACATCTAGAGCTTTCAAACCTCAAACAAGGATTTATTTACAAAAATCTTATTTGAATCTTGTTTGATTGTCTTTATTTCTGTTCGCACAAGTTCTCACTTGTTCGCCCTAGTAAGATGAAAGTTGATAGTTGATATGTGAGGAAGCTATACTGCCCACCCAACTTGGCAGACGATTTTTATTCAGTTTTCTTACTTCCACAATATAATATTTCCTCTGGAATAAATAATAGCATTATGTGTAGATGTTGGTATTGCCACCGATGATCCTAACGATTTAAACGGCAATACACCAATTACACGACAGTACACAATACACTACCCGCTTCTGTAGGAACCTAAGGCTGCGGCATATTCCATGTTTTATAAATTTAAACAATAGGCTGCTCTGTGTTTTTAACTTATTCAATGGATTTCCTAAGGGCGCGTTCCTCCATAGGGGGTTAATCCCGACTCGAGATTATACCTCAAAAACGACAGTGACTTAACTGGATTAACTCTGGGTTAGTTCATGACCTCCGTGGTGGAATGGGCCCTAAATGTTTCAATGGATAATGAATGGCTGTACCTAGTAACCTGCGCTGCATTGCAAACATTCAGTTAAGCAATCTGGTCATCCATTCAAAGTGGAGTGAAAGTTGGCTCGAAATAACCAAAGAGCACCGACAAGCGCTACTATGTTTTGATTGAGCACTCAGTTCTACAGAAGCAGTTCACCGGTGCCGCGTACCGATGTTGCGCAACTTCAACAATAGATTGTTATCTGAAAGAAGGACAGGATGATCCGTTTTCATCATTCAGTCATTACAGCAATCTAATAACGAGGATTTTTCTAGAGCTAGACGAAAAATGTAATTATTACGATTTAATTGAAAGAAATTGTAATTAGGTATGGGGGCTGTTGGCTATGCAAAGTTCATTTGAACAAAATTATAATGGCAAAATGGTACAATGCAAGGGATCGTGACGTAGCTGAGGAGAAATAAAAAGCCATTGTGCAGAATTTTTGAAAATTCATCAAATAGATAGACTATTTGCGATAGTTACGGGAGTTCCGAGGTTAAGCGTTTCCTATAATATGCCCACAGAGGTCAAGGAAATCGCGCAAAACACCTACACTGCTTTAAATAGAACTAACCGATTTCAATTCGACCCCAATATTGCGTAATCGTGACGACGTAAATACATTTCTTATCTGTGGCAAGTTGAATGGTACCTAGCCGTTTGCCGATTTCTTCTCGTCCACCTTGTGAACGTTGTGATGGAGAACTCGCTCTCACACCACAAAAACACATTCGAACCTGGTAACATTCTTTCTGGCTTTATAGGTCATCCTGGTTTTTTTCTATCATGAAGGGAAATGCGGAAATGACAAATTATGATTATGGTTAACATACTTCTTGGTTACTCCTTCCTTCTTTGGGGCAATGGATATAAGATGTTTGGTATTTTCACATTGTGTAGCGCAATATGAATCGCAACCGAAAAACATGCATATGATAACCTGAAATTTATCTGCACCTATTATATTGAGATGAAAGTTTTCAAAATATCGATTCAGTTTTGGGTTATTGTTTTCAATCGTGGAATTACAAAAACAGAAAAACTCTGTCTAAGCTTATTGGCTCAAACCTGATGCGTATGGTATATGGAAGTGAACTGAAATCTGAACATAATTTTCAATCAATTCCAAGAGGTAAAATTAAGGGTTTTGATTGTAACAAATCATTATCTAAAAACTTCCCTAATAAAAGAAAAGGTTTTTCGTTTGATTCAGATGTAGGACAAACCATGTTCTAAGGCTTTAGTGATGGGGGGGGGGGGGGTTCGGCAACACGACTGCAAATCGCAAAGCAACCTTAACATACAGTAGGAAGCTGGTTTGGCTAATTTGGCTCGATATATGGCAGCAGATATATACCAATAACAGAGACAAAGGTTGGTTCTACTAACAAACCCAACCATTGGTCCCCTTAAAGCCCTGGTTCTACCGAAAAGCAGTGCCGAAAGCATTCCGTCGTATAATAACAAGAATAAGGACAAACCACGGGGTAAGCGACCACTACCTACACAGATTTGGCCAGCAAGATGACCCTCAATGTAACCGCTGCGGCGATCCTTGCGGCACTATTGAACATTTTTTTATGTAGTGCCCCTTATACTTTAGTGAAAGACACGATATGTTTAGGCAGATATCATCCGAAGTAGAACTCCCAATTAATTGTATGTACCTTTTGTCAACCCGCAACATAAACATATACAAAGCAATGTATGAATACGTAGAAAACTGTAATGTTTACATTGGAGTTCCAGTTAGGTAGCCGAGCTGAGCGCACGTGTTTTTTGCGAGCTCCGTATTACGTATTGCTTTAGCAGAATTGTATTGTGAATTTCGTTTCAATTTTTGTTTTTTGTGGTTGTTTGCTCGTTAATTAACTCCCAGCAATAACAATCGTCATAAATTTTTAACGGGTAGATTTCTGGAAAAAGGTCATTTTTGTGAGTTTGGTTGGTGATTTGTTGTTTACCGAAGGGAAAGGACTATCCGCTCGACTGAATACCGTATTCCTTAGTCAGCAGCACACGATGAGCCGACCGGTGTCGCGTCGAATAATTGAAAATAGGTACGAGAATGTCGACCTCCGAGTTACGTCAAGTAATTAAATGCCTTGATGTAATCACAACCAAACTTCAAAACCGACTGCATACAAAACATTTGTACACAGGTGCATGCTCTGTCGCATGAAATTGCTAACAGCCAAGAAACTATCTTGCTCATTAAAAAAAAAATTAATAAGAGAATTGACAGTATGGAAGAAAATCTAGCATTATCTGAAAAAAATAATACGAAACAGAACCGGCACACGGACAACAGAAACGATCTTACTCTTCATAACGTTCTAGAAGGGAAAGAAAACATGAATATTCTCTAGAGGAAGGTGGTGGACATTTTTAGAATGGAATTAAATTGCGTTCTTGAGGATTATGGAGTTATAGGTGTAAGACGTTTAGGCACCATCCAACCTTCTAGAAGTAGACCAGTTCACATTCATTTTGCTAATAATTTCTCTAAATCTAAAGTACGCCAGAACATTTACAAGTTCAAGGGATCCCAATTTAATACATCCGAGTTCTACGACTGACGAACACGGGAATTTAGGAAGCATCTCTTGCCCAAGTTGTTTCAAGCAAGAAATAACGGGAAGTATGGCGTTTTGATTAGAGATGAACCACTGGTTGATGGAAAAAAACCAATCATTCACTATGGACGAAGTATGTTGGAGGATTCTGCATCTACTGGGTCGGAAGTGAAGATTAATCTGAATACTCCTCGTCCGTCCCATCCCAACATTTCCAGAAAACAGGTCAAGAAGACGATGAAAATTTACAAGAGATAGAACAAACATCAACACCGCTTTGGAAATTTTCGCAATGACTCGGGATTATTATTAAAATTTGGCAGTGGAGTGTAGGCATTATTGATTGCGATCTGTGTTAACTATGCAGTGCTCATTTATTATACGTCAATTATGTAGACCTATATGTATTTGATACATTGTCTAACACTGTTTGTTGGGGGAGAAATGAAGGCAAGATATCATGTGCTATTTTTTAATATGATTTAAGGAACTCCTTGTAATACCTACGGGTTATAGAACAAAATTGAATTGAATGTTTACGTTTGATTAATTTACATACTATAATCAAGTATCTTATGGCTGTATAACGGGATTTTAATGCCAAATAAATTTAAAAAATTTGAAAAAAAAATCTTCTCTTGATAGAGCCTCTTATGTATTCTTCTAAGTGGTATGTACTGAAAGAAGCGAAAGAGTAGCTAGTTGTTCAGAACCGAATAGTGCATGCGGTAGAGTTATCTAATGAGGTTATTATGGAGTTGGGTCACTGGGCTGCCTTTACTCGCAAACTCTGGCGCTCAGTTTCCAGGAGAAAGTGCACAATCACTCCGGCAAATCGTCATCCTTCATCGCTCCTCATTTCTGGAGGTAGAGGAGCTCGTGAAAAATAAGGGAACGCATGTATGACGACCGCATCAGTAATGCGGATAACAAGGTTTTATTTACGAAGAAACTGAACTGTGACACTTATAGTTTGAAATATATTTATAAATATGCGTCGAGTAGTAGCATTCTTGCTTCTGAGTCTACCTAAAGGTAAAGGAAACATTGTTTTCCTTTCAGGAGAAAAAAAATGTCATTCTCCAAAATCAAAATTTCCACTCGCATTTTACGTTTTAGACCATTCTGAACAATTCTGTGAGTGTGTGTGTGTCTGTGTCTGTCTGTCTGTCGTATGTCCGCAAATCCTTGTATCAAGCATACTTTCCACAGTTTTTTTCAGGGGATGTGAGGGCTAGGGGGTTGATGTCCCCTATCAGTTTCATCATTCTTGACTCAATATCTCACTCTGCAAATGCGCAAACGTAAATTCCATTATGCTCCATTTTTTCACGCCCTAATCGTCCGATCTCGCTCAAATTTGAATTATAGTTGGGGGATGACGATTTGATCAACCCATATCAATTTCAACATGATTGATGGCGTGTATCAGTGGAACATCAGGAATAAATTACCGCTAAGCCTGAAGAAATGCCAGACCATAACCTTCACTCGGAAACTATCTCCATTGCAGTTCCAGTATAATATTGAGGGATCCCCAGTTGTGCGCTTGTCTTCCATTTGCGACCGGGATGCCATTTTTGATTTAAATATTCATCAATCAATGGGCACATGCAACAGTTGGCGTCAGAAGCAATTCGAATGTTGGGTTATGTTATAAAGAATTTCAGGGTCTTGACCAAGATAAAAGTAATAGACATTCTTTATTACAAGTTAGTCCGATCCCACTTTGATTCGTCTCAGGGAATACGGTCTTCTTATTGCAAGACCTGTACCGATAAACCGAAAAAAATCCAAGTTTCCTTAGATACATTCAGTATAGGAAGAGTGGAGTTTACAACCCTATGGCTCATCACATGGACCTTTGTGAGGCGTTCGGTTATGTGATTCTTAGGTTGAGTAGAGGATGTGCAGAACTTTTGTTTTTGTTTAGTGAGTTAAGAGGAAGATCAAACTGCTAGAATCGGTGACATTTTTTCCAATGATCGGCAGTTAGAGTCGTAGAGTAGGTAAAACTCACTAGTAGTGTAGAACAGTAGTGTAAGCTTAACCCACCAGGTCAGACGGTGTCATTGTAAAAAAATATTGTTTTAACTGTGAAACTGTTCTATTTCAATGTTCAGTGTTATGTATGTAATATCGATAGTGAATCTTGTTATTGTATCGAATGCATGCCAAATTCTATTGATTATATTAAATTATGAATGTAAATGGAATCATATGTGTTTTTGGTACAATAAATAAAGAAAATAAAACAAAATACAGTTCAGTGTTTGACCTGGACCCCAGAAGTTCGGTATAAAACAACTCTATATGTCAAGGGTTTTATTTATCAATTACGAAGTGAATAACTATATTTTGACCCAACCTTCTAGATTATTATTTCAGAAAATTGTTGATGGTTCCATTAGAGTCATCCCTGGTTGAACTTAATTAAAATGTGTTTCTTTAAAAAAAAGATTCATTGTTTCGTTACGTCTTGCTCTGATTGCCTGGGAAATGGTCGGCGATATGAAAGAATTAACACCGCCCAAATGCAACTTCCCGCCCCTAGGAACCCAAATTACGTAACTTATTCAGTAAACCCATGAGTTTGGAAATCAAACGCAGCAGAAGGTTATTATTAATGATTATCTACATAGACGAAAAAATCGCGTAATGCAAAACTCTAGGAACATTTAATTGGTCGCAGCACACAACATCTCGAATATTGTTTTGCGAAATAACACGACCTGATAGGTAGTAATATCAATTAACTTTATCTTTATTTTTTTCTAGTTAAACGTTTGAGCCGCAACTCAACCAGAAGGGTCGTGGTGCGAAGCGTCACACAACATGGCTAATGTTATAGCTTGCGGCAAGGGACAGCCACGTTATGGGACTGTTGCTTAGATGAAGATACAATTCTGCAAGAAGAAATTAAGAAAGAAAAACTCGGGGGAAGCCCCCTGGACCCCCAGTTACCTCTATTTACATACTTCGAGTGAAATTATTGAAACACAGAATGTGTTTTAGTTTTCGCGTTTCACATAAACCCGCATATAAGAAAAGAGAATTCCTAAACGATAAGTCAACTGGAATAAGGTCCTTGGGGATTTTATCATCTGGGGCGAGCCACAGCGTATGTTAACCTGATAAAGTCAAGAGGGTTGAATTAGTGTTTTATCTTAAAGTGACGCTACTTCTCTTCAAGTAACGGTGAACCACCAAGGAGATTTTCCTGCCCATCCCATGTGTTCTATTTCCAGCATTTCCAAGTTTCCTAGTTCTTTTCTTATCCACGAACAGGGTTTGCAATGGCAGATTTTGAAAATTTATGAACAAGAAAATGAGTATAACTTTCATTAATCGTGAATACCAACAAGAAATGAATATCACTGTTATCGGTGTGTGAGGTTATTTTGCGATAGGGAGGAAGAGATGAGATAGGTTGGTTCGGGATAAAGCGTCTTATGTTTAGGTGAAATAAATTTGTCTTATTGGAGATGAGGCGCCTCATCTTCCCGCACATGCGCAGTAGTGTTTTCCGTTCCCGATAAGGAGCCTCATCTATATATCATTATCGCTATAGGAACTCTCTAATGACTCAGATTTTGGGGAGTATCTTATCACTACTATGTCAAGTTGTTTTATTTATTTATCACCAGCGCAACGACTCACCACCAGCTCAATGAAATTATCAGAAATTAACAAGCGGTTGCAATCATGCTCACAAGATCAATTATTGAGAATAATCACCTGTGTGTAAACAATTATTCAAATAACCATGCTCATAACTCAGTTCGTTTGCCACGCACTTGATGCACTTACGCAGTAGCTAACATAATATGGCTGGATGAATCCAGAGCTATCGAACGAATGGTCAGCGAATTTAGTGAGATGACAAAAACGACGAAGTACCATTTCCCTAGCAACGGCTTGGTTGTAAGCGGAAATCATCAGAAATGGTTGCAACACATTTTCGTAACACATAAACAATTCGTTTTGGGTTGGAGATACCAAGGCTAATAAACCACATTCTGAGTTGAAATGAAAAGTAGTAAAAAGTAAAAACCACGTTTTTTAGTCACAAAAAGCGTTTGCGAAAAACTTTTCTTTTTTGTTATTTTTATGAAAATTCCTTTTTGTAACTGTTCTATGTCCATGACCGATCATCATTAGACCAGAACCGAGTTCAACGTCTCATAACCGCTAGCCCTTGGTATGTTAGAAACACCACTCTCCACAATGACCTCCAGATACCAACCGTGATCAATACGATAACTTCTTCCCAGAAAACTATTAATGACTCCATGACTGCAAAAACCAACCCAGTTGTTCTTAACCTCGCTTATAGCCTTCCTCGACCCCATACTTAAAAAACTGAAACGAAAAAGCCCTCAAGACGCCCTCCAACATTAATCCATCATACAGTGAACGCATTTTCTGCATTCCCTGGCTGAGGACAGTTAATTAACTCAATTCCTCAAGTTAACCTTCCCCTCAAGCTTCAAGTTAATCAGGGCATTACGTACCCTACTTATATCAGTACATTGTCCAAACTGTAATGTCCATGAAACAATAACGTTGTCTTAATTTTAAAAAAAGTGTTTTTAACGCATTTTCTCGAGCATAGGGAGTATTGCGTACTGTTTATTTCTTTAATAGGTATAAAACCTGTAAATTTTAACAGCATCACTCCAAACTTTTCGATAAAGATGCCGAAAAGAACTAGAAATTATACTTATTTACATCTACTCTAATGTTTCCTAATTTCCATATATTTTCATGTCTAAAAACCTGATTTCGATACGCTGTTTTCCTCATGTGTATATAGACATTTTCAATGCAGAATAAGAAAATCAAAATCTTGTAATGAAGTTACATACATCCATCCATATATTTTCATAGAATTTACAGGTTGCACAATCTCAAGGTTGCATCCTGGCAAAGTGACAAAGTTTGGAGTCGCGCAAGAGTCAATGTACTGTGATTTGTCATAGAAACTCGGTTTGCCAAGAGAGGATGGAAACTGGCCAGTTTTTTCTACGAATTTGGCACTGTGAATACGGATAGGCATTTATCAGATGGGTTTTGTCCAAATGCGTCTTAAAAGCATTTCCAGAGAAGCTGTTTCAAAAACTAACCCATTCGTACGTGGGAAGTGCCGACTCTGTGAATGGTTTTACGTAATGGACGTCGCGTTGAAAGACTTCAAGGAAGATATTGGCTTATCTCTACAAAGGTGATGGATTATCGCTGGCGAGCTCCTTTCCGGAAAAAACTTGGCCTAATTGAGCAAGATTGGAAACTCTCTGAATTCTGAAAAGTCAAGTTAATCTTCAATTGCATCATAAGAATCAAAACTACAGTTCTTTTACATTCGGCAGCGCAACCGTATTTTGATGAGTTCAGCAGCAAAATAATGCGAATTGAACTGAGAATTGAACGGTTTAGCTTCTTACCAAATCCCAACCAAGATACACACCATCAACTCGACACCCAATGGACTTTGAAAATCGGGTATAGGTACAGTTAATTTAATATCCCACTATATTCTTATTTTATTTGTTTGCAAAATGTTTTACAATGGTCAGTAACAAACATACTTCAGTAAAATAAGAGTTACTGTTATGACATAGAAAGAGGACACATTTTGAGAAATTAACCAAAAATTTTGTAGGTAAAGAAAGCAAACCCACTGGCACCCAGCACGCACCTACTGCCACTAGCGAACCCCTATCTGTTCACTCGCCAGGCAACCACGAATCGAAGCCCGTACATGCATAGTATGATAGTAAAAGTCATCTAACTGTTCTTTCTAGCATTTCTAACCTGTCATTCTAACGTTTCTAACCCTTCAGTCATCTAATTCATTAACCTTAAACGTATATATTGTATACAGGGTGGTCCACGAAGATATTCAATTGCTACAAGTAATACATAATTTGAGTTCCAGTTCGGTAGCCGAGCCGAGCGCACGTGTTTTTTTGCGAGCTCCGTATTAAGTATTGATTTAGCAGGGTTGTATTGTGAATTTCGTTTCAGTTTTGTTTTTTGTGGTTGCTCTTTCATTAACTCTCAGCAATAACAATTTTCATAAATTTTTATCGGGTAGATTTCTGGAAAAAGTTCATTTTTGCGCGTTTGGTTGGTGATTTGTTGTTTACCGTAGGGGAAAGACTATCCACTCGACCGAATATCGTATCCCTTAGTCAGCAGCACTCGATGTCGCGTCGAATAATTGCAACTTCGAGTAATTCAACGCCTTGACGTAATCGCAACCAAACTTCAACACTGCGACTGCATTTTGAAGGAACATACAAATGTTTTGAATATACGCAGGTGCATGCTCTGTCGCAAGAAATAATTAATAAGGGGATTGACAGTATAGAAGAAAATCTAGCATTATCTCTAAAAAAAAAAAATAAATAAATAAATAAATAAAATAGAACGGGCACACGGACAACAGAAACGATTTTATTCTTCATAACGTTCTAGAAGTGAAAGAAAACATGAGGTGGTGGACATTTTTAGAACGGAATTAAATTGCGTTCTTGAGGATTATGGAGTTATAGGTGTAAGACATTTAGGCACCATCCAACCTTCTAGAAGTAGACCAGTTCACATTCATTTTGCTAATAATTTCTCTAAATCTAAAGTACGCCAGAACATTTACAAGTTCAAGGGATCCCA
This sequence comes from Adelphocoris suturalis, assembly GCA_030762985.1. Lineage (NCBI taxonomy): Eukaryota > Metazoa > Arthropoda > Insecta > Hemiptera > Miridae > Adelphocoris > Adelphocoris suturalis. The sequence goes on along the minus strand of CM061050.1, from coordinate 24,013,284 downwards.
ATTTAATACATCCGAGTTCTACGACAGACGAACACGGGAATTTAGGATGCATCTCTTGCCCAAGTGGTTTCATGCAAGTAAAGACGGGAACCATGTCTTGATTGGAGATGAATTACTGGTTGATGGAAAAAAACTTATCACTCACTATCGACGAAGATCGTTGGAGGATTTTAAATCTACTGGGTCCGAAGTGAAGATTAATCTGAATACTCCTCGTCCGACCCCTCCCAACATTTCCAGAAAAAATGTCAAGAAGAAGATAAAAATCTACAAGAGATTTTAAGCACGAGAAATGTTGGCAATGACTCGGGATTATTATTGAAATTTGGTAGTGTAGTGTAGGCATTATTGATTGTTATCTATGTTAACTATGCAGTGTTCATTTATTAGACGTAAATTATGTAGACCTATATAAGTACCTATATAAGTAATTATTTGATACATCATACGAAAAAGTCTAAGATTGTTTGTTGAGGGTCAAATGAAGGCGAGATATCATTTGCTATTTTTTAATATGTAGTTAATGAACTCCTTGTAATACCTACGGGTTATACAATAAAATTGCATTGAATTGATTGAATTGAATTGACTAATAAATCAAAAATCTGATAGAATAACTTCTTGTCGTTTCTCCGAATCGGGTTGCCAAGTTGTACCGAAATCGGATTGAGGTCACTTATGATTCCATAGTCCTCTACACCAAGGATGATTACAAGTAAGACCGAATAGTAAAACTCTAATGTACTCAAGGCTATCAACTTTCAACCCTCACTGATTAACGAGTCGAGTTCAGAAAACGGTTTTTGAGCCTTGGTATAAATGATAGCTGAGAAGTATTCAAGGCTTGTAATGAGTTGAATTTTCAAAACGCTGACATTCGCATTAGCGAATTTTGTCAGATTGCATCCATTCTCTTGCATCCAGTTATCATTATGGCTCATTATCAGAATGACTTCGAGGTCGACTATCTACTTGGTTACGCTTAATTGAAAAGTTACCATCTTCTAAAGACGTAACGACTGGGTTTGAAACCAGTATAATCAGTAAAACTAGGTTTAATAGAACTAAGTAACATCTGGTTTACTGATTATCGAAAAACTCTTGTACTATTCTGCCTGAAACGTTACGTAGAAGTCCTACAGCTCAAAAGGCGCTTCATGTTCCAAGACATTGGGAGATGGGAAGTTCAACACTCTTCCCTACGATATAATCAAATTTGAATTTTCTCAGGTAATTAAGGGAGTTATGGCCGTTTTAGTGAGTCAAGGTCGAAATCATTAAACAATTCTTAAAAATTGAATAACTCGAAGACGTTTAAAAAAAAAAAAACGGACGGTAGACCTACGGTTCTACAGTCAGATCATTTAATAGAGAGTTTTTGTTCTTCCCGTAAGATTTTCTCCCGTTGACGTGTAGAGCAGCGTCTAGAGCAAGCAGCTGGAGATGCTAGCTCTTCACGTGATTTTTACGCGTATTTCTACACGTATACGTGAAAAACCAAACGCTAACGTCACGTTAACGTCTCTATAAGTGTTTCAGAAGCTGTTTCGTATTCTTTTCGTACAACCTATTCTTATTTAAATAATTAATTGCTTTATAATTATTTATAAATACATAATTATAAATACATTTATTGCTTAGGTACCTTAAATGGCTGAATTTTGTAGCGGAGCACTTCACTAAAACCTCTCGACTTGTTGACCAACCAACGTGTTGTTGGCAACCACACAGTAGTTACCTTTGCTGATAACTGCGTAACTGCGGTTACCTTGGTCACACTGATTACCGGCAACTGTTGTTACCTTTGTGTCAGGCTATGATGACTACCCGTAGGCCGAAATTACAACGAATGCATTTTCCCGTGCACGTGTAGATAGGCCTTTTCCCCGTACACGCGTAGTTCTACACGTTGACGTGAAGATTCGCGCATGCGCAGTTGGTATTTCAGTCTTTTCACGTACACGGGTAGAAAATTACGGGAAGAACAAAAACTCTCTAATAACTATTAATTTTACACATTATTAGTTCATTATGGTTACAACTTAGCAATATTAGTTTATAACTGAGAGTAATAAATCAGCTTTCCTTGACACTACAGAGGTTTAAGGATTATGCGATGTTGTGATAAAATGATAACGTTCCAAAAAGTGGCGAACGATTTTTCTGCTATGAAATCTAAGGGAATTACACTTCCCTAGTAACGCATTGATTGTACGTAAAAATCAATAGAAAACCCCACCGTGACGTGACGCTCGTGACGTAACGAAAACAAATGGAAACGTCCTGTTAATCATTATTAAATGATAAAAATCTATAAGAGGAACTTTCGATCGGAAATTCGTTGCAGAATACGTGGGTGAAGTTTGCCGGATATATCGTGGGACACCCTGCATATACCTATTGATATTTATTTTGTATTAATATGATTTTTAGTTTATTTATTCATTTTCTTCCGGTAGGTGACGGTTCAGTTATATTTTGATAATTCATTCTATACTTAGTTTGACACATACCTATCTTTGTAATGAACGTAGGACGCCCCAGAGGTGCAATGGCGGCCTAAATCCACACTCATAGAGAGAGAGAGAGGAGAGTGACAGTACCATAAGAGATACGACTCGTACTAATAGCATATAAGCTATGTTCGGAGATGATATGTTTTCCAATTCTTGGATCACCCATCCATCGCCAAACGTGGCCTTTCGAAAACATGGGAAGAAGCGCCCGACGCCCGTTGGTAAAAAACGGAGCCACGGCAGCGCGTTCCCTTGGATCTCGCGGGAACTGTCACATCTTTCGTTTTCGATCTACAGTTTTTTTTTTTTCGAAATTGTTCCTCAATTTTTCGACATTTATTAGAAACCGTAAAATGGAGGGGTGCTGGAGTTGTAAAGATGTGGACATGTTTGAGAGACGCGAAGCTCCAAGTTTTGGTGATAATACAGGGTTTAATAAAATTTTAGACCAATGATATGATTATAGAAGGACTATATGATACAGAATCTTTGTATGATAATTTTCAGCATTTTATTTGATTAGAACAATTCTACTGTGCTGTGCTTGATTCTAAGGGGAGCTATATTGCCCTTTGTCACCGAACGAAGCGCAATCATGGACTGCACAAGTAAATCGAAAGGAGAAAGAAAGGGGGGCACAGTAAGACCAGTGATTAGCCTCTACACCAGATAGAAAAACTCATATATAAAATAATAAAACAAAGACTACATGATGATACATGATTGATGACTACAATCATCAATGTGAAATACAGCTATGACTAGACGGGCGTAAATTAATACATCACAGGTCAGATATCACAGTTCGTGAAAGCCCAGCGGCTCTCAGATACAACTGGGACTGGCCTGTGCCAGTCTCAAAAATACTTGTAACCGCAGCAACGAAAGGACAGGAAAATTATATTATTACCATTATTATCATTGAATATGATATTCTATTTTTGGATTCTACGAAAATCAATTTTGAAAGGTTGACCAACGGATTATGATGTAGGGTTAAAAATGTCTTACTAGTCGGTCAATGAAAGGTGCACATTTCAAAATGATGAAACAGAATGTGCCAAGAACTTGCCAAAGGTGGTGGAGTTTCCTATGAACCTCATTCAAAATTATTATTGCTGCGGCCTCGTGAACTGCAGGTTCAATATGAGTATAAGTTGTTGGCGGAATCATATATCTGCTCCGTGAATCATTGAGTCGGAAGTGGCAACATTTGAAAGGTTTACTGTTTAGCGAGGGCACCAGATAGCGAAATCTGTAGATTCTGAAAAGGAATTCGGTACCAAGGGAATTCGCCTTGTGTATTTCATAACATCTCGATCTTGAGCGTGATTCTCACTTCCGTTGTTCCCATGAACGTATTAGGCAATAGATGTAACACAACTCGCGTGCTAATTATTCTGATTCGAACTCGGAATGTCTTCGGATTGTCAGCGACAACATAGGAAGTCACGATGTGAACCTTCTTTCCACAATAATTTACCATTAGATTAATAAATATTAGAAAATTCTAGGTTATATAAGATAAATTGGTTATGTTAACCAATTCGCTTACCTAATGTTAGATAATCAAGGAACATCAAGTTGATTCAAGTCAGTTAAATCAAAGGTAAACAAGATTCCCATTCAAATTACAAAGAGAAGCGAAGTTGGGATGTTCAATATTGTGATGTGATTTGTTACAGAGATATAGTTTAGGGTGTAATATATTATGCTGAGTATCTTCGTGTTACTATACAACCAAACGTCGGCAACAGGAACTGTGGGATACAAAGTAAGAGTTACGTTATTTCTGCAAATCATCTCTATCTCTATCTATCTATCTCTATTATTAATAAGAATGAAACTCCGTCTGTTTGTTTGTTTGTCTGTTTGTTTGTCGTGTCTATGCACGGCCAAACGGCTGAGTGGGCCGGATCTACGAGTGGGGGGATCTTCTTGGGATTTTCCGAAAGGGGGAGCGAGCGAATTTAAAATTTTCTAATCCCACCCGAACCATGGGCCGTAGGGCGGGAGGGGGGTCGAAGTAAGAATTAATGTGCGCTTTTTGGACTTCCCCGCTTCCCCTACCCCTCTAAACGGCCGTCGACAATTCCGGAAAAATACCGGTTTCGTAGGTTTTTGAACGAGGAAGACGACGGCGCGATCGGATCGCGAAAAAAGTATCGGGAAATGCGTCAAAAAAATGCGAGAGTACGGACCCGTTTTCTCGAAAAGTCCGCCGAAAAACTTGGTTTTTTCCCATTAAAATATACCCCATAAAGGTACGTTTTTCGGAACGGTTTTCGCGGGCGAAATACAGCTTTGGGTCCGCCGAATCTGAATCCGAAATCGGATATCGAAAAAAGTGACGTTAAGTCGGTCAAATCGCGAGCGGAAGCGAGAAGAAGCGTTTAACATCAGAAATTAATTTTGCTGTGTTCGCGAGAAGGCTCTACGAAGTCAGGGGTTCGATGAGGCGGGGCTTGCACCTGAAGGGAACGGGTTGCGAGCAGGTACACGCACTTACGTCTTGAAGGGTATACAGGTATACCTTGCGAGCGAAGCGAGAGCCATGTCAACAGAATAAATTTGGATTTTTTCCTACAAATATACAGCAATACCTTGCGAGCGAAGCGAGCAACATCCCCGAATAAACTTTTTGTGGTTCTACGTAGTTTCATAAGATTTAATTTGTTTGTAAGAATTTCCAACAGAAAAAAACGTCTGCCAAGTTGGGTGGGCAGTATAACTTCCTCAAGCGAGCAAAGCGAGCAGCATCCCTTACAGAAGTTAAACCTACCCTTAGGGATCTATCGTTTGCGAGCGAAGCGAGCAACATTCCCTACATGCCACACTTTGCGAGCTAAGCGAGCAATATTCCCTACATGCCACACTTTGTGAGCGAAGCGAGCAATTGAATGGGGGGTCCGGGGGGCTTGCCCCCCGGCTGGACGTGGAGGCGAGCGTAGCGAGCCGGAGCGGCTAGTTATTTATAAGAATGAAACTCCGTCTGTCTGTTTGTCTGTTTGTCGTGTCTATGCACGGCCAAACGGCTGAGTGGGCCGGATCTACGAGTGGGGGGATCTTCTTGGGATTTTCCGATAGGGTGTATAAGCGAATTTAAAATTTTCTAATCCCACCCGAACCATGGGCCGTAGGGCGGGAGGGGGGTCGAAGTAATAATTAATGTGCGCTTTTTGGACTTCCCCGCTTCCCCTACCCCTCTAAACGGCCGTCGAAAATTCCGGAAAAATACCGGTTTCGTAGGTTTTGAAACGAGAAAGACGACGGCGCGATCGGATCGCGAAAAAAGTATCGGGAAATGCGTCAAAAAAATGCGAAAGTACGGACCGTGTTTTCTCGAAAAGTCAAACAAAAACTACGTTTTTTCCGATTAAAATATACCCCATAAAGGTACGTTTTTCGGAACGGTTTTCGCGGGCGAAATACAGCTTTGGGTCCGCCGAATCTGAATCCGAAATCGGATATCGAAAAAAGTGACGTTAAGTCGGTCAAATCAGGAGCGGAAGCGAGGAGAAGCGTTTAACATCAGAAATTAATTTTGCTGTGTTCGCGAGAAGGCTGTGGGAAGACGTGTTTGGAGTTCGATGACAATGTGGCGAGCAGGTACACCTAGGTGCCCTACTCATATACAGGTATACCATGCGAGGGAAGGGACTTAGCCTACGCAGTTAAATCTTGAAGGGAGTCGATGACTCATTTCAACGTAATAAATACCGGTTTTTTCCTACACAGGTATATCTTGCGAGCGAAGCGAGCAACATCCCCGAATAAACTTTTTTGTGGTTCCACGTAGTTTTATAAGATTTAATTTGTTTGTAAGAATTTCCAACAGAAAAAAACTGCTGCCAAGTTGGGTGGGCAGTATAACTTCCTCAAGCGAGCGAAGCGAGCAGCATCCCCTACAGAAGTTAAACCTACCCTTAGAGATCTACCGTTTGCGAGCGAAGCGAGCAACATTCCCTAATAAACTTTTCGTGGTTCCACGTAGTTTTATAAGATTTAATTTGTTTGTAAGAATTTCCAACAGAAAAAAACGTCTGCCAAGTTGGGTGGGCAGTATAACTTCCTCAAGCGAGCGAAGCGAGCAGCATTCCCTAATAAACTTTTTGTGGTTCCACGTAGTTTTATAAGATTTAATTTGTTTGTAAGAATTTCCAACAGAAAAAAACGTCTGCCAAGTTGGGTGGGCAGTATAACTTCCTCAAGCGAGCGAAGCGAGCAGCATCCCCTACAGAAGTTTACCCTACCCTTAGGGATCTACCGTTTGCGAGCGAAGCGAGCATCATTCCCTACATGTTGGGTGGGCAGTATAACTTCCTCAAGCGAGCGAAGCGAGCAGCATCCCCTACAGAAGTTAAACCTACCCTTAGAGATCTACCGTTTGCGAGCGAAGCAAGCAACCTCCCCTACATGTTTCAATTGCGAGCGAAGCGAGCAACATTCCCTACATACCACACTTTGCGAGCGAAGCGAGCAACATTCCCTACATGCCACACTTTGCGAGCGAAGCGAGCAACATTCCCTACATACCACACTTTGCGAGCGAAGCGAGCAATTTAATGGGGGGTCCGGGGGGCTTGCCCCCCGGCTGGACGTGGAGGCGAGCGTAGCGAGCCGGAGCGGCTAGTTCTAAATAAAAGACGAGACAACGTTTTGGTTTATTAAGTATTTTCAATAATGAATCTTTGTAATTTACCAAGAAAGAAAGTTTCACCCCCCCCCCCCCCCCCCCCCCCCCTCAAAATTTTTTTGTTTACGTTTCAAGATGCGTAGAATCCAAAAATTTAAAAAATTAAAAAAAAAATCGTCCGTCAGCCGTTCGCCGTCTGAAGTTATTAGAGAGTTCCTGGTTACTAAGGTGTACGTTAATCTAGTGAAAATCGAAATTTCGCTAACACGCTGGCTGTTACTACGGTGCAAGCTCGGTATTTCACGCGTCTTCACACGTTGTCTCTCATCAAATGTTTTGTAACCTGACGCTGATTCCGACATTTTGTATTTCTCCGACTCTGTTTACCTTCAACCTGATCCGAGTTTCCATCATCAATCACCATGCTGTTTTCAATTAGTAGTGATATTTGTAAAGTGAACCTTCGTAATCGGCCAAGAAATTTTTTTATCCCCTCTCTCAAAATTTGTTGGTTACGTTTCAAGATACGTAGATTTCAAAAATCGAATCAGTCCGTCGTCCGTTCATCCGGCGTTTTATTTGCGCTATGAAACTCAGTGAGAAGTATTAGACTTCGTAGGCTTATAATAAATTGTATTATAACGCGAGTTTGTTCAGCAGAGAGGAGCCCGACGATCCGTTCTAGGTTTATCTTGAAGAAACATCCGTCAGGACATGAGAACAAATATCAACTGGTGGAGCATAGATAAGTTGGCCTTATAACTAGGACGCTCCTATCAGCTGATATAAATCCAATAGATTTTTCACCTCACGAAACCGGTTTAGTAAAACCTAATCACCTGTAAAAGGACTTCTGTAATGCAGGAAGGGGATTTAGTTTACATAATTAATTTTTAGTTGGTGGGCCAGCTCGTGTTGAATACTAGGAAAGTGGAGGTGATATTTAGGTAATTTATTTGATTTATCTTCGGTGGGCGTTTACTCCTATGCAGATATATTTAGATACCAAATGTATAGTAGACTTCGTTTATATTAATTGTAGACTGGAATATTACTTTCTATATTATATTTTCTTTAAGGTCTACGTTAGTCATCTCGTAGGGAAGTTACTTATGGCCTTGGGAGGCTAATGGAGAGGTGAAAGCGAAACAGGGAAATTCGTTTGGCGTTTAACGATTGAAAATAGGTTTACTCACGCGGCCCTGGGGGGAATTTCTCACATTCGGAAACTTGTGGGTACCTAATCGGGATGCCCAACTCCATACCTTCCCATTCATCAAAAACTGGAGGGAATATGCAATACGCGTGTTGACTTTCTCTGGATCGCTTTCATTGTTCAAATGAGCTTTCGTTCCATCGAATATACAGCATACTGCTCGTTACGTGCTCTGACACCCGAATATACAAAGAGATAATCTGTTAGCAGTCTTTTAAAGCTCATGGGCGTGTAAGAATAAATCAATCTCAGTTTCACTGCAAATCTGACAACATTTGATGTGAGAGAGGAAGAACTAAAGAACGTGAGTTGTCTCTGTCTAGACAGCTCCAAACAGCTCCTTTTTTCCTTTTTTTCCAGAACCTCAAGAAAACTCTAAGTTAAGATATTACTCTCGCAGTACAGTTATTGGTCCTATTTTGCTACAATCAATCAACCACGAGTCTGAAAACATGTAACTTAATCATACATCAAATTAAATTATTAACCATTCAATAACGTAAGCAATTACCAAAACTGAAAATTGTGCTTACAGTACCTAAAGAGAGCAGAATCATTCTGTCTCCGAAGTTGAGTAAATTATCACTCTCAACTGTTCCAATCTTTAATTGGGGTTAATAGCCTAATGCCTATTTTAACTGTGACTTTTCGAACAATTTTTTTAATTTGGCATCAGTTAAAAATTACTGTATTACTCGTTTACATAAATGTGGATTGAAATATGCATGATATAGGAACAGATTTCTTAAATGAAAAGTCTCTGAATTTTTGCTAATAGTTCCATACATAGTTTATATTTTATTATTTATTTTTTCATACATAGTTTTTTTATAGTTTCTTATGTAGTTTCATCGGCTGGGAGAATGTGTACAGAGACAGGTACACGAGTATGAATTCGGAGCAAAGTGCAAATTGAGGTTGTATGGCCACAAGAGGTCCTTGTCCCAGTCGTTGAACAGTGAGGCTCGATAGGGTTTCGTCTTGTCACTGTCCCTCATTAGGTGTTTTGCATACTTTTCTACGGCACAACAACGGTGCAACTAGGATTTAGTTATGGTCACTCCACTTCTCAATCGTATTAACGCTTATAAAATTGTTTCAGTCGATCGTTAAAGGATGGATGGGAGTGCCATGGTGTAATTGATTTATACGGGGCAGTGAATTGCCCCGTTGGATAAGTGGTATACCATTCCTGCCATCGGAGCATAGAATGCTGTTTGAACAATCGATGTCGATCGGATGCTGCATATACTGATCCAATGTCTGATAGTATTGCTGGAAATTTAGTCCATTTCGCAGCCTTGTCTGCCTTCTCATTACCTGACAGGCTGTTATGTGCTTTTATCCAGCAAAGTATAGTCGATATCCCTGTCTGTCGCAATTCCCATATGAGTTCTAAAATACAGCCTTCATTAGCGTTGATTGTGGAAGATTGTCAAGAATCCCACTTAGAATCAGTACCCTTGGTTGGTGTGTGCGAGCCTATTGGACATTCTTAAGAGCTCGGTAGATAGTGATCAGTTCAGCAGTGTATATCGAGGCCTGGTCCCAAAGCTTGAACATTAGGATTTAGTTGTTTGAGGCGTCACATCTCCATCCAATACGGAATCATTAGTATATTGTGCAATGCCGATGGGTGGCTTTGCCATAAGTAATCCGTCAGTAGCGTTGCATTTTGTAAGGCTGCTCGAAGAAACATCATGTTTAGCCGGTACTGCATTGCCTCATGTGGATTGGTGTATTCAATTGATTTTGCTGACATGGCAAGTTGATATAAATAGTGAGCAAAAAATGTATAACTATCTCATATCATCAACGAGCATTTTTTTGACCTGCAAGCTTTATTAAGGTCATCAAGACCAAGTCGGGCACTTTGATAAATTGCAAATGATTCTGAACTAGGGGTGTTAAAATTCCATCCAGTTATTAATTTCTGCATTCATTTTTCCAATCACCAATGCATCTGTTTACTGAAGATGGTAAGTTCACCAACCAGTAAAATAGTTTTACTAGTACCTTTATGAGGGAAGCTGATTAGCTTTGTGATTATCCAGTTGACGTTTCCTGGATTGGAACCCGTACTAGTTTCCGTTCACATTCAACGTGTTGAGCTGGATATGTCTTTTGGCTGTGGGTTATTAATGTATAAATTTCGTTATTTATTTTATTTTATTTTTTTTTTCAACCCAAAAATGTAACGTTTAAATTGATGTACAGAGGGAGAAACTGACAACGCGAGATGCAGTGACGTGTCAGATAAACTGAGAGCTTTCCAACAAGACGATAACAATAAATTTTTGTAGGTGAAAACCAGACAGAGTTACATTTCTCTAGTTACCGGGATATTTCTAATGGTTTCCCATTGAATAATAATTGAGTAAACACTAAACGTCGTCGAGTAGATTTAGAACGTATAGCAACACTAGGATCAGTTCTCTAGTAGAGTAAGAACGTGTCACACTTTCTATTGTGTTTTCAAAAATATCAAGTGAACGTATCAAACTCTTTCTCAATATGAATTGAGGAGCCAAAAACATATCCATGCTGCCGTTTTTTTCGTCTAGTGGTAAAATTCAGAAATTTTGATTGAAATTCTGCTAAAAATATAAATTTAACGATTTTTACCAGTTTTTAGCCATTTTTAGTGATTTTGTTAGGACATTTTTTGACAAGTAGTCGATGGATTCGATAAATAATCGCATCTTTCATTCAGTTTTTAGTTAAACCACGGTGTCTCAGACTCCGGCTCTTAGATTAGTGAAGACATGGCGTCACAGACTCCGGCTATCATTAAGCCACAGTGTCATAGACACCGGCCATTCCCTTTTGCTAGGGTGACACAGACTTTAGCTACTTAAGCTCGGTTCCTTAAGCCCCAGTGACACTGACTCTGTCGGATTCCAAGAACCAACTTTGTCTTAGACTCTGGCTATGAGATAAGTGAAGACATGGTGTCACAGACTTCGGCTATCATTAAGCCACAGTGTCATAGACACCGGCTATTCCCTTTTGCCACGGTGACACAGACTCCGGCTTGTAAGACTTGGTTCCTTAAGCCCCGGTGTCACTGACTCTGTCGGATCCCAAGAACCAACAGCGTCTCAAACTCTGACTATTAGATTAGTGAAGACATGGCGTCACAGACTCCGGCTATCATTAAGCCACAGTGTCATAGACACCGGCTATTCCCTTTTGCCACGGTGACACAGACTCCGGCTTGTTAGACTTGGTTCCTTAAGCCCCGGTGTCACTGACTCTGTCGGATCCCAAGAACCAACAGTGTCTCAGACTCCGGGATATCTTAATCCCTTCGTCTCAACTTCCATGATCGAGCTGTCACGGTAAATCATAGGGCAGGCCTCCAGTTCAGAGTTTATCCCTTAAGATTGATTCGAACATCAACTCGCTAGACTCACATTCCATGAGTTCATCACAAACTTTTCTAGCCTCAATTAGCAAGTTTATTTTTGTTCGCACGCAACCACGACACATATCAAGATTGGAAAACCAAAGAGGTAACGCGTTGAAAGATCAGGCAATCAAGTAATCAAAAACCATTAAAGCATCATTTGGTTCTCCAATTGTTTTGAAACGAGTCATTGGTCAACATCTTGAAAAAGTTACGGAAGGCTTCCTGAATCATCAAGACCTTAATGCGTTCCGTAATGGGTTGGAAATTGTTTATAGCTCATTGACCACCAAAATACTTTCCTTTTCATTCGCGTAATCACTGACATTGAAGAACCTGCTTTCGTGTTTTTTTATCTGCTTGGTTTCTGTACCGGCTTGGTTTCCGTAAGTGAGATGATGCTGTCTCTTATTCATAGAAGTGATATCACCAACTATATCATATATGCAATCGCACAATTAATATTATCAACTGCAGCTTACAGAGTGATAAAAATCCATTGGATCCCAGCATCTGTCAAAATTCTTGGGAACGAGAAGACCGACACTGCCGCAAAAGTTGGGGCTCAAAGACAAGAAAATAGTATACCTCTCACACCTAACATCACACTGCCTGACGCCTTGTATCTGGTGAACGACAAAAGAATGGCAGGAATAGTACAACTGCCAATCAAATTTCAATGGGATTTACCACTTTCAAATCACGGAAAGATGAACAAAAAAGTCTCAAATTCTCAACCTGAAGTTCCCCTGTAAAGACGTAGTACGATTGATACGTTTGCGGACCTGCCACGGTCATATAAACCTAATCCGATTTATAACCGTTCTAAGCAACTATTCGTATTGCAATTTCTGTGAAGACGTTGTCATCAATATGGAGCACAAACTGTTAAAATGGGTGTTGAGGAACGGCTTTAATTTGAATCTAACCCCTGATCTACCTCATGCAATTAAAACACCAACGCGTCAAGATTACAGAAAAGTATTGAACTTTATGAAAACTGCTGGCATCAGTTTATGAAGTACGACGTTTAATTTTCATGTTTTGAACTGATTTATTCATTGTAATTACTGGTTATATGCATCTAAATAAAACAGGCGCAACAAAGACAAAAATAAAAAATGACGCACATAACACGCCAGTAGGAATAATAGATTTTATCCTAATAATTTTTTTTTTTCCATTTTTCATTTATTAGAACATAATTGGTAAACGGATAGTCGCATTAGATTTAAATAAAATCAATATGAAATGCACATGACCGTGAACCGTAACAAATTAATTGTAAACAACATGAAGTGTTTCCCACAAACGTTGTGAGAAATTATAACTTGCACTAATGATAGATATCGCATAACTGGTAACATTCGGTTTGCACGATAACCATCAAGCAGTTTTCAAATATTCATGTTCCTTTTTTCTCAATGGGGAATCTGCATGGTTATGTTTTATTTGCTCAATTGAAATATCTGAGCGAGAGCTTTCCAAAAAGGTGCTATATGATGGGTATCTGGTCACTAATAAGGCTCTAGAATTCATTTGCACGATGACGTCAGGGCCCCCACCCGCCTGGGTTGCGCTGTTAAGTCATGCGTGATCTTCCTACCCATTTATTGGTCAAACCATAGGGTCTTTTGAGCTGGAAATTGCTACTCGGGAGTTTTCAAGTGTGCTGAATCCGAATCTGAGGCCAAAAGTGTGAAATGCCAAACACAAAAGTTCTCCTCTGTCGTTGGTGGATTAATTTTTAAGATATGCCATCTTGATGAAGTATGATTCTCCTTCCTTAGAAGCAAGAAATTATCGGTTAGCAAGAATTTCGCTGGTACTTTTGCTTAAGGCAGCTAGTTGAAATCGTATTAGCTCATCCCATAATTCGCTCAACCACTGATCGATCTATTCGCTACAAAAACATGACGACATTTCCACTCTCACGAAGTTGTTTTGAGGTTAGTATGCACGTGATCGCACCTATAGTTTCATTATAGTATCTGTATTGAAACAGTTCATCACATAACTAATATATCATCACATCAGAAAATTCACATTGACCTACCGACTGTAGATTATAAATATCAATATTTACTTACAAATAATTCCATTTTGTTTATTCGAATTTTAAATTGACTAAAGGGAAATGAGAAGATCAAATGTTTAAGGCCCTATTTCTACTTGTAATTGAAACGAACTAAATCACTCGCGACGAAGTTGTGGAAACCCATTACAAAACGGAAGTTAGTGAAAAACGTTGTCTATTTCCACGAAAAATAAAGAGTTACAATGTTAAATCGATTTCGACGGTTAGGCCATCATCATTAACAAACAATATTGCCAAAATCAAATTGAAAAGTTTTAATCATTGTGAAAAACCAAATTGAAAAGTGTCAAAATCATTTGAAAATACTTTATTCACAGTAGCACACAGGCTGTTGTAACCCAATTTTCCTAGTTGATTGGTTGGTACCGACCATTTATGGCCGCAACTTTGTGAAAACAGAGTCGAATAAAACCAGTAAACTAGGTTGCGAATCTGACACTAACACGGTGCACCCTTTTACAACACGAAGCGGAGCCAACAAAAGTGACATAACAGGACAAGCTGATCATCTCTCCCCCAGCTGCAAGAGGTAACTCAGGGAATGGAGGGAGTGTGTGACCTACATAACCTGCTCAGGGAAGACGGAATGGGGGGGTTTCGTTGGCAGGAAGGAAGATGTGACGCTAGCGTGACGGCGAGAAGTTCGTAGGGACTGAGATGCTCGTGACTCAGCTTGGGTGTCTTCGCCAAGAGCTTCCTGTCTCACCACTTTATGGGAGCCATCAGCTAATTCCTTTGTAACCAGGCACTTTGGGTGTATATTTTTTCAAAACATCCTGGATAGTATTTACTGAACCAGCAATCAAAGCTTCTACTTGCCAACACTGCTAAGATATATAAACCTGATAGATTCATGCATACCTATGTCTTGAAAAAATTATTCTAAGACACGCATCGTAGGACTAGCATTATAATACAATGACTGCACCATACCCAGCTGTGATTATAACGTACCAAATACTAAATATATGGTACATCTACGAGTTTCCCTAGATATCATTTATCATTTTGTAATCGTTAGCTATTCACTTACCTATTTTATGTTTTAACGTACTTTAATCAAACTAGACGTTTGAGCATTATATGACATCGGGGAACATTACATGTGCCGTGAAAACTTTTTCATGTTAGGCATATCTAAGGAGTAACTTGAAATCTAGACCATGCCTGTTCAACTCCTAGTTATTATAGCTTGTAAATTCGGATAAAATTTGCTTTTCCAAACATAGCCTAGACTTGTCGTTAGGTATGACACAAGTATGACATCCAGCTTTGTTAAGGTTCGCATGCATCAATACCATTGACTACAAAAATCGTAAATAAATATAAACAAAACCACACAAATGATCTAAACATACAAATCCGTGGGTTCGAATTGATTTCATGGTCAAATAGGATTGATTTTGCTGATTTCTACATCTTCTTTGCGCTTATTTGCGACTGTAGGTACAAACAGAATAGTGCCTTAAAATCGAGAAGTGAATCTGCTGTTTATCCAATAAATACCTAAATTTGATTTAAAACTAGAGATAGTTTCTAACATAGAGGGACTGATATGGATAGCCAATATTGTCAAAACAAACGTGCACATTATTATAGAAATGAATGGAAACTCACCTTCAGGAAGTGAAGATCATAACACTACACCCCAAACAAGCGAGTTCTGGAAAAGTAGAGAAGGTAGTTAGTTATACGTGGTCAAGCTGCAAGCTATTCATATTGTACGTAATTGTGTTGGTGTACGGAGTAGGAAAAGAATCATTTAAATGCAATTTTCCACAAGCATCCATTCATTCACTCCGTTACCTGTTGGAATAGATCGGATTTGATGATCATAGTGGAGGAGTAGAAGAATCGTTCCAAATTATTACAGAAAAGTTTACCTAATAACCCGTAATTGATCAATGGGTTAGACTGATTTATTGGCTTATATCCATCACCACTGTGTCATTGAGACAAGATAAAATTGAGAGAGTATATTCTGGTTTAATGCGAATTTTATAACTGGCAAAAAGAAAAGTTCTATTCATACAACATCATATGAAGAAATTTTCATGTTTTCCGAATTATATGTATATAATTTTATATGGATGTTTTATACGGAAACCTCTAAACCGCAAGGTGGAAGAGAAAAATGCCGTAAATTA
This sequence comes from Adelphocoris suturalis, assembly GCA_030762985.1. Lineage (NCBI taxonomy): Eukaryota > Metazoa > Arthropoda > Insecta > Hemiptera > Miridae > Adelphocoris > Adelphocoris suturalis. Next base: position 23,997,262 of record CM061050.1, on the reverse strand, counting down.
TTACACAAAGGTCTATTATTTCTGATACGATCGGTCGCTCCTCTACACAGATCATTGGTCTGTAATTATTATTAAACCATATAGGTATAGTAGATGAACCAAACTTAGTTAATCGTGCCTCCCAAAAGAGGGAAAATTGATGCAATTATTGAAAACATTCCTATACCTAAGTATAACGTATATCCTCCTGATCTAAGTATTACGAAACTCGGATTGGTACCTACCAAGTGAAAATTAATTAGATAAAATAAAATAAAGCATCTACCAATGTTTCACTAGTCCATCTCCATCTACTCGATTTCGCAAAGTTAGAACTCTATTAGAAATATATCATCTGATGATCCCATTCGAATCATATCAGGTGATACAATACATGTTTCAAGTGTTCCGACCCCACTCTCTGGCGATCATTATTGGAACTTAGCGATTGACTCGCTAATTCAAAAACTTGCTAGCAGCGCATGATTTATCAATGCTCTTGCGGAGTTTTTTTTTTAAACTTCGTCCTTGAAGTTGTTTTGGAGCTTGTAACAGAGTTACCTCCTGAGAGGTCCATCAAGCTCCCGTCAGAGCACCAGAGATAGCGTTGGCGGCGTCCCGTTGAGGAATCAATGGGAACCACGCGCTGTTCTCGATCATTTTAGACAGCTGGTTTGGCGTCGGATGGTTTTCTGGTGACAGGAATATCAACCTTCCCCGAACATGGCTCATTAAAAGCTATGACTAGGGGTGGTATCTCTCTGACGGGATGCCTCTTTAACTCCTCTACCTTTTTATGAGGATTTAGGCCCCCATTGCACCTCTGGGGGGGGGGGGGGGGCACCTAAAATCCTTATAAGCTCGATGTCTTTCGCCCTTAGGGAAAGCGAACGGATTAACGTACAGCGTTCCGGATGGTTTTATTCGATTCGTTGGGAATATACTCATCAATAACAAGCAAAAACTCATTAGCGTTACCCTGAAAGTTTTCGAGATTTTTTAATATTTCAGTAATCATTGACTAAACTGATTTCCAAGAAGAAACCAATTTCCACCCCCTTTCAAGATATACGTAGACTTAAAAAAATTAAGTAAAACATTGCCCATGACCGCATGACCTCAGTGCGCAATATCCTGCTCAATAATAACACATTGGCTGACAATTGACCTGATATCTTGACATGACATTTTATCAACTCCGAAGACTTTAATTCACGGGATGAAATATTATTGAAATATTTTTTAGAACTTTTGAAAAGAGGGTACCTTCCTACCTACTTAGTGTTTTTGTCGTTAGGTTTCAATTCATTGGACTGTAATGACACTAACGCGTTCCATGACGTTTTGAAGGGAAAGACTCGTAGGGGTATAAAATGTGATTGTAAATCTTCAAGCGGTATTCTAAGGAGTGATTTTATGGATTAAGGATCAGGTATTGCCGGGAAAAACACATCAATATATTTCATATATCAATATGTTTAGTATATGTTGGAAGTTTGATTGTATGTTTTATATCTAGTGTGTATTTTCATGATATAATTTCAGCTGTAAAGCTACTGATTCTAATGAATGACGAATATTTCCGTCCATTGCAATAGCTTTGTTGCATACGACCTTTGGCTAAAGGAAGCACAAAAATTAAAAGGAACCAAGTTGCAACAAAACGAACATAAACATGCTATTCGACTCAGGCTATTTAGAATGTGGGTCAACGAGGCAGGAGTCCGCATCATATGGGATTGGACTTGCCTAACTGGTTATTATGTCACACCGCGCTCAACTGGATTTATAGGCCTGACTCGCCCGCGCATGTTTTTTCTCCCTATTTTGAGAAATAAGCGCCCGAATCTCGGGAATTTAAGTGTCGAAAGAAAATTCGGGAGAGACTTCAGAAAAAAGTGGAAGCATAACAAGAACAAGCAACCCGCAGTCCGCCTGTGGAACAATGAATTACAAAGGAACCCGCGATTCGAGATCGCAATAAATGAATTGTTTTTATAACTTGGAAAAATAAAAAATACGCCCGAGATGGCTGTGGCACATAGTTTCATCATATCCGTATCATGATTGTAAAGATCATTAAAAAAATGTAAATGACCATCCTTTTTTTTTTTTTTTTTTTTTGCACCAGCATGAAAACCTTACAGCGATATTTTAAAGTAATGATAATAATGAAATATTTACAAATTGTATACACATAAAGTTATAAGTACTACATGCTTTTCATAACAATTAAATTTTGCTATTAATATTAGTAAAAAATTTGAAAATATTGGAGCAAACTTCTTCACTTTCTAGCGCCAGTAAAAATTCTAAATTAAATGGGTTTCGGACAACATCAGAGAGGCTGTTGAACATTTGTCCTCTTTCCGTTCTATATTGTGGACAAATAAAAATAATGTGTTCCAAATCTTCCACGTTGTCACAAAAACTACACGCACTATCATTAACTTGGCGAATTTTCTGGAGGTAAGCATTACATAGCCCGTGGTTACTTCTCAAGCGGGCCAGTGTGGAGTAAAATGACTTTTCTTTTTCACCGATTTTCAGATACCACGGTGATTTTGGAACGAACTGAAAAATATTCCGGTGCTTATTTGTTGATGGGTAGGAGTTGTGGTATTGTTTCCAACGATTGTAGAGCTGAGTTCTGAAATGGGTTTTGAGATCTGTAAAGGGCACACTTTCTGTATTCGTTTCCTCAGATAATGACCCATTTTTCGCTAGTACTACTACACAAAGTACTACTACACAAAGGTTTATTATTTCGGTGTTAGATTGCCCTTCCACGCAGATCATCGGTCTATAATATTATTAAACCCCCGTATGTAATAAAATATGATAAGAACATGGCGCATCGTGCCTCCCAAAAGGGCTAACACCTTTACAGTTCCAAGACCCCACAATATCTCGCCCCACAGTAAATGTTAAAAAAAAGGTCGATAGGTAAGGAAAGAATACAGGCCCTTAGGTTCAGAGGCCCTTTGGTAAATCGGTGCGCCTCGAAATCGACTCCGAGGAGTTCCAAAGGATCTCCATTTAAATAACAGCACCGTGAGTCGATTAGGAAAGAAATTAACCACAGAGGTTCCGAAGCTGATCTGAGTCCCTCCATACTTTGTAATCAATAGTATTCCACATCTCCAAAAAGGAGCTACATTTCAGGTTACAGCATCATAAGACGATTAATTAACAAATTAGGCTCAGAGGCCCCACAGCTGATAAGTGTGCACTGATATTGATTTCTTGATATTGCAAAGGAGGTCCATTTCAATTTACCCCGAAGGTTGGCACAAAATGCCTGCGTAGATATAGGCACCTGCAGAGGGAAAATAAATGCAATTAATTAAAACATCTACATTTTACTAGTCCCCCTGATTTCACTATAACGTTATTTAAGTGAGTAGGTACCTACCAACTGGAAACAACATGAATGTATAGATCATTGAAATGATTGTAATAAACATTAAAAATCCATAGCGGAATAGTCAATCAAGATGTAGGCAACGTAAAACTTCAAAATCGGTCATTTAGGGATCGGAAAATGATGCTTGAAGTACGAGTAATTTACATTAACGCTTGCGCAAAATGGATTAATAATCTGATAAGAAATAATAAACCTTTGTGTAAAAAAGAAAAATAATAATAATAATAAAAATAAATAAATAAATAAAACAAAATAAAAAACTTGAAACTGAATAGGAAGTAAGAATTGAAAAATTGTGCTGCCTCCGCCGGGATACGAACCGTAGCGCTGCTCCGCCCTTGGGCCGAAATCTCATACTTTACCTCTGAGCTCTTTACGAGCTTTTTTTTTTTAAATTCGATCTTAGGATTCTACGCATCTTGAAAGGTAAAACAAGAAAAAAAGTTTCTGATTCGATTACAAAGGTTCATTATTGAATACAAGTCATGAAAATTTCATCAAAATCGGTTGAAAACTGTTGAAGTTATGCTTGTTACAAGAATGTAACGTTCTGAACAACTTTCGTTCCGTGCTTGTCTATCTCTCTACCTGTCATGAGTCCGCAAATCCTTGTAACAAGTGAAATTTCCTCAGTTTCCGTCTAATTTTGATGACATTTTCCGGGACTGTGCGGATTAGAGTGTGGATGGTCTCCTATCAGTTTCATTGATACCAAATGAATAATTCACTCTGCACATATGCAAAAGTAAATTCCTTCAAGCATCATTTTCTCACGCCCTGAACGTCCGATCTTGCTCATATTCGGAGGATACTTGGTAGAGGACGATTCAAATATTCCATTCCAACTTCAACCTAATTGTATCAATAGTAGCTCCTGCGCATGCGCAAATGCGAAATTCTTGTAACAATTCTAATTGACACAGTTTTCGTCCAGTTTTGATGACATTCTCAGGAAATGTGCGAATTAGATGTCCCATATTAGTTTCATTGTTTCCAAATAAATATTTCACTCATCGCATGCGCAATCGTAAATTTCATCAAGCATCATTATCTCACGCCCTAGTCTTATGAAAACATATTCCATCTCAATTTACCATTTCTCTCAATCATAGGAACCAGCTATGGAATCATTAGATAATTCAAAACATTTCAATGATCTATACGGATCTATCTATCTTTACAGATACGAGGAAGCTATGTGCCACACCTAACATGGCTGACTTTTTTTGAAATGTAGAATACGCTTTCACCAAAGAATAGGTAGTTACACAGTTCCTATTCCGAACAGGTTAAAGGAGCGTATCTCCAACAGTCTTAATATCCAATAGTAGGAACATACAATAGATAGATATTCATATTATACCAATATTGATTAATCATTTGATGTACCTATTTCTAGATCTTGACCCTCCTGAAAATAAATCTTGATTAAACCTTAGACCTTAGAAAACTTAGCACCTCAGTATATACTTTGAATTTTAAAATTAAGCTTTAGTGAATTTGTTCGCAAAGAGGGCGCCATTTTGTTGAACTGAGCTTAAAGAACAACTTCATACATCTAATGTCAGGTATTTGTGTCAATATTCAACCAATACAACTATACAATTAATACGTAAAAATTTGAAGACTTGCTAGATACCCTCAAAGCGGCTAGATTTGATTAGAGGTAGAAGAGCTACCACACTCTAAAATTGTTGCCTGAAATTGGCAAAGTACATATGATATGATACTATTATTATTTATTTATTTATTTATTTTTTCATTTCTTTTTTTTTCAATTAATTATGTTTTTTTTTAATTAATTTAAAAAAAATTTTATATTTTTAATTTTTATTCTTAAATATTTTTATTGGATGGTTTAAGCCGCACCTCAACCATAATGGTAATTAGGGGCATTGAACAAGGTGTCAAAGGGGTACTGCATGTGGGACGATTCTAAGGGGAGCTATGTTGCCCTCCGTCAACAAACGGAGTGCCATCTTGGACTCCACTGGCAAATCGGAGGGGGAGAAAATGGGGGGTACAGTGATAACCACTGTTTAGCCCTTAAAGCGGATAAACAAACCCCAAAAATAAAAAATAATACAACTAAGACTAAATGAAGAGTAGGCTTATAACTAAATATGCACGTTACCATATATCTAATCAGCTAAGTAAAATAAAACTGATTAGTTTGTACATAAATATATCACAGATCAGATATCACAGTAACCCACTGAGGGGGCCGATGATGGACAGGTCAACCCCATACCCCCACTCACATCTCGAGCTTTTGTGCAATTATTTTTATTTATTTTATTTCATTCATTTTCTATTTATTATAATTATTTTTTATTTATTTATTTACTTTATTTATTTATTATTTTTATTATTATTATTAGGTATTATTTTATTTTTTATTGCGAAAAATGAGGATGTTATTTTCCCCTAACAACGATGGGTTATTCTTGAAAAGTATTTAAAATCTTCCGTAACACTATTGTATATCGCAACTTTTTCTTTATGAAGTTGTGTGACAATTTAGGTCAAAGTTATTACATGTTTCATGTAAATATATTTCGTAAGAAATAGTAACTATTTGAACATTCATTTGTGTTTATTTTTACATTTAATAAAATAATTTGAGACCGAGTGAGCGATGGAACCAACCCAATCCCTCCGTTACCCATTTATGTATGAAACGTATTATTGTATAAACTTCAGAACGGGAGTACCTTTTTCCCAGAACAAATTAACAGTAATTAATCGAGTAGGGTGTATCAACATCTACCTCGAGCCGAGAAACTCCCCTGGGTGGTTTTAAAAATGTACAGCCATGCAGCATGGCCATCTAAGCAAATTAACCATAAAATTTTATTAAGTTTGAGGCTTCTGTGAGCAAAACAATTGTTAACTTGCACATTCATTGTCACGATGTCAGAACAATATTCTGCTTGACAAGCCAAATTCAGGATTTTTAATTTTTTTTCAACGTCATTTTAAAGCATTGCAAGTAGGTAAATTATTCAGCGAATATTCGAGGACAAATTCCTTAATATTAATAGAAAGTGGTTCAGACGCATAGATCAGATAGTGTCTAGACATTTCCAATTATATCTAGTTTATTATTTCTAACATTTAGCTAAAAAGAAAAGTTAAAAATTTGACACCGATTTTAGTGTGCAAATTTGACCAATTTGTTGTTTTTATTTAGAATCACTTAAGAGCAATTTATTACAATTTTTTTTTAGAATACTTACTTGATTTTTTGGTGAAAGAATGGATTTTTTTAACCTTAATTTTAAAGTGAAATGTCGTATATATAGGTCGAGGGAAAAAACGAAGAATGCATTTTTTTTTCTTCTGAATTTAGAGATGAGCTTACTTCTTGTTGCCTGTGTCGTCTATCTTTTAAACACGTGTCCAGCAAAAATAAATAAATATAATAAAATAAAATTAAAATAAAAATAAAATAAAATAAAATGAAATAAAATAAAATAAAATAAAATAAAATAAAATAAAATAAAATAAAATAAAATAAAATAAAATAAAATAAAATAAAATAAAATAAAATAAAATAAAATAAAATAAAATAAAATAAAAAAATAACCAGGCTTTACATAATACTTATACTTATTTTTACATAATACATTATAATGCTTTACATAAACAGAAGGTTAGAAAAGGAGAAAAAAATTTATCGGAACTTCATTAATTTTTAAAATTATTTTTGTGATAATTGGATGAACTACTAACCCCTGCTATTAAACATATATTAAACATACAAGAAGCTGCTATTAACATACAATTATATTTATGAAAATATGAGCGTTTATATTAAACCTTAAATTGCGTTTTCAGGAAAATAGACATTTTTTACATTCCACATTTTCTCTTGAGCATTTCATATGCATATATCTTATACGTGTGAAATAGCGTCCTCACAATGATTCACAATTTGATTCCATGAAGAAAATGTAGGAAAATTTGGTTTTTTGAATCTGGAGCTATTGCAATAGCTCAATTTTTTCTTTAAAAAATCGTTAAAATTTTGACGTATGGAAAAAAACCGACGTACCTGGTTGTGTGATATCTCACGGTTAGCGTCACGGGATTTCGGACGGACGGAAAGACTTGCACGGGACGGTTGATTGGGTTCGTTTGAAAAGCAAAAGTGAAAGGGGTTGTTACTCACTTGGCACTGGATCGCGGGCGGTAGGAGGGTGCGAGGTGACTGAAGAGACCGCCTGTGAGGTGAGCAGGACGCGGAGCCGACGCTCCCCCACCTCGTCCTGGGCCAGCATCCCTGGGGGACTTGACCAGGATGTCCCGCCAGGACCTTCTGGGAAGAGGATTCTTGACCAAGAGCCGGGAGACCTGTCGAAATTGAAGGGAGCGAGCGAGTGAATCGGATCTATGGTGATATGGTTTGAGAGGAATTTGTAAACATATTAGAAAGTAATGCATGCAGTAGTGTAAACCTGTACACTTACATTCGAACGCTTATTAAAATTGACGTCATTATCCTGGAGCTGTTTTTTCGTATAAAAACGCACGAAAGTAACTGAGATATGGATGCCCCCCAAAAGCACGAAACGCACACAAATTGGCCAAAAGAGCCTTTACCATCGTATTGAGATTTTTATACGCCTGTTCGCTGGCGGCCACACCACCAGTGCGCGCCAAATTAATGCATGTTTCAGCACCCGCCCATGGTTTTTTTGTTCCTTTTTACTAACTAAAAAGCAGGCATCATGTGATTTTACTGTGTGTGTGATTTTCCAAGTGAAAAAGCTTTAGGATAGGCCAGTTTGGAGCTTAAAACCAACCATATCTCAGTTATTTTCGTTCGCTTTTATGCGAAAAAACAGCTCCAGGATGATGAAGTCAATTTTAATGAGCGTTCGAATGTAAGTGTACAGGTTTACATTACTGAGACTTTTTTTGTAAGTGTATAGGTTTACACTACTTGCAGGGACGTCCCTATGAATGGATTGTATACAATTTTGGTGAGAGTTGAAATGAGAGAAAACAAAAAATATCATGACTTCTCGGAATTACCCTTCCCTCATTAGCCCCCTTCACCGATAGTAAATTTCCATAATTAAACTTCCGGCAAGAAATTTGAAACTTCTGATATACCTTCCAAACCTAGACCAAACTCATAGATTTTCACAGGGTTTGTTGGACAACTTGACTGAAATTGGGATCGAACAAAAAAGAATCTCGAAATTCGGTTAAGATTTATTGTGGCCTGGGCAGCGTTGTCAAAATTTGTCAAACCAGTGCGAGCCAAATTAATGCATGTTTCAGCACCCGCCCATGGTTTTTTGTTCCTTTTTTACTAACTAAAAAAGCAGGCATCATGTGATTTTACTGTGTGTGTGATTTTCCAAGTGAAAAAGCTTTAGGATAGGCCAGTTTGGAGCTTGAAATCAACCATATCTCAGTTATTTTTGTGCGCTTTTATGAAAAAAAAAAAAAAAAAAAACAGCTCCAGGATGATGACGTCAATTTTGATGAGCGTTCGAATGTAAGTGTACAGGTTTACACTACTTGCAGGGAAGTCCCTAAGAATGGATTGAATGCAATTTTGGTGAGAGTTAAATTGAGAGAAAACAAAAAATATCATGACTTCTTGGAACTACCCCCCCCCCCCCCCCCCCATTAACTTCCTCCACCGATACTAAATCACCGTAATTAAACTTCCGGCAAGAAATTTGAAACTTCTGATATACCTTCCAAAACTAGACCAAACTCATCGTTTTTCACAGAGTGTGTTGGGCAACTAGACTGAAATTGGAGTCGAACAAAAAAGAATCTCGAAATTCGGTTAAGATTTATTGTGGCCTGGGCAGCGTTGTCAAAATTTGTCACAGCGGATTTTTATGCTGTTATTTTCTTCTCAAGCTTGGGTTGTCTCCCACCCCCCTGGATCAATTCCAATAGGCTCTTGTTAACGAAGCCTTGCCTATAAGACATCACTTCAGAGGGTCCCCCACCTCGTCCTGGGCCAGCATCCCTGGGGGACTTGACCAGGATGTCCCGCCAGGACCTTCTGGGAAGAGGCTTCTTGACCAAGAGCCGGGAGACATGTCGAAATTGAAGGGAGCGAGCTAGTGAATCGGATCAATGGTTTGAGAGAAATTTTGAAACATATAAGTAAGTAATGCATGCAGGGACGTCCCTATGAATAGATTGTATACAACAGTTAATTCGTCTGATTGATGAAGAACCTGTCCTCGTCAAGTATTGGATGGTCTCGAATTACCTACAACTAAATGTTGATAAGACGACAGTACTGAGATTTTCCCTCTCCAATAGACGCATTGTCGCCGAGGACTGTGTCAAGTTTACGAGTACGAATGTTCCCGAGCAGCTGATTGTGGCTGTACTTCTCTTTCTTTCAGTAACAATTGTAGGCATTCGGGCATTATTTTTGACAGCATCTCAAATTCAAATTACATATTGACTCTGTTGCTAAAAAACTGAGAAAATTGTTATATATTTTTAAAGTTATTCGAGGTTTTTTGTCGAAGAAATTAATGAGGTGTATTTACTTTGGTTTGGCTTTCTCATTTGTAAATGATGGATCGTTGATATGGGGTAGTGCCTGTAAAGGTCATTTGCAGAGTATACAGGTACTTTAGAATTTTTTTCTTAGAATTATTCTGAACAAACCGTACTGTTACCCAAGTTGTTCGATGAGTTATCTCTTATGAGGCTTAGCACATTTTTTTTAAATATGACCAATTTAATGTGCTCAAAGAGTGGTGGCCAACGAACTCATTATTTCGTTTAGAAAGTTTGATTTTATGGAGCAGGAACGGAATTTTTATCTCATTCATATGGAGAGTTATCATCTGAAAGGCATCACGTTGCAGTGTTTAACTGCAGGATTTTTTTCCAGAATGTCGCAAGACGGATTTTAATGAAAACAATTTTCGAAAATTTTGATTTCAAAATTTTTGGAGCCATTGCAATAGCTTCATTTTCTACGAAAGTTCGCTAAAATCGTGAATTTGGGGGATCCTGGCGCTATGCAGGGGCAAACCCTTTGCAAGTCGCTTTGTGTCGTGTTTAGATAATGTTACAGACAGTGTTGGGCATGTTCTTATCGTCGAATACGAATACGATTGTAATTGCGATAATTATTCGTTGATTCTGAGTCAACTGCGATTATATTCGTATTCGTGTAACCGTATTTGTGTATTCTTATTCGTCTGTCGGCGATTACACGAATACAACCCATAAACATGCTTCACCATCATCAATTTCAATAGGGCGTCCCTCCTATAATATGCGAAGCCTTGCTAATATTACCTAGCTTCAGAGGGACGTCCTTAAAGCGAATTCAACGATTGGAGCCCAGCCTATTTGTCTCAAATCTATTTCAATAGGACGTCCCTTTGAAGTTCGGTAATATTAGCAAGGCTTCGCATATTATAGGAGGGACGCCCTATTGAAATTGAAGACCGTATTGCATTTTTATGGGTGTTATTCGTGTAATGGCCGATAGACGAATACGATTAAACGAATACGAATATAATCGGAGTTTTCTCAGAATCAACGAAAAATTATCGTAATATCGAATTCGTATTCGACGATAAAATTATGCCCAACACTGGTTTCGTATAACATCGATCTGCGTAGAAGGGCTACCAAATACAAAAATAATTAACCTTTGTGAAATAATTTGCAGTGTTTCATGCGTGAAACTACTCTTGAATATTTTGATTTTCAAAGGCATTTCTTTTGTTTGTTTTTAAAAAACTCTTATAGTATTCTCAACTTAGGGTCTGTAATTTTTTTGTTAAATTTAATACACAAATTGAAAGGCTTTTGCTTACATTCCCATCTGGAGAGATTGACCAAGACAACTGACCCGGACACTCTGGAGGTTTCACAATCAAACATTACGAAATTGGTTGACTCAGGGAGCGAAATTGAATCTTATATCACCATCACTAAAATGAGCTGTTTTTAATCATTTTCGAATAAAATGTGACTGACGGATCATTAGCACGTGACTGCATAAAATATACAGTACATGGCTTCAGAATTATTGTTTACCCGTAATGAGGGGCACTTAATATTTTGTATGTTCGATGACAATATTGATATACATCAGTGGGAAGTACCTACTTTTGATTTCCTTATGAATGTACATTCAACTCAGAGAACTGCATCGACTGCAGGCAAGTTTTTCTCTTCGACCAATTTAGAAGTTGGCAGAATCAATATGATGCTACACGGGTCAGAAAGGTCGCTCCGAAGTGAAAGGGGTGAAGTGATGCCACAGGTACTGTAATCTCTGTTGAATCACCAAACAAAACCGAAAGTACACGCTAACTAATTTTTTGCAATAGCTCATGGTTGAATGAAGTCAATCTAGGAACCGAATCTACGTATTAGTATACCAAATTTATAAAAACGCTGCAAATTATTTCACAAAGGTTTATTATTTTTTCAATTGAGTTTGATCGTAGTTTTAGTTGGCTTGCGTACGTCATAAGGCCCGTCCAGACTCCTCGGCGTGTCCTATTTCGAGTTGCCACAACCTATACTTCTATAATTATATACGCATGATTATATTTGCAAAAATATTTGCTCCTATCTATTCAAATAGTTATTGCCTTAATAATATCATTATCTAAGTTCGTACGAAAAGTCGAGAGGATATGTTATTAAATATGCGTAGGAAAAACATTGGTATTAACACACAAATATGACCTAGAAAAAAACATATATTGATGCCTCGAAGGAACGCTGTACCCACCTCATGGTGCCGCGGTGTATTATATGGGTATAACACGTAAAAGTAATAAATATCCATTCTCCAGCCACCACAAGGTGCCGCGGCGCCTCCTCTCACTCCACCCCCCGCACACCCCCCTCACCACCCACCGTGACTCCCTGCCAAGCGTGCCAGGCGTGCGTCTAACACGTCTTAACTCAAAGCCTTGAAAAAGACACTTCTTCGCCTGTTTTTGGCCCATAGCATCTATGCGAGTAAAGCGATCGGGATGGTTAAACGTTAGGAACAACTAGGCCCCAAATGGAGTCTATGTGCGAAAGAACGGGGTTTTTAAGTCAATTCTTAGGCCTGTTATGGCCCGGACGGCAAACGGTGGACGCGGACGGACATTTCAAATTTGGATTCTGCGCACCTTGAAACGTAAAATGACAAGGTTTGAGGGGGGGGTTATAAAAATTTTGACATTTCATGTCTTTGCTATGGCACACAACCAAATTTTCGTTATGTCACGTTACGTTACGTCACGAAATATGCTCAATTTCTGATGATTCCCGCTTACAACCGAGCCGTTGCTAGGGAAATGGTACTTCGTCGTTTTTCATCCCACAAAATTCGTTGACCATTCGTTCGAAAGCTCTCGATTTATCCAACCATATTATGTTAAATACTGCGAAGTGCGTGGCCCACAAGCTGAGTTATGAGCATGGTTATATGAATAATTGTTTACACACAGGTGATCATTCTCAACAATTGATATTGTGAACATGATTGCAACCGCTTGTTAATTTCTGATGATTTCTTACGATGATTCATTCTGATAATTGCTTGGTGCTTGCATGCGAGTCTGCAACACATACGAGTCTGCAACTAAAGACATAAAATGTCCCAATGCGTTGCAGACTCGTATGCAAGCGTTTTGTATATGATAATGGTCCCACATATCTAAGAGATGCATATTTGAGTGGAGTAGATGCTGTATCTAAATTGGAGGTCGATTTTTGCTACACGATCACATAGGCTTATTATTGGAAATAATAAACCAATAAGTGAACTAAAATTGTTCAAACAATTACTGTTATACAAGTAATATTAGTATATTATTAAGTAAGTATATTATTAGTTGTTTGATATCAGTTTTCTCGATTGTTGGAGAATGGGCAGATCTTTACAGGACTTATCTCCATCGTATTCCTTGTTTACGGCACTATCTCCAGAGAATGGTTACCATCTGAGGCTCAGTTAGCAATCAGCTCACTCTCAGAACACTACTGGTGTCACAAAATGTCTCCTTTCTAATGCGAGAGATGTTCGGACACCTTACTGTACCTACACGAAAAGTATCATGGATTCACTGGTCCCAGTGAAATTTCAATATCATTATGAAGTGTTCCGAAATGAACTTAATGTCCTCCCTGTCAAATGTCAAATTCCTAGGGTGAATAGGAGAGAAATTAGCTTATTCAGCTGATCTGGTAGGAACACGGCATTGCATTCGACCCTTGACGTCCTAGAAAGGCCCCCTGTCAAATTTCACACTCGTAGGGTGAAAAGGAGAGAATTTAGCTCGCTCAGCTGACCAGGAAAGAGCACATCGTTTTATTCGATTATCGATGTCCCAGAGAGGCTCCCTATCAAATTTCAAATTCCTGGGGTGAATTGGAGAGAATTTGACTGAGTCAGCTGATCTGGTTGGAACTTGGCATTGCGTTCGTCTCTTACTGTCCTGGAGAGGCTCCCTGTCAAATTTCACATTCTCATGGTGAAAAGGAGACAATTTAGCTCGCTCAGCTGATCAAGAAAGGGTCCATCATTCTATTCGTCTCTTGATGTCCCAGAGGGCCACCTCATCAAATTTCAACTCCCTTGGGTGAATAGGAGAGAATATTTAACTCTCTTTTATTTTATTTTTCAAGTTGAAGTCCCGCAGAGGCCACATGCTGAATTCCAGCTTCATAGAGTAAAAACCATAGGAAATATCTTCAGAAGCTACTCAGCTGATGGGCCCTAGGCATCGTCGTAGCTAATCAAGTCCTAATTCTCCTACCTTCCATTCAAATTGCCTTCATTTTCTGTCTGCTAAATAGATCATAGATCACTTTGATGTGATGGAGTCAGCCGTTCTTGAGTTATAAACAGCGTAACTAACACAACTTTCTTTTATATATATAGCTTTAGAAGCTGATGGTCCCTAGGACTCGTAGCAAATTGAGTCCTAATCCTCATATCTACCTTTCAAACTGTCTTAATTTTCTGTTTGCGAAATAGATCATAGATCACTTTAATGTGATGGAACCGAACATAGGATTGGCCTTGGAAACCATAAACAATATTCCTAAGGGAGTCCGGGTTCTCGAGGAAGGAGGAAGTTTAGACGATTTTACTATAGCCTATGTTCTATTCCGGAACTTGCACGTCAATTTGCGGTCACCCTCAAGAAAATAGGTTCAACCGTTCTTGAGTTATAAACAGCGTAACAAACACGACTTTATTTTATACATATAGATTCACCATTTATTTTGATTCATTACTTCTTTTTGTGATTTTTAATAAGGAATTTAAATGAATTAATATTTTTAATAATGAATGTATAAAAAGACAATTATTCCATTACCCAATGCTATTTAAAATTTGTAGGCAGGTTAAGAACTACAAGCTACCCTCATCATTGAGTAGACGCTGAAACAAATTTCTATCTGAATACTCGGCAATTTCAAACGAAGTTTCTTCGAAACTGCTAGTTGAAATTGCAAGGTAAATAGCTACCATGATTAGCTGATTAGGCTCTGAGCCCAATTTCTTCCTTATTCTACCTACGATGATGAACATGTTTAAACGGCATTTTCTGTTAGGATGTCCCAGTGTTGGGCATAATCTTATATCAAATACGAATACGATTGTAACCGCGATAATTTTTCGTTGATTCTGAGAAAACTCCGATTATATTCGTATTCGTTTAATCGTATTCGTCTATCGGCCATTACACGAATAACACCCATAAAAATGCAATACGGTCTTCAATAGGGCGTCCCTCCTATAATATTGTTGGGAACTGCTTTACAATAATTTGTATTCCTACCTGTTTTTGGTACGTTTCTAACAATATGCAAAGCCTTGCTAATATTAACGAGCTTCAGAGGGACGTCCTATTGAAATAGATTTGAGACAAATAGGCTGGGCTCCTTTAAGGACATCCCTCTGAAGCTAGGTAATATTAGCGAGGCTTCGCATATTATAGGAGGGACGCCCTATTGAAATTGATGACCGTGACGCATTTTTATGGGATGTATTCGTGTAATCGCCGACAGACGAATACGATTACACGAATACGAATATAATCACAGTTGACTCAGACTCAACGAATAATTATCGCGATTACAATCGTATTCGTATTCGACGATAAGATTATGCCCAACACTGGGGTGTCCTCTTTCTAGCGCCCGTTGTATTTTAAACTTCGGCCTTTCCTGCTAGTAATATAATAAATTGTTGTGCTAAGAACTAGGAGCATTATTAAAGAGTTTGGTTGTTGGTAATACAGTAAAGAGTTCCCACATCCGAATTCAAGACCTTAAAGAAGAGTTGTTATTTTGTAGGGTTATCACTCACTTTTAGGTGACCACGTTCTCACTAAAACACTGGACACATGAAATTTACATTCCAAACGAATGTACTACAACCAAATCCTCCGTTATTCAACGATTAAAACTTGACCGAAGTGGACTGCGTGTGAGGACGGACATTCGCGAACTGACCCGACTCCAAAGTGAAGACTGTCCGTCATGGAGTTTCGATGTTGTTAATAATTACAGACTGTCGTATTGTGTCACGCGGTAGTCGGGAGCAGCCATGTCTTACAAAACTTCTGCAAGGAGAGCAACTTTCGGCTGGAAATTTTCCGTGATATATACCTATAACTATATATATAATTTCACATGAGTACTACCTTTCTTTGTAACACAAGTGAATTAAGGTGTATCGGAGAAAATAGAGCTGGGCAACAAGTTAATATATTGTTATCTGCTGTATTTTCTCTAAAAAAAAAAAAATAAAAAAAAATAAAATAATATAAAAAAAAGTTTTACCTAAAAAAAGCCTTCTTGGTTTTCCTTTTTCCTTTTTCTATGGTATCATCAATGTATGACTAAGACATTGGAAATTTTGAAGATGGCAAAACAAGTTGTAGCTTTTTTTAATGGGGTAAAAATCGAATTGTCCTGGAGCTAAGGCCGAAAATAGGTACCTAGTAAGTTCAGGAGAAGGTTTGAGATTAGATTTTGAAAATTTAGTTCGTTCTGAGTGAGAAAACTTTTGTCTGTCATCTCAAAATTTGTGGAATACAAAATCGCAACATAATTTTGAGAATAAAACTAACATGTCAATATTTGTAAGTAACATACGTTGGAAAATTCTTAGAGTTTTGTGCAACATTAACACTGTATTCAAACTAAAACATCAAGATCAAGACTGATAACACTGGATGTGGAATTGAAAAGATCTCAGTCCAGTAAGTTGCGGAACTGGGCTTGCATGTCTTCTAAGAGCGCATCATAATCGGCTTTGATTTTGGCTTCTCCGTCTTTCACTGGGTCCTTGAACTTCATGGATGACAGTTGGTAAAGTATGTTACCCATGTTTTCCTTTATCACAGCCCATGTGATCTTATGTTCACTTTGAGCAGTTGATTCAACCGTGTGCCTAGCTAGGTCGTAAAAAGCCACCATGTTCTTAAGCATGCCAACGGTCTTGTAGAAAGGACAAAATCTGTCGTAAGGTGAATAGCTGTTTTGCTGCAGAAAATCGTCTTTTAAAACTTTAGCAATTTCTAATGTGATTTTGTCTGATTCAGCCAATGATCCTTTACCCACGAGTTGTACAATCTCAGCCAAATCTTCCTCTTCCTGAAGGATTTCTTTGACTTTTGTTCTTAGAGGTACGAATTCCGGAAACCTTTTGTCATAAAATTCATCTAAAGCTCTAGTGTATTTACTGTAAGAAATTAGCCAGTTAACTGAAGGGAAATGCTTTCTTTGCGCCAGCTTTTTATCTAAGCCCCAGAAGACCTGAACGATGCCTAAGGTAGCTGAAGTGACAGGGTCCGAGAAATCGCCTCCAGGGGGAGACACAGCACCAACGATACTCACTGATCCCTCCCTTTCTGGATTACCCAGGCATTTGACTCTTCCAGCTCGCTCGTAGAAAGATGCCAATCTTGCGCCAAGATAAGCTGGGTAACCACTGTCAGCAGGCATCTCAGCCAAGCGACCGGATATTTCCCTCAAGGCTTCAGCCCATCTTGACGTGGAATCCGCCATCATGGAAACGTTGTATCCCATATCGCGGAAATATTCTGAAAGTGTAATACCTGTGTATATGGAAGCTTCACGTGCGGCCACGGGCATGTTTGAGGTATTCGCAACCAAAGCTGTGCGTTTCATTATCGACTCAGTTACGCCATCAATTTCGACGGACAGCTCCGGAAAGTCTCTCAAAACTTCAGACATTTCATTACCTCGCTCTCCACAGCCCACGTAAATGATCACATCTGAGTTCGAATATTTTGATAATGCTTGAGATATGACGGTCTTCCCACAACCAAACGCGCCAGGAATGGCGGTTGTGCCACCCTGGACACAAGGGAAGAGAGCATCCAAGACCCTCTGCCCAGTCAATAAAGGATAGTTTGCAGGTAGTTTTTCAGTCACGTTTCGGGGCTTCCGAACTGGCCAAACTTGTAGCATGGTGATTTTGGTAACATTTCCTTCAAATTCAGTTTCCATCATGACATCTTCCACTGTGTAACTTCCTGCAGGTGCAATGTACTTGATCGTTCCCTGTACATTAGGTGGGACGATAGTTTTATGCTTTACAAGTGAATTTTCAAACACTACACCGTAGAGATCACCGCCTGTGATCTGTCCTCCAACTTTGATGTTATTCATAGGAGTGAATTCCCATGAAGCCGATCTGCATAATGCAGGTACATTTACGCCTTTTGGAATGTAAATGCTGTTGGTAAGTTCGCTAATGGCCCTCAAAGGACGCTGAATCCCATCGAAAATACTACTCATGATGCCTGGGCCTAGCTCAACAGATAAGGGTTTTCCAGTTCTCAAGACTGGATCACCCACTGTGACTCCAGATGTTTCTTCATAAACCTGAATAGTTGCCAAATCTCCTTCAAGCCGAATAATCTCACCAACAAGTTCGAAATAGCCAACTCTAACCAACTCATACATAGCAGCCCCCGACATCTTCTCGGCCGTGACTACTGGGCCGGACACGCCGAATACAAACCCAAACTTCGACTCTTTTCCTTCATCTTTTATCTTTGGTAGAGCCATAATCACAATTCCGCTCTATTATCAGGCAAAATTTATATAGCACTACGAAACTGTTGAGTAAAAACTTGTTTAAAGAAAATATTGAACGCACTAATAATTCTTCACGAAATTACGTTCTTTCTCGGTGTACTTCAAAATACCAATTACCACAGAAACGCTTATAGCACGGTAAGCGACGGAATCAAGGCAATTTTGTAATGTTTATACAGAAGATGCTTTCAAAGTTTGAGTCAATAGATAGTATATATTAGGATTTCTCAGTTTGACAGAAACATGAATAGGTATTAATAGATAGAATTTATTTGGCAATCACAAA
Source organism: Adelphocoris suturalis (assembly GCA_030762985.1). Classification (NCBI taxonomy): domain Eukaryota; kingdom Metazoa; phylum Arthropoda; class Insecta; order Hemiptera; family Miridae; genus Adelphocoris; species Adelphocoris suturalis. The sequence goes on along the minus strand of CM061050.1, from coordinate 23,978,462 downwards.
CAACTTCCTATGGCTTTCTATCTTCCGATGAATCCGTAAATTATAAAAGTTATATTGCATAAATATTTTTAACCCCCTTCTCGTATTTACATAAAGTCATGAGCCAAGTTAGTGGTTGAATTTTCTAACGGCATTATCGACAGAATAAATATATCTTTAAAAAATATATATATTATAACATGAAATCATAAAACATATGGAACATGGTCTACCCTACTGTATTGGGAGTTTATACGGCTGGTCAGGCGAAGTTTACACCATGTCTTTGTACTTTGTACTGAACAGACAAAAGGAGGGGTCAGTAAAAACATGTAGGTACTATCTAAATGAATGCGAACTTCGTTGTTTCGAGACTTTACTCTCCTTGGCCCTGATTGCACGAATCCCGGCAAATATTTCTCCTAATTGGTGAACCCCGGCAAAAATTTCCCCAAAAGTTGTTCATACTCGGAAACTATTTTCCGAAACAGAATTACTTCGAATCCACTTCAGAATGTGAATCTGACGTTTTGTTGAACATCGCGCGGCGCGGGTTTGCGCCACTTGTGAGTGGAAGGCAACTGGTTTGCAACGAAACCGCAACGGGCTTACTCCGATTAGAAAAACATCTTGAAATTTATGCTGTAAAATATGGAATAGAACAGTTTTTTTAAACTGGATAGGCCGAATTACTAAAAGTTCATCTTCCAAAATATTTAAGTACCTACCACCTTACTGTTGCCAATCAGTTATATTCGTCATCTTCAGGTCGATGTTGTTTGGCTGCGACTGGGGGGGGGGGGGGGTTTGAGTATTTCACTGAGTGCTGTACAAAATGTAAATTGGGGTTATTAGTTCTACAAGAATTATTATAGGAAATATGTACCTATTGTTATTGTTATTCATGGAAGAAGTTGCACGTTCTAGCCACTGGAGGTGGGCGTAGGACGTACAACGTTGGGCGCACAGACTGGCCGGAGTACCACCTAGCCGGCGCCCGAGTAGCACTGATATCTCGGTTAACGTTGATCTGCCACAATTTCAACAGTTAGTACGAACTTATTTTGGTACATTTGTTCTTCCCGGACATATTCCACACTAATCTATTCTTTGTTTATAATTCTTTGATTATAATCAATTTCAATTCCGACCCATAGCGGTGTTTTCGGAGGAGGGGGTTTGGAAAGGGGTAACTTTGCCATGACTGAACAAACTAGGGTTCTAATTGGGCGAATATGTTAAGATTAAGTCAACTTCAATTACAGGCTATTGAAAATTTTTTTAGCCTCAACCATAGGGAGGTGTTTGTGGTAAGGAAAAATAGGGAGGGAGAGGGGATGGTTAAATGGAATAATTTGGTCATCACCGAACGAACTGGTGATCTGATGTTCGGACAAATGAAATGGGATTAGTCTGAACGTTCTTTTGGGTTACCTATCAAAAATATTTTTAATCTAAAAGATGGGGGTGTTCGTGGGGAGGGAGTGGGGGTTGATGTCAGTAGTTTGGTCCCAATAGGTAATTTATAAGTCAACCTGTGTAACGCACGGATGAACCTGCTAGTATATATATATATAGCAGAATGCCTCAAAACGGATTTCCTTGAAAGAATTTCTTCTTAAAAATTTTGATTTAAAAAATTTTTGAGCTATTGCAATAGTTTATCTTCTACAAAAGTTCGCTAAAAGGAAACTGTTATTTTTCGGCATATTTATGATCAGACATATTCATGATCACAAATTTTCCACAACTTTTGCCAAGAAAATCTCTAGTTAAGGGGAAGATCGTATGAAAGACTTTTGCCAAGATGGGAGAGTAGTACAGTTTAAGTTTGGTAATTGTGTGGTAACCCCCCATTTTATTCTGCAATCTACGTATCTTGAAATGTAAATTAACAGTTAGGGTTAATATTTATTTTTCTCAATTTTTCATTATTGATAATGACAAACCAAAAATGCTTGACAGGGATAATTTACGATTTACAACACACCAATTCGTTCAAGGAAATAGCCCTGCAGTAGGTAGGTACTTGCAAGTGCATCTACTTGATAATAATTTTTTTACGATCGCTATTTGATGGATGGATTAAGTATGATTATGGGGAATCCTCGTGAGTTGTTGATGGGGTGCCTATGAGGAATTGCTCCACAGAAGATGAGCTCGCTATTGCGGGAGTTACATCCTACAGGTTGCGAAACGCCTTAAACAGATGCTCAAAATGTGATGGGTCAGAAAACCTGACAGTGATTAGCTAACGTGTAATCTCCCGGCACGGTTCGCGTCTACCCGCTGTCACAGTTGACTATCCCTTCATGGGAGAATATTCCTACAAAATAGAACCTTATGAATAGCTTGAGTCGGTCGATTAGCCTGTGCCTATCATATTTTCTCAAGGAAAACGTATCTTTATTGTGTTATGAAATCAGCATCGGCTGAAGCGATTCGGTACTCCTTCTATCACTTGAAGCAACCCCTTAAACACCAATTCAATAGGTAGTCCTATTATTTTTGTTTGTACCGATGATCAGGAGAACAAGCCTCACTTAGGTTATGCAACATACTGTCTTCGTTTTTTGTATTAAAAAAAAAAAACTTTACAGATTTATATTAATTGCTTTGCTATTCTTAGGCCGACCCCCAATAATTTTTTATGTAACGTCCGGGACGAAATTAAAGATGATTTTCAAGTGCAACCGAGTAGTTGAGTAGTTGCTATAGATTGTGTCACAATTTCAGTGTTTTTCACGTACAACACAGCCGTTGTTAGGGGAATTAAACTTCCGCAGTTTTCATCGCCCAAAAATCGTTCGCCACTCGTTGGAAAGCGCTTGATTTATGTGATAAATGTTCACATTTCAAGCTACCAATTTCCCTCTCCTTACGTACCTGGCTACATACCAAAACTAAGTTGATTCAGGCTAAGAATTGCATAGCAAATTATCCTCGTTTTCTACGCAGTAGAAAAGAGAGAAGATCCGGCGAGGCGCGAAGCGCCGAGTATAGATTAGGGGGGTCCACGGGGGCGAAGCCCCCCGGCGAGGCGCGAAGCACCGAGTATATATATTTACCTATCAATTGCATGAACTAGTAATTTGATATTTTTTAGTAATTCAAAGAAGGAATGTATATATATCAGGTGTCCCGAAAATAATCCCCCCCTCCAAACTTTTTTCCAGAAATTTTTGAGATATTGTAGTGAAAAATGGAAAGCGTTTTTGGGGTGTTTGTTGCTTAAATTTTGAGCAATTACAAATCAGAAAAAAATCCAATATTTTTGGGTATTGGATATACTTTGAAAATTGTTTTTTCGATTTTTTGCCGAGTGACACCTCATTTTGATGACTTTTTAGCGCTGAACACAATGGCGAAACTCATAATTGCAATATCTTATACCGTTCTCAGATTAGAGGTGATGAACCATGAAGAAGCGCCATTTTCAGAACGTCCCTCTGACGCTGTTATAGGCAAGGCTTCGAAAGTAAGAGGGACGCGTAATGGAATTGATCCAGGTGGGTGGGGGACAACCGCATACCGCATACAAATCCCTTTCAAACCATTCCAAGACCGAATCCGTAAAAAAAAGCATAGATGTACGGCTGTTTTTTTTCCAACTATGAATTCGGTTTAGTTTCGGAAGGTTTTTCAGAAGTTCCAAACGTCATTATGGAGGGGGGTGAATGGAGGGGTGATAGTAATAAGTCATGATGTATGTTAGACTTTTACGTATGATGTATCAAATAATTACTTATATAGGTCTACATAATTTACGTATAATAAATGAGCACTGCATAGTTAACGTAGATCACAATCAATAATGCCTACACTCCACTGCCAAATTTCAATAATAATCCCGAGTCATTGCCAAATTTTCAAAAGTGCTGTTGATGTTAGTTCTATCTCTTGTAGATTTTCATCTTCTTCTTGACCTGTTATCTGGAAATTTTGGGAGGGGTCGGACGAGGAGTATTCAGATTAATCTCCACTTCTGACCCAGTAGATGTAGAATCTTTCAATGTACTTCGTCCATAGTGAATGATAAGTTTTTTTCCGTCAATCAGTAGTTCATCCCGTATCAAGACGGCATGCTTTCCGTCTTTTCCTGCTTGAAACAACTTGGGCAAGGGATGCTTCCTAAATTCCAGTGTTTGTCTGTCGTAGAACTCGGATGAAATTGGGATCCATTGAACTGGTAAATGTTTTGGCGTACTTTAGATTTAGAGAAATTATTAGCAAAATAAATGTGAACTGGTCTACTTCTAGAAGGTTTGATGGTGCCTAAACGTCTTACACCTATAACTCCATAATTCTGAACAACGCTATTTAATTTCGTTCTAAAAATTTCCATCACCTTTCTCTTGAGAATATTCATGTTTTCTTTCCCTTCTAGAAAGTTATGAAGAATAAGATCGTTTCTGTTGTCCGTGAGACATGAAGAATAAGATATAAGACTTATGAAGAATAAGATATAAGACTTATGAAGAATTAGATATAAGACTTATGAAGAATTAGATCGTTTCTGTTGTGCTGTTTCTTTTAATTATTTTTTCAGATAATGCTAGATTTTCTTCTGTACTGTCAATTATCTTATTAATTTTTTTATGAGCAAGATAGTTTCTTGGATGTTAGCAATTTCTTGCGACAGAGCACCTGTGAATTCAAAACATTTGTATGTTCCTTCAAAATGAAGTCGCAGTTTTGAATTTTGGTTGTGATTACGTCAAGGCATAGAATTACCTGATGTAACTCGGAGGTCGACATTCTCGTAGTTGCAATAATTATTCGCAACTCGCAAACTCGCAAAAATGACCTTTTTTCATCTACCCGTTAAAAATTTATGAAAATTGCTATTGCTGAGAGTTAATGAAAGAGCAACCGAAAAAAAAAAAAAAAAAAACAAAAACGAAATTCACAATACAACCCTGCTAAATCAATACTTAATACGGAGCTCGCAAAAAAACCACGTGCTCTCGGCTCGGCTACCTAACTGGAACTCAATTCATCTTTATTTGTCAACATACCTTACAAGCATATGATAAAGCGTCAAAATAAATTATTTAATTCTGTCAGACAAAGCGTCAGTAAATTATATTATAGTCCCATTATGTCAGAAACAAGGAGGGGGAAAGAAGATTAAATAAATAAGTAAGATTAAAGGCAAAAAAATACATATAAAAGTTGCTCGCCCTGTATGGCACCGGCCAAGGCAAGCCCGAGCCGGACCCAGGCCCGACCCACCCCGGCGGCATCCCACTTGCAACTCGAAAGTTACCGAAAGGAAAATAAACCGACAAGGCCCACCCAGATCGACCCGGCCGATGCCCACATAGTACACGACCCAGTCCTTAGGAAATAACATTAAATATATAAATAACTGCTATTAATAAAGAAATAGACTGTCAACAATGTTATTTTAAAAAAATTGAAAATAGAAAAGGGAGCTCAAGTACTTTTATAAATTTTCCTCGGCTGGTAGACTAGAAAATGATAAAAACAAACAAGAAGGTAATAAATATCACAGGCGCGGAACAAAACATAAAGTGAAAACACTGACGGATTAAACAAGTAAACAAACGTGTAGGTAAGGAACTAGATAATAAATACATAAATAAGACGAATAGAAATATCGCATAGAGGACAAGGAGACGAAAACAAGAATTATTCATGTTCCACCGAATTCACTGATAACTTCTTCAACAGAATAACAATTTATTTCATTGTCGAGGAACATTTTTGCGTTGGGAGAGACTTGACATGCGATGGGAGGCAATGAAATAGCTTGACGCCCATAAAATCAGGGTTTTTTCTTTGTCACAAGGTTAATCGAGACCGTTGTATACTTAATGCATTTAGGATTCTGGTATCATAATCATGGGTACCAAACTTCAAAAAACCTTTTCATCTTCAGATTTTCGTAGTCTTTTTTTTTCTTCAATTATGAATTTGTTCTATTTTTGGAAAATATGTCAGGAGTTTCTAATTTCATGCGCTGGAAGCTTTATGGTGGAAATTTATTGTCCGTAGAGGGGGCTAATGGTGGAAAGGTAATTCCAAAATGTCGCGGTATTTTTTGTTTTGTCTCTTGTTTTAACTCTCACCAAAATGATATACAATCCATTCATAGGGAAATTCCGGTAATGCATTATTATACATATAGCATACATATCCTATATGTTTTAAATTGAGATTTACAGTTAGTTGTTGAGATGATGGTCAAATAAAAATACTGGCTAAAATATATTATTGAAGGCACGACCGGATCAAATAACTAATCCACTATTGTGTCATTTTGTTTATCAATATGGTTTTAGTAAGTTTGATAATAAACTATTGTTGATTACTCTCACACAACCCCAAAGGGTGATGGGAAAGTTAGATTATATTGCAATAGCTTCTTTTCCTCAAAACTTCGCTAAAAAGGGAGAGCACGCCCACTTTATTATTTACATCTTTACCTGAAAATTCAACCACGAAAACTAACCTCAATTTTAAATGTCACTGCTTACATAAAACCATCGATGTCCTTTATATATTCTGCGAGGGAAAAAAATCGCACGTCCAGTTGTCTTGAAGGGGGCGTCCTTGCTCTCAAACGCTCTTTTTCTGTCCTGCAAGCCCCGGCTTAATCTCGAAATAAAATTAGGCGAGCGGTCAACGGGACGTGCCTCCGCTCTGCTCATACCTGCTCTCGGTTGCAAAATACCTGTTGTGTCGACACCCCCTGTTCTTCCAAGCGTGCACGTCAAGTAGGTACATCAGAATATTGAGTGCAAGTATTTTACACTCATGAATCACGAGGATATATCGGTTTTTAGGTACTTTCCCGTTATCCCCCCCACCCAGTCAATTTGTCTTCAACACGCCCGCCGATGTTTCTAAGCATTACGTCTTACTTAGATAATGTTACGTTATGTATTTTTGAGATGCGAGTTTGCGAGCATCCAGATCCCCAAAGTATGTACACATCATTCTGACCTACATGTCCAACTAATCTGTATTTTTACTAAGGGATTGACTAATTGATGTTATGTAATTTTGAGATGCAAGCTTGTGAGCACCCAGACCACCAACCTATACACAGCATTTAGAGATGAGTCGATACCAACATTTATCGATACCTAAAAAATCGATTCCCGATTCTCGATACCGATACCATCGGCGCATAATACCTAACTTACCTGTAGGTGAAAAACAAAAATTCCTCTTGAACTAGTAATATATTCAAATTTTTTTGTACAACATATTTATAACTTATACTTACAAAAAATTGATCCCAATATATTTGCAAATGAGGTAATTTTTAAATAAAAACAAAACATGGATAATAAAAATAAAACCGTCATTCTCCATCTGTTCTACTTAAGGTTTTTGTTTAAAAAGACCAACATTTTAATTTGACATTTTTTTGCTATCTATCAAGAGTATCAAATAATAGGCAACTTTTATTGCCTAGGATTGATTTCTCTCTAAATAAAACAAGTTAAGCAGACTGACTTGGTTTTTTAGTTTTTCGTCGGTAACTGTAAGGTATTTTAAAATAAGACTGGCTCTAGACTTTTATACTTGGAAAACATAGCTTTGTCTAATGCTTCTGTTGTCACAACGAAATAACACAAGCCTACTTGTTAACAAAGTTATAATTGTAAGTTGTGTTTTGGACAATTCATGTTTCGCAACTGCTAACTTCACACAACGGTTGCACGGTACAACCATCTTCGTTGTTAGATGGTTGCAATAGTACCGTAGTGTAATAAAACGCCCATCACCGGGCGGTATCGGTATCGGCTTTAGGCGATCGATTCTCGATACCGATACCAATGCCTATGAATCGGTGGTATCGAGAATCAGTATCGGGAATTGACTCATCCCTAACAGCATTCTGATCTATTTGTGCGAATTCATGAGCATTCTTCTTGTGCGGATTCATGTGGACGCAATCAAACCACAACCACGCCGATTTGTTTCAACAGAAATTCTCACCGACATCGGCAACTTCTGAAAATACGGCAATTCTTTTTTTCCTTCTTTGCTTTTTAAAACAATATGTAATTTCTTCTCACAGCTTGAAATTGTCACCAATTCTACGTAAATATGTAATCTAAGTAAGGAGGAATGCCTAGAAACATCGGGCGGGCGTGTTGAAGACAAATAGACTGGGGAGGGGGGGGGGGGGGGGGGGGGATAACGGAAAAGTACCGTTTTTTATTTATTTAGTTGCGCAATAGAAAATAATTAGGTTCTTCTGGAAGATCTTGCCACAGCATAAATTAATAACGGAGATGAATATCAATATAATTATATGGTAACAGTTGGACAGGGCCTATAGAAATCGCTTGCAAAAATGCCAGGAACTTCGTACTTTTACTTTTGTGACTTACAACGAGTATAAGAATGAAACAAGTTTCAATAAATTCCTTAACGTCAATTAAACTATAGTTTTTAGTAAACCTAGGAAACACCTGTATAATTTCTCCAGACTTGTGAATTTAGATAAATACTCATTTTGCCGCCAAAATTACTGACGTAACTTCTATTGAACTAAATAAATGTGCCAAACTATAATTTCTGAATAAAATGAAACTCGCACTTGCGACTGGGCCGTACAGTTGGAAAGTTGGTTCATTTCATCAATTGGTTCATTTCATTTATTACCCTAACTAGTCCTAGTCAACTAAGCATATATTTACTTACTGGCATATTAAAATCTCTGTTAAAATAATAAATACACACATTTAGTGGGAGAAAGTCACTGGACTTTGACTCCCAATCATGTTACATGTGACTTATTTGAAATATAAATTTCTCAACAGTAATGCTACTTAAGCAATAAAATTAAATTATTATTTAGAAAAAAAAAAATTTCATCAATGGTAGCAATGGTTCACTATCATAGCAAGTGATAGTGTTTTGTGATCAGGGCAGGCTGTTTTGAATGCAGCTATGCACCTGCATAGATAATGTTCAATAACGGTAACGGGGAGCGAGATACAGAGACTTAATTGTCAACTAAGCGGATTTGGTGATAAATTTATGAAACATTTATAAAATAAATGTAAACTTAAAATTCGATTATAAAAGTAAAAACTCAAGGTTTCGAAAAAGATGACGAACAACTCATTTTGCACTGGGAGCGCAGCGCTGAGCGTGTAAGAATAAGTGGTGGGAGGGGGGTACCACCAGCGTGTGGAAAAATACAAAGAGAGTTCATTTATCGACTGTAAATACAATGTTAACACTGTAGGTCGATTAAGATACGGCTAACTATAGCGAGACAGAAGTTCTATGACTGTCGTGGTATTCGGTTGCTGGTCTGCCCAAAACTCCGAGAAATTTGAACCCTAAACTCATTCAAATTTAGTCTTGAAAAATACTAACTCGGTCCGATGAACAGGTGAAACTAGCGATTTTGTTTATTTTGGTTAAGTATTATGTTTATTAATGAAACTTTGTTATCGACCAAGAAAAAAAATTTTAACCCCCCTTGAAAATGTTTTGGTTCACGTTTCAAGATGCGTAGAATCCAAAAATCGAATTAAGAAAACATTTTTAATTTTGAAGTTTCTTGGTGACATTCCTCAACAGGCTCGTCCCGAGTCTTTCGTTTCATGAAACGTATCGTTCCCTCCTCTATCCTTTCCTTGGATCACTGTCAAGGTGGAAACATATTAGTTGAACTTTCAGATCAAAAAAATGTTGATGTACCCCTGGAAACAGTCAGTGTGAGGGTTGTGATGGATATGATAGTTATTCCTTCTTGATTCTTGAAAATACCCCCTAGGCATAGTTCCTGGGCACTTCAGCAAGCCTTTAGTGTGTAGCAGGTTAGCCGCCTCTCACTTTTGAAGGAGTAACTAATCCATTCCCCAAGATTTTCTTTCCGATGACTGAACTGTTTTACCTGTTACAAAATTTTATTGCCATGTTTCATTATATTCAAAGTTTATACTGTTATTTATTTTGTATTTAATGTAGGACAACCAATGGGTTGGAACCTACAATCACGCAACATGTTAATTAGGTCTACAGGCCTACTATATTACTTAAATGCTAACATAATTGTAATGTTATATTGATAACAGTAAAGTTTAAATTATTTTTAAAAAGCACCGATTTTGTTTTTTTGGTCGATTACAATGGTTCATTATTAAAAACAATAAACCAGAAACGATTAAAAATTTTTAAAAAAGCTTGAAATTCAAAATCTTTGTTTCAAAAGCAGATTAATATTGAGAAGAAGTAATTTGTTCTATAAAATTTATAGTTAACCATTCCTTTGCTCTCAAAATGCTCAAATTTCATAACAATAATTTATCTTCCATTATATAAAAGTTAATGTATGTTTCTTTATCTTCTATGCGCGGGCGTACCTACCATTCGTCCTATTGGAACGAAACTTTTTCCAACTCATTTCTGGCACTCCCGGGACAATCAGTGGCTATCAGAATCTTCCCCAAACCTACTCCTTATCGTCGAACCCGGCTTTCCCTAACGACGTCGCTCGTGTAAACAACTTTGTAATTAAGGAAAAACCGGTCCTGCATCGAACTTTTCACGTCAAATGTGGATGAGGTGGGTTAACATTTAGAAGTTCGGTAGCGCCCACAAATAACTTTTGAGCCTGGAACTCATTATTCCTCTGGTGTCTTCCACAAATAGTCAGTGTTGGGACCTTTTCCGTTATCGTTCAGCCAGGCCCCTCGGCCTAATCTCGTGCCGTTATCGTTCGGCCAGTTCTACAAATGATACTCTTTCCTTCATTGATGATATCAGAGGTCATGTTTGTGATGTTTTTTTCCTTTATTGATATCATAGGTCATTTCCATGTTGCCTATCGATATCGGAGGTCAGTTGTGTTTCAGTAGCCGTCTGTTCCCGTTTAAAATGAATTTCTTGTCTTTGTATGACACCGTGAAAACGAAGGAGGGTGCCGTTCGGTTTCTCCAAGATAAAAAGATTTTGCCTCAAAACGTTACATGCTCAGGAGGACACACGACTGCTTTATATCTCGGAACTAGAGACCGGTGGCAGTGCAATAAACGTGGATGCTGCAGAGCTGGAAGGGCACTAAGAAGTAAAACTTACCTGACTGGATCGAAACTCCCTTTGACAGATATTGTGCTGTTCATATATGCCTGGGCTAATGAAATGGTAAGTGTCAAATTTTGCGAGAAAGAGCTCAGTATGAACCACAATACAGTTGTTGATTGGTGCAATTATATGCACGAGGTGTGCGCAAACTCAATTTTGCGCATTCAGTCGCGCATTGGTGGTCCCAATATGACCGTGGAAATCGACGAGTCCCTGTTTTCTCGCAGGAAGAACCACACTGGACGACAACTTCTTCAACAGTGGATTTTTGGAGGCATCTGCCGAGAAACGAAAGAGTGTTTCCTTGTAGCCGTACCCGACCGCACTTCTGCCACGCTGATGTCAGTGATTAAAGACAGAATCATGCCAGGAACCACAATTATGTCGGATCAATGGAGTGCGTACGGAGCTTTAGCGCTGGACCCGAATTTCCGGCATTTCACGGTCAATCACTCGCTGAATTTTGTTGACCCGATAACGGGAGCGCACACGCAATCGATTGAGAGCTTGTGGGGAAAATGTAAAACTAGAAATAAATTGCAATGGGGTACCCGCCGAAGTCTCCTCGATTCCTACCTCTGCGAATTTATGTGGCGCCAGACCGTTAAAGCCCGACAAGTGGACCCCTTTGACGAAATTCTCGACGAGATTGCCATCTTTTGGCCTCCCAGCGAAGATCTGTGAATGCTTCATGCTCAGTCGGTCAAAGTGTCGGACTTATTTAACTTTTTCGCTTATATCTTGAAAACTAAGCAATTGCCGAAGTTGGTCGCTGAAAAACTGCCTTATGAAATCACATTCATTGGTTACCAGCCATTCATTAATTTCCCTCCAAGCTATTACAATACTATACAATTTACAGCTTGATGTGTAGTAAAGAAACAGTGAAATCCTTAGGACAGCGAATCGCCATTCTAACCTTCAGCAAACGTCCCCTTCTTAAAGAGGAATCAAAGAAAATCTCTTAAGCCCGGTCTGTTCATCTTAATTTAAGATGTTCTCAGTTCAGAAAAAGTTATGAAAGGGCACGTTTATGCTAGAGATGCAGAGCCCACCTCCTTGCTCATCGAGCTCTGGCCTCGCTGATATTGAAGACTATTCAGTTTTCACATTCATTTTGATCTGATGGAACAATTAGTGTTGTATGGCAGGTGATGGTTGTGTGATCGATCAGATATTCTGAATGGATTAAGAATTCAGTATATAATTACAAATGTAAATGTATTAAGCAACTTCTAACTCAGAAGTTCAACACCCAGTTTCAGAGGCTTTCACAAGCCGAGGTTCCACCGCAAAGCTGTGGTATCAAAACTTTCAAATGGTGACATTGGAGCCTGGACTATCTGATGGATCGTAAAACCCGCAGATTCCTGCCATGGCTACCCAACCTAGTAATTGCAGTGGTTCACTTACCTACATAAGTATCGTTGTTCCTTTTTCATATCTCTTCAATTGGAAACCCACCACAAATGCTGACTTATATTGTACGTGGTTGTTTCGTACTATATCAACAACATTTCCCCCTCTTTATTTCCCAGGTGACACTCTTCCGACACAGTGACCGACTGTGCCCTTTGTTCATATTATTGTAGTAGGTATTGATAGTTTGCCCACATCAAATTTCACTTCTTCAACCATACTTTACCTATAGCGCTGACATGACTTGAATAGTTAGTTACATGGTCATGGCCTGATGGGTCTTTTAGAGGGGCATAAAACTGACCGATTTTGGTTGAAAATGAATAAATTTGGCAAATTTTTAGAAATTGATTTAAAGGGTGGGCAGAAATATTCAAACTAAAAGTAACATTGTCTCAAAACTTTTACAGTTGAATTTAAAGGTAAAATCGAACCCCCATGAGTTCTGGAAATAGGTCTGATGCTCTATAATTATTGGTTCACTATGTTCTGTTGCTTTATTTTCTTTTACCCATGAAATATGGAAATTTATCTTAGGTCAGGCGGACAGTGATTCCCGCGTTAGCTATTTATTCTGAGAGTACCTACTTGCAATATAAGTGTAAAAATCATTGTAATTGTAATGTGACCCAGAAGCTTTTAAGTTATTTAACATAATAGTGGCTTAAGGTACAAGAAAAAGTATTGAACTTATAAAGTCAATCAATAACTCCTGGCGTTTTTTCCTCGGAAAACTCTTTCCTTACTGGACTTCTTATAGGTATATCATTCATTTATCTGTATCCCAAGTACTGCTCTGTTCTTTGTTCGGCACCTTTCACTGTTAGGCAGGATTTCAATTATGGCGTCTTCCTCCGCCCGTTGTAGGATTTACAAATTGGACGTATCTTGGAGTTTTATATACGCCAAGTGTGTATTTCTCTTGTTATTGTAGAACAATTTTCCATTTCCAACAAGGATGTTGTTTTATTCTATATCATTTAATTTCTTTCGGCAGATAATGATGTACTTGAGGCTCCATTTAATAAATATCTATAAACCAGTCCTTTTTAAATTTTTAATTTCCCTTTCAATTCCCTGACCGAACTTCAGATTTCCTGACAAAAAAAATCAAATTCAATTTTTTTTTGTTTCCTGGTCATTTTACACTACTTATATGTAGCCTACTTAAATTTAACAATTTCATTGCCCTCAAAGAGCTCAACATTTCATAATCATCATCATAACAATTTAATCTAAATGTAATACGAAAATTTACGAAAATTCACCCATGCGATCATGCTGCATGACTTTTTATTTAATATTTTATGGTCTCTTAATTTGTGATCTGAAGCTATTTGTAGAAGTACTTTTACTTTTTACCTTACATGAACTTCTTAGCTCTGGGGATAATTTAAAATTTTCGTTAGACAGCAAAAAATGTCACGCTTTTTTTCACCTACTACCAATCGTTGCCAGAGAGAGTATAACTTCCTGATTTCCCATCCCACAAAAATCGTTCGTTGGAAAGTTGCTCTGTGAATTATAACACATGACTCCACATTCCAATGGGCCAATTTGTTTTCCTAGCGGCGTGTTTTATCTGTTCAGTTGGCGTTGAATTGTGTTGAAGGTAGCACGTGTTTGTGTGTGTGAAAACATTCACCTACTGCTGAAATGGAGAACATGATGAGAAAGACAAATGTAATGACTGCATTGATAATTAAAGAAATGATAGATGATAGAGGGGTGATAGAAGAAGAGTTCATATTAACAAAATATGCCAGAGTAAGGAAACGTGTGAGTGATGTATTCTCAAATCGCAGAAATTAAGGAATGTTCAGCGTTTTAGTCAAAAATCATTTGCTTGACTATGAAAAGAAATTTCAAACATACTTCAGACAGACCAGAGAAAGGTTTGGGATGTCCCAAGAAGGTGTCCCGCTTTGGGACATCTTGAAAACCTCGGAAATCGAAAATGGGAGCAACACAAACACCGGTTGTTTGAAACAGTTGACTTCTCCTCGAGCAGTCGGGCCAGTCGCGTCAACGCAACACGTTCTACGCTCTTTAGGAAAACACCCTAACTAAATTCAAGGAAATCAGTGGCCAACGTTAAACGCCCGGCGTATCACGTTGTCAGCGGCGCAAAAAACCTGTCGCTAGGAAAACAGGCCTTTAGGAGTTATATACCTAAAAACGCTTTAAATTATTACACCAAGTTTTCATTAAAAAAATTCCCTGACATTTGGTGGTTTTTGCTGAATTCCCTGATATTCCCCGACGCGAAGAATTCCCTGAATATTCCAGGTTTTCCCTGACTTTTCCAGTTGGTGGCCACCCTGAGTCATCTGGACAGAAGAGTTATAGAATTTTGAACTGGGAAACCTTGGCGTAATAATTTGCAGTGTTTCAGAACCTATTGGTTTATTATTTCCAATAATAAGAATATGTGATCGTATAGCAAAAAAATTTTATAACCCCCCTGAACAGTCCAGGAAGAAAATAAATACACAAATTTACGGAATCCTGGTTCACTTTAATGACTGTAAGGCGGGATCACAAACATAATAGCGGGAGAGCCATTTGGCTCATTTGCCTTCGTCGTCCGCAAGACGGGGAGGGCGCTAGTGATCATTTCAGTGCTTACAAAATATAAAAATCTCGTACAATTTACAATTAATACTTCACAATTTCACTGCACCTTCGGGAGCTCAAATCGTATTATTATTACGGGATGATCGGGAAAAACTAGATATTATCAGAGTTCCATCATTAAATATATGAAAAGCGGGAAGAAAACATTGAACGACTTTCCGGCTCTATCGGAAGTTTGGGAAGACAACATGTCAACTACATTTCAGCACTGTTGGGAAATTCGAATTTTGGTCAGGGCTGAATACCCCCCTCAAACTTTGTCACTTTACGTTTCAAGGTGCGTAGAATCCAAATTTGAAATGTCCGTCCGCCGTTCGGGCCATAAAAGGCCTAAGAATTGACTTAAAAAACCCGTTCTTTCGCACATAGACTCCATTTGGGGTCTAGTTGGTCCTAACGTTTAACCATCCCGATCGCTTTACTCGCATAGATGCTATGGGCCAAAAACGGGCGAAAAAGTGTCTTTTTCGAGGCTTTGAGTGTTAGACTTACGCACGCGCGCACGCCTGGCAGGGGGTCACGGTGGGTGGTGAGCGGGGGGTGGAGTGAGAGGAGGCGCCGCGGCACCCAAGTAATTTCGGACGCAGAATCGACTGGGAAAGGTCCCAGATGCTTTTGGAATCCAGTGTACCCACGGTTTTAGTTTGATTCCTATAGAAATTAGCTCCGTGGATTGAATGAGGCCACTCGGGTGGCTGTACGATCATCCATTTGCTCCCCATAGGGAGCGCAGCCTGTAACAGCGGAACAGAGGTGGACACTAGAAAAGAGACTGGCGAAAGCCCCAGAGCATGCTGGTTACTATAGCTGGCTATCTGATTCAGAAATAATAAACCATTATGTAATAATTTGCAGCGTTTTTAAAAATTATAATGTGAAATTGCAAGTAGGAATCTTATCCTGATGTTAAAGGAACTTGAAAGTAGGTACTTCATTTTGACATTTTATGTCTTTACTATGGCACATAAATGAAAAAGCGTCACGCGGGGAGCGTCACGCGGGGAGCGTCACGCGGAGAGCGTTACGCGGAGATTCCCTAATGATCCCACGATTCTGAGATTTGGTATGTGGGCCCTTGAGGGACTTCTGAACACAACTGACCGATCCCAGATCAGCTGAGTGGCTCTAGAATCCAGTTTTTTCCCTAATGATCCCACGATTCTGAGATTTGGTATGTGGGCCTTGAGGGACTTTTGAACACAACTGACCGATCCCAGATCAGCTGAGTGGCTCTAGAATCCAGTTTTTTCTTTAATGATCCCACGATTCTGAGATTTGGTATGTGGGCCCTTGAGAGACTTCTGAACACAACTGACCGATCCCAGATCAGCTGAGTGGCTCTAGAATCCAGTTTTTTTCCCTAATGATCCCACGATTCTGAGATTTGGTATGTGGGCCCTTGAGGGACTTCTGAACACAACTGACCAATCCCAGATCAGCTGAGTGGCTCTAGAATCCAGTTTTTTCCCTAATGATCCCACGATTCTGAGATTTGGTATGTGGGCCCTCGAGGGACTTCTGAACACAACTGACCGATCCCAGATCAGCTGAGTGGCTCTAGAATCCAGTTTTTTCCCTAATGATCCCACGATTCTGAGATTTGGTATGTGGGCCCTTGAGGGACTTTTGAACACAACTGACCGATCCCAGATCAGCTGAGTGGCTTTAGAATCCAGTTTTTTCCCTAATGATCCCACGATTCTGAGATTTGGTATGTGGGCCCTTGAGGGACTTCTGAACACAACTGACCGATCCCAGATCAGCTGAGTGGCTCTAGAATACAATACGGGGTTTTATAGGAAGGGGAAAGGGGGTGCAAAGACATAAAATGTCTCTCGTGGTTGCGTACTTGTACGAAAGCTGTATCCACCGTATGAGTTTCAAGAGGTTCTAATACCAAGTTCAGAGTACATACGTTTCAAAGTTTAACATAGTCCCGAGCAGTACTTAAAATCTTCATTTCATACAAGGATGAAAAACTAGGTTTAGTAATAAGTCAAAGGAACATCATATTACTAAATGTATGATTTCACGTACAACCCAGCCGTTGCTAGGGGAATGGAACTTCTGCAGTTTTCATCGCACAGAAATCTTTCGCCACTCGTTGGAAAGCGCTTGATTTATGTGATAAATATTCACATCTCAAGCTACCAATTTCCCCCTCCTTACGTACCTGGCTATATTCCTAAACTAAGTTGATTGGACTATAAACAATTTTAATAAGCCGGTTACAATATTCTTAACGTAAAGCAATAGCATCATTTACTCCACTCCATAGGAAACATTTTTACTATCATTAATTTCACAAGCATTGAATGCGTTGTTTGGAAACGATGTAGTGTGTCAAATGAGATGATGAATATAGGAAATTACGAATCAATCAAAATCACTTTAATTATCATTCTAAAAATACACGTTTATACAATTTTACAAAATCTACAAATTTAACTACATTAAACTTAAATTATGTACGGAAAAAGTGACAGTCGTTTCGTACTTAACCAAGTTTTTCAATCCAAGGTTACATAACCTCGTCAAATGTGTTATTGACTGATTAATTAACAATTTTATTGCACATTTCAAAAAAAAAAATTATTCATTCACACGATGAATAATGCATTATTTGGATAAGCTTAACGCAGGAATTCGTTGAAACGTACAGTAAGAAATTAAATATTTTTCTCCAGCTCATTATCACAAATATACAACATAGTATGTACATCACTCTCAATGGTTACAGAATTTGATTTAAATACAGTCATGGGTTTCATAGATAGAAACAATAAATAACATTGCAAGAAAGTAGAAAGCATTGTTCAACATAAGAAAGTCACTGTTTCATTTCGTACTCACTGTTGAGTGAAATACCTTTACGTTTTAGAACAGGTTTTCGGAAGTATTCCCGCAAAAAATTGTGGGCATATCAAACACGCCCCTTCCAGATCTATAATGCACAACTAAGTACATTGTTTGATATTATGTACTGGTAGATTATTTTGTCTTACATTCTATTGTTCGGTCAATTACATTCAAATACATTTTTGAGTAACTCAAATATCACTTCGCCAATTAGGTAGGTACATTAGTTCGTGAATGTTGCCAGTGACTTAAACAACCGTATTTGTCTGGCAAAAACATACCTCATTAAACATATATTCACATGATATATACTCACGGTTGAATATGGTGAAAGAATTCCACGGTAGAAGGATACGAGTTCGACTTTTGAAATATAAGATGATGTCACGCACAAGTGATTTTCACAAGATTATGAGGTCCATGACAAGCTTCATGGAATACAGGATGTCATCTCTTCTTAGACAGGATACTTATTCCTATTCCGCCATCAACCCCTTCGGTTATTACAGCCCAACAGCGCACTACAAATCATGTCAAACCAAATCACCTCTCAAAGGTCCTGGGGTGATGGCGACTTTCTAAGCAATGATAGTGCTTTTTGCTACATCCAAAATGAGTGTAAAACGTCACTGCGTATGCAGATAGGTTAGTAAGCTGCCAACGCGTAACCGTGTCCCTGTTTTAGTACAGAGCTGATACTCTCCAATATCTAAACTTCGATTGATTGGATCTGATAAGTCGTAAAAATTAAAACATCCGTGTGCGCTAGCAAAAATGAATAAAGATGTTTCATAGTGATTTAGTCATGTGCAATCGGCTGACTAGGGAAATCTGACTATGATAACATTGCCAATTTATGATGTGCACTATCTGTGGGTCAGATGCAAATTTTTTGTGATCACCATCGAACGGATGTTAACGAATCGTCAGTGATTTCTATGATATCGGACCCGCCGTGAGTACATCTGCCAAAGCTCTTGTTCGTGTTTGCAGGTAGTTCTGGAAAGACTGGGTCGCACCCTGAAAAATACAATTTCAAATCATTAGGTTTTGATGTGTTCGACCCGAATCATACGGGTACAGATTAGACTAATAAAATCATATTAATCAGATTTTCCAGGGATTTATATGTGTTTAATAGGTAAGTAGGTACCAGTAAAAACTGAATATATTAATAATTCGCAGTGCATAAGGACAATAAGATATTCATGAATATAAGGTTTGCAGGCAAGTCAATAATTTCATTTATTTATGTCTTACTTGAATTACGAAGCCCATGAATTGAGAAACGGCTCTGGAAACATTAATCGCTGCTCCGACAAGACCGCGTTGGGTCTCAGGAGGTACCGGAACGTCCCCTGGTCCTGTATTGCCGAACTGCAAAAATAAAACTCATTCCGGTTACTAAACCCAAATATTTAGGATAAAAATGTATTTTTATGTAATTTTCTCCAATTCGAAACGTAAAATTTAAGTTAACTAACTACCTACATTACGAATTATTGTTTAAAGGATTGTTTAATGGACTTCAGAATTTCCATTTATGATGTGAAACAATTTCAACGCCGAATATAAAAAGGTAGATCGCCATGCATTTCTTGGGTTTACTCCTTTGACGATGAAGTATTTCAGAATTTCTGTTTTCCATTAGAGAATATTTTTCGTGCTAGTAGTGCTATTTAGTATCGAAACGGAAGTTAGTGAATATCGTCTATTTTCACGAGAAATGAAGAGTTACACTGTTGAATCGATTTCGACGGATTTCGACGGAATCTGATGATGGCCTAACCGTCGAAATCGATTTAACAGTGTAACTCTTTATTTTTCGTGGAAATAGACAACGTTTTTCACTAACTTCCCTTTTGAAATGGGTTTCCACAACTTCGTCGCGAGTGATTTAGTTCGAATTTAGTATCGTTTGTAATTTTAAGATGAGAAAGTAACCAAGATTTATCCCATTTGCATATGGTTGATCTTTCTATTTGGATGAGAAAAGCACCTCTTCCTTCACCTTCTCGAAAGCACCTGTTGATCTCCGTTCACCCCCTTAGTTTCAGGACATGGAGCTGCCACTGATACACATCCATAAACTTGGTTACCAAACTGCTAAGTATGTAGTTGGTATGCGAGCTAGAACACAAGACTCAATCCGTAGGATAAGACGGGTACTTGGGACATGCCAAAGACACTATAACTGTGTGAAGGGTCTCCTCTCAGGATGATCTTCCCAGATATGATCTAGGGGGAGTCCACAAGGCACATTGCCTCAGAACTCCCAAACACTATTTCTGCATTCCAGGAGAAGATATTGGATTCTTCTGGCCTTGTTGGGAACATCTCGAACGTTTCATCGTGAATTGAAGCGCTATCTGACCAGCGCTCTTAGCATAAGCAGAGTTCAACCAACCCTCTTTCCATGAATGGGAGCATAACTAGCGTTCGTTGGAAACTAGACCCACTCCGCCTTGCACCTCATTCCCTATGCAGATCTAAGCCTGATTAAGATCCTCAGGCTTCATGACTAGATCTCCAAAGAGGCAGTTCTCTCTATCTCAATGTTCCAGCCTACATAAAACAGTGAACAACTGGGCCTATTTCATAAAGCAACAAGTGACAAGTTACAAGCCAAACCCGAACAAACGCTCATTTCGAGGGTATTTTTGAGTTTAACGAGACATTCAGGACGTCTTCCGAGGCCCTCGAAAGATTCAAATGGTGCGTAACCCTGTGCAATTTTTCCTGATCGGGTATTGAGGATCGATCTCTCCATCATTGAAGAACAAAGTGAAGTGTGAAGATCATCTCGAAGTTACAGATGACATTCCTAACCCAGCAGCATTAAGACTTGATGAACTGATTAATCATTTCCGCTGAATGAAGGAGAAAAATCCGATTATGCCAGTCATCAGTATAAGTTGAAATCAAATACAAACTTCCTCCGCTTTTCAGTTTATAATTTGTCTGTTTTCCCATCATTACAACTTGTCATGTACGATAAACATCCTATCGTGTACTTAACACCGTTTTTATGTTATGATTCGCTGACAAAACTTCAATTTCGGCATCCCGCTTGACGTTGTTAATTTCGTTTGTCCCCAAACGCCATTTTCCTTA